>OX596233.1:16599843-18999843 GCA_951394345.1 Salicornia ramosissima | reverse complement strand
TCTGATATAGTTTTCTATATAATTAATTAGGATTAAACTAGGAAAAATTAAAAGAATTAGTATCATGTTTTAGGGCTGAAATTTCGAACCATATAAAATAATCATACATGTTATTTTCTTGATAATATTATGTAATCTTCATGAATCTTTATTTGTTTAATTAATGAATTAATTTATTTAATTGTATAATTGTGATGAATAATTGTATAAAAATTGTTGAACCATGTTCTTGATTTATCTTATGATTGTCGAGTATTGTGATGAATATTAAGATGATTTTTATGACCTTTTCTTGAATTATTTTGATGATCTTTAATGTTTATTAGTTATATTAAAACCTTGAATTAAAAAGAATTATGTTTGTTCTTTTTGTTCATATATGTCGAGTGGCTCCATATTTAAAAGGGGATTAAAAATCTAATTTTTATATTGAATCTTAAAAAATCTTGAATTGTTATTATTAATTTCTAATTAACCTTTAATTAAGTCATGATATTATGAAATCTTGAAATAGTTCTTGATGTATTGTTTTGGCCATGATGACCGTGTGTTATATGTACCCAAAGGAATTGTTTTTTGTGATCTTGTT
This sequence comes from Salicornia ramosissima, assembly GCA_951394345.1. Lineage (NCBI taxonomy): Eukaryota > Viridiplantae > Streptophyta > Magnoliopsida > Caryophyllales > Amaranthaceae > Salicornia > Salicornia ramosissima. Next base: position 18,999,254 of record OX596233.1, on the reverse strand, counting down.
TAATCCATGTTACATGATTTAATTATATTGTTATTATTAAGTTTATATGAGTAAATGTTGGTAATTGCATTTAGTTAATTAAGGTGTAATTTTCGGTAGTTTTGGTGTAAAAATGTCGAGTGGTATTAATTATGAAAAGTAGAATTTTTATCATGTTTTAGGTAATATCTGTTGCTAATTGTTATTTTATATGATTTATTAAATTGTTTATATGATAATTTTATGAATTTATTTAATTATTATTTTATTTATGAAAATGTCGTGTGGTCCTAGTGAAGCTTGATCAATTTTAGTCTAATTCTTGACTTATAATGATTTTAGATTATAATTTTAGGAATTAATATAATTTAAAGGAATTAGAAAGGAATTAATAGGGATAAGTTGCAATATGAAGGAAAGTAACAATTTGAATAAGAAGAAAAGGAATAAGATATGATATGAATTAGAGGTCTCAACATGGCCTTTAGAAAACGATGTGAACTAGTGGTCTCAAGATGGCCTTTAGAAAACGAAGTGAACTAGTGGTCTCAAGATGGCCTTTAGATATTGTTTGTTAATTAGTGGTCTCACGATGGCCTTTAGAAAAGACAAGATACGATAAGGACGCCCATTTGATGATACACGAGTCATCAGATCGGGTTAAGTCGAAGCCACTGCCCTACTGCGGTCTCTGGGCAGTTCTGGATCTTAAGATATGTAGTCGTCTAAGTAGTAGTACACGAGCTGCTATTTAGGAGTTATGGCCATAGCTTAGGCTTAGTTCTTGCAAAGGAGGGTTACGGGTTGAATACACGAGTTCACCCTGGCATATTTTAGGAAAGTTGTGGTGCACACGGGATCCACAACGAGCATTATGACCGGTCCGATAAGAAGGTTAAAAGAGGGTTAAAGGGGTAAAATATGATAAATTAATTGTTCACGAGAAGGGTTATGTGTATATGTGTAATTTCGTGTATATATGTATTATTTATGTAATATTAAGTCTTCCGCTGCATACGTCTGGTAAGTCTATATTTTATTAATGTATTTATGAGTGTATGTATGTTGTACGTATTAGTATTTGTATATTGTACGTATTTGTATTTGTATGTTGCATGTATTTGTACTCGCATGTTGTACGTATTTGTATATGTATGGTATACGTATTTTGTATGTATTTCTAACCGTATTCTGCAGGTATTGTTACGTATTGTGTACGTATTTCTATACGTATTTTTGTACGTACTTTGTACATATTCCGTATGTAATTGTATACGTATTTTCTACGTATTTTTATACGTATTTTTATATGTATTTTATACGTATTTTTGTACGTATTCCGTATGTATTTTTGTACGTATTTCGTATGTATTTTTGTACGTATTTCGTATGTATTTTTGTACGTATTTCGTATGTATTTTTGTACATATTTCCATATGATCTATATGATTTTTTTTTCTTGGTTGATTCTATGCAATTATATGGTTAGCGGTTCCTCATTTAAGCGGGACAGCCTAGTTACTCGCCACTGACGGTGGACCCCCCCCCATTTCAGGTGAAGATGCAGACGCATAAATGGGCTCTTGTTTGGTTCGGGTTGAGTGTTGATGTGATCAGTAGAGTGAACCAGAGTCTAGTTTATGTTTTCTTTTCATTATGGTTTAGTTTTATCCCAGTCTGTTGGGAAGACTCAGTTTTAATTATGTAATTTAGTATTTAATTATACACTTTTGGGATTATTGTTTCAGTATTCAATTAATAAAAGGAATTTTAGACCTTAATTATAATATTATTGTTAAGCTTTATGTTGGTAATGATCCATTTGTCGATTTCCTTCGTAAATCGACATCCTAGAAAAGTCGGGTCGTTATATTAAATGAATCTCCTAAGGAGGATTATGTTCAGTAAAAATATTAGCATGTATCAAGATTGATTTTAATACTCCAGCATAGTATAAGTTATTATTGAGTAAAATATTAATTATTGTCTTGTCAAATGCTAATTGCATAAAGAAAAACACATGTTAGTGTTCTTATATCACATCATATTCATCGCCATGAATAAAATACATCTAATAAAGTGATCACTAGTAGAATTGAAAAACTGACCATGTATAATTTAAATTTAAAAATGTGATTAGATGTGATAATAATATTAGGCCATCCGGGTTTAATGATTACCCGTTGTAGAAATCCGAAATTTCATTTAATGTGTTGACGCTCTCTCATGTTAGATATATGAAGTGAACGGAATGGCAAGACATAACATTGAGATTGAGCTATATTTGAATTATGATATTAATAGTTTGTTTTGAGAAATTTCAAGAGATTATAAAATAGTTTCTAACAACTTTGTATGGGTATATGTAATAGGTGGCCAGAAGCTCACCATGATAACTTATAAGTTGTTCACTATGGGGTGACTAGAAGCTCACCATATTAGGTGATTGAGAGCTCACCAAAGCTACTTGTATGTAGAAATTTTTGTGTAACTAGTATCTATTTATTAAAATCTATGTTGATCCAGAAGATCATCATCTAGTTGAATTACATACAAGTTGTTTATATTTATACAACAATCTCTTGATTATTGGGGCTATTTTCAGTCAACACAAAAGATAAAGAAAAGAAGAGAGACAACTGCACAATACATGTCTCCCCATTGATATTATTTTCAGAAGAGAATGGATTATGAAAGAGTTCATAATAAATAGTGAAAAAAAAACTAATTTTGTTTTAAGTGGTTCTCCAGGAGAGATAAATAACACTTAATATAATTCTTCTGAGAGATGAAATATGTTGAATATATTTTGCCTATGTGATGAGGCATTTTGCACAAGAAATAGTATGCTAAGTTGGTATAGAATTCGACGCCCCTATAAACGAAACATTTTACCAACTTAGGGGGAGAATTAGCATAAGTTGGCAAAATAAAAATAAAATAAATATTTGACGATCCCTATAATGGTAGTTTGAAAAGTTATGTGCCAACTTTTGTCTATATATTATGTGTGGGATAAATCTTGCCAATTATACTTAAATCACTACACTAGAAGTGTGGATTATATGATCGGTTCCGAAATAAAGATATGATACAGGGCAAGATGGTGCAGTTGACACTTTTAATAGTGCAATAATATATTAATATCATAGTGTGAATATGAATATACCTTAAAAGTGGTATAAATATCTGAATTATTATAATTGATGGTCTATGATGTAAGCATAATTATGATGGTACCAAATGAGAAATTTATTCAGATATCATTGTAAAATAGCATGCAAATTAAAATTATATTTTGAGAAATTATATGAATGATGCCGGTATATGATGGAACCAATAAATAATATGCATATGCAAGAGTGGACATGTGAACAAGGGATCAGAAATATATGTCCATTTTAATTTTAATGTCGATGTGAAACTAAGATATTGATCAATATTTTGTCATGGACGAGCAATCCAAAGAAATATTAGCGATGATATATAGTTTATCATGGACCAGAAGTTCACTGAAATATGAAACGTGTTGATCTAAAGTTTGTCATGGACCAGTAGTCCAATTAGAAACATGGATTTCTAAAATCCACACTATACAATGTTTAGTATTTTCGAGTCTTAATTTTATGTGCATGTTTGGGTCATAGGTTAAATGCATTACTCATTATACGTATGGATGTAGTTTGGATCATAGGTAGATGCATTATTGTAGTCATTACTCATCATAGATATTTTGTTCTGTATTTTGTCATTAATTTTGCATCTCATATTTCATGCGTGCACTAGTTCTACTTAATTATTGTGGTGTTTTTAAATGTTTGTTTAAAATATATTGAGACTATATAAGTTTGCATGAGATATTTATACTACAATGGGATTATAGCTCTCACAAGACTATACATATAACATTGATCTGATAGTATGTTATGGATCTTGAAAGAAGAGTTCCTTAAAATTATACACAATGTATTTAATATTTAATTCTACAAGTTATATACTTGTAGTTTAGCAATGTTAATATTACTATTAAATAGTATATGCGACTTAATTTTGACATCTCAACCTGAAGCTTGAGCATGTGATAGCTAACCGATTTTCGTACCCATTGAAGAGTTTTCACAATATATGAAATGTTTAAAGAATAGAATTAATGATCTCCCAGTGAGAATAATTTTCATGGTCTAGCAGAACCATGAGCAATGTATGATTAGACAATACCATGTGAATATATAAAGTGTTGCCATGATATGTGATTGGAGAGTGTATAATGACTATGATCTATCATTGATCACGAATTTTTACTTTATGACCTCCAAAACAAGGCATCAATTCAATAATTAAGGCAACTTGATAATAGACTCATGTAATGTCTTCATAAGTATTGATAAATGAAGATGTCTCACTATGTCCAAGAGAAGATTTGAAGATTTGAGACCAGTCTAAGAAGATTTGTCACCGAAGAATGTTATTACGCAACAAATGTGATGTTACCCAGCGGCATTGGATTTATTACATTTGAAGATCTCAAGTTATGTATTCATCAGGGGGAGAAAATACGCGTTGCACTCTTTTTCCCTTAACCAAGGTTTTGTCCCGAATTGAGTTTTCCTGGTAAGGTTTTTAATGAGGCAGCATTTCATCAAAGCGTATTACGATAGTGTTGTACTCTTTTTCCTTCACTGGGTTTTTATCCCATAGGGTTTTTCTCAGTAAAGGTTTTAACGAGGCACGCTATTCGACTACATTCAAGAAATTTATTCAACAATTGGGTTACGTCGTCTCAAGGATCTTGATGGATTACATCATTAGGGAGAGTTAATGAGCATTGTAAATAAATGTTATGAAATATTGTATTTTAAATTGTTGTTTTTGTATAATGGACATCCAAGGGGGAGTGTTATGTAATATATATTAGTGAATGGCCATTATACCCCTATGTATACTCTAGGAACATTATGGAATTAGGTTTTGTTGTAAATACTATACATACCCCTTTGTTGAATGAAATGAGATATACTTTTTCCCATTTTCACAACAATTTCATATTTCATGTGGTTAATAATTATATTTTAAAATATAATAATGATCAGGGGATTGGACAACTATGAATAAAAAAAAAGGATTGACTCTTTAGTATGGTGCGTTGAATAAGAGCAAAACAAAATTTTGAAATCAAGATCGAGTTAGGCTCCTCTCATGATAAGATCGAAACTAATATATCTTATGCAAGCTAAGATTAGTCCTTCCAACAATTATAAAACTTAAAATATAGTGTTATGCGTTGAATCTTAGGCTAATTGACAAACATCATGGATGCACTTTATTTTTCATCCCTTCTTTGCATTATTACATTAGATTATTTGTTATTAATCCATAAACCACCCTTTTCCCCCACCAAAAAAACAATAAAACGAAAGGGAGAGGAGAATATTGATATATGGTAAAAAAATTATATTAAATATTAGTTGGTAATGAGTTACTAATTTATATACACATTAAATTGAAAAAGAAAAAAGAAAAAAAAAAGAAAAAACACTCAGATCGATCATACTCATTAAAAGGTTAAATTAATAGAACCCTTAGACTACAAAGGGGTCGTTTGAATGGATAAGACGAAAGGGAGTGACATTAGGAATGAGAATGAATGAAAATGGAAAGGTAAAACCTTGGCTTTAGGTAGTTGTTTGTTTTGCAAAATAAAATGAATAATGAGGCACTACACATCTAGTTTGTTCAAACTCATCTGATCTGAGCGATCCGTTCTACGATCCGGACGATTCGATCTGAAAAAATCGAGTAATTTTTATGTATAAAAAAAATTCGGATCGAATATCCGAGAACTTTTGGATCACATATGGATCAGGAAAATTGATGTATCAGATATCCGCAATTTTTAATATTTCGGATCGGTTACTTCGGACCAATAATTGAATTTTTTAATATTTCGGATCGAATACTCGGATTTTTTCGGATATTTCAGCTCGTTATGAGTTGTGCACTTCACTAGGGGGAGGGAGAACCCTTAGGTGTAAATGATTAAAAAAAAATATGATTGGCATGTCATTGTGATTTATGAGAGTTAAATTTTTTATATTTTACTCACAAAATGGGGTGCCAAAATCACTTTAAGATGTGCCTAAATCAATTTTTAAAACCAAGTACGAAGGTTTGAACTCTATATTTCAAGATTAAGATGTGGGTTTAGTTAATAGTAGATCCAAGTTTTTATTAATTGGGTAAAAATGAAAAAAAAACAAAACAAAAACAAAAACAAAACAAAACACAATAAAAAACAAAACAAATCAAAACATAACATAACATAAAATAATAATATAATTTTTCCAATGGAAGTCATGTTCAAATTCCATTACTAGCATTTTATAAATATCCCCCCTCCCCCAAAAAACAAAAGTGGTAATTGTTCTACCACTCCTCTTGACTTTGCTAATTATGATAAATGAGTTATTTGATCATCTAAATCTTAGACTCAGCAGGACCTATTCATGTTCTTTTTAGTAATTGAAATTTCATAAATTAAGTCCAAAAGTACATTATATTTGTAGTAACTAAAATCACACATAGGCACTATTCTTTTGGGCTTATTAACTTATGAAATTTTAATTCAGCTTAGTTCAAACAATACCAATTCAATCCAGTTCAGCTTCTTTTGAATCTAGGATTTAGATTAATCCAATTAATCAGACAAATTTAGTTCCGATTAATTTAATTCAAAAGAATATGATAGTCCCCATATGTGACCTCAGATTCAAGTTTAATAATAGAGTTTTTTTTTATTTAACCCCCAACATGTATCCTAGTTTTTTAAGTAACCCCCAGTAACTTTTTATTTTATTTTATTGAACTCCCATGATGTTGCAAAACGTTTTGATTGCACCCCGAAAGCAAACTCCGTTAAATAAAAGACGCTATGTGAGGCCCACTTACCCATTTTCCCTATTAATTAAATGTTTATCTCTTCATCAAGAGTACCATCATCTATCTTCTTTGTTCAACAACATCACCATGATTATCAATCGATCATTAAGAATCATCATTAAGCATTCATCAATAAAATCATCACCATTCATCAATCCAGCATTAACACCACCCACCACTAATAATTTCCACCATGATCATCAATCTTCCCACCACACATCCACCACGGCAACACCCTCTTCCACTACCCTAAACCACACCACCCATAACCCCTAATTCAAACCACCACCTAAAATTCTTCGAATGAGCCCCCAATTTGGATTATCAAACAATGAGATGGATAATGATGAGTGTTTAAGTGATGATTTGATGAATTATCAAACAATGAGATGGTAGATGGAGGATTGAAAAGGTCGAAAATTTTAGATTGAAAATAGATCATATATTAGAAGGCAATTATAATTAGCAAGGGAATTTTAGTAATTTCAAAGTGTATTAAGATAGAAAACGGGTAATTGGGCCCCACATAACGGCGTCTTTTTAACGGAGTTTACTTTCGGGGGTGCAATCAAAACGTTTTGTAACATATTGGGGGTTTAATAAAATAAAAAAAGTTATTGGGGGTTATTTCAAAAACTGGGATACATGTTGGGGGTTAAATAAAAAAAATCCTTAATAATAAAAAGAACAAAACCTACAGGGAAACACCATTGATGTAATACCCCAAAATTTTGGGGCTATTTTAAATTTTTTTTAATTAATTATTAACCTGGCACTTTAGTGAGCCTAATTGTTGACCATGGCCCAGATCTTTGACCTTAGTATGTCCAAACTAAGCCCAATATTTTTCCCTCTCCTTTCCTCACCACACGGCGCCACTCTTTTTCTTTTATTCCATTGTGTTATTTTACTTATTCAACCAATAATTCTAAACTATATCTATATTTGATCTACACCTAAAAAGTCACACCTTTTATCCTAAACACACTACTAAAATTTAGGAGAAGAAAACAATCCCCTTTATTCCATAAACCTACTTGGCCCCCCTATTATATTTTTCAATTGCTACAATCTTTCTTCCATCAAAACAATTCACAAAAACACCTCTAAAAATCCTTGCTTGGAATTTACCCTCAAGATTAGAGCAAGACGTCAAAGAAATACCAAGAAGGCCGTGTGGTACCTTGTGGTTTTCGAACCATAATCTTCTTTGATAGGTAATTAGATTGCTTTATTTAATCTTTAGGATTGATTACTTATATAATTTCTAGAATAGGTTTAGAACCACATAGAATTGTTTAGATTTGTGATGATTAAACTTGAACTACATGTTGGTATAAATTTCTTGCATGTCGAGTGATGTATAAGAGTTCCATGATGTTTTGATGATTTTACTTTATGTTCTAATATAAATTTATGCATGTTCTATTATTCTTGCCATATAATCTTGAAGATTGATTTGATGAATTATGTAGCATATGAATGTCGAATTACAGCCTATTGTTATATGAATTTTCGAGTGGTTCAAACCCTTCAAGAATGGATCTTTTACTTGTAATCTTGTTCAGATTATGTTCTTTAATGATTTTCATAATATATTTCTTTAATTAATTTAGTTTTTGAAAATTAAAGTATTAATCTTGATTAAATAATGAGGATGTCGAATGGTGATGATTATTTTGGTAGAGTTAGTATTCAAAATCTTGAACTATTAAATAAAGTATGGATTTTTTATTAAGTTAGTCTAATTTAATTGTTTAATTCAAATTACTTTCGAACAATAAAAGAAAGATTAAATTTTGATTTATATTTATTTTTCCTTATGAAATCCGTGGGATAATTATGAAGAAAAGTATGGATTTTTACTTGTTTTTATGACAAAAGATTAGAGTTTGAACTTATTTTTTAAATTATTTTAATTAATTAATTAAAGGTTGCATTTTGGTTTGATTAAAATTGAATTCTTTAACTAGCTTTGTTCGAATAGGCCGTGTGAAAAGGATGAATAAAAGACTAGATTTTTATGTTTCACTTAATTAAAAGATTAGAATATGATTGTGTTCTTGAAATTATTTTAGTTAATTAAACTTGTATTTCATATTAATGATTATTGAATTGATTATATGATGTATGATGATGAATCCTTGTATGATTGTTCTAGCAAGGGCCGTGTGACTATGGTAAGGATTGTGTAAGTTTTCGACTTCTGAACTTGTGTTATGATTGAATAATGTTACTGAATTATGATTCTTGCAAGCCTGTATGTATGAACTTGTTGAATTGAATGAATATTGTTGATTGATGTTTTAACGTGTGATGTTGGTCAATGTCAAGTATAATGAGTCATGGTCTAGATTTTTGAGTCATTAAAGGTTGAACTAGAATTGAATAGAAGTCAAGTCTTGTTATTGAAAGTTAAATTGTGAACTAGAAAGTTGAACTTGAAAAAATAATAAACTATGAAGTGACCACCCATCTAGTGGCTAAAGTGCCATGAACATGGGTATAGTCGAAGCCACTGCCTCTTTTGCGGTTTTGGGGCAGTTCTGGATCCCAGTGCTTAGGAAGTAGATCAAAAGTGGTTGACCCGGCATGAGACAAGGAAAGTTTGGGAAGAGTTAAGGTTTCCCCTACGAGCATATGACTGTGTCACGGATTAGCACTTGAATTGAACTAGAGCTTAAAAGTCAGTAATGGAGTCTAGAAGTCTAGAATTGGATTAAGCTTGTCTTGAGAGTCTTGGTTGAATATTCTGTTGTGATTTGTTTCCACTGCGTAATTGAATTTGAATGTCTTTGAATGATTTTCCTGTTGACTTGTTTGATTGTTCTGTTGATCTATTCTATTTATTATGTTTCTAATTGTGTTCAACTGACTAAGTAGAACAATCTAATTACTCCCCACTGATTGTGGACCCCAAAATCTTTTTTTAGGTACAAGAGATGATTGATTGGGTTACGCAAGGGCTGGGATTTTGAGCAAGCGTGAACAATAGTTTAAATATTTGGACGTCAATTTCTAGCCTTTATAATAGTTTTAGTGGATTTTCCGTAATTGATTAGTAATAATGGGCTTTGGTAATTTAGCCATTTTGGACTATTAATTGGTTTAATTGAATAATCTGAATTAAGTTTAGAGCTTCCGCTGTTATTAATGAATTGGATATTAAATGTTTATGGTTAATAATGATCTGTGTTTGTTTTCTCCGAAAACAACGTTGCTAAAATGCGAGTCGTTACAATTGAAGTTATGAAAACAAAGCTATAATGCACACAATTTCGACTATTAAGATTAATAGCAAACCTAAAAAATGGTTCACAGACTTCTCTCTACATTTTTGTCTCATTCATGTCATCTGGTCAAATCATTTTACAATTCATTCCTTAACAACAAATCACAAAAAAAAGGTTCACCATTTTGTTTCTCCTACTTTTTCTTACCTTACCATATTTGTAGCAAAAACTTACTCCCTTTGTTTCAATTCGTTCTTCACGCTTCTTTTTAGATAGAAGGAGAGAGAAACTTACAAAATGAAAAATCTTCATTATATGCAAGAAATCATATTCATATGAGATCTTGTTAGATATATTGGTCTCATGTTTATCTTTTAATATGTATTTTTTTATATTTCATTCGTTCCAAATTAAATGCAAGAAATCATTTTACACACATTTTAAAAAAGAGAATTAAAGGTGTAAATGAAAAAAATAATATCAAAACAATTTTAAGAGAAGTAACATATAATCTCATTCTTGCTTGTATTAAAATTATTTTGATTAATTTGCATGTATGTTTACAGCATCAAACTTTTTCCTTAATGAGCGTGCAAAATGATCTCTTGCATTTAATATAGAACGAATGAAGTATAATTTTTTCATAAAGTGTAGTATAAGATGTTAATGTTTAAACGTGTGCATTGAAAGAGTAAGCGGCCTAGAGCAAATGGTGATTCCACCTACCCCACCTTGCATCCTAGAGATACAAGGTTTGATTATAACGACCCCGATTTTTGGGCCGTAAAATTTCGTGGAAAATTAAGCCTTTAAACCCAAACTATCTAAATTGGGCCAAAAGACTTAATTTTGTATATGGAAGCAAGCCCAAAACCCTGTTAAGCCCTCCTAGCTGACCCTTTCTTTTTTTTTTTTAATTTAATTTATTTACCTTTAATATCTAATTAGATCTATTTTTTACTTAACCTAAAAACTCTACTTTTATCTCCTAAACTAACTCCTAAAATCTAGTAAACCAACTCCTAAAATCTAGTAGCCTCTCCTATTATCTAGTAAAGCCTACCCTATTTATATTCTAAAAACCAACCCTTTGTAAACCTATTTCATTATACTAATTAAACTCAAAACAAAACCTTTTCTTTTCTCCTCTTTCTTTTCCCACGGATCTTAGGCGTGCTTTTGTGTGACTTGTTTCGATAGGTAACTAGCTCTTCTACTTAGGAATAGGATTAGATTGCATAGGATGATAGGAGTAGATCGTTTGTCGTTTTTGTTCATGTTTTCGTGAATTAGCCGAATGGTATAGGGTGTTTAGTTTCGATTTCATTATTGTTATTTGAGGATTCTTGATTAACCTTTTCATGATATTATGTCCTATAATCTTTTCTTGAAATTCTTGCATGATTATATTGTTAAAGCATGAATTTTTATTATGTTTCTTGAATAATTTGTAAGTGTATGAATTTAATACTTGATCTAATCATGTCGTTTCTTGATAAAAAAATTTATGATAACTTCTTTACTGGATAAACTTGATATTATAATTATTTCGTGGCTAAACTCGTCCTTTTGGGCTTCAAAATGATTGAATCTGTTAAACGGTTGAATCTGTCCAGAAATTGTTTTCGAATTTATTAACCCATCTAAATAGGTCTGATTGCAATGAAAATGTAGGTGAGTATCCAGAATAGGGTAATGTAATCTTTGTTAATTTTTCGTAATTTTTGGAGTTCTTTTGCTAAGTCAGAAAATTGAGGAACCAACTTTAGATAATCTGGAAATCTGGTTATTAAATTTCTTAAAAATAGTAAAAGAACTTATTTTTGTACGAAACTCTCGTGGTTTAACCCTTGAAATTATTTTAGATGACAGTAATAATTTCTAGAATAAAAGAATTCATTAAGTGGTCGATCTATAATTTTATTCGGTAAAATCAGAATTGGACGGTTTGTGCAATTTAATTATTTAAATTACTTGTAGAGTTTATTTGGGCTAATCCTTTATAAATTAGCTAAAAATTAATATAAGGAGTGGAACGTTAAATGTTTCGACTTGGGTATTCTTCTGTCAAAAGCTATAAGTTTGTGTATTTGATTACTTAAGTTCTAGTGAAGATGTTTTCTTGTGATATGCGTTGTATGAATTGTTGAACTTGTTGATGAATAATGGTATGATGATTTGATGGCTTGATGCCTGATGATGATGACGAGTGTGTGATCTTGTTGATGTTTTACTTGGAGTCTTTTAAGTCTTGTCGAGTCGAGTCGTGTCGAGCGGTTGAAGACCGTGCGTCTATTGGTTTATCGGTGATAAACTGAGCGGGTCTATCGGTTCATCTGTGATGAATCGTGCGGGGCAAGTTTTGTGTGATTGATTGAGAGTCAGAGTCATGTCGAACGGTTAAAGATCGTGCATCGAGCGGTTAAAGATCGCGCGTCTATCGGTTCATTGGTGATGAATCGTGCGGGGCAAGCCCTTTGTTGTTAGTCTTGTTATTGGTTGTAGACCGAGCGTCGTATTGTCATTGAACTTGTGTTTATGCGTGCTATACTCGATAGTGTGTGTTCTAGATTGACGTGAATGATATTGCTATTGATGATTGTTTATTTCCGCTGCTAACTCTATTGTTGAACTTGTAACCTGTAATTATTGTTGTCCCTGTGTTTCTAACCCTATTATTGTATGTAATGTGGTCCTATTTATAAGTAGGACAGTCTATTTATTCGCCATTGATGGTGGACCCCCAATTCTATTTTGTAGGTAAGCAAGATAGAGGCTAGAGTTAGGATAAGTTTGACGAGCGTCTAGGCCCCTGTTTGCTTTTCCTGCTTTTGCAATTAGTTTTATTTCCAGTTTTTAGGACTAGATTTCTGGTTTAGTTAACCTTTTGTAATTGGGATTCCATTATTGTTAATAATAAGTATTAATTCTACGAGTTTTAGTTCTATTTTTATATTATAAATCGATTGGTAATTGCCTGTTTACGACGTTATCACCGTTAACGTCGTTGCTAAAATGCGGGGTGTTACATTGATCCTCACTCCTTACTTGAGGATCCTCCCTCATCTCCCCCCTTAACTCCTTAAGTGCAAGGGTTATTGTGTTATATGGGTTAGGAACCCATTACCAGCCAATGAACTGGTAAATTTCCTTACCTTATAAAAAAAATTGTACATTGAAAACTATCAAAAAGTAAATATAAAGAATAAACTGAAAAAAAGAGTATAACAAAAATATATCAATATAGATGTTAGTTTGTAGAGAATTTTAGTATTTTTAGTATACTTTTTTAATTATAGATTTTATATAAGCTATAAACTCTCTTCTCTCTCAGCTCCTTTCAACTTCAGAGACAACTAACTTCTTTCTTGTAATTTTTTAAAAAGTAATTTAAATGCATGTTGTAGCAAAGTTTGCATATTTACTCAAATAGGCGAACCCAAAGTAATAGTTTGCTTGGGTATAAATTAAAGTATTTTGAGTTTGCCAAAACTGATGCTCAAATGTGGTTGAAAATAAGTATGGTACACAATAAAATAAAATAAAAAAATTGGGGGGGAGGGGTGGTTACGATATCTGGAATCTTACATGTAGAGGTGATAATTAGACCATTGTTAACAACAAACTTAAAATGGTTTGCTCAAGAACAAGCTATTTTTTTGCTCTTATCGACAAAATTGAAATGGTTTGTTTGCAAACCAACCTCCAAAAATTTGGTTTTCCAAACTGGTTTGCAAACTAGTTAAAGCCAAAAAGAAAAAAAAAATTTGAGTAGCAATATACGCGGAAGAAAGAGGAGAGGAGTTTTTTCTCCTATTATTTGTAATAATTAAAATAACTAAAATTAAAATAGATAATTTTAAAAAAAATAATAATTACAATAAGTAGACACTCAAGTAGATATAATTTTGTCATACATATTAATTTTTTATCAACGGTTATATGTCCAACGACTATATCATTAATTATATAATTAAATCAATTAATTATTAACAATGTATTTTAAGTTGTTAATTAAAATTAACTGAATTAAATATACTGAAACATATCAATTATAGGTGTTTAATAGTTATATTAAATTATGGTATAAAATAAGGAGTGAGAAAATATAGAGGGATGAAAATTAGAAGAGAGAAAATGATGAACTTTTTTATGGTTTGTTGTTAAGAGGTGAATTATAAATGGTTTGATTTGAATGATGTGGATGAGAGAGAAATAGAAAGAGAAATGTGTGGACCTCTTTTGGGTTTGCTGATAATGATTCCCTTAGGTTTTATCGGTCGGGATGACTCTACGCCCCCCTCCCCCCCCAACCATTCACAGTTTGTCAATTGGTTTCCTCTCTCCCCTGGCACCATGAAGCTTAATTTTGACGGCTCCTTTGATCTCGAAGAGCCTTCTCGAGTAATCATGATAATCATATGTTAGTAACCCACCTTGCATCCTAAATGTGCAAGGTTTGATTATCTCTCTCTGCTTGAGGAGTTCCCCTTTATCTCTCTCCCTCAAGTGCAAGGGCTAACTTATTTTATGGGTTAGTAACCCATTATCTGTCAATGAGCTGGTGGATTTATTACCTTATAAAAAAAAGTTCTTGTTGACATGAATCCAAAAACACCCCACATGAATATATTTTTTCTTAAATATTAGTACTAATTCGATTCTCTCGGTCTTATTATGAATCGTATCCGATAAAATTTTTGGGGGAATGCAGAATTTGTATTGAGTCGAGTTTTGTATGATGAACTTGTATTTTCATTGATTATAATTAAATGATTTCAATATATATTCTTATAAGAGCTTATGTGTCTCATTCTCACTCTAACTAAATTGTTAGAACACTGGCGCTACTAGAAAATTAAAGATGTTATTTACGATAGAAAATCCTATTGTGAAAATGTGACCCCATCCTAGAAAGGGGGTCGTAAATGATTTTTCTCGTCGCGATCCCTTTGTAAATACATCAATTTTAAGATAATTTGGGTTAGGTATTAGGTGAATTTTAATGACGGGATAAAAAACTGTCATAAAACATCTTCATCAACGACAAAAATTAGGCCCGTCATCAATGTTTACTCGTCGTTAATGGGCTAATTTTTTGTAGTGTGGTATCTACACTCAATATTTCATTGTGGAAGCTCTCTTAGTTAGCGGTACTTCTCAACTCATGCACATATGACATATTTATAAGAGTGACATAATACATTCTAGAATATTTTATATTCATCCTACATATTTTTTAAGTCATCTATAGGGGGCGTTTGGAATGATTAACATAGTTGTAATGTAAAGAAATTTGATAAGGAGTACGTAGAAAGGATAACAAAAGGTGTTACCTCTTATTGTTGTTTTGTATATTAGTTAAATGGAACCAATTGTAAAGTTTTGGTTCAGAAATGAAACGTAATTTGTATCCACTACTTTGATAAGAGTAACAAATGAAGGCATTTTGTTACACTCCGGTAGCAGTATTTGTTACCTAAAGCTCATAACAAACACTAAGTAATGGAAACATTGAGTTGAATTCATTTCCTACATCAAAATTATCTATACCAAACACCACCTAGTGTATTATACTTCCTCCGTTTTTTTTAGTTGTTATACTTTATTATTTTATCTCTCACATATATTCCAAAAATGTAAAAACTAAAAGGGTTTTTCTCACTAGTACCCTTGTGGTTTTAGATTTCTCAGTTGTACCCACATTTACGTTATTTTCTCAGGGGTACCCATTAACCTATCCAAAATTACCCACCCATAACCTGTGTTGAAACAAAAATGACGATGTCAGTGACCCTTGAATTATTGACGTTAGTTTAGAGTTAAAGCCAACCAACATTCATTCATTTCCCTCTTTATTTCATTCTACCAAAACACACAAATTCATTCTCTCACTCTCTGTTATACTTCGTTCCATCCTTCAACATTTTGCCCTAAAAATTTGAAAGATTATTGCAGAATAAACCCTAGATTGTGGGTCATCAGTTTCGAAAATTCGCTGAAGTAAGGTGCTTGAGCTTGAAGACGACATTCAGGTTTGCTTTCTTCTTTTAATAAACTCGGGATATTACTTGAAATTGCATGTGTATGATACTTGTTTTTTGTTCAGAATTTTTTATATTGAGTAATTTATGAATTTTTTTTGGAATTTTATTAGAAATTGCATGTGTATGATACTTGTTTTATGTTCTGAATTATTTATATTTGGCAGAATTTATGATGTTTTTTTTTTAGAATTTTACTTGAAATTGTATGTGTATGATACTTGTTTTTGGTTCTGAATTTTTGATATTGAGTAATTTATGGTTTTTTTTGGTAATTTTGTGGTTAATCTGTTTTGTGGGTAGCATTCATTTTGGGGGTTAGACTTCATTTTTGGATTATTCATTTTGGGGGTTAATTTATGATTTTTTTGTTTCACTCTTTTATTCTGTGGTTAGTTTGTGACTGTGGGTATGAAAGTTTTTGTTTCATTCGAATATTTTGTGGATGGGAATTGATTTAGGGGTTTCATATATTCATGCATAATTGAGTTTGGTTGTTTTTGTTTTTGGATAATTGCAGAATGAGTGATTCAAGGATCTTGAGAATGTGTTATTTGTTTAGTTGTGTGGAGCTTAAAATCCCTAACATTGATAAATGCTTGCTGATTGATGTTATAAATGATGTAACTGATGAGTATAGGGAGAAGGGTTATGAATTTCCTAAATATCCAACATTTAGTTATGGTTTTAGGGGTGTACCTAACTACTTACCTGATGATAAAACTTTGATGAAGTTGTTTGAGGATGTTGAGGGTAAGAAAATTGATGTGTGGATAGGAATAGGTAATTCACCAAGCTTCATATGGAACTTGGCACAAACTGTTAGGGGTAATGCTAATGGACAGCCTATTTCCCAGCCCCCTGTCCAACCCAATCCCCTGCCCTCTGACCAGCCCAATCCCAATATCCAACAGTCTGTTCCACCCAATTCCCAGCCATCTGTCCAACCCAATGTTTAGCCATCTGTCCAGCCCAATGTCCGACCCTCTGGCTAGCCCAATTCCCAGCCATCTAGCCTACCCAGAGTCCAAGTTCCTATACAGTCTAGGGTTGGAAAATTACCAATCAGGGGGGGTAAACAAAGCAAACAACCCACTGTTAATTTGAATCCTAAAAGCCCACCACATGTTAATTTTAGTAGCCCTAGAAGAAGTCCCAAAATTACTCCTTCTTTGTCTCAAACCAATGCAACACCACTTTCCCCCCTGCCATTTGAATCACCTCCTTCTTTTCAACAAATTGACTCACCAACTTCCCCCCAACCAAATGAAATCCCTACTGCCTCTCCACAACCAAATCAAACCCCCACACCTATTGCAATGAACATACCCTCTGAAGTAATTCCTAAAAGTACCAAGTACCCTACTAGACCACCTGCTTTTCCACATGGTAAGAAAATGGGTAGGACAACAGCCATAAAGAAGAATATGTGGGTGGCATCAGGGAAAGGAAAACGTGCTGACACTACAAATCAGGGCATTAGGTTAAGGAATAGGGGATCAATTGCATTGGAAAGGACTGATGATGAAGTATCTGGGAAAAGTGAGGAATATGACAATGAGGGTGAGTACCTACCTCAGTCTAGTGAGGATGATTCTGATGATGCAGTGAGTGTGGATTTAGAGGTTGAGGAAGTTCAAGCATTGGTGAGTAGTAACTATGTTCATGATGGTTGGGATCCATTTAGATCAAATGAGTTTGAAGCTGATGACTGTGGTTATTTGGGAAGGGTTTACAATAATGCTGAGCCATATATGGATGTTGCCATTGGTAGGATTAGGCTAAAAGAGTGGCAACTCTTTGTAGACAAGGATTATTTTAGGGATGTGTTGAGGGATTATTGTATTCAAGAAGGGTTTTCTTTAGTTGTTGAAAGGGCTAACAATTATAGGTACACAACATTGTGTGCTGATCAGAGGTGTACTTGGAGGATTCGTGCTTCATTATTGCCTAATGGATACACTTGGGCTATTAAAAATTTAATCCCAAAGCATGAATGTGATTTGAATTTGACTTCTAACCCAATGTGTAACTGTGAATGAGCTGCCAGCAAGTTGCAAGAGGACATTAGGGCTAACCCAAACATTAGTGGTAAATCTTTAAATGCTCTTTTGGAAGAAAGGTATGGGTTACAAATGGCTACATCTAGCATTTACAAAATGAAGGCTTATGCATTAAAGTTGATTCAAGTAGGTCATGATGAGTCATACACACACCTACCACAATATTGTGAGCTTCTGAAAGAGCAGAACCCTGAATCCATTGCCTTTTGCACATGGAGGACAATTTGGAAACCACAGAAGGCTCTTCAATTTACTGGGATTTTCATAAGTCTTGTAGCTCAGTTTAGGGGATTGCTTAGGGGTTGTAGGGCATTGGTGGGTGTTGATGGAACACACTGTAGACACCTAAATGTGTCTCCTCAATGTAGAAACTAATGATGAAACTATAAACACACCAAGAAGTCCAATTAAGTAGAATTGACGATGACAATGCACGATATACCTCAACCAATTGCCTAAACCGTGTTTAAAGTGCCTTGGAAGCAAATGTTAGGTTTTGCGATGATTACAGGATTTATTCGTAACTTTTCTTCATTTTTAGATTTTTTTTATTTTTGCATGCATTTTTCAATGCTTTATTTTCATAAAAAAAAAATGTCATTTTGCATCAAAAAATATTTTTAAGAAAAATCATAAAAATAATTTTATAATTTATTCATATTTTTCTATATTTTTTATCATATTTTTAGAGCTTTTTATGGATTTTTTTAGGATTTTTGCATGCTTGGGGGCATTTTCATCATTTCTGAATGTTGAAAATTGTTCCGCAAAGCATATTAGTGTTTTTCGTACTTTCATATTTTCTCATAATTTTTAATAATTTATCTGTAATTTTTTGGAGTTTCCGGAGGAATCTAGAGCATATTACAAATACTGACCTGCGTCTAGACGCAGGTCATGTAACTGGACCTGCGCCTAGGCACAGATCTGGTGTCATCCGGGGTCAATTTTTTGCTCCTTCTGGCCTATAAATACCTGGGCTTTACGTGCTTTTTTGGACACAGATTTGAAGCAATTATCATCCTTGCCACTATACTACACTTATATTTCTCCAAAAAAAAAATTCATTCAAAATTCAAAAAATAATAATACATAATTGCATTTTCTGTCGTTAAATCTATTAATTGCGTTCTTGAGGTATGAATTCTGAAGTCTCTATCTTCTTTTTTAGTTTGTAATCATAAAGAAATCGATTAAAGTGATGGTTATTGATATAAATGATGGAGAATTAATAATACAAATAATTAATAAAGATTGTACTCGCATTTGGACGTTTTAATCGTTAATAAAATTGTTTTTGATATAATTAATAATAATTCGCAATGTTGTTTTAATCTTCATTCATGATGCTTTAATCAATTTCGATCTCGATGCATATGCGTGCTGATTGTTAATTCATCAACGTAAATTGATAGATCGTACATTAACATTGACTCGTACTCTTTTTTTAGATCTGCTTTTACATTTTATAGATCTAACAATAAATAATAATAATTATAAAAATTCATCTTTTTTTTTAATGCGATCTATGTTACACTGTTCTTATTATTAGATCTCCTATTATAAAAGATCGCTACATTTTTTTTACCTTTTGAATTTGATCACTTTAAGTAGTCAGATCTTGATTTTTTATGTGGTCGGACTAAAATGGATTTATTAGTTAAATCTCGTGTTACCCAATAACCGCTACATTTCAATAATAATTTTCGGATCATTAATTAATATTGTATAGAATACGGTCAATGATTCATTCACAAATTCAAGAGTCATATATAAAAGCCCGATCTGATCAAATAATAATAAAATGGCAATTAAAATTATCAACTTAAATATTTTGGTTAAAGTGTCCAAATCGCATCGGAATTTTGAATATTAATCATCACTTTAATCGATTTCCTTTTAGCATTTATTATATTTAGTGTCGTCAACAGCACATCAAACCACATATTCCTGGAACACACTTTGAACCTGCACATATTTTTCTTTTTGTATTTTGTATTTTTTATTTCTTCTATTGTGTTTTTTATTCATATTTTTATTTGATTTATTTTTTAGGACTTTTAATACTAACTTAATGCAAAGTGGTCACATTAATTAGTCATGACTTGTAATATATTTAAACCCACTTAGTAATGTGCGCTATTAGGATATAATTTGAGATATTTGTGTATTCGGGATTAATAATGATACGACCACAAAAAGAGACCTAGTAGAGACCGCTCATAGGCGGGCGGGCCCAATGCACGATTGGCCCGTAACCTGTCCCCGAACCCATACTCTGGTGCACGACCATATGGGGCTGATTGCTCCTGGCTTTCAGTACTTCTTCGGTGTCCGTGGACCGTATAAACGCACGGTGGCGAGTCCTACTAGTCCGTATTCATGTATGGCGTTAACGAGCATTCAAACAAACTCGTGAAGTAGGCGGCCGGGTAAAAACGACCCCTACACACACCTAAAGGGTAATAATGGAGGAATTTTGTTGTCTGCCATCACATCGGATGGGAATAATGAAATATTCCCAGTAGCAGTTGTAGTTGTTGACTCAGAAAAGAAGAGTTCTTGGACATGGTTCTTTCATCAATTGAAACAAATTCTAACTGAAGGTGGAAGAGATGATTGGACCATAATGTCAGACAGACAAAATGCAAGTAAATATTTATTAATTTCTTATTGTTCTTCTATTTTTGGTTCTTTCTAATATACTAACAAACTTAAAATGTAGGGAATTGAACCTGCTCTTGATGCTGTTTGGCCCAAATGTGCAAGGAGATACTGTGGAAGGCATCTATGCAAGAACTTCAAAGGAGACTACCTTGGCCTGATGATGCACAAGCTCTTCTGGGGAGTTGTGAATGCTTACTCAAGCTTCACATTTTGGAAAGCACTTGAACAAGTTCAGAGGTTTGGTGGTTTAGGTGCTATACAATGGTTTGTGAACATTGGACCCATGGAAAGATGGGCAAGGTGGAAGTTTGAGCCCACTTTATGCAATGATGAGAACACAAACAACTTTGTGGAGAGCTTCAACAGTACAATAGGAAGTGATAGAGCATACCCTATACTTACTATGTTATAAGGTAAATCTTTAAACACACTTACTCAATACTGTGAATATACAACTGATTTAAGCTTCTAATAACTGTTTTCTTTTTGTTTCTTTGCATAGGCATAAGGAGAATATCTATGGTGAGGCATACTACAAGACAGGACATATCTGAGAAGTGGCCTGATGAAGGAGTGTGTCTTAACATTGTGCAGATGGTGAAGGTTCTCACCAAAGATTCAAGACTCTGTAATGCTTATCTATCAGGCAGGGGGTACATATGAGGTTCATGATGGTAGGGCTAGGCTACCAGTTTCTCTACATGATCAATATTGTGCTTGTGGTGCATGGCAGATTAGTGGGATACCCTGCAAACATGCCATCAAAGCAATACATCATGAGGGTAAAGATCCACTAGCATATGTGAGTGAGTGGTTCTCAGTGAGAAGATACAGGGAGGCTTACAATGGCAACATTTCCCCTATACCTGATCAGGATCAGTGGCCTCACAATGAATCAATCCCCACATTAATTCTACCAGTCATGCAGAGGAGTGTAGGAAGGCCATCAAGACAAAGGAGGAGGGAGCCAGGTGAGCAAAAAAAAGGGAAAAGAAGCACCACCATTATTTGTAGCAAGTGCAAAGGATTTGGTCACAATGCAAACAATTGTAAAGGAGGAAACACCAAGAAAGAGATTGCTGAAATGAATGAGAAGAATGAGAAGAATAAGACATTAACCACTCCTAAGTACTCCAAAAAGAAACAGAAGTATCAAGTACAACATGTATTTGATGGCAGCCTCATTGAAGCTCTAATTGCTGGTATTGCCATTCCTGAGAAGGGGCAGTTTGAGGTTGGTGAGTCTTCAAAAACAGGTGCAAGAAAGGGAAAAAAGGCAAAGGGCAAAGGGAAAAAAAGAAAGCAGGCAGATGTAACTCTAGATGATTTTGAAGACTTTAATGATGTCGACACAAGTCTAATTGACAACTTGATGAATGAAGTTATAGCTCCAAATCCTTTCAGCTCACAACAGTCAACAACTTCTACTGTCATCAATCAACAAATGAGCCCCAAAACTAGGAAGATCTTGAAGAGGCTGGACCAACTCAAATGAAATCACTGCTCCAATTAATGTGTTTAATCTAATGTTTGTAAAGAAATGATTTTTGGTTGTAAACACTCAGTAGGTGATATTTTGGACAAATGGTTAATGTGGTATTTTTTTGGAAGAAAACTTATATAGTGTCAAACTCTTTGTTTATGGTACCATCTTGAATGAAATATAGGGTATTATGGTCTTGACTTGTTTTTTTAAGCGTGTGTTTATGCAATGTTTGCATACAGTACCATTATTATGCACATTTTAATGATGGATAAATTGCCCAAATTTTATGCACAAATTTTACTCAAAGATTGCCATGTTTTATGCAGGGATCATATTTTATGATGAATAAATTGCCCCACTAATGATATTTAGTCACAAATTTTATACAGCAAAAATAATACCAGAAATATATTATGGAAAAAAAAACACAATGATATTTATGATGGATAAATTGCCCCACTAATGATATTTAGTCACAAATTTTATGCAACACAAATTTTGCACAAATATATGATGAAAAAAAAAAACACAATGATATTTAATAAATTTGCAATTACAACCATAATTAAGTTCAAAAACATAAAATTACATAACCACCTTAATAAAAAACCTAACTCAGCTAATTAAAAAAACACTTGTTAAACCCCTTATTCCTAAACCCTAAATTATTCCCCAATTACCCCAATTACATCAGCACAAATAATACTCCCATTAACCTAAAAACCCAATTACATCTTTAGAATTACAACAAATAAAATGAAGAATAGCAAGCCAAATTTAATGAAGTCTTTGATGGCAGCCTTAATGTCCGAAACGTTCTCTTCCAAAGCAGCCAATTGTTGATGTATTTCAGCAACAAGACCATTTCCTTCTGAGTCATCCCTGCCACGAACTTCATCTCCAGTCCACACCATATTTCCAGGACCAACCCAATCAAAAAAGTTACAAGCATCACACCTCCAATGAGCTTTTCTTGGATTCCTCAGTGATTTAGAAACGTGCAACTTACTATCCAAAGAAGGTCTGCAATTACATTTGGGACTTATGAAGTCCCATTCACTTGGAGAAAACGCTGAAGAATGAGAAGTACTGCTACTAGCCATGGCTGCAAGAATTCAAAGAGAAGAAGAAGAATAGGAGGAAAAAAAACAGAGTTCGAGGTTTTGGAAAGTACAGAGGAAGAAAGAGAAAAAAAAAAAGAGACGTTGGAGGTGAAGAGTGAGGAAGGAGAAAGGAGAAGCAAAATGGGTTTTATAAGAGGTTATCTTCAGTTAACGTCCTAAACCCATTAAATTGACGTTGTTAATTAGGGTTAACGGATAATGATAAAATTGGTTATGAATTGTTAACGTCTATAACTACATGGGTACCCTGAGAAAATAACGTAAATGTGGGTACAACTGAGAAAATCCAAAACCACATGGGTACTAGTGAGAAAAACCTAAACTAAAAAAACGAAGGAAGTAGAACGTTATCCTAACTTCTCATAAAACTTGCTTAATTATATATACTTATTATTCTAGATTATTCTATTATTGGATAAACTAGATTTTTCTATCTTAATATATTTTCAACGGTATCAAGATTCTAAATAGGTGAGATTTTAGAAACACTGGGGCAGGATGAAGTATTACGATTTATGAGTATCAAATAAAAGTGAAGTAATATGATGAAGAAACAAACATTTCATTGAATACTAACTCCTTTGGTCAATATATATAGTGTAATTAATGGAGTGTGTTTTGGACTTGGGATGTTGACTCCTCTATTGTCAAAAAGTGTAATTTTTCTCGATGACATTGATTTGGATACGAATCTCTTCAGAAGGACAAATATATAGTGACTTCTCAACAGGTCATAACAAAGACAATTTGCTACAATATTTTCGTTTAAGTGGTAGAACTGTGGCATGTAGAATTATTACTAGTGGTGAGCGGAACCGGGTACGCGATCAATTTCGCCGGACCCGGTCCCAGACCCAGACCTGGTGGGTTGGTAAATTCTGGAACCGGAAAGAAACCCGGTTCAACCAGTTCCTAGTCTTTTGGAATTGGAACTGGAACCGGATTCGGTAGGAACCGGTTTAGAACCGAGTACCCGGTCTCCTCATTGTTTTTTTTAAAAAAATATAAGATCATTTTGGAAAAATATTAACACACTTTCGTAGTTTAACATATTAACATACTTTATGCATGACAAACTATATCAATATGTGGTTCTACTCGTAGAGAATTTAATTAAAAATATAAATTTTGGTGTAATTATATGTATTTTTTAATTATCTATTTTGAGTTATTTTGATTATAGAATAGTTGGACCGATTTTTTTTCCTCTCCTCCCCCTCTTTCCCGCGACTGCACCATGATCAAATTTTTAATTTTTTTCGCTGTCAGATGGTTTACAAACCAGTTTGGTTTTCCAAACTTCTGCGATTTGCGAGCAAACACTTGCTAGTTTGTTGTTAAGAGGTAAAATAAAAGTTTGGGGTTGGCAAACCTTTTTGAGTTTTCTATTACCTTTGCTCATATACAAAACTCATATGGCGGTACATTGCCTTTCTACTCCCTATCTTGCACAAGTATGAAGTAACTCTTGAATGGCCGTACATTGCCTTTCTACTCTCTATCTTGCATAACTAAACTGAACTGAATACAAGTGAAAGTAATATTTTATAAGAGAAGCAAATTCAGACCTGAACTAAATTAAACTTAATAGAGTTGAACTGAACTTAATAGAGCTGATGAACTGAACTGAACTGAATTTAAGCTGAAGTAAACAAGCCCTTAGTGGTTCATATTTTCCCCTGTAATTTTTGAGGTTGTAAATTTGACACCCTCCTAATAAGCTCTTGACATTTGTTAATACTATCCAGTGTTAAGTTGTTAGCATTTTTTTAGGAGAAAATGTATACAATTATAAACACTCAAAACTCTATCTCACGGTCTTGAGTAGTAGGAAGGGGCAGATCCAACAATCATTGGATCAGGATCGAATCCACGATCTCAACTCTGGGTACTGTGCTCTTACTAAATGAGCCACAAGACATCGATCTCTAGTTTGTTGGCATACGAGCGATAATTTGTATATGACTCAATTTCCTCGTAAGAAAATTGTGAAATACATTTTTTTAAAGGGTGATTTTTTTGGGTTATTCCTACCGGTATACCTAAAAATTTAACAATTCTCATTGGTACACCTAAGTTCTTTAAAATCTCCAAAACTAAATCTGAGTTTTTGACAATTCCCAAAATTGACATTTAGGAGGTATATTCCGTTAAAAAATAGAACATTTTATTAAATTACTATTCATTATTTCAGTTTTTAGCATGCATTTCAAGATGAATATTGCCATTTTTTTTACAAATTTTGACCTCAAATTTGACGCATTAAGGGCTAAAATGACCCTAGAATCTTTGACTTATTCGTCACACAAGCCAATTACACATAAATCAGGTCAAGTAGTTAGTCGTTTTTGTTAATAAATATCATGTTTGAGAATTGTAAAAAACTCAGACACATTTGAAAAAATTTAAAAAACTTAAGTGTAACAATGAAAATTGTTAAAAAATTCGCTTATTTCAGTAAAAAAGAAAAAACCCTAGCCGCCGTTCTCCCTATTCTCTCTCTCTAAGAAAAACCCTTCTTTTTCCTCCATTGTTTTGGGGCTACCATCAATTTCTAAAGGTTGATGGTAAGCCCCTTTTCTCTTCTCTTGCTTCTGTTATTATTGTTTACAATAAGGCCCTATTTTATCAATTTCTAAAGGTTGATGGTAAGCCCCTTTTCTCTTCTCTTGCTTCTGTTATTATTGTTTACAATAAGGCCCTATTTTATTCTCTTCATGAGATCTATTATTCTCTTCATGAGATCTATTATTCTCTTTATGAGATTTATTATTCCGTTTTACCGGATTTATCATTCTCTTTTGTGAGATTTTTGTCGGCCATATGTGCTTGTTTTTCCTTGGAAATTAATTTGTTGATGGAGATTAGCGTGGGATCACAACAGATTTTTGTACTTCCACTACATTCAAAAGAATCGAATCTTATCTACTTCAAAACTTATTGCAGATCGATAGAACCCCTCGCGAAAAGCTGTATGAAGAAACAACGACGTGAAAGAGGAGCGACTATACTAGACTACTAGCAGATATTTCTTATAGCGATCTAAGTTTTCTCAATTAACTTTTACTTTTGTTTTAAAAAAAATGCGGAGATACCGACTAATAGATTAGTTACGTGACGCAATGCTTGTGGCGGAACAACAGTCAAAACAGGGACCCTTGTTGGCCTTGTATCATACACGCGTGCAAGGATTTAGGGACCCAGCCATCTGGGTCTAGTACTTTTCCTTCTCCTTATGGCTAATAATAGAGGTAGGATTGTAGGAATATTTGATAAAACTCCCTAACCCGATATACTTCCTCCGTTGCAAAAAAAATGCGACAGTCAACATTTTACGCATGTTGAGACACTACTTTGACTCTTAATAACTGTAATTATGAATATTTAAAAATTATAAAAAGTTGATATTAAGATAGTGTTTTACAAGACGAATCTAACAAGATCCCACTTGACTATATTTTTTATTATGTATAAAGCTCAAAACTTGATCAAAATATATAATGTGAATAGTGCAAAATGTTGACTGTTGCGGTTTTTTTTTAAACGGAGGAAGTAAAATTGACACATTATTAAATATGGAGGAGTATTAATCAGTTTAACTACATGAGTTGACACGAATCAAATGAAGCGAAAAGTTTAATAATTGGATTGGGTTAGGGTTTATAATTTTAAACAGTTTTAAGTATTAACAAAAAATGACACAATTATATCCAAATGACAACTTAATACGACAAATACAGACATGCCAACCCCGACACGAAATCAATTCCTGTAGTTAATAACAAGCTTAGGCGGAGAAGTTTGATACGTATAACATAGTGGTTTCATAGGTCTCAACACTTTTATTAAACATGATGACTGGTCCCGAGTTAATTAACGAGATTTACCCATTTATGTAAATGAGTTGATAGGAACCCGACTGACTCGACCCAACTCCCAGCTCTAATGGCTATTAAGGGTGCGTTTTTTTCGCCTTAAAAGATGTTTCAGATATAATAAGTTCAGATAAGTTTCAACGAGTTCAATAAGTTTAGTTCAGATAAATTCAGGTCTAATAAGATCTAAATATACCTTTAAGAAAGTTTTAGTTTAATAAGTTCATATAAGTTCCAATAAAATTAGATAAGTTTCAATAAGTTCAATTCCGATAACTTCAGCTTTAATAAGTTGAATAGAACGTTTGTTGTTCGAAATTTTTTTATGAGAGAAAAATTGTCAAGTATAACAAACAAAGTAAAACAAATCGGTGAGAGTAAGTTTTAGACAATATACATGTGAGATCGTGGGTTAGGACCCTTATGTGACTATGAGAAGTAAAAATTCTTAGCTTATATAGATCGTATCAAAGAGTAATTTTATTTATTTTATATTTTTTTTGCTTATTTTACAATTTAAAATGAACAAAATTATTCAAAATAAGCAATAAAATAAATTTAAATACACATATCTTTACGTGCATCCGGATGCATAGTAAATCCATTGTTATGAGAAGAGTGAATAAAAATTAGATGTGTCATTAACAAGTAATTGGTTAACAAAATAGTTGATTTACCATTTGTGACGGCTGTATAGGAAAAAACGTAGAAAAAAAATAAGGCCCGCGGAGAGAATACATTTTTTATTCATTTATTTATTTTTTTAACTTTTATGAGTATGCTTTTCTAATGTTTGGTTTATTTGGTTATACTTCACTATGCTCTGATCTCTATTAGTATTTCATATTTGCTTTTATTTTAGCCCATTTATGAATTACAATACTTCCTCTGTTCTAAAAAAAATGCAACAGTCAAATATTTGCACTATTCACGTTGTATACTTTGACCAAATTTTGAGCTTTACACATAATAAAAAACATAGTCAAATGTGATCTTGTTGGATTCGTCTCGTTAAATACTATATTAATATCAACTTTTAATATTTTTTAATTATTCATAATTATAGATATTAATGATCAAAGTTTCGTCTCGGCATGTGTGAAATATTGACTGTTGCTTTTTTTTTTGAACGAAGGAAGTATATACAAAGTTGACTTCATATCACAATTGACTAGTGTTGACCCACAATCTTTGAGCAACTATGACTTCTTTTTCAAAAATTTGACAATAATATTATACTCGACAATCGATATAATAGCAAATTAATTTATTGAAACACATCATTATAGCTATTGATGAGCTGCTTAGTAGCTTGTATAATAGGCACCTGAATAAATGATTTTTCCCATCGTGGTCGTGCTGTAAATGTAAGGGTCTACTACATATACATCCATATGTACGTAGAGGTATATGAATTCAAGGTGTTTTATTGCTCATTTTAAATAATTTTATTCATTTTAATTTTTAAAATAAGTAAAAAAAACTAAAAAATAAACAAAATTAATCTTGGATGTACCATATATCCGAATGTACACAAAAATTTATACCGTAAATGAGTTAATTTTATTAGAGGTTGGGTTACATATTAAATGAATTTTGACGATGGACCTAAAACTCTCATAAAATATCTACAGTTAGGACCGAATTTAGGCCCGTCTATCCGTCGGTAATGGACCAACTTTTTGTAGTGAAAAATAATTAATATAGACTTCCTATATTATTTTACGGTATCAGAATGACGAAGATTATTATTATTATTATTATTATTATTATTTATTTATTTATTTATTTATTAGTACTACTACTGCTGCTATCGCTCCTCCCCCTCCTTCTTCTTCTCCCATAGCTAAATTCTTGTAATAGTTGTCTTTTTTACGAAAGTTGAAAGAAAATTTTAAAGTTTAATATCTCTAATTATGTATTTCCTAAATTATAAACACTAGATACTAAATAAATACTAGTTGGGACGAATCCAGCAATACTCCAAATAACTATATATTTTTCTTTATGTATAAATCATAAAAAAAGGTCAAAGTGATTGAAAATTGTAAATAGTACCAAAAGTACAATCGTTAATATAATAGCTTTCTGAATTAATTGATTGACTGAACTTAAACATACATGGTCTACAAAAATATTATTATTTTCCTTATTAAAAATTGCCCCTACACTATATGTGGTCTTGTTCAACTGATACAATCTTAGAAGATGAACACCATAAAAATAAAGCAATTTAGACGATAATATGATAGATGACTTAAAAAACATTTACAATTGACCCTTTATATTTAATTAATTAAATCCTTATAAAATTAACAATAATGGGTGGTCAAAAAAATGAAAAAAAAAAAGTAGAAAGAAGTTAATAATAAAGACAAATGAGTCATTTTCGAATGACATAAAAAAAAAACATTAGGTCATGTATCCATCAACTCATTGTAGCTTCTATTCGTCCATATTCCATGCTAGAGAATGTCTTCTCTTCTTGAATTGACTACTTATTTTGGCAACCCTAGATTTAAAATAGTGATTGTGTCATGCCTTCCGACTCCCTTAATTATACCATACAACATAACCTAGTATAGGAGTAGTTCGTTTAATTAATTAGTTAATGAGTTGAAGTATGCTTAATTAAATACTCCCTTTGTTTTTTTATTAATTAATCTACACACTTTGGGCTTGTTTACTTCAAATTAAATTCAGTTCAGTTCAGGTTTTTTCAATAATTTTACTAATTATTTTCTATTATATTATTTAAGTAATAATAATTATAATGATAACTAGAGGTAGGAAAAATTGATACGACCCGCTAACCCGACACAAAATTGACCTGTTTGGGTTGAGGGGTTTGACCCGTTTAAATAAGCGAGTCAAGCCAACACGACCCCTTCATTAAACGAGTCGGGTTAGGGTCAAAGAATTAAACCAGTTTATGTAAAAAGGTTGACACGAACCCAACCCGACTCAATTTCCACCTCTAATGATAACAATGGTAATAGTAAAAATGATGATAATAATATTGATTTCAATTAGATGATGATGACGACGACGACAACGATGATAATAATAATAATAATAATAACAATAATAATAACGATATTAATAATATTGATGATAATATTATTAATATCTTGATGATGATGATAATAATATTGATAATAATACAACAATGATAATAACAATAATAATAACATCAACAGCAACAACAATAATAATAATGATAATAATAACAACAACAACAACAACAACAACAACAATAATAATAATAATAATAATAATAATAATAATAATAATAACAATAATAATAATAATAATAGCCTTTCAATTAATACATCTTTATTCAGTTCAGTTCATCTCTATTTAGCTAATGTAAACGAGCCCTTTGTCTTATTCTATTGGCTGAGATAAAAATCTAAACATTAATATCTTAAATTATGTAGTTATAAAAATTAGAGAAAAAATTAGAGATTATTAAATTATACTATACATTGAGACGAATCCAACGAGATTCACATGACCATGTTTTTCCTTATATTTCCTCCGTTTTAAAATTCTGCTTGCAACAATTGTTCGTACTTTTGATATTATTCACAATTTTCACTTTAACTGCAATTTATCACTTACACAAAAATAAAAATATAGACATGTGGTGCCTCAATCATTAATTAGATTCGTCTCAACTTTAGTTTTTTTTATATATTATCTTGTGTTCATAATTTTTAAAATACATAATTATATATATTAATTTTTGTCTGAAATAATGGTAATAAAAATGCATTCGTTGCAAAGAATTTGAAAACAGATGAAGTATATAAATTACAAACAATATTAAAAAAAATATAAATTATGAACAATGCTAAAAGCCAAACTGTGTAAATTAATTAACTACCGGCTAATGTAAGATATAAATAACATTGACAAAAAAATCAGGTTCAACTAAAACAAAGTCAACGGATTAATGAAAAAAAAGTCAAATTACCAAAAGTAAACTTGCTCAATCTTTGTTGGAGGGACAGTTACATAACCACCGCAAACCGCACAAAACAAAAAAAAGTGATGTTGTTTTGGGTATATGAACAGTACAGTTATTTCATTAATTTGT
Organism: Salicornia ramosissima; assembly: GCA_951394345.1. Lineage (NCBI taxonomy): Eukaryota > Viridiplantae > Streptophyta > Magnoliopsida > Caryophyllales > Amaranthaceae > Salicornia > Salicornia ramosissima. Next base: position 18,967,745 of record OX596233.1, on the reverse strand, counting down.
TACACCTTATCCATAATAACGTATCTTAAGCTTGATTGCGTAGTAATCTACAAGTACAAGTAGTATAAATGTGAATGACATAAAACAAACTATTTACCTACTAAACTCAACCAATCAAATACCTCATTTCATGTACTCACTTCTTTTGAATTACGTACATCATTTAGTCTTATTTATAAAATCGAATTTGACTTTAGTTGAACTTTAGCTAATAATTTGAGCCTAACTTTATCTAAGTACATAATCTATAGTCTAGTACTACCTCCATTTATGTTGTTGTATACTTGTATGTACTTTGCATTTTGACATTATTCACATGAGCATTTTTTGTAATTTAAAGAAAATTATGGAATATAGCAAAAAAAAAATATCATGTGAGATTTTTTTGTATTTTCGTTTCATAATAATTTCGTATTTTCAATTGCAAATATTAATGTTGTTATATTAAGTGTAGTATTTGCAAAATTTCGATAAAGAATGATAATTTTTAAGTCGTTATGAAGATATCATTTCAAATAGTGCTGTCAGATTGGGTTAGAACTGATTTAACTGAACTGAACCAACTGAAATTGAACTGTTTTGGGTCGATCTAAAATTACCTGAAACTGAAAGTGAACTGAACTGAATGCACTGATAACAGAAAGTCAACTGAAAAATATCAAACTGAACTGAACTGAACTGAATCTGAAACCAATTGAAACTGAAGTTAACTGCTAAATATTGGTAGGAAATTACCTAACGCATTTTACAACATTTCCTACCGACTTTTAGCGGTAGGTAATTTCCTACCGAAAAATAAAAAATATTGGTAGGTGATTTGCTACCACAATTCTCAACATTTCCAACCGAAAATGCGGTAGGCAATTTCCCACTGGAAATATGGGTAGGTGATTTGCGAACGATTTTACACATTTGCATGCGATCGACTAGCGGTAGGAAATTTCCTACTGAATGTCTATCTTATGGCTGGTTTGGAGTTACAAAATTATAATCTCAAATGACATGAACTAAAGCTAACCGAATCAAAAAAATTGTAACCAAAACTGAACTGAACTGTCGACATTTTGAACTGAAATGAATTGCACCCGTTCCAATTTTTAACTGATTAGTTAAACTGAACAATTGACTGAACTGAAATATGTCCGTACAAAAACTGAACTAAACTGAATTGAAAAAAAAATCTGAAATTAACCGAACTGAAACGACCCAAAGTGATTGGTTAAAACCAAAACTGAACTGTTGACCTGAATTGACAGTGCTAATTTCAAATATATTCGGTTAAACCCATCATGATCAATTTTGTTTAGTCTAAAATAAGATCTAATCTCACCTTTTTTTGTTATAAATTACTATTACGTACTTCATACTCCTTCTGTTCCTATATGGAATCTTGGTACTATCACTACTAGAAAAGATGCTATTTACGATGGGAATTCTCGTCGCAAAATGTGATCCTATCATAGAAAAGAGGGGGCGCAAAATGATTTTTTCCTGTCACAAAAAAGGGGGGTCGCAAATGATTTTTTCCGTCGTAAATGAGTCATTTCTAATAGAGTTTGGGTTAGATATTCGGTAATTTTAGCGACGGGCTAAAAAACCGTCGCAAAAGGTCCACATTTGCGACGGGATTTAGGCTTGTTGTTAATGTGTACCCGTTGTTATTGGATCAATTTTTTGTAGTGTACTAACAACTAAAGATAATCTTCTAAATTTCTCTCCTTATATCAGAAAAAATAATATATATAGTCATGTGGAATCTTGTTTGATACGTCTAAATAAGTATGGACTTTATTAATATTGAATTTTTATAACTAAATTTGGAAGGAAAATCAAAATTCATTCCCTTTGTGGTGCTAGTTTAAATCCAATTTATCTGATTTTCTTCACAAATATTCATTCCCATCTATACTACCCTCGTCCATGGTAATGGATAATAATGGAAAATAAGAAGAAAATTTAAGCTTGGGAATGAAAATATGTTTTTCATGAGGATTATAAGGTTATTCCTTAACAAAATTACATTTTAAATCCATTACCATTACCACAATTTATTGGCAACCACCAAACAGATCGTTAAAGTGTTTCTAAAGTATCCCATATCATAACTTTTAATTTGCAACAATTTGACATAGAGATTAAAGATATCTAATGATTGAAAATAAAAAGTTATAAAAATAGCTAGCTGTTTTGTTTTTCAAATAGAGGAAACCTAAAAATTCGGACTTCATTCCCAAAAAATTCAATGCTTATGCTTTCATGGTTTCAGGTGTGTCACTTTGTTATAGATATTTTCAATTATCAATTAGTAAAACTTACAAAAAGTTTGATATGTTCGTTAGAAACTGATATTAAAAATACTTCTATAAAATTTCGCACAGATTATAATAATTTTTGGTGATGCTGAACGTCAGGGCTATAATGTCTGGGATTCCAGATCAAGACGTATTGTGACCGTAATATTGATTCTACTACTCCACACTCTTGAACTGGATGCCACTAAGGCCACGGATCAACTAGACTTGATCCCTTAAGAGACCATTCTCCTTCTAGAGGAGATCGATCTTTTCATTCAAGCGCTTCCACATCTCTTCAATGACAAACAAACCGTTTTGAGACATATTGATTCGCTGAATGGAGGAGAAGAGGTGGAGGAAAGATTTTTTTTTTTCGAGTGAATTTAGAATTTTTTTCAAGCCAATTGCCACACAATGGGCGCTAAATTGTTCTGGCCAAAATTTCCCTTAGGTCGTCTTGGCGAATGCGGGACAATTGACTTGACAACTCTAGAAGTATTACGTGAATGCAATGGGAATAAGAATGAAAGTTAAAAGAGAAAGAATGATTTTATTGATTGTATTCGGTATTAAAGAAAATAAGAGAGGAGATTGGGTTGGGCGAAGTCTGAAACTGGCTCCTTGATTATCGGATCAAACAATGACCTCCTTGCTGGACAATTTTGAAATTAAACTAACCCTAGTGAAATTAGAGCCCAACACTCATTATTTCTTTTTAGGGGCGAGCAACGATTCCGAGGTACCCACCCACGGAAACGGACCCGGTTAGGAACAGACGGGTAATTACCCAGACCTGGTTCAACTGGGCGCGGTTTCGAATCCAATAGTTTCTACCCGGTCTCAACTGGCATGGTTTCGGTTCCATAAATTTTAACCAAGTACCTGGTGGGTACCTGGTTGTAACGAATCCAATTCTGGCTATCCGGTACTAGACCCGTTCCAGGTGGGTACCAGTACTGGACCCGGTTGACTTAGATTTTACACTTTTATCCAATTGTAAATAGTGAAGTACTGAAATGATTATCTACTGACTAAGCCCAAATATAATTAGCCCAATTTATTTTTCATTCAAAATATGTATGTATGTTTAAGACTTTATGTAAACTTGTCTGTAATTTGTGTGAACTTGGCTTATGAATTTACGTAAACTTGTACGTTTTATTTTAAATTGTAAATTTTTATTCAAGGAGACTTTCTTTGTGGATGTTTAGCGGTAAATAATTAAAAATGTAGTAGAGTAGTTGTTGGCCATTAAGACGATTTGTTATTTAAATTTAAGAAATTGAACAAAATACACACTCATTAAAGAAAATCGGGTATCCGGTATTGGAACCGATACCTGACCGTTTCGGTTCCAGAAACATGTTACCCCGTTGGACCGATTTCGGTTCCAAATATTTGAGACACGGCGATTCTGGTTCAATTAAAAATGACCAAGTACCTAGTTTTGCTCGCCACTATTTCTTTTCCGTGCTCCATCTGCTTTGCATGAGATTTATTCATACGTTGGTCTATTTCCCCAACTCCAATTGCTAGTGTCAGGGGAATGATAAAGGCACAACTAAAATTGATATGGGCACAACCCATTGTGAGAGCACAATCTTCCGTCTATGTGGTTTGGAGGAGTTGTGCTTTTCTGAACTTTAAATCGACGCCATGCCGTCATCTATTAAATTATGTTCCCGACAGCTTGATAATGTGTTTGTGGTATGCAACACCACCTCTTTTTTTAATTCTTTTAATTTATTTTAAAACTAAAAATCACTTTTTAGATTCACCTTATTTCACCCTAAAATGATTATTTTTTTATGGAGGTGAACAAGTTCTTTTCACAAAACAAATGAGGTTCTACCTTAATTAAAATAATATACGACCTTAAAACAATTTACGTTTGATCTAGCTAACTAGTGGTACGGTTGTAGCAACAACCTCTAGCTCTCACCCCTATGTCAGGAGATCAATCATCACTCTTCGTACATAAAAATTTCTCCCTTTATTCCCTATATTGTAAGGGCAATTTAATTGTATTGATTTGTTTCATTACCGACCAGGCCAATGTATGTATTAGTCGTCGTGCCGGTTAATGAATTAGCAAGGATTAGCCTATGGGCTAATTTTTTGACTTATTGAAAAAATGATTATTTTCATAAAATCTCAAAGATTTTACTCCTTGACTAATTGTTTAACATAAGATCTTTGGTTGTCAATTGTATTGTACCTAAATGTATCGAGGATGGTCCCCTTTCTTGCATAAAAAGTGAACATAATCAAAACGCAAAGTGGAAGAGTTCGACCCATGTGATCGAACGAATCAACATAGGTAGAGCTATCAATTTCAAATCTTAGGCCACGTATTCCAAACTTTTCATAGTTACAAATATAAAGTTATACACTTATACCCAGGACGGAGCTAGGATTATTGAGGCCCCATGCAAGATTTTAAAAACGGACCTTTAAAACCTATCTTAAAAAATAATGCGTAAAAAAATAATAATAAAAAAAACAACACTACTCACAAGTCACAACACTAACACCATCGACAATAGAAAAAGTTTAAAATCTATTAACCAAATAAAGTCACTTTGATATATTAAAATTAAAATTTCAAATTACAAGATAAACATAAATAAACAATAGCATAAACATAATATTGTTCAAGTTTGCAGGAATTTAATTTTGGAAAATTGAAAAAGTAATTAAGGGATAAGTTAATGATCTTCGGAATATATTGATGTAAACATGGGTTATTGATTTTAATTTTGGAAAATTGAAAATGTAATTGTGGAAACTTTCAATGCCAATATTATAAAGAAGTAATGAATCAGCTAAAAAGAAGGAAGTGAATGTGTTGTTTGACTTAACATGTTCAATAAATGCATCAAAATTAATTCTAAAAAATTCTAGAGAGATTTGAACTTAGTATCCTAATACATGAGGCTCTTTCCTTTACCACTATAGTCTATTCAAGTTTTTTTTTTATTTTATATTGAAAAATATAGAATAATATACAATTTGAGGCCTTGTGTGATCGCCCACCCGACACGGTTTTAGTACCGCCCCTGCTTATGTCATTGTGAAAAGCATTAAAACTATTTAAAATTAAAACAAAGATTAAAAAATACGTGGTTCACAAGCTACAATGAACCGTGATCATGATAAAATTATATGGGCTCAACATAAGCTCGCAAGAGTTAGACTACTCATAAGCAAACAAAGTTTCATACTAAAACCATATGGTAATAGGTAGAGTAACTTATTGGATTTTATGTTGTTCATCGTCTCTTCATTCATACAATTAATAGGTCACAAACACCTTGTTGGGCCCTCTTTAGACTTCCAACACGAGAGAGACAAGTGATAGACGTAGAGTGGACTGGTAAGGAGTTAGTCCAAGCTTCATTGTAGGGCACACAATTTTGTTGGGTTGCGTACTCCAAATTAAACAACTTTTCAAATACCTTTTCATCTTGCATTTTTTTGAATGGGTCTTCTTACAATGGGTCAGAATCGTCTACTCTGATACCACGATAAAATTCCATAGGCGTCAACAACCTATGAGGCTACGAGTTAGACAACACACAAGCCAACAAGGTCATATATTAAAATTATATGGTAATTGGTGGAGTATAACTCATTGAATTATATGGTGGTTATCATCTCTTCAATCATTCACTATAGGACACATGTGGGTTATATTCTCAACCAGAATGACCCCACACACACATATATATATATAACCCAATAAAACGAATGCCATAGGCTTCGGGGAGCATTGCCCTCAACCCCTGACCTTGGACCTTGAATCACTAACTAGCTAGGCAATGGCATCCATATGTTAGATTATTTGAAAGTTGATAATTACAATTTTAAAGCATATTCTAATTAATAATTTATGCCCTAATTTGTATCAAGATCTTTGCAAGCACCTTATGAAAAAAAAAATGTGGTTTAAGCTCAATAAGTTGCCTCAAATCAAGACATAGGATACAAATTACACATTGAGCCAATAAGCCCAATATAGCGAATATATATTATATACATGTTGAGCTATATACTTATATGTGGTTTGTCGCACTAGAATTGTCAGACACACACCATCAGTTTTGTTACGCGTTACTAAACAAAAATGCAGCTCCCCAGAGGCGCAATGTAATATATATTTATATAGATCTTGACTAGATTACGATTGAGAGTTTGGCGTGTTCTCAAACTGCCCTATAATATTAATATCAAAATTTAAAGTGATTCATATTCAAATAAAAAATGTGTTCTGTTAAAAAAATAATCAAAATAATGTATTATTTAGAAGTGTAGGCAATTTTCTACATTTCTAAGGTTGGTCATATGTTGTAGTATAGCCATTAGCCATACAATTAAAACCCAAAGGAGATTTTTTTTTTTTTTTTGAAAAAAAATAAAGGTGATGTCATATCTATGTAATGATGAGGTGTAATAAGGAAATACACTGCGTAGGGAAAAAAGGGTGATATCATATCTGTGTAATGGATAGGAGCAGAGAATAAGAAAGAAGAATCAAACGACAATTAGTAGTGTTTACTACTCTGATAATAAACAGAGGCAAGCCCTGATGAAATAAAGAGGTTTTCTGTTCATACTTGCTCACGTGCCAGCATGGCAAGGGATACCTTGCCACGTGTGATGAACCCCCCCTCCCCACAATGCCACAATAATCACATGAGCATTCCATGATTTTTGTTAATGTTATTCCATGTGCCACTTGGTCCCAAATGTTGTTCTAAAAAGAAAATGGTCCCAAATGTAATAACAAGAAACTTAAATGTTGGGAAGTTTTTCACCCCAAGTTCCACATCGGAAGAATAAAGAGTTGGAGAGCTCTTTATTAATGTTACCAAGCACCTATTAGTATGAGGCCTTTTGGGAAGGTGTCCAAAAACAAATCCGTGAGGGCTTAATTGCCCAAAGTGGACAATATCATACTAATGGTTGAGCTGTGGTGTGTACGTCTGCAGCCTTACAAGTGGTATCAGAGCCCCAAGTTTGATCTATCCTGGTCAAGTGGCTGTTGTGGCGGTGTATGTGGTGTGTTGCCCCTCATGTATGTGACATTGTTCCAAGTATCGAAAGTCCGGGGTGCTTGATGGTGACAGGCCAAGATTTATCGCTTAAGGGGAGGCTTTGACGGGGAGGCTTTGAGCCTTAAGACCCCCTTGTGTGGTCCTTGATTTGAGGAGAGGTTTGTTGGGAATTTTTTCACCCCAAGTCCCACATCGGAAGAATAAAGAGTTGGATTTCACGACTGAAATTTCTGTGGTAAATAGCATTTTTTTCTAGTGGTTATTAATTGTAGATTCTCTTCAAATTAAATTTGACAATTCGAATTAAATTAGACAATATAATCATTGGATCTACTTGCTTCTTATAAATTCGAGTTTAAGTTGGAATTTTTTTTAAGGGTAGTCGTCAGATTTGAATTGAATTTGCCAGCCATCAAATCAACCTGATTCCAGATCAAGCTGGATTTTCTTGATAATATTGTTTGAATCCTGCTTAAATTTGTGAACCAGCTATCTGACAAATTTATTTCAATAAGGATAGAAAAAATGGGTTATTCTCTATCAAAGACTCAGCTTAAGGTATCATTAAAAAAAGTCCTCTAACAAAAATGTTGATTCTAATTGATCTGATCATATTGTATCAACTTAATTATTACTTCCCCCGTTCCATATTAGTTGCAACATTATTCCCTTTTTCACGCTTGCCATTGCCAAAAATTTATATTATTAATATCTTTAATTCTGTTTTACCAAAAATTATAAAAATTAGTTCACAATAAAGTAAATATTGAAACAATTCAAAAGTGATCCCACATAACTATAATTGTTTACATGTATGGAGTACAAAAGCGAATTATATGAGTAGTTAGGAATATTGCCCAAATAACCAACTTTGCAATTCTACAGGAGAAGAGTAAATATTATTTAAAACTCACAAAAACAAAAAAAAAAAAATACTTGTGACACGCTAAATATATAATAATGTAACAATGTATCTCTTCACAAATAACTCAGCTTATCATTCTCCATTTTTAACAATCTAAATTATTAATAAAAGGGAACATAAATCTTTAATTTCTTACTTTTATACAAGTTAATAAGAAGTAATCTAATAAAGTTAGAGAGTGGATTGTACACGATTTTAGTAGTTCAAGTGGAAAAGGCAAGCAAATGGTTGACATGTTTTTGCAATTGCATTATTAAATCTCCTTGTACAATAATATGAACATATATAGACAACTTTGGATAATGGATGTCACATCTCAACAAGATAATGAAAAAAAAATGATAAGAATAATTCTAACTATTAGAGGTCTTTCAATATTAATTCCAACGAACTATCAGTTATTACAGTATAATTATCCAAACTTTAGGAAATTTTTTACAATATTAGTCATTGATCTAACTTGGTTAACCTATTGTAATCGATCACCAATTCAAAAAGTAATTGTTATTGTCCTCCTTCCCCTATTCACTACAAAAAAACTCACACAACGAGGGTAACTTATCATGATTGAAGAGGGCAATATGAGTATTGTTTTACTTAATGATGCCTACATGGGCAATTATTTTTGCACTCATTGATGTTAACAATGAAAACAATGAAGACAATATGATTATTTTGCCCTCTTAGACTTTTGAAACTTTGCCCTATTTGACAATGAATAAAATGTTTAAATCAAAGGAAAGCAAAATTTATTGCCTTTGTTGATGATCAATGAAGGCAATTTTGTTTGCCTTTTTTGAATTGAATAAAAGAGGGAAAAAAATCTAAAATTGGCTTTGAAACCTAATACAACGGGGTTACAAGGGCAGCATGAGGGCAATACTAAAATTGTCATTATAACTTAAGAAGAAAAATTTTGTATCAAATAGGGCAATTTTAATTGTCCTTCTTGAACACTTTTTTTGTAGTGATTTATTGATTATATCTTCCTCCCTTGCTACGAAGGAAATTGGAGCCGATCATAAGTTAAGACGAATTTATTGGATCTAATTTATTAGTAAAAATTACGAACACTAGGTATTAAAAAATTAGAAGTTAATACGAATCCAACGAGATTCCACATGACTATATTTTTCTTTTTTGTGTAAGTGATAAATTGCAATCAAATTGTAAATTATTCTAAGCAAAATTAAAAAAGCTTGGTTATAGTTAGTAATGATACTAATTTATTAACTTATTAAACATAATTAAAACTTATTCTATTTATTGATCTAATTAATCCTTATTATAAAAAATAATGGGACATTATTACACCTGATTAGACTTGATCAATCCTTAATGAACTTATTACATCTAATTAGATGATCTTATTTTATCTAAAATTGATTGAACTTATAATTTAAGAACAAGCTTCTCATACTTTATACGTGCATGGTACAATAATCAATGTTATTTCTTTACCCATTCGCTTTTACTTTTTAAACATGTTAGGGAAAAAGTAGTTACTTTGTATTTAGCTATATTTACTTCATCTATTTAGTTACATTGATATAAAATTTTGTTAGATATGTTTAACTAGGAGCATAGAATAGAGTATTAAGGATATAAATGTTGAATTAAAAGTATTTTAAACTGTGCAAAAAGTATACGTAAATTACATCTTAAAACGGATGGAGGGATTTTTAAACGCAAATTACAATTTATACATATAACTATACAAATATATACATATATATATTATTTAAAGTTGGAAATGTTTTTCCTCATCACACACCAATTTGGAGGTCATCTTGTACTTTAAAGAGTTGGGAAATCATCATCATTAGCTTGGACTTCACTTTTACTTTGATGGTTTTGTCATGGACAATTGGTTGACCCTCTCTCTCAACATAAAAAATAATTCAAATCAAACATTATTTTTCTTAGACTATTCTAACCTATTATTCACTCGTACGTGCGTGTCCCACTTCTAGCTTCTACGCCTAGTTTTTGTGTACGTTATTCTAATCTTGTGGTCGCCCCTTTTGACATTTACTTCTTGTTCACACCAACCATCTATCTTTTTCATAATAATTACTCTCTCTGTTCCAAATTAGTTGTTATATTCTGAAAAAATGACACTATTCATTTATAAATTTTGACTGCTTATAGTTTCATGTACATAAAGAAAAATATAGTCATGATCGATCTAGTTTGATTCGTCTCAATATGTACTTTTTAAACATATAATTTTTATAATTTTTATTATATGTAGTTCAAGATATTTTAATTTAAAGTTGTGTATTGGGAGATGTGAAAAAGAGATTGTAGCAAATAATTTAGGGCAGAAGGAGTAATAAATAAAAGCATCGTGGCCAATAAATAATTTAATTGAGGATCCCACTTAATTAAGGATGTATGTGCTCTCCTCAACTTATATCATAATAGATCGGATCAGATCTCATCTCACCAACTCTCATAAGTTTCAGATCAGATCAAAATATTTCAAACAAAGAGAACGCACCCTTAGTTCAGTCGAACTAGAGTCATCTCTTAATGCCGTTGTCCTGGGATCAACTGTCACAAAGTAACTATCACTTCCCTAAATAATGGGTACTAACTACTAATGTCAATATTGTATTCTTATGATAGGATCATGAGTTCAGCTCAGTTCAACTTGTAATGATAATTAAATTGGATAAATTAAAGTAAATTTAATAATCTGAACATATTCTTCTTAATTAATTTAGTTCGTTTTTCTTAATTCTTTTAGATTTTAGATCATAATCATGTTATTTAATGCATTTAAATTTTGGAATTGATTGGTATTTGGTTTTAATTAGGTTATGCTGAGATTGAGCACCTATAATTTCATTCATGCATGAAAATACACGAGAAAGTTACAAAGACATTAGAATGTATGTAATAGAAATCATTACTAAATTAATTCTTTACTCTTAAATTAAATGAAGCACTACTCGGAGAATTCCTAGCATCTAAATTTGGATGTGTTTTATACATCTAAAATAACAATAGAGGTAAATAAGTGCAACTTTTAATATAAATTAGTTGCATTTATTTACAACAATTTATCATTTTAGATGTGTAAAACACATTTAAATTTTAAATCTTTGGCAGCACTCGCACTACTCTTGAATAGAGCGAAGTATCGTATCATTCTATTTCTTTATAAAAAAAAGACATAAAAAAAACCCTTTGCATAATATGGGTAACAAAATTCACATCTTCTACCTACTCTTGGGCACCATTGAAAAACCATTAAATAACGCTTAATAATAAAAGTAACCCTTGTGAAATTTATGCTCAATGTAACAATAACTTCATAGTGAATATGAGAGATGCTAGTATATTTATAATCATAGAAAAAGAAAACTCTACTTCAGGTATAGCAATATAGCTAAATAAACAACTAGAGTAATCAAAATGAATAGTTCTTTCAAATAATATTTTATAATATGTAGGAAGAATATATACCAATGTACTTAATTATTTAGAGTCAAGTGGATAATTGGGTATCCAACTTTGATAAACCTTGTAATTGATGAGGTACTCTAGTTATGTTGAAAAAGTTGCATTTTGGATACCCAAATATAACTTCCGTTAATTTTTCTGCATTTATCAAATTAAACAAAAATTGCAATGTATGTAGTGGTAGCTTTAACGGAAGTTGAGTTTGGCTACCTAAACTGCAACTTTTACAACTAGGGCTAATCTGCGAGGGGTTACACGGTTTATGTGGGAGGTTATAAAGTTATTATGTTGGGGGTTACTAATAAGTTAATTATTTGGGGGGGGGGTGTTATAAGGTTAATTTGCTGGGTTACACTGCTTGAAATTAAAGATGTTATTTACGACGAGAAAATCTGTCGTGAAAATATGATCCCGTCATAGAAAAAGGAGGGTTGTAAATAATTTTTTCCGTCGTAAAAATGCGACCTCGTCGTAGAAAAGGGGGTCGTAAATGATTTTTTTCGTTGTAAATGATTCAATAATAATAGAGTTTGGGATATTAGAAGAATTTTAACAAACCCGTAATTAATTTGTAGCCGTCGTTTATGGGCCAATTTTTGCAGTGTTACAAGGTTCTTGCTTGGTATGACTTTCTATGGTATTAGTAACTTTTTCTATGGGTTACTAAGTGTTTGTATGGGTTTACCAAGTGTTTGTTTGGGGTCAATAAGTGTTTGTGCATGGTTACCAAATGCTTGTGGGGTTACAAAGTTAATTTGTAGGGGGGTGGGGTTACATGGATCTGTGGGTATTACAAAGTTATTCTGTTAGAGTTTACCAAGTGTTTGTATGGGGTTACGAAGTATTTTTATGGGGATTAAAAGGTTCTTGTGGGGGGTTACAAAGTTGTTCTATGGGGGGTACAAGGTTCTTGTAAGGGGGTTATAAAGTTATTCTGTTGAGGTTATCAAGTGTTTGTATTAGGCTATCAAGTGTTTTAATGAGGTTGCATTTGTTGTTGTGTGAGTTATACGTGTCGGTTAGAAAATTATGCAGACTGTTGTAAAAAAACGCTCTGTAATCTGAATTATTATACTCCCTCCGTAACGCTTTAACTGCAACAATTCTAAATATGGGTGTACCAAAATAATTTCAACAATTTCTTAGCTTTTCATATCTGGTATAAATTTGAACATTAAATGTCTACAATCACCCTAACTTTAAAACATAAAACAAAGTTACTTACTCATGTGTTTTTTCTCTCTTAATATATCCAACTTTACATACCCATGTGATCTTTTCTCTCCTACTTTATCTTAACAACTATCCAAATTCATACTTAACATACATATTCTTTTTTGGAGTCTTTGTTATCACTTTTGTTGCAGTTAAAATGTTACGGAGGGAGTATCCATAAAGAATAACCTAAGACAAAAGTACTCAACAATATCACTAAAGCGTATCCCTTAAAATATGAGGGCACAATTATAACAAACAGCTTTAGCAGATAATACATAGAGGTTAAGACAACAGATATTTGGTTGCTTATTTTATTTTTGTGATGTATATCATCATTATTCATTAACATATATATATATATATATATATGCTTATCTATATAAATGCTTTTGATTCATAGTTTTGTATGCTTTTATGGTAGCAAGCTTAATATAATTAATCCTTTTTTGGGGGGTTGTTGATTACTATAAGTAGGGGCTTCTAACAAACACCCAGTGGAGCCACATTACATTAAGTGAGGTTTTTTGACCTATTTGAATCTGAATGTGAAAAAATTTCTCTTGTAAACATTTTCCTATAATTTTGCTTAGTGAAACTAAACAAAATTTATTTAAAAAATATATATTTTGACCCCACTAAATACTATAATTTTTCCATATCCATAACAGCTAACAAAACTAATTAGGAATATGCATGTAAATTAAAGTGTTATCTGAAGATAACTTGGATATTTAATTTGTAACCTAACCTTTGAGCAGGTTGGTGTGTAGCATGATGTCACACCTTCATTGATGAACAATTAATTAATTTCTTAATGTATTCAACAAGTCAACCTGCACTTTAGGGGTGGGGGGAATTGTGTATTTGGTGAATGAATGGCGTGTTAAACACATTATTAGTTGATAATAAAGGTCCTAAAATATATATATTTATGTCATTTTTTCCATAATAATATATCTATCAGCCACCTTCATGCTAGAACCATTGTGTGACACAGTCACACACATTGTTTAAACTATGTTAAGCATACGAACTAGATGTCTAGCTAGTTAAAGATATAACAAAGTTTTAGTTAAAGCAAATGAAAAACTCTTTATCAAACAAGATATTTGTGCTCATTTCTTACTTTTGGCATTTTCATAAGAATATGAGTTTTGAGGTTAAATTGTGTGCCCATATTATTATTCATGAATATATGCTTAGGTTTTTATACAAACTTAAGATCGGCGATCCTCTAGTATCGGAAACAATGTTCCACTCATATAATATTCTAACAAACTATTAAGAAAATTATAGAAAAACCTATTAATATGGAAGATATATCACATACGATATATTTTTCATATCTAACATGTCTTACCTTTCCAACACCCTCCCGCAACCATAACGACAGTGACACGAACGCTACGATTGGAAATTTTATAGAAAAAAAAAATTCAGATTTTTTTTCCAAAGTCGATATTGTCAATCTCTTTGTTGATGCGGATGTCTTTCTTTTCGAACCAATCAATTAACAATCAAACAAGAACAACATTCTTTTTTAGCCTGTAATTATATATATCACCATAACGAGAACACCATCTTTTTCAAACTCATCGCCATGTTTTGAATTTGTTTTGAGTAGAACCGCACTCAAATCGCATATCGATTCGTTATAGCAAAACCACGCTCAAATTAAAATTTAGTTTTTCTGAGTAAATTAAACTAAAGTCAACTCATATATATCTTATCTCACCAAAAACAAAAAAAACATAAAAAAAAAATACTTGAATTTTTCTCTATCCTTTATGATGAGAACTTCATTCTTTTTAACTAACAAATATATCCATTAATTTTTCGGAGCGAAACAATGCTCAAATCATATAGCCTTGTCTCACGATATAAGGAGAATCCCTTAACTTTGTCTTAAAGGTCAAGGAGAACCCATAAACCATATCTCACGACACACGGAGAGCCAAAACGTGTCTCACAATATGTTTTGAAACATATATGTAATTCAGACCAAAGAACCATTTTTTTTCTTTTGGAATTTGTGATGGAATGAACATCATCATAGAAAAAACATATTTTTGATGGAATGAACTTCATCAACACATTTTTTTAATAAGAACTGGTCCGTTTTGAAACAAATCTGAAATAAATACAATCAAATGAATAAATTAAAGGAGAATAGACGACTAAAACTGTCATCATCTAAGAAAAAACATGAGCTAGTGGCTAAGAGATTCAAATATAACACAAACTCTATTTCACCAGTCACTCACACTCTCCACACTCGTTCGTGGTTCGTAATAAACCAAAGATCCAACCCCCACCGACATCGGAAATTTATTTTGAGAGAACTCAAGAACTTAACATGCTCTTGATTGATGATAAGAATCGAATTTTGAGGTTAAATTGTGTGCCCATATTATTCATGAATGCTAGATTAGGTATTTATACAACCCTAAGATCCTCTAAGATAAAAAAACATGTTCCACTAATATAATGTTCTAACAAACTATTAAGAATATTCTATCATATCCTATTTAGAGGGAAAATATATCACATACGATATATATTCCTTATCTACCATGTCTTATCTTTTGGATGCGGTTATGGAGAAGAACCGCAGCCATAAGTCACTTATGGCTAGGTTTTAGACCTATGGCTGCTACGGCATTTGCTGCGGGGCTGACCCCGCATCCATAGGCCCTAAAACCCCACAGCCAATGTTGATATTTCTACTAGTGAAAACATTTGAATTGAAATGTTGTCATCCAAACAGGCTACTCCTATTAAATCTAATCGAGGCACAATTAGTTTCAAGTAAAGCGCCATTATTTGGTGACATATTTGGTTCTATAGAAATTTTCTTGCCTTTAATAATGAATATACCCCCATCCCCCCAGCGGTCAATCAAATTCTCAAATTTCTCAATAATTGGATGAAAAATCCGCCAGTTGACGATATCACTTCCTCCACAAGTCATAATTTTTTTTTAAAAAAAAAACACTTTGATCCTTCTACGCAAAACAACAAAATTAATGCTCCCTGGACCGATCCTCCAGATAACACCTTTAAACTTAATTTTGATGGATCTAAATACACCTTTAAACAAAATTGAAGGATGGTTTTTAATATGTCTAGAGAGAGAGAGAGTGAGAGAGAGAACCCCTGATGGTGGTGTTGTGCCCCCCCACCACTTGATCTGCACCACCCATCCCACCGGAATACCCCGCTGCTTTCACCGCTGCTATCGACGGATTCTCCAGCTCAGTGTTCTCCGCCCCCCCCCCCTCTGTCTTTCAAACAAATCATTCAAGCTGACTCCATTTCCATCCCACCCCCCTCCGCTCCAGATAAAGGTGGCCAATGGGCTGGGTCGGCCCGGCCTGGAACCCGCCCGTTTTTTGGCCCGGTACCCAGACGGGTTGGTTACGGGTTGTGGTTTCAAAACCCAGCCCGTAGCCCAACCCGTTCGTAACCTAGCCCAACCTGTAACCCAGCCCAAACCCAGCCCAACCCGTAACCCAGCCCGACCCAGACCCAACCCGTAACCCAGCCCAGCCCGTAACCCGGCCCACCCGTAACCCAGCCCGGCCCGAAACCCAGCCCGCCCGTGCGAATTACTAGCATTTTATTATTTTTATTATTTTATGTTAAGAATTGAAATTATATGTGGTATGATTTTAATATATGTTAAGAATTGAAATTATATATGTGATTTATGATTTTAATATATGTTAAGAAATAGGAATTAATATTATATTTATATATGTGATACATGATTTTAATATATGTTAATTATAAGAAATAAGAATTAATATTATATTTATATATGTGATACATGATTTTAATATATGTTAAGAAATAAGAATTAATATTATATTTATATATGTGATACATGATTTTAATATATGTTAAGAACTCAAATATATGTGATATTGATATTAATATATGTTAAGAATTAAAATTGTATATGTGATTAATGATTTTAATATATGTTAATAAGAATTAAAATTATATATGTGATACATGATTTTAATATATGTTAAGAACTAAAATTATATATGTAATACAAGATTTTAAAAATGTTTCATTGTTTTGTATGAACTTTCCAGTTTAATCATAAGGTTACAATCTGATTGGTTAGTTGGCTTAAACAGAAGCCCGGAATCTGTCTAGGCAAGATTTGGTATTTAAGTTGACCATTGTGTCGCACCTCTCTTACCTGGGATTCTATCCAGTCAGCATTCATTTCCAATTCATAATATTTAGTTATTTAGTTGTTCGAATTTAAATTAACAAGTTAAATATATAATTAACATGTTTTTACCAACTAGTGATTACATTTACAAATTTAAAAATCCCAAAAAAAACCCAAACCCCTCAAAACCCCCCAAACCCCCTTAAACCCCAACAAAACCCCCACAAAACCCCCAAATCCCCGCCAACCCATGAACCCAACCCATGACCCAATGGGCCCAACCCAAGAACCCAACCCATGAGCCCAACCCACGAACCCAACCCACAAATCCGCAGCCCAGCCTGGTCCCCAACCCGATCCCCAACCCGCCGGTCCGGTTCGTGGGTCAACCCTCTTCTGACCCAGCCCGACCCGGCCCACCCAACCCCACCCACGGGCCGGTTCCGGGTTACCCAATCCCGGCCCGGCCCAGCCTGCCCGTTGGCCTGCTTTAGCTCCAGATCTCTCCTCCCTTTCCTCCCCTTTGTCCTCCCCACCCACCATTTCCTTCTCCAACTCTACCCTGGAGATCATTAGAGCCGCTTGGAGCTCGGAAATTATCCTCAAGGTGCTTGGTCAGTCCTTTTCAGCTTGGGGGAACCTCAGGTTCTTTGACCTATTCCCAAATGCCAAAATCTTTCACCTCCCTCGGGTTATGGCTGACCATAACCCTATCCTCCTTAAGCCTGATCAGGACTCCCCACTTTGTATAGCCACGCAGTTTAAATTAGAACCCCTTTGGAGACTTGAACCTTCCTTCTCCACCACCATTTCCAATAATTGGATGAGGTCTCCTATGCCTTTCCCTGAGGCCATCTTAGCACTTAAGGACCCTATCTCTGCCTGGGCTACTGACACCTTCTCTCAGCCTAAACTTCAAAAGAAAAAACTTCTTGCTCAAATTGATGGAATTCAGAAAGCCTTGTGTGTCAACCCTTCTTCCTCCTATTTACTTGAGCTGGGATCCCAACTTGAACAACAACTATCCTTTCTCCTCCAACAAGACCAGATTTTCTGGATGACCAGAGCCAGAATCAACTGGCTTGCTGAAGGGGAGAGAAACTCTACCTTCTTCCATAAATGTGTCCAATTGAGAAGGAAAAGGAATAAAATTCTTTCCCTTTCAGATGACCAGGGTAACACCTGGAGTACCCCTGATGTGATAGAAAGACATGCCATTTCCTTCTTCACCTCTCTCTTCTCTACCTCCTTTCTTTCTTCTATTCCCATTCCCTCTCTTAACCCATATGACCATCCCATAATTCTCTCCAACATCCCTTCCCTAGATGAAATCAGACAGACAGTCTTCTCTCTTAGCCCTTTCAAGTCTCCTGGCCCTGATGGCTTCCATTCCTTCTTTTATAGGGATCATTGGGAGACCCTTAAGGATGATCTGTATGACTTTATCTGTCATCATTTTAGGACTTGCTGCATCCCTGAGGTTATAAACTCAACAAATATTGTCCTTATCCCTAAAATTGATTTCCCTTCCTCCCTGACAAACTTTAGACCTATAAGCCTCTGCAAAAATGTCTACAAAATCTTCTCAAAAATTATTGTAAATAGGCTCAAACCCATCATTCATGGTCTGATCTCTCCTAATCAAAGTGCCTTCATTCCTTCTAGGGGAACTGATACTAATGTTATCATTACTTCAGAAATCCTCCACACTATGATGAAGAGAAAAGGAAGAAATGGATGGTTTGCCATGAAAATTGACCTTGAGAAGGCTTATGATAAGTTGGAATGGAATTTCATCAGAAATACTCTGGCTAGTTTTAATGTTGACTCTCATTCCATCACTTTTATCATGAGTTGTATCACCTCTGTCTCCTCTTCAATTCTCATTAATGGCAAACCTTCTCATCCCTTCTATCCTACTAGGGGCATAAGGCAGGGTGACCCTCTCTCTCCCTATATCTTCATCATGTGTATGGAACGTCTTTCACTCCTTATCCATGAGACTTGTAGAGAGAAAAATTAGACCCCTTTTAAGATGGGTAGAAACAAGGTTGAAATTTCTCACTTGCTTTTTGCTGATGATCTGATTCTTTTTGGGTAGTGCAACAAGAAAACCATTGACAGTGTCCTATTTTGTCTTGATCTTTTCTCCTCTGCCTCAGGACAGACCATAAATTCTACCAAAAGTCAGCTCACCTTTTCCCCAAATACTCCTGCTGCAGATATTTCTTATTTTCTCTCTTCCTTCCCCTGCAGGAGAACTGAAGACTTAGGCTCCTACTTGGGGTTTCCAATTCTTCATAAAAGACCTTCCAAATCCAAATATCAATTCATTGTTGACAAGGTCAGATCAAAGCTAGCCCAATGGAAGGTCAAGTATCTTTCTAAGGCAGGAAGACTATGTCTGATCAACTCTACTATTACCTCCATCCCTTTTTACTATACGCAGTATTCCAAGCTGCCCCCACCCATCATCTCTTCTATTAAATCTATTGTAACCAGCTTTCTCTGGGGCTCCTCTCACAGCAAGGGGGTTCATCTAGCTACCCTTTCTTCTATTTCTTCTCCCACCTGGGCTGGAGGCCTTGGAATAATAAATCTTGAGTTGTTCAACAAAGCCTGCCTTTTAAAACTCTGTTGGAAGCTTCTTAACTCTTCTGATAGCCTTGCTTCCAAAGTCCTCCTTGCCAAATACCTTGGAAATAGAGCTACTCCTATCTCCTTTAAGAAAGGATCCCACATATGGAAGGACTGTGGTTATGTATGGGACATTTACACCAAGGCCTCAAAATGGGTTATTGGCCAAGGGTCTCTTATCTCATTCTGGTTTGATCATTGTCCCCTGCTGGCATTTTGAGGCAGTACATTAATGGTCCTCTTACTTATGCTAGTAGGGATCTGAAACTCTCAGATTGTATTCAGCATGGTAATTGGGACCTGTCAGCCTTGGACTTTGAACTTCCTCCAGCAGTCCAGCTATTGGTCTTAGCTTCTCCTATCCCAATCAATCCTGCCTCAGATTTTCACTTCTCTTTGTTCCAAAGGAAAGATAAATTCTCCATCAAAAATGCCTACAATGATTTCTTCAAACATAGGTATGACAGAGAATGTGACTTCTCCTTCATTTGGAAAGCTGCTATCCCACCTAAGATCAAATTCTTCTTGTGGAAGATTTGGGGTAAGAAGTTGCCAACTAACAGTACCTTAAGTAAAAGACCTTTTGGTATTAAGAGTACCTGTACCTTTTGCCCTCATGTTGAAGAAAATGCCTTCCATATTCTTTTTCACTATCCACGAGCTTCTCAGTTCTGGGACATCAACCCCTCCTTCACTATCCCTTCCAACCCTACTCCTTATTGGCTACAAGAACAGCTTTCTAACTCTGATGTCCATAATGGGATCCCTCTAAACCTATTCTTTTCATGCTATCTATGGGGATTATGGAAGAGGAGGAATGCTTGGATCTTCAAACAATTAAACAACTCAGCCAATGATTGCCTTGTCCAAGCACTTTTCCAATCGTGAAAGTTCCTCAATGCTTCATCCACTACCCTTTCAAGATCAAACACCCTAACCACCATCACCACCAACCCCTCCTTTCCTAACACCAATATTCCTACCCCTTCCCTACATTCATTTATTCACTCCCACTCTAATCCAATCTGCTTTGTTGATGCCTCATGGGATGCTGTCTCTTGGGAAACAGGGACTGCCTTCACAATTATAAGCAATACAGGCCTTTGGTTAACAGGTTAATGGGGAGCTTGTATCTCATCTTCAGCCCTCATGGCAGAATTGGTAGCCATTAGAACTACACTTCAGTGGATCAGCACTTCAAACATGAAGGGGTGCACTATCTATTCTGACTGCAAAAATGCAGTTGACAGCATCAAGAACGAACATCATGCCAAGAGTTTTATGGAGTTAACTAATATTTTTCATGATTGTAGGGAGCTCCTAGGTCATTGTTCACCTTCACAAGTTCAGCACGTGGACAGGCAGCTTAACAGGATTGCAGATAAGTTGGCTAAGGATGCAAGGCATGGATGAAATTTTTTGTTTACTAATGCTTGTAATCCTGATGTAATTAGTATTAATTCCCCTCCTAACTGTATTTTGCATTGGTTCCGGCCAATTGGGGTTCTTTTTACTTTGATGACAATGGGTAGTACTAACATGTGTAGGTTTTTTTGGAGTACCTGGTATGGTACCCTTGATGTTCTAAACTTTCTATTATTATATATTTAATGCCCCTCCTTTAACCAAAAAAAAAAAAAATACAACTCCAATAACACAACTATTGGCTTTATCATTAGAAATCACAAAGGAGAACTTATTCAATTAGCAGCCAAACAAATTCATTCGAATGCAAGCATCCTTTTTGCTGAGGCACTAGCCTTAAGAGAAGGTATCAAACAAGCCATCTCCCTCGAAATCTCTCACTTAACCATTGAAGGAGGTAACATCGCAGTTATTAATGCAATCAGAAATATTTGGCATATTACAAATTTTTAGCATCATTAGCGACTCGAAAAAAAAAAGATAAAAATACGCTAGAATATGTCAATATGATGCACGCCTTTAGAGAAGCTAATCCGTTGGCTATATATTGCACACTTAGGACATAGGTTTAGTTCTATGACTTGCTAGCTCCACCCGGCCTTATGAATCTACTCTTTCCCTTATCATCCGTAAGGCAGTCAATTAATTTTCCTTTCCTTACATGTAAAAAGGCTACTCCGATCCCCTTATACCTTATTCCTAATTCGTATCTATGTTTCTAAATAAGTCATTTTAGACTTTTAGTACATTATATTTTACCATAAATAGGTCTTTAGTCAAATCGTCTCACAATGATGAGACTGTCTTTCCAAGAAAAGTTAAGAAAAAAAATTGTAAAAGTTATTTAAAATATATGTATATATATATATAAAAGCACAAATTATCGACGTGACATCACCATGTATTTAAACGTTAAGGCCTTTAAATCAAAAATAGCCCTAAGTCTTCAAACCCTTACATATTATATAGTACCAAATAACACTTAACTTCGAAAAATTTATTAGGTTGAAGTTTTTATAATAGTTTGTTCTCGCCTCAGGATTATAATGAATTGGATTGGATCACAATTGGTTAGAATGGATTGGAATTGTCTGGATTAGATTGTATTGAATTGGATTGAATGGATTAGAGTGGATTGAAATGGATTTGATTTAGATTGTAATCCTCCAAAGAAAAAACACCCTAAATGTTGCAAATGTTATGAATTACTATACGTTAAGAACATTTAGGGAAGAAACACAAGCATATATTCCCTAAAATTATTTTGACAAAACTATATATTATATATAGGTACAATATGACATCAAATTAGAGGTCAAAAGAGTGCACGTATTGTCCCTGGATGGATATCATTTAGAATGTTAAAAATAATATGAGTAAAACTGAGAAAAATATTCAATTGTGAATTTATAGATCTGCCAAATAAAGTCATATAAACAAACAATGGACCAAACAATTATAATAAAATAAAAATAAATTACAATGAAAATCCTCATTGAATTGATTAACAGCAAACAACCAGATCTCAAAATATGAAAACAAAACACTATTAGGCAACAATTATAAGAATACAATGAACCGCAAATGCTATAAAGATATCTTAGGCTCGAACCTCACATAAAAAATATCAAAGAAGAAAATAAATTGAGGATGTTCAAAGCAATGAGGAAAACCTCCTCTTCTATTTTTTTTCTGTTTTAATTTTCTCTCACTGTACAAAGAGGCAATAAAGCTATTTATATCTATACAAGAAGTAGAAAAGAAAACCTAAGACAGAACATAAAAGTAAGGCCCAAAAGAAAATAAAAAAGGACCATAGGCCCAAGGACAGGACAAAAAAATATACAAAGAAAACACAAATCCAAAATAACATGATCAAATATTCTTTTATCACAACACGTATTTGTGAAGATTCCTTATTTTCATCGTTCAGTTGCATAGTTTTACTATCACTATCATCATGACAATCAACTTCTAACACAATAACCTCATTAAACTATTACTCTATCACACTAGTATCTGTCTTACATAGTAGATGTCCACACACTCCGGACTTAATAAGTTAACCTTAGATTCTCATTATGTGATACATACTTCATTTAAACCATTATCCATCTTTTAAGATTCATCTCTTGCAAAAGATAAAGATAAGCTGTTTTGGAGTTGACAATACCATGGCAAGCTTACTCCATAAGCTCTAATAAAGGACTCTTCTGGCTGGTTCGACCTGTTAGTGCCAGAATATGAAGAGCCATTGAGCTTTAAGATCGAGCCAAAGCATCCACCATGGTTGAATACAGATCGAGTTTGCTGCTTGATGGCACTCACAAGGCTTCATCTAATGTGCATAAGCAAAGTGAATCCAATTCTGCAGCAATCACTGCATACAAAAATAATAATAATAATAATAATAATAATAATAATAATAATAATAATAATAATAATAATAATAATAATAATGAAAGCAACTTGGTTAATTTTTCATACAAAGCTTGTTGTGGAGTTAAGTTAATTATTCATAAACCTTTGATAAGACGGCCCTTTTTTGATTAATCATAAACCTTTTTTGATTCATCTAATGTGCATAAGCAATCACTGCATTTCCTTCAGATATTCATATTATCAAGTTAGAAGGAGCCTATATATATATGTATAGCAAACCAAAAATATAACTGAAGGAAATGCCAACAGCTTGGCACATGAAAAGCTTTAAACAGTGGGCTAATATAATGTCCACTTATTACACACACTAATTACCTAGTGACCTTTAGAATTACTTTATTCAATACTCCCCCTGGCCTTGATTCAAAGTCGATCACTAACTCCTAACTTAGAAACAAAAAACTGATGCTTAATTAGCTTGTGAAAGAGACTTTGTAAAGATGTCTGCAGTCTGTTCATTTGTGCCACAAAAGTTCAACTCAATTCTACCCTCAGCTACCAGCTTGCGTATGAAGTGACATTGAATGTCAATGTGCTTAATTCTAGCATAAAATGCTTACTCATTGCAATAGCAGACCTAGCTATAGTTCCTGCCAAAGTAACAATATCCACAAAAAGGGCCGTAGTGCACCATGCATTTTATATAGTAATAGCTAGAGAAGCTACGTACGTACCTCGTATATATATGTCAACTGAATCACAGTCACACTTAACAATATAACTGAATCAAATTGTGATGACTAAAAATATCGTCATTTTCATTCATTCTGCTTTTCATTTCTCATTCATGCTTTTCATACATCTGATTTTGCCAATGATTCGTTCTTAGTCTCCTATCCGGCCTCTTGCTATTTATATTACCCTAGTGGACAGCCTTTCTTGCCGTCTTTGCCCTGTTGGGATTTACCCTTTACAGTTATCACAAATTGGACCAAAAAACTACTCTAGCACATGAGCACGACCAAAACCGTACGTACAGCATCATTTGATACAAATTAAATTAGTACTAAAAGAAAAGAGTAAAAAATAGTGGCCTGGGCCTTTCTTTTGGGCTGCTCCAATACTCCCCCTCAAGCTAGGAGAGAGGAGTCATGTGAGCTCCTAGCTTGTTGAGTAGCTTCTGATGTTGCTGAATGGTCAGCTGCTTGGTGAAGATGTTAGCCAATCGTTCGCTTAAGGGAGTATAGGAAGGTTCGTTGTATCATCCCAGCTTCAGACTTCTCACGAATCAAGTGACAATCTATGTCAATGTGCTTCGTTCTTTCATGATGAACAGGGTAATTGGCTGCAATAGCTAGAGCAGCTTGATTATCACAATGGATTTTGATGGTACTTAATTGCATTCTTCATCCCAAGGTCTTTGAGCAGTTGTTTAAGCCACATGACTTCACACACTGCCGGTGCCATTGATCTGTATTCTGCTTCAGCTGTACTTCGAGCTACAACTGATTGTCTCTTGGACTTCCAAGAGATGGGAGACTTACCCAAAATGATACAAAAACCTAATGTTGAACGCCTAGTAGAGGGACATCCCCCCCCAGTCACTGTCGCAGTGGGCTTGGAGCTGGTGTAGGGGTCGTTTTTACCCGGCCGCCTACGTCTCACGAGTTGTTTTGAATGCTCGTTAACGCCGTACGTGAATACGGACTAGTAGGAGTCGCCATCGTGCGTTTTATACGGTCCACGGACACCGAAGAAGTACTGAAAGCCAGAAGCAATCAGCCCCATATGGTCGTGCACCAAAGTATGGGTTCGGGGACAAGTTACTGGTAAATCGTGCATTGGGTCCGCCCGCCTGTAAGCGGTCTCTACTAGGTCTCTTTTTGTGGTCGAATTATTATTAATCCCGAATACATAGATATCTCAGTTTTATCCTAAAGAACGCATATTACTAGGTGGGTTTGAATTATTTGCAGATTAAGACTAATTATTGTGACCATTTTGAGTTAGATCCATATTAAAGGCCCCTAAGATCAAATTGGTCCAAAAAGAAAAAATACATGAGATAAAATAAATATGCACACATGAGATCATGAAATAATAAAAAGATCAAGTGAGATAACAAGTGACACAATTAAATCATATCAAATAAGATCAAGTACTATCAAATAAAATCAAGTACTATCAAATAAGATCAAGTACTATCAAATAAAATCATATCAAATAAGATCAAGTAATATCAAATAAAAAACTAACAAAAATAAAACAAAAGAAACTAAGAAAATCAAGTCATATGCAACCAGCACTGACCAACTTGGCTTCGGACCCGAAAATCACCTGCAAGAATATTTTTCAAATTTTTTCTAGTATTTGTTTATGAAACTAGACACAATAAGCTTCAAAACGAATACTCACACGACCACTAATTCGTTTCAAGAAATCCCGTAAAATTCAGCAAAGTCAGACAAATGAAACTGGAAACAGCAAGACTGACCATCCTCTATTCGAACCCAGAAAACATCTAGAAGAAAATTTTATAAAATTTATTTGATATTTTTCAGTACAAGTAGACATAATAAGATTTAAAATGGTTATCCACAAGACTCCTAATTCAATCCCAATTGTCCTGAAAAATTCGGCAAAGTTAGACAAACAAAACTGGAAATGCAAAATCTGAACAGCGAGTTCATGACCAGGCTGCGTTCGATCCCATAAAACGCCCAGAAGGAATTTTCTTAAATTTTTTGAAATATTTTTCTGTAAAACTAGACATAATAGGTTTCAAAACGAGTATTCACACGACTCATAATTCGTTCTGAGAAACGTAGGAAAATTCGTCAACGTTGCAGCAATGAACACAAAACCGAGAAGAAACATAATAGAATCATCAAATCAAATCTTGATACAAACCATGGGTAATGTAATTAACAATTAAATAATTAATGAAATAAAAAAATATATATATGATTATAATGAGTTAGGGTCCTCAGAAATAATACCGAAATCGTCACGGTCGAAACGGATGCACAAAGGCCTTCGAATCGCTCGTTTTATTACTGTTTTGAGGGCTGTTTTTTGTGTGTTTCCTTGGTGATGAAGAGGGCTGGTATATATAGTGGGATTGGAAGGTTCAAGAAGAAAATCAACAAGGATATGGGGGATGTGATGAGATAGAATAAGGTAAGAGCTTGATATGGAGATGTCGGCTGAGTAGAGTGCGGCCTGAACCGCACCAAACCGCAATTGTGCTTTTTGGTTTGGTTTGCGGTTTGAAAAGTGCGGTTTGGTTTATAATTTTACCAAACCGTAATTTTGCGGTGCGGTGCGGTTTCCGAACATTTTCAAACCGCACCAAACCATAAACCGTAATTTTTTTTATTGTTCTAAAATATTTAATTTCATACTTTTATTTGGTGTACTACCTTACTAAAGATATGCTTTTTTTTGTCTTGGGTCTTATCTAGTTGTTTAAGCCCACAACTCTCTAAGGTTTCTCTAACTCTTTAAAACTCTAACAAATTTATCAACTACTAATTATAACATAAAAATTTAATAAGTTGTCTACACCGCAAACCGCACCGCACCAAACCGTATTTTACAGTGCGGTTTGGTGCGGTTTGATATAAATTGCAGCGCGGTTTCAAAAAATAACAAATCGTAATTTTGCGGTTTGGTACGGTTTGACGTCCAAACCGCACCGTGCTCAGGGCTAGATATGGGTGATATTATTATTATTATTATTATTGTTGTTGTTGTTGTTGTTGTTGTTGTTGTTGTTGTTGTTGTTGTTGTTGTTGTTGTTGTTGTTGTTGTTGTTGTTGTTGTTGTTGTTATTATTATTAAAAAGTTAGTAATACTAGTTTTGGTTTATTTGGGCTAAAAGGTTTGGGCTTGGTTAAAAGGTCTAAATTTGGGTCTAGCCATGCACAAGCAATTCTCGTGCCTTTTCAGAAATCCGAACCAATTGACGATGGGTATATTAAAATCATTGGACCCTTAATTGGGGAGATACTTTTAGGTGTCTACAGAAACCCCCACTTTGACTGAGTCTGGAGAGACAAGTGCTCTCGCAAGACGAAAGTCAATGTGACGACCCGACTCGCTTAAACCGGCGCGGAAGAAACCGACGAGTCGAATTGTCGATCTAACATACAACATACTTAAAATTTAAAAAAAACCTCAAATATTATTATTATAAAACCCAAATTGTACAAAACCACAAGTTGTACATAACTAAGTCCCAAATAGTCAACACTAAAGAATTAACTCCAAAATAGACATCAGAGTTAGAGTGTACAACATACTAACAGTCTAAAGTCTAATAACGGAAAATCACAACTACAACTATAGATAGAAAATCGACACTCGTCCGAACCCAAGCTAAGCATCAACATCACCATCAGAGTTACCTGAAAAATTAACATATATCCACCATTTGTGGCGAGTAACATAACAGTCCCATCCTAAAGTGGACACATATGATCATAGAATAAATCAAACAATAAATCAGGCATTCATACAAACAAATATGCGAACATAAAACAACAACAATAACAATAACCCACTTAACTTTAATTATCCAATCTTATCATAATCTTTGTCGCAATCATTTACATATTACACCGGATTATGCTCGTACGAGCACATCTTACGCGAACGAACTTTCCTACTATGCCAGGAATGAGAATCTTACTCCCAAACCCATGAACCCCATCTTACGGAAATCCATATCATAAAGACGACATAGCAAGTATACACTATCCCAATACCGCGGTTAGGATAGGGGCAACGTTTTAACTCAAGTCTTAGAATCTTACTCTAAGGTCAGACGTCTAACAGTAAACTCAAGCTATCTTTACGTTCTTTACATCCTTGGTTATTCTCAAGATCGCATCCTTGGTTTTTTTTATTTATTTATTTCTTTTTCTTTTTTTTATGGGAAAATAGGACCTAATACAAAATGATGACGATGTACAATGCACCTTGCCTAAATCTAACTATAGATGACCATGGTCTAATGCTAATATGTACTTGATGGACTCAGAATGAACCTAATTGTACAAGACTAGGACCTTGGGTTAATTCAAATCAAATGCACACATAGTCACATAAGCACGCACACTAACCTAAAATAGTATGAATGGTCTCTAAAAGTCAGTCTTGGGTGGTCATAAGGTACCACGGCTAAAGAAAACTGAACCGATATAGCCATTCTTCATTTTGAATGACATACACAAATTGACAAATTCCTTATTATGATCTCATCGGACATGATGATCACGCGCCATGGCTGGGATGGGCCGGATATGGTCATTGTGGTCGGGCACCAACAAGTAACCATAACCAAACCTCCCGGGGTCGGTCTTGAGCATAGAACATGCTGATATGAGACAGGGTTCTATAGTGCGGCACCTATTCGTAGGGCCACATGCAATATGCCTAAAAAAAATCCAGGAATGATAATAATAAGACCACGAGACTTTTCAAGTTTGTCCACACCACTAAGGAGTGATATTCCCCAGTGAAGTCGCCAAACTGTAGGGGTCGTTTCCGTCCGCCTACGTCTCACGAGTTTGTTTAATTTGAATGCTCGTTAACGCCATACGTGAATACGGACTAGTAGGAGTCGCCACCGTGCGTTTATACGGTCCACGGACACCGAAGAAGTACCGAAAGCCAGGAGCAATCGGTCCCATATGGTCGTGCACCAGAGTATGGGCTCGGGGACAGGTTACGAGCCAATCGTGCATTGGGTCCGCCCGCCTGTGAGCGGTCTCTACTAGGTCTCTTTTTGTGGTCATACTGTTATTATTCCCGAATACAAAAATATCTCAGTTTTAGCCTAAGGAACGCATATTACTAAGCAGGTTTAATTATTACATGTTAGAACTATTATTGTGACCACTTTGAATTAAGTTCGTATTAAATCCCAAGAAAATAAATCAAATAAATCATGAATAAAACACATAATGAAGAAATATAAAATAAACATAAATAAATAAATAAAAATGCGCAGATTCAAGAAAAACACAATTAAAATGATGATATTGACAAAATAATTCTTTTGCGATTTAACACTTTAATCAGTTGACCACCGTATTCGGATTAATAACTTTAATCGTCATCTTTATTATTTAATCAAAACCGATTTTAATGTATGACTCTCATGAACAATTTATTTATATAACATTTAATTACTTCAGAATTTCAATACTATAGCAATTATTTTGTAATATGCGATTTAATTAACAAATTCATTTTTTTCTTGATCGCATTAAACATAATTATTAAAATATTGATAAAAACATTGTTGGAAAAGAAAATGTAGCTATCATTTCATGACACAAATTTCAATAAATCGAAATCATGTGATATAAATCGCATATGAAAGAAACAAATTCTGAAATTATTGTCATTAAACCACTATTATTCGAATTGTGAAATGAGATCTAAAAGGTTATATGAGAGTCGGTATTAATATATGATTATGCAAAATGCGTCGATGAATTGATAATTATGACGCATATATATTGAAAAATCAAAACATTAAAGTTCCTTAGATTGATGACGATTAAAGAAATCATGGCAACATTGTTATAGGATTGATTAAAGTATTAATTCGCACATATATATATGATCCGGATTAACCATTATCATAAATTATCATTTTAATCGATTTATTAATATAAAAATAAACTTAGAATGAATGGATTTGAGGTAGAGACTTCAGAATTTGTACCTGATTATGCCTTGATCGAACAACCAAGGAGATATCAACGATGATGAATAATATGAAATGCTTGTTTAAAGTTGATTGAGTTGGTGATTTGTGATGTGTGTAGTGATGTTTTGAGAGTGATTTGATGTGCGATAAGTATTTATAGACTAGAAGAGGTTGGAAGGACGTGTATTTATAGACTAGAAGGAGCAACGGTCGACCCGGGGAAATCACAGAACTGCGCCTAGGCGCAGCCGCGCAGGTCCAGCGCCTAGACGCAGGTCAGTATAATGTGACCTGCGTCTTGGCGCAGGTCTTGTAATATGACCTGCGTCTAGGCGCAGGTCTGGTACAGATCCGGGTCGATTTTTTGCTTGATTTTGCGCGTGATTTTCAGGATTACGATCCGATTTTATTCGATTACAGAAATATTTTGTAATATTTTGATATTCCGGAATATTCTGGGATGTTCCGGGATGTCCCGGAATGTTCTAGAGTGTGCCGGAATGCCCAAAACGTTCCGGAATGTTCTAGATTCCTCCAGAAGCTCCAAAAAATTACAGAAAAATTATTAAAAATTATGAAAAAATATGGAAAGTATGAAAAACACTAATATGCTTTGCGGAAAAAATTTCAACATTCGGAAATGACGAAAATGCCCCTAAGCATGCAAAAATCCTAAAAAAACCATAAAAAGCTCTAAAAATATGATGAAAAATATAGAAAATATGAATAAATTATAAAATTATTTTTATGATTTTTAAAAATATTTTATGATGCAAAATGACATTTTTATTATTTTTTTATGAATATAAAACATTGAAAAATGCATGCAAAAAATATAAAAAATATCTAAAAATGAAGAAAAATTACGAATGAATCCCATAATCATCGCAAAACCTAACATTTGCTTCTAAGGCACTTTAAACACGGTTTATGTAATTGTTTGAGGTGTATTATTCATTTTCATCGTCAATTCCCCTCGGTTGGACCTTATGACAATACGGTACGTTCATCATTAGCCTCTACATTGGGGAGACACATTTAGGTGTCTACAGTTTGGCGACTCCACTGGCAACTCCTACTAGTCCGATGCACGATTGAATACAGACTAGTAAGAGTCGCCACCGTGCGTTTATACGGTCCATGGACACCGAAGAAGTACCGAAAGCCAGGAGCAATTGGTCTCAGATGGTCGTGCACCAGAGTATGGGTTCGAGGATAGGTTACGAGCCAATCGTGCATTGGGTCCGCCCGCCTGTGAGCGGTCTCTACTAGGTCTCTTTTTGTGGTCATACTGTTATTATTCTCGAATACAAAAATATATCAGTTTTACCCTAACGAACGCATATTACTAAGCAGGTTTAATTATTACATGTTAGGACTATTATTGTGACCACTTTTAATTAAGTCCGTATTAATCCCAAGAAAATAAATCAAATAAATCATGAATAAAACACATAATGAAGAAATATAAAATAAACATAAATAAATAAATAAATAAAATGTGCAGATTCAAGAAAAACACAATTAAAATGATGATATTGACAAAATAATTCTTGTGCGATTTAACACTTTAATCAATTGTGTCCGTGGACCGTATAAATGCACGGTGGCGACTCCTACTAGTCCGTATTCACGTACGGCGTTAACAAGCATTCAAACAAACTCGTGAGACGTAGGCACACGGAAACGACCCCTGCAGATAGTATTCTTGCCAAAATCAAATTTGAGTGACAAGTTATCGACACTTTTAAGTGTTTAAACTTGACATGTAAATTGTATTTATTCTGACAAATTAAAGTGTCGGAAATTATCCACCCTATAGATGCTAAAGTTTTCTCGACACTTCGAACTGTCTAAAGCTGACCATTTTTTTTTTGGAGGGAGAATCATACCGACGCTTTTAATTGTTGAGATGAAGGGGAGGGAAAATAGCATATCAGGTTTTCATTCAGCATATTAACAAAAAAAAGCGTCGGAAAAATTAACTTACTAATGCTTTATTACGTTGGAAATACTTTTTTTTTTAAAGATACGTTGGAAATACTGAGACTAAAAAGTTTCTGGAATTCTCGACATGGGAAATTCCGACACTTTACATAAGTGTCGGTAATGATTTTTCCGACACTTTTAAGTGTCGAAAATACACGGGGAAAGCGTAGAAAATGAAGGGTGTTTTAGTAGTGAGAGAGGGGCCTCATGACTCGTGACTCGGTCGCGAATCGTGAGAAGCTACTGGAAGTCTAGGCAACTTCGATCAGTGGTCACGACTCGCGAGGGACATTCGCGGCTCACGATTTCTCTCTGGAAAATTCGAGCAGTTTGTTTGAATTCTTAGATTCTTTTCCTAGGATTCCTTTACGTATTTAAGCTTGTCTTTTGAGCTTCAATACTAATGTAAATGGGGATTAGATCAGATTAAATGAGAAGATTAAGAGCTAGCCTTGTTGAAGGAATCATGTTTATTTACTCCATTCCTTAATTCAAGCTATCTTAATTCTTGATTTTAATGGGTTCAATGAGTGAATTCAACTCATAATTTTCTGAGTTTTTCACTTGCTTTTATGCCTATAAATAGGCATGTATTGTTCATTGCAAAGTACAAGAATCACAAGTAAAATTCTGAATTTCTTTATGCTTAAAACAACTTGTTAGCATTTAGATATCTCTAGCTAATTTGTCTAAGTGTGTACCTAAACACAACAAACACAAGTTCTTTTTATTCTTATACTCTTGAGATCACTTGAGCATGATGTTTCGTTCTCCGTTGTATCCCACTAATCATTCGTGGTAACCCGGTGATCTATAAGGGGCGAATTGAATTAGTAAGAAAGTGTATTTCTACGCCTTGGAGGGTCAACATGCATTATCACCGACAACACAAAATACATCAGACAAAATATAACAATTATCAATAGATCTGACGAAAACAACACGTACCGGTGAAAACCTAGTTAGACTAAAGCGACTTCAATCCAAAATATATTGATCATCTTGTCTCTATAAAGTAAAATTCAAATAATAACGCTATCTTATGTATAAGGAGTAATGTTATTCAAAGATGGCTTCTACTACAATACTAATATTAATCAAAGATAGATGGCTTCTACTACCCTACAACTCCATGTGTCCTAAAATATATGCTCCATTTATTTTTCCAGATCACTTGAGATGCATCTTTAAACATTAATATCTTTTATTGTATATTATAAAAAAAAAATATATATATATATATATATAAAAGTTGTATCCTGATGAATCAAATGAGATCACACATAATTATATATATATATAATTAAAGAAAACTAAAGCTATAAAGTGAACAGTACCGAAAATCAAAATATTTAATTTCAGACGGAAATAGTAATATTATTCAAAAATGGCTTCTACTATGACTTTTCCTTATATGACAGCTTACAAAGTCCTATATCATTTAGTACTACTAGAAGTCATATATAGAAGTCCTAGTAGATAGTAATATGACTTTTCCTTATATGACAGTTTACAAAGTCATAAAGTTATAAGGAAAAGTCCTATATCATTTATTTCTACTACAAGATAGTAATATGACTTCTAGTATGACAGCTTACAAAGTACTACTTACTTCGTATCACAAAAATGTAAACTTTGTAGAAAATATGGACTCTCATGTAAAAGTTTTATGTGGGTTAATTGTGTTGTAATTGTGTAGAGAAGAGAAATAAATAAGAAAACACGGACTCACATGTAAAAGTAATGACAAATATGTAAATTGTATGAAATTTTTTTTGCCATATATAAAAAGTTTTGTAAAAGTTGATATTTTTGTGTTACACCCATATTTAGCAAAAATTTACATTTTTGTGTTATCATTTATGACTTTATGACTTCTAGTAGTAATATCATTTTTTTTTTTAAAAGAAATAGTAGTAATATCATTTAGTAAAGCTTCTAGTATGATTTTTCCTTATATGACAGCTTACAGTACTAAATTACGGAATAATATTCTACTATGACTTTAATACTTCATGAGTCCTACAAAAATTGATTTATTTGTTTTTATATATATATATATATATACATTTTTAAATATTACTCCCTCTATTCCAAATTAAGTGCTCCATTTTGATTGATGACACTATTAATATGTTAATCTTGACTCTCTTTGATTATATATATATATATAAAAGAAAAAACATAGTCACGTGTGATCTCGTTTGATTTGCTTCAACGTATACTTTCAAATTTAAAAATTTATAATTTTTTTGCGAAAAAGATATGAAAAAATAAATGAAGCACTTTTTTTTGAGGGGGAGAGTAATATCTTAAGTTTTATACAGTATAATAAAAAGGAAAATTTGTCAAGAATAAGCCAACCTTTGGCCGATCTTCCATAATTAAGCCAATCTTTTGAAAATCCAGAAATAAGCTAACCTTGTTATCATTTAAACCAAAAATAGGTTAAACGATTATTTAATCTATTAATTATCTGTTGATTCAAGTTACTGTTATCATTTAAAGCAAAAAATAGGTTGAATGATTGTAAAATAGTGATAAAAAACAATAGAAAATAACATGTTAAATAATCATTTGACTTGTTTTTGGCTTAAATGATAACAAGGTTAGCTTATTTCTGGATTTTCAAAAGGTTGGGTTATTTGAGGAAGATCGGCGAAAGATTGGCTTATTCTTGACAATTTTTCCTAATAAAAAAATATAAAAATTAATCCTTCTGTTTTTTTAGATGTAACTCTTCTCTTTTCAAACTTGACAAGACACAACTTGGACTCATAATATCTTTGAATATATAAGTGTAAACATTATAAAATTTATATATTTGAAAAATGTATTTCGAGATAAACCCAACAAGATCGCACATAACTATGTTTTTCTTTATGTATAAGTAACCATTAATAGTCAAAGTGAGTTTGATGATTAATGCCAAAATCAAAGTATTACATCTAAAAAAACGGAGGGAGTATATATTTAGAAAAAGTGAAAGTATTGGCTCAGACCGTCTGACCATCAGACGGCTGACCCAATAAACCATTATAATAGTGGAAAAAACTTCGAAAGGCCATAACTTTGCGCTCGAATGTCGGATCGGGGCATATGATATGAAGAAATTGTTTAGTTTTTCGAGACGAGCGCAACTGCAAATCCCCTAAGGCCACGGAAAAATGCCAAACGAGGCCTCTAAAGCCATCAAAATGCCAAAAAAACTGTCCTGGTTATGTTTTGTCTAGGTTAGTTACAAAATGTGTACGGGGTTAGCAATATGTGTCCAGGTTAAACAATATGTGTCCAGGTTAAACAACATGTGTCCAGGTTTACAAATAGGTGTTCAGGTTTACAAATAGATATCCAGGTTTAACAATATGTGTGACTTGGTTTAACAATATGTATCCAGGTTTAACAAGTTTTTACCAGGTTTTCAAATATGTGTCCAGGTTTAATAATATGTGTCCAGGTTTAACACTATGTGTCCAGTGTTAACAATATGTGTCAAGGTTAAACAAGTTTTCATCAGGTTTACAAATATGTGTTCAGGTTAAACAAGTTTATACCAGGTTTACAAATTTGTGTACATGTTCAACAATATGTGTCCATGTTCAATAATATATGTCCAAATTTAACAATATGTGTCCAGGTCCAACAATATGTGTTTAGGTTTACAAATATGTTTCTAGGGTTACAAATTTGTGTCCAGGTCTACAAATATATATGTGTCCAGGTCTACCAATACATGTCCAGTTTAACAACATGTGTCCAGGTTAAATACATATGTGTACATGTCCTGTGGACTGGTCTGACAGTAATGTCAGACCGGTCTGACACAATACCTTCTCTTAGAAAAATCGAAGGGAGCATATATTTTGGGACAAATCAAATAAGGGCTCGTTTACTTTAGCTGTATACAGCTGAACTGAACTGAGTTGAACTGAACTGAGCTGAACTAAACTTAAATGAATTAAATTTAAGTTGAAGTAAACAAGCCCTAAGATTACATATGATTATGTTTTTTTGACATATAGTGCAAAAAATATCAAAATGGGCCATTTGATTTGAAATTGAGAGAGTAGGACTGCAAAGTGTAAACCCTGTGCCTTATCTGATAATCTATATAAATAGTCGTATCTTCATGCTTAGTTAAGAGTACGTAGCAAACTAGCAACCCAACCCATAAGTATAAGTAAAAATAAAAGAAAATGAAAAAGGAAATAATGGGGGAGCTAAAGGCGTTTGATGAGTCGCAGCTAGGAGTAAAGGGGCTAATTGATGCAGGTATAGAGCAGTTACCAACCATATTCGTCAACAAAGAACCCACGTCCCCTCGAACCACGAACCAGTCCGACTTAACCATTCCGGTTATAGACTTAACCGGATTAGAGTCGTCGGACTTAAAGAGACGGAGTGAGATCATGAATGAGGTGTCTAAGGCGTGTCAAGAGTGGGGGTTCTTTCAAGCAGTTAACCATGGGGTCCCACAAAAGGTGCTTGATGAAATGATTGAGGGTGCTAAGAGGTTTCATGAGTTAGATTCTGAGGTTAAGAAGGGTTACTATGTTAGAGGAGATAATACTGATAAAAAGTTTGTTTATACTTCTAATTTTTATCTCTATACTGGTAGTGTTGTTAATTGGAGGGATACTTCTGTGGTTCATATGAATCCCATGCCTCTTCCTGAAGAATTCCCTGAAACTTGCAGGTACGTATCCTAATTTACCTACTTACATAACATGTGTTTATTTTTTATAAATGGCTCACATATCATTTTTACACTTTTATCTTTATTTACCACAAAAAAGTCTCGACTTAAATCACACCTCGAATCCTAATAGATCAGAGCGTTTAATTCAGGACAACGATAGTTTTTTTTCTTAAAAGAATGACACTTATTATTTGAATTTTTTTAATAATAAGCACCTACGGTCCGTTTGGTTTTGGTAATAAAGTGTGGTAATGGTAATGAATTTATAGTGTAATTTTGTTAAGGATGAACCTTATAATCTCAATGGTAAACAAATTTTCATTCTCAAGCTTTAATTGTCTTCTCATTTTTCATTCCCATCCATTACCATTGGGGAGGGTGGTATTTGATGGGAATGGATATTTGTAAAGAAAATTAGATAAATTGGAGCTAAGGTAACACAACCATGGGAATGGATTTTAATTTCCCTTCCAAATTTAGTTATAAAGGCATTCTCATTACCATGATTTAAAACCAGCTATTAAATGGGCCGCTAATATTTTCCCAAAAAAAATGAAACAAGTACCTGTTTCTAATATTCAATTAAATTTAACATGGTATCAGAGACCTGGTTGTGGTCTCTTCTACTCTGGTTCTTATTAAGCAACTAGAAAGGGTTTGTCTCGACACGATGTCCAACCCCTAAAAGGATTGTTTCTAATTGACTTTCCAGTTAAAACTCGAAGGATGAGGAGAGACTAATTAATAAACTAACTTATAGCAGAGAATGGAAGGTAAAAAGAGCTTTTGGTGTTTAGAGAACCACAAAGGAAGCTAAGGGATGAGAATCGATCCCATAATCGCATGAAAACCGGGAGAGAAGCTCTTACCACCTTAACTATCTCTCACTCTCCACTAGCGCCAAAGTTAACACGAAACATTAAATAGTACAAAAGTTTAAGACAAATTAATGTCACTATTATGTAATTAAATAAAAAAATAATAATTAGATATTTATTATTTCAAAATTTTGGGAAACATTAGTTACTTAATATCAATAAATCCTTATTATTTAATCACAATGAATGAATTAATTCTTTTTTTTATAATTATTTTCATCGATGTATCCAACAGAGACATAATGATGGAGTATGGCAAGTACATTGAGAAGCTAGGATACACTTTCATGGAGCTACTAAGTGAGGGCATGGGGTTAAAGGCAGAGCATTTGAAGGGTATGGATTGTGGGGAAGACTTTGTTTGCTTGACACAATATTATCCACCGTGCCCACAACCTGAATTAGCCATTGGTATAAACAAGCATGCTGATAATGACACTCTCACTGTGCTCCTTCAAGACCAAATTGGTGGACTTCAAGTTCTTCATGATAATCAATGGTTTGATGTCCCCTGTATTCCTGGAGCCTTAGTCATCAACACCGGAGACATCCTTCAGGTATATATGTCCCTACTTAGCTTTTTTCAATTTAGGGTCTGTTTGTTACGGTGTAAAAACTTTTTATATTAGAAAGTTTATTTTTCACAAAAAATTTATGTTGATTGGTTGCATGTACAATGATTTTCCATTTTACTCCCTCTGTCCTAATTTTCCATTTTACGGTGTCTCAAGATATATGAAAAAGTAAATGTAGCAACTAAATTGGGACTGAGAGAGTAAATATTTGTTATTGTTTGGTTAAACTGAAAATCCATTACTTCAATTATGACGGAAAATATTTCTTCCATTTGTGATGTAAAATGTTTCTTCTAATTTGTGCGGAAAATGTTTTCAATAAAGCCAAGTGAAAAATAATTTTTCACCAAATTTTTACATTTTAATGTTTTACTTCAAACCAAACAACCTAAAATAGAAAAAACAGTTTTCAGGGAAAATGTTTTACATCCTACCAAACGGACTTTGAATTGAAAGTTTAGTACTGCCTCTATTTCACCCATTGTTATCGTTTTATAATATATACTTCCTCCGTAACATATTAACTGCAACAATTTGACATTTTTTCTCTATTCTATGTCAAATCGTTGTAGTAATTTTGTTACGGAGAGAGTACATATGATGCGATGTAACAAACATTTTTGGATTATTGTGAAGAGTAATGCACTAATTGTGAAATTGTTTTACATATGAACAGCTCTTAAGCAATGACAAGTACAAGAGTGTCATTCACAGGGTGCAATCCAAAAAAATTGGGCCAAGAATATCAGTGGCTTGTTTCTTTAGGCCTAAGAAGGGAAACCCCAGGTTGCTTGGGCCAATCAAGGAGATTTTATCAGATGAAAATCCTCCAATTTACCGAGAAACAACTATTGGGGAATATTTGACTAATTATATCTCAACTGGTCAAGATTATGGGGTCCAACCATCTCTTGAACACTTCAAGCTCTGAAATTATGCACAATTGATCTCAAGTCCGTGCAATTGATCTCTTGAATATTTTTGTATCTTGCTCTGATCTTCTTCCATATTAAGCACATTATATATTCGTCTGTTTTTTAATAGATGCAATAAGTAGATTTTTTTTAGAGATAAAAATTCATTTATTGCAAGTATTCAAAAACGGAAGTATAAGGAATAAGGTTACCCTCAAGTGAGCACGATATATTATTGAGTGGCTCTCAATAAATTTCTTGTATTTTTCTTTTAAAATGTCTAATGTCTTCTTAAATGTTGTCTATTAATGTTTGTAAGAAAGGTTGAGGCTTCAATTAGTCCGCCATATTTGAATTTTCTATGTGATTGTTTTTACTATTTCGTTGAGTATTGTACTTGTATAAATATCTCTTCACTGTTCTACAAAGCCATTACATATGTATAGAAATAGAATCAGGTGAAAACTTATCTATTGGTTGAAAACTAAAACTAAAGATCTAAATGTTGATTAAACTCAAATTTGATCCAACCGCTAATTTTATATAAAATGCATAAAAAGTACTCGTAATATCCTCCTCTTTCACCTCTGGTTAAAATAGGGGCTCTCTCTCCTAAGTTTCTATGCTACTACTCTCTCTCTATACACTCTCTACTTCGTCGATCACTCATCTATTATTCACCACCATCTACTTCATAACTCATCTTCATATGCGATCTTCTTTATCATGTAAACATTTAAAAATTTTGAATCACAATGTAATGGTAGGTTTAGGTTTTGTTTTCGCAATTGCTTTGACAATTACAATTTTGATATTTTGTTTTCTTTTTTGATTTTTTGTAATTGATGTTGGACTTTTGTTACTTGATTATCAAATTATCGAATAATTTTAACGTTTGAATATTTTGATAAAGTATATAACATTGTGCCCAGGAATATGTCAAGCAAAGTTGATTGTTGGTTCAGGTTCTTTGTGATAAAATGAATATTCAGTATCAAAAAATGAATATTCGATATACAATAATTAATATTCATTTTATTTGTTTCCAACGTGAATGTAAGCTCGGATTTTTTATGGTAAAATGAATATTTAGTATAAAAAAATGAATATTCAGTATTACAAAATAAACATTCAGTATTAAAAAATAAACATTCATTTTAGTTGTTAAAACTGACTCGCTGACGCGCGAGACCACAATTGTTCTATATGCTCCGGGAGCATTGTATACTGTAAAGTAAAAAATGAAGATTCCCATGACCACAAAAACCTACATGGTCCTGGGAGCACCATATAACAATGGAATTTTTTTCCTTTCTGGCGAGCAGACATTACGCATCATCATTTCATCATCATCATTCTCCATCAACCTCACCGGACCACCACCACCGGACCCACGACCATCATCATCTAAACCGAATGGTCAAGGTAAGCGAATCAACCACCACCTCAACCCTCCCCACCACCTCAACCCTCCCCACCACCTCACCCCACCTCGAAACCCCCACCCAACATTGATAACCACCACACACCCCCAAACCCAGCCCAGTCTCGGCCGCAAACACCCCTGCCCATTTCGACCCTCACCGCCAAACCCCCATGCCATTTCAACCTTATCCGCCGCCCCCCTAACCCTCTCCGTCCATCCCTACCCCTTTTCAACCCCACCACCAAACCTCCGCCCCGTTTCGAGCATCCCCACACAACTACCACCCCTTTTCGCCGCTACCCACATATTGTTAGAAATATAGTATGGAAATTGTTGATGTAACCCTCCAAGGCGTGGAATCTACACTTTCCTTCCAAACTTATTTGCCCCTTTAGATCACCGGATTACCACGAAATGTTTAGTGAGATATAATGGAGAAACTTGTACACTCTATATGATCTTTAGAGTATACCTTAAAAGGACTTTGTGTTTGTTATGTGTTTAGAACACACTTAGTATAAATTGCAAGAGAATACTAAGTGCAAGCAAGTTGTATGAAGTGTAGAAAATTCTGAATATTTTTGTGTACTTCAACCATGAACTAAGCAAGCCTATTTATAGGCATATAAGGCAAGAAGAATCAGCTCCAAAAGCTGAACAAACACCCCTTTAAAGCACCATAAAATCAGAATTATGATGATTAATTGTGTACAATTAACACCCTTGAAGATGCCATTCACTAGGAAACCTTCAAGTTCTGATTTTAAACCTCTTTAAAACTTGTTTAATACAGCAATGAAGTCATTAAACACATGCTTAATACGTACAAGCATCCTAGGCAAAAGTATATGAAAAGTCGAAAAACTGCTCGAATTTTCCAAAAGCAAATCGCGAGTCGCGACCTGGGCTCGTGAGTCGCGACTTCCCTCTGTCTCGTGGCTCGTGATTTGTTTCTTCCAGAAACTTTTCACGAGTCGCGACGGGTCCTCGCGAGTCGCGAGATACCCGTTGGACTCGTAGTTTCTATTTGCCTAATCTTCTCTTTCCTTAGTTTATGTAACCAAGCCCATTTAATCATTAATGTTCCAACACATATTTCAAGGTGGTTTTAGGGGGGTGGTTGAGGGTGTTTATGTTGGTTTGAGGGTTGTAAGACGGGTTTGACGGTGGGTTTGCAGTTGATGGGGGTGGCTGGGTGGTTTTGGTGGTTGAGAGGAGTTTCAAGAGTTGGGTGAGGGTAAGGATTGTGGGTTTTTTTTTCTTATTTAATATTTTGTGTATTTCGTTATTTTATTTTTTAAAAAAAAAAAAACTATGTTAATTAACCATAATTTGTATTAATTAATTGTTTTTAAATTAAAAAGTGGGTCCCACAATCATTTTAACCTACTCAACAAGTTGTTGGTGGGGTGAGACTAATTACGGAAGGTCACCTCCAAACTTCGGAATATTCATGAATTAATTGAACATTGGAATAATGATAGAAGATGCCCAAAACTTCAGAATATTTTTAGCAATTTTTCCTATTTTAAACTTATTAGCTCAATTGGTAGAGTATTATGCCGATGCAAAAAGAAGTAAGTTTAAATCCTACATAGGTATGTGCACGACCAAAGTGAATATTGTAACATAATATAATACTACCAGAACCTCGTCTTTCGTTTTTATTTATCATGTTCATGTATTATCTTTAAAGTTATAACAAATCATCTTCCATAACCATAAGTCATACTTGGTAAAAGCTCGTCATTTATTATCATTCGTTATATATAAACTCATAAACAAAAC
Source organism: Salicornia ramosissima (assembly GCA_951394345.1). Taxonomy (NCBI): domain Eukaryota; kingdom Viridiplantae; phylum Streptophyta; class Magnoliopsida; order Caryophyllales; family Amaranthaceae; genus Salicornia; species Salicornia ramosissima. Next base: position 18,925,154 of record OX596233.1, on the reverse strand, counting down.
CAAACGATAATAACAAAATCTAGTTTTTTCTCAGATTTGCAAGCCTGGTGACGTCTCTTCTTGGGTTCTTTTGTTGGTACTACCCCTTTGCGTTCTTAAAACCTTTTCTCTGAGGAGTAACATCGAATGCAAGTCTGTCATCAAACGACAGCGACAAGAAGAGAGTATCTCTAGTGCTATTTGTTCTTGGAGTGAGCCTGGTGGCATTATGTCGATTGTGAGGGAAACTTTGGTACCTCTTCTCCGCCTGTGGATGTTGATGAAGCTGATAGTTGTACTGTAAGAATGTGGTGATGATCCCTATAATAATTGCGCTTAGTAATGTGAGGATCATCCTAAAATTCCCGAAATTCTCCTTCTCTTATTTCTCTGCATTCCCCTTATACTACTCTCACATATTTTCTCTGGAATTTTATCCTCAAGATTGCCCTTCATTAAAGTTGGCTAATCTTCACGGGAATTCTGCCTAGATTCCACCTAATTTATATAGGTCAACATTGGATGTTACGTCATTTTTATAATATGATTTAAGTTTATAAATATAACTAGTTTTTATTCTTGAATAACAGTATATATACTAGTTTATACAATCAATTTTATGCATAATCTAATTATTCTAGAATAGTTTATAGGTAAAATTGACACCACCAGGTCATACTATTTGTCATCTGCTCATATCAGTCCGAACAATTGATTATCCCAGAGTAGGCCTAACTATTACGCAAATTTGCCAAAAACAGTCTGGCTTACCTGTTGACCCATTGTAGCTGGTAATCCATAACACATGACTAGCACATGACGTTTAGTGAGGGTTAATTGCTAATTAAATTATTTCTTGAAAATAATTAATTGATAATCAAATCATTTTTAGAAAATAATTAATCCACAAAACGTGACTAGCACATGACTTTTAGTGGGGATTACCGGCTACAATAGATCAATGGGTAAGCCGGACTGTTTTTGGCAAGTTTGTGTAATAGTTGGGCCTATTTTGGGATAATCAATTGTTGGGACTGATATTGGCAGATGACAAATAATATGGACCGGTGGTGTCAATTTTGCCTAGTTTATAAATACAAGAGCAATGATAGGTAGATACCTGATATCAATTAAATTTGTTGATACCATGGCATTTTGGTAAATAAATTGAACTTTAAAGCAAAGAAACAAACAAAAAGACATTGGGATTTGCCCTTATTTTTGTCATAAATTACATCATGTGCCATGGTATCAATATAATTCATTGATACCTGGTATCCACTAGCACTAATTAGCTAATTGTACAAAAAATGCTATAAACTAGATTATTCTAGAATACATTAATACAATCAGATTATGGATAGTTTCTTGAAGCATATATTGAGTAAATACTCCGTATATGGTATGTGACTATACAGTTAAAGTTTATTAAGTCAGCTTTTATGTAAAGAAAAAAAAAAAGCAAGTTAGGCCATGTTATTTTGGACTTAAAAGTTACAGTAATCAGATTAGATCAGATCAGACAAATTCAAATCAGATCAGATCAGACCAGACATTATTACTCTTTATTATTATTATTATTATTATTATTAATTTCGAGCATTGTTTTTCCGCTCGACATTTTTCGACGACGGTTTTCGGGACGACTTTTTCGACGACGGTTTTCGGGACGACTTTTTCGACGACGGTTTTCGGACTGACTTTTCCGGCGGTGATTATTCGGCTAACTTTTCGGCCGACGATTTTCAAGCCGAGTTTTTCAACGACGATTTTCGTGACGACTTTTTCGACAACGGTTTTCGGACTAACTTTTCCGGCGGTGATTATTCGGCCGACTTTTCCGGCGACGATTTTCAGGCCAAGTTTTTCGGCGACGGTTTTCGGGATGACTTTTCCGACGACGGTTTTCGAACTGAATTTTCCGGCGGTGATTATTCGACCGACTTTTCCGGCGACGATTTTCAGGCCGAGTTTTTCGGCGATGGTTTTCGGACTGACTTTTCCGACAATGATCATTCGGACAACTTTTCCAGCGACGGTTTTCAGGCCGAGTTTTTCGGCGACAGTTTTCGGAATGACTTTTCTGGCAGTAATTATTCGGTCGACTTTTTCGGTGACGGTTTAGTCAAAATTTTCGGCGGTGATTATTACTACTACTACTATTAGTAGTAGTAGTAGTAGTAGTAGTAGTAGTAGTATTAGTATTAATATTATTATTTGAAGTTTTGGAGTGAGATTGAATGAAGAGGTGAAATCAAATGGGCTATCATAAAAATAATTATAATAATAATAATTATATTAATTATTATTATTTTATTAAATATAATCATGTATTACATTTCTCATAAAAAATAAGTATTAGACTTATAAAAATAAAAATAAAAATAAAAATAATTCAAATCAGATCAGATCAGACAAACTCAAATCAGATCAGATCAGATCAGACCAGATCAGTCCTAAAGAACAGAGCCTTAATGTATAGTTTTTTTAATAAAAAGGATGGAGTAAAATATAAAAATAATAATGCATTCGCGAATCGCGATCCTTTAAGTGTATGTATTGTGAATTTGTGATCAATTTTTTTTGACTTGTTTGATCACAAATTTAAAGGATCGCGAATCGCGATCCTTTAAGTGTTTGGGGTGTACCGGTACACCGGCAAGTCCACCCTACTGACGTCCCACCCAAGATGTCAACCGCCAGCACCTAGCGGTGCTGGCGACCAGGCATCACGGCCGCCAGCCCATAATCCGCACCAGTGATGGCACCCACACGTTGCTGGACCCGAAAGCTGCCAGCCTATAATTGGCAGCTATTAGAAGCCAAAGGCCAGGGAATGTTTTTAGCAGTGGACCCAGTACACCACATGACACCCATTTAGGGCACCACTCAAGTGCACACGCCCCACTCACTAACAAATTAACTAACTCAACCTATGAGGGACTTACACGTGGCGACCCACTCAGAGTTATAACTAACTCTGAGCACACAATCTACATGACCAGTCTCCATGGGACACGTGTCCCTGCCAGCCTCCAGGCAGGCCGGCAGGGTATTAAACCACTCCCTATAAATAGGGGATGATCTCACCATTAAAAGGTACATACTCTTTCACTTACAAACTCTCTCTCTCTCTTTCTCTCTTATTGAATCCCATTGCTGACTTAAGCATCGGAGGGTCTTTCCCCGGAAACACCCCGGGGTCAGCTCACCGTTTGTTCATCGTGCAGGTTACCACCACACGAGACACCAGAAATATCAACCACTTTCAGAGGCGCTGAGACTTGTCGGAACACATAGTATATTTTAGTTATTAAAATGTCGCATGAGATTTTTTTTCCAATTTGTTGCAATGGGTCACCTTTGTTTTTACTAATTTGGTCAATTGGCATACCTTTTAACATACCTTTATAATTAGTTTGGTTTTACAACTTTAGCTCTTAAGTAAGTCTAATCGGTGAATTGAAAAGAAAAAAAAGAAGTTTAATTAGTTAATCTATCAGTATTCCTAGATGAACAAAATAATACTTCGTATATCATTAGTCCACGTGACATTGTCTAAAGCATACGCGCCATGTAAACATGACACATTATTTTAACAAAATAACTAGTGTCATCTCGGGCGTTGTCTTGGGCCACTAGTTAAAAATTGCTATTTGTAACGCCCTATTTGGATCATGCACAAATTAAAAAGATACAAATAATAATTATTTGGATCGTGTCTTTTGAAGCAAGATCCAAATGGGTTACAATATAAAAAATAAAAAATAAATAAAAAAAACACAAGTACACTACTTGTTCCCGCAAATTATTAGCTGGACCCGGGACCAACCAGGCCTCGGGTCCAAAACGACGTTGTTTTCTTTTTAAACAATTTATTATTTCGCTTCTCTTTCCTTCTCCCTTTTTCCTGCTAATTCGTTTTTCTTTCTTCTACCGGTTTGCACCTTCATTTTTGTTCTTATTCATCAAATCTTGAGCATTTTATGTTTGCACATTCATTTTTTTCCCATGTTATTTTCCACCACTGTTATTTTGGTGATTATCATGATTTTTTTTTATATATTTTTGTTTGCATTGGTTAATATTTTTAATTTTGTGTTTATGTTGTGAACATTTGTCCTTGGGGTCGTGAACATTGCATTATGGTGAACATTTTTGATTTATGATGTGAACATTTATGTGTATTTGATTTTTTTTATTTTGTTGTAAACAATTATCTTTGAGCCCATGAATATTATTGATCTTATGGTGAATATCTATTATGGTGAACATTTCTTTATGACTTACTGAACATTTATTGTTTAATTTGTGAATATTGCTATTTAAACTATGAACATTGCCATTTTGGTGAACATTTGTGATTTATGTGGTGAATATTTATATTTAATTAGTGATATGTAAGTGTTGTGAACATTTATTGTTTAACTGGTGAACATTGCAGTTTTTATGAACATTTATGATATATGTAATAATATTTATATTTACTAGGTGAGTTGTAAGTGGTGAACATTACTATTTAAACTGTGAACATTACAATTTTGATGAACATATGTGCTTTATGTGGTGAATATATTTATATTTAATTGGTTATATGTAAGTGTTGTGAATATTGATTCTTTAACTAGTGAACATTGTTATTTATTTTGATGATTAAAAAGCCTATGATTTATACAATAAGTATATATTGTGCATTCCAACAAATAACAATCCAATTTATATTGTGTATTACGTCGTGAATATTTGTATAAGCTAGTGAACATTGTAAACATTGTTATTTTCGTGTGTGAATATTGTGCATAGTCTTTTAAACATTACTCTTTTCGTGTGTGAACATTACTCTTTTGTGTGTGAACATTTGTAGAGTGTATAAGTTTACAAGTGACATTCTATAAAATGTAATGAATATTGTGCATAGTCTTGTGAACATTACTCTTTTTGTGTGTGAACATCACTCTTTCGCGTGTGGACATTTATAGAGTGTATAAGTTTACAGGTGACATTCTACAAAATGTGATGAATATTGTGCATAGTCTTGTGAACATTACTCTTTTCATTTGTGAACATTTGTAGAGTGTATAAATTTACAGGTGACATTCTATAAAAAGTGATGAATATTGTGTATAATCTTGTGAACATTACTCTTTTCGTGTGTGAACATTTGTAGAGTGTATAAGTTTACAGGTGACATTCTATAAAATGTGATGAATATTGTGCATAGTCTTGTGAACATTACTCTTTTCGTGTGTGAACATTACTCTTTCGTGTGTGAACATTTTTAGAGTGTAAGGTGGGAGGGAGTGCGTCAGTTTTTTTTTATTTCAGTAGTTTGGACGCTCGAGACCACAAATAACTGGCTGGTTTTGGGTCTATCTATTACCTTTTTTTTCCTATTGTTGTTGGTTTTTTTAGGGTGGCTTAATCTTATTGTCATTGATTTATGGTTGAATTCATTTTTTAGGTTATATGGTTGAATTATTATTGTTGTTGTGTTCTGTTCGAAAGCAGGTATGCTGCTCTTTTTATGTTTATTATAATTTTTTTTAAAGGTGTAATCTCAGCAGGTGTAATATATTAGCTGATATTAGGTTTAACCATGGATTTTGGTTTGGATGAGATTTTTTTTCTCTTATCAAGCTAATTATTTGGGTTTTGGGTTTGGAAATGATTGGGGCATTATTTAAGCTTTTGTTTAATCTTGGGTTTGATGTAGTTTATGTTTGGGTCTCAAGTTGGAATCAGCCCCGGAATTTCTAGAATTAATTGTTGTATGGCCGAAACAACTTAGAGAACTAATTTTTGTAAATTGATTATAGGAGATGCAAGTTAGCTTAGCTAAAAATGTCATTATTGAGGATAATATATGGAATATGTTGGCTCCATTTTGGCTTACATGACATCTTATAGTGTTTACTTGAGAATTATTAATGGAATTCTGTCATTTGCATTTAAGGGTTAATATAATCAGGTATATTAAAATTGAAAAGTTTCATCCAAACTGTGTGTTCTTGTAAGGCTAGATCTGTCCAATATGCCCCTTACTAGGACAAAGTTACACTACTTAGTAAGATAACCACCATATTGACATTGTCTATAGATTTCTTAATTCTTTAAAGTGGTTCTATGTTTTTTTAATCATGATTTCTTACTTACTCATGATTACTAAAAGAGAAATTTTATTTGTTGTAGCTATTAGCTTAGCAAAGGCATTTTATTTTATTTTAAAATGGGTGACAATCAAGTTCCAAAAGAAGAAAATTTCAAAAGGTTAGTTTTTTGTCAAGGAAAAAAATGGCCATACCTTTGTTGGAAAGAGCTAACAGAATTTTAGCTGGGATCTTTGCTTGTTCTATTGTATTTTTCGTAATTGCTTTATCAACAAGATCTACATGACTTTGCAAGCTTTATCAAAGTTGCCAAAAGCTTCATGGAGACGGTTGTTGACTATGCTACAAAGGAATCCAGAGGCTTGAACGTATGTTGAGCAAGGTAACAAGTATATAACAGATACGATTTTTTGCAATATTCTCAAATAAGCAAGATTGCATAAAAGTTGTACATCTAGATAGAGTTTTAACAACCATGCCCTTGTTTTATCCAATGATTCGATTGTACCTATTGAGTATTGAGTAATGCGCTTAAATCTGTTCCTCTCAGTTGAACCATGACATCTTAGAAGAATTTAATTCAACTAGTATCTGAAGCAAAGGGAGTACGTTGCTGATATATATATGTCTAATGTTTCTTCATTCATACATATTGATATTTGAGAAAGAGAAACCTTTTGGTTAGTTGCTTATCTAGAATGATACTTGAATGTAAGTATTCATTATGATCTTTGAATTGTTGGTAATATTTGTATAGATAGATATAGGAGATCGATTACGAAACCAAATTTCTGTGAGAAAATTAAGTACAAATGAGGAGCTAGATGCTTGTTTTATTATAGATGCAGATGATTATAAGGTCAATAATGACTCCTTTGTAACAATTGTTCAATATATTGAAGCAATGATCTAAGAAATCGATCGAATGGTATGTTTTGATACATGCGTTAAAACACCGAACTTATCAATTTACAATATATGTTGATTTGATTTTAAAATATTGGTTGGCTTCCTTTTGAATTATGATCTGCAGGTATATTGAACTTTATGATGTGATGTCAGTTTTCTGCAATGGTTATAGCACTCTCTGGGCGAACAAGTAATGGTTAAACCGTCTAAAGTTAAGAAAAGCTTGGTGAAGAAGTATACTCTCATGATGAAGATATTGAAAGCAGAGTGGTGGTTTTTTTTTGTTTATTTTAATTTATTTAGTTTATTTTGTGTAGGTTTTTAGATAAATATGTTATTTTAAGTAGTAGTTTTTTCTTTTTTTTTTTGTATTTTAATATCATAGTTTTGTATTAGTAACAAATAAATTAATAAAATTAGAATTTTTATGTATATGAAATAGTTCTCTTATTTTATATAATAAATAGATATAATTTTATTAAAAAAAATCGAATTAAAAAAAATTGGATCTAAATAAAGCAGTTATTAGGATCGCACCTTTGAAGACACGATACAAATAATTAATGAAGTTATTAGGATCGTGCCTTTCAAGGCACGATCCTAATAACTGCACTATTTGGATCGTGTTTTTGAAGGCACGATCCTAATAAGTGCATTATTTGTATCGTGCCTTCAAAAGCACGATCCAAATAGTGTAGTTATTAGGATCGTGCATTAGGCACGATCCAAATAAAGTTTTTATTTCTAACGGTTGCATTTGTAACACGTAATGAAAAAAATTCTACTAGTGGGTGTTATTTATTTAGTCCTTTTACTTGATATGTATGTATTTTCTACTTTTGTAAAGAAAAAAACCACTCTATATTTAATACAAAGTAATAGGAATATATAAAATCACATTGTTAATTAGATGATTAATAAAAGTTAGGTGAGATGGTAAATATATAATCTTGATTTGTAAGAGGTTGTAAGTTCAAATCTAGCTCTATACATTTTTAAATTAAAAACAATGTAGCATGCTTATGTGGCACACATACATTAGAGAGTGTCAAATGTACAAAACTACATGCATGGCGCAATGTGGAGCGATGACTGGGCATCTATGTGACGCAATACGGCGCGAGGAGCGCCTTTTAATAATCTTTATAGATTATAGCTATAGATAGATAGATAGATTATGCTTAAAATTAGATTTGAACCTATTACCTCCTCTGTTTCTTTTTACTTGTAACAAATTATTTTTGCACACATTTTAAGGAATATTTTTAAGAGTATAAACGTACAAATGAATTAACATAATTTAAACACAAGAGAGAGATTAGAAGTTACCAATTTTTAAAAATTAATTTGTTTGTTAACACCCATAAATTTGTTCCTAAAAAAGTGTGCAAAAGTGTTTGTTGCAAATAAAAAAATGAAGGTAGTATATTAGGTATATTCCTTTCATTTATTAAGTTAAACTAAAATTATTTATTTGTTTTTACTTTTTCATAAATGGGGGAAATAAATACATTTAAGTAAAAAAAAAGTAACCGGAGCAATTTTTGGTACAAAGACTAGTAGCATAGGTAGGTTCGAGTAAAGATCCTCTCAATTTCTTAAATCAATGGTTGAGTATATATATATACTAGCCTTCTATGCACGCTTTGCGTGCGATGATATTTTAAATGCATCTATTAATCTGTCTAAACAAACTTTATATAATAAAAAAAAAACTTTTTCCCTTTTGTTCGGTCATCCCATAACAATGAAGGAAAGAAAAGTTTTATTTACCATATTCTATTGGCTACCAAATATCTACGATAATCATAATGTAAATTTTTTATTTGTGAAATATATCAATATGAATGTCTATTTATAGAGAATTTAAAAATATTAATTTTGAAATTTTTGTTTTATTTTTTAAAATTTTATATTTTGTACAATTTTCATTTTAAAAAGTTTAAAAATTGTAATAACTTTCCTTAATAATTAGGGGTAATACAAAATGAGAATTTAGAAAGTATTGAGGGGTGAAATGGACATTTTGAGGGGACACCATGGCTCCCCTTAGCTTATATAATAGTGATAAAAAGAGAAATGTAGAGTATTTTTAATTTTTTTATTTTAATGCTAGATAAGGTGTCAATGTTTTTATTTTTTTTAATCCAAAGGGGTCAATATCTTAGGATATGAAATGTGTTTGGTAATGAGAGTTTTGAGTGGAAAAGAGAGTTTTCAACCCTTATTAGAGTTTTTGACTAGTCAAAACTCTAATAGGGGTGTTTGGTAAGTAGAGTTTCAAGAGAGAGATTTTGGGTGAAAACTCTCAAAACCAAAAGCTCCTAATAGGAGCTTTTTCTTCAGAGGATTAGGAGAGAGAAAAAAGAAATGACTCTTAAGCCTACAATTTTAATACTAGCAAATGATTAAACATGTACAATAACGTCATTTTACACCAATAAAAAGAACCAGCTTTTAGTAATCAACTAAGTTTTTTTTTGTAAAAAAAACAAGGAGGGGGGGGGGGAATTAGATTAATTGGGCATAAAGTTTTCACAAGCATCAAACGCAACTGCATCAGCGATGCTATCCGGACCCCCACTAACCCAAATACGATCCCCTAAAACAATTGGATTAAGCTTAGCTAAGAGGTGAGCCAAAACATTTCCTTCCCTCTTAACATGGCTCCAAAAAACAGAACGAAAAATATCGCTACGAGCTAAAATATCCTTAATCACGAGAGAAAAAAGAATTTGTTGAAATTTTATCTCCCCTTAAATGATGAATCACATCCAAGCAATCACTCTAAAAAATAGCCTTGTCGTAGCCACAACTAAGAGTCAAATAAATCGCAAAGAGCACCGCCTTCGCTTCCGCCACTCTCACATCCCAATGTGCATGAACTTGTTGGACCGCTGCAGTTAGAACATCACCTTGATCATCCCTAATCACCACACCCAATCCAATAGTACCATCTCCGATAAAGCCCGCATCGCAATTGACCTTGACCACTCCTGTAGGCGGGGGTCGCCATGAAGCATCACAAATTGGAGCCGCCGTCTTCCCCATCTGTCGCACTTCTGAGAAAGCTGCAAAATAAGCCATCGCAGCGACCACAATGTCCTCGCAGCTCCTTGTTCTCTCTCTGAACAGCGCCTCATTCCTCGCCGACCAAATCGCCCAACAAACCATCCCCACCCTACAGATTTATTTCCACCGAATGAACCCCTAAAACAGTTTCCCACCAATCCAAAAAGCACGTTGCAGGACAATCATCATCGAAACCAAATCTGCACCAGATTTTTTGGGCCACTAGACAATTATACAATGCATGCAGGACCGATTCTGAGGACCCATTACACCCACTGCACACCTCACTAACATGTGGCAATCTCACAGATAACCCTTTTTTTGTTGGAAGAGCATCCATACAAGCTCTCCAAAGGAAGACTTTGAATTTAGGAGGCAAGACTAAACCCCACGTTTTCTTCCAAATAGCCTGGGCACTAGCTGAAGTCGAAGGGTTAACTCTGCCCACCCGAAACCACCTGATGAAATTGTAGCCTGACTTAGTTGTGTAATACCCGGTCTCGGTATAGTGCCAAATCAACTAATCCGCGCAAGGAGATTCACTCAACGGCATCGCAAAAATCGACTCTGCCTCAAAGTCCAAAAAAATTGACTTGATTTTCTCCTTATCCCATCTCATTTCATCTTCAACCATCAAGTCCCTAAGACATAAGTCCTCATCATGACCACCTCTTGGTGAGATAATACGAAAAGTAAGGGCATGAGACATCCATCTATCCTTCCACACCCTAATACTTGTACCATTTCCAACTCTCAATCCCGTCCCCTCTTCCACCACCCATTTGGCTCCGAAAATACTCCGCCAAGTATAGCTAGGATTGAAACCCAACTTAGCCTCAAGAACCGAACTTCTCCGGAAATATTTTTTCTCCAAAATTTGTTCTGCCAAACCATTCGGATTTTGAACCAAGCCCATACCTGCTTTGCTAACAAAGCATCATTAAAATGTTCAAGATGTCGGAAGCCCAGACCACCCTCCTCCTTGACTTTACACAATTTCTCCCATGACAACCAATGAATTTTCCTCTCTCCATCTCTAGAGCCCCACCAAAACTTGGCCAACATGGATTGGATATCATGACAAATTGAGGAGGGAAGTTTGAAAATGCTCATAATGTAGGTGGGAATGGATTGGGCAACCGCCTTAATGAGAACTTCCCGGCCTGCAAAAGAAAGCAATTTCTCTTTCCACCCCTTCAATTTCTTACGAATCCTTTCCGTGATAATATTAAAAATCATTTTTTTTGAGTGGCCAACTACAGTGGGCAAACCTAAATACTTCGAAGGGGCTTGGATCAAACCAACCCCCAAAATATTTGAAATGGCATGCCTACAATCATCCTTCACACATGGTCCAAAAATCAGCTATGATTTTTCAAAATTAATAACCTGTCCCGAAGCCCTCCCATAAACATCCAACACATTTTAAATAGCTTCACATTCAACAGTATTTGCTTTTGCGAACAAAATACTATCATCAGCAAAAAGCAAATGACTGACCTCCGGAGCGCCACGAGCTACTTTTATCCCACTAATCAAACCATCACCTACACACTTTGAAAGCAAGCTTGAGAAAACCTCTGCACATATGATAAACAGGTAAGGAGAAATGGGATCACCTTGGCGAAGACCCCTTTTGGGTTTAAAGGACATAGAGTCAATATTGTTCAGCTGAACCATGAAATTAACAGAGCATACACAATTCATGATCATTTTAACCCATCTATCATCAAAACCAAACTTTTTCAAAGTTGCTTCAAGAAAGGTCCACTCAACTCTATCATAAGCTTTACTCATATCAAGTTTTAATGCCAAGTGACCTTTTTTCCTCTTTTTTTTTGATTTTTTAGAAAATGAAAAATCTCAAAAGCAACAAGAGCATTATCAATAATCAATCTACTAGGAGTAAAGGCACTTTGATTAATGGACACAATTGACGGGAGAATTTTTTTTCAACCTATTAGCTAGGACTTTGGACACTAATTTATAGACAACATTACACAAAGAGATGGGACGAAAATCCGACATCACAACAGGAGACTTGACTTTTGGAATTAGAACAATCCTAGTATTATTAATGGACTCTATACTAGCTCTACCTTCTAAAACACTAATGACAAACTCAGAGACATCATTACCAATAACATGCCAAAAATTTTGGAAAAAATTTGCATTAAGACCATCCGGACCAGGAGACTTACTTGGATTCATTTGTTTGAGAGCTTGGAAGACTTCCTCATGAGTAAAAGAGGCACAAAGATCCTCATTCATACTAGGAGTGACACGGCTATCAAGGCTCTCCAGCGCTTCATCAATAGAGTTTGGCATGATTGACGTAAAAAGACCCTGAAAATAATTCACCGCCACTTCCTCAATTTTTCCTTCGTCATCCACCCAAGTATCATCCTCATTTCTAATTCCCTTGATCAAATTCCTCCGACGCCTCAAAGAAGCCCTCATATGGAAGAAGCCCGTGTTACGGTCGCCCTCACTTAGGTACTGAACTCTTGCTCTTTGTCTCCAGTAAATCTCTTCTTTTAGCAGCAAGTCATCAATTTCCCTTAGAATTTTCCTATGCTAATTGTAAACATCATGTGAAGGGACACAATTAGCTAAATTAATAAGCCTCTGATTCTTCACTTTGAGTTGACTTTGAATACTACCAAACTCCTTTTTACTCCATGAAGACAAAGCCCGTGATACTTCTTGCAGTTTACTAGGCAACGAAACAAGCTCACCCCCTCTTGGACCCCTCCATACATCCTCCACGACCTCTCCACATCCCTCCGAGGTCAACCAAAAATCTTCAAATTTAAAGCCCCGTTTGCGCCGCCGTTCCTTCTTATTACCCTTATATTCCATTAATTTAATTGGCAAGTGATCCGATCTCCCATCATTAAGGTGATAAACAGTAAGCAAAGGGAATGAGTCCACCCATTTGGCATTACCCACCATTCTATCTAATCTCTTGTGAATGCTCTGATCCTCGTCCCTCCCATTCCACCAAGTAAACTCAAACCCGACCATCCCAAGCCTCATCTCTTTTTAGTGTACGTAAGAGCTCCCAAGAAAGGTGTTTATCCGAGTTATCAGGCCACCCGTAGAACCCTGTGACCCGCCACTTAGCCTCCCCAAATAAACCCTCCATAGTGACGTCAAGATGATGCAGAGAACTGGACAAGAACTTAATGTTGATACCCTTCCTCCATAATAACCCTAGCCCCCCCGACCTCCCAGCCGAGCTAACAAAGATTTCCTCAAAATCATCAACGTCCCTCCAAGCCTTCAACATCTCTTGTTCACTAAGTTTTGTTTCCATCAAGAATGCCAACCCCACATCTTCCCTACATAGCAACTTTTTAATACTGCCAACTGCACGGTGGTTGCCAAGCCCACGGCAGTTGTAGCTTAAGAGATTCATGGCTCTCGGTGGGGTCGATCATCGCCGACCTCCGCCGATTTTCCCGTATATAAATGCATCACATCCATTCCACCATTTACACCATCCTTGCTACTCATACTTTCTCAACTTAATTTCCGGGCAGCGAGTTTTTGAGTGTTTACCTTGTTAATCTTCATCAAGGTAACATACTTTCTCAACTTAGTTGGTATACTATGTTCCATAGTATAGATTAAATGATTAGAATAGTTTATGTTGAAGTTTTGACATGTTATTGTGTATAAAATTACAATCTGATTTTTAAGTGGTTATATGATGACTTTATGTTTGAATATGATGATTTTATGATTGATTATGTTAGTAATAAGTTTATGTTAATCATGTTCAAGTTTGGTGAATTTTGGATGCTAGTAAGTTGATGATTTCATGTGTTAAAATTTGAAGTATGCGTGTGGTTTATGTATGTATGGATGAGTTCTTGGTTGAAGTTCTTGAATCTTGATTGATTTCTTGATTGAAGATCTTGAATCTTGGATGAGTTCTTGATGAGTTCTTTGAGTTCTTGATGAGTTCTTTAAGAGTCTTTATGAGTTCTTGATTAAGTCTTAAGAGTTAAAGAAAGTTAAAGAAAGGATTAAAGAAAGTGATAAGATGATATAAGATGTTTGGTTTGCATGTTATTTTCTTAAGTCAAGGCGTAAGATGCAACTTAAGAAGTAAGTAAGAATGTAAACTTCGGATTAAAGATTTAAAGATTTCATGATTAGCTTGATTTCGTAGCTAGACGCCTAAAACTTAGAGTAAGATTCTTTGTTTTTGGGTTAAGACGTTGCCCCTATCCTAACCGCGGTATTGGGATAGTGATTACCACTATGTCGTCTTTGACATGGATTTCCAGTAAGATTGGTTTCATGGGGTTGGGAGTAAGATTCTCAATCCTGGCATAGTTGGAAAGTTCGTTCGCGTAAGAGGCGTCCGTACGTGCATAGTCCGGTGTAGTTTATCAATGATTGCACCAAAGATAAGTTTGGATAAGTTAGTTGAGTCGAGCATGTATTTGTATGGTTCGCATGTTTGATGTTATGATTTGGGTATTTGATTTATGCTATGTTCGTGTGTATTCCCGTTAGGGTGAGACAGTTATGTTACTCGCCACTGACGGTGGACTGTTGTTATTTTTCAGGTAATTCTGATGATGAGGTTCTTGCTTAGCTTTGGGTTGGGCGAGCGCCGTTATTATGATATAGTTGTATTTCTGTTGTTTTATGATTTTGGATGGTATTGAGCTATAGTAGCTATACTTGTATACTTTTGTTATAACTCTGACATGGTTTTGGAGTTACGTTTATTAGTAGTAGTAATTGACTTTTGGTTTAGTAATGTACAAACTTGTGGGTATTTGTACTTTTCGGATTAGTAATAAAGTATTTTGAGGTATTGTTTTTAATTTTTAAGTATTTTAGTTGTTAGTTTTGGCTATTCGACTCGTCGGTTTCTTCCGCGCCGGTTTAAGCGAGTCGGGTCGTCACAGTTGGTATCAGAGCCGAATAGGTTTTAAGTGAAGTTTTAGGATTTGAGTTAAACCCGGGAGTTGAGAGCTTTGTTATTCTCGAGTGGTAAAACCAAAATTTAGGTTAAGTAAAGGGAGAAGAGTTGGGTAGAAAGACCGGGATAAGATCTTTTCTATTTATCTTTTTCTCTCTTTATTTTGTATACTTGACTGTAGTGGGGTATATGACTGACATTGTATTTCTGGTATGTCTTTTTGTTGTGATGCGTTGCAGCATGTCTACACCTCCCCGGTTGAGTACTGGACGACAGAGGTTGCGGGCGCTCGAGGAGGCGATCCTTACGTTGGCGCACCATAGTCGTCATACATCGAGTACGCAGTCGACGTTCGATCCTATCGCACGTCATCGACCTCCGACTTACGTCGGGGTTGCCGACCCCACCATTCTGGAGAGCTGGATCCGCGAGATGGGGAAGCTCTTCGACGCGACGTTTTGTCCCGAGCACGAGAAGGTGCAGATCGCCGAATATTACTTACGTGGAGAGGCCGATAACTGGTGGACATTAGCTAAGGACGCGTGCTTGCCGTTACATTCGATGTCGTGGATCGAGTTCGTCGATAAGATCCAGGAGCATTTCTACCCCGACGAGTTGCGGTGGCAGAAACAGGAGGAGTTTCTTACTCTTACACAGGGTAAGATGACCGTCCAGGCCTATACAGATAAGTTTACGGAGTTATCGAGGTTCGCTACGTCTGTGGTTCCGTCAGAGAAGGATCGGGTCAAGCACATCAAAAAGCTAGATCCGAGGATTCGCGTTCACGTAATCAGTAGTGGAGCGACGACATTTCAGCAGGCCTATGAAGTAGCACTCGAGATTCAGGCATCGACGACTGAGGAGGATGCGAGCAAGAAGAGAGCTCCGGTTCCGGCGACGACAGCTTCATTTAAGAAGCCCCGATTTAGTGCACCTAGCAGTACCCCTCCGACCACAAGTTCGCATAAGGGTTCTGATGGCTCGAAGTGCAGAGGATGCGGCCGAGACTTCCATCCAGGGAAGCGGTGTGATGGTTCGCCCATAGCATGTTATATATGCAGGAAGGAAGGCCATAAAGCGTCAGTATGCCCCGAGAGGAAGCCAGACACTAAGGTTAAGCAACTTCCGGCACTGACGAAGACTCCGGTGAAGAACCGAGTCTACTATATGACCGAGGCGGAGGCCAAGGTTCAGCCTGACGTCGTATCAGGTAGATTTCTCGTATCTGGTGTGTTAGCATTAGTATTGTTTGATTTTGGTGCTACTGTCTCTTTTGTGGCTAGTAGTTTTGCCTCGAGGTCTAATCTTCGTGGCAGCTTTCCTGTTAGTTCAGTTATTACTCTCCCTTCCGGAGAGGATTTTATTTATCAGCGCGAGTTCCGAGGAGTGCCTATCGTGATAGCTGGGGAGCAAGCGACGGCTGATCTGAAGGAGTTTCCGCTGATGGAGTTCGACGTAATACTTGGTATGGACTAGCTGTCGAGGTATCGAGCGATCATTCATTGCCGAGATCAGTCAGTGACATTCCGAGGACTTCAAGGTAACCGAGTTACCTACTCTGGGTTCATCCTTAAGAAAGGAGTAAAGGTAATCTCTGCCTTGAAAATGAGGAAGCACTGCCAGAAAGGCGATATGGTGTACCTATGTCAGGTAAGGGACTTGACAGAGGAGCGTCTGTTGGACGATATACCTGTAGCGAGGGATTTCAGAGACGTATTTCCTGATGAGCTACCAGGAGTTCCACCCGAGCGCGATGTCGAGTTTAATATCGATTTAGCACCCGGGACAGCGCCGATTTCGAAGGCACCTTACCGGATGGCACCATCGGAGTTGCAAGAGTTAAAAACGCAACTCCTGGATTTGATCGATAAGAGCTTCATTAGGCCGAGTGTTTCTCCGTGGGGAGCACCTGTGCTCTTCGTGAAGAAAAAAGATGGTAGTATACGCCTGTGCATAGACTACCGAGAGTTGAATCGGGTAACTATCAAGAATAAGTACCCGTTTCCTAGGATTGAGGACCTGTTCGATCAGTTGCGAGGAGCGGAGTGTTTTCGAAGATAGATCTTCGATCTGGATATCATCAGATTCCAGTCAAGAAAGAAGACATTTCGAAAACTGCTTTTCGCACTAGATACGGCCACTACGAGTTCGAGGTGATGCCCTTTGGCCTCACTAATGCGCCAGTCGTGTTCATGGAACAGATGAACCGGACGTTTCACCACTTACTCGATAAGTGTGTCGTAGTATTTATAGACGATATCTTAGTGTATTCGAGAGATGAGTCTGAGCATGCGGAACATCTCCGGATGGTACTTGAGATATTGCGTAGTCATAGGTGGTTCGCGAAACTCTCCAAGTGTGATTTCTGGCTTCACGAAGTAGCATTTCTGGGTCACATGATTAGTAAGGACGGCATTAAGGTAGACCCGGCTAAGATTAAGGCTGTAGTTGACTGGAGTAGCCCGAGAAATGTGGCGGAGGTTCGTAGTTTTCTGGGATTGGCCGGATACTATCGACGATTCGTCCAGGACTTCTCCAAAATTGCTAGGTCGATGTCTAGTCTCCTACAGAAGGAGGTCCGCTTCGTTTGGACGGAGGCTTGTGAGCAAGCATTCCAGCAATTGAAACAGAGATTAGTCTCTGCTCCTATACTTACCCTTCCGAACGATGAGGAGGACTTCGAGGTCTATAGTTATGCTTCGAAGAGTGGCCTAGGATGTGTGCTCATGCAAGGCGGAAAAGTCATCGCTTACGCATCGAGACAATTGAAGGTGCACGAGCGTAACTATCCTACGCATGACTTGGAGTTAGCGGCTGTAGTGTTCGCACTCAAAATCTGGAGGCACTATCTCTATGGTGGTTCGTGTAGAGTATTCACGGATCACAAGAGTCTCAAGTACATCTTTACTCAGAAAGACCTCAATATGAGGCAGAGACGATGGCTTGAGCTTATTAAGGACTACGACCTGACGCTTAACTATTGCGAGGGCAAGGCGAACTTAGTCGCAGATGCACTAAGTCGTAAGCATCGCTTGAGCTTCTGTAGAAGCCGTAGTTCCGTCAGACTTCGTCTGACATCTATGAGTGCCGAACCTGATTTGATTCAGGAATTGCGCGAGGGTCAGCAGAACGACCCACAGTTAGCTAGGATTCGAGAGGCTCTGCGGCAAGGCAAAGCCGTAGGTTTTGAGATCCCTTCCGATGGTAGTCTGCGATTCCGAGGGAGGTGGTGTGTACCGGACTGTTCTGATCTTAGGAACAGAATTATGTCTGAGGCACATAACTCGCCCTACTCTGTTCATCCTGGGGGTAACAAGTTATACCAGGACCTCAAGGGCCAATTCTGGTGGCCTAAGATGAAGAGGGACATAGCAGAGTTCGTAGCTCGATGTTTAGTCTGTCAGAAGGTTAAAATCGAGCATTAGAGACCAGGAGGTCTGTTGCAGCCACTACCTATTCCAACCTGGAAATTTGAGTCGGTATCTATGGACTTCGTGGTTAGCTTACCCACTTGTAATGGCTTGAATGCTATTTGGGTCATAGTGGATAGGTTGACCAAGGTCGCTAGATTCATTCCGATGAAGATGACCTGGTCTATGGAGCGTCTAGCAGAAGCGTATACTCAGGATAATTATCCGACTTCACGGAGTTCCGAGGGAGATCGTTTCTGATCGGGATCCGAGATTTCTATCTCGTTTCTGGAAATCAGTTCAGGAAGCCTTTGGTACGAAGCTGAAGCTGAGCACCGCTTTTCATGCGGCGACCGATGGTCAGACTGAGAGGACCATCCAGACTTTGGAGGATATGCTCCGAGCATGTACTCTGGAGTATCATCATTCTTGGGTACGTATGCTCTGTTTGATAGATTTCTCCTATAACAATAGCTATCACTCCAGCATCGAGATGGCTCCGTACGAGGCCCTGTATGGCGGGAAATGTCGGAGTCCTATATGTTGGAACGATATTAGTGATTCTGTGGCTTTAGGACCTGAGATCGTACGCGATACTATCGAGAAGGTCCGAGTCATCCGGTCTAAGATGCAGGCCGCTTAGAGTCGTCAGAAATCCTACGCCGATAATCGACGTAGACCGTTGGCGTTCGAGGTAGGTGACAATGTCTTGCTTAAGGTTTCACCATTCAAAGGAGTGGCACGCTTCGGTCAGAAGGGGAAACTCCGACCGACATATGTGGGACCTTACGAGATACTGGAACGAGTTGGGGAGGTGGCATACCGATTGGCTTTACCACCTAGTTTATCTAGTGTGCATGACGTATTCCATGTTTCCCAGCTAAGGAAATATGTACATGATCCTACCCACATTATCCCAGTGGAATCGGCCACGCTTGAGCCGAATCTGACCTTTGAGGAGCGACCGGTCCAAGTCTTGGATCGGGAAGTGAGGACCCTTCGGCGTAAGCAAGTCCAGCTCGTCAAGGTGTTGTGGAGAAATCAACACCATGAGGAGGCGACTTGGGAGACAGAGGCGTCCATGAGGCAGAAGTACCCGAAGTTGTTTGAGGGTGAGCGACCTCCTTTGCCTTAAATTTCGGGACGAAATTTCTTTAAGGAGGGGAGGTTGTAACGACCCTGATTTTATAGGTATTTCTGCCAGGTGATTATGTGTATTTATGTGTTGCTATGTATGGTTCAAATTTATTTTTGAACTATTTATTTTATTTTATGTGAATAATTTCGATTTAATTCGAATTATTTTATTTTGATTAGTTATTATTTATTTTAATTATTATTTAATTAATTGGAATTTTTATTATTTAATTTTCTAATTAATTATTTAATATTTTGGGCTAAATCGTTTTAGGCATGACTTATCATGCAATTTTTGTAAATTAGCCCAATTAATCACGAGAGCCCATTTTGGCCCATTTTGGCTCATGAAAACCGGCCCCCTTATGTGTGCATGGCAAGGTTTTGCCACTTGCCTCATGTTCACACCTTAAGCCACTTCTATAAATAGAAGGGTTAGTAAGGCTTGAGGATCCATTTGCTAATTTGCCATCTCTTGCCATCAAAAGATCAAAACACAAAACTCCCTCCATTGCCATCAATCCACACGCCTATTTTGGCTAATTGAAACCCATCAATTGTTCATCATCCTTTCTAAACCCAAACTTAAAGATTCATCATCCTTTGATCTTTAAGTACTCAAACACAAATTAAACTTCATTGCCATTGATCGAGATTGTGTGTTCGGGTTTGGTTTTGGGTCGTGATCGTGTGGTTCGAGTGGGGATCGTGTTCTTGGCCGTGAAGGTGGGTCGTGCTCGTGCTGGGCAGCCGTGCAAGGGACGGTGGTGCTCGTGTGGTTCGTGATAGGCAGCCGTGCTGGGCAGCCGTTGTGCTCGTGTGGTTCGTGGTGGTGTTCGTGCCAAGGCCGTGCCGTGCGTGGTGGTCCGTGTGGCTTAGGCCGTGTGTTTTAGTTCTCGGGCAGCGAGTTTTTGAGTGTTTACCTTGTTAATCTTCATCAAGGTAACATACTTTCTCAACTTAATTGGTATACTATGTTCCATAGTATAGATTAAATGATTAGAATAGTTTATGTTGAAGTTTTGACATGTTATTGTGTATAAAATTACAATCTAATTTTTAAGTGGTTATATGATGATTTTATGTTTGAATATGATGATTTTATGATTGATTATGTTAGTAATAAGTTTATGTTAATCATGTTCAAGTTTGGTGAATTTTGGATGCTAGTAAGTTGATGATTTCATGTGTTAAAATTTGAAGTATGCGTGTGGTTTATGTATGTATGGATGAGTTCTTGGTTGAAGTTCTTGAATCTTGATTGAGTTCTTGATTGAAGATCTTGAATCTTGGATGAGTTCTTGATGAGTTATTTAAGAGTCTTTATGATTTCTTGATTAAGTCTTAAGAGTTAAAGAAAGTTAAAGAAAGGATTACAGAAAGTGATAAGATGATATAAGATGTTTGGTTTGCATGTTATTTTCTTAAGTCAAGGCGTAAGATGCAACTTAAGAAGTAAGTAAGAATGTAAACTTCGGATTAAAGATTTAAAGATTTCATGATTAGCTTGATTTCGTAGCTAGACGCCTAAAACTTAGAGTAAGATTCTTTGTTTTTGGGTTAAGACGTTGCCCCTATCCTAACCGCGGTATTGGGATAGTGATTACCACTATGTCGTCTTTGACATGGATTTCCAGTAAGATTGGTTTCATGGTGTAACGACCCGACTTTTTGGACATGTCGATCTACGAAGGGAAATCGACAAACGGATCATTACTAAAACAATTTAAACTATAAATTAGATTATTCAATTGAAATTAAGTATCCTTTATTGAATTAATTAAAGTATCATCCAAAAAAAACTAAGTAAATCCCATAAGAAAAGTAATTACATAAGTTGTTCCAAAACTGTCCCAACATGCTGGGATTATAAATAAATGAAGTAATCATAAAGTCTAATTAAATTCACTAAGTAACCAAGGTATACTAAGGTCCTCAGCCACTCAAAAACCCATCCAGCGAAAGCCCGAATTAACCAGCTGCACCTTCACCTGAAACTGAGGGGGGGTCCACCGTCAGTGGCGAGTAACTAGGCTGTCCCGTTTAATCGAGGGACCGCTAAACACATAATATCATAGAATATCGCATGAAAATCATACGAAAACCTAATACATGCTTTACAGAAGTCAATCCGGGGTACGTATAAAATACGTACAAAAATACGTATACAAATACGTACAAAATACGTATAAAAATACTTGCAGAAATACGGTTAGAATACGTAGAATCTACGTATAATGTACGTATACTATACATATAATCATACCTGCAAAATACGGTTAGGAATACATACAAACATACACTTACCATACATACATACATACGTACATACACGCATACATACATGATTCCATACGTACATACACAATACAGAAATACACAGCGGAAGACTTATACCATTCTCAATACATATACTTATATTATTATAACTTATATCACATCATAACATAACATATAACTTATCGTAACTTTCATAACATATCGTACTTTCATATTATCTTTACCTTAGCTTATATCATATCATCTTACCCTAACTTCATATCATATCATATCTTATCTTCGTATAATAACATAAGTATCTTATCTTGTCATATCATAACATAACATAAACATAACATAACATCTTATCTTACCTTTGCTTAATCCATGGTCGAGTCAACATGCTAGTAGGGGATCTCGTGTGCACCCCAACTTTCCTAGAATATGCCGGGTCAGACTCATGTGTCTTCCCCAAAGTCTAAGTGGGACCCTCACTCCCGAATTAACGACTCATGTGCCACTAATTCGGACGACAACACAAACTAGAATTAGTAAACCGACCAGAAAGCCTCGGCAGGTCGGTGGCAAAGACTTAACCCCGGTAACGAAACGTGCATCGTCGGTGGGGTGACCACTTCATAATATCTTATCTTATATCATATGAATCATCTTAACATCTCATATCGTTCATTTCATATCTTATCATTTCATATCATTCATATCATATCGTTTTTATCTTTTAACGGACCGGTCACTATAACTCGTTGTGGATCCCGTTTGCACCACAACTTTCTTAAAACATGCCGGGGTGAGCTCGTATACTCAACCCGTAGTGGATCTCGTTTGCACCACTAAGCCTAAGCTATGGCCATAACCCCTAATAGCAGCTCGTGTACTACTACTAGACAACTACATATCCTAAGACCCAGAACTGCGCGGGGGAACTCGTGTGTTCGTCCCATTGAGCAGTGGCTTCGACTTAACCCAGTCTGACTACTCGAGTCATCAGGTGGGCGTCCTTATTTTATCTTATACTTCAAATCTTATATCTTATCTTATATCGGGAAATACTAGGTGGCCGTAATCGGAAATGAAATGTTCGAAGTCTTAGGAAAGAGAGGTGCGGCACGTATATTGGCCACCTTAAATACCAAGTCTTTCCTAGCCAGAAATCGAAACAATTCATATTCCTATTACTCTGTTTCCTTTCTTACCCTTTTAATATCTTATCGTATCTTATATAACTTATCCTTACTGATTCCTAATATTAATAATAATACTAACAATAACCGTAAATATTAATAATATTAATAATAATACTCGTGTAATAATAATAATAACAATATTATTATCTATCCCTTCATGTTACAACTTATCCCTGATAATTCCTTTAATTGTAACTTTTATAGTAAATAATATTAATTATTCCTAATATTATTATAAGTCAAAATTAAACTAAAATTGACTAAATACCTTTAGGCCACTCGACATTTTCTAATTAAACAACCTAAATTAAATAAATTCATAAATTATTTTAAACAATCAATTAATCACTAAAATTACTTAAAACATGATAAAAATTCCTTTTTTTTTATTCCTTGGTTCACTCGACATTTTTCACTCAAGAAAACCAATTTTATCAATTAATTTAAATAACTACAATCAACAAGATTCAATTAATTAACCAAACAACAATAATAAAAATCATGTTTTTAACATAAAATCATCAAGACTGAATACAAAACAAGATAAAAAAATCATCTTTTTATTCTTCAAACCACTCAACACATTCAAAGAGCAAAACAAGATTTAATCTTCTTCCAAGAATTCGAAATAACTTGTTTTGATAATTTAATTACACTATTTTACACAATCTGATTTTTAAAGAATTAAATTAAGAACGACTCTTTAAAGGTCTCTATTAATCTGGAAATTTTAATGGAAGTTAAATATATGTTCAAGGTTTAACGTGCATAATTTTCGTCCAAAAATAATGTCATTTACTATTTTTAAGGGATTTTACAACTAACAAATCAGATTAGGCTGAGATCAGTTTCGGATTTTTCTGCCATATCAAACGATCTTTAAAAATTACGAAAATTTAAAAAAATCTGTAAAATACTATTACTGACTTCCACCTAAAATTTCATAGCCATACGAATTGATTAAGTATATTAATAAATTCGTAAACTAAATCTGGACAGTTTTACTGGTTTGATAGATTAAATTATTATAAGCAATAAAAGGACGAATTTTGCCACGAAATAAATCATGATTCATAATCAAACAGTAAAGAAACTGCCACGAAAAATTCATTAAGAAATAACGAGATTTGATTAATAAATAAATTCATACAAGTAATTATTCAACAATTAAAGATTTCAAGAAACTACATAAAATAATCAAGAAAATACATAAAACAAATCAAGAATCAAATCATCATGAACTCGAAATTTTTCGAATCAATACAAACATAAAATCCTACAATTTTCATGATCAATCCTAATTAACTATGTGATTATCTATCCCAAAATTAAATGAGAAAGCAAAGTTACCTCGAATCGCTAGATTATCCAAGGCACAAAAAGAATTCACTACTTGGTGAATTTTTTTGTGTTGTTCGACTTTTTGAAAGGAAAAGAGGGGAGAAATATTTTTTTAGGGTTTAAGTGTACAATTAGCAAAATAGGAACCCAAATGAAAAGAGTAGGTTCTATTTATAAAAAAAAAAACAAAACAAACCCTAATGTTACCAAGAGGGCCGGCCAAAGGAAAGAAAGAAAAGAAAAAAAAGAAAATTGGGTCTTTGGCCCAATTTTGAGGAAAAAAGATTGGACTAGAAATGGAAGCAGTCCAAATTAAATGGCCTTTGGACTTGGATTTAAATAAATTAAGCTAATAACCGCGAAATTTTCTGGCCCAAAATTTCGGGGTATTACACATGGGGTTGGGAGTAAGATTCTCAATCCTGGCATAGTTGGAAAGTTCGTTCGCGTAAGAGGCGTCCGTACGTGCATAGTCCGGTCTAGTTTATCAATGATTGCACCAAAGATAAGTTTGGATAAGTTAGTTGAGTCGAGCATGTATTTGTATGGTTCGCATGTTTGATGTTATGATTTGGGTATTTGATTTATGCTATGTTCGTGTGTATTCCCGTTAGGGTGAGACAGTTACGTTACTCGCCACTGACGGTGGACTGTTGTTATTTTTCAGGTAATTCTGATGATGAGGTTCTTGCTTAGCTTTGGGTTGGGCGAGCGCCGTTATTATGATATGGTTGTATTTCTGTTGTTTTATGATTTTGGATAGTATTGAGCTATAGTAGTGATACTTGTATAATTTTGTTATAACTCTGACATGGTTTTGGAGTTACGTTTATTAGTAGTAGTAATTGACTTTTGGTTTAGTAATGTACAAACTTGTGGGTATTTGTACTTTTCGGATTAGTAATAAAGTATTTTGAGGTATTGTTTTTAATTTTTAAGTATTTTAGTTGTTAGTTCTGGCTATTCGAGTCGTTGGTTTCTTCCGCGCCGGTTTAAGCGAGTCGGGTCGTCACAATCAAGCACTTTACCCTTATCAGCCTTGGAAAAAAACTGAAAGACAAAGATATTATTCTCTATCTCTCTAACCACAAGCCCCTTCGTTGGTTTCGACAAGGTCCTCATAGTATTTTTCAAAGCTTCAGGGTTAAAAGCTACCTCTGTCATGAGACGTCCGGCCAGGCTGTGTGCTACCAACTGTTCCGACATCATCCTCAATTAATGCATCCTCCTCTGCCTCGGTTAAAGTCAAGGATTTCCACTTTTCTTCCAGCCCAGAGGCCATTACGTCAATCAGCCAAACTTTGAAGAAGAACAAGAGATCCAAGAAGGCACTGTAAACAAAGCAGAAGAAAAAGGCGAAAAGGACAGACAAAGATGACGCAAAAACAAGCAAAACCCTAAAAAAAATCTGCGACAAACAAAGAAAAAAGACCCTACGAGACACAAATCCCGAGGCTAACAATTACCTCACCTATACTAGACAGGACCAGGACGCCAAAAAGGACGGCTGACGAAACCCTAGGAACCGCCTAAAACAGAGAGCCCTTCAAATTAGATTGAATAAATACTAATAAAAATAAATACTTAATCAACTAAGTTTTACCAAACACATTTTTGTGAAAAGCTAGTCAAATATACAGTCAAATCTTCTAAACAAAAAGTTAAAACTCTATACTCTAACCGCTAAACTCTAAACTCTATTTGCCAAACAGGATCGTAGTTTTCATTAAGTTGTTTTCTCATTTGCTAAATACCGCCCGAATTTACTTAATACCGCCATATTTTAACCTTAACTTCCTAAAATACCCTTACTTATATTTATATACCCTTACTTATATTTATATAACCCAAACTAACTCTCATCTCCTCCCTTCACCCTCACCTACTGCTAACCCCTACCCCTTTAATTTATTTTCCCTTTTTATTTTTAAAAAATCTTACCTTTTAAATTTCCTATTTATAATTTATTTATAAAAAAAAAATGTCATCCCTCATGTTTCACATGGATGGTGGACCATTTCCCCCCCTTCTTCCACTTGTCAAAATGGTGTGGTTGGTTTTTTTTTTTTTTTTAAAAAAAAAAAAAAAAAAACCTCACTCATAGTAACACCATGCGTTATAAAAAAAATTACTTCAACCTTCATTATTTCACCTCTTGCAAAAAAAAAAATTACAAAGAAGTTCACCTAAAAATATATAAGATTTACTAAGTTTAATTTATAATTTTTATTTTGAACCAAAATGTCGGATGACAACAATGATTACGTGAATGCCGGAGAGGTAAATTTATTAATGTTAATTTTTTTTACTTGTTAATTATTTTTTTTAGCTTAGTAAATAATTATATTTATAAATTTTTATGATAATCATTTTTTGCCCATGTTTAATTACTTTGAATTATTCTTTAGGAATTTTTTCTTACATAAACAAAATTTCCATATTTGTTTAAATTATTCAATGCATTAAGTTAATTTTTTTTTAAGAATTGATTCACGTATTAAGTTAAATTTTTGTTCATGTAAGAAAAAACAATACTTACATATATCGTTTTTGCAAAATTGAAGTAACGTGTTTTGAAACGTGTCCAGAACACGTTACTACCAATAGGGTAACCGGTAGTAACGTGTGCTGGACACGTTACTGCCAATGGTTGTAACGTGTTATGGACACGTTACCACCATTGGTAGTAACGTGTTATGGACACGTTACAACCATTGGTAGTCACGTGTTCTGGACACGTTACCCCATTGGTAGTAACGTGTTCTGGACACGTTACCTTATTGGTAGTAACGTGTTCTGGACACGTTACACCAATGGTAGTAATGTCTTTAGGGTTTGTTGCTGTAATGTGGGCAACACGATAAGGGCACGTTCGTTTGCATGGTTTTTTGCTTTTAAAAATAACTAATTAGCGTATTTAATGAAATTATTTAGGACAATAACGACGGAGATGGCGTGTAATACCCCGAAATTTAGGGCCAGAAAATTTCGCGGTTAATAAATATTACTTTAATATTCTAAGTCCAAAAGGCCCGAATATTTGGACTGTTTTATTTTATTTCGTTATCTTATCTCAAAATTGGGCCGATGACCCAATTCCATTGATCCTCTTGGCCGGCCCTTATGTATGGGCTAGGATTAATTTTCCTTCCTAATTTATTATTATTAATTAAGTAATTTTTATTTAATTAATAGTATTTTAAAACATTTTGAATTAGTAAAACCTAGTCTAACTTCCTTACTAGGTCTACCTAATTACACTCAACTAACCCTAATTATACTTACCTTATACTAAGTCTATCAAATGAGCCCAAACACCCTACTCCCACTCCCCTATTCTTTCTCTCTTCTCACGGCCCCCCTTATATTTTGTAATTAATTTATTTTTTTATTTGTCTTTTGTTCCTTATATTATAAATAGGGAACAAGCCTTTAACCTAATTTCTTTTACATATTTTTCTACAATACAAAACTCAAAGAAAAACCCTAAAAGCTTTTCCTCTTGGCCGTGTAATATTCAAGTCCCAAAGGAAGGACTTTTCTGATTTCTTTGCTAGATCCAGGTAACTAGACTTTCTCTCTTAGATTAGGGTAGTTTTCTGTATAGTTAATTAGGATTAAAACTAGGAAAAACTAAAAGAATTAGTATCATGTTAGGATGTAGAATTTCGAATCATATGATATGTTTGTTCATGTTATTTTCTTGATGCTAATCTATGAAATCTTGAATCATGTCTTCGTATAGATTTATGCGTGTATTAGGAGTATTAAAGGTTGAATTTTTATTTTATTTCTTGATCAAATCTTGTTTTTTTCTTGATGAATTTTTCGTGGGAGTTTCTTTACTGTTTGATTATTAATCAAAATTTATTTCGTGGCAAAATTCTCCCTTTTATTGCTTATAATAATTTAATCTTTCAAACCGGTAAAACTGTCCAGATTTAGTTTACGAATTTATCAAAATACTTAATCAAGTCGGATGGCTACGCAAATTTAGGTGGGAGTCACTAATATTGTTTTATAGCTTGTGTTAAATTTTCGTAATTTTTAAAGTTCGTTTGCTATAGCAGAAAAATCGGAAACTGATTATAGCCTAATCTGATTTGTTAGTTATAAAATCCCTTAAAAATAGTAAATGACGTTATTTTTGGACGAAATTTATGCATGTTAAACCTTGAATCCATATTTAACTTCCATTAAAATTTCCAGATTATTCCAGACCTTTAAACGGTTGATCTTAATTTAATTCTTTAAAATCAGATTGTGTAAAATAGTGTGATTAAATTATTAAGACACCTTTAAAGTATATCTTGTCGAATCCCTTGTTCAGATTATGACTCTTTATGACTTTCTTGATTTAATTTTTACTAAGTGAATAAGCTTTTGAATTAAATTGTTTATATGATTAATTGAACATTTAAATGATTTATTTAATTGTTATATGATTATTTAATGAATTTATTTTAATTATTATTTTGTTATTAGAATTGTCGAGTGTCCCTATTAAGTTAGGATCAGTTTTAGTTTAATTTTTGACTGGTAATGACATTAGAATAATTTTAGGAAATATTGTTATTATTATTATTGTAATTATTATAATTAATATAATTAAAGGGGTCAGTAGGGATTAGTTGCAATATGAAGGGAAGTAGCGATATGAAGGGAAGGGTATAATATGATAATAATTAGTGGTCTCAAGATGGCCTTTAGAAAAGACTTAAAAGAAATAGTGGTCTCACGATGGCCTTTAGAAAAGATAGTATGTATTACGGACGCCCTTTGGTGATACACGAGTCATCAATCAGGTTAAGTCGTTGCCACTGCTAGACTGCGGTATCTGCGCAGTTCTTGATTCTAGAGTATGTCTTCGTCTAAGTAGTAGTACACGAGCTGCTATTTAGGGGTTATGGCCATAGCTTAGGCTTAGTTCTTGCAACG
Organism: Salicornia ramosissima; assembly: GCA_951394345.1. Lineage (NCBI taxonomy): Eukaryota > Viridiplantae > Streptophyta > Magnoliopsida > Caryophyllales > Amaranthaceae > Salicornia > Salicornia ramosissima. The sequence continues at coordinate 18,895,852 of OX596233.1, read as the reverse complement.
GAGGGCTACGCGTTGAATACACGAGTTCACCCTGGCATGTTTTAGGAAAGTTGTGGTGCACACGGGATCCACAACGAGCTATAAAGACCGGTCCAATATTATGATTTGAATATGATAAGATAAGATATTTATGTATATGATATGATATGATATGATATGACAAGATATGTATTTAATGGAAGGTTGATTGTATATATGTACTTATGTGAATTTCGAATATATATGTATTATGCTGTAATATTAAGTCTTCCGCTGTGTACGTCTGAAATTTGTATGTTGTACGTATCTAAATTAGTCGTTGTATGTATTCGTATTTGTATGTTATACATATATGTATTTGTTTGATGTACGTATTCTGTACCTGTCTTGTACATGTATTTTGAATCTGTCCCAACCGTATTTTGCAGGTATTTTATACGTATTTTATACGTATTTTTTTACGTATTTCGTAAGTATTTTTGTACGTATTTCCATATGTTCTATATGATTTTCCTTGGTTTATTCTATGCTATTATATGGTTAGCGGTCCCTCATTTAAGCGGGACAGCCTAGTTACTCGCCACTGATGGTGGACCCCCCCCAATTTCAGGTGATGATGCAGTCGCATAAGTGGGCTTATGTCTGGCTAGAAGCTAGTAGCAGGATGGGTTGATGAGCGTCTAGGCCCCTTTTTTTTTCCTGCTTTTGCAATAGGTTTTTATTTCAGTTTTTAGGACCAGATTTCTAGTTTAATTAACCTTTTGTAATCAGGATTCCATTAGTATTAATAATAAGTATTAATTCCATGAGTTTTAGTTCTATTTTTGTATCTAAGTCGATTGGTAACTGCCTGTTCACGACGTTATCACTAATAACGTCGTCGGTAAAAAGTCGGGTCGTTACATGGCGTGGACTATAGTCAAAGTTTTGCCACCGATCAGACGTTTTCCAGTCATCACGAGGCACGTGATTGGGCGAAACCGATAGCTCATGGGATTGGTTTTGAAATTGTCATTTCCAAAATCAATTATACCTCGGTGTCTCGCATGGTAACCTACCTACGCTGTAACAAGGGAGAGCAGTACCGAGGGGAAAACAAAAATATGAGAAACGCCCAAAGGAAAAAAACGTCCACAAAAGCTTGTGGATGCCCGTTCCATATCAAAGTGATTGGCAATCCTCAAACCGGATTGTGGTATATTGAGCCCCAACCGAGTGTATCCGGCACACATAACCATCGCTTCATTGAGTACCCGGAGGGACACCGTCAGCTTAGTGGGTTGAGCCCTGCAGCAAAGCAACACGTGCGTAGCTTAGGGAATCTCAGTGCAAGCCGTCGAAGATTAAATTATCTTTGACACAAAAGTTTCCTAACGAAAAACCTACAATCAACCATGTGTATAACGAAATCAGCAAGCAAAAGATGGATGATGCAGATGGGCGGAATGTTATGGAACAATTTATCCATCTTGAGGAAGAGTTGAACTACCACATTCACACTAATCAAGAGAGAAATCAATGCACTCATGTGTTTATGTCTCATCCAATGTCGATCAACTTATTGCGCACTTATCCATGGGTGATAGGAATGGACTCCACATATAAGACGAACAGGTATGGAATGCCGTTATTCGAGATGATTGGGATGACGCCGACCAATCATAACTTTTTGATTGGGATGGCGTTGATGAGGGATGAGACGATGAGGAGTTATCGATGGGTGTTGCAAATTCTCAATGACATTATTGGGCTACGTGCGCGTCCGGCTGTAATTTTCACAGACCGAGAGATGGGATTGTTACGCCCAATTCAAGAAATATTTCCTGGCACCCATCATTTGTTGTGCACGTGGCACATCAACAGGGATGTGGAGGCGAGATTTGGGAAGATAACAGGCGACAAAAGCTTGGGAGACCGGTTTAGGCATGGTGCTTGGGCCCGGGTGATGTACGCGTCAACAGATGCAGAATATGATGCACAGCTGGATCGGATGAGAGATGCTTGGGCAAGATTTAGAGGAGTAATTGAATATATAGAAAACACTTGGCTTCCTCATAAAGAGAAATTTGTCGCTGCTTGGGCTAACAACGTCCTTCATTTGGGCAACAAGACAACTTGTCGGGTGGAGAGTGCCCATTCAGTGCTGAAAGGTTGGCTTGGCACCTCTACCAACTCAATGGAAATTCTGTTTATGCGAGCAAATGCAATGGTTGAGCAGCAGCATGATAAAATTAAGTATCATCTGGAAACATCAATGAACAGACAGGGCGCCAGGTTTAGGAATAATTTGTTGTTCAGCATGCTTGTCAGCCGTGTTAGCTCCCATTGCATGGATCTACTGCTTAAAGAGCATACTCGGATGAGAGAGTTAGCCGACGAGGTCCATGATCGTTATGGTTGTGTGTTGCGATCCACCTGTGGGATCCCGTGTGCATGTGAGATTGCAACTGTAACGACCCGATTTTTTAGCTTGTCGATTTACGAAGGGAATCGACATTCGGATCATTACTTAATCAAATTAAACTATAAATCAAATTAATTGCATGAAAGAATTATCTTTTATTAAATTAACTACCAACTATCCATAATAATCCAAAAGTCACTAATACATATAAAGTCTGGAAATACTGTCCCAACATGCTGGGATCATAAGATAAACTAAATTAATGTCTCAAACTGATCTGGGAAAACTAAATACTAAAAAAATAAACGACTAGTCTACTCAAGCCCATCCAACGAAGCCCGCTCTACTCTGCTGCATCATCACCTGAAACTGAGGGGGGGGGTCCACCGTCAGTGGCGAGTAACTAGGCTGTCCCATTTAATCGAGGGACCGCCAAACACATAATAGCATAGAAAAATACATAAAAACTGTAAAGAAATTTAATACATACTTTCACTCCATCATACAAAATACGTATAAAAGTACGTATAAACGTACGTATAAATGTACGTATAAACGTACGTATAAATGTACGTATAAAATACGTATAAAGGTACGTATAAAAATACGTATACAAGTACGTATAAAAATACGTATAAATACACCTGCAGAGATACGGTTAGAATACGTATAATCTTCGTATAATGTACGTACAAACAATCCTGCAAATACAGTTAAAATACGTACAAAATACACTCAACATCCGTATACATACACACGCATACATACTTATATAAATACAGTATTATACACAGCGGAAGTCTTAGAATATACCATACTTATACTTTATGTTATACGACTTAAATTATCTCAAAACCTTAACTTATACCTATCCCTTCATGTATTATACCTTAATAATTCATATCCATATCTTATCATATTCTTTTCGTTATATATATCATATCTTATCATAACAGATCATATCTTATCATATCATGTCATCTTATGAAATCATCTTATCATCTTAAGATTTCATCATATCATGTCATATCTTGTGATCGTATCACATCATATCATCTTTGTTGGACCGGTCACTATAACTCGTTGTGGATCTCGTGTTTCACCACAACTTTCCTAGAACATGCCGGGATGAGCTCGTGTACTCAACCCGTAGCGGATCTCGTGTTTCACCACTAAGCCTAAGCTATGGCCATAACTCCTAGTAGCGGCTCGTGTACCACTACCAGACGACTACATATCCTAAGACCCAGAACTACTCGGGGGAACCCAACCTGACTACTCGGGTCATCAGGTGTGCTCGTCCCATTGAGCAGTGGCCTCGACTTAACCCAGTCTAACTACTCGAGTCATTAGGTGGGCGTCCATATTGTATCTTATATCTTCATTAAATTATATCATATCATATATTAGGATAATACTAGGTGACCGTAATAGGAAATGAAATGTTCGGAGTCCCAGGAAAGGGAGGTGCGGCACGTATATTGGCCACCTTAAATACCAAGCCTTTCCTAGCCAGAGACCGAAACATAACATGTATAGCTATTACTCTGTTTCCTTTCTTATCCCTAATAATATCTTATGCAACTTCAATTCTTATAATATGCTATCCTTAAAATATACATACACTTATAATCCTATCCTTTCGGATACTAACCTTAATGTTATATATTAATTTTGTAACATTATCCAATACAATGTAATTATATTAATATTATAGTAATATTTCGGCCCTAATGAACATATTACCAATATTACTCCTTTTTATCCCTACAGTTTACAACTTATCCCTAATAATTATTTTGTCCGTAACTTTTATTATTAAATTATCCCTAAATTATTAATAAGTCAAAATTAATTAAATATGACTATTTCTACTCCTTCTACACGGCATTTCTATTATATGACAATAATTAATTAAATTCCTTAATTTAATTTAATTATCAATTTAATTACTAAAATTACCAAAATAAGGATAAAATTCTATTCTCTTTATTTTGCATCCCACTCGACATTTTCACCCAAAACAACAAAATTAAACAATTTATTCATATAGTTTATTCTATATCAAACAATTAAATTTAAATAAACAATTAAAATAGAAATCATACTAACATCATATATCAAAATTAAATCAAGAACCAAGATCTAAACATGCCCTTAAATCACCATACCACACGGCATACAATAATAATTCAAGAACAATATTACAAATTCAAGAACACAAAACATCATGATATACTCTAAAGAACTAATTAAAGATTTAATCAAGATTTACATAGATAGTTCATGTGATCAAGATTAATCATAAAAATAACATTTTTTAATCTTTCTTTAAAAGTTTAGCTCACTCGAAAAAATTTCGAGAACAAATAGATTTTAATTTCCAAAACAAGATTTACATTATACTAATAAAATAAATCATGGTCATGCTTAATTGTTTAAATAAAATCATCATAACATATGCTTTCATATACTCGAAATCTTAAAGCAAAAATCAGAAAATAATCATAAAATTCCATCATATGATTCGAACAACATGAATATTCATGAATTAAATTATAACAATTCTAATTATTAAATCATGCATAAATCATGTATATAAATCAAGAAAATCATGAAAGTAAAACAAGAAAAAACATTCATCTTCCACTCGACATTTTATGTGCAAACATAGAATTAAATTCCTACAATTTCATGATTAATTCCTAATTCACTATGTGTTCTTTCTACCCTTTAATTAAATAGGCAAGCGAAGTTACCTGAAATCGCTTAAAAATTCCAAGGAAGATTTTCACCAAAAATGGTGAATGGCACGGTTCTTTGAGAGGGGGAAAAAGGAGAAAATTTGTATTTTTTTCCTTAGGGTTTTAGGAGCAATTAGCAAATAGGACCCAAATGAAGTAAAGGGGTCCTATATAAAGAAAAATAAAAAAAAAACAAACAAACCCTAAGCAAAGAGCTAGGGCTGCCGTGAATGTGCAAGCAAGGGGGGGGGGAGTTTGTTGTGGTCAATCAACAAACTTTGAATAGGTATTTAGATGATTTTAAATTAATTAAATTAATTAATTATCCAAAAAAAAATAATAATTAATATTTAATTAATTAAAACAAAACAACATTGGCCCAAGTAAAAAGGAAGGAGCCGGCCAAGTTAAAAAAAAAAGGGGAAAAAGATTGGGTCATTGGCCCAATTGAGTTAAAAGAGAGGACATAACAATTAAACAGTCCAAAATAGTGGGCCTTTTTGGACTAAAATTGAATAAATAACATTAATAACCGCGAAATTTTCTGGCCCAAAATTCCGGGTTATTACAGTCACCCCTCCTTAAATAAATTTCGACCTCGAAATTTACTTAACGGAGCCCAAACAGAAACAAAAACAAGCACGACAACACACGAACAAAAAGGAAACAAAAACCAAAAACAAACCCGTACCTGCTTCGAACAACTCGGGATACTTCTCCCTCATCGAAGCCTCGGTCTCCCAAGTAGCCTCCTCGAACTTCTGGCTACGCCACAAAACCTTAACCAAAGGCACCACCTTGCGACGCAACATCCGATCCTGACGATCCAAAATCTGAACTGGCTTCTCTTCAAATGTCAGGTTCGGCTCGATCTCTGATGATTCTACCGGAATGACATGTGAAGGATCATTGACATACTTCCGTAGCTGTGACACATGGAATACATCATGAACTCTTGATAGATCCGGAGGCATCGCCAACCAATAAGCGACCTCACCAACTCGCTCTAGAATCTCGTATGGTCCAACATACTTAGGTCTGAGTTTACCTTTCTGACCAAACCGGACCACACCCTTCATAGGAGACACCTTCAGCAAAACCTTGTCCCCAACCTCAAACTCTAGCGGCTTCCGACGACGATCAGCATAAGACTTCTGCCGACTCTGAGCTGCCTGTAGCCTCGCCCGGATGATCTTTACCTGCTCGACTGTATCCCGGATATGATCGGGACCAATCACCAAAGCATCACTGATGTCGCTCCAACAAGTAGGGCTACGACACTTACGCCCATACAAAGCCTCATAAGGAGCCATCCCCAAGCTGGCATGATAGCTGTTATTGTACGAGAACTCCACCAAACTCAGGGATCTAACCCAAGATTGCTGGAAATCCAATGCACAAGCTCGAAGCATATCCTCCAGTGTCTCGATAGTCCGCTCTGTCTGCCCATCCGTAGCTGCATGGAAGGCCGTACTCAAATTAAGTTTAGTCCCAAAAGCCTCCTGTAAAGACTTCCAGAACCGTGACAAGAACCGGGGATCTCGGTCGGACACTATATCCTTCGGCACACCATGTAACCGAATGATCTCCCTCGAGTACGCTTCCGCCATCTTCTCCATTGACCAAGTAATCTTCATAGGAATGAAACGAGCCACCTTGGTCAAACGATCCACGATAACCCAAACCGTATCCAAACCCGCAGACGTCGTGGGCAAACCCACCACAAAATCCATGGATATGGAGTCAAACTTCCATGTGGGTATCGGCAATGGCTGCAACAAACCACCTGGTCGCTGATGCTCGATCTTAACCTTCTGGCACGTGAGACACCGTGCTACAAACTCTGCGACCTCTTGCTTCATCCTCGGCCACCAGAAACATCCCCTCAGGTCTTTATAGAGCTTTCCGCCACCTGGATGCACCGATTATGGAGTATTGTGAGCCTCTTCCATAATCCGATTTCTCAAATTCGAAACCCGGGGCACACACCACCTGTTACGGAATCTCAAACTACCATCAGTTTCAATCGTGAAGTCTTCTGCTTTACCTTGAAGTTTAGCTTCACGAATCTTCTCGAGTTACGGGTCTTCTTTCTGCTTTTCCCGTAACTCCCGATACAAACTGGGCTCGACACTCATAGCACTCAAATACACTCTAGTGCTGCCTGGTGTAACCATCTCAATCTCCATCTTGCGAAGGTCGGAACAGATTTCCTTAGGTAAAACCGCCACTCTGTTACATGAATGACGATCCTTACGGCTAAGGGCATCAGCTACCTTATTAGCTTTTCCTTCACAATAATCAACTGAGAGGTCGTAATCCTTGATTAACTCGAGCCACCGTCGTTGCCTCATGTTGAGTTCCTTCTGAGTGAAGATGTACTTCAAACTCTTGTGATCGGTGAACAGCTTGCAAGACACTCCATAAAGATAATGCCGCCAAATCTTCAAAGCGAACGCCACCGCTGCCAACTCTAAGTCGTGAGTAGGATAATTCTGCTCATGAACCTTGAGCTGTCTTGAAGCATACGCAATCACCCTTCCTTCCTGCATCAGAACACAACCTAGACCCTTCTTCGACGCATCACTGTAGATTTCAAAACCTACACCCTCTGTCGGCAAAGCAAGAACTGGTGCAGACACAAGACTTTGCTTGAGTGCTTGAAAGGCTTCTTCACACTGCTCGGTCCACACGTACTTGCAATCTTTGTGCAACAACTTGGTCATAGGCGTTGCTACTTTGGAGAAGTCTTTCACAAATCTCCGATAGTAACCTGATACAAACAAATTTCACAGGTAAGTATTCTTGCATAGACATTAATAAAAGCTATAACAAATACTTTAATATACCTGCTAGGCCAAGAAAACTTCGAATCTCGGCCACATTCTTCGGACTGTGCCATTCTACCACTGCCTTAATCTTGGCTGGATCTACCATGACACCATCCGCATTAATCACATGCCCTAGAAAGACAACTTCCTTGAGCTAGAACTCGCACTTAGACAACTTCGCGAACCACTTCTGAGCTCGCAGAATACCTAACACCAGATGAAGATGTTGAGTGTGATCTTGTTCATTCTTCGAATAAATGAGGATATCGTCGATGAACACTACCACACACACATCCAGTAGATGATGGAAGGTCCGATTCATCTGGTCCATGAACACCGCAGGAGCGTTCGTCAAACCAAATGGCATAACCTCGAACTCATAATTCCCATATCTCGTGCGAAATGCAGTCTTCGGTATATCCTCTGGCTTCACTGGAATCTGATGATAACCGGATCTGAGATCAATCTTGGAGAAGACACTGGCTCCCTTCAACTGATCGAACAAATCCTCGATCCTGGGTAGAGGATACCTGTTCTTGATAGTCACCTTGTTCAGCTCCCGGTAATCTATGCACAATCTCATGCTGCCGTCTTTCTTCTTCACGAACAATACCGGAGCACCCCATGGCGACACACTAGGCCGGATGAAACCCTTGTCGATCAATTCCTGCAACTGGGTCTTCAATTCCTTCAACTCTGCCGGAGCCTTAGAAATCGGAGCAGTCCCGGGTACCAGATCGATGTTGAACTCCACTTCCCTTTCCTTTGGTATCCCTGGCAACTCCTCTGGAAAAACATCCGCATACTCTCGAACCACCGGAATGGCCTCTAGCTGTTCCTCCTTGGTCATGTCCTTGACTTGACATAGGAACACCGTCTCACCCTTGCGTTGCAGCCTGCGCATCTTCATAGCGGACACGATCTTCAACCCTTTGCCTATCGGCTTCCCGACATAGGTTACCCTCTTTGCGTCTGGCCCTCGCAAAGTGACGGCCTGGTCTTGACACCGAAAGGTCGCTTGATGCTTAGCTAACCAATCCATTCCTAGGATCACATCGAACTCGATCATAGGGAACTCTTTCAGGTTGGCCTCGAACCTTACCCCCGAGATGACAATGGACACGTCCCTGAACTCCCGAAGACAAGAAAAGTCCTCTCCCGAAGGAAGAGTTATCACAGATTTGACAGGAGACTCTCCCACCAGGTTAGCTTTCACAATAAACGAACTAGCAACAAAGGACACAGTAGCACCAGTATCAAACAGTACATAAGCAGAAATATCATGAACATGAAATGTACCCGTGACCACGTCGGGCTGAGCATCTGCCTCTTCCTGTGTCATGCAGAAAATCCTGTTCTTGACCGGAGCTTGACTACCTGTGGCTGCTGCTGCTGTTGGCTGTCTCTTAGGGCAATAGATGGACTTATGACCCGCTTCACCACAATCGAAGCACACTATAGGCGATCCATCACACTTCTTTCCCGGGTGGAAATCTTTCTTGCAACCTCGACAAACCCTCGGACCCTGACTCGGAGCTGGTCGAGAACCCTGTTGCTGCTTTGATGAAGACTCGAACCTGATCTTCTTTGCCGGAGCTGGAGCTGGAACAGACGTAACCCTCTTCTTAGCTGAGTCTTCTTCAGAAACCGAAGACTAAACCTCTAGAGCTACCTCGTAGGCTTCCTGAAACGTCTTCACCCTACTGCTGATCACATGAACCCGGATGTTGGAGTTGAGCTTCTTGATATACCTCTTGACCCGCTCGGCTTCAGAAGGTATAACTGCTGTGGCGAACCTGGAGAGCTCGGTGAACTTGTCCGTGTAAGCTTGGACGGACAGATTACCCTGGGTGAATGTGAGGAATTCCTCTTGTTTCTGCCACTTAAGTTCCTCGGGGTAGAAACAATCTTGCAGCTTCTTGGTGAAGTCTTCCCAACTCAGATTCAGATCTGTGTCGGGGTCAGACCGGAGTGTACTCCACCAATTGTCTGCCTCACCCTGAAGATAAAATGTTGCAATGGGAACCCGTTCAGTCGCGGGACAAGCCAGAACGTCGAACATCTTGCGCATCTCTCGAATCCAGTTTTCGAGGATGGTTGGGTCAGCTACCCCGTCGTAAGTTGGAGGACGTAGTCGGGCCAACCGGTCAAAGGTTGACTGATTGTTCTGGGTCCGCACACTATTCTGAGCCAAAGTGAGGATTGCATCCTCTAAGTTGCGACGACGAAGACGGAAGTTCGGAGGTCTAGGGGTCGACATCCTGAAATCACAACCAAGTTAGTACACGGAACGGCATCAACGCGGAAACAAAGCGATAAAACGTCTTAACCCAGGCTTCTACCCATGGTTTCACTCACCTAAGTTTTTCCATATTAGGCTAGGGTTCACTCGGGTTCATAAAGCACTCATCTTACAAAGCTACTTATGAAGAAGTAACTTAGGGTCAAACCTTAGCTCGGATACCAACTGTAACGACCCGACTTTTTAGCTTGTCGATTTACGAAGGGAATCGACATTCGGATCATTACTTAATCAAATTAAACTATAAATCAAATTAATTGCATGAAAGAATTATCTTTTATTAAATTAACTACCAACTATCCATAATAATCCAAAAGTCACTAATACATATAAAGTCTGGAAATACTGTCCCAACATGCTGGGATCATAAGATAAACTAAATTAATGTCTCAAACTGATCTGGGAAAACTAAATACTAAAAAAATAAACGACTAGTCTACTCAAGCCCATCCAACGAAGCCCGCTCTACTCTGCTGCATCATCACCTGAAACTGAGGGGGGGGTCCACCGTCAGTGGCGAGTAACTAGGCTGTCCCATTTAATCGAGGGACCGCCAAACACATAATAGCATAGAAAAATACATAAAAACTGTAAAGAAATTTAATACATGCTTTCACTCCATCATACAAAATACGTATAAAAGTACGTATAAACGTACGTATAAATGTACGTATAAAATACGTATAAAGGTACGTATAAAAATACGTATACAAGTACGTATAAAAATATGTATAAATACACCTGCAGAGATACGGTTAGAATACGTATAATCTTCGTATACTGTACGTACAAACAATCCTGCAAATACAGTTAAAATACGTACAAAATACACTCAACATCCGTATACATACACACGCATACATACTTATATAAATACAGTATTATACACAGCGGAAGTCTTAGAATATACCATACTTATACTTTATGTTATACGACTTAAATTATCTCAAAACCTTAACTTATACCTATCCCTTCATGTATTATACCTTAATAATTCATATCCATATCTTATCATATTCTTTTCGTTATATATATATCATATCTTATCATAACAGATCATATCTTATCATATCATGTCATCTTATGAAATCATCTTATCATCTTAAGATTTCATCATATCATGTCATATCTTGTGATCGTATCACATCATATCATCTTTGTTGGACCGGTCACTATAACTCGTTGTGGATCTCGTGTTTCACCACAACTTTCCTAGAACATGCCGGGATGAGCTCGTGTACTCAACCCGTAGCGGATCTCGTGTTTCACCACTAAGCCTAAGCTATGGCCATAACTCCTAGTAGCGACTCGTGTACCACTACCAGACGACTACATATCCTAAGACCCAGAACTACTCGGGGGAACCCAACCTGACTACTCGGGTCATCAGGTGTGCTCGTCCCATTGAGCAGTGGCCTCGACTTAACCCAGTCTAACTACTCGAGTCATTAGGTGGGCGTCCATATTGTATCTTATATCTTCATTAAATTATATCATATCATATATTAGGATAATACTAGGTGACCGTAATAGGAAATGAAATGTTCGGAGTCCCAGGAAAGAGAGGTGCGGCACGTATATTGGCCACCTTAAATACCAAGCCTTTCCTAGCCAGAGACCGAAACATAACATGTATAGCTATTACTCTGTTTCCTTTCTTATCCCTAATAATATCTTATGCAACTTCAATTCTTATAATATGCTATCCTTAAAATATACATACACTTATAATCCTATCCTTTCGGATACTAACCTTAATGTTATATATTAATTTTGTAACATTATCCAATACAATATAATTATATTAATATTATAGTAATATTTCGGCCCTAATGAACATATTACCAATATTACTCCTTTTTATCCCTACACTTTACAACTTATCCCTAATAATTATTTTGTCCGTAACTTTTATTATTAAATTATCCCTAAATTATTAATAAGTCAAAATTAATTAAATATGACTATTTCTACTCCTTCTACACGGCATTTCTATTATATGACAATGATTAATTAAATTCCTTAATTTAATTTAATTATCAATTTAATTACTAAAATTACCAAAATAAGGATAAAATTCTATTCTCTTTATTTTGCATCCCACTCGACATTTTCACCCAAAACAACAAAATTAAACAATTTATTCATATAGTTTATTCTATATCAAACAATTAAATTTAAATAAACAATTAAAATAGAAATCATACTAACATCATATATCAAAATTAAATCAAGAACCAAGATCTAAACATGCCCTTAAATCACCATACCACACGGCATACAATAATAATTCAAGAACAATATTACAAATTCAAGAACACAAAACATCATGATATACTCTAAAGAACTAATTAAAGATTTAATCAAGATTTACATAGATAGTTCATGTGATCAAGATTAATCATAAAAATAACATTTTTTAATCTTTCTTTAAAAGTTTAGCTCACTCGAAAAAATTTCGAGAACAAATAGATTTTAATTTCCAAAACAAGATTTACATTATACTAATAAAATAAATCATGATCATGCTTAATTGTTTAAATAAAATCATCATAACATATGCTTTCATATACTCGAAATCTTAAAGCAAAAATCAGAAAATAATCATAAAATTCCATCATATGATTCGAACAACATGAATATTCATGAATTAAATTATAACAATTCTAATTATTAAATCATGCATAAATCATGTATATAAATCAAGAAAATCATGAAAGTAAAACAAGAAAAAACATTCATCTTCCACTCGACATTTTATGTGCAAACATAGAATTAAATTCCTACAATTTCATGATTAATTCCTAATTCACTATGTGTTCTTTCTACCCTTTAATTAAATAGGCAAGCGAAGTTACCTGAAATCGCTTAAAAATTCCAAGGAAGATTTTCACCAAAAATGGTGAATGGCACGGTTCTTTGAGAGGGGGAAAAAGGAGAAAATTTGTATTTTTTTCCTTAGGGTTTTAGGAGCAATTAGCAAATAGGACCCAAATGAAGTAAAGGGGTCCTATATAAAGAAAAATAAAAATAAAAACAAACAAACCCTAAGCAAAGAGCTAGGGCTGCCGTGAATGTGCAAGCAAGGGGGGGAGTTTGTTGTGGTCAATCAACAAACTTTGAATAGGTATTTAGATGATTTTAAATTAATTAAATTAATTAATTATCCAAAAAAAAATAATAATTAATATTTAATTAATTAAAACAAAACAACATTGGCCCAAGTAAAAAGGAAGGAGCCGGCCAAGTTAAAAAAAAAAGGGGAAAAAGATTGGGTCATTGGCCCAATTGAGTTAAAAGAGAGGACATAACAATTAAACAGTCCAAAATAGTGGGCCTTTTTGGACTAAAATTGAATAAATAACATTAATAACCGCGAAATTTTCTAGCCCAAAATTCCGGGTTATTACAGCAACGTTAGTACAACAACGCACAGGTATACATTTGAGAGAGATCCACGACTTTTGGAAAACACTAACTATTGGTCAAGGCATTAACATCCCGGAGTTTGCCAATGACGACGAGGAAGAAGCTGAGCACCTGTCTTCGTTGTTCGAAGAAGTTAGACGGAGAGGTTGTGACTATGTGAGGCGTGCAACCCGAGTTATGCATGAAAATATCTTCCAAGATACAGACTCGCTGGAAGAGCCAGAGACCAACACCAATGTTAGGTGCAGGCCTCCGTACCAGGTGATTTTCTTTCTTTTTTTTTTTTGCTGGAAGTAGGTGAATTTAATTTGAGTTGATTTTGTTAACTATATTGTTAAATGGGTGTAATTGAAAAATTAGTTCAACTAATTAATAATAATTGCTATAATAATTAAATGGGTGTAATTGAAAAATACTAATTAAGTCGTACGTAATATGTGTTTTTGCAGAGCTCGTCTACTCGGCGAGATCGGAGTTTCTTTGAGCATGCTTTGACAAGCCATGGGCGTCGTTCGAGAAACACGGGCTCCTCTATGGGAGAAAACTCAGGATCCCATGCCGAAAGTAATGATCATATTTTATTTGAATTTAGTTATTAAGTAGTAGATGCAATTATTTGCTAAATATGTTTTATTATTGTAGGTGGTATCGGTAACATAACAAGGGAACGATTTCCTTACTATGACAGCGTTCCCCATTTGATAATGCCGTTTATGGAGGGTTGGACTGATGTAAGAGCAGACGAAAATTGTGGGTTTCTTTGTGTGGCTGATGCTTTTCACGGTGGACAGGACAACTATCTTATGGCTCGAAGAATCATCGCAAATGAACTTGGGGAAAACATTGCTGATTACGTAGCTATTTATGGAGGGCAGCAGCACGTCATTGAAGCCGTGACACGTATCTCTTGGGAAGGTGGCAGATGCGATGCTAACCATTGGATGGAAGTCGTTTTCGACTTATTTCCGATTGCAAATCTATATCATTGCGCCATCATGTTGTACTCGTATGGGAATGACCAATCGATTGGACAATGTTGTACAGTATTGCCGACGAGAGTACCACAACTCATCACGGCTCCTACGAGTGAGCTTCATATTGCCTACATGCAAAATTATGCGCACTACATACGGTTACATGTCAGTCCTGATTCCCCGATTCCCCCCGTTGCAAACTATTGGAACTTTGTGCATACACAAACCGTCGAAGGATGGGATGCATTATACACCAAGAGAGTAGCACACTGGATGAGACTTGCTGAAAATTTGCATTGAGAATTTGTAATTAGTTCAATTTGTGCATGTGTTTAATGTTGTAACTTTAGTTAGTTTATTATATGAATATATTTAATTCTATTACCTTGGATGAAACTCATTAAAAGAAAAATTCTTGATCTAATCAGAATATGACGAAAATGGGTAATGTGTTTAAATACAAATACAAAATATGGAGCGTAGGACGTAAATTCAAAATATTTGTTTACATACAAATACCAAAAAGATTAATACAAAAAAAAAATACAAATAAACATTAATAAATAAATAATAAAAAATGAAAACTACTGGCGATGATCGCCCCAACTAGGTGGACGCTGTCTCGGTTCACGTCGTCGGATGCCAACATGTGTCTCGTATTCATCAAAGTCTTTTCTCAGTCTAATGAGACCCAACCTCAGTCTATCCATGCGTTCTGGCAGCTCATCAATGAAAGGATCCCACAAAGAGCGTGGATCCAAGAGTCAGCAACATCCACCCTATGGCTCGTGTCGAAGCAACCCGTCCCTCTGCAGCTCGACACAGGTTGAAGATGCACTCCGTATAAACACCTCCATTCTTGAACTGCCCGTCCCTTTTCATGGCTTCTTGTGGCACGCCGAGGATCTCGGCCACGTCATGTATAGGTGCGTATCCCTGGCCGATACTATGAAATCGCATGCTCACACCATCGACAAGTCGACCCTCAGCAGGCAGGCCCATAATAAACTCGACATCATGGAGACAGATAGTCATCTCCCCCCACGGCATGTGAAAGCTGTTCGTGTCCGGCTGCCACCTCTCGACGAATGCCAACACTAGCGGACCGTCGATATGTGTGTAACATAGCCTGGGCAAGTCAAGCAACCCACTTGCCGACACAATCCGACCAACATCCACCTGCTCTCTGGTTCGATCCACTTGTTGTCTGGTTGGATGCACCTGCTCACGAACTCATCCGCCCACTCAATCAACCTCGAACATGCCTGATGTCGAGTGCGAACGTCTAACACGCCCCTATCGTCACCATCCCGTATATGTCGGGCAATGTGAGCTGCGTAGCTAGGGATGACGGAACCATCTATCGGACCCCCAGGCATAGCCTCCTTAACCACCCAAGAATCGTCTGTCTCCTCTTCGGTTGTCCGCGAGTAGAAGATGACGACCCCTTAGACCGCACAAATCGCCCGCCCTTGCCCTTGAGCACAGTATGGACCTGGTGTACCTCCTCATCCCCGTCACCCTCCTCCTCGGGAGACGAATGATCATCGGGAATAAACTCATCGTCGAAGTGATCTGGCCCTGATTGTAACATTGACTCAAGCTCATACGCCGCTAACTCAGACTCGTCCACATTCGAACCCCCGGCCCTATCAGTTGAACGTCCTTCCCGACTAGACGAATTATGGATCTGGCATGAAGACGCGTTGCCCGCCCTCCTCCTAGCAGAGGCCAGGATGCGTCGTGTGTAAGGGTGCCGTGGGGAAGAGTCGTCCTCAGCACGCTAAGTGTAATTGAAAAATTAATTCAACTAATGAATAATTATTATCGTAATCGTCAATATTTTCTAATTAACAAAAATTACACCAATTTATTATAATTACTAATAATTTTTAATTAAAAGTAATTACACCAATTTATTATAAAAAAAAATTCGAATATTTGTGTATATAATTTCTAATTTAAAAATTATTACACTAATTTATAATTTAAAATTCCAATTAATTACCATTTAACAATAGTTAATTCCTAAACATTCAAACATTTAAATTTGAGATTTTTCATCTCCATTCGGTGTATACATCAAATGTTCATCAGATTAAACACAACAAAATTGAAAAAAATTTCCCCTAAATTTAACACTAAATCATAAAAACATCTAAAATATATTAAAAATCAAAATGTAACATAATTCACTTCCAAAATTGCTAAACTTCATCTAACTCAACCTCAAGACAAGTCCAACAACAACCACAGTTTGTTCCTTCAAATTCATCTCTCCCGCCCCTCCCAAACAATTTCAACAAGAACACAACAAAATTGGAAAAAAAAATCATAAAATTATGTTACATTTAAACAATCAGAAAATTGAAAAAAATAAATCAAAAAATCCAAAAATCAAAAAGTCAGAATGAATAATTCAGAAAGTCAGAAAATTGAAAAGAAAAAAAAAATCAGAAAATCGAAAAATTATAAAAAAATCGAAAAATAATCAAAAATAAAAAAAATTCAAAAAAGAATCAAAAAATCAGAAAATCAGAAAGAACATCAAAAAAATCAAAAATTCGAAAAAAATTGGAAAAAATATCAAAAAATCAAACATATGAGAAAAACACAAGCAAATTCAAGTTCATGACAAAATTTAAACAATCTTACATCTCCACCAAATGCTCATCAAATTAAACACAACAAAATTGAACAATAATCCTCTAAAATAAACACAAGTTCATGAAATTCCAAAAAAAAACCAGAAAATTGAAGTACAAAATTAGAAAATAAAATTCAAAATTCGAATTAGATCTAAATTACCTTCTCTTGAAGGTCGTTTCCGGCAACGATCTCCTTCCCTGGACGTTTACGGGGAGGCATTTGGGTGGTGCTGGTCGTGCGTCTCCTTCCCCACGTCGTCCTCTGCTGCTGGAGTCTGTTGCTGGCGGTGCTACAGTCGAAGAGTGGTGCTGGAGTCGGTGGAGGTGCTGGAGTCCTTGGTGGTTCTGGTGTCGCGGTGAGAAGGCGGGTGGTGGTGCTGGAGTCCTTGGTGGTGGTCTCTTGAATTTTGGAGAGAGATGGTTTGATGAGAGATGGGTTGAGGAGAGAGCAGTTTTTTTTTTTTTAAGTTCTGATATGAGTGAGGGAGAAGTGAGAGGGTTGGGTTGGTTGGAAGGGTAAGGGTAGTATTGTAAGTTTGTGCTAAAATATGGGCGATATACAGTAAATACGGGCGGTATTTAGTAATTCTATGTTTTTCCTCACACTTTCATTTCAAATTGCCCATTTTAAAACCGAACCTGAGTAAAATTATCATTCAAAAATTTTTCTTCCTAAACCCTCTCATTTCCTTTCCCTCCCTTAGCTCTTTCACTCCTCTGATCTTCTCAAATGTTAATCCCAGAAAATCGAAAACTTAATCCCTCAAAACCCTAAATTTCCGAGTAATTCAGAATTTGACGCAGTCAATCATGCCATTGTTCATCTCAGACGACGAATTTGAGCGAATCAAAACCATAGGTGACGCTTCTGCGGTTGCGGAGAAGGCGGATTCATACATTCGTGATCTTTTCGCAAACCTTGAAACTGTGAAAGCGGAAGCTGATGCAGCTTCCATTACTGCCGAACAAACTTGCTCGCTTCTCGAACACAAGTACCTTTCTCTCTCCTCTGAATTCTCCGCACTTGAATCTCGTTACACTCAGCTTGATTCTAATCTCCAGCAACGAGTTTCTGAGCTTGCTCAAGTTCAATCTGATAAACATCAACTTCACATCAAACTCGTAAGTTAATCACGTTTTTTCTTTTTCTTTTTTAATTTTGTTGGTGATTTCGAAACTTTTTTTTTTCTTTTCCGATTTTGTGTGGTATTGCTGTGCAGGTGTTTTTGGTTTTAATGATATCTTTATGCGGATTTTATTACAAGCCGTTCACTGGGGTTTAATTAATGTTTACAAGTTGAGTACTTGTGAACTATTCACTCCTTTATTGTTAATTGGCAATTTTGAAAAAGAAGTTATTCTTGCAATATATCAACTTTAGTTGGCACAAGATGCTGAAACCCAGTACTACAATTGGGGGACTGGTGGAATTCCTGATTTTTTATGGGAGAGATACTTTGAATTCATCAATAAATATGTTGTTCAGCTTGATTGCGCTTGCCTAGTTCTGAAAACTTGGTCTCCACGTTTGATAGGGAGATTTTTCGTGAATGGATGTACTTTGTTTGTATGTTTACCTGAGAATTGGTGTTTTTGAAAGGACAATAAATTTTAGCTCCTATTACTGAGTAGTGTTGTTTTGTATAAGGAGACTGTATATTTTTTTTTGTTGATGAAATTTTCTAGGATGTTTTAGCCCCTTCTAACTGTGTCTTACTTGCTGTAGATTGAAAAGGATGGAGAGATCGAAAGGTTATCAACTGAGGTTAAGGAGCTTCAGAAATCGAAGAGGCAAGTGGTGGAATTGGTAGGGGAGAAGGACACAGAGATCAGTGAGAAAAATGCTACTATAAAGAGTTACTATGACAAGATTTCTAGCTTGACAGACCGTGCTTCTCAGAGGGAAGCCAAGTTGAGTGAGCTTGAGGCAGAGTTGGTACGCTTTAAGGCTAATTGTGACAAAATGTTGCAGGAGAAGGAGCTTATTGAGAAGTACAACACTTGGCTCAATGATGAATTATCCTCAAAATCTGACAGTCTGCTGGAGCAACGAAGAAAAACTGCTGAAATTGAGGCAGATTTTTCAATGAAATTGGCTGATATGGAGAAGCAATACAATGAATGTTCTAGTTCCTTAAGTAGGTACAAGGAGAGGGTCCGAGAACTAGAATCAAAGATGGAATCTTTGCATCGAGAGTTATGTGCAGCCAAAGATGATGCTTCTGCTTCTGAACAACGGTATTCAGCAGAAATCTCAACAGTTTCTAAACTTGCTGATTTATACAAGGAGAGTTCTGAGGAGTGGTCCAAAAAGGCTGGAGAGTTGGAGGGTGTGATAAAGGCTTTAGAAACTCATCTAGGTCAAATGGAACATGATTACAAAGAAAAGCTTGACAAAGAAACTGACACTAGGAAGGAGGCAGAAAAGTTGTCTGCAGAGCTGAAGGAGAAACTTGAAAAATGTGAAGCTGAACTTGAGTCAAGCAGGAGAACTAATGAGCTTGATATTGTTCCACTGAGCGCTTTTACCACTGAAACTTTGATGTATTCTGCTAACACAAACAATACTACAGAAGATAATCTTGCAATTGTACCTCATGTGCCGCGTGTCCCATCAGGTATGACTGTCATAATTATTAGTATCTTGGACATGAATTTGTCTGCAAGCTCCTAGGCCCTATCTGCTGCTGAATAGTGTGCTGTTGTTATTTGTTCCCATAATGGTCTATAGCATCTAGTGTCAATAGATTTCGTTTTTAATAAATTGCAATGCTCAAATCTTTTTTGAAAAATTTATAGAAGAAATAAAAGATTGGAACAGTTTTTTAAATATGGATATGGAATTTGGGAGAAGTACTAATTTGGACTTTTTCAAAAGTCATTGTTCTCCTTTTTTTATTTTATTTCTGCATGTATGATTTATAATTACTACCAATGTTACCTAATTCCTTAAACTCCTAGTTATTGTGAATTGAAATAAGCAAATCATGTTTAGTTTTGCGCTATTTGCGGTCCAGTTTGGGCGAATTGCGCATTATAGAAGTGAATAAATAGAGATTTAGGCAACACTGATTACTATTGTCATGTGAATTCTAGTATGTATGCCTATAAAGCTGAACATGTGCTATTTGGATTCTT
The DNA here is from genome assembly GCA_951394345.1 of Salicornia ramosissima. Lineage (NCBI taxonomy): Eukaryota > Viridiplantae > Streptophyta > Magnoliopsida > Caryophyllales > Amaranthaceae > Salicornia > Salicornia ramosissima. Next base: position 18,875,403 of record OX596233.1, on the reverse strand, counting down.
GCTCCACGTACCAAATATGAGCTAATGATTTTCTTGTTTTACCCTTGTGGTGTGGCTATATGAGTAGCTTCTCTATAGATGACTAATTTTTTAAAGGAATAGTAATGGAACAGATCTATGGTTTACAAGGTTGTCTTCCCATGTCTGTCCTGTTCTCAAAATGCATCCTTCATATGCATGCTGCTATTAGAGTCCATGAATCCATCCTTTTGATGTACTGTTTTGAAGATCTCGTCTAAACTTAGTGATATATTCTTTATTTACTATGTCTTTAATTACTTTGCAAACTCATGTCATTTGTTGGAATTTGATTGATTGATTCTTGAAATCAATGTACTTTATCCATTACATTCAAATTATTTTCTTGCATTAGAAATTTGTAGGATCTTTTCCTTTTAACTACCTTTTAATTACCATAGAGCAAATGCACCGGTAAGAAGGCTTGAAGAGTAGCAAAGAGGGTGAGAGGTAGAGGAAGACCACAATAAACATGGAGGGTGATTGAGAATGAAATGAGGTTGTTGGGACTTGGGGAAAATTTATCGGCATATAGGGAAGATTAGAGGAGGGTGGTCTTTGTGAATGACTTTTGTGATCATTTTCATGCGACCCCAAAAATTTTGGGAATAAGGCTTTGATATTGTGTGTTTTATTACCTTTTGAATACCAGTTTTCTCAGATAAGTACCTTTTAAAAAATTTATTCAGTTTAGCTACTTTTTTTAAAAAAAAACAAAAACTTATTTAGCTACCTTTGAAGGTTTTTGTTAAATATCATATTCCCCTCTTACTTTATAATTTTTTTTATTTAATTTAACTACCTTTTAAAAATTAAAGTCTCGTTTTGCTACCTTCTAATGTCCCCACATATTGGAAAAAAGAGCGGAAAATATTAGAAAGTCGCAAAATGAGATCTTTTGGTTATTAAAAGGTACTAATTTTTTATTAGGAGCAAGTACTTGTTGATTCTGAAACCTTTCGGATACATTTTCTTGATACAGAATGGCCCCAGTGCGGGTCAACCGGCAAGGGCCTCAAAATAAAAACTAAAAAGGCCCTAAAATTCTGATATATACCATTTAGTTAGTTAGCTGTTAGTAACAAATAATTTTCTTTTGATTGGTGTTAAAGCTCAATTGTAATTTTGGTGTAGATAGGTGGTTAAAATCATGGAGAAACATTTTTGAACAAAAAAATTTCTACCAGGCAATCAGCTATCCAGCTGAAACCCATAATTTAAAAAACCGAATGCACTTGGATTCTAGGACTATTAACCTAATAACGTCACACCCCTACATTCTTTCATTCATCTTGTAGCTTCAATGTTTATTTCTCAACTCCAAATTAATTAGCCCATGTACTATTCCTGTTTTCAAACATTCTCAGCTGCTAGTTTTTTATAAACTCATCTAATTTATAACTAAACATTAGAATTTAGTTATAAAAATATTTAGCTCCCAAATATTATTATCAGTCATGACTCATGATATATTAGTACAAATTCCTAAAATGATACTCAGTATCAATTTAAAACTTTTATGATGAAATCTTGCATAGATTGGTGTAATTAATGCTTATTCAATTACAAATATTTTTATTGTTACCCTTTTTTTGTAACCCTCTACATATGATTTCCGTTACACTATTTATACAACTAATGTGTCGGCCCGGGCATTGTCTCGAGTGTTACTTTTTTTCCCACTTGGTAAGTACACGCAATATTTTCTACCTTGTGAAAAATTTGAAAAAATAATCTTTCCCCTTTAATTTTGTTAATAAATGAATTGAATGTATAATGTTATGTGGATATTTAAAGCACTAATAAAAGTTGGTTGAGATGGTAAGTGCATGATCTTGATTTGTAAGAGGTAATAGGTTTGAATCTAGCCCTAGCATAATTTGTTTTATATGGCATGCTTGCGTGACGCTTTTCTTTTGAGAGTGTCATGTGTACAATCCTACGTGCCATAATGTAATGTCAAGAACACGTTTTAATATATTGTATAGAAATTTACATTTTTACCCAAAAAAACACAATTTGAAATACATGGTTATTGGCCGTTGGCTTCCTCTTGGTTTAGTTGGCTTGTTTGAGTGATTGGAAGCACCAACTTTATGTACTGTGCTTTATTCAAGCCATGCCATAAATTTTTTTCTAAAAAAAAAATCAAGCTTTTAGTCAACAAGAAACATTTGTTTTTAAAATAAATGAGAAACTTTGTTTAAAAAATCGTACAGGGCCCCAAATACCTTTGCCCCGCCCCTAACCTAATGTCCTTTCTCATGAATTGCTGACTTGATTTTTTCTCCTCCACTTATTTTCCTGTCCAATAATATAATTGTGGAGACGCAGTGGTTTCATTTTATTTTGTATCCTTCCATCCAGGTCATCTTTCGTCCGCCTGAATGTGTATATTTACATGCTGATGTTGGCGATAGAAATTTTGTAATGTATTGGAGTAGGTTCTTTATCTTTCCTCGGTGATGGGAACTTTAATCTTCTGCGAATCTCTTGATGGCTGATTCACTCTTCTCTTGTTGACTCACATTTTCCAATTACAGACATTCATCTTCCAGCCATACTTTTTTTAAGAAAAAATTATTGGAAAGAACCATTTTTAACAAATTTATGAGATAGCACCTTCTAAGACAAATTCACGGCAGCATTCTATCAGCAAAAATGTCAAAATACTTATAGTTCACTTTCTGTTTCTCACTTTTCTTATCTAATTGAGCAATATGAGCATGGCTCATAGAGTGAGTGAGGGAAAGAGGTAGAGACTATATGGAGGTATCATTCACGGAGAATACCTAGAGAAAAGATGAAGCTGATCCTAAAAAATTTGACTCTTTTTACTAGAATCTTGAGATTTAGTCTTTTTTTATTAAAGAATTTTTCTTAAAAGGTGCTATTTGAACCAAAAAAACAATCAGTAATCATATATGGTGTTGATATGTTATCTTAAAAAGTGGGAGTTCAAAAGGTGCTCTCTTACACTATCCTTTCAAGTAATATAACACATGCATTATGAATTTTTGATACCTTTAAGATAAATGTACCGGATATTTGTGGGATGGGTTTTTTGGTTCATATGTATTGATTTAAGTTTTTGGCTAGTGCCCCTAGCCCCTACCTCAGGCAATATAATCCAAATTCTAAGATTTGATCAAGTGGATTTCATCAAATTGCATGCCCCTTGTTACTTGAGCAAACGGGATGATGTCTCAGGCTTTGGCTCTTCCTTTTTTTTGTCTTTGTTTCTTTCATAAAATTCTCCTTTTAAATCAAATATACGGTTTTTTTTTTCCAGTGAACTCTCTGTTAACATAGAACAAGCTGGGTAAAACTTTCATCTTATTAATGGCAGTGCTATGAAATTTGTAATTGTTTTTGTTCATTTTTCACCAGCAGTTTGACTTGATTATGTTGACTGATATCTTAGTGGAGATTTGTCTTTGCTAATTATGATAGTATATTCTTTGACATTGCTGAATCTCGTACACTAATAGGGATGTTTGTTGGCTTAACAGGTGTCTCAGGAACAGCACTAGCAGCATCCCTGCTCAGAGAAGGTTGGAGTTTGGCTAAAATGTATGCCAAATATCAGGAAGCTGCAGATTCATTGCAGCATGAGCAGTTGGGAAGAAAGCAAACCCAGGCTGTTTTGGAGAGAGTTCTTCTTGAGATAGAGGAAAAGGCCTCTGTGATTTTGGATGAACGCGCAGAACATGAAAGAATGGCTGAGGCTTATGATTCCATGGATCAGAAATTGCAACAATCTCTCTCTGAGCAAGGTAACTTAGAAAAAGCTATCCGAGAATTAAAGGCAGAATTAAAGAAGCGTGAACGTGAGTATAATTATTCGCAGAAGGAGATCAAAGATCTACAGTCTCAGGTTACCATCCTTTTAAAGGAATGTCGTGATGTACAATTGCGTTGTGGACTAAAGAGCCATGATTACATAAGTGATGACATAATTCCTTTGACTGAAATTGATGATGAATCGGACACTCAGAAGGTGATTTCTGAGCACTTGCTCTCTGTGAAGGATATAAAAGGTTTAGTTGAGCAAAATGCCAAGCTCCGTAGCTTAGTACGAAGCTTTTCGGATGATGTTGAGAACAAGGAGCTGCAGCTGAAGGAACAATATGAAGAGGAGCTTCAGAAGCAGAAGGAGGAGGCTGCCTCTAAAGTTGCTGTAGTCCTAGAAAGAGCTGAAGATCAAGTACGAATGATTGAGTCGTTGCATTCTTCTGTAGCTATGTACAGGAGATTGTATGAAGAGGAAAATCGACTTCGTTCATCCCAATCTCAGTCGACTGAAGCACCACCCACTAATGGTAGGAAGGACTTCATGCTGCTTCTAGAAGGCTCCCAGGAGGCCACAAAGAGGGTTCAAGAGCAGACCAGTGAACGTGTAAGATGCCTTGAAGATGAGGCAACTAGCCGGAAGGCTGAGATCATATCCTTGCGTTCTGAGAGGGATAAATTTGCTATGGAGGCAAATTTTGCCCAAGAAAAACTTGAAAGGTTTATGAAAGAATTTGACCATCAAAGGGAGGAGATGAATGGAATTTTAGCACGAAATATCGAGTTCTCTCAGCTCATAGTTGATTACCAGAAGAAGCTGAGGGAAAGTGCTGAATCGGTCAACACAGCAGAGGAACTTTCAAGAAAGTTGAACATGGAGCTCTCTGTTTTGAAACGTGAAAAGGAATTGCTTTTAAACTCTGAGAAAAGAGCTCAGGATGAAGTTCGAGATTTGTCTCAAAGAGTATACAGACTCCAAGCTACTTTGGATACCATACAAAGTACAGATCAAGTTAGAGAGGAAGCCAAAGCTGAAGAAAGGAGGAAGCAGGAAGATTATATAAAGCAGATTGAAAGAGAATGGGCTGAGGCCAAGAAGGAACTTCAGGAGGAAAGAAACAATGGTCGGACTCTTTCACTGGACCGAGAACAAACTGTAAAAGATGCCATGAGACAAGTTGAAAATATAGGTAAAGAATTAGCTGCAGCATTGCAGGCTGTTACAGCTGCTGAAGCCAGGGCTGCTGTAGCCGAGGCAAGATGTGCTGATTTCGAAAGCAAATTAAAATCTTCTGAAGCTAATATTGCTGAGCAGGACAGTGGATTGAAACCCCCATCTTCTTCAGCAGGTGATATTTCTGGGGACTTAGGGCCAAGGGAGGAAATTGAACGGTTGAAAACAGAAGCTGAAGCCAGTAAAAATCATATGCTTCAGTATAAGAGCATTGCAGAAGTGAATGAAGCTGCATTGAAGCAGATGGAAGGGGCTCATGACAACTTCAAGATTGAGGCGGAACAAATGAAGAAGAATTTTGAAGCAGAAATCCAGTCACTTAGAGGTCAGGTGCAGGAACTTGAAAAAGAATCTAGTTTGAAGCTTGAAGATGCTGCCTCAGCAGCTTCTCAGAAAGATGAAGCGCTTGCATCTGCTTTTGCCCAAATTAACAGCTTAAAGGAAGAATGTTCAACAAAAGTTTCTCAGCTTGAGGGTTTAGAAGTTCAGGTTACTGCATTGAAAGATGATTTGGACCGGGAGCACCAACGAGCAAATGCAGTGCATGCCAATTATGAAAGGCAGGTTGTATTACAATCTGAAACTATACAGGAACTGACTAAGACATCACAGGCATTGGCTTCACTTCAGGAGGAAGCATCTGAACTGCGAGAAACTGTTGCTGTCTATCAATCTGAAAATAATGATCTTAAGGCTAAGTGGGATGTGGAGAAGTTGGAGATGGAGAAGTCACAGGGTGAAGTTGCAAAGAAGTATGATGAACTTAATGAACAAAATAAAATTCTGCACAGTCAACTTGAAGCGATGCACATGAAATTAGCTGGTAAAGATGGTGATGCTGTTGGAGCAACCTCTTCAGGTACCAGTGCTGATTCACAGTCACAGGGTGACACAGGCTTGCAAAGGGTGGTTAGCTATCTCCGGCGCTCAAAGGAAATAGCAGAAACTGAAATATCATTGTTGAAACAGGTTTGCTTCTTAACCATAAATGTTCATTATTGCATTTGTTTATCTATCAAAATTTTGCATCGTTTAGTCTCTTTGGTTGCACAATGACAAATCATTTTTGTTTTCTGAACAAACTATGCGTTTTGGGTGATAATAGGAGAAAATGCGTCTGCAATCCCAGCTTGAGAGAGCTTCAAAGGCTGCTGAGGCAGCAGAAGCGTCACTTAGTGCAGAGCGTACAAATTCAAGAAACTTATTGTTCTCAGAGGATGAATTCAAGGCTTTGAAACTTCAAGTGAGTGAAATGAAATTGCTGCGGGAGAGTAATATGCAACTTAGAGAGGAAAACAAGTATAACTTTGAGGAGTGCCAGAAATTGCGTGAGATTTCGCAGAATGCCAAAGTTGAGGCTGAGAATCTGCAGAACCTTCTGAAAGAGAAAGAACTTGAAGCTGAAACTCTCAGGAAAGATATTGAATTGCAGAGTAAGGAGAAGGAGCATTTGCAGAGCAGAATTTCTGATATGCTTGAAAGATCCAAAAACATTGATTTGGAGGACTATAATAGGTTGAAAAGTGAGGTTGAGCAGCTGCAAGGCAGTCTGAAGGAAAAGGATGTTGTCATCGAGGAAACAAGAAAACATGTTTGTGAGAAGGAAGAATTAATAACAAAATTGGAGCAGGATCTTTCACTAACCAGAGCGGAGTTGACTGAAAGAGAAAACCGCCTTTCTCAAGCTGAGGCTAGTATGAAATCAGATGCTGAAAAGCAAAAGAAGGTTGTTGCTCCTTTTAAGCGAAAGATCAATATTCTTTTGCAGGAGAAGGACGCACTATCCAAAGAAAAGGAATCATTGTTGAAAGAGAAGGAATCATTGTTGAAAGAGAAGGAGTCAATGTTAAAAGAGAAGGAGTCGCTAACTAAGGAAAGGGAATCATTGGCAAAAGAAAAGGATTCTCTTTCAAAAGAGAAGGAACTTCTAGTCAAGGAGAAGGATGATATTAGCAAAGAGAAGCAAGCTGTATCCAAACAGTTGGAGGATCTTCGCCAGGAGAAGAAATCTGCAGGAGACACCCCTGTTGATCCAGTAATGCGAGAGAAGGAGAAGGAAAAAGATGCCAGGATACAGATCTTGGAGAGCACTGTGGGTAGATTGAGAGAAGATACCAAGAAAGCAAAAGAGAAATGGCTTGAAGATTCCAAAAGGGAAAAAGAGAAACGGATTAACATTGAGAAAATAATTGCTGCAAAAGTGAAGAGTGTTGATCAGGAAAGGAAGAAGTTTGAAGATGAACATGGAAAGCATAAGGAGGCCTTGAGGAAGATTTCAGATGAGCTTGAGAAGCTTAAACATGCAAAGGACAGCCTTCCAGAGGGAACCTCCGTGATTCAGCTTCTCTCCGGAACGACTTTAGATGATCTGGCCTCGGCTTATGTATTGGCTGTTGATAATTTTGAAAAGGAAGCTCATACGGTCTTCACTGATGTTGGGAATCAGGCTCATATTAGTAACTCTCCTGCCATAGATACTACTCCATCTATAGCTGGTGGCTCTCAGGCACTTCCAGCTGAAGTCCTAAGTACGGCAACATCCATGGCACCTGCTACTCATCCGTCGACTAAAGTAACTGAAGAAAAAGAGAAGAGAGTTTCATTGCCTAAAACCACTGTTGAAACACGAAAAACTGGGAGGAAGTTGGTTCGACCTCGACTTAAATCAGAAGAACCTCAACGTGATGTTGAAATGTCAGAGTCAGATAGCAAGAATGTAGGGAAACCTAGCTTAACAGCACAACCCATTGTACCCGTTTCCGGTGAATCTTCCATTCGAAAACGCCCTGCTTCTCCATCTCCATCGGAGCTGCATGAGGAATCCCATTTGCCTGGAGATTTTAGCTCTGATTTGCCTACACCTGCAGTTAAGAGGTCCAAAGGCTCAGAACCCGTTCAGGAGGATGTTCAGGCACATTCTGCTGCGTTTGAGAATGTTGAACCTCTTCCAACAGTTGAAGAATTACTTGATGCGGCTTCTGTCTTGCCTCAAGGCTCAGCAGAAGAACTTTCTGATTTTGGGAAGGATGATTTATATTCTTTTCAAGGACATGGAAATGAGCCTGGGGAATCTCAAAATCCAGATGATGAAAAGCAAGCCGAAACACAGAGAGATAGTGACATTGTTGATGAAGAACCTGCTGTGAAGCCAAGCGAGGTAGATACAATGTTAGATGAAGCATCTAATTTGCAGGCTGTGCACGATGATGAACATCATATGACTGAAGCTGCTGAACGAGAAGAAGGGGAAATGGGCCCTCAAGGTTCAGACCTTGATGTTGGAGATGACACAGCTATCATTGAAGGCCAAGATGCATCCGAAGTTCAACCAGAGCATTCAACTGTAGCTTCAGTCCCATCACCAGGTCCTAATGATGATGACTTTGCTGCTGTCAATGTGGAGGCCAATGAAACAAATTCACCAGAGATTTCAATTGCTAATGAACAGTCTGAAGAAGGGGAACTAGTGGAAGATATTGCTGAAGATTCAGACAAATCTACTGATGGCAACGATGATGCTGAACAAACTAGTGAAGCTGGTTTTGCTGTTACCGAAGGGAATATGAGTTCTGTGGAATCTGCTATTACTAAGGAGGATAGTTCCGATGTGATGGTTAGTCAGGATGGAACGCAGAAATCACATGCTAGAACGAGCTCAACAACAATAAATCTATCTGAAAGAGCCAAGGAACGTGCAGCAGCTAGGCTCGGACGTTCTCCAGCTTCTACTTCTTCCTCTCCTGCTACAAGAAGGGGACAAGGACCAATGACACGCAGTCGAGGTGGCCGGATTAATCGAGGTGGCCGAGGGCGGCAAAGTTCTGGTGATCAGAGCTAAAACTTGTCCTCCAATTGCTTTGCTACTTGTAAGTTTTCTCATACTTCCATATTCATTTGTGTGTATAATTAGGATCATTGTTTTCATAAAGGGCACTTGAAGGCCATTCACTTTGAGCAGTTTGCTAGTTAGAAATTGGTTATACTAGTTTATATGCGAAGTGGTTTTTTATTCTTGGAGTTGATTCTTCCAAGGGCAGCCAGTGGTTTTTTATTTGTTTTGTTGGGGGGTGGGGGGGGCATCTTTGTTAGTTTCATGCCTGTAATGTTGGGGTGTCAACTTGTTGATATTTTTATGTTGCTATGGATTTTTGTTATTTTCTATGAATTTGTGCTCTGAAATGTTAAATATATAGTAATATTGATAAAAATATTAGGGGTTGTTTGTTATCCCTAAAAATTAACATAAGAAACGTAATCACAAAACAATACAGTTACTATTTGTTTGTTATGGGTTGTAGGAAATGGAAACAAATTTGTAAGGGTAACAAATTCCCTTACCTTGTTACCCTCCTATATCTAGAGGAAACAATTACCATTTCTGAATGGTTGGAAATATATACGTTTCCTTAGGGATACCAAACAACTAGTAAGAGTAACACTTTGTATTACCCTTTCCACCCTTTATTTGTTTCCAATCTATTGCCTTTACTAATTTCGTACAAAACACCCCTTTAATATTAACAAAAATAGAAGTGGTAGTATTGATTAGTGACTAGTTCATTCCTATCTGATGTATGTTTGCTCTATTCTTGCAGAGGGTATTTTTGTTTCTTTTTTTAATCACCTGTAATTACAGTTATTGTACGGTGTTATTTATCTTATTGTTATCAATAAACATTTGCTTCTTGTAGGTGCAAATTGCAGTTAATGTCAGTAAGGGAATCCTGTAAAAGGAGTTGGAAGCACAAGATTTTTTTTTCTTTTTTTCTTTTAAAAAAAATTGCTGCAAAGGTAATGTGCTTTATTGTCTCAAAAAATTTCAGACATTGTGAATTTTCCTTTCTTACTGATGTGCATCTTATGTTTTCTTTGTATCCATTCAGGAATTTGTGGTAGGAGTATGTACAAAGGCATTAAAGGATGATGAATGAGCATTTATGTATAATCCATATCAATATGTGCTAGTGTTGGAATGAGGATCAATTGCAAGAACTTCACAAGCACTTTTTTCAAATCTTTCACTTCTCCAGCTTCTAATGCGTCTAATCTTTTTGAAATATTGCGAACAATACCAGATGCAAAGGAGTTTATAGAGCCTGCCGGTGCACATTTTGTTACTCTACAATGTTTAGCCAAATCTTATGTTTGTATGGTACTGGAGATATGAGTATCATTTGTAGGATTAACTAGATTTTTGAAATGTTGTTAACATCAGGGAGTCCCAGGGGGATTACCTTCAATTGCCCTGAGCATAGATCAAGAAGCCCCTGCCCCTACTAAATTCTTCAACAATTGCCAGTTCTTGAAATCAAATAATCCCTCCGTTTTTTTTAGATGTAACACTTGACTCTGGCACTATTCATTTAGCTCATTTTGACTATGAATTGTTATTTATACATAAAGAAAATCATAGTCATGTGCAATCTTGTTGGATTTATCTTGGAATACACTTTTCAAGGATATAATTTATATAATTATATATTTAGAAATATTGTGGGTCCAAGTTGTGTCTTGACAAATGTGAAAAGAGGAGTATTACATATAAAAAACCGGAGGGAGTGTCACTTAAGAAGTCTAAAGCTGTTTAGTTGTAAATTTGATATTTTGGCAAGAAGCTAAGGGCATGTTTATTGGTAGTCTGAATTAGAGTCTGAATGTATGTTTTGTTTGAGTCTTTAGGGATAATCTTATACAAACTGTATCTGAGTCTGAATGCAAGTTTTGGTTTTCAAAACTCTACTCAAGACTCGTGGGCCCCACAGATTTAATAAAGGTAGTTTGAGTCTTTAGGGATAATCTTATACAAAATGGGTCTGAGTCTTAATGTAAGTCTTTATAAAACAACTTTTTATTTTTTTATATGGATAAATGAGTTTGTATTATAGTCTTTAGGGATAAAGTGTAAAAACTTGTATGAGTCTGAATTGGTAAAAGTTAGTGGAAAGCTGATGTGACAGAGTCTGAATTATAAGAGTGAGTATGAGGGATAAACATGCCCTAACTGATGCTAGAACTGACAAATGTAATGTTCCAGTTGAAATTTGGTCTATTGGGTTGATGCCTCGGCACTTTTCGTTTGAAAGTTAGTAACACGATATTCCATTCAATAAAACATACTCCCTCCATAACGAATTAGTAGCAACATTTGGACTAGCACGGACTTCTAGATGAAATAGGTTAATTGTGGTATTAGGTGATATAATGATAAAAGTAAGAGAGAGAAAAGTAAGAGAATGAAAAGTAAATAGAGTATTATGTGGTATGACGATAAAAGTAAGAGAGAAAAGTAAGTAGGGGTATTGTGTTGTTTTTTTTGCCAAAAAGGAATAAAATGAAATTGGAAAAAATTATTGCAAGTATTTTGTTACACCTACAAATGGAAATTGTTGCTAGTAATTCGTTACGGAGGGAGTACTTCGTACTATGCAATAATAAAATTCCACAATTTTGATAGGCATAAAAATGTAACAAAACAACTTGAACATTAATGAGAAGAAATAGGTTCCATTACAAATTATTTACACATCTTTAAAATAATCTTTTCAACCCAACTCTCATCTCCTTTCATTATGACATTTATGTAAAAGATTCTTTAAAATTGTTCATCAATTATACTGTATTTGAGTAACAATATGGAGAAGAAAAGAAAGGGACCAGAAGAGGAGGAAAGAGGGGGTTGAGGGTAATTATAAAAAATAAATAAACAAAATGTAACATATTGGTTAATGGCTATAACTTAATGGGAGGCCCCAAGTGCTCAAATCTTTGTTGATTATTAAGGAAATCATCAAAACAATGAATAGTAGTAAAGGGTGCTTGTTGAAGTAATCCTAATGAAATTCCCATTTGTTTGGCTCTACTATAAAGAATTCTTTGAAGAAAGTTCTTACTTAGGCCAAGCAAAATAGAAAATAGAGACAATGAAAATAAAAATGACAGTAATTAAATAAATATCACTGAAATTGTTGATAAATTGATCATCAAAGAAATCAAAACAAAATTGCTGCTAACATCATATTCAAGATAAAGTAGATGAAGCATAATGCACACTAAAAACACGACTTGATGGAAAACACCGTCTTCTACTGATTATGCCCCTCATTCATTGCAGACATTCAACAAGACAAGATGTTACAAATCGGAGAAAAACCCGCCAAAAGAACTGCTGGAAGCTTGCCCATTCCCATTTGCAGTGTTCTTTCTCTTTGTACCTACAAAACAGAAAGCAAAAGGATTCACTACCAGATAGATACCACCAATCTAGTTTGTGTAAAAAAAAAATATACTATGAACAAAGACTTGGGAATAGTCGCAGTAAATTCTTGAAGCTTACCATGGCAAAATACATCTATGATATATACACCGAATTAATTTTGACTAACTGGTTCGTGAGTCGTGAGTCGTCAAATTCACATGTTTTGGCTTATGGTTTTGAATGCAATGTCTGCCAAATATTAAGTATATTTTAGCCATTACTTTTCAATGTTTAACACAGTTGCCACATATCCCTATGATTTTCCAATTTGTTTGGCAATTGCAGATTTTGATGTGTACGAACTTATGTTACCAGGATAAGGCTAGATGCTAAATGCTTGACGTACATGTGTCGACACAAAATCCAGACCCCTTCACTAATACTCAGACACAGCTCAGCCAGTAAGCAAGGAACAATAAAATCAAATTTTAAATAGAAATGGTAAACCATAGAGTAAGGCATTTTTTTTTTTGAAGTACATGATGTCTTTTTTGGTTATCAAGATTTGAAGGCATTAACTAATTTTTTAGAGAGATTTATCTCAATAAATTTTTAAAAGCCATATCTCCGTAACCGTGTCCAAATCTTGGACAATGTCCAAATTTGGACATGCACCCACGTCAAATACTATTAGCCTATGTTACACGGACTCTTTGTTTCACTCCAAGTACTAGTGTCAGACACTCGATCCTTGGACATTGGTATGACACTTGGATACTTCATTTTGAACCAAAAACATTCATATTTTTTATAAAATTGCCGTGTCCGACACTTGGACACATATCCTTGTCCGATACTTCCAGCAGAGTCCGAGTAACATAGCTATTAGCCAACTGCCCAAGTCTAGGTAACTAAGCCAAAAGCTAATTATGTATCTTTCCTTGTGTCAAACAGCATGCAAACATGCTAGATAGCAAGTCTGTCTGTTCTAGCAAAACCAATATTGCAGAGCCCCAAGATAATATTCCCAAAGACATGCATTTTTTTTTTTATCAAAGTTAAATGATATAGGACCCAGAAAAATATGCATAAAATTTCACATAACAGTTTGTTTCCTTCTTAACTAATGCATACCTTTGGAAGCTTTAGGAAGGTCAGAATCAACATCCATCCCATCTTCATTATCATTATCACTATCTGATGCAGCTGTATCATTTTTTGTCACTGTGCTACAATCTAGTAGCAATTCATCCATATCCCATAACTACAAGGCAATAAAATTATAAGCTAAATGACACAATAATACGACACAAAATAGACAAACTAAAGGTAGAAAATAATTAAGCAGATGGCTTTTCGGTTACTGCATATGACAAAGGCAAAGAGCCAAAGAATAAACATTAGAATGCAATTGAAGTTTAAAGCATTTATCATAATTATCAGCCTTGCAAGGAAAAAGAGAAGACAGTGACGGGACATGGGAAATCAGGGAGAAAGAGAGGGAGGGAGAGGAGGGGTTTGAAATTGCAGGAAATTTGATATTATTGGAAAGATGATATCTGAAAAATCATGCTTAAATTCCATCTCCTGAGACAGGCAAATAACTAAGTTACCAACCATACCTGTATTACAGAAAAGAAGATAGAATAATATAGTTGGCATGAATGGAAGTAAAACAAGATTCAGACAAAGGAAGAGTTTGGACCTTCAACATGTTATCATGAGATATACTTCCAAGAAGCTTCTTATCATGCGAAAAAGCTACAAGCCAAAACCACAAACCAAATGTTAGTTAAAACGTATTCTATTACCCCTAGAAGCATCTACAAAATTTGGAAAGCACAAAGTTCAAGAAACTGGAAAAGAATGTGCAAGCCAAACTCGGAACAAAATATGCATTCTCTAGAACACATAAAAAATACTTTGTGTATAACCACATCAAACTTTTTATGGAAAGCTATATAATCACTCTGTCCCAAATTACAAGGGACACTAGGTTAGCACCCGTGCGATGCACGGTTTTTTAAACAATAATTGGTAAAAAGGTTACACTTGACATCACTAAAAAAAGGTTACAATTGAAAATGAACAATCTTAAAAAAAATATTACATTTATTGTAATAGTTATATTATAAACTTAGTGCAAGAAAATCAATTTATGAAAACTTTAGTAAAGATTGAATATTGTTATAGTTAAGCTATAAGCCTATAACTAATTAAACAAATAATTATATTTAAACATAAATAAGTATAAACCTTTCAATAATATAGAGTGAAAACTTTGGAAAAGAAGATATTTATTAAAAAAAGCAATTAAAAGGTAGAAAGTTTTTTTGAAAAAATAAAGTAAAAGTCAAATATGAGTTTAGGAGGGAAATTTTTTAATGAGGAGGTGACACATGTCAATTGATAATGTCAGCGGTTTCTGTTATAGATAGATTTGACTAAAAAGCATGAGAACTTCTTTGGTCAAAATATCCCTTATAATTTGGGACCTAGGGAGTATGAATTATAAAGTTGGCCAAAAAACTGAAAAACAAACGGTCCAACTACAAATAACCGCAAAAGGTATATTAGCCTTTTGATATTTAGGATAGCCTACCAAGACGCTCGACTGGATATTCAGAGTGCTCAGCAATTGGTTGAATGATTTTGTTGGGTAATATGCCCACCAAACTGTAATAAAAACAAAATATTTAGAAATGACAGCTTGCAGCACTAAATGAATGAGAGAATACTATATCATAGCTGAGCTTGAAGGGTAATGAAAAAGCCTTTCATATATACCTAATGAGCCCATTATATGATCCAGTAATAATTCTATCTTCGTCATACTATAACATCAAAAGGGACAAGAAGTCAGCTAATCACCAGCTGAATTAACAATAACAGAAATAAAAAGACAGGTTGAATTGTAAAAGACTTACTTTCAAGAGAGCATCTACTGGGTTCGGACACAAATCAACAAATCGATCACTGTTAACACCCACAAACAAACAAACAAACAAAGAGGTGAAAAAAGGGCAAGAAACCATAATTAAAAGAATAGAAGTTGTCTATTGAGTATGGAAAGGTGAGCATGAAAAAAAAAGACACAAAAGAGAGGCAACTCAAGGACAAGCCTAGTACAATGTACACCCACCCATCCACATCTCTAAAGTTTCAATTACTGTGACATGAGTCTAATCATCATATAACTAATCTCCAAAATACCCACACCAATAAGCATGAGAAAGCAAACCTGCAATCTTTGAAGAACCCCCAGGAATACAGCAACAAAGTCCCAGTTTGTGTCCCACAAATGACTTTCCTGCCATTCTGAGACAAGGTCAAACAGTTAGCAGCCAAACCAAATAGGAATCAGGTATCAAATCTTAGGCACATACATGCTATGAACTGACATAGCAGACTAGAAATCCAAGTGGCAAAATAGAGACTAAGAGATGTCAATGCTAATTAATGGAAGATATTGGTGATGAATATGACATGATTAGATGATGTAAACACCAAGATAACTATCAAGCATTCAAGAGGCTTGATTCTCTCCCAATACACACGCTCTCAAGTGGCTTGTTCACTACAAAAGAGATCACTCTCAAAATACATTCAACATGCACTCCTCTTCCTAAAATTGCTCTTATTTATAGAAAATACCGCTAACTAGCTCTATAGATTCCTATTTAAGCTACTAGTAGCAATTTATTGCCTAAAATGCCCCTCTCCCTAATATTAGTTCTTAGCAATACATCCTGCAAAAGATATGTAGGTCAAGCACAAAGGTGGAAGAACGGAAGAACCTGCAAGTGGGTTTTGAGGTCTTGAGATGAGGTTTTCATTTTCTGCTTGATTTGAGTGCTAAGTGGCAAGCAAAGGGTGGTTGGAAACCTAACAATTCATTACTTGTAATTACCATCATGTTTTTTTTCCTCGTCACAAGTGCGAGTGTGTGTGTGTGTGTGTGTGTTTGTGTATTCACTTACTAATTATTATAAAAACTATTACTGCCTACCATTTTCCCTTTCATAGCTAGTGAGGGAGTAAGATTGTAAGCAACAGATATTTTACATCAAACCATTTGAGGTTACCACACTAGATTGTTTAGAAGATTCGCACATGGATAACAATTAGTTACTATCAGTTGCACTCAAAGTAAAACAGAGTTTCTAATTACACCACCAAAGATCTTAGACAAGCAATTAAGCACACAATCCTATCAAGCAAATATAAGGGCAATAAAGAAGAAAAAAAGGAACAATATCAGAAGAAAATTCCTTGTAACCACCCATTCCCATATACTACACAAGACTTCCCAGAGGAAACAATTACTACAAATTACACTTTGTTCAAGGAGCAATGATCTTTTTCATCAAAAAACAAAACAAAACATACAAACAATAAAGGCTGCAACTATAGAAGCAGTGGGAACGGTTAGAGAAATTAGATAGTAAAAGAGTAGAAATCTAATCTTATTAAAAGGTACCTTCATTATAATCACAGAGAGTGGTTCATCCTCACAAAATTCAGATTGTGCTTGGACCTTCCATTCAGAAACAAGCAGGGAGAAACCAAATTCAGACAAAGTCATTAAGCCAATCCATAAAAACAACTCAGAGACCCAGAGTAAACATAATCATTTAACAAGATGAATCGACTTGAATACCTTATTACTCCGGAGATTGCATACAGACAGAGTCCCATCTCCACTAGAAAAACAAATAAAATTATGTCACATAACCATAGCGTGATGACTTACAAATAAATCCACAACATAGATGAACAAAAGAGAAAGCATACTGAACCAATGAACAAAAAGCAAAAGCATGCTGATTTCCAATTCCAGTATCTTCAGTCAGATGGTTACTGTTGTTTTTAGCCTTTATATTCCCCACCCCACTTCTCTAGGCAATCCTTTTCTCATGCTAAATATGATATTACTAAGCACATGATGCCAGTGAAGTAGCTAACTCCCCACAGCGTCGTAATTGGTGATCCTCCACCTCCTGCCCCCAAGTTACATATAGCACAAGGAACAATGGCAGGAGAACCATTTTAGTGCATTTTGACATTGGAGAGCAGTGCTAAAAACACAAATTTTTCCAGTTTTGAAAGTAAGAAGACAATGAAATTTGATTGCAAGACACATTTGTAGAGATTGAAAGGGTTCCAGAGGAACTTGATTGCATGCCAGTACCACAATAACATGATCAGTAAATAAATTTAAGCTATACTTCTTTACTCTATTCCCCTATCTCTTCTCAGACACTGCATCCGCCAAATTTCGAAGTATTGGCTAATTAGCATTGCAACAAAGTAATTCTTAACAATGTATACTTATTAAGACACAAAAAGAGGGGGGAAGGGTAACTCTGGTTATTGAATATTAGAAAAATGATACGGGCAGCACAACATTAAATATCAAAACCTCATAGGTCTCTATTATCTGAAGTTAGTATACCTAGTAGCCAAAAGTTTCATTGAATCTGATGCAAATGTCATATCTGATATGTATTCCTCATGAACTTGAAAGCCGTTACAACAGGATTGCTGTCTGGTATCCCATACCTACGTACAGAAATTTAATGAAAATTAATATGAAACAATGAAGCCAAAAGAATGGCACTCGTCATTATACTTGTTCATGTATAGAAACCATATTTGGGGAGGAATGGAGTGGTGGGAGTTTGGATAAGCCCACTGCTTAACCCCCACCCCCCCTCCCAAAAAAAAAAAAGTAAATAAATACCATAAATAAAGATCAACCAGGTACCAAAAAGGAAATTGAAGGAGGCATGCTAAATTTTAGTAAAGAACCCAATAGGTATTTAGCACTCACAACCCATCAAATAAACAGAGGAATATGAGCCTTTTTTCCTTTATTCCCTTGTTCAACCAGGAAATATTAATCTTGGATAGTCTCAATATGCTGATCAGTCAACTTCCATTCTCACACTTGT
Organism: Salicornia ramosissima; assembly: GCA_951394345.1. Taxonomy (NCBI): domain Eukaryota; kingdom Viridiplantae; phylum Streptophyta; class Magnoliopsida; order Caryophyllales; family Amaranthaceae; genus Salicornia; species Salicornia ramosissima. The sequence goes on along the minus strand of OX596233.1, from coordinate 18,857,210 downwards.
CTCCAAGATCTTACTCCTCAAGTCAATAGTAATGATCAAAACACAGCTGTTATTCTATGGCTTCTTCCATTGGAAAACTCATATTTTAGATTGTCTAATAAAAGTGGGGCATGAATGAAGAAAGCGGAATCAGTCCTCAAGCCACTAGGATTTCTCAACTGATTAGTCAATCTAAACTGAATAGGCAATAGTGCAATACAATAAATCCTGGCATATGAATATATGGTAATTAAATAAGATAACTACAGGAAACTGAATTCTCACCTTGACACATCCTGCATCATCCCCTGAGGCAATAGTTGCTTCTGTCAAGTTGAGAATTCTGTTTATTGGAGCTCTGCATTGAGTTTAATGTTTAATAAAAAGGAGTTAAAGCAACTGATTTTCTCCCAAGAGACCAACAAGATCATCACCACATGGGTCAAAGGATATTATTTAGGATCTACTGTAAAATAGTAGCACAAAAGCTGTAAATGAAATTTTTTTGGGATACAACTTGACAGAAAGTCCAATATCTGAAGCACACAACTCACGTATGAGCATTCTCAAGGTGAGCAACCTTCAATCCAGTTTCAACATCAGTTGCAAGAATTGAGCAATCTGGGGATCCTGTCACAATCGCTGGCAAAACCAAAAACAACTTGTAAGCTATTCACATTCATTCCAGAGAGATATAACACATCATTGTTTTAGCCACCATTTAAGTGGAGATTTTCTTTTATTACATTGTGTGAGAAATTACCTCGTCCCTCGTGAATAAATCGGGTTGCTCTGCATGACTGCTTGTGTGCACGGACTTTTAGCAAGCTGTAAGATTAGCAATTGAATGACCTCTTTAAAAGCAGTTTTGCAAGACATAATTTTTTGGAAATTTTATCAGAAAAGACCTTTTAAAACATTCATTTTGTGAGAAGAGACCTTATAAAAAAATTGTTGTGAGCAGGGACCTAAAACAAAAAAAAAAGTTGCAAAAAGGGACCTTACCTCTATTTTCCGACGTTGACTGTGAATCTTTTGTGTTGACTCACTATTTCCCTCCAATTTTGCACGAATCCTTTCGTATTTAAGGGGGTAAAAGATGAGGAAATCTAAATTCAGAAGAAGATAATTTTAGATGCTAGAAGGAAGTGTTAATATAGGGTTCATGTAGATGAATTTAGGAGGGAAAATGGAGGGGGAGAGGAAAAATGAATTTATAGTGAAAAGAAAAGGAAAGGTTAAATAGAGAAGAAATGATTCGTCGAAAATTGGAGGGAAATAGCGAATCAACGTCGGAAATTCACATTCAACTTCGGAAAATAGAGGTAAGGTCCCTCCTTACAACTTTTTTCTTTTTAGGTCTCTGTTCACAACAAATTTTTTATAAGGTCTTTTCTTGCAAAAAAAAATGTTTTATAAGGTCTTTTCTGACAAATTTTCCTAATTTTTTTAATTAGTTGCATCCAGTATTACATAATTAGCCTTTAAGTTTGCTTCTATAATTTGCAATTCGCCCATAATGGGCCAAAAATAGCCCGAAACCGACTACAATTCACTTTTTCGGATTGCAATTAGCATGGAGTTCAGGGAACTATGCAACACTGGTTGCATACTTGCAATTCCAAAATTGAAAAACAAATATCAGCTAAGGAAAACTAAAATTCTACCGTTGTGGTTCTGCATCAGCAGCATAACGATACCTACATCAAATTAAACCAGCTAATGAGGGATGAAACATTAGCAAGAGGTGCCCACCAAAGATATGAAACCCAAGTGTAAATTACTTACAACAAGAGGTAACCATTGATTAAGCCAGTTGCAACTAGAGAATCCGACGGATGAAAGTCGACGTCGAAAGGGAGACTTTTTAAGTTTATCTCCATCCTCCTTTAATGAATTCGACTGAAATTTCTCCTTCGCTGAAAACTCTAACAATAAATTACTCAGAACCCTACAAGAACCCTAGGTGACTATATTACATCAGCAGCAGTGCCAAACTAAACCCCATTGTATAATTGATTTTCCATAATTCAACGACAATAAAAATAAATAAAGAAAGAAAGAAAACTTACCTCAAAAACTTTACTTCAATGGAGGAAATGCAACACAAAAGCCACTTCAATGCCCAACTCAGTCACAGTTCAACATGAAAAAGGGGGGTTTTAGAGGTGCAGTACTGGAATGCTGTCTTTTTTTTTTCTTCCCAAATCAGGGATGCCCAGTATCTCAATGTGTTGGGCCAGCCCGGATCGGCCCAATTTCTGCCCGGTTTTGGATTAGATGGATCAGGCTTATTTGACTCATGACAGCCCGGATTCCGCTGACTTGGAGTGGGGTGGGTCGTGGTTAGGAAGGTTTACAACCCAACCCATTCTTATAATTCGTTTAACTCGATGACCCAACTCGAATTCGACCCGTGACTCAGCCCAGACACAACCTGTAACGTTTGTCAACCCGTCAAATCATCTATTCCCTCCGTAACGCATTAGTAGCAACATTTGGACTAGCACGAACCCCTAGATGAAATAGGTTAATTTTGGTATTAAATGGTATAATGATAAAAGTAAGAGAAGGAAAAGTAAATGAGGTATTATGTGGTGTGATGATAAAAGTAAGAATGTGAAAAGTAAGTGGAGGGTATTGTGTTGTTTTTTTTGCCAAAAAAAGAATAAAATGAAATTGAAAAAAATTGTTGCAAGTATTTTGTTACATCTAAAAATGGAAATTGTTGATAGTAATTTGTTACGGAGGGAATACTTATTAATAAAGTGAAATTATACCTGTCCGCATCCTATTAATTCTAAATTTTTCCTTCTGCTTTTTTAATAATTTTTTTTTAAAAAAAAAAAAAACACCTCCTAAAAATAAGGGTTTAACAAAGGATTCCTATTTATTTTATTAGTTTATGAATCAATGGTTGTTTACTAAATAGAATATTCTGTCTAAAATTAACATTAACTCACCATTATTTCATATGGTCTATTATAAATAAGGGCTCACACTAAAGTAGTGATCAGGAGTAAGTTGTTTGATTTTATTTTTTTTTCCTCCAAATTTTTTCCCTAACAAAATCAATTTAATCCTAATAATACCTAACAAACTTATAGAATCTTAACCCTGTTTGGCAAATAGAGTTTAGAGTTTAGCGGTTAGAGTTTAGAGTTAGAGTTCAGAGTTTTAACTTTTTGTTTAGAAGATTTGAGTGCATATTTGACTAGTTTTTCACAAAAATGTGTTTGGTAAAACATACCTGATTATTAAAAGTTGGTTCTTTTTATTGGTGTAAAATGACGTTATTGTACATGTTTAATCATTTATTAGTGTTAAAATTGTAGGCTTAAGAGTCATTTCTTTTTTCTCTCTCCTAATCCTCTAAAGAAAAAGCTCCTATTAGGAGCTTTTTGGTTTTGAGAGTTTTCACCCAATACTCTCTCTTGAAACTAAACTTACCAAACACCCCTATTAGAGTTTTGACTAGTCAAAAACTCTAATAAGGGTTGAAAACTCTCTTTTCCACCCAAAACTCTCATTGCCAAACACCTACATCATTTGAACGTGAATTTATAAAGTTAGTTATGTTGAAAATTAATAAAAAAAAATAGTGATAATAAAAAAATAAATAACTTTCCTTAAAAAAACTAAGTCGTTAAAATTCATAATTAAGTGAAAGTGATAATGTTTTATATAGTTCAACTAACATAAGTAGTTTTTCTAAAAGTGTAATCCTATATATACATTATACGGAGTAGTTGTTATTGTACAACTTTTTTTTACAACATTTGTTTATAAAAGTAAGGAAAATTTTTCAACAACTACCAGTAACTTTAATCAATTTTAATACAACTACTACCAAGGTTTTTGTTTTATATAAAACTACCACCAAAAAAAATGAAAAACACAAATTCTAAAAACAATTCTCCTACCACTCATCTTCTCTTCTTGGATATGAGTTTACAAAACTCTAGTGTTGATCCTAGAGTGTCATAATGAGAAAGAAGTGTGAATCCTTGAATCACGAGTCGGCGAATTAAAAATTATTGACGCTAGAATTCTTTTTCAAGTCAGTATTTTCTTCATCTCAAAGACTCAAACAACATATATTAGTTACACCGAATTACCAGTTCTGATTTTGATATACATACCAAAATTACTACCGAGTATTATTTTACGAAGTGTATTAAATTATTAGTTGATTATGTATTCCTTTAACCACAAGGGTTGTACACAAGGCCGGTGAATAGGGCGTGCAAAGAGACCTACCGCACAGGGCCTCATCATTAAAAAGGCCCAAAATTTTAAATTTTCATATATATTAACTAAAAAAATTACTCATTCTCCTACCAATGTTTTAGAAAATTCATATATGTTAATAATATGAAGGGCCTACTTTAGATTTTTTAACACAGGGCCTTTATTAAGTTTAAGACGGCCCTAGTTGTACATATATATATCATTGCAAAAAATATATAATACGTTTTTTTAAACATAACTAGTATTGTAGCCCGGGCGTTGCCCCGGACCATACGGTTCTATTATGTCTTTGGATTCTATAGTTTTTATATATATACATGTGTGTGATTTATAGAAAGCAATATAATGAAATTGTGGTTATAAAGATAGTTATGCATGTTTTGAAACATAAAACAATGCAGAAATATCCTAACAGTATTTGTGAAGAAAGTTTTAAAAGTTAATACACTAATTAAGAAATTTAATTTTAAAAAAAAAAAATTAGGTTGCTTAAAAAAAAGAGTTTTATTTTAAAGTAAATTTCAGTAATTGACCAACTTTAAAAAATGATTTAATTAAGTTTGACTATGAGATTAAAAAAATTACATTTAATATTTTATTTTGAATAAGTGTAATAAGAATTATAAATAAAAAAAAGATGATTTAACAATAAATCAATATGTTTTAATAAAGAGGGGTATATAAAACAATAATCAAAGTTAGTTAAGTTTGTAAGTGTATGTTATCTGGTAGGATAAAGTTGGATTCAACATTTCTCTAACTATATTTCTTAATTATTAAATGATTTGACATATTTGATGAATTTAACATTATAACATAGGTAATCATAACATATTTTATTTTTTTTTAAAAGTGCACACTTTAAAATCTATCTATTATCTTCTTCTAAAAAGCGTCTCCCTCCTCTCTTTGCGACAAGTGTCACGACACATAAGCTCTCATTTCACTGCCACTTAGACAAAGACACCCTAAGATGTGCCACATGTATTCCTATGTTGCATACTCTAACCGAATGGTGAATTTTAAAAAGGAGAAAAAAAAAGTTATACAAGGTTCAAACCCTTGACCATGAGAAATAACTAAAGCTACACAACCACTACTCTACACTCTCACTTATTATAAAGGAAATTTTGTCAGAAAAGACCTTTTAAAACATTCATTTTGTGAGAAAAGACCTTATAAAAAATTTGTTGTGAGCAGGGAGCTAAAACAAAAAAAAAGTTGCAAAGAGGGACCTTACCTCTATTTCCGACGTTGACCGTGAATCTCCGGTGTTGACTCACTATTTTCCTCCAATTTTGCACGAACTCTTTCTTATTTAAGGGGGTAAGAAATGAGGAAACCCAAATTCAGAAGAAGAGAATTTTAGATGCTAGAAGGAAGTGTTAATGTAAGGTTTATGTACCAACGTTGTTTTGGTCTAGTGGTGCCAAAGGCTAGACTTGGTAGAGAGAACCACGGTTCGATCCCCCGCAAGCACGTTGGGAGGAGTTTAAAACCTTAACCCCAGGACGCGCTCCGAATCCGGATTAGCCCAAAAGGGTGAACCGGGTGGATACGCCAAAAAAAAAATGTAAGGTTTATGTAGATGAATTTTGGAGGGAAAATGGAGGGGGAGTGGAGGAAAAATGAATTTATAGTGAAAAGAAAAGGAAAGGTTAAATAGAAAAGAAAGGATTCGTCGAAAATTGGAGGGAAATAGCGAGTCAACGCCAGAAATTCACAGTCAACATCGGAAAATAGAAGTAAGGTCCCTCCTTGCAACTTTTTTTTTTGTTTTAGGTACCTATTCACAACAAATTTTTTATAAGGTCTTTTCTTACAAAAAGAATGTTTTATAAGGTCTTTTCTGACAAATTTTCCTATTATAAATATTATTAGTCATTCCCTCCACTATATACAATCAAATATCAATACGTACTCTTTTTCTAAAACGCGTTGAGCTTTTTTCCAATCTAACATGTGTCGGGACAAGTCATCTTTACATATGCTACCATATGACACCACATGTCATATTTTGTCATGTGTCACTATTTTTCATAAAAATAATTTTTACAAAAAAAAAATGCATTTACTATTTACTAATATTTGAACTCACCATAATAATTTTTACAAAAAAAAAAAATGTGTTTACTAACATTTGAGCTCACCATCACTATAATACCGTAACTCTACCATCTCATCTACACCATTTTATTATTCAAATTGACATATCAAAATGTATAATATCATGTATGAAAAAAAAACAAGTTTAAATTTTTATTAAAGAATCATTTAATCAAATAAGTGTAAATTCACGATTTTCCATCAATCATATCCACATACCTTCTTTCATCATCAATTCATTAAACCAATATATCTTAAACAAATTTATTGTCAATCTAACATTAGAAAAATTCAGATCTTATAAGATTACATAAAAAAAAAAAATCAGATGAAAAGAATGCACCAATAAAGGAGTTTAATTTTTAATTTTGCAAAATAAGAATATTTAAATTAAAAATTCATTCAGTGACCCGGGACATCGTCCGGGAAAAAATGTAGTTACTTCCTCCATAATAAAATAAATGTTACACTTTAATAATATTTCACTTACGTTTATTATCAAAGTATAGTATAACATTTATTTTGTTATGGAAGAAGTTAAAAAGTTATAAGATTCAATAACTTATTGATAAAAAATAATGATAGCCTCTTTTATTTGTGTATCACAAAACCTTAATAAAATTTATATTTCGTATAGATTAGTGTGTCAAATATAACACTTTTGTCAAAGGCCGTGCAACATATAATTGTTTTTAAGAGAGCCTTAACAATAGAACAATATTTTTAAAAAGAATGATTATTGAAACAATAATTAGAGTTGGTTGAGGTGGTAATTGTGTATGGATTTGATAGCTAAGTGTTGAGTTCGAATCTTAATGCAATCATATTTTTTAAATAATGTTTGTGTGACAATTAATACATATTCCATTATTTCCATTAATAGTTGTTATAGATGTTATCCATTTTGAAGAGATAAATTAAATTTTTTCTAAAAGTGAAATAAATACATATTCCATTCTCGTGTTTCACGTGTGCGTTCACGAAAAACAAACACCCACATACATGGCCACATCACAATGGGCAATCATGTTATGTTATCCCTTATTATCCTATCCTATTATATAACATTCACGGACTTTACTTTCTCGTTAAAGCCTCTCATCAATCATCAATATAATTCATCATCCCTTTCCCTACCAATTTATCACATAAATAAATAAATTATTGATCATGGAGAACAAGTCTTTCAGTTTCAAGCTTATTTTCTTAGCAGTTTTTTGGCTCAATATTTCAGGTTAATTTGATCTTCATCTCCTTTATTCAACATTATTTGGTTATATGAATTAATCAATTATCATTAGTTGTATGATTAGGAATACTTTTCTACTCCGTATATTAAAATATATATATTATACTATACAACATTACATAATTACGAGGATGAACTCATAGCCCAGTGGTTAGGGCTTAAGAATTCCAAGCACAAGGTCCTGGTTCGATTCTCACCGCACCCATTTGTGAGGGTTCTTCATTATCCCCTACGTACAAATGCTACAATAGTTTACAATTTTAGTCAAATGTAGCAATAGTTATGAATCTAAAATGTCACTATATATTTATTGCACAATAATTTTGATTTTATTATATATGCCCTCGATGTACCTAAAACTTTCTTATTATTTTCAGGTTAATTTTTGACAGGTCTAGTTTTAATTTGTTACTTACTTTTGATTTGTGAACGTATGAACTCGATCGGCCGGGTTTATACGTGTGGAAAACAGGTTTATCTCTTGCTAGAAATCAACGAATGATTGGGATGAATGAATTGGAAAAAGTTAAAATGTTTGAAAAACTTGAAGCATACAAGAAAATAATAGCATCAGCGGCAGCAAGAGAAGTTGGGTTATTGAAAATGGTAGAAGGAGTTCTTCAAGAGTGCAAAAAATCAGGTCAATACTGCAAAAAAGATGAAGATTGTTGTTCAAAAAGTTGTAGAGAAGATGATGACCAAGAATATTACACTGGCAATGCTACATGCCTCTAAATAATTAGATCTACAATTGTTTTATTTAATCATGTTCCTTAATGTTTGTTCTTTTAGTTTTATGTTTCAATTAGGTTTTAATAATCTTGTTATTGGGTAAATGATTCACTATTGAAACATTAATGTTTAGTGGATTACAAATAAACGATAACAATAAACATTATCTATCCAATGGGTACGTAGGTGTTGTCATGTCCCTCTTCAATGTAGGCAAAGAGGGACTTTAATTTCATGTAGTACATGTTTGTTGTCTAGCCCCTTTATGAATTGAAATAATCACTTTACTTTTGGCATTGTTGTTAATTGGCCTTGTGATATAAGTTTTTTTTCCTTTATTATTTATATTTTTTTTGTCTACAATACTATTTTTCAGCAAGTCCTTATTTCTTTAGGATGACATTTTAGTGTTTTTTTTTTCTAACGAATACAATACATAAAATTTAAAATCCAAAAAGTGCTAATTAATTTTAAATTTTTAATAATTTTCAATAAGTTTATTAAGGTTTAGAATATACCAAAACAAGCCTTTGGTTCTAATATATATATATATATGGATATATCAAAACAAGTATTGAAAACTATGAGGAAAAAATAAAGCAACCAAGAGCCCGTCAAAAAGGGGAAAAAATAAATTAAGCAACCAGGAGGACAATAATCCATTATCTCTATTATATAAGCCAAGGAGGAGCCATGTTGTCCCCCCTCGAAAAGTCTATAATGCCCCTTATAAATTTATTAAAAATTAAATAGCATCACTCTTATTTATTAAGGAAAGTTACTACAATTTTTGAATTTTTTAAAATTAAAATATTACAAAATATACAATTCGGAAAAATAAAATAAAATAATCAAAATTCATATTTTTGAATTCTCTATAAATAGACACCCATTTTAATATATTTTGTTACATAAAATGTAATAACCCGAAATTTTGGGCCAGAAAATTTCGCGGTTATTAACGTTATTATTCAATTCTAAGTCCAATTGGGCCGTTTAAATTGGACTGTTTGCATTTCTTTTAGTCCAATCTTTCCCTCAAATTGGGCCAAGGACCCAACCATGCTCTCCTTTTTCCTCTCCAAGGCCGGCCCCCCTTATGTTGTTTTGGGCCCATTTTAATTTCTTTGAATTAGTAAATTAATTATTGATTTAATTGATTAATTAATTAAATTAATTAAATTAATTATTTTTAACCTATTCAACTATTGTTGTAACAACCTAACTAAATCCCCCCTAGCCCCCTTTTCTCACGGCACACTCTAGGAAAAGGTTAGGGTTTTGATGATTTTCTTCCTTCTTTTCTTTAAATAGGACTTAATCAACACTTATGCTCCTATTTTGCAATTCTCTCAAAACCCTAAAAAAATCATTTTTCTCTCTTTCTCTCTTTCAATTTGTCGAGTGGACAAATATTCACCAAAGGTGAATTGTGTTTGTATTTTGGAATTTTAAAGCGAATCCAGGTAACTTCGCTTTTCTATTTAATTAAAGGGTAGAAAAACATATAGTAAATTAGGAATTGTAACATGAAAATTGTAGGAAATTTAATCTTGTTTTTACATATGAATGTCGAGTGAATGAATGATGATTTCTTGATTTATCTTCATGTATTTTCATGATTTATGTATGAATCTTGTTTGTCTTGATAATTAAAATTGCATAAATTAATCCATGAATATTTATGTTGATTCGAAATTGTTGCATGAAATTGATGATTCATGTTCTTGATTTAGTTTTGATATTTTCGAGTGATTCAATTATAAGTATGATGATTTTCTTTAATTGTTTAAGCATGATCATGATTTATTTAATTAGTATAAATTAAATCTAGAATTGAAAATTAATCATGTTTATTTTTCTCAAAATGTCGGGCGAAAGAAGAGAATAAAGGAAGATTAAAAATGTTATTTTTATGTTAATCTTGGTCATATTAGATTAATTATGTAAATCTTTAATTTAATTCTTTAATTATATTATGATTAAATTTAATTCTTGAATATGTAATTTGTTCTTGAAATTATGTAATGCCGTGTGATCTTTGAGCATTAAGCATGTTGTTTGATCTTGTTTCTTTGATTTAATCTTGTTGATTGTTGATAAAATTATGATTTTTATGATTGTTGTTGGTTAATGTATTTAATTGTTGTAGTTTGAATTATATGAATTAATTGATAAAATTGATCAATTTAGACCAAAAATGTCGAGTGAGATGAAAATTAGAAAAATGGAATTTTTATTGTAATTTTGGTAATTTTAGCAATTAATTAATTAATTAAAATAATTTAAGAAAATAATTAATTAATTAAATTTGAAGTTGCCGTGTGGAATTAATTGATTAAGTCAATGTTTAGTTAAATTTTGGAATTATTATTAATTTAGGAAAAATAGAATTTTTATCATGTTTTGATAATTTTAGTAATTAATTGATTAATTGAAATAATGTAAGTAATTAATTAAATTATTGTTTAGGAATTAGAAATGTCGAATGAATTAACTGAATTAGTCAAAGTTAGTTAATTTTGAATTAATATTATTTTAGGAATAATTAATAATAAAAGTTACGGATAAAATAATTATCAGGGATAAGTTGTAAAGTGAAGGGATAAAAGATATTACTATTGTTAATAGGGTTCGAATAATATTAGTACTAATAATATAAAAATTTCGGATATATTGTTATAATTAATATTAATATTATTAGTAACATTATTAAGATTAGTATCCGTAGGGATAAGTTATAAGTTATGATAGGATATTGAGGATAGTATGTGATAAGGTTCAAAGTTACATAAGATATTACTAGGGATAAGAAAGGAAACAGAGTAATAGCTATACATGTTATGTTTCGGTCTCTGGCTAGGAAAGACTTGGTATTTAAGGTGGCCAATATACGTGCCGCACCTCTCTTTCCTGGGACTCCGAACATTTCATTTCCTATTACGGTCACCTAGTATTTCCCAATATATGATATGATTTGATAATTAAAGATATAAGATATGATAAGGACGCCCACCTGATGACCCGAGTAGTCAGACTGGGTTAAGTCGAGGCCACTGCTCAACTGGGACGAGCACACGAGCTCCCCCGAGCAGTTCTGGGTCTTAGGATATGTAGTCGTCTAGTAGTAGTACACGAGCTGCTATTAGGGGTTATGGCCATAGCTTAGGCTTAGTGGTGAAACACGAGATCCGCTACGGGTTGAGTACACGAGCTCACCCCGGCATGTTCTAGGAAAGTTGTGGTGAAACACGAGATCCACAACGAGTTATAGTGACCGGTCCAACGAATGATATGATTTGATATGAAAGTTATGATTATGATATGAAATGAAAGTTACGAGATGAATTCGAAACGAAAGATATGAAATGTTATGAAATGAATATGATAAGATAAGCATATGAAATAATCAGATATATTATATGATAAGTTATAATATAAGTTGATGGAAAGTTTGGGTTATGGTATATATATATAATATTTATGTTATGATATAACATAGGATATTAGATAAGATATAAGTTATGACTTAAGGAATATAGGATAATATAAGTTATGATGGTATTATACAATAGATATATGATTTGAGATGATATAAGACTTCCGCTGTGATTCTGTATTTTGTATGTATGACAATATAGATGTATACGTATGTACGTATATGAATGATGAGTGTATTTTTATACGTATTTCTAACCGTATAATGCAGGGTTGATTGTACGTACATTATACGTAGAAATTATGTATTTTAACCGTATTTCTGCAGGTATTTTATACGTATTTTGTACGTATACGTATATGTATTTTGTACGTATTTTTATACGTATTTTGTATGATTGTATGTAAAGCATGTATTAAGTTTCTGTACGGTTTTTATGTGCTTTCCTATGATATTATATGTTTGGTGGTCCCTCGATTAAATGGGACAGCCTAGTTACTCGCCACTGACGGTGGACCCCCCCTCAGTTTCAGGTGAAGGTGATGCAGCTGAATGAATGGGCTTTTGTGGATGGGCTTGAGTGGCTGAGGACTTAGCTTTAGTAAACCTTAGTTACTAGTTTAATTAGAGGTTTCTTGTTGTTCAAAGACAATTTACTTAGTTTATTTTATGATCCCAGCATGTTGGGACAGTTTTAAGTTAACTTATGTAATACCGAATATTGAGTTGTTTTGGATGATTAGTGGTTTAATTAATAAAAGTTATCATTTCCGTTCAATTAATCTAATTTAATGTTTAAGTTAATTTGGTAATGATCCGTTTGTCGATTTCCCCTTGTAAATCGACATGTCTAAAAAGTCGGGTCGTTATAGTTGGTATCCGAGCTTAGGTTCGACCCTAAAGTTACTTCTTCACAAGTAACTTCGTGAGATGAGCGCTTTTTGAACCCGAGTGAACCTTAGCCTAATATGGAAAACCTAGATGAGTGAACCATGGGTAGAAGCCAGGGTTAAGACGATTTATCGCTTTCGTTTCGCGTTGGCGCCGTTTCGTATGACGTGTGAGTTTCCTAACTCGATTGTTGTTGCAGGATGTCAACCCCAAGATCTGTCGGTTCTCGTTGCGGGTCTGTCGTATGACGTGTGAGTTTCCTAACTCCTGATACAACCGACAGATCTTGGGGTTGGCGTAAAGAGAAGATGCAACAAATAATAATTTATATTGATCAAAGAATGTTTTGGGTACAACTCTATTTCTTCTACTGATTCGATTTCCACAATAAAATTAAATGAACTTTAAAAGAATTTTGCAGCTTGACTTGAATGAGGGCCACCGGCTTGTTCTCGTTCAAGGAAAAATTCTCAAAAGAGCAATTTGACGGATGCTTTCTTCACCTTTGTTGGATGCTTGATGACTTGATTGGTCGGCTTCCTGTGTGAAAGAGTTTCTTTCACTTTCTTCTTTTGAGAGAGCTTCTTATTTGAGAGTGAATTCACCTTTGATGGAGCTTCTTGCTTGAGAGAGAATTTCTACTTTGCTGAGTTTTTCTTAGCTCTGGATTCTCTTTTTTCTCTGCCCCTTTAGGAATGAGAATGATGCTCTATATATAGAGTCATTTTGCTAGGATTTTAGGAATGACCTAGCTCTTTTGGGCTTGTAGTCAAATTCCATTATCCTTTTAACCTGAAGCCCAACTTAATACTTATTGAATTTTGGCTTCAAATTAAACATACATAATAATTAAAATAGGCCCAAACGTTATTATGAGCCCAAATTAATTAATTCATGACACATTTATAATTTAAGTCAACTTTTGACTTTTAAACGGGGCAAATATAATTAATGTGGCATAATATAATTTTTATGTGCCTACAAATTGCCCCCTCGAGACTGTGTCACGTACATGACTTGAAGTGTTTGATTGTGACAGGATCTCGACTTTGTTTGTTTGACTTGACAGTCATTTTTTTATTTATTTTATGACTTGGTAGTCATTTTTGTTCTATGACTTGGTAGGTAGTCATTTATCTTTGAGTTGATAGTGGATATTTTTTCCTTCTGACTTGAAAGTCAAATTTCTTTCCTCTGACTTGAAAGTCAAATTTCTTTCATCTGACTTGAAAGCCTTTTTTTTTCTTCTGACTTGGAAGTCGAATTTTTCTCTGACTTGAAAGTCAAATTTTTTCCTTCTGACTTAAAAATCAGATTTTTTTTTGCTTCTGACTTAAAAGTCGATTTTTTTCTTCCTGACTTAAAAGTCAATTTTTTTTTTCTTGACTTAAACAAGTCGATTTTTTTTCTTTTTTTTTGACTTAAAAAGTTGATTTTTTTTTTTAAACTTAAAAGTCATCTTTTTTTTTTTTTCTGACTTAAAAGTCTATTTTTATTTCTGATTGGATAAAACATATCTGCAGAATATTTAAGGAGGAAATATTTATTTTTCATCTTCTTTGATTGGATAAAATATATCTGGAGAATATTTAAGGAAAAAATATTTTTTTCCTCCTCTGTGATTGGATAAAATATATCTGCAGAATGACAAACTTTGTATTTTTGTAGCTTATAAATAGAGGCTTGTTCATTGGGAATCATCATCATCGACCGCCGTTGTCTTTCTTCTTTAACTTTCTTCTTTCTTTCTTTCTTTTCCTTCATTACTTGGTACTTTCCCTTTAAAAAGATTACTATTAATCACCCTTCTTGTCGTATTGAAGCCTTCAGGTGCATCTTCCTCCTTAACATGTTTTATTTTATTTTATTTTTTTCTCTTTTTAATTTTCTTTTTTTTTTCTTCTTTTTGGAATATACAGTTGCATCCATTATTATAGGAAAACAACCTCAAATTCTAATCAACTGAACAGAGCATCGACGGGACGTGCAACCAGCACACTGAATTGGTTTGACCCTTACTTTGTCGTAGTTCCCTTGGACACCGTTCAAGCTTTCCCAACTTAACACCGGCCCTACTCGAGAGTACATCGGAGAATCCTTGTTCTGTCATTGTTGTACCGTCGTTCACCGGAGCACCGTGTACCGTCTCCAGCGTCCATCAGCCTGGAGCATAGCCCGCGTTCTTTGTCAATCGGAGCACGATTCTCCATCCGTCACCGTAATTACAGACTCGCCATGTGGCCCACCGTCCACCTGTGGTCCGCCTTTTGTGCCATCATCCATCTTGTGACATTCAGAACCTGTTTCAAGCTTCTTACTCGGCCTCCTCGACTAATCTGTTCGGTAAGTTTGTGCCGGAGCTCGGTTCGCTGCGTTGTTTACTGCCACGTGGATCGCCGTCCGATCAACCGAAGCACCGTATACAATTTGTGGTCGTGGTCATTGACCGGAAGTGTAGTTCGTGCTCGTTAGCTCGCCACTCTATCAGCTTGTGAATTCGGCCGTTCGCATCACAGAGAACCCCATTCATCGCGTCACTGTTGTCCGCCATTCACCAGAACTCTGCTCCACCTTGCCGTTTTCCGAAGCATCGCCGCAGCCGTGACTTCGTCATCCACCGAGGACTCGTCTTCCGTGTAGCATTTGTGCTGTGTACAGGTATATGTTTAACTTTACCCTTTTCTTTTCACAAGAATTCTAAAGGCACTTTCTTAGTGGTGAAGGATAACAAGAACGAAACAAGGAGTTGACACTTCCTATCTTTTCTCCCTCCACCGGAGCTCTTGCCGAGAATTGGCCAATTAAGTACAACCCTGAAAATTTGAAATGTTGGACATCGGGCAAGCTATCCAAAGTCGCCTTAAAATCATCCCATCATCAGAAAAGCCAAGTTAAAGAAGCACTAAGCACGCTACAACACCATATCCTTCAAAAACAAGCAACTTGGTTCTCGAGGCTCAGATACGGATTGGAGTTTTCATACATTCCTCGCTATTGGGAATGGTTAGAGGATATTATTTACCGCTACAAGATTGTACTTTCGAAATTGGACCTCCTAGGCGCTGTATATGCTTCAATGTTTCTTTATGAATGCAACTCTTCGATGTTGCAACGCTTTTGCGAGCCCTGCTGCCCTGCAACAAACACGCTCCTTATAGAAGCCGGCGAGACTCTGGAATGTTCTATATGATGAAGTCACCCCTATCGCCACCGAATTGGAAGTCTCCAAAGATGGTAGACAACTTCTTCCTTTTAGTTGCAGGTACATGTTTGCAGCTCTTCAGCACATAATGTCGAAGTTCGGGAGATCACGTGCTACTTTTGAGGAATGGTGCAGTTTTTGGTTCAGAGGACCTGAGAAGTATTCAATGACAAACCAGCCTTTAGGCATGCAAGATTTCTCTGAGCTTGGAGATCCTAAATTCTAGAGCATAACTTACGAAGCTTTTACTGTCCTAGGCATTTCCAAGGAACACCGCAAACAGACTTATCTTGCCGCCTTCTTATCCTGTTGTCTTTGTGCATTCGTTTTGACCGTGAAGGACATAGATTGTGTTCACCCCAGTTTGTTCAAACTTGCATCACAACTTGCAAGCGAGCAAAGGATTTCACTTGTTGTACCAGCTCTAGCTAGCATCTACCGAGGTTCAAACAAGCTTTATATCTCTCTGACCCCAGGACAACATCGTGGACACCTCAGCTCCCAGCTCACTAGATTTATGTCTGGATAGCTAAATACCTCCATAGCTACCATGTGGTCATTCACAAATTTGGTGGTGCAACGATGATTGCATACCATGGTTCAAGCACCATCAAAGCACTCACGAATGCAGAAGCTACGACCCTCCTTCGCTCTGGAAAAAATTTATTATGGTTCAAGCACCGTCAAAGCACTCATGAATGCAGAAGCTATGGCCCTCGTTCGCTCTGGACAAAATTTATTTATTATTATTTAGCCGTTCACAATTTAAACTCTTGCGGGCCAGGAGTATTTATTTACAATAATGAGTTTTTTTTTTATTTTTTTGCAACAATGTGGCTGCACTTGAGTAGATAAATTACCCAAGTTGCCTACGTACCTACAAGATGACAAGAAAGTAATCCTGAAGGATCAAGCCAACGTAGTTCCAACACAACTACTTAACCAACTTTATTATATGTGCAGTTTAAGGATCTTGCTTAGGAGCACACCTACTTTACTACTTCATGGGTAATAGCACTTCAAGAATTTGCTATTGTAAAGAGTCCCTTTATAGTATATGAAGCGTGCTGCACGATGGCGAATCTCCGTCCTATGTTTAGCATCATTCGACAACTTTCCATGCATAAGATAGCTTATGAGAGGCTGGCACCAATCTTCTTTGGATACTTCAAAAACAGAGACTACATTAGTCTTCTTCTCTGTCGCAAACTTAGAAGGTGCAACCACCCATCGATTACAAACTGGAACAGACAAATAATCCTCTGCCCCCAGTGCCAAAGTGGATGCAAGATCTGCAAGCGCGTCAGCCACCTTGTTGGCACTCCTTGGAACATGCTCTAACACTGTGCTTTCAAATTCACTTAGTAGTTGTGAAGCGTGCCTATGGTACGGTACCAAATCATCCTTCTTGAGCTCATCTACGGTGGATTACCCCCCATTTTCAAGCGGCTTTGGTGCTTTGCTTGTTTCAACCTCCCTATTCGTGGTCTCTTCTGGGAGTGAAAGAGCCTTGCACCAACCCATATGTGACGGAACTGTTGTTGAACCATGTTTGATTTGATGGATGACAAACCAGTTCCTTATACTTGATGTCTATGCATATTTGTGTATGAACAGGTTGAATCAAGTGAGGACCCATCAAGGCAACTATGAAGGCCTTGAGATACTTGAAGATCAGAAGCCAAGAGCTTGGAGTTATTTATTTTTTATATTTCTAGGATCTTTTTGTAAAATAGGCTTAGGAAAATACTCTTAGTGTTTTTAAGTAAAGAGCAAAAAGACTTTAAGTTTACATCCAGTAAAGAGAACAGGCCAAGAACAAGCTAAGAACAGGCAAAGAACAAGCTTGGAACAGTTCCTTTTATTAGATGTAGACTTAGTAGTACTGAGACCACTGTGGGAATAGACCTCAGTATTACACACGTGATCCGTACAAATTTTAGTGTTCAAAATTATGTTTGAAAATTTATTTGAAAAATATGGATCACTTGTGTTTTGGAAATCTGCCAAATTGATTCACAAAATCAGCTTGGAAATGTACTTGCTTGGACTTTAGTGTACTTTCCACTACATGTAGTGGAAGGAGACAAAGGTCTGAAATAGGTGCCTTTCTACTTGTGCCAGCTGAGCTTGTTTGCACAATTTAGGCAAGTCTCCAAGCACACTTCTAGGGCACGGTTTTTCTTGGCTTATAAAAAACAATCTTTGCAAAAACCCTAGTAAGACTTTTGCTCTCCAAAGAAAACCAAGTCATATTTTCTGAGAGTCTATCCTTAGAACAAACTATCTCCATATCCATTTTTAAGAGAAAAACTTACGGAGATTTAAGTTTGTAATATTTGAACCACTTAGAGGGAAGTGGTTGGGGAGTGTTCTATGAACACTGAGTGAACTGTTAGAGTTAACAATTGGGGAATTAAGTGTTACAAAGTTGTAGCATTTAATTGAGTGTGTAACCTTGTTATTATTCTGAGTTGATTAATAATATTGGTGAGAGAGTGGAGGACGTAGGCTTGTTTAGAAGCCGAACCTCGTTTAATCTTTGTGTCCCTACTCTTTATTTAGTGTTCTATCGTTGTTCTCACAAAAAGATAAACAAACCTTGAAAACGATTGAAAAAACACACATACTCAATTCGACCCCCCTTCTTGAGTATACATTGAACTTACAACTGTATCAAGCAATGCGAGAATTTTTGAGTCTCTATCCGCATTAGGCTCGTGACTAAGCCCTTCCTCATTAGTTTGCCTTTCTATATTTTGGCTCTTCCCTTCTTCAGCCAGGCTACATGTTACTGCATTTACTGAAACTTCGCAAAAGTATTCCTTTGGAAAGAACTCCTCTAACGTGATTGGTACACGTCCTTCCTGGGCAGGCGAACTATTTGGCAGAGTTTGAAACTTGTTAGTTGACTCGACCTTCCTTTTGCTTTGGAGTTTCTTGTGCTTCTTCCTTTGTGGATTCTTCTTTTGACGTGGTAGCAGAGGTTGTGCCACGCACAACTTTCCTCCTTGGCTTCTTTCTCATAATCAACGTCCACCCCTCATCGTCTTCTTTAGGACTCTCAGGAGCAGAATTGTCACAATCCAAGTTTAATTTTGGTTGTTGAAGCACTTGAACATAGGATTCAAGAGAGATAGATGCATGGTTAGCCTCTGCGGCTTCATCATCATCTAAGATGATCTTCCCTTCCCTTGCTAGCTGCATGATCTTTTCTTTGAGGGTGATACATTTTTCAATTGGATGACTGATCAACCGATGATACTTGCAGTAATTTGGATCATATGTTCTACCTTTCTCCGTTGGGCGTTTGGACTCCGGGAGTTAAATGATTTTCTTCTCTAGGAGATCCTCCATCATTCCCTCCAAATCGGAATCAGGAAATGGATATTTCTTGGCTTGGAGTTCCTTCAAAGTAGGCCTCTCCTTCCTGGTGTCCCTTGAAGACGAGCCCCTCTCATACAAAGATTTTGGCTTTGCAAAAATCTGTATTGGAGTTGAAGTGGAGACAACATTTGACCCCTCAGCAGAGTTATTTGAAGATTTATCCGTCTTCTTAAAATCCTTCCTCTCGTTCGAGTATTTAGAAGAACTAGTCTTGCGACTGGCAATAGTCAACTCCATGTCATGTGCGCGTGTTGCTAACTCTTGGAAGGACTTGGGGTTAATTCCCTACAGAATATACAACAAATCCCAGTCCATGCCGTTAGTGCACATTTCAACTGCAGAAGCTTCCGATAAACGGTCCTTGCACTCGAGACTCTTAGCACGCCACCGGCTGATGTAGTCAATGACTGGCTCATCTTTCCATTGTTTGGTGTTAGTTAACTCTGTAATAACCCGCAAATCTGGGCCAGAAAATTTCGTGGTTAATTATTATTATTTCAATATTCTAAGTCCAAAAGGCCTAATTATTTGGACTGTTTAATCTTATTTCTTTTCCTTGTCTTAAGTTGGGCCCAAAGACCCAATTATTCCCCTCACTTGGCCGACCCTCTTTATTAATTGGTCAAGGATGATTTTTTGATTTTAATTAATTATTAATTAGATAATTCTAATTCTGAATATCTATTTATTAATTTAATTATCTAATTAATTCTAAAAACCCTATTTTTAACTAACTTGTTACTGAGTCTCCTAAGTTGACTCTTTTCCCCTAATATCCCTCAAAACTCACGGCCCCCTCTCCCTTTTATTTAGTTATTTGTTTCTTTTGTTCTTTATAATTATATAGGGAACAAAACTCATATTAATGTAACCTAACTTCAGAAACTCTAAACTCTCAAAATAAACCACAAAATACTCTTGAAGGGTCGTGTTAGTTCGAATCCCCAAGCAAGAATTTTTCTTTATTTTTTCCTAATTCAAGGTAACTAGACTATCTCCCTTGAATTTGGTATTAGTTTATCATATAGTTGATTAGGATTAAACTAGGAATTGATAGAATTAGTTTCATGATAAGCTTAGGAATTTCGAACCATATGATGATTATTGTTCATGAATATTCTTGATATTTTACTTGATCTTTTGTGAATCTTTATTATTATAATTAATTCTATGCACAAACTAGTACCTTAATTTATATTTTTTTTGAATAGAATAATTGCATGATATTTGTTCGAATTTGCTTCTTGAATATGTGTGTGAATGTCGAATATGTTGCCTAATTTTCATGTTGATTTTATGATGGTTTTCTTGAATTTAAGCATGTACTTGATTTATTTAATTGTATAATTTAAGTCTTGAATTAAAATTATAATATTGTTTTTATTTCTTAAAAAAAATGTCGAGTAGGCCAAGGTTAGCAAAAAGGTTAAAGATTCAATTTTTCTTGATCAATTATATTCCTAACCTTAATTTATTAATTAATCTTTATTTTAAAAGCAATTAATTATGAAATATAGGTTCTTGAAAATAAATCTTGATTTTTTTGTTACTTTTCTTGACGGCCGAAAACAATAGGAGTAAAAAGGTTTAATCTTTAATCCATATTTAATCATAATTGCTCCATAACTAGTTTGAATATAATTTTAGAATTTAAATAATTGTTTTATCAATTGAGATATGATAATCAAGTATATAATTTAATCATGAATTTTGAATGGTAAAATTATGGTGATGACCGAGTATTATAAAGTTAAGAAGGGTAAATTTTAATCTTGTTTTGACTACTGTTTTGATAATTTAAAGTTGATCCATGATTTTATTATTTATCTAATAGGTTTTAATGATTTATTCTTGATATTGTGATTGATATTTTAAAGTGTCTATTTTTATTTCTTAACTTGAGTTGTTCGAATGGTGCAGGGATGGAAAAAGGATATTTTTATCATGTATTATGATAATTGTTGATTATTATATTGTTATGATGATTTAATTGATTTATTGAATTATGTGCGTGATTATTTAAAAGGAATTGATTTAATTATTCATTATGTTTATTCTCGAAAATGTCGTGTGATATGAGTAGTATTATGATCAATTTAACTTTTGCCTTGTAATAATTTTGGTTTATGAATAAAGGATTTAATAATATTAAAGGAATAAGAAGGAAATAAGAAGATAAGTTGTAATAATAAGGAAAAGGAATTGACTTTGATAAGATGAAAAGATGTTATTGGTCTCACGATGACCATGTCGAAAAGATAAGATAAGATAAGATAAGATAAGAAGTGGACGCCTATTTGGTGATACACGGGTCACCAGATTAGGTTAAGTCGAAGCCACTGCCCTACTGCGGTCTCTGGGCCGTTCTGGATCCTAGAATATGTTGTCGTCCGGGTTAGTAGTACACGGGCTGCTAATCTGGGAGTGAGGGCCCCACTTAGACATAATCCTTGCAAAGGAGGGTTACGGGTAGGATACACGGGTCCTACCTGGCATGTTCTGGAAAAGTTGGGATGTACACGGGCATCCTTACGAGCTATAATGACCGGTCCATGAACTTAAGAAGATGGTTAAAAGATGGGATTTGGGAAAATAATATGATAAGATATGTATTCCACGGGTTGGTGTATTATTTGTATGCTATTATGTTACCTAAGTACGTATTTATGTATTGTCCATGTATGATTATAACTATGATATGTTAAGTCTTCCGTTGCGTATGTCTGACATGTATGTATTTATGTACGTCTATGTATGTATTTTTATACGTCTATGTATATATTTTTATACGTCTATGTATGTATTTTTATACGTTTATGTATGTATTTTTATACGTTTATGTATGTATTTTTATACGTATTTGTATGTATTTTTATACGTTTATGCATGTATTTTTTATACGTTTATACGGGTATCTTTGTACGTTTATACATGTAATTTTGTACGTTATCTTGGTTGATTCTATGACATTATATGGTTTACAGTTCCACATTTAAGTGGGACAGCCTAGTTACTCGCCACTAACGATGGACCCCCCCATTTCAGGTGAAGATGCTGAAGTATGAGTGGACTTTCGTATGGATCGGGTTGATTGTTTTGACAAGAATTATAGAGGAAACCCGAAGTCTACTTTACAATCTAGTTTATTTTTTCTTTGATTTCACCCAGCCTGTTGGGAAAGAACAGTTTTAGTTGTAGTTTATTGAATAATATGGATTTATGGACCTCCTATCCTTTCATTAGTTAATTAATTAATAAAGAGTTATCTTAATTTAAGTTTAAAGGTTTCAATTTAATAATAATCTAGTATGTTTTGTTGAGTAATGATCCATTTGTCGATTTCCTTCGTAAATCAACAGTATCTAAAAAGTCGGGTCGTTACAAACTCGACCATGCTCACGACACGTCGGGTGCTGTAGAACCTGTCCAGGAACGCTATTTCCATCTGATCCCAATTGTCAATAGACTCTAGCGGTAAATCTGTGTACCAATCAACAACAATGCTTTTGAGAGATCGCACAAATTGTTTAACAAGCAGATCTCCTGAAGTCCCGGCATTGTTGCATGTTTCCACAAAGTGAGCGATGTGCTGCTTCGGACTCCCCTTTCCATCAAACTGTTGAAAATTCGGTGGCTGATAACCGCTTGGCATTTGCAACCTATCGATCCTCTTAGAGTAAGGCTTCACATAACGACCACTGTTGCGCAGATCTCCACCAATCTGAGATTTGACTGCACTAGCTATCATATCCTGGAGCTGTTTTGCAGTAACTGACTTGTGCCGACTGTCAGGATTTTCATCTTCTTCAGGCTCACTGTTTTCACTTTCACTCTCAGTTTTTTCATGGTGAATTTCTTCAAGTTTCTTTGATAAAGAGGCAATCTCTTTGTTTTGTTGCTTGATTTGAGCATCTTTCTCCTCTCCATCCTTCAGTAATTTCTGGAGAAGAGTCTTCATCTTAGCAAGTTGTTCCTTGATGGTTTTAGCTTCAGTCACCATAACCGCATCGACATCAATGGGGGAGCGGTTGTTGGATGAATCTCCGTCAAACGCCGCAGAGGATGATCCAATAAGAAATTCATCGCGCAAATTGGAGTCAGACATGGCATTCTCACGAGTTGTGAAAACAAGAGGTGCAACAGGCTGATCAGGGGCCCTATGAGCCTTCTGAGGTTTGGTCGGAACAGACGCAGAACGCAGACTTGAAGCAGCAGCAGAGACAAGGGCTTGTTTCATTCCTCTGGTGCAGACACCTCCTCCCGGCTTGTCGGAGACCACTTTGTCACTTACCGATTTCTTAGTGGCGGATGAAGCGTTGTTCTTCGAGACCATTTTTTTTGAAGCTGTTTATGGAAAAAGAGATGAGTAGTAGAGTGGTCCCACTGGGCGTGCCAAAAATTTGTTAACACAAATTTTTTAAATCTGTGAAGAGAAATAAAAATATGCAACAAAAAATAATTTATATTGATCAAAGAATGTTTTGGGTACAACTCTATTTCTTCTACTGATTCGATTTCCACAATAAAATGAACTTTAAAAGAATTTTGCCGCTTGACTTGAATGAGGGCCACCGGCTTGTTCTCGTTCAAGGAAGAATTCTCAAAAGAGCAATTTGACGGATGCTTTCTTCACCTTTGTTGGATGCTAGATGACTTGATTGGTCGGCTTCCTGGTGTTGAAAGAGTTTCTTTCACTTTCTTCTTTTGAGAGAGCTTCTTATTTGAGAGTGAATTCACCTTTGATGAAGCTTCTTGCTTGAGAGAAAATTTCTACTTTGCTGAGTTTTTCTTAGCTCTGGATTCTCTTTTTTCTCTGCCCCTTTAGGAGTGAGAATGATGCTCTATATATAGAGTCATTTTGCTAGGGTTTTATGAATGACCTAGCTCTTTTGGGCTTGTAGTCAAATTCCATTATCCTTTTAACCTGAAGCTCAACTTATTACTTATTGAATTTTGGCTTCAAATTAAACATACATAATAATTAAAATAGGCCCAAACGTTATTATGAGCCCAAATTAATTAATTCATGACCCATTTATAATTTAAGTCAACTTTTGACTTTTAAACGGGGCAAATATAATTAAGGTGACATAATATAATTTTTATGTGTCTACAATGATACTAGGAATAATATCCCTTGGTCTTAATTAATATTGAAGTAAATTGATTTTCATCGAAAATTGCATCTCTAGATTCGATGGTAGTGTGAACCGACCTACAATCATTTTGTTAACATAGAGCTTATAGTATGTGCTATGTACCGCATATCCTATAAAAATACATTCAACTCCCCTTTCACCCAATTCTTTTTTTTTTGGTTCCGACACTTTTACAATTGTCCCAAAACCCCAAACCTTGAGATGACTCAAGTTTGTTTTCCTTTAGTACCATTTATCATATGGGGTGTCATTGTTCCTTTTCATAGGAATTCTATTTAAGATATAACAAGTTGTTAATACTGCTTCACCCCAAAGTTCATCACTTAAACTCGAATAGGACAACATGGAGTTAACCATTTCTTGCAATGTCCTATTCTTCCTCTCCGCAACAACATTTTGTTGTGGTGTATAAGCCACAGTTGTTTCAAGTATAATGCCCATGGTTTGGAAATAATTTGGATCATAGTATTCACCGCCCTTATCAGTTCTGAATCTTTTAATTTTAGCACTTGTTTACAATTCTACTTTATTTTTGTAGATTTAAGATTTGTCTAAGGCATCATCTTTAGATTAAAATAAGTAAACATAACAAAATTTTGAATAATCATCAATAAATGTATCATATACTTCTTGTTTCCTTAAGAAATTTTTATCAATAAATGTTATCAATAAATGCTATGAAAATCACATAGATCACTATGCAACAAATCAAGTAAGGAATTATCTTTGTCACCAATATTAGGAAATGGTTTTTGTGTAGTTTTGGTTAGCATACATTTTCTACATTTATCAATACTTGGATTAAAAGAAGGAATCATCTGATGTTTAGACATACAATAAAGCTTTTTATAATTAACATGTCCAAGTCAAACATGACATAAAGTAGAAACATCACTAACCAAACAAATTAACATTATTGTTCTTAAAAACATTAGAAATAATTAATTTAAACATTCCATCACACAGATAATCAAGTCCTACAAACAAACCACCCTTAGATAAAATAAATTTTGTCCGACACAAACACCATTCTAAAACCTAATCGATTCAAGATAGCACCCAACATGAGATTCTTCGTAATTCCAGAGCATACATCACATCTCTTAGACTAAGAATTTCTCGGATATAAATATCAAGATAGCACCCAACACAGTAAAGGCGTCATCATTTGTCTATATGTTGATGATTGTTCATCTTTGGAACGGATTTGACACATTACAAGTTGAAATGACTAATTAAAATTGTTCCCTAGTTCATTATTCTCCACGAAAGACATGGGATAAGCGGATATCATTCATGGCATAAGAATAAAGAGAGATGGCAACAAGTTGATTTTATCTCAATCTCATTACATTGAAAAGGTACTTAAAAGGTTCAATGTTGGAAAAAGCCTCATCATTATTCGACGCCCATGAAACTAAGCATAAAACTATTGCCTAATGAAGGCAATGCAATTTCGCAATTGGAATATGCTAGGGTGATTGGATGTTTCATGTATGTCATGACAAGTACAAGACTAGATATATCATTTGTCGTTGGGAAACTGAGTAAACATACTAACAAGCCCAGTATGGAATATTGGCAAGCAATTCGTCATTTGTTGAAATACTTGAGGAAAACCATTGATTATGGTTTGTCCTATTGGAGGATACCCTTCGGTTATAAAAGGTTACTCGGATGCGAGTTGGATCTCCAATAAAGATCATTCTTCCACTAGTGGATGGGTGTACCTATATGGGGGAGGTGTGATTTCTTAGGTTTCAAGAAACAACCTGTATAGCGGATTCAACAATGATGTCAGAGTTCAATTCATAGCATTGCATTCGTCCGGTAAAGAAGCCGAATGGTTAAGGAATCTCATCTTTGAGATACCTTTGTTACCAAAACCGATATCACCTATAGTGATACATTGTGATAACAATGTGACATTAGCTAAGGCATATAGCCAAGTGTACAATAGTAAGTCAAGGCATATTGGAGTGCGGCATAACTACCTCCAAGGACTTATCAAGGATAGTACGATCACTATTGATTATGTTCGAACAAATCTCAAACTAGCTGATTGTTTTACAAAACCATTAGCTAGAGATGTGATAGAAAGGAGGGCAATCGGTTTCAGTTTGGAGGCTACTAATGAACACAGATAAGGGAATCTTAACTTAACTCTACACCCAATAAGATGTTGGGTCTTAAGTTCAATAAGATTAACTGCTTTATCTTGATGTTCGGGAACTTGGTATTATCATCCAAGGTAAGTTCCATTTCTGTTATGAATAAGGAGGTTGGATTTCTTAATAAATATCTTGACATTGTGCTACTTCACAGGAGCATGTTTATTAGAGATTTACCTATGTAAGTACGAGGTTTGGCCGCTTCAAGAAGCTAGTGGGTGTAGCTTTGATGTACTTATGAATAGATACGGACACAAGGCTGTTTTAGTGTCAATTATGTAATATAATGAAGTAATTGATCTTTTGTGTATAATATCTTCATGTTTCCTCTATGTGTTGGATGGTTCAAAAGTTTTACGACACCACTTTGATACGGATTCATGGAATGAGTATTATACCAAGTGGAGGTTCAAGTATTTGTACACTTTTCTTTATGCATTAGATTGTGAGTTTGATGATGATGTTGCAATTTTCTTGAATACTCTAAATGGGGGAGGATTGTTGGAATTATTTAGAGTAATAAGAATACACTCATGGTTATTTAATTAATTTGTGTTGAAATGGTTTAACGAGTTATTTCCTCCGCTCCATAATAGTTGCAACACTTTGACCAAATATGTGAGAGCTTTTTGGTCAAAGTGTTGTAATTAATATGGAGCGAAGGAAGTATAAAATAATGGTATATGTATGATTGCTGGACTAATATTATGTGCTAAGCTATTTAATATGGCAAAATTGAATAAGTATTAAAAACTTTGAAGTTGCATCAAAGTGTACGGAAAGAGACATTTTGGGAGTGCCCGCACCAAAAAGCTCGTCCGCGACATTGAAGCAAAGGAAACGAGCAGGATGACTGTCGCTCCGGCACCCCCCCAAGATCGTGCTCGCGATAATTCTTCGCTAGGTCGTTTCTTTGCGACTTCTTAGTCAAATCATGATCTCTTTATGGTTGTGTTGTACGTGTTTATGACCGAATATTGGATATAAGTTGAGTGCTAAATCAGAATGAAAAGCACAAGCATTCAT
Source organism: Salicornia ramosissima (assembly GCA_951394345.1). Lineage (NCBI taxonomy): Eukaryota > Viridiplantae > Streptophyta > Magnoliopsida > Caryophyllales > Amaranthaceae > Salicornia > Salicornia ramosissima. Next base: position 18,829,618 of record OX596233.1, on the reverse strand, counting down.
TCTATTTTCATTAGCAAAGTTTCTCTGAGTTTTATTCATCTTCAAGTTCTCACAAAATACAAAGTTACATTGAGTGAATTTCATTAAAAGCTTGAAAGTCACTGTTCTTCACTGTATCTCAAAAGTTGATTTTGTGATACACGGAACGGGCTTTCATAGGGTCAAAATACTACTTCTAAGATAGTGAGTACACGCCTCGAATGTTCTAAATTTCTGTCCATACATCTTTAATTTCACACAAACCCTAAATTCCCCAGCAGACTTTCTAATCTAAAAAAAAGATTTGAAAATCTGATAGAGTATATAACATATTCCTGGGCCCTAACCATTAGCTTAAGCTTTTGGTTGAGATGGTTCATTAACATGGTATCAAGAGCCAACATGACGCAGAGGTCACGGGTTTGAATCTCTGCTCCCTCTCGCTTCTAAGTGAAATTAATTAGCACCAGATATGGTGGGCCCTAACCATTAGCTTAACCTTTTGGTTGAGATGGTTCATTAACAGAATCAACTATGTATGACAACTATAGATCACAATTTTGTTATTCAAGCAAATTAAAAGGACAGATATGCAAGTTTAATGAACCGACGTTTAAAATAAAAACGCTTAAAGAAGCCATCAAATTCAACCATCAGGTTGATTATATAATTAGCTATGTGAAATGATTAGATTGACTAATGTGAACCTTCACACAAACAACTACAACTCTACCAGCAATATTCAAGCTTGGAGTTTAGTGACTTTATATTTCTTTTTAACCCAAACACCTGTCCAAAGATGATTAAGTATATAATATAGGAAAATTTGCATTAAAAAAAAAAAGGAAAATTGAAAATTAATAATACCAACTTTTACATTTTCAAAAAAAAAAAATACCAACTTTTACACTTACCAACCCAAAAATCACACCTTTAATTAATTTAATACTAATCCCACATTTTATTAATTCAAGAATAATCTCATCTTTGTATGTCGTATATTATTATTGTTGTTGTTGTTGTTGTTGTTGTTGTTACTACTACTATTATCATTATTGTTGTTGTTATTGTTATTATTATTATTGTTACTTGAGTGAATCGGTGCTTATGCACTGGGTGTATAATTATTATTTTACCATGAAAATGTAATTTCATATTTACTGATCGATGTAAAGCTAAATATATCTATATGGTTTTTAATTAAAAAAAATATAATGTATACACATTTTCATGATAAAATAATAATTATACACCCGGTGCATTATCACCGATTCACTCTAGTTTTTACAAATTAAAAAATACATAAATCGGGTTTAACGATTTCCGACCGACTTCTTCGGCGACGGTTTCCAACCGACTAATGCGCATAAATTGACGCTAATCGGGAACCCAAATCGGGGCTAATATGGCCCTTAAGGATTAAAATGACCTATAAACCTTGAGTGGGTAATTTACTATAGTATTATTTTGTTCAAATTTTAGAAAAGGGGATAATAGGTGGCCTTAACCTGTTTTCCAGGTAAGCGGTAAAAAGTTCCACTAATTGAATACGACAGGCAAAGGTGGGATTATTCCTGAATTAATTATAAAAGGTGGAATTATTAGTTGCATAAGTGCAAAAAGTGAGATTATTTACTATCAAAACAATCATAAACTTTATTGAAGAATTTTTTTTCCTGAAAGTTTCTAATTCCGGCCGCCAAAAGATAAAATTTGAATAATTGAATGACTATTGCTACAAAATATACCAAAACCCAAAGTTGTTAAAAATTCTAGGGGTGACAAATAAAAACTCAACAAAGATTCTAAAATGGGGATTATTGAAATATAAAATAAATTTGAAGAATTTAGTAACCGGTAGCCATAACAACAAACATACAGAGTATTGAAGCAATCATAAACCCTAGTGAGTAGTGAGGAAATTAGGTGGTTTTTTATAATTAAAGGGAAGACTCCATTTTTGGTCTTCAAAACATAAAGAAAAGTGGAGTAATTACAAACCCTAATGATGATGATGAAAAACGGCAGAAGACAAATACGCAAAACAATAGTGCAATCAAATATATGAAGGGGAAAAGGGGCAAAGAAGCATTACTGATTTACCGGTTTGGAAATAGGAGCGCAAGCAGAAGTAAGTACAGATAAGGAGAAAATTAGATATTAAAAATATTGGACGTGAAAGGAAGAAAAATAATACACAATATGACGAGGAATAAATCATTTAGAGAGATAAAAGCCCAAACGATGAGAACTTAATTATCCAATATATGAAAAATGTATATGAATAGTGTTGTATGACTCTATTAAAAGATTGAATCTCATTCTCGAAGAGATTTATTTTTTATTTATTATGAAAATAAAAAATTAATGAGAAATTGTCATGTGTAATTTTTGGCTACTACTTTAGATGATGGTTTTTTTTAAGGAAAATTATTTATTAAAAAATAGAATCCTTTTTTTAATCTCTCTAATTACTTATTCGTGTAGCTCTTATTTTAGGAGATGTTATTATTCTTCATGATAAAATAATTTTGACATCAAACTTTAAATTATCATAATACAAAATTAATTATATTGAACGTAAATTATTTCATGTAATCATATAAACATGTAAAAATTGTATAAGCACTTTAATATAGCATATATCCACTTAACGTACCTTTCTTTTACCAAATTTGCAAAAAGAAACTGTGAACCGAAAATTACGAATTTCTACCGAGAACACCACCCTACAAACATATAATATAACCTTAATTAATATAAAATAATTCAAATACTTAAAATAAATTAAAATAAGACTCTAACATGTGCATGGTTCTTATGAAACTTTTTACATTAAAAACACATGGTTTTATATAATAAAAAGATTGATGAAAATATATTTATAAAATCATAAAATTATTGCTAATAAAATATTAAGTAGTCTTTTATAATTGAAATCATACTAACATAATTTTCTGATTTTATTCCAAATAAATATTAAGAGTAAATAATTTAATTTCAATCCTCAATACTTAATATAAATTTTGCCAAAATACTTATATGATTAAGAGAAGAGAGGAAGAGAAGTAAACCAAAGAGGAGGAAGGTGGTGTCATGGCTACCCGAAGTGGCGCACGGTGGTTATGCATGGAGGTGGAGTGAGAGAGATACTTGTAAGAGAGCTAGGGATGAAGATTAGAAGAGAGGAGAAATTTTGTGTTTTTGGTGTGAGTTTGCATGTGTTGAAATGAGAGGGTATTTATATGTTAGTTGTATGTAAAATTTATGGAAGGTGAATGATTTTTTGCTTGGTGATCAACGAGTTTGATCATTGATTAAGGTAGTGAGTTATGTGGAGTATATTTGCACATAATTTCGGTGGAGTATTTGGTACTAAAATTCAACCTATATTTTTTTTACCCTTTGGTAGCTAGCCGTGTAGTTAGGTGGGCTTCAACTTTTTTTTTTCCTTTTTTTTTGTTTGTTTTGGGCTTCTTATTTGGTCAATTGGGTTAAGTTTTGGCTTTTGGAAATTTCAAGAATATATAGTATTTGGGTTAGAAATCATTTTTCAATTAATTGGGGTTTATTCATAAAATCCTAGTAATCTATGAAAATAAAACTTATTTTTAAATATCTTTTTACTTGAAAATATATAACTAAAATTAAAATTATGTATTCGGAGTATAAAAATACTTTTTTTAATAATTGCTTATTTAGAATAATTGTACCAAAATACGGGATATTACACCATAACTTTCCCTTGAATTGGTTTATATAATATAGATTAAATGCATACATTAATGATGTTGTAATGAAATCTTTAAGAAAATCCATTCATCCTCTTTTTCTCTATCTATTAGACTTAACTAGTTTTTGAGCCCGTGCTAGACAAAGATTTTTTTTTAATATCAAAAATAAAAATTAATTTTAGAAAATACTATAGAATTCTATTTTTGTTTTTTTTAATGCTTACACTAAATCAATCAATAATAAATAATCAATGATAAAATTGTCTAGAGAAAAAAGGGAATAAAAGAAATCATTAAGCTTAAAAATGATACATGACAGAACTGAAACAAGGATTAACAAATGGATAACACGTGACACTTAAAACTTCCTGTTTTAAATATTTAATTATAGATATAGATGTCAAACTAATTAGTTGATAACACGTGACACTTAAAACTTCCTGCTTAAAAATGATACATGACAGGCACCGCTAAAATCATGTGTCCACTTCTCCTTCATTCTCTCATGAATCTTAGATGGTTATTTGGACGCTACGTGGCATTACTATCTATTATTGTGTTGGTTTGGCTTCTCTTCATTCTAATATGGGAAGACAACCAAAGGTTTTAGGGGTAATTAAGCCAAAGAGACACTTAATTAACAGGAGAAGAACTCTTCATGTTCCTTATTTTCAATTTCAATACATCCCTTCAATCGCTTTATGCCCATTATTATATCTATCTTCCCATCTATACTTAAATCTATACTTAAATATTTAAAACAGAATTTGTTTGTGCCATGTGTCAATTTTTTGTGAATTTAATTTTAATTTATTTTATTTTTAAATACAATCTTTCATTAATCAAGAGAATTTTAGGAGACACATTATATCTTCATTTATAGAGCCTACAATTTCTTATATTATTATGATGAAGTTAATTCTATAATAATAATTTAATCATTTTGAGATTATAAATTTTTTTATACACAACCCGTGCATTTCACGGGTCAAAAAATTAGTTAATAATTAATATAGTTGACACTTAACCATCAACTTCTTAAACAATTAAATTAGTAGTAAAAAATTAAAAGCAAGATTAGAAAAGATGCACTTGAAAATGAGTAGTAAATTACTTGAGAATATCAGAGAAAAGAATTCACTATATATTATTCATTGAACTCGCACTTGTTGACATAATCGTGAACAAATATATTCTTTTTTCTTCCGAGACAAAAGAAAAGTTCATCCACTATACTCTCTTTCATATCAAATTAAATAAAGTTAAAAAATTTCTGTAACAAATGTATACAATATATGGATGTCTACTCGTAGATAATTCAAAGGTGTTAGCTTTTATGTTTTTATTTTATTTTTTGAATCATAGATTGAATAATATTTTCCTTTTAAAATTCATTTTCTTTTTAAAACTTTCATTATTAATGTCACAGGTTTTAATAATATTATTATTAGACTTTCTAGGGGCAAAGAAAACATTTTCATGGAAACACCATGACTCCCTTTAACTTTTATAATACACGTATATATATTTTTTAATGAAATGATAAATAGAAGTTTTAGTGTGAAATAAAGGTTATGAAATTATATACTCTTTCTTTCTTTCTTTCTTTCTTTTTTTTTTTAAAAAAATTTACTACTCACTTTCATTTTTAGTTTTTTTTTTTTAAATTTTTTTTTACTCGTTACATACATCATCTCAATATAGTAAAATTTTACTATATTTATTAAATTATACTTCACAAATGTATTTTTCATACACATTCTTTTACATTTCGCTAAGGGCTTGTTTACTCCAAATTATATTCAGTTCAGTTCAGTTAATCTCTATTCAGTTCAGTTCAGTTCAGTTCATCTCTATTTAGTTCAATTAATACACTTCTATTCAGTTAAGTTCAGTTCAGTTCAACTCTATTCAGCTAATGTAAACGAGCCCTAACTTTAGTAAAATTACATTTTTACCCCTCTTTTCCCTACACTTTCCCTTACACCCAATTAGCTTATTAATTTTAATGAAAATTAAATTAATTGAGTAAATTTTTTTTTATTTACAAAAAAATAAAATAAAAAAACACGTAAAAGAAGAATGATGATGGAGACGAGACTTTTGACATAGCCATACATACATAGAATTCGTGCACCGACCTCGACCTGTAGTAGTAGGGGGGTGTTGACGTTGATCCATTCTTCTTCTAAAAAAATTAGCCCTGACTTTCTTTATTTATTTAAATTAAAATCAAATTATATGACCCAAATCAACGTCTTCTTTGACCCTCTCTTTCTCTCTCTCTTTATTTTGCTTACTCTTTCAAACATTCAACGGTCAAACTTTTTAAATCTTCTCCCCCTTCATTTGAACTTGAAACATCATGCATATTTATGTAATATATAAATATATTATCAATTAAATGTGAGTCTTTGGTCTTTAACTTTATTTTATTACTACTATACCACTATTATTAACTACGACTTTACTTTTTTTTTTTTTTTTTTAATTTTATTTTATTATTATACTAAGATTTTGAAATTAAACTTTTGTTCCGCGTAAAATAAACACGTACCTACCCATATATAAATACAATCTCCCAACAATAACACCCATCATTCAAAACATCTCTCACCTTAATCTTCTTCACCAAAAACGTACCTAAAACAACAACCAAACTTATTATTATTATTAGCTAATTGCCTAATTCTTTTCTTTGATTGATTTCTATATATAATCGTTACATATTATTATTTGATTGAATTGAGTTCTATATATTTATATTTTTTAAAAAATATAAAAATATGATTGCTTCATGGAGAAGGAAGAGAGCCGGAGATGGTGGGTCCAAGAGGAAGTTGTCGGAGTTAATAGTTCCGAACAATTTCCGGTGTCCGATATCGTTAGAGTTGATGAAAGATCCGGTGACTTTATCGACCGGAATCACATATGACCGTGATAGTATAGAGAAGTGGATTGAGGAAGGTAACAACAAATGTCCTGTCACTAATCAAGAGCTAAAGAAACTTGAGTGTATTCCTAACCACACCATCCGCCGTGTGATCCAAGATTGGTGTGTCGAAAACCGGTCTCGTGGTGTCGAACGCATCCCCACCCCTCGGATCCCGATTAGCTCCGACGAGGTGGGGTCCACCCTCGAGAGGATCGAGCTCGAACGTGGGCCGGACGAATGCCGGGACCTTGTGGGGAAAGTAAGCAAGGCTATGAAGGAGAGTGAGAGGAATAGGAGGTGTATTTTGGGGAATGGGGCAAGTAAATCTTTGTGTATTGCATTTCAAACATTTTCAGATAGCGAGGGCGAAACGGTCATTTCACTTCTAGAAGAAATTATTTGTGTGCTTACCTCTATGACTCCCCTAGAGTCACACGCTCTAGGGAGTCTAAAGACGCCCAAATCCCTAGGGCATCTGGTCTGGTTCCTTACCCGAGGAGGCTTATCTGCTAGACGGCACGCAGTTTTGATCCTTAAAGAGCTGGTCTCGAGCCCGAATCATCAACAAAAAGTAGTTGAATCATTGGGTGCAATGGAAGGAACAATTGAAGGGTTAGTGAAGCTAATCAAAGAGCCAATTTGCCCTCCTTCTACCAAAGCCTCATTAGTAGTGATATACAACATGATCACATCAACCCAAATGCATGCTTCCTCAAGCAACAAGAACATAATCATAAAAAAGTTCATACACCTTGGTTTGATGCAACTAGTCCTAGACATACTAGTGGATGCAGAGAAGAGCATATGTGAGAAGGCACTCGGTGTCGTGGACGGGCTTTGCCGAACCCACGAAGGCCGAGAAGTGGCCTACCACCAGGCACTGGTGGTGCCTGTGGTGGTTAAGAAGATATTGAGAGTTTCGGATTTAGCGACCGACTTTTCGGTCTCAATACTTTGTAGGTTGTGTGAGAATGAGGAGAAGGAAGATGGAGGTGTGATTGTAGAGGCTCTACAAGTAGGTGCATTTCAAAAGCTATTGTTGATTTTACAAGTTGGGTGGAATATAAATGAGAGGACTAAGGAGAAAGTTACAAAGTTATTGAAGCTCTTGAATCTTTATAGAAGTAAGGTGGAGTGCATAGAATCCATGGATTTTAAGGATCTTAAAAGGCCCTTCTAATTAATTAGATCATATATACTTATACATAGTAATAGATTTATATACCACATTCTTTTTTTTTTTTTCAGTTGATTATTGTACATTGGATAATGATTAGTGTTAATTAACATGCAATTAGTCCATATAATACACCATTCTTTTGTCAATTATTATAATACACAAGTTTATTTTTGTTATTTGGTTTCGCTTCAATCTCTTCATTAATTCTTTTGTGAATAAAACTCCCAACTCTTGATTAAAATCCAACTGAAATTTCACCCAAAGTTTTGGGACAGGTCGACGGGCCTGATCAAGCGCGCGGGTCGGGTGTTTTGGAACACCCCTACCCCTACGGATGATATCATATACAAATTAAACATTTAAACTCTACCTTTCAAATCCTTGAATTCAATTTAATCACCCGTCGTCATTATATTAGTAGGATGATTATCGAGCGAGCCGAGCTCGAACCTTGACGAATCGTGCCGTAATCAAGCCGAGCTTTGACCAAGTGTTAACTGAGCCTTTATCGAACTGTTTACGAACAGTTTCACCTAATATTATTCTTAATTTATACATCTTCTCTATTATAATTTTCTTGAAGCTGTTTGTTTTTTGAGTTAATATTTTAACAATAAGACTTTTTTATTTTATTGATATATAATAACTAGAACAAATAAATTTATTTATACAACATAATATATTATTTACATATATAAAAATGAATCAAGCCTGTTCACGAGCTTTTCGAGCTGAGCTTGGCACAACTTAAGCTTCGCTCGTTAATTTCTCGAGCCGAACTTGAATTCGAACCGAACTAAAATGAGCCAAGCCTTGACTGAATGAATCTAGGACTGTTCGCGAACAGGCCATGCACATTATCTATCACCCCTAGTTATTACAATTTCATCATATTTACTACCAAAAGATAATGCCTTGGCAATCATATAATTTACATACAATTTTTATCATCATCAATGAAAATTGCGCACAATATAAAACCGCTTATTCAACCAGTTCGAAAGGCCATTAGAAATCCTAAATATTTGCTTGGGTCTATATTAGTTGTTTTTTTTTTTTTTTCAATCAGAGTAAGGTGCACACATGAGTACCAAGAGGAAGGTACTCATGTCCCCAAATCATTTTTTTTACTTATAAAAAAAATCAGTTAGCTTAGAATGTGGAAATCAGTTAATTTTTTCCATCTTGCTTATTACTTTGCTTTATTCTCTACTCTCATTTTCACTCTTTTTTGCCTCTATTTTCTATTTCTCTTTTATTCTGTTTTCTACTCCAATAGTTGCAATTAAAATATTTTTCCGTCGAAACAAATGGAGCCTATATATACCCTGCATGACGGATCGTAATTCTTCATATTAAATTAATTGGTGAAGATTATTGCAAAAGTATACCTGAATTAATGAGTATTATGTTGTATCTCAAACCTTAGATAAAATCACTAGGTTTTCTTTTTATTGCTAGCTGGATGTATTTGGGAGGCTATTGTGATTTGTTCAATTAGGGACCATCACCTCTATATTTATAATTGACTCCTTTGCTAATTCGTTCATCATGTATTACAAAGGGTCCAATGGACAAAACCTGTAATTATAAATGGCGTAAAAAAGACAATTAATAATAGTATTAAATTGGATCACTTTATTTGAGCCAAAATATTAGATAGTGATTGAGTACAATCATATCCAAATCGTCGTCCATATATATAATTTATATTCGGGTCCATATATTTCCAACAAATTGCACCATTTACTTCTTTAAATCTGTGTTTCAGCTTGTTTCTTATATATCTTCTTTCAACGCACAACTAATCCTTATAAAATTGTGTTAAGCTTATACTATGCATGTTACCATTGATATAGAACTGTTACGACCCGTTTGGTTATCATTGTTGGTAATAAATCATGACAATGAGAATATTTAGAAGGGCCGACGGTATTAAATTGCATTCAAATTTAGATATAAATTCCTCACTGACACGATGTATAATTAGTTACCAAACAAGTTGTGAGTGTATTTAAAACTTACACCCATAATCATATTGTCAATAACATACGTTATTAGATCTAACACAAGATAAGACTATTAAAAAATGCTAGATACATCTAGGTTATGAAGAAATATTAGTCTCAATCTTCATTTATTTCAGTATGTAAGGCTAAGGCACGAAATAATGTAATGGTCAAAAACATGCCTAAGACCTGAAACAGGATGTGAAAATGTAACACCACAGCTAATTTACAGGTACATCTAGTCTAATCTAGAATACAGGATTTAAATAAGCCCGCTAAAATTGACCAACTATATCCGGATTATTAAGCTATCTATTTGCCCATTTGCTCAACTTTGCCAAACTTCAAACACCAAACAAACCTATATTAAATTCCATTAATTCAATCTGTTTATTTATTGCTTTTTTTTTAATAATTTTTTTTTGGAAAATTTACGGAAAATATCCTTTTATATGCTCTTATTTTCCGAAAATATAGTTTATATTGGCATTTTAACAACCTTAACAAAAAAATGCTTGTGATATAAGATTTTTCGTCTTTTTTTTTTTTTTTTTTTTTTTTTTATAATAAACTTCGACCATAAGAGTTAGATTTTTTATTCCATTAAAAATAGTATCTTTTTACAAAATTAAGATGAAAAGATTTCTTTAAAATAAATTGTGGAGAAATGGTTGAAGGAGTATTCGACCTAATCAAGTTTTATTTTATTTGGAAAAATATTTGCATTATGTGTGAGGATTGCACATAGAAAAAAATAACTTTAATCAACACTTGGAAACAATAATAAATAGCGGAAAAAAGCCTTGAGGTCTAATAATCACAAGAAAAAATTTGCTTAACGCTGCTTAATGTCAAAAAAAAAAAGAAGTTATTTCTTGCAAAAAATGCATATACAACGTTGTTTCTCACAAGTTTTTCTTTTTTTAATATTTGTTTTGTTTTTGGGTTGTTGTTAGTTTTTTTAAGGAGTGCCTGATTTGATCAACTGGCTTAATACAATAATACTTAAGCGTAATCAATGATGACGCAAACTAGCAACTGTAAACATCATTTTCTCTGTTAAATTAAGTCATGCATGCAGATTACTTGTATTAAACAAATTAACATCTATTGTCAATTGTAATTTTCAATAAAATTTATGTTTCTTAGAAATGGTGCACAAATTATGGGATATAAGATTTAGACTCGTTTTTTGGACGTCCAGAATTTCAAATTTGAGAGGAATTACACGATGTTAATTAGTAAACATAATTATAATATATAATACCAATATATTTTCACATTGTATCCTAGGGTTGCAGAGTTTGATTCTCACTCGAGAATTTTCAATTTATCTTCCCTCTCAAATGCAAGGGTTATCTCCTTATATGTGTTCGGTATTAACTCTTAAGAATATGAAAACGAAATTAAAGTAGAATAGAGAACTTTTTTATATAGTGCGAATGAATTCTATTCAATGTAATTACAACTAAGAGTAACTTAGTATTTATTAACGTATTCTATTATTTCATCATCTTCGTACACTCGTGACATTCACCTAAATAAATCAATTTACTATTTCATAAATACTGTGGTGCTATTGATGAACATTAATTGCCATAAATGCAACAATTCATAGCAGATACAGTTTGCCACAAAATATGCATCTCTCGAGAAATATTAAGAATTCTCCTTTTTTTACCTTAAAGATATATTAATAAGGATTTTTTGTCCAAAACCCCCTAAACTTTTAGGTTTGTGAAAAACCACCTTAAATAAAAAGAGTTGTCCAAAACTACCGGAATTATACAAAATCATTGTTGACCCATACCTTGATGGTTTTGGGGGGAGTTGACTATGGTTTTATACGTATTTTTATGTATATCTTTATACGAATTCATATTTAAATATTTATTTTATACGAAATAGGTATAAATATTTTTTAAATGACACGCGAATCGAGGCTATCCGTGAATACAGTTCGGGGTTGATCGGGTCATTTTTTGCGAATTCCGATCACAAAACGGACCCTACAAGGGTTAAAATGACCCGTAAAACCTTGAATGGGCTATTTTTTTTCCTGATATGTAAATCGATGCACACAAGTCGAGGCTATTCATGAAAGACGTTCTCAGGTTGTTTTTTTGCAAATTCAAACCTCAAAACGGACTCATTGAGGGTTAAAATGACCCGTAAAACGTTGAATGGACTATTTTTTACCTGACCCCGTCGATCGATGCACGCAAATCAGGCTATTTTCTATCTGTGAACCTCGATATGCGCGCATCGATCTACGTGTCAAAAAAAATTGTTTGTTCAAGGTTTTATAGGTCATTTCAACCTTTAAGGGTCCGTTTCGAGGTTGGAATTTGCAAAAAATGACCCAATTAGCCCGAACGACATTCGTGAATAGCCTCGACTTGCGTGCATCAATTTACGTATCAGGAAAAAATAGCTCATTCAAGGTTTTACAGGTCATTTTAACCCTTATGGGGTCCGTTTTGTGGTCGGAATTCACAAAAAACGACCCGATCAACCCCGAACTGTATTCGCGGATAGCCTCGATTTGCGTGTCATTTAAAAAATATATTTATATGTATTTCGTATAAAATAAATATAAGAATATGAATTCGTATAAGAATGCACATAAAAATACAGAATTACGTAAAAAAATACGTATTCGTATAAAGATACACATAAAAATACGTATAAAACCATGGTCAACTCTCTCCAAAATCATCAAGGTATGGGTCAACAATGGTTTTGTATAATTCCGGTAGTTTTGGACAATTTTTTTTATTTAAGGTGCTTTTTCACAAACCCCCCAAAAGTTTAGGGGGTTTTGGACAAAAAAACCTATTAATAATGATAATTTTTCAGCAACAAAACACGTCCCCTAGCTTGCTAGATTAATAATGAAGTCGAAGGGAAAACAGCTGAAAACAATAATTAAAAAAAAAAAACTACGAAACAAGTGTTGAATATTCTCAACACTCCCCTAGCTTGCTAGGGTTGAAGTCGAAGGAACTACAACTTTAACAGTGAAAACTACGAAACAAGGGTACAATATATAATCTCAACGTCGTTGCGATCGCACACCTGTGGAAGGCTACAAAGTCAAGAACGAAATTGAAAGTTATTTGATGCATATTTAGATCACATTTCTTATATCAAGTATGAGTTAGATCAGTTCATATTGTGACATTGCATCAATATTAGTTGCAATCCAAACATATCCGAGAAACTTGAACAACAAAGTTCAAGTTCAAGTTAGCCATTTAGATTTAGATTTCACATCGTTTATGGCTCAATTTTTACCAAAGTCTTCTTCAGAATAACATGCAACAAGGATTCATGTTTCACATAGAGAAATACAAAGACGTTATTGAGGCGCGTTTGATTTGTTCATTATTTGTTAAAAAAAGTGCTTTCCAATTCACTAAAATTATACCTGAATGAGACAGAAACTATACAAAGTTCATATTGTGACATTACATCAATGTTAGTTGCAATCCAAAGTTCAAGTTAAAGTCAGTCATTTAGATTTAGATTTCACATTGTTTATGGGTCAATTTTTTTTTACCAAAGTCTTCTTCAGAATAACATGCAACAAGGATTCATGTTTCACACAGAGAAACACAAAGACGTTATTGAGGCGCCTTTGATTTGTTCATTACAACAAAAAAAAGTGCTTTCTAATTCACTAAAATTAGACCTGAATGATGACAAACTATACAGAGTTCATATTGTGACATTGCATCAATGTTAGTTACAATCCAAACATGTCCGAGAAACTTGAACAACAAAGTTCATGTTAAAGTCAGCCATTTAAATTTAGATTTCACATTGTTTATGGGTCAATTTTTACCAAATTCTTCTTCTGAATAACATGCAACAAGGATTCATATTTCACACAAAGAAATACAAAGACGTTATTGAGGCACGTTTGATTTGTTCATTACAGCAAAAAAAAAAAGTGCTTTTCAATTCACTAAAATTAGACCTGAATGATGACAGAAACTATACAGAACTCGGTAATTCCGTGATTTTTCACATTACTTTTTTTAAACTAAAAAAAAGAAAAAAAAAATTGGTATATTTTACAATAATATAGACATAAATGTAAAAGATAAATTCTCCAAAAGTTACAATATACATAAATAGAATTACAGAGTAGAAGCAGGGTAAAAAAACAAAAACTTCAAAAAAAAAAAGGGAAAATTAACAGAAGCTCAATCGGGTTGAGTTAAAACTCAAAAGAGGGGTTTGTCTTTACAAGTTCGGGCCTTTTTTTGTCAAAACCGACTATTTTGGGTCGGCTTGTCACCGGATTTTGGGTCGGGTCTACTTTTACATATATAGCAGACTTCTATCATATTCATAATGGGTAAATGGTTAAAGAGTACTCTAAGGAGCAGCTATGTCCTGTGCTCTCATTGCTGAAAATTTGACTCAGTATGTGTTAGTGAAGGTCACTTGAGGATTTCAGAATTACGTGAGCAGCAATTTCATTTTCTCTAATATATCGGATTCATGCCTAAAAACGAATGTAATGATAAATTTAATAACCAAAACATGCAAATGCTAGTGTTATGAGATGATTTATAAAATATTCTCAAGAGAGAGCAACAAACACAATCACACACTTCACACTAATCAAAATATCTCTTCAGAAAATGTAGTAATTGGACATGAGGCCAAGAAATTGAAACCCTGATCAATTTTCATTATTTTGTGTTCTATAGGCATCATAGATTCATAGCTAAAACAAATTTCATCAACTCATCTTTACAGCTTTGGACTACGGATCTATTTAGTAGGGAAGAAAAAAATCCCTGAAGACAGTTTTCCCCTTCTTACCTTAATTGATTTGGGCCAGAAAATTAAATGGAAAACTTGGGCTGGAAAATTGTTTAACACCCTGCTATAAACATTTCCCCCTAAAATTTGAAGAAAGCTATTTTTTTTTCTTCTCATTCCACGCATCTGTGTGCCTTCTTAGGGACATATTTAAACCATTGCTTTTGGGCCCTAATTTTCATTTTATATTGATTTTCAGTTCAACTAAACAACGAAAAAGTTTCATGAAAATGAGTTTTTCAATTGTAAAAAGTTTTCAATCAAAAAAGTTTTACATCATATCAAATGGAGCCTACATGACAAGATGTAATTGTGTAGCAGTCCTAGCAGAATATAAGGCTTCGTATGTTTTACCTAAAAAACCACTTTGCCTTTCTTGGACGCCGGGAGTGGCTGGCAGTCAAACGTCTAAATTTAATTGGAATTAGGTTAAGAAGATTTACACAATAACACAGCATATAACTAAATTTGTCCCACACAAATTCAATTCTCAGCAGTTAATATACAGGTGAATCTGAACTTCTAACTGACAGTATGCTAACTTATCTGTCAAAATAAGAATTCTATGGTTGTTGACAGATTGCCATAAATTATGCCTGAATAAAGAGAATATGCAACAGAAGGATCGAAAAGAATTAGCGCCACAGATTTCATGCATGTTGATCATTAATCAAGGAGGACCACAAATTTGTTTGAAAAGTCACAAAATTTAGCAATTTCTTGTAGCAAAAGATTTAGCTAATAATTTTAAAAACAAGGTCCCACTCCCAGTATGATGCATGGTTACTTTATCAGCTAAAAAGGAAGTTTATGGTCAAAATAAACAAGTGCACACAGATATGGAAAATAAGTTGAAGTGCAAAAACAGGTTCAAATATTTACCTAAAACCTGAAAGCCCACTAATATTGACCAGTTTGATGTCTTCTCCTCTGGGTTGGTATCAGCAAAAGTTTATATTATTTTGGTATCCATGCCTTTCTCTGCTGCATAATGAAAAAGAATTGGATTGTAGTTGATGCGGAATGGATGTAATGGATCAATAGTCCAGTTAAGTCCAAAATTTATCACCAACATTAGAATATTAGGTAGCCAACAGGCAATCAAACAAGCATAATATGTCTCATATAATATACCTTAAAGAAAATTTTCTGAGACTGTTTTGATAGTCAACCACCACTAGTGCAGAAGCCACACCTACACAAGTAAGAAAGAACACATTTGCACATTATTAATATTTATAATATGTTAACATTTTTGCACACCTACTCAAGTAAAATTTTCATATTATCTACCTTATAGAGGACAGGGTAGTTGCATTAATTTTTGCTGTAGCTTCTTATGTGCTTTATTACATGACAATCTGGAACAATCTATACAATGGAAGGAGAATGTGCCTTATAAGTGTGTTCAAATGTTCAAATGGTGACATTAATGTTATAATATGTTCAAATGGTAATATATAACATATTGTTATGTGCTTTATAATATAATCTATGTTACCTAGACTCTTCATTTTACCTCAAGTACCCATGTCGGATCCTTGACACTCGGACATGGGTACGACACTTGGATACTTCATTTTGGGCTAAAATCTTGGTAATTTTTTACAAATTAGCCGAGTCGGACACTTGGACACATACCCATGGGTATACGAGTCCAAGTAACATAGAATATAATATTATAAATGTTAACATATTATAAATGTTCAAATGTTCATTATAAATATTATAAATGAATATTGCAAATGTTAACATATTAATTAATGTTATAAATGAATATCTTAATATTATAAATGTTAACATATTAATGTTATAACATATGTTCAAATGGTAACATATAACATATTATAACAATATTAATGTTACAATATTGTTATGTGTGAGAACATTATAACAATATTGCATATTATGTTCCATTAATGTTCAAATGTGTTCCATTCTCCTTATTGCATAATATTGGCACAATATATTGCATAAAGCTGCTTCTGTGCTTTATCTCACCATATTATTATATTGCATAATATGGATGAACAAAACTGAAAATAAGTCCAAAAGAACAGGGCTAAAAGTGTCATCCAGGCACTCCATAATTGATAACTATGGTTTACAACTTATAAGTATTTCTAAGTGTTTGAAATGCATTTATTTAACTCAAAAGAGACAAAAATAACGGGAAGCATAGAGTTGCATCAAAGCGTTCACTATCACATACTCTCCGAGTCTCCTTCCATTGTATAGATTGTTCCAGATTGTCATGTAATAAAGCACATAAGCAGCTACAGCAAAAATTAATGCAACTACCCTGTCCTCTACAAGATAGATAATATGAAAATTTTACAATGTAAACCATTCTATATTTCTATGCCAAAAAAAATGTAGAAGGTGTGAATGTATCTAATTACTCTACTACTTCCAAAATAAAAAGAAAAAGATAATTGGTCATGATGATACAGAATTAGAGATAATGCAATGATGAAAGATGATGCTAGAGCAATACCTCTAGGTGGCCTTTTCCATTGGTCCAATGAACAACTACTCTGATTATAAATTTCCATTCTCATAATTGATTTATTATCAATCTCCTTCCTCTCTTGACAAGATGAGGCAAGAACATGCGAATGATATCATTTGCACACAAAAAAAAAGTGACATTTGCAAGTGGGGAAAAAAAACCTCCTAAGAGCCTGTCAATATCTTCTGCAACCAATATGAGAAGAGAAAGGTGATGATAGAAGATAGTAACGAGTTTGATCATTCTTCCAATGGTTTCCGCCATTAGGGCTAATTATAAATTCCACAAAGAACAAGCTTTCAGGAATCAAGATCTTCAGAAAAGACACTATCGGTCATTGGCTGATTGAGCCTCAAGCCTTTTTGAATCATCTCATTGTAAAGATGATGAGCTCTTTCTTTATTGCCATTTTCCAGATGAGATGATATCAGCGGCTCATAGATGCATATGGTTGGACCTAAAGACCGTTTTTTCATGATTTCTAGATACTTATCTGCTTCTTCCAGTTTCCTGCATATGCATAAAGTCCTGATCAATGAAGTGAAAATTAGTAATCCGGGAGACAGTGACCTGAATTCCATTTCATAATACAGTTTTAGAACCTCTTGAATATTTCTCTCTCTTCCATAGCCATCAATCAGATGAAGAAATGTTGTTTCATCAGGATTATAACCTTTCTCCATCAAAGCAGTCAAAATTTCATTGGCCTTTCTCATATCCCCTGATTTGCATAGCTCTTCTACCATCTCATTAAAAGCTGAAGTGCTTGGGAGCATACCTTTTTCTGCCATTTTTTCACAAAGTTGAAAACTGTCCACCAAGGCACCTATTTTAGCACAACCCATTATAAGAGAATTATAAGTATCATCATATGGTCTAAGGCCCATGTTTACCATTTCTTCCATTAAGTTAAGTGCCTCTTCTACCATCCCGCCTTCACAATAGCTTCCAATAAATAGGGTGTAAACGAAAGAGTTGGGAATAAAACCATTACTCAACATTTGCCCATACAATTGTAGTGCCAATTTTATTTCTCCACTTCTTAATCTAGCATAAACAACCATAGAGTAAGATACAGCATCAAGAATCAGGTTTTTCAGTAATAATGTCTTCAACAGAGCAAGGCCTTCCTCAATTCGCCGCTCTTCTAACATCCTAAAAACCAAACTAGTGTTGACAATCACCATCGGAGAGCATCCCTTGCCATGAATTCTATCAACCATGTCAACAAACTTCTGCAGCTCACCTGCTTTGCACAATGCATTGATCAATATTTTAACAGTTGCTTCCTTCGGGTCTATTCTCTTCTTAATCATATGGCTATAGACCTCCCATATCAAATCAATGCTATCAGGAGATTTTTGTATGACATGAAGCAAAGTGTTGAACGTCACGAGACTCAATGAGAATCCATGCTTGTCCAGGTAACAAACAGCTTCAAAGGCAGTACGATACTTCCTTAACTTGCTGTAAGTTTGCACCAACAAATCAAACACATATGGGCTAGAGTTGGTTATCCTGTATGTTTTCAGTAGCATATCAACAACTGAAAATCTCAAAGAATAAGCAACCTCATTCTCAACATTTCTGGTCAAAATGGCTTCTAACAAACCGCGAGCATCATTTACAAGACGTGCATGTATTAAAATATGAATGGTGATACAATAGTGCTTGAGCCCATGGATAAGATTATTTTTATTCGCAACCCAATGAAAAAAACTCAAAGCTCGTTTTGCCTCAACTGGTTCCTTGAGTTCTAGAAGTACTTTTTCAATAATAGCATCATCCAAATTCACTGAATCATATTTTCTGCTTAAAGTATCCCAGTTCAAACCTTTACGGAGGGAATCACAAAGAGACATTGCAACAGAATGAGTTGGATCATCCACTAATGAATGATGACTGAGACGGCGCAAGGTGGGTTTCATCCCTGAAAGAAAGAGCTTTGTGATAGTAGGAATTCTGGGGTGCAACATGGAGACCATCTCTACCAACAACGAATTTTCAGCAATTGAGTGAAGGAGTGAAATAGGAGTAACTACTACTACATCCTGTGAAGCTCTATCCCTATTCCCTTCAAAAACAAATTACATTCAGATCAAATAATAATAATGCAAATAATTGGCAGCCTATAAACCAATGAAGAAATTGAAAATATGAATATCAAACATACAAAAAATTTACTCACAACTTCACAAGAATCAGTCATCTTATAAAACAATTGGAGTATGAGGTGTTTTGTTATGTTGGTTATAGTATGCGTGCCACGTGTAATAATCTAATTACATATGTTAGTTTTTGGTTAGTTAGACATATAAATCAGTATTAAAGCCTACTGTGAGCACTACTTGTATTATTACTTTTACTCTCTAAGTGAAATTACTCCGATCTGTTGCTTCGCTATTCTGTTCCTTCTACTCTCTACTGCAAATCCATCACAGTATCAAAGCTAAACATTAATCTTTTTTTCAATTTATTGTTCTTCGCACTTTCCAGTTGAAATCTGCGCTTGCGACTTTTTTTTCTTCGAATTACTTGCTGAAATTGACAAATTCCAGCAACAATGGTGCGTGAAAGTTCTGCAAATTCTGTTATTCTTCCTTTGAATCACAATACTTTAAGTAATATCTACATACATCCTAGCGATTCCAATATCCAACAACTTGTTTCTTTTAAATTTGGAGGTGCTGGGTTTAATGATTGGAAAAGGTCCATGCTAATTACCTTGTCTGCGAAGAGCAAGGTTGGGTTTGTAAATGGGTCCATTGTTGAACTGGATGCAGAGACTTCTCCTCAAGAGCATGATGCATGGGAAAGATTCAATGATCTTGTTATTTCTTGGATACTATTCAATTTGGATCCTAAGGTTGCTAAGAGTGTTCTTCACATTCGTTCAGCCAGAGACATGTGGAAAGATCTCATAGATCGTTTTGGGTTTGCATCTCTTACTTAAATCTATAATTTGGAACAAAAACGTACTAATTTGAATCAAGGTCCTTTGTCTATTGTTGAATTCTTTACTGCTATTAAGTGTGTTTGGGATGAATTGAATAATGCTGACCCTATTCCCTCTTGTTCTTGTAATAAATGTACATGTGATTTGACTAAGAGGATTTGGATAGGGACTTAAGGCAGAAATTGTTGAGGTATATTATGAAGTTGAATGATCAATTTAGTGCTATTAGAGGTAATGTGTTGATGATGAGTCCTTTGCTTGACATAGCTCAAGTATATAGGATTTTTGGTCAAGAAGAGAACCATAAAGAGTTGCCTAAAAATCAAGATTCAGGTATTACAAATGATTCTATAGCAATGCTTGCTGATAAACGTCCTTACCACAAACCAAACTATGTTTACATGAGGCCTGGATGAGTAGGTTCTAGTAGTGTTCCTTCCAGGAATCTTACTGGTACTAAAAGGCCAAATTCAAGTTTCTTTTGCACACATTGCAAGATACCGGGCCATAGTTATGAAAGGTGCTTTAAAGTACATGGGTACCCTCCTGGGTTTAAGCCATTTAAGGAAAGAAAGGTAGCTGCATTTTCCCATGTGAACCAAATGCTAATTCTGATCAGGAGCATCCTGTTGATGCTGAGTCTGAAGTTTCTATCAATGAGGGAGGTGGTGTTCCATTCACTAATGCACAATACAGTTACCTAATGAACCTGATTCAGAGCAAGAATAATGCAAAAGATATCTGATCAACATGTACAAAGCACTGGTCAAGCACTTCTGGCAGGTAAGTTTTGCTTAGATTCTACTTCTAAGGTTTCTTGATTACTTGATAGTGGTGCCTGTCATCATATTTGTTATGATGTTAAATTGTTTATTTGTTTTAAAACTAAAATTGCAACCCATAATTACATTAGGAAATTTTGTGAAAAAACCCCTTATCTTAACAACTTTTTGTGAAAACCCCCAAGTTTTTTTTTTTTTGAAAACAAACCCCCTAACGTTTTGAGATGTTATAAATCCACCCCCTAATGTCATTATTCCGTCAAATTTAAAGCTTTTTATTTTATTAAACCCCATAAAGTTCTCAAACATTATTATTTGCACCCCCTAAAGTTTCCAAATATTATCATATGCACCCCTAAAATTTCCAAAAGTTCAATCAAGTTATACATCAAAATCTTAGTTTTAAAAAGCGTGAGGCGCTCCGAGGCGCCAAGGGTCCCTAGAGCCTAGGCGCTAGGCGAAAGCACTAGCCTTTCGGATACGAGGCGCTCTTTTTTTGCCAAATGTTTTCTAGATCAAAAGTAGAACATATATAGTACACAAAATAATAAAAATAGCCAAATTATTAATGTAGAAATAGACATAAGAAAGATTGTTCATACTAAGCTACCACAGAAGGCCAAAACACATTGAAAATAAAAGAGAAGAAGAAACCAAACATAATAATCTTGGTTGATGACTTTGTAGAAGTGTAGAACACTAGAAGTCCATATCATCATCATCATCCTCACACTCCTCATACTCATACTCAACATAATCTCCATCGTTGTCAATATCTTCCTTCATTACCACACATTTCTGAAATTGCAAACAAAATCAATCAAAACATTGTCTCAACTCTAAATTAATTTCATAATTTAACATAATACACTAACTAGTTAATTTCAAAACAGCAGAAAGTAATTTCAGTAACAAGTCACTAAAATAAGAACTAGATGAAGAAAGAACTGAAAAAAGTAGAAAACAGGAAAATTAGATGAATTAACACTAGATGAAAAAAAGTACAAAACAGAGAATTAAATGAAGAAAAAATTGAAGAAAAAGAAAAAACAATAGGAAAAAAAGAGAATTAGATAAAGATAAAGACAAAAGAAAAAGAACGGAAGAAAAGAAAATTATGACAAAAAAAAGAGAGTAAAAAAACAGGTAGAGAAATAGAGAAGAAGAAAGAAAAGGAAAAAAAAAGGAAAAACGTACCTGAAGGATGCCAGTGACGGTTGATGGCGCAGTGGACTGAGTGAAGAGGATGGCGGCGATGAAAGTGAGGAGGCAGGGCAGCAGAAGGTCGACTCAGTGATGAAGATGAAGTGATGATATTTCTCTCTCTCCTTTTTAATTTAATGCAGCATAACATTAAAAAAGAACATTTTGAAAAGCAAAACTGCACTACAACACTATAAAAAAGCTTTATTTTTTTCCCCCAAAGTAAAATAGGTTGTATTTAAAATCCCACGCTTTTTACTCAAGCGCCTAGCGCCTCAGGCGCTAAAGCCCGCGCTTTTGGGAATCGCGTCGCCTAGCACATCAGAAGTGTTTTGCCCAACGCCTGAAGTCGCCTCTCGCCTAGGCGCGCCTCAAGCACGCTTTTTAAAAATAAGATCAATATTCAATCCAAATCAATTGGAGGCAAAATTCTTTTCAAATTACTAGGTAATGAAAGAAAAACTTCAACTAAAATCATAAATTAAGTGTTCCAATTGTATATTTGACGGAATTATGACATTAAGGGGTGCATTTTATAACATCTCACAACGTTAGATTTTTTTTAAAAAAATAAAAATTTAAGAAAAAAAATCCTTAAGGGGGTTTTCACAAAAAGTTGTAAACATAAGGGAGTTATCACAAAATTTCAATTACATTACGATTCCTGATGGAAGGAAAGTTAAGGTTGCTAATGTTGGTGATGTTTACTTGGCTGATGGACTGATTTTGTATGGTGTTTTGTATAATTGAAATTCAATCTTATATTAGTAAATAAACTTTTTCAAGATTTGAATTGTTCCTTTTGACAAAGATAATTGTTATATCCAGGGCCTTGTTCAGAAAAAGCTTCCTTATCTTCTTGGTAAAGTGTCTCAACTCTCAAGGATTGTATCAAGTGTTTGACCAAAAACAACATTCTGCCACTCTATTTCTTGAGCATCAAACATGTTTTTCAGCAGTTTTTGATAGTAAATTATGGCATTTAAGGATAGGGCATTTGCCATTTATCTAGCTTTCCTTTAAGTTCAATAAAGTCTAAGTTTCCTTTTCAAAAATGTTCATGTTGATGTATGGGGTCCATACAAGGCTAAGTCTCACAATGGTTGTAACCAATTTTTTACTATAGTGGATGATTTTTCCAGATTTAGTTGGATACATCTTCTAAAAGCTAAATCTGAAGTTGTTGATACTTTCTCTCAATTTTTACAGTATGTTGATACTCATTTCAAAGCTAAAATTCTTATTGTAAGATCTAATAATGCTAAGGAACTAACTGAAGGTCCTATGAGACAATTGTTTCTCAAGTATGGTATACTTTCTCAAACTAGTTGTAGGGACACCCTCAACAAAATGGTGTGTTTGAAAGGAAACATCGGCAACTTTTGGAGACAACCAGGGCTTTAAGTTTTCAATCCAACATACCATCTAAGTATTGGGGAGAAACAGCACTTTGTGCTTCCTACCTAATTAATACGATTCCTTTAAAAGTTATAGGTCATAAATCTCCTTATGAGCAATTATATGGTATTAAACCTTTATCAAATCATCCAAGGACATTTGGGTGTTTGAGTTATGTTTCTACAACAAGAATTCATATGTCTAAATTAGACCCAAGAGCTGTTCCATCTGTTCTTATTGGTTATTCTTCAATAAAAAAGGTTATAAAATTTTACAATTGGACAGTTTTAAAATAATAGTTTGCAGGAATGTGATTTTTCATGAAACTCACATTCCTTTTCACTTACAAAATATGATTTTGTGTTTCCTAAAAACATTTTCTTGCTTGTTACACCATTATCTGTTGAATATAATGATGCATATTCTGGAAATTTTTGTCTGAAATTGCTACTGCACCTACTAATAACCAGCCTGATGCTGGTTCTTCTAGTAATCAGAACATTGTACCTGTCCGAAATTCTTACATCATGTCCGTACTAACTACTAATCAGTCTATTATTCCTCCTGACAATGTTACAAATCAGTTCACTCAAAACAATGTGAATGGTTCTAATATCACAACAGAACAGTTTAATCAGCTCACGGCCTCACCCAGAACAATGCCACTTTCCCTTCTGAGCATGTTACTGACCTGTAATACAGAGAGCAAAGAGGTCTAGAAGCCTCCTTCAAATTTAGATAACTATTATTGTCATTCTACTTCTACCGAACCCAATACTAAACATTGGTGAAATTTAGTAGCAGCTGATTCCATGGCTTGTTTGGTCAATTCAGTTTCGTATTCAGAACCTAAATCTTATGCTCAAGCTTCATTATTACCTGAGTCGGTAGAGGCTATGGAAAAAGATATTACAGCCCTAACTGATAACAAAACTTGGGATTTAGTGGATTTGCCTCCAAATTAATAAAAAAAAACTAGGTTAGTAGTTAGAGGCAATACACAGAATATGGAATTGATTATGATGAGACTTTCTCACCTATTGTTAAAGTGACTACCTAGGTAGCACGGAGACGGATTCGGGGTCAAAAACGGGGACGGGGACAGGGACGAAAAACGGCAAATTCAAAAATTCTAAAAACGGGTACGGCTTGGGGACGGCAAAAATATGTATATATATTATTTATTTTTTAGAGGAAATATATATATATATATATAGGGTTGGGTTCCGGTGAGAAGAGTGTTTATAGTGAGAAACGTGAGAAATTAGATACATTGAGGGATAATTATAGGTACACCAAGTTATTATTATAGGTACAACAAATTACTACTGTAAATACATCAAATATTGATGCATCAAGCAAATACCAAAGTTATATTATAGAATGCCTCAAGTACTACAAAAAATCATGGTAAATACATCAGACAATAATTGAAGATACATCAACTATACTTTGCAAGTACATGGCTAAATTATTCGAAGTACATAAAAAAATATGGTAAATACATCAAGAGATCACTATAAATACCTTAAAAGATAACTTTAGAAACATCAAACAAACACTGTAAACTAATCATATAAATGTTGCTCATACTTCATACATTAATAAAATTTTCTACAATTACCAAACATGTTCTACTGATATAATCCAAATACATTATTCGTCCATTGTTTGTAACTGACGAGCGCACTAAAGCTACTAACATATATAATGATATAAAAGAGATACTAAAATCCTCAAAAAAAAAAAAAAAAGCACAACAATAATTATGAAAGAAATTAAGTTGATGTGAAGAAACGGAAATTTCCATCACTGATTATCAACGGCCTTTGCGATAATAGAATCAATGTCTCTAGGTTTAGTGGACTAAGAAGAATTTGATTTTTGGAAGAGTAATTAGGCTTTTGAATTTGATTTTGCGAATTACTTTGTCTGATGGATTTGATTAATTGATTATGTGGGATGAGATGTTTCTTAAAAAGAGTGCATGAGAATGAATGTATGTTGAGTGAGATGCTCTGAGGTTGAAGAAGAGCAAATGAAGCAGCTGTACTCCGATTGAAATTCACGAAATTGAAACAGTGTTGTTCCTATGAGAAGCTAATGTTATAATCAATCTTGACCGATCATCTATACGATGATCAACGGTGGAGAGTATTTCTCACCCTTCTCACCAAAAGTACATTTCTCACATGAACCTAAATCTATATATATATATATATATATATATATATATATATATAGATGTAGGCTCATGTGAGAAAGGTTATAAGGGTGAGAAATGTGAGAAACAATCTCAAACATTGAACATAATTCATTTGTGCGGTCAAGATTCGACCCAATCATGAAGCAATCCTCCTGCCTTCATCATCACCCATTCACCCTTCATCAATAATCAAATTTCTTTGTTCAATCATCAATTCGATTAAAGCCTTCATCATCACCCTTCATCAATAATCAAACTTCTTTGTTCAAACAGCAATTAGATCATTTTTGGTTTATTATTAATTAATTCTCTTCCTTCATTCTCACCTCCATTCCCACCCACTGCTTCCTCTAACAACGATGAAGATGAGGACATCGACGACGACGGCGACAATGTCGACGACCTCTGCACTTCGATCATCCTCATATATAAGCTCTTTCCATAACAGAGTACATTTTGGCGGTCTCACCATTTCGGTGACGGAGCATCGTCTACAAACCATTCCTTGGTGTTCTCTTCCCAATAGTATAATCAATTTTAAGAACAATCATAAATGGCGAAGAATCTCGAAATCTCGTTCAATTAGATTTTTGTTTTTGGTCAATCATAGATTTTTTTTTTTTTTTTTTTTTTTACATTTGGGTGATTGATGTATGTAATGTTTTTAGTGAATGTACTTGTTATAGCTACTTGATGTATCTAACTATAAAAAAATTAATGTATTTATAATACATATTGAACGTATTCATAGTTCATAGTAAATGTACCTATATATCATACATGATGTATCTTTACTTTTCTCACCTTCTCACAATAAGAGTTTTTCTCACCGGAACCCAACCCTATATATATATATATATATAAATTTAAATAAATGATAAAATTCAAACAAATACTCTACTGATAACAAGTGGTAAAGTAAAAAAAAATAAAACCAAAAAAAGGTAAACCTAACACCTAGTACCTAAAAAAGGCCGAAAAGAAAGAAGAAAGAGAAAAAAGAAAAGAAGTCAGAAGAGAAAGAAGAAAGAGAAAAAAGAATGTTTGAACATTTATGATTAAATGGGCTTGGTTACATGAACTAAGGAAAGAGAAGATTAGGCAAATAGAAACTACGAGTCCAACGGGTATCTCGCGACCCGCGAGGAACCGTCGCGACTCGTGAAAAGTTTCTGGAAAGAAACAAATCACAAGCCACGAGACAGAGAAGACTCGCGACTCGCGAGCCCAGGTCGCGACTCACGAGCCTAGGTCGCGACTCGCGAGCTCCTCTTCGCGGCTCGCGATTTGCTTCTGGAAAATTCGAACAGTTTTTCGACTTTTCGTATGCTTTTGCCTAGGATGCTTGTATGTATTAAGCATGTGTTTAATGGCTTCATTGCAGTATTAAACAAGTCTTAAAGAGGTTTAACATCAGAACTTGAAGGTTGCCTAGTGAATGGCATCTTCAAGGGTGTTAATTGTACACAATTAATCACCATTATTCTGATTTTATGGTGCTTTAAGGTGGTGTTTGTTCAGCTCTTTTGAGCTCATTCCTCTTGCCTTATATGCCTATAAATAGGCTTGCTTAGTTCATGGTTGAAGTACACAAAAATATTCAGAATTTCTACACTTCATACAACTTGCTTGCACTTGGTATACTCTTGCAATTTATACTAAGTGTGTTCTAAACACATAACAAACACAAAGTCCTTTTAAGGTATACTCTAAAGATCATATAGAGTGTACAAGTTTCTCCATTGTATCTCACTAAACATTTCGTGGTAACCCGGTGATCTAAAGGGGCGAATAAGTTTAGAAGGAAAGTGTAGATTCCACGCCTTGGAGGGTTACATCAACAATTTCCATACTATATTTCTAACAAAGAAAAGAAGTTAGAAAAGAAAGAAGAAAGAGAAAAAAAGAAAGAGTTCAACTGTTCGAGCACTTTTCTTCGAACAAATATGAAATTAAAGGTGAAGAGAACTGAAGATAGTTAGACGCCGACGAAAGCACCGGAGGTAACAGACGGCGACGGCAAAGGTGGCTAGCTTTGGCGACCGATGAATCGAGGTTAGAGAGAGAAGTTAGATAAGTTTTCTTAATTGTTGAAAACCCTAGATTTTTACCCCTTTCTTTGGAAACCTAGATTTTTTCCCCAAAAACCTTTAACTCGGTGACTTGGGGACGACACTTTTGCTCGGTAGCCGTCCCCAATATGTCCCCACTATGAGCCAGCCATACCCACCACGACCAAGACGTTTCGGGGACGTGTTTTTGCCGAACCCGCACCCAACCCGTCCCCAGTACAGGAGCTTTGACCTGGGAGCCGTCCTCATGCTTCCTAGATGACTACTATAAGATGCATTTCAGCCTTAGCTGCCTCTAAACATTGGGAAGTGTTTTAATTGGATGTAAATAATGCATTTCTTCATGGAGAACTTCATGAAGAAGTGTATCAACAAGGCATTTCCAACCCTCATGGGAAAGTTTGTAAGCTAAAAAAATCTTGATATGGTCTCAAACAAGCTTCTCGACAATAGAACTATAAGTTAGCAGAGGTTTTAAAACCTAAGGATTTGAACAAAGTAAATATGATTACAGCTTGTTTATAAATAAATCAGGAAAGATGCGACCATAGTGGTTGTTTATGTTGATGATGTATTAGTTAGTTAGTTACTGCCATACTGGGAACAATCAAACTATTATTGATGAGCTAAAGGCTTTCCTGCATCACACTTTTAAAATAAAGATCTTGGCAAGTTGCATTATTTTAGATATAGTTATTACCTATGTTTTTTATTGGATTTTATTAACTCAAAAGAAATTTACAAAGGAGCTTCTTCAAAGTTGTGGGATGGATTTGTCTCACAAAACTTAAACACCTTTGGCAATTAATATTAAGCTGTAAGCTGCTGATGGTGACATACTTCAAAATTCAAAACTATATAGATCTTTAATTAGTTGGCAAATAAAATTTTCTATCCAAACACAAGACCTGATTTAACCTATGTTTATGCAAGAGCCTTATTCTTATGACATGAATGCTTTGCATCATACATTAGGCTATGCAGCTAACACTGCAGGTCAAGGTATATCACTCAAAGCATCTCAGCTTGTCTTGCAAGCCTTTTCTGACTCAAACTGACTTCATGTCTAGATTCTAGGAGGCCCATTTAAGGATATGTGTTATTGTTTGGTTCTTTTCCCCATTTCTTGGAAGTCTAAGAAGCAATCAACAGTCTCCAAGTCTTCTAGTGAAGCTGAATACAGAGCTATAGCAGCAGGCCAGCAGCTGCTTCAGAAGTTACATGGGTGATAAGGTTGCTAGAAGAATTTGGTGTTCCTAATTTGCAACCTGTAACCTTGCATTGTGACAACCAAGCAAATAGAGATTGATTGCCACTTCCCAAGAGATAAAGTGCTTGAAGGTCTAAATGTCTAATACAACTCTCATACATGCCTACTAATCATCAACTAGCAAATGTGTTTACAACATCCTTATCTTCCCCTCAGTTTAATGAGTTTTTGTCCAAGTGGGGTGCATGTTTCAAATACACCACCCAACTTGAGAGGTGGGTGTTGGAGTATGAGGTATTTTGTTATGTTGGTTATAGTATGCCACGTGTAATAATCTAATTAAATATGTTAGTTAGACATAAAACAGTATTAAAGCCTACTGTGAGCACTACTTGTATTATTACTTTTACTTTCTAAATGAAACTACTTTAAATTTTTTTACTTCTCTAATCTGTCCCTTCTTCTCTCTACTGCAAATCCATCACATCTTCATAGAGAACCAGGAAGCATTAGCAAGTGCCTCCCTGTTACAATGCAAGTCAGGTATCATAAAAAGATCCTGTCTTAAAAGCTGCTGAATTCTAGAACACGTTGATAAACAAGCATCTTATAGCTAAAGAAGAGCTATACATAATTAAACATTAGATTACGAAAATTAAACATACTTCAAGATCAAAATCTGTCTTAAAATCTATCTCAAGATAAAATAAATAAATAAATAAACAAAGGAAAAATTGTCAAAGCCAACCTTTGGCCCGTCTGCCATAATTAAGCTAATCTTTTGAAAATTCCAAAATTAAACTAACCTTGTGACCATTTAAACCAAAAATAGGTTGAATGATTGAAGCAACGGTAACTGGTTGGTTAAAATTGCCAAAAACAAGCCAACCTTTGGCTGATATTCCACAATTAAGCCAACCTATTGAAAATCTAGAATTAAGTTAACCTTGTTATCATTTAAGCTAGAAATAGGTTAAATGATTATTTAAGCTGTTTTTCTTTTGTTTTATATCATTATTTTATAATCATTCAACGTTTTATTGCTTTAAATGATAACACTAACCTAAATCAACATGTAACTAATAGATTAAATAATAAATTAACCTATTTTTGGCTTAAATGATAACAAAGTTAGCTTATTTCTAGATTTTTAAAAGGTTGGCTTAATTGTGGAAGATCGACCAAAGGTTGACTTATTCTTGGCAATTTTTCATTTTCGATTTAAATGACAACAAGGTTAGCTACTTAGTTTTATTATGGAATTTTTAAAGGTTGGCTTAATTGTGGACAATCGGCCAAAGGTTAGCTTATTCTCGAACAATTTTTCCATAAATAAATAAAGATCAAAATTATAACATAGCAAAATCAATAACACAGGTAATTTCATAGGTATAATTAGTTTCATCTAGGCCTTCTCCTTCTGGTCATTGCTTCATACATTACCAATATCAACAATATCCCTAAAATATATGAATACATTGTCAAGTTTGGCCAATATCTTCTGATCATCATACTAAGAATTCTTTTTGAAATTTTAAGAAATACAGTAAGAATTAAATTTCAAACGACCTAAATTATAATCAAGCGCATCACAAAAGCGTCATATTTCTAGTAGAAAAAACTAATTCTTTAAAAGAAAGAAGGATAAACAACAGAATAAGCAAATAATCCATACAATGAAATAATTAGCAGCATATCGAAGTTGATAAATTTCACAACTCAAAATAACAGAATATGCAAAGGAATTAAAAGTTGAAGTACATACGGAGTAGCATTTCATTGGATGGAATGGAGATACAAGACAAAAAAAAGTACCTTCAAAGGTATAAAGGTGATGATTGATGAACGATGACTAACGAATCTTGACACCATAACTTTGACGAAGCTATATTCATCCTGTGCAACTTCAATTGCTCATACTTTAGTTTACCAGTGAATTGATTAACCGAGTGTGTTTCAGTGTCGACAAAACTAATCTTCGTTTTGGTACAGATTTACACAGTACATCATCCCCCGCAGGCTCGCACGATGATGCATTTCAACTTCAAATAACATCGCTGCTTGCTTTGTTTTTTCTCTTTCATGTGTTTGTGATTAGCATTGTCAATTGACGTCATAGCTGTGCCAATATCAATTTTAGTTGTGTCAATATCATTCTATGCTCCACTCATAAAAGTTGTGCCTATATCAATTTTAGTTGTGCCAATATCAATTCCCCATAGTTAGGTATCTGTTTTAACTTTTATTTCAGCTCAATTCAATTAATTTTAATTTCAGGTCAATTCAGTTAATTTTAACTGGAGAATTTTATATGGTATCATTGTATTTTTTGGCTTTTTCATGTGGTACCACTAATTTTATAGGATTTTACATGTACCACTATAAATTAATCTTATTTTATGTCGTAATATTCCATAAATTAAAATGTTAATTAGAGGTTAAGTAAGGTTAAGATTTTGTCTCAATTTGTATGTTTTGATATGTGTATAGGGAAATTAGTTGGATTAAAGTTTTTAAGGGTCATTTTGGTCTAATTTAAGTTCAAAATTAACAAACACCATCATTGTCAATTTTATCCATAAATTCAATCTTTAAAGGTCAAAGTAGCCCCCAAGAAATTATTCAAGCATTTTTTTTTATAGTATACAAACCAAAACACGTGAAATAAGATGAACCCTTGACCTATTTGACTTTTAAATTAACATTTTACTTAAAGGAATGTTATGAGATGGAATAAGATCAAATTATAATGGTACCACGTAGAATTATGAAAAATAATAGTACCACATAGAAAAGCCAAAAATACAGTGGTACCATACATATGGAATATCTCATTTTAATTTCACTTCAATTCAGTTAATTTTGTTTTCACTTCAATTCAGTTACTTTTGATTTCAATCAATTCAGTCCAATTTGTGTATTTTGATTTCAAAAAATTAAGTCGAATTGGTGCAATTATGTAATCCCCGTATTTTTAGAGGAGTAATAGATTTATTTTAGTGTATATATTTACAAGAAAATAAATTTTCAATTTAATGAATTGACCGTTTTTGAAATCAAAACATTTTAGAAATGGATCATTTTTTTGAAAGGACACCAAGCCCAAAACTTTATTCACCTTTAAACACTTCTTAAATGAGCAAAAACCTAATTAGTGTCATAATATATAATTAATTCTATCTGGTACCACTGTGGTTTTGCCTTTTCTATATGGTACCCAATTTTAATTTTTTGTCCATATGGTACCACTGTAATTTGTGTTTGGTCTCTGACGTGACACTTCCATTATATTTAACGGTTTAAGTTTTTTTTTGCTTGATTTATGCATATTCTTTTACGTATTTTAGTGTTCATATATGTATTTTTATGCATATTTAATATGAATACGTATTTTTATACACATCTTAAATGCGTATAAATATGTTTTTTTAATGACACGTAAATCGAGGCTATTCAGGAACACATTTCGAGGCTATTCAGGTCGTTTTTTTGCAAATTCTGCCTCGAAACGGATCCCATAAGGATGGGGTTAAAATGACCCTTAAAGCCTTGAACGAACTATTTTTTTATGACACGCAGATCGATGCGTGCATATCGAGACTATCAGGGAATGCTGTTCGGGGCTAATTGGGTCATTTTTTGCAAATTTCGACCTCGAAATGGACCCCATAAAAATGGGGTTAAATGACCCGTAAAACCTTAAACGGACTTTTTTTCCTGACACGCATATCGATGCGCACAAATCGAGACTATCCGGGAACGCATTTCGGGGCTAACCAGGTCTTTTTGCAAATTTCGACCTCGAAACCGATCCCTTAAGGGTGGGTTAAAATGACTCATAAAACCTTAAACGAACTATTTTTTACGGGTCAAGGTTTTACGGGTCATTTTAACCCCACCCTTAAAGGGTCCATTTCAATGTCGAAGTTTGCAAAAAATGACCCAATTAGCCCCAAACTGCATTCCCGGCCTAATAGTCTCGATATGCGCGCATCGAACGGGGTGTCAGGAAGAAATAGCACGTTCCATATTTTATGGGTCATTTTAACCCCACCCTTAAGGGGTCCGTTTCGAGGTCGAAATTTGCAAAAAACTACCTGATTTGCCCCGAAATACGTTCCCGAATAGCCCCGATTTACGTGTCATTAAAAAAACATATTTATACGTAGTTTATATTGTATAATAATACGTATTCATATTAAATATGCATAAATATAGATATATAAACACTAAAATACATAAAAGGATATGTATAAATCAAGCCAAAAAAAAAAGCTTAAACCGTTAAATCTAACGGAAGTGTCACGGCAGAGACCAAACATAAATTACAGTGGTACCATGTGGACAAAAAATTAAAATTGGGTACCATATAGAAAAGGCAAAACCACAATGGTACCAGATAGAATTCCCATTAAATATATTTAAAACAGGAAAAAAGGTATAGCAAGACTTAATCTCGCAACCTCATTTTCACACACTAATGGTTTAAACCATTGGTTTATCTCTCATCCTTGAACTTAAAAAAAAAATTTAATAATTATAAACTAGCTGAAGTTGATGTATAATATAACAAACAAGCGCCCATTCGGTTACTCCATTTCCCCTCACATTATAGATAGGCGTCTTCTTCTTCGTATTCTCGAAATAAAAGTCATCGCAACTTATACATCTAATTATTGAAATTAATAGCAGATCATTTATCAATCTCTTCTTGAATCTATACATATAGTTAAAAGGCGTTACTTTGCAATGAGCTCACCACGTCACACAAAGAGTAATAAGTGTATTTTTTTTTTAAGGTTTTAAAGTGAAATTAATATCTATAATTAAAATAAGGGAAATTCTATCTGGTACAATTGTGGTTTTGCCTTTTCTATATAGTACCCAATTTTAATTTTTTGTCCAAATGGTACCATTGTAATTTATGTTTGGTCTCTGCCGTGACACTTCCGTTAGATTTAACGGTTTAAGCTTTTTTTTTTTACTTGATTTATACATATTCTTTTATGTATTTTAGTGTTCATATATCTATTTTTATGCATATTTAATATGAATACGTATTTTTATACAATATAAACTACGTATAAATATGTTTTTTTAATGACACATAAATCGAGGATATTCGGGAACGCAATTCGGGGCTAATCGGGTAGTTTTTTGCAAATTCCGACCTCGAAACGGACCCCTTAAGGGTGGGGTTTAAATGACCCATAAAACCTGGAACGTGTTATTTCTTCCTGACACGCAGTTCGATGCGCGCATATCGAGACTATTAGGCGGGGAATGCAATTCAGGGCTAATTGGGTCATTTTTTGCAAATTTCGACATCGAAACGGACCCTTTAAGGGTGGGGTTAAAATGACCCGTAAAACCTTGACCCGTAAAAATAGTCCGTTCAATGAGTCATTTTAACCCACCCTTAAGGGATCGGTTTCGAGGTCGAAATTTGCAAAAAGACCCGATTAGCCCCGAAATGCGTTCCCGGATAGTCTCGATTTGTGCGCATCGATATGCGTGTCAGGAAAAAAAAGCCCGTTTAAGGTTTTACGGGTCATTTTAACCCCATTCTTATGGGGTCCAGTTCGAGGTCGAAATTTGCAAAAAATGACCCAATTAGCCCCGAACTGCATTCCCTGATAGTCTCGATATGCGCGCATTGATCGGTCCATTTCGGACACATTTTCTGGCTTTGTTTCACTTGTCTTTCGGCCCTTTTAGACTTTATTTTTTTTGGTTTTTAGTATTTTAGTATAGAATTAGCTTATTTCATGGTTTCCTTCAATAATGTTGTGTTTTATTTGTTTTCATGAATAACTAGGCTCAAAATTGAAGTATTTCAAATGCTCTTGCATATATAGTCTGATTCAAAGACTCATATCTTTTTTTCTATAAATCTTTTTCAGGTGATTCCACTTGGAGAAGATTCCTTATTCCAAGAGCTTTAATTTGATATATTATATGCTCAATTCCTCTAAGAAACGAAGGAGATATGAGCATTTGAAGACCGAGTGCGCAAATCTGCACGACCTGCACGATCCTGCAAAATGCTCGTGCAGTAATAAGCTGCACGATCGTGCAACTTAGTTGCACGACCATGCAGTTTTCCTGCACGATCGTGCAACAAGTCCTTCGTTTCGCCACGATCATGCAAGGTTCAACTGCACGATCGTGCACGATGCAGATTGAAAATTTTGCTTTGGCCATGTGCTTTGTATTCTTTTAGTATAAATAAGGGGCTTAGGCATTATATTAAAAAAGAGTTTTTCCTCTGATTTTAGAATAGATATAGCTAGCCTAAACACATTCTCTAGTTGTAGTTTACTCTCTCAAGAATTCAATTCAATTCCAAGTTTAGTTTTGTTCTTCAATTTCTTGTTTTCAATCTTGTAACCAAGAATTCCGTTAGTAGCAATCAAAGTTCAAATTCCAGGGTTTGTTTTTGTAACGACCCGACTCGCTTAAATCGGCGCGGAAGAAACCGACGAGTCGAATAGTTATAAAATACAACTCAAATACTTAAGAAATTAAAACTAATTCCTCGAGAATATTATTAATCAACCAAAAACGTACAAATACCCACAAGTTTGTACATACTAGTCCAAAAGTCAAACTAAGAATACTAAAATACGAGTAACTCCAACCACACGTCAGAGTCTAAAACAACGTATAAAGAGTACAACAATAACGTATAAAGTCTATACAATACGCCAATACTATCTATAAACAACAGAAATAGAAAATACATCAAACAACAGAAATAGTAAACGTCGCTCGCCCAACCCAAAGCTAAGAAAGAGTATCGTCATCAGAAATACCTGAAAGAAAAACATACAACAGTCCACCATGAGTGGCGAGTAACATAACTGACTCACCCTAATGGGAATACACATGCACATAGCATAAATCAAATAAACGACATCAAATCAATAATCTAGAGTATAAGATCAACCCAAACGTGAATTCGACTCAAACCAACCTAAATCAACTATCTTTGGCGCAATCATTCATATTCTAGACCGGACTGTGCTCGTACGAATGCATCTTACGCGTTCGAACTTTCTACTATGCTCGGATTTGAGAATCTTACTCCCAAACCCCATGAAACCAATCTTACTGGAAATCCATGTCCCGTGAAACCAATCTTACTGGAAATTCACAAAGATCACATAGTATGACTCCAACTATCCCAATACCGCGGATGGAATAGGGGCAACGTCTTGACCCAAATACAATGAATCTTACTCAAAGTATCAGGCGTCTAAAAATGAAATCAAGCTAATTAATTAATTGAATCTTTTAATCAACTTAATCATATTATTCATCATTATTACCCAACATAACTAAATTAAGTTCAAGAATTGCCTCTAGCCTTGATTCTCGAATTTAACTAGTTAAATTATCGATGTTATTCTCAAGAACTGCCTCTAGCCTTAATCTTGAGTCTAACCAATCATAATCCAACATTCAATAATCATTCCTTAATCATATTAGACACTTTCTTTAACTCTCTTTATCACTTAAACCATTTTCTTTAACTTTCAAGATTCGACCAAGAACTCATAAAGAACTCATCAAGAACTCATAAAGAACTCAATCAAGAACTCATAAAGAACTCAAAGAAATCATAAAGAACTCATTCAAGATTCAAGATCTTCAATCAAGAACTCAATCAAGATTCAAGAACTCATCCAACATAATCATCACATGCATATCATCATGATTCATTCGAAAACTTCAACTTAAACTCATCCAAATTCATCAAACTTTGACATAATAATCATGATCATAAAACAACATATATTCAACCATAAAATCATGAAGGATCATCATCAAAACACCATATAAACACACCAAAATCAGATTATAAAATCATACATAAAATCATGGATATTCATCAACAATCAACCCATACATGCATTTAATCTATACTATAAACATAGTATACCAAAAAGGTTGAGTAAGTATGTTACCTTATTGAAGATTACACACTAAACAACACAAAAAGTTGCTGCCCGGAATACACAAAGTACACGGCCAATTAGCACGGCACAACCACGCACGACGCGAACCTTGCACACGGTACCACACGATCAACACGGCTCAACCACCACCCGGCTGCACCTGCACCACGGACCACCGCTGCCACGGCTACTGCCCACGAGCCTGCTGCACTTGCACGGCCCAGCTGCTGCTCTTGCACGGCCTGGCTGTTGCTCTTGCACAGCCTCTACACGGCACCACTCGGTCACCACCACGAACACCCACACGAGCACGAACACGAACCCAAAACCAAACCCGAACTAAAAATCTTGGATGAAATAATTGGGTTTAAATTGTGTTTAGGATACTTAAAGATCAATGAACTTTGAATCTTTAAGTTTTGGGCTTAGAAAGATGGATGAACAATTTGATGATGATCAAATGCCAAAAATGGCGTGAAAGTGATGAACAATTGAGAGGGAGAATTGTGTTTGAATTGATGGCAAGAGTATTTGATGGCATTTGTGTTTTAGATGGCAAAAGTGAGCAAAAGCCTTACTAACTCCTCTATATATAGAGTTAGTTAAGGTGTGAACATAAGGCAAGTGGCAAGCCTTGCCATGCCACTTGAGAACCGGCCAACAAGGGGGAAAAGGGCCTAAAATGGGCTCTCGTGATCAATTGGGCTAATTTGCGAAAACCGCATAATTAATCATGCATAAATCGATTTAGCCCAAAATATTAAATAACTAATTAGAAAATTAAATAAAAATTCTAATTAATTAAATAATAAATAACATAAATAATAAAAACTGAAAAACAAATATTTCGAATTAAATCGAAATTATTCACATAAAATAAAATAAATAGTTCAAAATAAATTTGAACTAACACATAAATACACATAATTACACATAATTATCGGCAAAAATACCAATAAAAAATCTGGGTCATTACAGTTTTAGTTGTTCTTTGTTGATTTTGTTGAGTTTATTAGTTTCTTGTCATCATTTATTTTCATTAGATTTAGTTTGAATTCATAGATTAGTTTTAATTGAATTTCATGATTTTAGTTCCAATGGATTGCATTAGTGAGTAGTTCCTTTTCTAAGGATTGGATGGCTTGATGTTATAGATTTTGGGGGTTAATCATTGAATTGATGGTATTTGAATAATCTTGATTGTAATTTCTTAATTGCTAGAGATAGTAATTAGGATTGTGAATTGATGAAAGTATTTGATGAACTCGGTTTTGGGTTTTGCTAATTTGACTATTCGAGAGAGGTTAACTTAGCCGATCCTAGAATTTCCTATCGCCTAATCGAGAGAGGGTGTTGGGATTGAGTCCATCGAGTGCTTTTGAATGTTCACGTTGCAATCGAGATAATCGAACATGAATTAGT
Organism: Salicornia ramosissima; assembly: GCA_951394345.1. Taxonomy (NCBI): domain Eukaryota; kingdom Viridiplantae; phylum Streptophyta; class Magnoliopsida; order Caryophyllales; family Amaranthaceae; genus Salicornia; species Salicornia ramosissima. The sequence goes on along the minus strand of OX596233.1, from coordinate 18,791,220 downwards.
TCAATGACTATAATTCCTCCAATTGAAGTAACATTAGGGAGTCCAATCTTTAGAGTCTTTAATCTTGATATCTTTCATTTTACATTGAATTCGTTGCTTTCATTTTGTCTCAATTCTTGTAGTCTAGGTTAAATTTCATCATTCAATCAACTATAAAAAGATCCTTGGATCATTCGAAGTTCACGACTTATTCCGCACTAAGTTCCTTGTGGAGCGACCCTAATACCACTAATATTGCATGTTAGTTGTTTAGGTTATTAATTTGTATATTTGTTTGGCGACTAGGGCCGCGACACCCTAGGAGCGACCAAATTTTGGCGCCGTTGCCGGGGAACTCTTTTCGGTTTCGGTTGTGAACTTTTTGATCCAAGTTATTGCTTTCATTTTTTTTCTTTTTTCTTTTGTTAAATAATTGTGATTATCAGTGCTAATCTCTTCTTTAGCACTTCCAACCACAAAGTCCAATTTCACCATCCATCCTCAATACACAAGGATGGTGCAAGCGGACAAATTTTCTTTCTTTTAATTTTTATTTATTTATTTATTTTTCCTTTAATAATTGTTGCTTGCATTTTTGTTGGCTTTTGGTTTCATGATGGCTAGTTTCTTTATTCCTCAATTTGAAGGTGAGTCGTTTTGGGTGTATTTTAATCGAGTTCAAGGTTCACTTCCATTTGACCACACTCATGATTTGTGGCAAATGTGTGAAGTCATATATTCGGGTCTGAATGCTTTTACTTTGAATGTTGTTGAGTCTATGCATAACGGTGAGTTTCGAGCTTTGACCTTAGGGAATGCTTGAAATTTTTATTGTTGGCTAGCCCAAGACACCTATGAATGGGATATGGGTACCCATTCTAGTCAATTTCAACCCAACTTTGGTTCATTTTCTCATTTTTCTCCTAATTGTAGTGATGTGCATCCTAATTTTCATTCTTCACATGATTGCACGCATTACAAGCAAGATTCTCATGTTTCTGGTGATGAAATTAGCTATGATCCGTCCCTTCTTGATGAGTATCTAAGGCCTTCTAACTTTGTTAATACAATTGTTTGTACTCCTGAAGCGATAAAGAGCTATAATGACTTGATTGACAAATGTTTTGAGGTTCACAAATGTCTACCAAAAGGAGGAGAGGGAAGGCGAGTTATCTTTGAGCAAATAAGTAAACTAATAAAGAGACTTGAGATAACAGAATCTTGCTTAGAGGATGAGATGGATGATCTAGGATTTACAATTAACCATGAGGGCGGTTGTGGCAAGGATGGATCAAGCCCTACTTTGAGGAATCCGATTCAAGAGGAGGTAGATGTTGCTCTAAAGGACTATGACGAATCCTTTGAACCCATTTTTGCTTCTCCCTCTCCTCTTGAGCCCACTACCCCTTCCTTTCTTTCTTCGCCTAAATCGTCCAATCTCCATGTTTTCATTGAGGAGGAAGAGGATTTTCTTGGGGTTTTAAATGAATGTGATGATGGCATAGCCCATAGTGATGACTCTAGTGATAGTGAGGATGAGGAGTTTTGTTTTGATTTTGAAAATCCTCTCTTTGAGAATGATGATACCTTTCGTGAGTTTCTAAATCCTCTTTTTGAGGATGATGATGAAAATCATGAGTATCAAAATTCTCTTTTAGAGGATGACGATGTTAAGCCTCATGTTATAATTGAGTCTCGTTCTTGCCCCACCTTACCTAGGCTGTGTGTCCTAGTTCCTTCATCACCCATTTTTCTTCCACCCTATGTTTGTTGTCCGCCTTTTCATGGGTCTTTACCCTTTCTTGAGCCTCATGACTCTTCTCTTGATGCCATAGCGACAAAAGTGTATAGTAATTATAGTTTTTCTTCTTTTTCTTATTTTGATTTTATTTCTTTTAGTTTTTGTTTTTCTTTTAATTTTGTTCCCTTTCCCCCACATAAGCGAAGGATGACATTCCATAGTCATTTTCCTTATTTCCTTCTCTTTGCTTATGTGGTGCTTTCTAGATTTAGTGGCGATGTCCATGACACGCTACTACGAGCTTTGCGATGCTATTTACTAGATGGCATCGTTCTCCCTTGTACATAGTTTTCCTTGTCTTTCCCTTCTTTTTTTTCCCTTTTTTTTGTTTTGTTTTGTTTTTGGAGTTTGGTTCTTGGTTTATCTTCTTTTGCAGGTGTGACGATTGAGCAACACAATTGGATAAATGATGGTAATACTTGTGGAATTAGAGTGTGTTGTTGTAATTTGAAGCTTGCTTTGGTGAGATTGCTCGAAAACCTACTCCTTTTATTTCTTGATTGCATATTTTTAGGTTTAGTTTTAGGAGGAGTTGATAATCGAGGATGTTTGGCTTTTAATTTTCGGCTTTCAAGCCCATTTGAGGATTATTGGTTATCGATGGCGTTGGGCCTCGATTTTATTTTGAATGGTTGCTTGATTGTTGTTTATGTGTTGAGAATGCTTGATTTTTTGCTCCTTTTAGTTTATTGCGTGTTTATTTAATTTTAGTTTTTTTTTCTTTATTTCCTTTTCTTTTATTTTCCTTTTCTATTTTCTATTTTCTTTTTCTTTGTTTTCTTCTTTTCTTTTTCTCGATTAGCCGACCTTGAGTGTAGTTTGTGCATATTTGAACCTTTGTTTTTCTTTTTCTAGTGAATAAGGCATGCTTAGGAGCTTTTCTTTTGACCTTTTAGGAGTTGGCGAGATTTTGAAAACTTGTACAAACTTTTGTGTTCTTGGTTAGAGGTACCGGTAAGATTGGTTGAACCTTTGGGGAATTTGAAGCCTACTAGGAGTATTTGCACCTTGGGGGGGGGTTTAGGTAGCCTTCTCCGTGTATTCTTAGTTTTGGGGCATTTATTTCCTCTACCTTTGAGCCTTGATCAAGAGTTTGTCTAGGATTCCCGAGTTCAAGTGACCGAGCCACCCTTGGGGACGATGAAGGCATTCATTTCTTAGTTAATTTCATTTTTCTCCCTTTTCATTCACTTTTTCTTTTTTTTTCCACATGTTGAGATTAGGCTTTTTCGTTGCCAAATTGGTTTTTGTTTTTCGTTTTTTCTATTCACTTTTGGAGCCCTTTTGAGCTTGAGCCTTCATTTCTTTAAGCCACATTACAAACCTTTTCCTTGCTTTCATTTCACCCTTTTAGGTAAGTGAAGTTAGGGATCTTGGTATTGTTTTGTATGAGCGTTGAAATTGTAAGTTTGAGTTTCTTAGGTTCTCTTGTTGTGGATTTTCATGAGAAATAAAAGTCGATCAAGATTGAAAAAGGCAATATCTTCATTAAATTCAAAAAAAAAAAAGAAAAGTAGCATTTCATATTTTGGAGTAAGAATGAATTTATATCTCAGAAATTTCAATTCAAAAAAACAAAAAAAAGAAAAAAAAAAAACAAGAAAAATATCAAAAAAAATTCCAAGCTTCCTCCTTCCATTTCTCACAATGAGGACATCGTGTCCTTTAAGCTTGGGGGGGAGGAAGTCAAGAAAAAAAGTTTTTTTTTTCTTTCTTTTAGGACCTTGTAAAATTTTTGGTCCATTTGATTTAGATTGTTTCTTGATTAAGATTGGGGGAGGTTCCCCCGGTAGTTTGGTTAGTGTGATCCCTTGTGTTTTGAACTTCACTTTAGGATACCACCACATAGCCAAATTTTTCCACACCCTTACCTAAGCCTTACGTTGCATCCATAAGAAGTCCTTCCGACCCATGTGGGATTGAGTCCTCCTTGTCTTTCGGGAACTAGCCAAGTATATTGAGCGGGCGAATAAGGGGAGTGATGGGGGTTAATTCTAGCTCTACAATAAATGATCCATTCACAACGGATCCGTTTTCCCTTTTCTTTCCGGTTCCTTTGCGGAATCATGAGACACTCCTAGTTAGGTGGATTTGAACTCTTTGGTTGGTTTGTGGTATGATTGGTAGAACTAGCTTTAGGACTATTAGGTTGTGCATAATTTTCTTAGTTTTCTTTCTTCCTTCCTTTTGGGTCAATTTCTTAGGTCCTTTGCATGCCAAGTTTGGTAGATTTAGGAAACTTTGTGTTCTCTTATGCACATTCTCCTATTTCGGCTAGAGAGTTTATATTTTTTTTCTTTTTAATTTTAGTTTAATTTGTAGTTGGTAAGAGTTATGGGTTAAACTCTTAGGAAACCCTTACGAGAGCATACTCGTCCTCTTTGGCGACTTGGGGGTTTAAATGGCTTGTTACTTGTGCTAAAAGTGACCGTGATTCCTACGAAAGTGAGTTAGACTTTTGGTTTCCATTTTTTTCTTTAGTTTTCTTTGCTTGAGGACAAGCAAAAGACAAGCTTGGGGGATTTTGATCGGTCCATTTCGGACCCATTTTCCGGCTTTGTTTCACTTGTCTTTCGGCCCTTTTAGACTTTATTTTCTTTGGTTTTTAGTATTTTAGTATAGAATTAGCTTATTTCATGGTTTCCTTCAATAATGTTGTGTTTTATTTGTTTTCATGAATAATTAGGCTCAAAATTGAAGTATTTCAAATGCTCTTGCATATATAGTCTGATTCAAAGACTCATATCTTTTTTTTCTATAACTCTTTTTCAGGTGATTCCACTTGGAGAAGATTCCTTATTCCAAGAGCTTTAATTTGATATATTATATGCTCAATTCCGCTAAGAAACGAAGGAGATATGAGCATTTGAAGACCGAGTGCGCAGATTTGCACGACCTGCACGATCGTGCACTTAGTTGCACGATCGGGCAGAATGCTCGTGCAGAGGTCAGAAAGCCCTTTTTGGAGTGCACGATCGTGCAGTAATAAGCTGCACGACCGTGCAACTTAGTTGCACGACCATGCAGTTTTCCTGCACGATCGTGCAACTAAGTTGCACGATCGTGCAGCTTATTACTGCACGATCGTGCACGATGCAGATCGAAAATTTTGCTTTGGCCATGTGCTTTGTATTCGTTTAGTATAAATAAGGGGCTTAGGCATTGTATTAAAAAAGAGTTTTTCCTCTGATTTAGAATAGATATAGCTAGCCTAAACACACTCTCTAGTTGTAGTTTACTCTCTCAAGAATTCAATTCAATTCCAAGTTTAGTTTTGTTCTTCAATTTCTTGTTTTCAATCTTGTAACCAAGAATTCCGTTAGTAGCAATCAAAGTTCAAATTCCAGGGTTTGTTTTAGTTGTTCTTTGTTGATTTTGTTGAGTTTATTAGTTTCTTGTCATCATTTATTTTCATTAGATTTAGTTTGAATTCATAGATTAGTTTTAATTGAATTTCATGATTTTAGTTCCAATGGATTGCATTAGTGAGTAGTTCCTTTTCTAAGGATTGGATGGCTTGATGTTATAGATTTTGGGGGTTAATCATTGAATTGATGGTATTTGAATAATCTTGATTGTAATTTCTTAATTGCTCGAGATAGTAATTAGGATTGTGAATTGATGAAAGTATTTGATGAACTCGCTTTTGGGTTTTGCTAATTTGACTATTCGAGAGAGGTTAACTTAGCCGATCCTAGAATTTCCTATCGCCTAATCGAGAGAGGGTGTTGGGATTGAGTCCATCGAGTGCGTTTGAATGTTCACGTTGCAATCGAGATAATCGAACACGAATTGGTTCAATGACTATAATTCCTCCAATTAATTAGCTTGATTAAAGACAAATTTTCTTTCTTTTAATTTTTATTTATTTATTTATTTTTCCTTTAATAATTGTTGCTTGCATTTTTGTTGGCTTTTGGTTTCATGATGGCTAGTTTCTTTATTCCTCAATTTGAAGGTGAGTCGTTTTGGGTGTATTTTAATCGAGTTCAAGGTTCACTTCCATTTGACCACACTCATGATTTGTGGCAAATGTGTGAAGTCATATATTCGGGTCTGAATGCTTTTACTTTGAATGTTGTTGAGTCTATGCATAACGGTGAGTTTCGAGCTTTGACCTTAGGGAATGCTTGAAATTTTTATTGTTGGCTAGCCCAAGACACCTATGAATGGGATATGGGTACCCATTCTAGTCAATTTCAACCCAACTTTGGTTCATTTTCTCATTTTTCTCCTAATTGTAGTGATGTGCATCCTAATTTTCATTCTTCACATGATTGCACGCATTACAAGCAAGATTCTCATGTTTCTGGTGATGAAATTAGCTATGATCCGTCCCTTCTTGATGAGTATCTAAGGCCTTCTAACTTTGTTAATACAATTGTTTGTACTCCTGAAGCGATAAAGAGCTATAATGACTTGATTGACAAATGTTTTGAGGTTCACAAATGTCTACCAAAAGGAGGAGAGGGAAGGCGAGTTATCTTTGAGCAAATAAGTAAACTAATAAAGAGACTTGAGATAACAGAATCTTGCTTAGAGGATGAGATGGATGATCTAGGATTTACAATTAACCATGAGGGCGGTTGTGGCAAGGATGGATCAAGCCCTACTTTGAGGAATCCGATTCAAGAGGAGGTAGATGTTGCTCTAAAGGACTATGACGAATCCTTTGAACCCATTTTTGCTTCTCCCTCTCCTCTTGAGCCCACTACCCCTTCCTTTCTTTCTTCGCCTAAATCGTCCAATCTCCATGTTTTCATTGAGGAGGAAGAGGATTTTCTTGGGGTTTTAAATGAATGTGATGATGGCATAGCCCATAGTGATGACTCTAGTGATAGTGAGGATGAGGAGTTTTGTTTTGATTTTGAAAATCCTCTCTTTGAGAATGATGATACCTTTCGTGAGTTTCTAAATCCTCTTTTTGAGGATGATGATGAAAATCATGAGTATCAAAATTCTCTTTTAGAGGATGACGATGTTAAGCCTCATGTTATAATTGAGTCTCGTTCTTGCCCCACCTTACCTAGGCCGTGTGTCCTAGTTCCTTCATCACCCATTTTTCTTCCACCCTATGTTTGTTGTCCGCCTTTTCATGGGTCTTTACCCTTTCTGGAGCCTCATGACTCTTCTCTTGATGCCATAGAGACAAAAGTGTATAGTAATTATAGTTTTTCTTCTTTTTCTTATTTTGATTTTATTTCTTTTAGTTTTTGTTTTTCTTTTAATTTTGTTCCCTTTCCCCCACATAAGCGAAGGATGGCATTCCATAGTCATTTTCCTTATTTCCTTCCCTTTGCTTATGTGGTGCTTTCTAGATTTAGTGGCGATGTCCATGACACGCTACTACGAGCTTTGCGATGCTATTTACTAGATGGCATCGTTCTCCCTTGTACATAGTTACTTTCAAAAAGTAGGTTTGTTACTTTCAAACCGACTAAAGGTGGGATTATTAGATTCCATTATTCCTATAGATTACAAATTATTATGAGCAAATAATTGTTTCTCTCTCCTCCCCTCTCTCCTCTCCCCTCCTCCACGTGGTACTCATTGAGTTTTTTGGCTTAAAGCTGGTTTGCAAACTAGTTTGGTTTTCCGAACTCCTACTTATTGGTTTGCAAGCAAACTTTTATTAGTTTGCTGTTATGAGATACATTGAAAGGTTTGAGGGTTTGCAAACCTTTTTGAGTTTGTTATTATCATTGCTCTAAGTAACAACCTCTCTCTAGCTCGCTTCTCCCTCCACGTAAACTTGTGTGATGCTATGGCAAGGGCCAAGGGGTAGGGGTAGGGGTAGGTGTAGGTCAAGGAAGGGTGGTATGGGAAGGGGTAAGAATGCTAATTGATCTTCAAATAAGGAGAAGGCTTCGGTGAACACTGAACAATAAGAAAAGGGAATGATGATTGTACTAGGTTCTAAATTTCTAATCCCTCACTACAGTTAATGGAAGGCTATTTTAAGGGTCCGTTTACTTTGATGTAAAAAACATTTTCGATGTAAAATTATTTTCCATGAAAAACATTTTACGTTGGTGTTGGAGAGGGTGAAGCTTAATTAGCACTAATCAGCATTAATCTTTAGCACTAATCTACATTATATTTATTTTCTATTGTTTGTTTTTTTCTACTCCTGATTTTCGGATCATGTGCAGGTCCTTTTATTATGTTTTGTTGCTTTCCTTATTTTACCTTGGGGCATGTAAATGTAGGGGTTAGGCCCAAATTTTGTCTAAAGGTCATGTGCTTAGTGTATTGTCTTTTTCCAAGGGTAGTAGGACATTGTTTTGTAGGAGCATGGGTGGCACTATAAAAGGTAAAAAAAACCCTAGTGCTTTGAAATGATGAAGAAATGAGAAATTAAAGGCTCCTTTTTAATGAAACTTTGTGTGACATCTTGCGTATTAATGGAGGAACCATGCTCAAATCAAGATTATCATGGTATCAGAGTCAGGTTAGCTTACCTAATCTCTTCTACCAACTGTATGTTCATCTATTTAGTGTGATTCTGGAGGGTTTTTTTCCCTTTTTATACATTAAAATTTAGCTTACCTAATCCTCTTTCCAAACTTAGTATTAAATCTATTAATGGCTACAGAAACTAAAATAGAATCAACTAGTCCATTATATTTACACCGATCAGATGGGATTACTTCAGTTGTTGTTGAAAAACTAAAAGGGTCACCTGACTATAGAGGTTGGAGACGTTCCATGGAGGTAGCATTGGTTGCAAAACGTAAACTTGGTTTTGTAACTGGGGTTGTGAAACGTGATGTTAGTGATCCTGTTAAGGCAGACCGAGACACTTGTAATAGTATGATGTTTCATGGATAATGAACTCAGTCTCAGAATCTATTAAGAGGTCCATTATGTTTGTTCCCACAGCTAGTCAAATATGGAAGCAACTTGAGCAAAGATACTCAGTAACTAATGGAGCTCGAAAATATAAGATAAACAAAGAACTTTTTGAAACAAGACAACAAGGGAAAGGTGTTAATGAATATTACACTATAATGAGAGGATTGTGGGAAGAAATAGACTCACTAAATGTTCTTCCTGCTATTACGAATGTGACCACGACAGCTTTTCTGAAAGTTCTCAATGAGAAAAAGGAGGAGATGCGTCTCTTTCAATTCCTTAATCGCTTGGAAGAAAGTTATGGTGCTCAAAGGATCCAAATTTTACTTATGACACCGCTTAACTGTGGATGAAGCGTGTAGTCTCGTTCAACAAGAGGAAGCTCAACGTGTTACTCTCCAATCGGTAAAGGATGAAGTGGATACTGTTGCCATGTTCAGTAAGGGAGAAGAGATGAATTGCACAGCTTGTGGGAAGGTTGGACGCACTAGAGAAAGGTGTTGGACCATAATAGGGTATCCACCCAAACATCCTAAGGGGAGAGGGCAACCAAACCAAGGATATAAAGGGAAATTTAAAGACACAAAATTTGGTGGTCAGAATGGTGCGTGGTAAAGGAAGATTTGCTGGTAATAGCACAACAAGAAATGAAAGAAATGTTGAGGAAAGATCTCATGGGAGAAGCAACAAAAATTTCACATCGGAACAAATTGAACAACTCATAAAAATGCTACCTGCACCCTCAAAGGGGGGATCTGACACAGAAGATGAAATCGATGGAGGTTATGCATCTATGGTAAGTTGCTATTTTGCAGGATGTGGAGAAAGTGATTGGATTCTTGACTCAGGGGCCTCAGACCATATGACCGGAAATAGAGCCATTTTGAGCAATGTTGAGGCTTGTAAAAAATATATAGGCATTAACTTACCAAATGGTGAAAGCTCAACAATATCAAATTTGGAGGAGTGTCTATCTGGCTAATGGTGTGAATTTAAAGAAGGTACTTTATGTGCCTTCTTTGAAGCACAACTTGTTGTCAATCAATAAACTTACAAGAGATCTCAATTGCACAACTAAATTCACTCAAGCCTACTGTGTAATTGAGGACAACCTTACAAGGGAAGTTGTAGGAGTTGGACAATCAAAATGTGGGTTGTACTACTTGGTCAACGAGCCAATGGAGAAGCTTGCAAAAAGACTACAAAACAACAAGTTGGTGGAAAAAGGTGAAGAAAAAATCCGAAAGTTGAAAGCTCTTCATGCAAATGCACAAAACTATTATACCAAATGTGGTAAGCAATACAAAACCTTTAAATAAAGCTACTTTATGGCATTTAAGGCTAGGGCATGCTCCCATACAAAATTAAAACAAATCAGTGAATTGAGTGGTGTTAAGTCACCATGTGATGATGTTTTTCTTACATGCCCTCTAGCTAAATTTACAAAATTACCCTATGAGCCTAGTGTATCAAGGGGTTTGAATCCTTTTTCCTTGATACACATGGATACATGGGGGCCATATAGGGTGTGTGCAAGAGGCAAATATAAATATTTCTTGACAATTATTGATGACCATACTCGTGTTACATGGGTGCAGTTGCTAAAATTGAAGTCAGAGGCATTTGAGGCTTTGAAGAATTTTATTGAGATGGTAGCCACAAAATATGAAAGGCAAGTGAAGAGTATTAGAAGTGATAATGCATTAGAATTTGATGACTCTAAGTGTAATGTGTATTTTAACTCAAAAGGCATCTCACATCAAGCTTCATATGTAAACAGGCCACAATAAAATGGGCGAGTAGAACGGAAACATCGGAGTTTGCTTGAAATGGCACGGGCCTTGAGTGTAACGACCCGACTCGCTTAAATCGGCGCGGAAGAAACCGACGAGTCGAGTAGTTAGACACTACAACTCAAAATACTTAAGAAAATAAAACTAATTCCTCAAATATTATTATTAAACCACAAAAGTACAATTTCCCACAAGTTTGTACATAACTAGTCCAAAAGTCAAACTAAAAGTACTAAAATACAAGTAACTCTAACCACACGTCAGAGTTCAAAACAACGTATGAAAGTCCATACAATAACGTATAAAGTCTATACAATACGTCAATACTATCTATAAACAACTGAAATGGAAAATACATCAGGCAATAGAAACAATAAACGTCGCTCGCCCAACCCAAAGTTAAGCAAGAGTATCATCATCAGAAATACCTGAAAAATATACAACAGTCCACCATCAGTGGCGAGTAGCATAACTGACTCACCCTAATGGGAATACACATGCACATAGCATAAATCAAATAGACAACATCAAATCAATAATCTAGAGTACAAGATCAACCCAAACGTGAACTCGACTCAAACCAACCTAATCAACTATCTTTGGCGCAATCATTCATATTTTAGACCGGACTGTGCTCGTACGAACGCATCTTACGCGCTCGAACTTTCTACTATGCTCGGATTTGAGAATCTTACTCCCAAACCCCATGAAACCAATCTTACTGGAAATCCATGTCCCGTGAAACCAATCTTACTGGAAATTCACAAAGATCACATAGTATGACTCCAACTATCCCAATACCGCGGATGGAATAGGGGCAACGTCTTAACCCAAATACAATGAATCTTACTCAAAGTATCAGGCGTCTAAAAATGAAATCAAGCTAATCATTGATTAAATCTTTAATCATTTTAATCATCTTATTATTCAACCTAACCAAATTAAGTTCAAGAATTCGCCTCTAGCCTTGATTCTTGAAGATAACTAGTTAAAAACATCGAAGTTATTCTCAAGAACTGCCTCTAGCCTTAATCTTGAGTCTAACCAATCATAATCCAACATTCTTTACTCATTCTTCAATCAACTTAGACACTTTCTTTAACTTTCTTTATCATTTAAACCATTTTCTTTAACTCTCAAGACTCAACCAAGAACTCATAAAGACTCATCAAGAACTCATAAAGAACTCAAAGAACTCATAAAGAACTCATTCAAGATTCAAGATCTTCCATCAAGAACTTAATCAAGATTCAAGAACTCAATCAAGAACTCATCCAAACTCAATCAAACTACACGCATAACATCATCATCAATCAATCGAAAATTCAACTTTTACTCATCCAAAGTTCATCAAACTTTAACATAATATTCATGCTCATAAAACAACATATAATCAATCATAAAATCATGAAAACCATCATCAAAACACCATGTAAACACATAAAAATCAGATTATCAAATCATACATAAAATCATGAACAATCAACAATAAACAACCCAAACATGCATTTAATTCATACTATAGACATAGTATACCAAAAAGGTTGAGAAAGTATGTTACCTTATTGAAGATTACACACAAATTCAACACAAATATGCAACCCGAAACTCGACACACACACGGGCACACACACGGCACAAGCACGAACAACACGGCACACTTGCACGGACTGCACCCACACGAGCACACACACGGCCTGCTGCACACGGCACCACCACGAGCACCTCTACCCAGTCAGCACGGCCACCACTGCTGCCCCACTGCACGGCTGCACCTGCACGGCACCACCACGCTGCACACACGGCCTGCACGGCTTCACCACACGGCTGCCACCACACGAACCCCACCCTTGCACGGTCTTCAACACGACACACCACCACGAACCCACACACGAACACGATCAAACCAAACCCGAACCAACGATCTTGATTGAAATAATTGGGTTTAGATTGTGTTTAGGATACTTAAAGATCAATAGGGTATGAATCTTTAAGTTTTGGGTTAAGAATTTGATGAACACTTTGATGGGACCAAAGTGCCAAAAATGGCGTGGAGTTAGAGCAAATGGGAGGGAGTTTTGGTGATTGAACTTTGATGGCAAGTGCATTAGATGGCAAATGAGCAAAAGTCTTAAGGCTCACTAATCCCTTCTATTTATAGAAGTTGGAGTAGTGTGAAAACAAAGCAAGTGGCAAGGCATGGCATGCCTTGTAAAAAACCGGCCAAGGGCCTTGAATGGGCTCAAAATGGGCTCTCGTGATCCATTGGGCTAATTAACATAATCTACATGACTAATCATGCAATAATCGATTTAGCCCAAAATATTAAATAATAAAAACTGAAAATAATTATTTCGAATTAAATCGAAATTTTTCACATAAAATAAAATAAATAGTTCAAAAATAAATTTGAACTAACACATGAACACACTTAAATACACACAAATATCGGCAAAAATACCAATAAGAATCTGGGTCATTACATTGAGGTTCCAAGATGGGCTTCTTTTGGAGTTTTGGGGAGAGTGTGTTCTCACAACTACTTTTCTCATCAGTAGGCTTCCTACCCCAATTTTAAGAGGTAAAAGTCCTTATGAAGTTCTTAATAAAACAAAGCCTGAGTACAAATTCTTGAGAACATATGGCTGTCTAGCCATGGCTAGCAACCCTGAAGGGGGAAATGATAAATTTAAGGAAAGAGGTGTTCCTTGTATCTTACTTGGTTATCCTCAAAATAAAAGGGGATATAATCTATATAATTTACTCACTAAAAGGATGTTTATCTCAAGGGATGTTCGATTTTATGAACATATTTTCCCATACAAATTATTTCACTCTAAAAATGGAAAAAATGATGATATTCCTATAGATATTCAATGTCAAGTTTATGATGATGATGAAACTACTCAAAGTGAGACGGTGAGTAATGAAAATCAACTAATTAATGAGGTTGGATTTCCTCCTAACAAGGACCATGAACATGAGGAATCACTGGGTAATTCTCAAGTCACACAAAGAAGTCAAGGCCATGTTATTCAAGAGGAAAGGCCAAAAAGACAAAGTCAAACCCCTTTTTAGCACAAAGATTACCAAGTGGGTAATGTGCCTAAAAGAAATAGTGCTCATGCTTAAGCTGTGAAATATGTTAGAAATGCATGGGTAAGCTCAGAATATGCTTGCTTTATGTCTCACATGCAGGGGATACAAGAACCCACAAGATTTGATGAAGCCAAAAAATACAAGCAGTGGGTTTGTGCAATGAACGAAGAATTTGAAGCTCTTGAAGCAAACAAAACTTGGGTGGTGACTGACCTACCTCCGGGAAAAAAGGCCTTTGGGTCGAAGTGGATATACAAAGTGAAGTATAATCCCAATGGGACTATTTAGAGGTTCAAATCAAGGTTGGTTGTCATGGGTAACCGACAAAAATACGGGGTGGACTATAAAGAGACGTTTGCTCCGGTGGTAAAGCTAGTCACTATGCACACTTTACTCGTTGTGGAAACCGTAAGAGGGTGGAAAGTACACTAAATCGACGTGAAGAATGCATTTCTTCGTGGTGACTTAGAAGAATGTGTGTACATGCACCTTCCCCGGGGTATGAAGGTTATGGTCATAGAATCCAAGTATCTCAATAGGGGGAGAAAAGTTGGAATCAATCTTCAAGCAAAGTTTGTAAGCTCCTAAAATCTCTTTACGGGCTCAAACAAGCACCACGCCAATGGTTTGTAAAATTGAGCAACTCTCTAAAATCACATGGCTACAATCAATCGAAGTCTGATTACTCCCTATTCGCTAAATATGATTAAGCTGGTTTTGTTGCCATTCTCGTCTATGTAGACGATCTTATAATTACAAGAAGTAATATGGCAGTGATAAACCGTGGAAAGCAACATTTGAGCAACTCCTTTCATATGAAAGATATGGGTGAGCTACGTTACTTCCTTGGAATTGAAGTTGATAGAAGTAAAGGTGGATTTTTCTTAAGCCAAAGGAAATATATAAATGACTTGGTCAATCACTATAGTATGCAAACTAAGAAACCATTGAAGCTTCCCATGGATAGCAATGTGAAACTTACTGCTCATGATGGAGATCCCCTGCCAGACCCGTGCTCTTACCAACAATTGGTGAGCAAATTGATTTATTTGACAATTACTCGTCCTGACATTGCATTCACTATTCATGTACTCATTCAATTTATGCACTCACCTACTACGATGCATATGCAAGCTGTCAAACATGTTCTACGCTATCTGAATAGGACACGTGAACATGGCATTGTTTTAGCTGCGCTTCTAATTCAGTTGCTCAGCTTCGAGCATACTGCGACAGTGATTGGGCGGGGTGCCCCAATAGCCGTCGATCCACTACTGGTTTTTGTCTCATGTTGGGTGACTCTCCACTGTCATGGCGAGATAAGCGACAGAATATTGTTGCTCAATCAACGGCGGAGGCCGAATATCGCTCTATGGCATTTACTGTCTATGAAGTAATGTGGGCAATCAACTTCTTAAGGACTTGTGTCTTACATCTCTAAAAAGCACTCCTATTCTCTATGATAATTAGTCCGCTCTCTCAATTGTAGCAAACCCAGTTCACCATGACAAAATGAAGCATGTTGAGATCGATTGCCACTTCATTCGTGACAAAGCTCATGAAAGACTAATCTCTCCTGTTTATATTCCATTTGAGAATCAAGTTGCAAAAATTTTCACAAAAATATTGTCCACAGAACAGCACAACAAGCACAAGAACAAGTTGGGAGTTTGTTCCCTTGGAGAGGGTGAAGCTTAATTAGCACTAATCATCATTAATCTTTAGCACTAATATTCATTATATTTATTTTCTGGTGTTTGTTTTTTTCTACTCCTGATTTTCGGATCATGTGCACGTCCTTTTATTATGTTTTGCTGCTTTCCTTAATTTACCTTGGGGCATGTAAATGTAGGGGCTAGGCCCAGTTTTGTTATAAAGGTCATGTGCTTAGTGTATTGTCTTTTTCCAAGGGTAGTAGGACATTGTTTTGTAGGAGCATGGGTGGAACTATAAAAGGTAAAAAAAACCTAGTGCTTTGAAATGATGAAGAAATGAGAAAGACTCCTTTTTAATGAGAAAGATTATCAGTTGGAAAACTCATTTTCATATAAGTTTTCCAATGTTTACGTGCACGAAAAATAAGTTTTACTCCCAAATTTGGAGGAAAATGTTTCCAATAGGGTATAAAATGAGTTTTCATCCAAAGTTTTACATTTTATTTTTTCACCCAAAGTAAACGATGTAAAATAGGAAAACTGTTTTCAGGGAAAACATTTTTCGCTTTAGTAAACGAACCCTAAAAGAATTTGGGGTATGACCAATATTGGTTTGATTGTACCTCTAGACAAAGGCTCTTTTATGGTTTTATTTGTGGAGAAAGGGGGTTTTGATAGGGTCGGTTTACATTTGATAGTAAGCCCTTCTTAGTTCGCCCTTGGGATCCTGGTGAATCATTTGCTGAAAGGGTTGTTCCTATTGTTCCCATATGATTTGGGTGTAGCTCCATCCCTAAATTGAACTTGAAATATTGGGGGCAAAGTGTCTTATTAAAGCTACTTGTAGGCATTCGGAATCAAATCAAGGTGGATGCCCAAACTGAAAAGAGGACTAGACTTAAAATGATGTAAGGATTAATTGTTGAGCTGTCTCTAGGGTGTGGGGAGCCTACCTAGTTTGGTTGTCACCTCTAGTGAGATGCTTGGATTGTATGGTTTCCTTGGCATTAATGCATTGTTTTCACCTTTTACCAAAAAAAAGAGGAGAAAGGTTAAACCTAGGTCTAAACAAAACTTGAGTATTCACCTTCGCCCAAAGCCAACCACCACCGCCACCACCGTACGGCCGACGGCAGCAGTGAGGTCAGTCGGTGGAGTGCCGCCCTCCCTTTTATTTATTTTGGTTTTTATGTTGTTTGGGATTTAAATTATTAGTATTTTCATACTTGTTTATAATGAAGTTTAACCTTAAAACTTGATACTAAATATGTTTAAATGTTACATCATTTTTAAAGAATAAATTTTCGAATCGAAAAGTATATTACTAATAGTTTATATAAAGTTGTTGGTTTTGAATATTATGGCTAATCTGAAATGAGTGTCTAAAGTTACATGTTTTTAAACTCGAAAATTATTAATATTTTTTTTCAGAGATTATTAGGGCTCGTTAAGTATTAATTTACAAAAGATAAATTTTGAAATATGTTATTAATTAATTAAATCAGATTTTCATTTTCTGCCTAAACTGATCGGAATTGGAGAAATAAGTAGTGTTTTCTGACTAGAAACAACGTTTTAAATAAGACTCACTACTGTTTGTAGTGAGCACCACCACCCTATCACAGTCAAATTCAGCCTCTAAACCCTCAATTTGGCCTATTTTTAGTTTCTATTAAGAATTTTTTAATTAAAAAGTACATTCAAAATTTATAAAATATCTAAAAACTTATTTTAGAGTATAAAAATAGGATTTTTTGCTTTGAATAATACAACCTTTCAACATTTTGCAAAGAATAATACAACCTTCCGTTTATTCGTGAATAATACAACCTTGGCTTCATTTTTACAACGAATAATACAAAACCGATTTTTAACTTTTAAAACAGATATAAAGAACACGTGGCAAATTTTGATTGGTTCTTGCATTTTTTTTAAAAGGAAAAATTTTAAAAAGGGAAAAACCCTCATATGGCAGCCAAGGGGGGTGGGGGATGGTTGAGGAGGGGCGACGGCGGGAGATCGGCGACATGGGAGGGTCAGCGAGATGAGAGGGGGGTGGAGGAAGGCGGAAAGGGAGGGAGTCGGGGTTTCGTGGTTTAGGGTGAATCGAGGTTTTGGGAGGTGGGGTGAATTGGGGTGGGGGTTTCGGTGGTCGGGGAGGGCTGGGGTAGGGATTTCGGCAGGTTTCGGGGGGCGAGGAGGGGGTTTGGGCGATTGGGGTGTTTAGGGTTTCGTCGGGGAGGGCTGGGGTAGGGATTTCGGCGGGTTTCAGGGGGCGAGGAGGGGGTTTGGGCGATTGGGGGAGGAAGGGGAGGGGGTTTGGGCGAGTGGGGGGGAGGAAGGGGAGGGGGTTTTGGCGGTGGGGGAGGGAGGGGGAAGGGGTTTCGGTGGTGGGGGAGGGAGGGGAAGGGGTTGCGGGGTTGTGGGGGTTGGGGGCTGGGTGAGGGGCATGGTGGTTGTGGGGGAGCTGATGGTGGGTGGGTTTTTTTTTTTTTTTACTTTAAAATTTTTATTTAACTTTTTTTTTTCTGATTTTTAAAATGAAAAATTTAAAAAAAAACCTGAATAACAGCTTGCAGGTAATTTGTATCATTCTTTGCAAAAATGAAGACAAGATTGTATTATTCACGAATAAACGAAATGTTGTATTGTTCTTTGCAAAATGTTGAAATGTTGTATTGTTCAAAGTAAAAAATCCATAAAAATATGTATACCACCCTTTAGAATCAAAATTATTTTCTTTTATATTTTTAGAAGATGTTTTAGTGACTGAAAAAACGGATTTTTAAGGGTTTAATTGTATGAATCTACACGGGTTCATACATTGAAAATGGATGAAAGTTATGGGCTTTAGACGGGTCATTAAGTATACTAGGGCTGATGTAGTTCCAAGTTAATAATTGTTTTAATTTTTTCCCTTATTTAATTAAGGTTTAATAAGAAGTTCCTTAAAAAAAGGTTAAGAAGAGAAAACTAATTATTTGACAATATTTTTATATTCTAACAAACACAAAAATCAAGCTTCAAATTAGACCAAACATATGCATAAACAAATATTTGTCAAAAATGAAAATGCAATCAACACAAATAAGTCAACTAAGTATTAAATAATACTATTGGCTATCATGTGAAAAAAAATCAACACAAAAAAATAATGCATGAAGTCAAAAATACAATAATAAAAATACATCACATTCATCAGCCAGAAAAAAAGTTAACAACAAAACATACAATTCTAAAAAAAATATAACAGTACTGTATATACCTAAATCCCTTAAACCAGAATAATTTACAATTCTCATATTGGAATAAAGATCGAAACTTTGGTATTCTCAAACTTCAAATGTATGCAAATTTCTTCAATGAACAAACTATTAAGTTTAATATTAAAAGTTATTCAAACATCTATTAACAAAAATAATAATAGATCAAAACTATACAACGAAAATTTTACAAACACCTAACATGGATTAAAAAAATTTTAAAAAAATTAAAACTTAACATTATACTATGAGGAACTCAATCAAGAAACATATTACACACCTTAAACCCTAATTGACATACTCAAATCAAGAATAATAAAATTAGGCAAAAATGTCAATAACAAATCCAATAATGTAACTAATATGCTAAGCACGGAGTAACTAAACAACATTAAGCCCAAAACAATTATACCACACGCCTAATATACCTAGCAAACAGAGGGCAAGCAAACCAATTTTGCACAAGTTTCGGTCACCGTACAATTTAGTAGTTATTGAATTAAGCCCCAAAATTTTAAGCTTCATGATTCAACAGCAGCATCAAAAGCTAATGAAAGTCAATGCCAAACATTACAATAAGTTGTTAATTAATGTAACCAAAGTTTATTATACATAGTAGCCTTAATCGTTAATATAATTAAATCGGCCTCCATGACCGAAATTTTAAAAAATATGACCCAATTTTATCATATCAATAATCTTAATTTAATCACTACAAGAAAAGAGGGATATGACAACGCCACTTAAAGCAACAATATTTTATGTGTTGCTATAGGTATGTTTTGGTAGCAGTTTTTAAGTTTGATTTTTTTGTTTGGAAAACTGTTGCCATACTAAAACTGTTGCAGCACTTTTTTGCTAATTGGTATAGAGCCAAATCTTTAGCAACAATTATAACTCTATTTAGCTTTAACCTCTTTAATAACCAAATAAAATAAAAACATAAAAAAATTAAAAAAATTGAGTAAGCTCCAAATTTCCCTCCTATCCTAATTTTTCAATTTTATTTTTTAATGACAACGCTAATTCAAGAGATTGTAATATCACTAGTAGAAAAAAGGCTATTTGCATCGTGCATTTCAAGCTATTAGTAGCGTGCATTTGCAGTTACAAATAAAACAGTTACAAATAAAGACAGTATTTACATCGTGCCTTAGGCACGATCCAAATAATTATTATTTGCATCGTGCCTTAAACTGCACGATACAATTAAGTGATCTATTTGTATCGTGCATTTTAAGGCACGATGCAAAAACATCACATATTGCCAACAAAATGTTGATTTATTTGTATCGTGCCTTTGAAGCCACGATGCAAATAAGTCATTTATTTGCATCATGCATTTGAAGGCACGATACAAATAAGATACTTATTTGGATCATGCCATTGAAGGCACGATGCAAATGTGTCCAATTGTTTTAATTGGATTATTTTTAAATTTTTTTATATTATATATAATTATCATTGAATTATATATTAAAAATGTACAAATTAATCAATTATATATAATTATCATTAAATCATACAGTACAGTACGTATACGTATACGTAGGCCGCCTAGGAATGAGCCGCGCGCCAAGGATCGATGAATTGATCGAAATGTATATAATATAAATATACTACATACAAACAAATCAATTCTTTACAAAAATGTATTTCGAATATAGTATACTTACACCTCAAAGGTCCAATAAGTTGTCAACGATAATACATAGACGCATACATACAAATAAAAACACAATTCTACAAATTATCAGATCATCATTTCAACATAAAGGGCCGAAAGAACCTCGCCCATTGCTCCCGAACTTCATCAATCTCCAATTTAGTGTACGGGTCAGATCTTCCAACAAATTCCTTCAAAATATTGTAAACCAAATCAAATTAAACAACATGATAATCACAATATAATACTTGAAATAATAAAACATTGGAACGACAAGTAGTGAAATATGTCCTAGTTTTTTGCTAAATTTTGGGTGTTCCCGTTCACATTTCCACAGTAATCAACATATTTCATGTTTTTAAGCTTTATCTATGTACTAAAACATTTATTTAAGCATTCTATAACTCATTTGCATCTTGTACGCAATAAGAGGTCATTTTGGAACACTAACAAGTAGAATGGATCGTTTTTGGCTATTTTTGGGTGGTTTTCAATCCCATTTCCACATTTATCAACCTATTTCATGTTTCTAACCTTTAGTCATGTCCTATACATATATGTTATCATTTTAGAACCAATTTACATGATTCTATGCAACAAAACAACACTTTAGAACGACAAGTAGTGAAATATGTCTTTTTTGCTAATTTTTGGGTGTTTCCGTTCCCATCTCCACAGTAATCAACATATTATTTTTTGTTTTTAAGCTTTATCCATGTCCTAAAACCTTTATTTAAGCATTTTATAAATCATTTGCATCTTGTACGCAATAAGAGGTCATTTTGGAACACTAACAAGTAGAATGGATCATTTTTGGCTATTTTTGGGTTTTTTCAATCCTATTTCCACAGTTATCAACCTATTTCATGTTTCTAACCTTTAGTTATGTCCTATACATCTATGTTACTATTTTAGAACCAATTTGCATGATTCTATGCAACAAAACAACATTTTAGAACGACAAGTAGTGAAATATGTCTTTTTTGCTAATTTTTGGGTGTTTCCGTTCCCATCTCCACAGTAATCAACATATTTTTTTTGTTTTTAAGCTTTATCCATGTCCTAAAACATTTATTTAAGCATTCTATAACTCATTTGCATCTTGTACGCAATAAGATGTCATTTTGGAACACTAACATTTTAAAACAACAATATGCAACAAAATATACAAAGAAAGTGGGGTTCATAACCATTTCTCTCCCAAACTACAAATAAAATCAACATACCTGTTGTAAATCACCCTTACATTCGTTGTAAAGGGTCACTATCTCGTACATGTATCTCATTACGTAGTAGCCACACTTAGTCCCACCAATTTGTTGCGGACACTAGCAATATTACAGAAATAATAAATGTTAATTCACTTGTCACTCATATACATTACAAATAACATCAAAAGGTTGACCAAATACCTCCATTTACTTAACAATGAAGTTAGGGTTGTTGTTTGGCATATCACATGGCTTGATTTTCGCTCTATATTGTTTGTATGCACTAGAAAACAAGGTTGAACACTTGTAAGCTATTGACTATAACAGAGATTTACCACTTAAAAGACAATGCTCATAAATCACTTACTGTTTACAAACTTGCTCACAGCTCAATTGAGGTGGATGTTGTTGAGCAAAAGGGTCAAAATGGAACATCACTCCAGCTCGTAAATCAATGACTATAAGAATCCAATGGTTGCTAAAATAAACACAATCACATATAACAATAAAAGATAAGGATTAGGAGTCATGCCAAAAAAAAGTATTGTACAAGTAATTAAATAACACGTACTTTTCATTATATGGGGCCAAAATAAATTTGCAATGGTAAAAAACACTTCTCTTGCATTCAGCAGCTGAAATTCTTTGGGGACACAGGAAGGTGATGTTCCTCCCTTTCATAGATGAGATGAATTCCTCAATTAGGAACCTAGAATAATTCAAAGACCGACAATTATTAAAACTAAAATCAAAAAAGAAAAAACAGAGGAATAACCCATCAATGAAATTGTACATCAAATTGGGTAGGTTTCATTTAAACATAAAACATACGTAGTAATAACAAAATGGGTAAAAAATATTTTGTTGCACATAAAAATTAAAAGATATAGTATATATATATTTTTTATGTGGGTTTGAGTAAACAATAAGGTCTAGTATTAATTTTTATGTTTTACCGCACTTAAAGTGCGCGCGCCTCATATCTAAAAAGTGCGCACCTTCGCCTCATATACATTATGAACTTCAAAAATCAATCATGATTATGTACATTTTGAACTTAAAAAAAAATTATAAGAATCGATATTTGAAATAAGCTTTTCTTAATTGTCTCTATTTCCCATAAAAATTAGCAAATAATATACTAATTATCATTCAAGCATTTTGACAAACACATTGTAGGCATGAACTAGTAATGTGATTTTTCATGTAACAAACATAATTAAAGTGAATCTCAAGCATTTTTCAACAAAATTGAACCCTAAATTAACAATAATTACCAAAAATTCATACTAATTTAATACCCAACAACAATAACAACATACTATATATTAAAAGAAAGGAAAAAAAAATCAGAATTATACCTGATGTGGTGGTCGGAGGAAGCAGCAGTGCGGTGGGGCGTCTAGAAGGTGGTGGTCTGATCTGGAAGAAGGTGGTGGTGGAAGACGGTGCAAGCCAGTGGCACAGCAGCCCGCAGCAACGCAGAGCAACGAAGGGGCTGCGAAGAGAAGGTGGTGGTCTGAGCTGGAAGAAGGTGGTGGAGGCAGACGGTGCGAGCCAGTGATGTCGCCTGGTGGTGGTGGTCGTGGTTTGGTGGTGGTCGTGGTCTGGCCGCCTGCTTGTGGTGGTGATGGTTTGGCCGCTTGCGAAGAGAAGAGCAACGAAGAGAGAGAATCAATTTTTTAGGAAGAGAGGATGATTTGAATTGAGAAGGGGGGGAAAAATTTTAGCTGATTTCTTATTAGGGTACAAAGGTATTTGTATCGTGCCTTTAAGGAACGATGCAAATAATGTACTATTTGTATCCTGCCTTTATGGTACGATCCAAATAGTACATTATTTGCATCGTGCCTTAAAGGCACGATACAAATAGTGCATTATTTGCATCGTGCTTTAAAGGCACGATACAAATAGTGCATTATTTGGATCATGCATAATAAGGCACGATACAAATACTTGTTATTTGGACCGTACATGAGTAAGCACGATGCAAATAGGCAGTTACAAATACTAGTTTTTTTACTAGTGTATTGTAATCTAATTTGTCATTAAAATTTCCCTCCTATCCTAATTTTTTATTTGTCATTTTATTTTAACCCCTTTTCACATATTGCAATTAGGGGTGTAAATGTGGGTCAGAAACCTGTTTGACCTACCGTTACCAATCGATACCGAACCTATTTTTGACCGACTTTTTAGTGACCGAATACCAACCGCTACCGAACCTGAATTATACCAAAACCGTTTTCCAACCGCTTTTACGCATATCGAAACCGACCGGTACCGACCCCATTCAAAACCAAACCCATTTCCGACCTATTTTTATTATACCGAGACCGACCGTTAGTTACCGAACCTATTTTCAAACCGAACCTTTTTTTAACCTGCCAAAAACCGATTTTTGACCGACTAATTCAAAACCGTACTGTACCGAACTTGTTTTGGATTAGTCTTATCACCAAAGACGTTTGCCTGTTTACAACCGAACCTGTTTTTTACCGAACTTATGTACATGATTTCTCTAAGTTAACAAAAATTGATGAATTTTTGTAAATTCTTTTAATAAGATCAACCTGACATTGGTTTTTGGCTCAAAACATAATGAAACTGATTTTTAATATATTTTAGGGGTGGGCATAATTATACGATCCTAAATTCTTAGCCAAAAATTCTAGTCCAACTAACACGAAATATCAAAATCTGATCCGAAGTTTTGAATTGACCGATTGTATTGTGATCGATCGTTTAAGACTGTCAGGTTACGACATGCATTTGACCGCGACCGACTGATTATAACCTGCATACCGATTTTGACTGACCGATTATGACCTGCATACCGATTTTGACCGATCGATTATGACCCGTGCACTGGTTACGACCTGTAAAAGACCGATTTTGACCGACCGAATGTGACTTGTTACCGAAAAATGACCGGGCTGATAAGTACCGGTCCGAAACCGACCAACATCGCTATATATAGAAAATACCGAATTCGACCGGATACCAAATAAGACCAACTGTTACCGACCGATACCGAAATGACTAATACGACCTGTTTTTTACCGATCGTTTATTACCGAACCTATTTTTTATCGACCTGTTTCCGACCGTTTAACTTGTTTTTACATCCCTAATTGCAATCTTTCTTTTTATTTGCCATTAAAACTCCTTTGATTAAAAAAAATCTCTCCTGTTAATTCAAGAAATTAATAAGATTTTAAAAAAAATTCGCTCCTGCTATTTTCATCATTCTTCATTCTAATTCAAGAGATTTTGTCATTCAATCTAATTCAAGAGATTTCGTGATTCTTCTAATCAACCAGATTTCGTCATTCTTCAATCCAATTCAAGAGATTTCGTCATTCTTCAATACTCCAAAAAAAACCCTCAATCACTCCTGCTTCCAGTTGGCGATTTCGTCATTCTTCAAGTCGGCGATTCCAGTTGGCATCTTCTTGTTGGCGATTATACTGCTTACAGTCCTCAATCGCTGCTGCGCTGGTACTACTTCGAGTTAGCATCTTCTTGTTGGCGATTCTTCAATTCATCTAGAACAAGGTAACTGATCTTGATTTATGGTTTTTTTATTTAATTTATTGGATATAAATGCTATAATTCATTTGCTGCTGCTGTTGTTTTGTGAAATTAATCTCAATTGTGAGTTGTTGGTTTTCGATTAATGTGTGAATTTTCATCTGATTTTTTCGATTTTCATCTGTTGTTGTTGTTTCTTGTGAAATTAATCTCAATTATATTGTGACTTGTTGGTTTTCTATTAATCTCAATTTTGAGTTGTTCTTGATGATGGAAGATTTATGCTATAATTATAAGGATAGTATGTCACTTGTGAGGGTTTTTGTTGCATATTGTTATACTTTTCCATATTGTTACAAGGATAGTATGTCACTTGCGAGGGTTCTTGATGTTGTAATTATAAAGATTTATGCTGTAATCTCAATTTTAATTTTTTGCATATTGTTATACTTGTTAAACATAATTTGACTTGATAAATTTTTTTTAGACAACTTGGAAAAACTTCACGTTAGTCTGTATATATTAATTTCTACACTTTAGATTAAAAAGACAATCATCTTATCAGAAAACATATATACTTCCTCCGTCTCTAATTAATATCTACACTTTGACCAGAATTGTGAGAGCTTTTTTGTCAAAGTGTGGGTACTAAAAAGAAACGGAGGTAGTAGAACAATAGTTAAAATTTCTTTAATTTAATTGATCTGAATAATATACATATAATCAATTATTTTTCTATGTATAATTATTTTTACCATTTCAGAATAGTTTCTTTGATGGATCAAAATTGGATGAACTATCCTAGAGGATCGGAGCAATTTAAACAAGGTTTAAATACATTTCTAGACGATACTTTTGCTAAGGATGGTGTTGGGGGCCAAATCTTTTGCCCTTGTAAAAAGTGTTCAAGATGTTTTTGCTTTTATAGAGATGATGTGTATGATCATCTTATTGTCAATGGGTTTGTAAAGGGCTTTAATGAATGGGTAAGGCAAAACGAAGCATGTAACGACCCTGATTTTTCATGATATTTCTGTCAGGATTTATGTGTATTTACGTGATGTTATGTATAGTTCAAATTTATTTTGAACTATTCATTTTATTTTATGTGTGAATAATTCCGATTTAATTCGAATTATTTTATTTGCAGTTATTATTGTTTATGTTAATTATTATTTAATTAATTAGAATTTTTATTATTTAATTTTCTAATTAATTATTTAATATTTTGGGCTAAATCGATTTAGGCATGATTAATCATGCGGTTTTTGCAAGTTCGCCCAATTGATCACGAGAGCCCAATTTTGGCCCATGTTGCAAGCCAAAACCGGCCCCCTCCTTATGCATGGCAAGTTTTTGCCACTTGCCTTGTGTTCACACCTAAACTAACTCTATATATAGATGAGTTAGTAAGGCTTTAGGATCCATTTTGCTAAATTGCCATCTTATGCTCTTGCCATCAAGTTTAAACACAAAACACCACCACTTTGCTCTACTCCTTCACGCCATTTTTGGCACTTTGATTCCATCAAATTGATCATCAATTTCTTAACCCAAAACTTAAAGATTCATATCCTATTGATCTTTAAGTATCCTAAACACAATCTAAACCCAATTGTTTCAATCAAGATCGTTGGTTCGGGTTTGGTTTGATCGTGTTCGTGTGGGAGCCGTGTGGTTCGAGTGGGTTTGTGTGGTGGACCGTGTTGATCAAGGTGGTCCGTGGTGGTGGCCGTGCATAACAGCCGTGCAGCAGTAGCCGTGCGTGGTGGTTGCCGTGGCAGAGCCGTGTTCGTGTGGTGTTGCCGTGGCCGTGCCGTGAGGGCCGTGTTGTGTGGTCGTGTGGCTCGACTTTCCGGGCAGCTTTTTGTGTTGTTTTTGTGTGTGTATCTTCAAAAAGGTAACATACTTTCTCAACTTAATTGGTATACTATGATTATAGTATAGATTAAATGCATGTATGGGTTTATTTGTTGAAGTTTGAACATGTTTTTATGTATGGAGTATAATATGATTTTGAGATGATTTGATGATGATTTTAATGTTTCAAAATGATGATTTCATGATTAAGGTTTATTATTAATTTTTATGAAAAATCGTGTTCAATTTTGGTGAAAGTTGGATGATTGAAAGTTGATAAAATTGTTGTTTAAAAGTGTTGTTTTATGCGTGTAATATGATGATTATTATGGGTTTAATTCTTGATGAGTTCTTTATGAGTTCTTGGTCGAGTCTTGAAAGTTAAAGAAAATGGTTAAGTTGATTAAAGAAAGTCAAGAAATGTTAAAGTAAGATAAAGAATGGATTAAGAATGTTGATTATTGTTGGTTAGACTCAAGATTAAGGCGTAAAGGCAATTCTTGAGAATAACTTCGTGTTTTAACTGATTATTTTCGAGAATCAAGGCGCAAAGGCAATTCTTGAAATTAATTAAGTTACGATTAAGATAGTAAGATTTTAAAGATTTATTTAAAGATTAGCTTGATTTCGTAGCTAGACACCTAAAACTTAGAGTAAGATTCTATGTTTTTGGGTTAAGACGTTGCCCCTATTCCATCCGCGGTATTGGGATAGTTGGAGTCTTACTATGTTATCTTCGGATGTGGATTTCCAGTAAGATTGGTTTCACGGGACTTGGGAGTAAGATTCTCATTTCCTAACATAGTAGAAAGTTCGAATGCGTAAGATGCGTTCGTACGAGCGTAGTCCGGTCTAGTATATGAATGATTGCACCAAAGATGAGTTGGATAAGATATTTGAGTCGAGTTTGTTATTGGATGATTTTGCATGTTTTGTTGTGAGAGTTGGTTATTTGATTTGTGCTATGTTCATGTGTATTCCCATTAGGGTGAGTCAGTTATGTTACTCACCACTGATGTTTGACTGTTGTTTATTTTCCAGGTAATTCTGATGACGAGGCTCTTGCTTAGTTTTGGGCTGGGCGAGCGTCGATATTTTACTATGATTGTATTTTCATTATTTGTTGGTTTTGGATAGTGTTAGACTATAGTATGGACTTGTATACATTTGTTTGAAACTCTGACATGTGTTTGGAGTTTATAGTATATTAGACTTTGTAGTTTGATTTTTGGTTAGTATTGTACAAACTTGTGGGTAATTGTACTTTCGGAGTTATAATAATAATATTTGAGGTATTAGTCTTAATTCTTAAGTATTTGAGTTGTTAGTTATGACTATTCGACTCGTCGGTTTCTTCCACGCCGATTTAAGCGAGTCGGGTCGTCACAAAGCATCTTCTTATATGTTCGATGATGGAGGGTCAAGGGAAGAAAGTAATGATCAACATATGAATGATGATATATTTGGCTTATTGCATGATACATTTAGAGGGGTGGATGAAGGTTCGGATAGTGGTGAAGGAGTTGCAGGTGAGCCAAATGAGGAAGCAATTTTTTTTTTATAAATTAGTGGAAGAAGGGAAGCAAGAACTTTATCCAGGTTGTAAATCTTTCTCCAAATTGTCCTTCATGATCCATTTATTTCTCTTCAAATGTCTGAACGGAATAAGCAATGTAGCCTTTGGTGATCTTTTGGAGTTGTTAAGGGAGGCATTTCCTATGACTAACCTTCCAAAATCTTTTGAGGAGTAAAAAAAAATTGTCACAGATTTGGGTCTAGAATATAAGCATATTCATGCTTGCCCCAATGACTGTGTTCTTTTCTGGAAAGAATTGGAAAGAGAAGATATATGTCCAAAATGTGGCACTTCTAGGTGGAAACCTAATAAAATCCCTAAAAAGTTCCCTGCAAAGGTTTTGAGACATTTTCCAATGAAGCCTAGATTGCAAAGATTGTTTATGTGCTCTCAAATAGCTAAATCTATGGATTGGCACAAAAACCAAAAAGGAGAAGATGGAAAAATTAGGCATCCATCAGATGCACAATCTTGGAAGGATTTTGATAAAGAGTATCCTAACTTTGCAAAAGATCCAAGAAATGTTCGATTGGCTCTTGCTAGTGATGGCTTTAACTCATTTCGAACAATGAGTGTTGCTCATAGCACATGGCCGGTTGTGTTCATTAATTATAACCTTCCACCATGGTTATCTCTAAAACCTGAATATTTCATGTTGCCTCTGTTAATTCCCGGGCCGAAGTCACCAGGAAATAGTATCGATGTATACTTACCACCATTGAAAGAGGAACTAGATGAATTATGGGAACATGGAGTCGAAACTTATGATGCATTTAAAAAACAATCATTTCAGTTGCATGCATCATTAATGGGGACCATAAATGATTTTCCAGCGTATTCCATGTTGTCTGGTTGGCGTACTAAGGGTAATTATGCATGTCCAAACTGTAACTATGATGTGAAACCTAGATATCTGCCTCACAGTAGAAAAAATTGTTACATGGGAAATCGAAGGTTTCTCAAAGTGAACCATCCTTGGCGACAAGATAAGAAATCATTTGATGGAACTATAAAAGATAGATGTGCACCTTCACCTTTGCCGGGTGATGCTATATTACATGAATTAGTGAACTTTGTGAATGATTTTGGGAAGAAAAAGAAAGGTGAAAGTGTCAAAGGTCCATGGAAGAAAAATTCTATATTCCTCGAGTTGAAGTATTGGCGTCATGTTCAAAATCGTCATAATCTTGATGTTATGCACATTGAGAAGAACGTTTTCGATAATATTATTGAAACGTTGTTAAACATTCTAGGAAAGACTAAGGACGATGCTAAGGCACGACTTGATTTGGTGGACCTTGATATTAAACCACATCTCCATCCTTACTTTTCACAAGATGGTAAGAGCTTGTTGATTCCACCGGCACAATTTACAATGGGTAATGCAGAAAAAGATTTGTTTCTTCAAGTTATAAAGAATGCAAAACTACCTTATGGATATGCATCAAACATATCTAGATGTGTAAAGATGCAAGAAAGAAGGTTAATTGGCTACAAAAGTCATGATGCACATGTACTACTTCATCATTTGCTTCAAGTTGTTGTTAGAAGAACATTGCCAAAAAGTGTCTCAATACCTTTAATAAGACTTGGGAATTTTTTTCGCCATATATGCAGTAAAGTAGTTGACATCAAGGAATTAGAGATCTTGGCATCGGAAATTGTCGAGATACTTTGTCAGTTGGAAATGGTTTTTCCTCCGGCTTTCTTTGACGTTATGCTGCATCTGCCAGTTCACTTAGTACATGAAATTAAATTTGGTGGCCCTGTACAATATCGGTGGATGTACTTTGTTGAGAGGTATTTATCAAAGTTAAAGTCTTACGTACGGAATAGGAGTCACCCAGAGGCATGCATAGCACGAGGGTATTTGATAGAAGAATGCTTGACCTTTTGTTCAAGATGCTTGAATGATAGTGTGAAGATTAGATTGGATAGAAGATGTGCTAGACATTATGCCATGCAACAGAGTGAAAATGAATCATCCTTTTTCCCAAAGGTGGGACATCCTATTGGAGGAAAAAAGAAGAGCAAAGGAAAGGGATCTATGTTAGACCAACAAAGTATGAAGCAAGCTCGTAGGAATATCATCTTCAATTGCAACAATGAAACAGTTAACAACTACATCAAGTAAGAACATACATTTATTCCTTAGACGCATAATAGATGTTGCCTATTATGTTATATCATTTATAAATTGATATTATTTGTTTATTTGTTTTAAAATGCAGCGAACATGAAAGTTTACAGAATAGTCAACGTTGAAAGCGTAGATGGGATAGAGCTCAAAGTCATAGCAATGACTTTATTGCTTGGTTTCAGGAAAAGGTTAAGGTTGACCAACTTGGTGGAGACATATTATGGTTGGAAAAGGGTCCTAATCCTAAGGCTAGAAGGTTCACCGGATATTTTGTGAATGGGTATAGGTTTTATACAAGGGAGCGTGACTCACGTATAACGACTCAGAATAGTGGAGTTTGTTTAACAGCCATAACATCAAGTTTTGCTAGCTCAAGGGATGAGAATCCTATTGATGGTGATGTTACCTACTATGGAGTAATAGATGATATAATTGAGTTGGACTTTTGGTCTAATTTCAGTGTGTTTTATTCAGGTGTGATTGGTTTCTTGCTGAAATTGATGATTGTGGTCTTACATTTGTCAATTTCAAGAAGAAATGTTCTAGAAATGATCCATTTGTATTGGCTTCTCAAGTTGACCAAGTTTTCTATGTCCAAGATCCAATAGAACATGATATTTAGTATGTTATGAAGAGGGTCCCTAGAGACTTGTTTGATTTTGAGGAAGCCCTGAATGAGGAAACTTATTGGTTAGAGCCTGATGATTCTGGGTGTAATGTGGTGCCTATTGTGGATGTGAATGGAAGTGAAACAAGTGCTGGTGGTGATGTGCAATCCGTAGACATAAATGAAATCCTAGATAATGGGGATGTGACTGTGACATTGACAACGAGCAAACTGAAGATGACTTTGACTATGATGATACAGATTCGGATTGGATGCATGCTACTGATGAGCCATATTAATTCCTTAGTATTAGGGATTTTATTATTTTGTTGAGGAACATTTTAAATTTCTTCGTTTTATTCTACTATTTTTTTAAATGTCATCTTTAATTGCAGAACATCTTGCTTAGTTAGTGTGCTTATTCATTTTCTATGAATCTATGTTTTCATAAAAGCAACATTATCCTTATTTACTTGTTACTTTACAGTTTTTATTGTTAAATAGTGTAGATTGTTCATATTAGTTTTAATACTTGATTTGATTGCTTAGATTTTATTTTTCTTTGATATGATCTAACTTTTCCCATGTATAGAATGGTGAACAACAAGCAGATGTCATCTTCAAAAAATCGTGTCTATACCCTGGAATCACCAGTGATAACACCATATGAGAAAGTCAGGTCCAGTACCATTAAAAGAAATGCTAAAAAATTTCAAGAATTTGGGTTGGATAAATTTGCTAAACAACTAATGGAGAAGAATAAGGCTGCCCTCAATAAAGAGAAGGAGAAAGTGAACAATGTGGAGGTTGACACATTAAATGGTGATAAAGAGTATGTGCCTGATGATGATGGTGATCATGAATCTAATGAAGTTATTCTTAATTCTTCTGCAAAAGTTATAACTACTTCAAAGTCAGCTTCAACTAAGAAGGTTATGACCCTTTACTACATATAATTGCTCATTTTTTCTTCGATATATATATATATATGTCTGTAAATTTGGTTGGCATTAGGCTGAGAGAAAAACCTTGCTTGATATCTTATATATGGAGTTTTCTAGCAGGCATATATATGTACAGTACAGTAGTACAATTGTCATCACTTGTATATGGATCTCACATCCCAATCACAGGAGTAATACATTATTATTATCATTGCTTAGTTAGCAGTAATAATATCTGGCCTGGGTACGCCTGCAGGTGCTGCAAACAACTCTTTCCTCTAGTTTTATATTCACTACATACTGCTCTACTGCAGACCCCCCCTCCCCCTTTTTAAAGCTACTGCTGTCTTTTTTTCTCATTTAACTTCACCCTCTTCTTATTATAATTACCAGTATTATCCTTATTTAATTTGTTTTTTTTTTTGTTTGAGTTTTGTATGTCATTGATTGATTGCTGCTACTGTATGTATGGCATGCTTATGATGATCTGCCTGCCTCGTCTAAGCAGCTGTAGCCGCATTAGAGCCCCTATTTACAACTGCATTATTATATTACTAACTAGCTGCAAATGGATTCATCACTTTATAAATTTGTCAATATTAATCTATGGCATGCTAATTAAATTATCAAATAGTTCGCGTCCATCAGGATCATGCATGATCAAGATTCTCTTGACAGGAATGTGTACTTCTGAAGACGACGATGAATCTGTACAGAATCTTTCATTGTAGATGTAGTTCACGGCCATTGGCCAGCGACTATGCGCAGATTATGTGCTGATTAGTGAGCAATGAAAGTTTCATAGGATGTTTGTTATCTGATAGTGATCTGTTTGATTCAAGTGAACTAAATTTCCTGGAATCATATACATACACTAACTATTTTTTTGCACAGAAAGTAAGAGTTCGAGAATATGCACCAAGGAAGGCAAAAAAAACAGGCACTATGTCCATCTTTGGCGATGGAGGATTTCCTAAAAATGCAAGAACAAAGTGATCCAATAGAAGCACATGATCTAGAGCTTGGAGTTCAAAAATTAGAACAAGAACATTTAAAATTGAAACGTTAACATAGTGCCATTGTTCCATCAACAAGCGAGAAAGAGATTGTAATATGTGAAAAGCAAGGTTTTTTTAATGACAAATGAATAGCTTTCAATTTATCTCTCATATGCTGTTATGTTTTCATCCTAAAACACATATATTTTTCTATATTTGTGGATGGTAGGTCCTCAAAAGAAAGGTCGAGGGCCAACAAATCTGTTTGATTTTCATGCTCGTAAATATGAGGATCGTGTTGTGATATATTGTAATGAAAAAGGACAACCAATTGGGCCCGAAAAGGCTAGGAAAGAGCTTACCAGGTTCTTAGGAACCATTGCTCATGATTACAATTGGGCTCCTTTGACTTTTACAAATTGGCAGAGTGTTCCAGACAAGGACAAGATTTGGGAATATGTGAATGTAAGTTTTAGCGAGAAATGATATCTGTGTTATATAGTACTGTAAAGAATTTTCAATTTTTTTTAATTCTCTATCTTCAACTAACATAAACCCACCATTCTAATAGAAGAAGTATATTCTTCCTCCTGAGTCTTATGATTGGACAATGGAGACCCTTGATGCGTCTTGGAGAGGTTACAAATGTCGACTCAAAAGAGATCATTACTATCCATATGATACATTTGAAGAGAGGTTGACACATCTCCTGAGAGAGGTCCAGAAAAACATTTTAATGTACTTCTAAAATATTGGGAAAGTACTGCAGCAAAGGTAAATAAGAAACAATTATTATTTTGCATCAAATATACATTATTCTCATGGTGACTATTAGGTTCTAACTTTGACTTTTATGTTAGAAAACAGGTTTGCAAAATTCTAATAATCGCCTACAACAAGACAATATTCACACAAATGGCCCTGTTTCTTTTGCTATGACTTATGATAAGATGGTAAGAAAAGTATACCAATTTAATGTCAGGAATACTAATTTTTGTAATGATAACTCCTAACTTGTACTTGTTTTAATCATATACTTAGCTACGAGAAGATGGTGTAGCACCATTTAAAAGAAAGATGTTTGAGACAACTCGCTTGCGGAAGGAAGGAAAAATTTATGCTAAGCCTTTTGATGACACACAAAAAAAGATTGTATGCACCTTCCCTTCTTTTTGAAATGATAAATACCTATAGTTTAATTTATTGTACATTAATGATTTTTTTTCTATAGCAAGCAATGAGGCGATTGGAAGCATCTCAAGATGATCAAAGCAGTGACTCTCCTATAGACCCATTTGATGAAGTAATGGGTGATGGGCGTCGTGGTTGCAAAAAACTAATTGGATTAGGTCTTTCCCGTCAAAAGCCAAAGGAGAAAGGAACCGGCAGCTCTCTAATCTTACCACAAGAGGTCATGGACTCTATTAAAAGTGCTGTAACAACAGAGGTGCAAAAGGATTTGAATGTTGAAAGAGTACAATTAGCTAAGGAAAGGGAAGCTCATGAAGCTAAAGTTGCTGAAATGGAAGCTACATCAAAGGAGGATGATTCATCGAATGATTGTGTTACTCTTGATTCCATTGCTTCGGCACTGGCACACCTACGCCAGAAAGATCCTACTCTCATATCAGAGATGATTGCAAAAGCTATCGTGTCAAGTGCTAGAAATACTGGATAGTGCAATTAGCTAACACAAACGGATTTGACAATCAGGTATTTTTTTTTCCTTAAAAAAAACTTTTGCTTCCTCCCAAACGTACACTTATAATCTAAATCTGTTACGTTCCCTTTGATATTCATGAAAAAGAGTAAAAACTAGGAAGAAACATTGGTTTGAGTAATTGAACAAAACATGGTTTATGGCTATGTTTTTAAGTAGATTATGTCTTTTTTTGACTGCTTTTGGATGATTGTTTGATGTGGTTTTGTGGGATATTTTTGGAGGCAATTTTGGGTAGTTTTCTGGTTGTGTTTAATTTGGAGCGGTTTAAAGGCTGTATTTGCATGGTTTTGAGGGTGCTATTTGGGTGTGAATAAGAACAATGGTAGTCATAGTCACAGTCCTAGTCCGGTGGGCAATTGAGAATGAGATGAATTAGGATCAGGATCAAGATGAGAAACTATAGATGGTACAGTAGTACAGTAGAGTATGTACTTGTAGAGTATATATAAGTGTATGCGTGTGTATATACATATAAGTGTGTGTATATATATTTATTTTTTTAACCCATACATCACAATGCGTCGCCCATCTGGCAACAGCCACCGACCTACAGCCACCACCAGGCTGTTGTTCGGCAGCAGCCCAGAACTGGTAGTAGCAACCGGCTGGTGCAGCAGGCTGGCCTCTGTGGGGCAGCAGCAACCCTACAGCCAGTGGCAGCACCCTTCGGTAGCAGCAGTAATTCGGCAGCTGCAGCTGGGCGTTTCTGACAGCCCCAACAGCAGGTGGCTGGCCTCTTTCCCGTGGTTCTGTTCAGCCTTCAACTAGGACCTGATTTAGTTTAACAATTTTATTCAACTTCTATATTCAACTCACTACAACACATGTAATAAAGCACACATAAATCCAATGGTTTTCTCATTGTAAATAACACAATTGAGAGTTGAGCCAAGTGTTTCAAGCATATAGTTTGCAGAGTTGCTTTACCTTAGTTGTGTTTTTTACCGATAAATAATATCCATTTCTTTTACTCTTTTTTTTTTCTTTTTTAATTACAACCAATTTCCTTAGTTCATATTTTAATCAGTTTTCTTTTGTTTATTACAGGATGAAGAGAAGATCAACTATTACAAGGTTCAAATATGAGAAGTTCTATTGGAATTGGGTTGTGTAAATAATTATTTAGGTTTTCATGATATGACTTTAAGTCATTTTTTGGAATTATATCTAGGTTTTTTTAGATTTGAAACTTTTCCACTAGCTAGAATAATGGATGTAATGGATGAAAATGTTATCATTCTTTATATAAAGCTTGTTTCTTTGCACTCACTTTGATCACTATGAGTGAATTTGAAATAGATTGGTTTATTTTATTTTATTTTATTATAGTATTTTTTTTAAATAATGCCTGGGATTGGATTTATCTTAATAGCTTGTGAGCAATACAAAGGTTTTTAAACATTGCTACCATATCTGTTGCCAAAATAATAACCATTACTACAAAAATTATTTCAACCGTTACTATATGTTACAAAAGTGTTGCCTTAACTTGGAGTAAAGTTGTTGCCTAAACATTGATCTGTTGCAAAAAATTTAAATATAAACGTTGCTATAAATTGAAAAAGTGTAGTCATAGTTTGGTAATTAACTGTTGTCTAAAGTTTCCAAGTGTTGCCTTAACTTCAGATATAAGTGTTTCTTAAAGTCAAAAGCGTTGCTAAATTAAAATGTTGCTAAAGATATCTATAGCAACAGTATTTCTAATAGTGTTGCCTTATGCAAAAAAAAATGTTGCAAGAAAGTTTTAGCAACGCCACCTATTGGTTGCGGTTTTTAAATCGTTGCCATAGGGCTTTAGTAACAAAAAGCAGGGCTATAGCAACACTTTTTGGCTGTTGCTATAAGGCTTCTACCTTGTAGTGAATTAGTCTAACAATTACCCAAATTTACGTTTATTTGGAAATAGACGGGTTATATAAAAACATGATTAACAATATATGTATCAACATTAAGATTTATGAATTGTCATGGATCTACCTTAGAAATTACAACTTTGTCAGATCACTTACAACTTTTAAACCTTTCTCAGAAAGCATAAATCCAGATTTCAAAGTTCATCGTAATATGCGGTACATGAAGTAAATTATTAAGAACAACTTTATTTCCCGAAGTGAACTGCACTTCCAAAGTTCCAGTACAGTTCCTTGGACTTGGGTAGAATGATGATTGTTATTGCCAATTTATTGGCCCATATGGAAGACAAGGCCCGGTCAAATTGGAGACCCAAAGAAAGGGCCAAGCCTATCAGTCCAAAATAAAGCCCTCAAAGAGCCCCAAGAAGCAAGGCCATGTGGCAGATCAATGCAGGCCCACGTGGCTGCGCCTCACTGGTCCACGTGGAAGGATACTACAGGGCCACGTGGCATTGCCCTACGAAGACACCTGGCTATAAAAGTTCAGCATAGAAAGTTAGGAAAACATCAAAAGTGGGAAAACTTGTATCCCACATTGATAGATTATAAGAGGAGAAAAGAAGATTCTAGTATAAAAGTATTAATGCATTGATTGTAAAGGGATTCCCAATTAATGAATTGCTGATTTGACTATATACATTAAATTTTAATTTGTCAATTAACATTAATCTAATCTGATTAAAAACAATTTAAAGTTATTATTGTCTTTTGCACCTTTAATTATTTCCACATTTACTTCAGCATTTAATATTGCATTTATTATTGTTTTGGATAAAGTTCGTAGCATTTAATCAGGTAGCCCTCTCCTTAATTCAAAAACCCCTAAAACATTTGGCGCCGTCTGTGGGGAGGGCATGATTCTATGGAAAACTTAGGAGAAAAAACTCCCGAGATTCCAAAAACCATAGTAGTAACAGTAGAAAACAACCATGAGTCGGACGAGAGAGAAACAGACCATGACCGACCTCCTCGAAGGGAGAAGACCGCACAACGTGCGGGTCAGCCTGAGGCCCACTCTCCTGAGGAGGATCAGCTGATCTCTCTCTCCCAACTGAAACACATAATGGTCGACCTAAGGAATTCGCTTGTCACACAAGTGAAGGACATGATAGGCCAGGCCAACAAGACTGACCCTGGGCCATCTAGGCCGACCCGGGAAGAAGCCGGGCCCTCAAGGCCGACCAAGGATCTGGCCGATCCTAAGGGCGACCTAGTAAAGAAAAAGGTCTCTAACAGCACCAAGAAGAAGAAAACACCTTCCAAATCAACGAAGATTATTTGGAAGAACATCACCCAACGGGTGAAGACGACCAAGGCTCCCACACTACTAAGAAGAGAACCCTTGATCAGCGAAACAAATCAAGCCTTTAGAGATGCTCGAGAGTATCTGAAGGCAAGGAGACAACAGTCACAACAACATTCTCAAGTCGACATCTCTGATACAGCATCAACTCCAACTATGAAGGATACCACCTACCGAGGCTCTCTTCGCACCATGTCTCGTTCAACACAAGTACATACTCCTACCCCAATGCTAAAAGGTTTGTTCAAAGCAGAGTCCTTCCGGGAAGATATGCAACCGGCCACTCAGTTTCAACAACCACCTCAATCATACCCTTCTGGAGGGATCACATGGAAGTCTCCATTCTCGGTCGCCATCTTGACAGCCCCGAGGGCCTCCAAAGTTAAGGCGCTCCATATTGAGCCTTATGATGGCACGACTAATCCTGATGATCACCTGGCTACTTACAAGCACCTTATGTATCCTCAGTCGGTAGACGATGCAGCATGGTGCATGTACTTTCCGGCAACACTGAAGGGCGTGGCCCAAAAATGGTTCAGCAGCTTGCCGGACCATTGCATACAAAACTTTACCGAGCTCGGCATGGTTTTCGCACATCACTTTATGGCAAACAAGCAAGAGAAGAAGACGAGCATGCACCTCGGTAAAATCGTGCAGGGGCCGAATGAATCTTTGAGATCATATGTCAAGAAATTCAACATGGAAATGTTGCAGATACCCGGCCTACCTAAGGGGGTGGCCTTTGACAATTTCGTTAAAGGGCTTCACCAGTCACGGTTCAAATTCGAGATGGTAAGGAAGAAAGTCCAGTCCTTGCCAGAAATTTTGATGGAGGCCGAGTCTTATATTCACGCTATGGAAATCTGTTCGGCTACCAAGACCGAAGCAAAGAATACTCCCAAACACGGAGATGGTGGTCAAAAGAAGGAAGACCGTAAAAGAGAGGTCAAGACAGTTGAGAGTACTCATAAGGAGCAAAATCCTCCCAAGAAAAGCCGCACTTACGAGTCGGCATATGAGTACAACAAAAAACCACATGCCATCCTTATGGAAATTAATGATAAGTTCAGTTTTGATGTGCCTTAGCCTTTGAGAGGCCCTTCCAAATACAGAAACACCAATAAGTACTGCCAGTACCACAAAGATGTGTGTCACGACACGGATGAATGCTTCAATCTGAAGCGACTATTAGAAAAGTTAGCTGCAAAGGGCATGCTGGAGCCCTACATTGTAAAATCAAAATTTAAGTTTGAGAGGAAGACTGCCCAGAAGACAAGGGATAATAAGGATACAGACACCGAAGTAGTGGCTATGATTTCCGGAGGACTTGCCTCTGGGGTCCAACAATCAGGGGAGTGAAGGATCATCTTCGTAGCCTCTCACAGGCCATGAACATGGAGAAAAAAGAGGAAAAGATGCCAGAGGTACTGATCGGTGAGAAAGAACGACCTAGTATCCAGACCCCTCATGACGATCCATTGGTTGTGGAGTTCAAAGTTGCTAACTTGAAGGTTAGAAGAATATTGATTGATACCGGCAGTTCCACGGACATCATCAGTTTTGCTTGTCTTGAGAAGTTGAGGTTCCAAGACAATGCCCTCCAACCTATAAATCATCCCATTATAGGGTTCGGAGGAGGTGTTATTCACCCTATAGGCATTGTCACGCTTCCAATACGGATGGGAAGCAAAGAGATGCCCAGGCACATGTTTGTGAAGTTCCTGGTGGTCAAAGAGTTAACAGCCTACAACATCATTATAGGCCGCCCTACTCTGAATGTGTCGAAGGCTGTTATTGTGCCACATCTCATGTTAATGAAATTTGTATGTAACGATGGGAGTGTGGGTGCAATATATGGTGATCAGCAGACGGCACGAGAGTGCTATCTCACCACCATAAAAACTCCATCCACACTAGATAAGAAAGATAAAATCCAACCATCACCAAAGAAAAGAAAGAAAGAGTTCAAAGGGGCGAATCAAGAAGTTTGCATGATTAGATCGGCAAACCCGGATGAACTACGGCCTCAGTCCGTGGGAGAATTTCGTGAAGTTATACTTAACGCCGATCGGCCTGATCGATCCTTACAAATAGGATCTTCCTTGGGGGAGGATCGGAGTCAGAAGTTGGAAGAACTCCTGAGGGAGTATCAAGATGTATTTGCCTTTACCGTTCAAGAGATGCTGGGTATTGACCCGAGCATCGTGTGCCATGAGTTGAACATCATACCCGGCATGAAGCCGGTCAGACAAAAGAAAAGGAATCATGGAGAACTCCAAGATAAAGCTGCAGTTGAGGAAGTGAAAAAGTTACTGGAAGCTCGATTCATTCGTCCGTCCCACTACCCTGAATGGGTAGCCAATGTTGTTCTGGTCCCAAAACCCAACAAGAATTGGCGGATGTGTGTAGACTACACAGATTTGAATCGAGCCTGCCCCAAGGATGGATTCCCTCTACCAAAGATTAACCAACTGGTCGACTCCACAGTAGGGCACGCCCTCATGAGTTTCATGGATGCCAACTCAGGTTTCCATCAAATTCCCATGCACCCTGATGATCAAGAGAAGACGGCCTTCATCACTTCACAAGGCATATATTGCTATACCGTGATGCCCGTTGGTTTAAAAAATGCCCCTGCCACCTTTCAAAGGTTAGTAAACATAGTGTTTCAACAACAGTTAGGGCGAAACCTGGAGGCTTACATTGACGACATTATAGTAAAAAGCAAGGAGCCGGCCGATCATTTGGCGGATCTAAGGGAAACATTTGATTCCCTTAGAAAATATAATATGAAATTAAACCCCAAAAAGTCTGTTTTAGGGGTTGGCTCGGGCAAATTCCTTGGCTTTATGATTGATTAGCGAGGCATTGAGGTGAATCCCGATAAGGTGAAGGCAGTGAGTGACATGGCCTCCCCAAGGTCAATCAAGAAGACTCAAAGGCTGACCGGATGTTTGGCTGCGCTAGGCCGATTCCTGTCCCGGTCAGGGGATAAATGTCACTATTTCTTTGATGCCATAAAGAAAAAGGCTAAGTTTGAATGGACTGAAGAGGCCGAGTTGGCCCTTACCAAATTAAAGGAACATATGCACACTTTGCCAAGGCTGATAAGCCCTTCCCCAGGCGAGGTGTTGTATATGTACCTAGCGGTTTCAGAATTTTGCCTAAGTGCTGTGTTGGTGGTTGTACGAGAGGGTACTCAACACCCGGTCTATTTTGTAAACCATATCTTGAGGAACGCGGAACTAAGATATCCTCTCATTGAGAAGTTCGGGCTCGCCCTGTACATGGCCTCCAAAAAAATTCGACCGTATTTCAAAGCACACCCTCTTGTGGTGTATACAGATCAACCACTAAAGCAACCATTTACCAAGTTAGAGTCATCCGGCCGCATGGTAAAGTGGGCAGTGGAACTTAATGCCTTTGACATCTCTTTTGAGCCCAGGAAAGCAATCAAGGGGCAAGCCCTCGCTGATTTTGTAGAAGAGATGACACGGCCTCAAGATGAGGCCCAGACTGTTCCTACTGGCTGGAAGTTGTTCGTTGACGGGTCGTCAACCCAGAATGGATGTGGAGCCAGCATCCTCTGTGTCTCGCCTGAGGACGACGTATATGAATATGCGTTACGGTTTAAGTTCCAAGCCTCCAACAATGAGTCAGAGTATGAAGCTCTCCTTACAGGCCTAAAAATGTGTATTGTTGCGGGAGCAGAGGAAATTGAGGCTTCATCCGATTCACAGCTTGTGGTGAGTCAAGTCAATGGTGATTATGAAGCTAGGGAACCAGCCATGAAAAAATACTTACAATTAGTGAAGGAAGTCAGTGCTACTTTGAAAACATTCGTCCTCCAGCATGTGCCTCGGTCAGATAACAGTCAGGCCGATGCTTTGTCAAAACTAGCCTCATCGGCCGTAAATGACACCCCAAGGACAGTGTTTTGGGAAGTGAAGGAGAAAAGAAGCATAGATGAATAGGAGATCCTGACCTTGGATCAAAGTAGTACATGGATGGATGCCATACTGGACTATAAGTTGAACGGCATTTTGCCAACTGACAAAAAAGAAGCAAAAGTTACCCAACGGAGGGCTGCTTGGTTTGAGATCTTCAACGGAAACTTGTATAAGAAGGCTTATTCTAAGCCATTTCTGAAATGTGTCACACACCAGAGCAAGGACAGGAAGTCCTTGATGATCTTCATCAGGGAGTGTGCAGTTCCCATATTGGAGGACGAGCACTTGCGGAAAAGGTCATTCGGACCGGTTATTATTGGCCTACATTGAAGGAAGATGCTATGTGGAAGGTAAGGAAATGTGATAAATGCCAAAGGTTTTCCAAGCTTATACATCGACCTTCTAATACTCTAGTTCCCATCACTAGTCCGCTTCCCTTTGCCAAATGGGGAATGGACATCCTCGGCCCATATACCCCAGCAATTGGCCAGCGATGCTACGTTTTTGTGGCGGTCGACTATTTCTCTAAATGGGTGGAGGCCAAGGCAGTGAAGGGCATCAAGACTAGTGATGTTAAGTGGTTCATCTGAAAAAATATAATCATAAGGTTTGGTGTGCCATAAGCTATGGTGTTTGATAATGGTCCACAATTCGAGACTCCCCAGCTCAAGACTTGGTTGCGAGATCAGGGTATTGCACACTGTTTCGCCTCAGTTGGTCGGCCTCAAACTAATGGCCAAGTTGAATCTTTCAATAAAATTATTTCTGAAGGGATTAAGAAAAAACTGGAAAAGGCCAAGGGTTTGTGGGCAGATGAACTTCCAAATGTGCTATGGTCTATCCGAACCACCAACAAGACTTCCACCGGTGAGTCCCCGTTCATGATGGTTTATGGGGCAGAGGCGGTGCTTCCCATTGAAATGTACAAGCCTATCCTTCGAGTCATGCTTTATGATGAGAATGCAAACTGGGAGGCAATGAAGATGAATTTGGATTTTTTGCCAGAAACAAGGGGCAATGCCTTGCTAAGACAAGAGGTCTATAAACTTAGGATGGCTCGGGAATACAACAAAAGGGTCAAGAATCGTCCAATAAGAATTGGAGATTACGTGCTCAGAAAAATGGAGGCACAAGGCCGAGCCAATGAAGAGGGTAAACTTACTCCAAGCTGGGAAGGTCCTTACAAAGTCGTAGAAGCGATACATGATGGCACATACCGACTCGAAACAATGCAAGGAGTAGCTGTGCCACGATCTTGGAACATGGATCATCTAAGGAAGTATATCTTCTAGCTTTGAATTCATGAAACTTTCAATGTACGACCTTGGGTCGAATCAATGTAATCATGCTCAATATTAATGAAAAAGGGCAGGACTAGATCCCTAAAGGCCCCGTCACTTTCAAAGTGAAAATTCTAAAGGCTAGCGTCCACTATTTTATATATAGTAATAAGACCAAATGCCTGTGGTGCTAATCTAAGCACCAAGTTTCCATTCCCCACTAATTGACCCCCAAAAAAGGGGCCATAGTGACCAGCCTCACAAGGATGAAGGGTGGCCACCCATGCCCCCTAATTCATTTCCAGGTGTTTCACAAAAAGGGTGCCTCGACTGTAACTGGTCGAGGCATTCGAAAATCTAAAATGATTCACTTAAGGGTGCCTCGGCTGTAATTGGTCGAGACATTCTAAAATCTAAAATGATTCACTGAAGGGTGCCTCGGCTGTAACTGGTCGAGACATTCGAAAATCTAAAATGATTCACTAAAGGGTGCCTCGGCTGTAACTGGTCGAGACATTCAAAAATCTAAAATGATTCGCTAAAGAGTGCCTCGACTCTGCTTAAGTCGAGCCACTTGAAAGTCTAGAATGATCCACTAAGGGGACCTTCGGCCAGAATTGGCCGAGCCATTCAAAAAATCTATGTTATTAACAAACAGGTATCTCGGCGATTTAATGCTGAGCCGCTATGCAAATAATCCAATAGGTAACGACCTAAATAAAGCATAAATCAAAGACTTTTATAAATTCCTTAGTGTACCATACAAAATGGGCAAGTCTCGTCACTTGCCATAACTTATAAAAAAAAAAATATATATATATATATATATAATAATAATAAAAAATTAATAATAAAAAGCTCTTCTAAGCACAAATACTCTAATCACTCTCGTCCGGGTTGGGTATCACCGGAGTTGAGGGACGAGGCCGACTAGTTCGATCGCACCAGCTCCTCTCGTCGGCCCAGTCAAGAAACTCACGAAAATATCCAAAGTCTTTGTATGGATATGCTCTGTCCCAGGCCAATTCCACCCTTTCCCTATACTCCACCTGTAACGACCCGACTCGCTTAAATCGGCACGGAAGAAACCGACGAGTCGAATAGTTAGAAACTACAACTCAAAACTTAGGAAATTAAACTAATTCCTCAAAATATTATTAATCAACCAAAAACGTACAAATACCCACAAGTTTGTACATAACTAGTCCCAAAAGTCAAACTAAAAATACTAAGCATACGAGTAAACTCCAACTACATGTCAGAGTTATAAACAACGTAAAAGAGTCCATACAATACTCCAATACTATCTAAAAACAACAGTAATAGTAAATACAACAGATAGCAGAAATAACAACGTCGCTCGCCCAACCCAAAGCTAAGCAAGAGTATCGTCATCAGAAATACCTGAAAAATATACAACAGTCCACCATCAGTGGCGAGTAACATAACTGACTCACCCTAATGGGAATACACATGTACATAGCACAAATCAAATAATCAATATCAATAATCAAAGTACGAGAACAACCCAAGACGTGAACTCGACTCAAACCAACCTAATCAACTATCTTTGGCGCAATCAATCATATTCTAGACCG
Organism: Salicornia ramosissima; assembly: GCA_951394345.1. Taxonomy (NCBI): domain Eukaryota; kingdom Viridiplantae; phylum Streptophyta; class Magnoliopsida; order Caryophyllales; family Amaranthaceae; genus Salicornia; species Salicornia ramosissima. The sequence goes on along the minus strand of OX596233.1, from coordinate 18,746,472 downwards.
GACTGTGCTCGTACGAACGCATCTTACGAGATCGAACTTTCTACTATGCTTGGATTTGAGAATCTTACTCCCAAACCCCATGAAACGAATCTTACTGGAAATCCATGTCCCGTGAAACCAATCTTACTGGAAATTCACAAAGATCGCATAGTATGACTCCAACTATCCCAATACCGCGGATGGAATAGGGGCAACGTCTTAACCCAAATACAATGAATCTTACTCAAAGTATCAGGCGTCTAAAAATGAAATCAAGCTAATCATTAATTAATTCTTTAGTCATTTTAATCATGTTATTCATTTAATTATCTCAACTTAACTAAATTACAATCAAGAATTGCCTCAATGCCTTGATTCTTGAAGATAACTAGTTAAATTATCGAAGTTATTCTCAAGAACTGCCTCTAGCCTTAATCTTGAGTCTAACCAATCATAATCCAACATTCAATAATCATTCTTTAATCATATTAGACACTTTCTTTAACTCTCTTTATCACTTAAACCATTTTCTTTAACTTTCAAGATTCAAGATCTTCAATCAAGAACTCAATCAAGATTCAAGAACTCAATCAAGAACTCATCCAACATAATCATCACACGCATATCATCATGATTCATTCGAAAACTTCAACTTAAACTCATCCAAATTCATCAAACTTTGACATAATAATCATGATCATAAAACAACATATATTCAACCCTAAAATCATCAAAACCATCATCAAAATATCATGAAAACCATATCAAAATCAGATTAGAAACAATACACTAAATCATGAATAAACTTCATCAAATAACCCATACATTCATTTAATCTATACTATAAACATAGTATACCAAAAAGGTTGAGAAAGCATGTTACCTTATTGAAGATTACACACTAAACAACACAAAAAGTTGCTGCCCGGAATACACAAAGTACACGGCCAATTAGCACGGCACAACCACGCACGACGCGAACCTTGCACACGGTACCACACGATCAACACGGCTCAACCACCACCCGGCTGCACCTGCACCACGGACCACCGCTGCCACGGCTACTGCCCACGAGCCTGCTGCACTTGCACGGCCCGGCTGCTGCTCTTGCACGGCCTGGCTGTTGCTCTTGCACAGCCTCTACACGGCACCACTCGGTCACCACCACGAACACCCACACGAGCACGAACACGAACCCAAAACCAAACCCGAACTAAAAATCTTGGATGAAATAATTGGGTTTAAATTGTGTTTAGGATACTTAAAGATCAATGAACTTTGAATCTTTAAGTTTTGGGCTTAGAAAGATGGATGAACAATTTGATGATGATCAAATGCCAAAAATGGCGTGAAAGTGATGAACAATTGAGAGGGAGAATTGTGTTTGAATTGATGGCAAGAGTATTTGATGGCATTTGTGTTTTAGATGGCAAAAGTGAGCAAAAGCCTTACTAACTCCTCTATATATAGAGTTAGTTAAGCTGTGAACATAAGGCAAGTGGCAAGCCTTGCCATGCCACTTGAGAACCGGCCAACAAGGGGGAAAAGGGCCTAAAATGGGCTCTCGTGATCAATTGGGCTAAATTGCGAAACTTACATAGCAAAATTAGTTCATCTTTATATTCTAAATCTTTATATTCTAAATCTTTAACTTTTTACAAAATTAGTTCATCTTTATATTAAAAGAATAAAAGTTATGTTTTTTATATGCGAAACTTACATAGCAAAAAAATTATCATGTCAGACCATCTTTACTGAAATCCTAAACTCATCATAACCTTACCGAATTAAATTGAACCAAAATTTTGTAAATTAATTCCAAAAAAAATAAGGCCTAAGTTAATTGACATTATTAACCTCATGGAGGTCTAGATAGTTATATAAATTGGACACACCTTTATAGCTTTTTTTAAGGGAACCTTTATACTATTTATAACTTTTAACTGAATATTTAGTTGATTTTTTTAACGAGGAGGATCACGAAGAGGATAGAAACGATTTTTTTTTTTTTTTATAAATAATATTTTATGTTTGAAAAAAAATACTGTGTGCAATCAAACAGTATCTAACAGACTAAAAGATGCCCTACATAATATTTGCCCCATTTTTTTAATTTACTCGATTTTTTGACCAATTATTAGTTTTTTTTTATTAGTTTTTTCAGCTTTAATTTTCTCAAACTAATTAAATTAATTCCTATTTGGTTCAATTTTTTAAAAGATGCCTTGGTAAATTACTTATGTTTAAATTTTTATGGTTATGTCAACCAAATAACACAATATCTACTCATTTCATAAGAAATTTTAATTCTCATGGTGATAAATAATAACACAATCGCTCTTATTTGTTTTCTTTAATTATAAATTTAGTAAGGGTAAAGTATTTGAAATTTGTTAAATTTGACATGTTAAAAATAAAAGTCCAATTGCAAATATATTTCAAATGCTTATCGCCAAACATTCATTGAATTTGACATCTTTTGTGCTACTTTATTCTAAAAAGTAAAAAATTATAAGTGGATGGGCATGAATTTATTGATCCTTAATGGGATTCTTGATGATAATAAATGGTTGAGATTTAATGGGATGAATGTAAATGGATATAGTGTGAGCCTGGGAAGTGGAGAATTGATATGGCCATAACTTTTGTGAGGGTAAGATAAGATGATTGTGCTCTCATAATAAGTTGTACTCAGGGGTGGACCCACAAGGGGGGCTGGTAGGGGCCCAGCCCCTGCGGCCCAATCCCGTTACCCTTTTATTTATTTATTGGGGCCCTGCTATATTATAGGATATATACTTAGAAAAGCATAAATAATAGGATTATTTGTCTAGAATAATCCAACCTTTTGGGCATTTGTATATAATAAGTCAACCTTTGTTTTATTACGAAATAAGCAAATATTTGTACCAATATTGTATATAGTAGGTTGAGCCGTTCAGGTGACCTACAACCTAAATAATAGGTATTTTTTTGTAAACTCGGTCATTATCCAAAATAATTATGGAGGAATTAACCTTAAAATAGTTTTTAAAAAAGCAAAAAAAAACCTAGCCACGCAGTCCACCACCCTTTCCCCCAGCCACGCACCTTAACCATTGAACCCCCCACCAACATCACCACCACCACCCGAATCACCCAAAACCACCCAAATCCCCACCCACTCGAACCCTCATTCGAACGCCCCACCCCTAAATTGAACCCCCCAACCCCCACCAAATCACCCAAAACCACCAAAATCCCCACCCACTCATACCCTCATTCGAACCCCCCCCCCACCCCCAAATTGAACCCCCACCGCAAAACTGACCCAAAATGCCACTCACTCAACCCCTAACTACCAAATCAAACCCCATTCGCACTCCCCACCATTAAATCGAACTCCATTCGAACTCCCCACCGCCAAATCCCCAAATCAATTTTTGAAGATGATGATGATCGATTGCTGCCATTATTGTTGAAGGTGATTGAGACCTTGATTGAAGATGATGATGATGGTGTCGGTGGTGGTGGGCGAGGTTTAGGATGCGGTGGTGGCTGTGCTTGTTCTGTGAATGGAATAACAGAACGAAAGAGAGAGAATGAAAGAGATGAGAAATGAATTGGGTTTGGGTTTAAATAAGGATTGTTTGTCTAATCAAACCACCCACGCTCCCCGCCCCCGCCCAATCAAACCCCAATCGAACCCCACCCCTCCCAAATTGACCCCCTCCATCGAATTCAGTCGAACCCCACTCCACCGAATTCAGCCGAACACCAAGCTTGTCAAAAGAAAAGGAAGAAGAGAGAAAAGGCGGTGGGGCCAACGATGTCAGTGGTTGTGCTTAGAATTGAGGGAGAGAGAATGAGATTAAAGAAGGGAGAAGCAGAGGAAAAAAAGAGAGGAAGATGATGGGGGTGATGATGATGATCTGAAGAAAAGAGAGGAAGAAGATGATGGTGGTTGAGAAGAAGAGGAGAGAGATCGATGATGATGATAATGTGAAGAAAGGAGAGGAAGGATGGAGGTTAACCTCCTATATCAAGTTTTTTTACCTGTTTGACTTATTTTGTACTAATAGGTTGTAAAACTTGGCTTATTGTATAATAAATTAAGTGAAAGTATTGTATCAGACGGTCTGATACAAAGATTTGGTCGGATAACTGTAACTCTCGAATAAATAAGCTCTCATCCTTCTACACCTCCATTTCCTCTTCCTCCGCAACTCTGCTCTAAACACCAACACAGCTTCTCTCGTGATTCTCTCTCTTCTAGTCCACTCCTTTCCAGAATTCGCAGAAATGGCGGTGGGTCCATCCGAATCCAACCTGCAACTTCATGGATTCCAGTTCCAACTTCGTCAGTTTTGGATTAAGCCTTTCGTCAACCATCCCATATGGAAATGGAGATAGGAGATGGAGATGGTGGTAATGGTGGGGTTGTTGATGGGTGCGGGGCAATATTGTAGAAGAAAAGGATGAGACCAGGTTAGTCAATTTCTTATTCAGGCTATACTTTTTTTTGTCCAGGTTAGTGCTTGTTATATATGTCCAGGTTTAATAAAAAAAAGTTCAGGTTTAATAAAAAAAGTCCAAGTTTAAGCAAATAAGTCCATGTGTAAGCATATGTGTGTCCAGGTTTAACCAAATAAGTTCAGGTCTAAGTATATATGTTTCCAGGTTTGTCTAGATTTGTCCAGGTTTGTCCACATTTGTCCAGGTTTGTCTAGGTGTGTCCCGATTTATCCAGATTTGTCCATGTTTGTCTAGATTTGTCCAGGTTTGTCCACATTTGTCCATGTTTGTCCATATTTGTCCAGGTTTGTCCAGGTGTGTCCAGATTTATCCAGATTTTTCCATGTTTGTCTAGATTTGTCCAGGTTTGTCCACATTTGTCTAGGTTTGTCCATATTTGTCCAGGTGTGTCCAGATTTGTCCATGTTTGTCTAGATTTGTCCATGTTTGTCTAGATTTGTCTAGGTTTGTCCATATTTGTCCAGGTTTGTCCATATTTGTCCAGGTTTGTCCATATTTGTCTAGGTTGAGTAGGACTGGCCTGACAGTAAGCTTACTGTCAGACCTGACTGACACAATACCTTCTCATAAATTAAAGGTTGGCTTATTTTGTACAAATGCTCAGAAGGTTGGATTATTCTAGACAAATATTCCTAAATAATAACTTAAAGTTATGTTGGCCTACTGGTAAGTGAAAGAAGGATTGTGTGCAAGGTCACGGGATCAATTTCGGATATCTGTCTGTTTTTCTTTCTCTTTAGGTTATTCTTACTTTTTCTCCAAAAATTATACCCTCTTATTGATCTAATCAATTCTATAATTTTTTCATCTTCTACAAAAATCTTCTCCATAATTCAAGTCCTCAATTTTTCAAGCTCTCATATTCATATATGGTATTATTTAATATTTATTTAATTTCATTAATATTATATTCCTAATATATATAGTGATAGTGAATTTTGTTTTTTATTAATCTTTGTTTACTGTTTTAGTTTTTATTAATTAAAAACCATGTCAAATTTGTCCAAGCGGATTAGTTTGATTAATTTACTAGTATTGCACCGAATTTTTTAGGGGTTTTAATTTTTGGATTTATAGCAAACACACGCCTAATATATGTGTGTTTAGGGGTTTATAACTTTTGGATTTGTAATAAAAGCACGTCTAAAAGGATAAGTATAGTATGACAATGCATCGTGAGAAATATTAGATTTTAAATAATCTTGGCCCCGTTAAATTTTAATTCCCGATTCCGCACCTGGTTGTACTCATATCAATTTTAGTTGTGCCTTTATTATTTCCCTGAGAAGTAACAAATCATTTCCCCGGTTGATAGCATGGAAAGAATAAATGGAGTTGGATGTAAATGGAACTTGAACAATGAAGGAAGAAGAAAGAGATATGCATTTATTTCAGCAACAAAATTTGAATTTTATTCATGTAACCAAGGGATTTTAATACCTTTTTTATTACATCCTAATTACTAATATTACTTATTTTATTTTCCTATTAATTCTAACTAATTAAAATAAGGCCTAAAATATAATTCTTCTAAAATTTATTACATAAAAAATACTAAAAAAATATTAAAAAAATTAGAAAAATATTAAGATAATTAAAAAAACGTGAGAAAAGTTTATCAAATGTTTATTTAGAGACCTTGAATCACATCAAATACCTCTTCCTACCCCAACCTATAGCAAGAATATACAAGACAATACAACTTCCAACGGTTCCAATGGCAGCCTCCCAAAACTGTCTATTCTCTCCTGCGAATAGGGGTATGTCGATGTTCATTCCAAATATACCTACAACAACAATTCCAGCATTGATTATCATGTTTGCTGTGCTTATCACCACTCCCATTTGCAATAATTGATTTTGTTTGTCATCTAACATTATGTTGATGTAGTCTTCTGTGTCCCCTACATACTCGCTCAACTAAGGTACCAAAAAAAAAAAAAAAACAGCCCGCCAAATGGCATGTCACGAGTTAAAAAAAATATCAAAAATAGTGAAATAAAATACATGTTACTCGAACTTTTGCTAGAAAGGTAAAATACGTAGGTATGATCTCAAGTGTCAATTAAGGGTATGTTTTTTCAACTTATTCGACCTAACCTGACCTGATTAAACATATTAAAGCTGACTTGATTATAACTTATTTGACCTGAGCTGACTAAACGTGAGATCTAACAAAAAAAGTTGAAAAGAAAAAACCTTAAAAATTACATAATTTTGGTTTAAAATAAAGTATTAAGTGTTTGACATGTGTATTTAAGGTAAAATAAAAAAGTCCGAGTAACATATAATGAATGAAATCAAATATGCATGCATGTAATGTACTTACTGTTGATAACTTTTGAAAAATACCATCTAGTTGTGCAAAATATGCTTCCAAAAGCATTTCCAATTCTTGAATATTTGGTTTAGCACAAGTAAATGCATCAGATAACCTATTAGATTTTGAATCATCATCCTCCTCCTCCCTGAATATTACCATTTAACTAAGTGAATAATAATTCATTACAAAGTTAAACCTTATATTTTAAATTAAAAATTTTAAATTTAAAAAAAAAAAAACACTTACGTTTCATAATTAGTAAACTCAACCGCATCATTATTGAGTTTTGTTTTTATGGATACATGTTCTGTGGATAAATTATGCTTTTCAGTCAGATACATTTCGGCCATGTCGTTGTCGTCATCTAGCAAATGCTCGACTTCATCTCTCACCTGTGCAAAATTTGGTAGACTATAATTCGTGAGAAAGATTACTCAGCTCGTATATGACATTGAGTTTGATATGAAGGGTACCACATAATATTTTCTAAATATTCCCTTCGTAACATATTAATTGCAACGATTTAAATTTTTTTTTCTCTTTACCTTATGTCAAATCGTTGCAATTATTTTGTTACGGAGAGGAAGTATAATTTATTATAAATTTTTATTATTTTAATAAACAAAAATTGAGATCACCTTTTGTACACGACCCGAAATTGCAACCAAACGGCTTTTGATTTGTCTAACACGCTCAAGATTGAGTGTGCTAATTCGGGAAGTTAATTCATCAAGTGCAGGGTATGCCTCTTGCTCCAACGTTCGAGTCTAAATATATCGATCCACATTCCAAGCATTTTGTTAAATAAGAAAATGTAAGTTATGATAAGATTAAGAAACATAAGATTTTAAGGTGTGCTCTATTCAATGTATTTCAACTCGTATGAACTTGTCATAACTTGATAATTAAGAATTACTTAAAACTCATTGTTAATTGAACTCATTTCATTAAAATTAAGTTGAACACACACTTGGTGAAAACATAAAATTCAAACGTAAAAGATACCAAAAATACCATACCTCAGATTCAAGGCACCTACAAGCTGATTCTAAACAAGCTTCAAGAGCCTTAAACTCAAAGGGTAATGTCCTCGAACCTCTATTCCAAGTATCATTCTTTCTCTTCCCTTCTATGTCTTGATCAATACTACTCTCCTTCGCCTTTTACATAAGAAAAATACAAAGCTCAGGTTACAATAAATTATTTTTTGAGCACTATATTGCAATTGTTTTAGTCAAAATAATTCTCCAAATTTAATATCTAGACTTTGTTGTCTCACTTGATTTATCCCAAAGAATGTCACATATTATTAAACCAAAACTCCAAGACTTAAAAAGGAGGTAACAAACTTGTGCTTGTGTCATTCATGTAACATATTATGGATTTATGGTTACCTTGGTACTCTCTTTGTTTAGATTAATTTTTACCATTATAACATAATACTTTCCATAAGGAAATTCTTAGTTTATCAAAAAACTTGTATATCAAAATATATCAAATGATATTTTTATAATTTTGTTAAAAATATATTCCTAAAATACCCCTGTTTTTACATAGTTGGGCATATATACCCTTGAATTTCACTCAAAGTATACCAAATTACCATTTGATATGTTTACTAAACATATCAATACATTTTAAGTAACTTGATACCCCTTAAACTCCATATGCGTTTTGGAGTATGAAATTTCAATTTCTTTTTTCAAGTCAAAAAACCTTCCTAATTAAAGCTAAGTACAACTATTAATACGAGTAATAGAACAAACACTAGCAAACATACATATCACCTTTAATTATTATTTTTTTTTTTTCAATCAGATGGATCTTCTAAATCACTTTCAATGTATATAAAACAATATAGTTAGGTGGAGCTTATTTGATTATTAATAAATAGTTTACGAATATATTCTTTTTTAATAATTTTTACTAAAATATAATTAAAAAAACATGTATACTCAAAACATAAACAATCTAGAAAAACAAATGTAGTATTACAAATATGCACAATCAAAACTTATGTTTGAGTACCAAATATATAAAAATCAATTAATTCAAAATGATTCTTTTGCCCATCAAAGTTGTGCCACGACAAGTGTACACTTATGCTATTTTTCAAATTAGAAAAAATTTAATCCGATCAAGTTTTTGAATAAAAAAACCCATATTTATAAATACTTGAATTTAAAAATAGTGCGAATAAGGATTATTAGGCATACCTGTTGATAAGAATCGGTAATATGAATACGCTGCCTAAGATCTTCAACAAAATTAACCACCAACGGATTAGCAGAATTAAGCAATAACACCTCTGTGGCGGTAACGATAGCCTTGATATGTTCTATATTAACTACAATGGCCCGCTCTCGACCTAATATCGACGATGGGTATGATAAAACTGGGTCTAAGGCACGAAGGTCACGAGCCGGGAGCCCTGTGCGACGCATTATCTGGTGTTTCGACACCTCGTCCAGGCGAGTATCCCCAGTATTCGTCACCACCATCCATACCCTGTTCCCTATTCCCTTCCCCTGCCTTCTTTTTCCATGATTGTAATTATGAATATAAGTTGCCGTTTTGGATCCAACTCCTTCATCTTCCACATTTAATCTTGCCATTGTCATTGTCATTGCTTTCTATAAGCGAAATGACGAAATCCCTCTTGTTTAGTTTGTTTTTGGATGTATAAATAGTAGAGCCTTAAAAAAAATGACAACTCAATTCAGTTGTTTTGAGGTAGGCATATCCCCGCCAAATTTGTAAAGGTTAGGTGGAGATTACTGCAAACAAAAAACAAACACACGTGAAAATTAGCAGTGGTGATGATCACAATTGACAAGTTTCTGCCTACAATAAATTAGATTTAAGGAAAATTTCCAGTGGTATACCCGAACTTTTTGGAAATCCCACTGGTATACCCGAGCTTTTTTTAATTCCAGAGGTGTACCTAATGTTAAACATAATTCCCAAAAGTAACCTTTTTGGTTACAAATTGTTAAAAACACTAACCATGGTTAATAAATTGAAAAAAAAAAAAACAAAATAAAGGAAAAACAACCACAAATTGGGGACAATCAGATCATTTTTTGTAAAATCCGACCTCAAATCGGAACCCTTAAGGATAAAAATGACCCGTAAAACCTAGAGCGGACTATTTTTTCACATAAATCAATGCAAGTAAAACGAGGCAAATCGGGAACGCAAATTGGGGGGCAATCGGATCATTTTTTGCAAAATTCAACCTCAAATCGGACCCTATAAGGATAAAAATGACTCGTAAAACCTTCAGCGAACTATTTTTTCACATAGATCAATGCGCACAAAACGAGTCGAATTGGGAACGCAAATTGGGGGCAATCGGATCATTTTTTGCAAAATCCGACCTCAAATCGGATCCCGTAAGGATAAAAATGACCCGTAAAATCAAGAGCGGAATTTTTTTTCACGTAGATCAATATGCGCAAATCGATGCGAATTAGAAACGCAAATTGGGGGCAATCGGATAATTTTTTGCAAAACCCATTAATTTAATATATTACTAGTTTTAAATTTTATTTTTTTTAAAGAAAATTAAAAAAAATTGTTAACCAAAGTTAAATCTAATCTTAAAATAGGTATATTCCATTACATTTAACGAAATATACATTCTAAATGTAACGGATGGGAATTAGACATAATTTCAGGTATACCACTGGGATTAAAATAAACTCGGGTATACCAGTGAGATTTCGAAAAAGCTCGGGTATACCACTGGGAATTTCCCTAGATTTAATCAACAATGCAGAGCGACTGAAAGAGCGAGTATATAGAGTAAATACTAAAAAGAGATTGTCAAAATCAAAATTTGGAAAATATGGAAATATAGGATTGTGATTTTGAGAAATTGTAACCGTTTTTTTTTAGTTTTTATTTGTATATACCTCCTCTATTATAAAATACAAGCATTATTTTGACTAAATTTGTAAGAACTTTTTGGTTAAAACGTTGCAAGTATTATTGAATGGATGAAGTATAAAAGAAAATCGAATTGATATTCACCAACCACGTTTTAATTATAACATTCTTTACACATGATGCGTCATGCAAGCTACTCATATAATATAGTAGTTTTCATATTGATATATTGTTACAAAGTAGAAGACCATTCCTATGGGGCTTTCATATATGGAGGACTTGATAAATCTACCACAATTAAAGCTAATTAGAAAAGCTACTTTCAAAACGAATAGACCACTGCAGTTTGGAATATATCTTTTTGCTGCCAAAATAAGAAAGCAATACATGTCTTTCCTATCTCTCTTTCCCCCTCTCCCAGACCCTAAAAATCTTCCCACAAACGGCGAAATAGCATTAGTGATCAATTAATTAATATGGTGGTTTGGTCACTTTTATTGAGGAAAAAAAATGTTTTTACAAGTTCCTGAGGAAGATATCTTTTTTTGTACGCTTTCAAAGATGAGGACCCGAAGAATTAGGGGGTTGTAAAAATATTTTTTTTAAAGGATAAGGAGTTAAGGACCGAAGAATTAGGGGGCTTTCACTTCGGTCTTGGAATCGGCCTTACTGCAAGTCATTCGGTCCAATTTTAGCCAACACACACATCACAAACAATACTAAATGTTGCTAATAATAAGTGACGGAGGGAGTATATAATTTGAAATGTATGACTTCTTATTATGGATTTTGTATTTTAGTCGAATTATCGAGCTTGTCCCCTCCCCCCACCAAATATACCTCGCTCCGCCACTATACTTAAAATCTTATATGGACCAAGACCTCAAGATTTTGCAAATAAGATTTTCGATAAAGTACATGCTAACAACCCCCTCCCCCCCCCCCCCCCCCCCACAAAAGCAGGGAAAAAACAAAAAAGCAACAATGGAGATATCAAGTGATTCAAGAATTTGTTTTGATCAGAAGACCTTCAATCCAGTGAAAGTATCATCAAAAGGATTTGAAATAATTGTATGTTACTCCGTACAAAAAATTGTCACATATTTAAATTCCTAGTTTGCTTCATTGACCATCATTTTAAATGCACAAGGGAGAACTGCAATTTACAATTAACTTGACGGTCCGTTTGGTAGCCGATTGATTATAAATGATTGTAATAGGAATGAATTTATAACTAAATTTGAAAGGCAAATCAAAATATATTCCCATTGTAGTGCTAGCTTAGCTTCAATTTATCTAATTTTCTTCACAAATATTTATTCCTATCAAATACCACCTTATCCAATGGTAATAGATAAGAATAAAAAATGAGAAAAAATTGAAGTTTTGGAATGAAAAATTGTTTTCCATGGGAATTATAAGGATCATTCTTAAGAAAATTACATTATAAATTCATTACCATCACCACAATTTATTACCGACAATCAAACGGGATATAAGTCCTTTATATTTGATGGTTTACACTTTCTACGAACTGTGATTCTCTTGGGCTTTGCCTTTACAACTTTCCCAATTTCATTAATACGGAGTAAATCACTACCGGGAATCACCAGATAATTGAATTATTCATTTAAAAATTAGTATAAAAACTTTAATTATATTTGCGTCAAGTGCTTAAATATGTAGAGTATACAACCGCAACATATACATATATGATTATCCCGGGCTGTGTCCCGGGTTCGAGTCCTCACCCCAGCATTTGCTGGGATTTCCCCTCCCCCCTTATACTAGCATTCTGAGATAGGACCAGTATAAGGACCCACTCGTATACATTTCCGTAAAAAAAAAAAAATACCTCATACCAAAAGTAAAATGGAAAACTAAGATTGCATACAATAGGATTCAAATTGCTAGAAGCAATCATTAAAAATAATCAAACAATATTTCTTTGTGGTGACATTAACAGCCCGTTTGATAGACGGATATAAATGAATATAATGGGAATGGATTTATAACTAAATTTGGAAGGAAAATTAAAGTTCATTCCTATAGTGGTGCTACCTTAACTTCAATTTATTTAAATTTCTTCACAAATATCAATTCTCATCTAATACCACACTTCCACATAGTAATAGATGTTAATAAAAAATAAGAAGAAATTTCAAGTTTGGGAATGAAAAATCTACAACAACCAAACGGGCCTAAGGGCCTCAAATTCAAGTTTTGCAAGATTAGACATATTAAACTATACAAAGAAAAATAAAATAACAATATCAATATATGAGTCAGCAAAGTTATTCACAACATATTTGCAATTGTCAGGCATATTTGGGCCAAAAAAATATTATTACTTGGTATTATTATTATATCTACCTCCTTCGTTTAAAAAAAAACGCAACAATCTAGATGGCACGGACTCCTAGTCAAAATTTGAAGTTGGGTAATTAGAAAAAATTAGGGGTAGTTGATTAAGATAAATGGAGAGAGAAAATGCGACCCAAAAAGTAAAAAGTCAGGTAGGAAAAGTTAGTGTTGTCTGATTGGGTCAGAATTGATTTAACTAAACTGAACTAACTGAAACTGAACTGTTTTGGGTCGATCTGAAATTACCTGAAACTGAAAGTAAACTGAACTGAATGAACTGATAACTGAAAGTCAACTGAAAATATCAAACTGAACTAAACTGAACTGAATCTGAAATCAACTGAAACTGAAGTTAACTGCTAAATATCTGAAAATAACTGAACGGAACTGAAAACTGGGTATCTGAAAATAACTGAACTAAAATTGAACTGAAAAGAGGATAACTGAAGCTAACTGAAACTGAACTGAAAAGATGATAACTGGATCTAACTGAACTAAAAATGACTTGAAACTAATTTAATTTGAATATTACTAAACTGAATAAAAAATGATACAATATTATCCGAACTATTTTGAACACTACAAGAAAATGCAAAATTACTTACCGCCATAAGCGGTAGGAAATGTAGAAAAATAGGTCGGAAATTATGTTTCCGACCGATTTTCGGTCGGTATTGAGCGGTAGGAAATACGTTGGTTGGTAATTGAACATTTCGGACCGATTTTCTGTCGCAAAAATTACCTACCGCATTTTACAACATTTCCTACCGACTTTTAGCGGTAGGTAATTTTCTACAGAAAAAAAAATATTGGTAGGTGATTTGCTACCGTAGTTCTCAACATTTCTGACCAATGTGGTAGGTAATTTCCTACTGGAAATATGGGTTGGTGATTTGCGACCGATTTTAGGGCTCGTTTACATTAGCTTAATAGGGATGAACTGAACTAAACTGAATTGAACTGAACTGAATAGAAGTATATTAATTGAACTAAATAGAGATGAATTGAACTGAACTGAACTAAATAGAGATTAACTGAACTGAACTGAATATAATCTGAAGTAAATAAGCCCTTACACATTTGCATGCGACTGACTAGCGGTAGAAAATTTCCTACTGAATGTCTATCTTAAGACTGGTTTTGGAGTTACAAAAGTATAATCTCAAATGACCTAAACTAAAGCTAACCGAACAAAAAAAAATTGTAACCAAAACTGAACTGAACTGTCGACATTTTGAACTGAACTTAATTGCACCCGTTCAAATTTTTCACTGATTGGTTAAAATGAACAATTAATTGAAATTGAACTGAACTGAAATATGTCCGTACAAAAATTGAACTGAACTGAACTGAACTGGAAAAAAATATCTGAAATTAACTGAACTGAAACGACCCAAATTGATTGGTTAAAACCAAAACTGAACTGTTGACCTGAATTGACAGTGCTAGGAAAAGTTACGGATAGTTGATTAAGATAAATAGAGAGAGAATGTGGGGTCGAAAATGTAAAAAGAAAATTGTTAAGGATTTTAAGTAAGGGTAAAATAGTAAAGTACCACAAAAAATCTTACCATAAAAGGAAAGAAAAAAATTGTTGCATTTATTTTGAAACATTCAAATTTTAAACTGTTGCGTTTTTTTTTAACGGAGGAAGTATTTGATTTGTAGTACTTAAAAAAGGATTTGCACTCAAAAAGTTCCAAAATAATAACTTCAACGAACTCGGTGCGAAACAGAAGCATTACTTGAATGTCCCTCTGACTATGCTTAAGTTAGGGCTCGTTTATTTTAACTGAACTGGACTTAATTGAACTGAATTGAAAATAACTAAAAGTAATCTCTATTATATAAGTCAAGAGGGAGCTATGGTGTCCCCCCTAGAAAAGCCTAAAATGTCTTGCATTTTTCTAAAAATACAAACTATATAATTAAGGAAAGTTCATACAAACTTTTTATATTTTTAAATAAAAATAATACAAAATATATAGTTGGAAAAAAATTATATGTAAATTTATATTTTTAAATTCTCTACAAATTGATACCCATATTAATATATTTTTTTACATAATTTTTTTACCTTTTGATTACAATGGAAAAATAGTAGTAAAGAAAAAAAAAATAGTGGATCAACATTTATTTTTTAGAAATTCAATCAATACTAAATTTTGTAAATCTTTAGGTGGTGACCCCAAGTAAAGCTTTAATTTCAGTACAAACAATAAACTGTTGTTGCAAGCAACGTAAATGGATGCATAAAGAACTAAAAATGTGGTTTAATTAATATTTTAAAGTAAACCAATGTTTCTTCCATAGCCATATGGATGTAAACTTAGTTACAAACTTTTAATTTGAAATTGGTTTATTACTATCGAGTAACACTGAGCTCAAAATGCTAGTATTTTATAAGAGAAGGAAATTAAGAGCGGAACTTAATTGAATTTAAGGTGATAGGAGAGTACAATGCCATACAAATAGATTGGATTGGAATAGTACAAAATATTGAAAAATAAGCAGACTTCCACTCTGATCCTCATTCATCTAACTTTAAAGTACTAGAATTTCTAATACTCCGTACATCAAAATATATAAATCTACATTCCCAAAAATCCCAGAAAAAAAAAAATCACAATTGAAGAAGCCCCAAAAAATTTCAACCAGAAAACAATGTAGATTACAATTTATTGATAATAAAACAACAATAAAGAAACATATCACTTGAAAATTGGAGTACCCAAAAAAAACTAAAATACAAGAACAACTCAATCCAAAAAAGTAGATAGTTCTAACAAACGAAATAAACAAAACAAATCAAATATTCGAATAAAAATTACATTCGATCGAAAATCGAAACAAAATTCAAACAAAGAAACAAAAACCAGAATGTAGGGCAAACGAACAAACATAAAAAAAAATAACAAAACAAAAATCAAAAATTTGAATGAAAACAAACCAAAATCGAACACAAATACTACGTATAAAAGAAATTCGAAAAAAAATTCGAATGGAGAAACAAATTTAGATTCGAATGTAAAACGAATCAAAATTCGAGCAAAATCAAACAGAAATTTGACTTAAAATAAAGTCAGGTCCAAACTAAAACAAACAAACAAACAAAAAACGAACAAAATCGAACCAAAAATTCGAACAAAGAGAGTCGAAAATTTGAAGGAAAAAAATGAGAAAAGTCGAACGCAAATTGGATAAAAAATTCGATTAAAAAAAATCGAATGAAATCGAACGAAAATTGGAGAAAACACTTACAGATATCTGGTGTGGTGGAGTTCCGGTGGAGCAGGTGAGAAGGGCGCGCTCAAAAGGTCAGTTTTAATGGAGGAAGACTCGACTTTAATGGAGGAATGGAGAAGGAAAACAGAGATTTTACAGTGATGAATGTGAAAATAAATTATGGAGGAAAGATGAATATGGGCTCTCACTTTTTTTTTCACGGCTTCTCTCTCTCTCTCTTTTTTTTTTTTTTTAATTTCTAAAACTCTTGGGGAGCGACAATCCAATAATAAGGTATTAAGGTATATATTATATATTAAGGCTGGCAAATCGGGTTGACGGGCCGAGTTCGAGTTCAGGTTGTCGGGTTATTAGATCATGTACCTCAATTCGAACCCGACCCATTTAATAAATAGGTTGAGTTTTTGTAACCTAATTTGACCTGAAAAATAAACGGGTCGGATTCGGGTCGACCCATTTTTTTTTTAACCAAAAATTTCTTCTACAATATGAAGTATTTACATTATATCCCAACAACGAAGAATTTATAATTTCAATAAAGTTGAATATTAAAATCTAATTGATAATAGTTTGTATTATCTTAAAATTCAGTAAAATAGAGCATTTAAAAAAGCATGTAGGTTAAAACAACAGATAATCAGGTTAAACGGGTTATAATTAGGTTAGAATTTTCAACCTTAACCCAACCCATATAATAATGGGTCGGATTCAGGTTGACCCATTTAACTAAACGGGTTGAAAATTTCAACCCAACCCATTATTAATGGGTCGGGTTCGGGTCGGGTTAGCGGGTTGGGTCACTTTTTGCCGGCCCTAAATTATATATACTAGTCTTATGTGCACGTTATGCGTGCTTCAATGTATGAGTATCTTATATAAATGTTTGTATACATTATTTATGAGTTTGTTGAAAATAAGATTATGATTGTTTAATTGAATAAAATTTGATTTCATCAATTATATAATCTCTGATCAAATTTTCATTATAATTAAAAGTTAAAAATTTAATTTGAAAAAACTACATACGTATAGCCGTATGGGTGTCCATTTGTAGACAATTCAAAAATATTAATTTTGCTGCTTTTTATTTAATTTTGTGCTGATATTTCAATTTAAAAATATTACTAAATTGTTATATTGTATGAGGAATAAGTAATTATTTGCTCTTTGATTGATAATAATTCCTTATTTGTTATTGATTGATTGAATTTAATTTCTATTTATCTCTATTTTATAAGTAGGGGAAGATGATTATTTTAAACTTCTCAGTATGGGTGTCCAAAAAAAACCGTAACCGTTAACCTTTAACCGTGACCATTAACCGTATAACCAGTACTTTTTAGCGGTTAATTTACCAAACCGTTAATTTTTAACAGTTACGGTTACCGAACCGTTAAGCTTAACGGTTACGGTTGCGGTTAACGGTTTTAATAAACGGTTAACCGTTAATTTTTTTAAGAGGCATTAAGTATGCTTAGCTCAATTTTCAAATGGCCTTAATGCATTATTTTTAACAAACCTACTTATTTTCCTAACCCTATTTCCCCCATATGCATAACTATGATTCATTTGTCATTTTATATTTTCATCTTCAATCATTTAATTCATCTTCCATTATTCTTAACCGTTTGTTAACTGTCCGGTTACGGTTACAAAAAAGTAGAAACCGTTTTAACGGTTAACCGAACCGTTAAGCCTTAACGGTTCGGTTAACCGTTTATGAACACCCCTACTTCTCAGTTGGAAGGGACTGGAAACACCATACAATAGAGATTTTATACCAATGAAAAATAAAATATTTGTGTGAAAATTTATACCAATATGGGTGTCTAATTGTATAGAATTCAAAAATACGAATTTTGGTGTTTTTATTTTTTTTTTTGAATTATATATTTTATAATATTTTCATTTTTAAAAAATGCAAAACTTTCCATTTAGTTAATATTATATAGTATATTAGTATGAATATTTAGAAAATTTTAAGAGGGTAGTTTAGACATTTCGAGGGGGACACCATGGCTACCTCTTGGCTTATATAATACTAGCTTTCTATGCACGCTAGACGTGCGCCATATTTTAAGCTTAACAATTATTCGATACTAAAAAAAATTAAAACCAAAACTCTGAATCTATATTGACATCTATTTATGATGGAAAATTGTTGTACTTATAAATAATAATTAAAACACGTTATTTAGAAGTATAAATAATAAAATTAACTCTCATAATCATTTCTCCCTGATTCACTTATAAAGTTTGTATATTAAGTTTTTATATTTATTTTATGGGTGCGGTAACAATTTTGGCAAATCAGTTCAAAGGAAAAACAAAAACAAAAAACTATAAACGAATTAAAGGCTTTGCATAGGAATTCAAATCCACTTTGCAATAGTAAGAAAAAAAAGAGGAAAAAACATACAATTCTATTTATTAATGTATTAAAATTTTTACAATAATATTTTTCGTAATAAGAATTCATATGTAAAAACATGGGAAAACATGCTTAAATCTATTTAAACACTTGTGAATTAAAATTATTTACATATATACGCCTAGCTTTTATAAATAGAGATTTAAATTTTGGAAGATTTAAAGTTGTATGAAAAAATACTCGATATTTAATAATTAATGTCGTTAACACATAGCACCTTGCTTGCAACTAAATTAGTAGCACAACTGCACAAACGCAAAATTAGAAATGTATATGCAATATAATTGAAAATAAGCAATAAATATCCTGGGAAGATAATAAAAAGCACTTACTATTCACCCAATCCTTACTCTTCTACATAATTACAACCATTATACTTTTTCTCCTATCGAATTTATATTAGTTCGTATAATAAAAAAGTTAATCATTTGTGTGAAAACTATAACAATATGGGTATCTAATTGTAGAGAATTCAAAAATATACATTATGCTATGTTTGGATACAAGCATTTCATTTGAAATGATAGATTTGGGGTAAATTACATGTTTGGCAAATAAAAACATTTGGAATTGGATTTCACCCAATTCTCAACCCAAATGTTTAACAAGCAAATATTGTGTATTTCAAATACTTAACAAAACCATATCATCTCAAATTTTAAAAACAACCCAAACAAATAATTGTCATTTGAATTGTAAGATTTCAATTTCAGAAATTGAATTCATCAATTTGAAATGAATTCCATATATCCAAACACTACCTTATGGTGTTTGTATTTTATTTTTTTGAATTATTTATTTTGTGATATTTTAATTTAAAAAAGTACAAAAACTTTCCTTTTTAGCTAATATTGATGTAGTTTGAATGTTTAGAAAGTTTAAAAGGGTATATTAGACTTTTCAAGGGGGACATCATTGCTCCTCCTTTACTGATATAATAGATATATATATATATATATACAAGCTATTAGGGTTTTGTAGAACAAATCTAGTCTAGAATATTCCTAGTATATTATTAAGGGTATAATGGTCATCCACTAATATATATTACATAACAAAACTAATTTTTTTTTTTTTAAAAAATCTTTTATTAAAAAGTAAAGCCGGATGCCGGGTAACCCGGCCCGGTTTTTAAAAACCGTGACCCAAATCCGACCTGGTATCTGGTTTTACAACCGTGGTATCCGCTCTGATTTTTTAAACCAGATCGAATACCTGCTTTTTCGAGTAAAAAAAAAACAGAGCGAAAATAGAATACGAATTTTTTTGCCCACCCCTATTTGAGACCATTGAAATAGCGATCGTGTATCCCTTGAGCTTGGTTGTGGACTTGCCGTGGATCCGTGTGTCATAGCGGAACAATTTCAGCTTTAAGACATATCACATCACGCTACGATCTTTTTCTCAGATAAGTCGTTTATTTAAAGGCCTATTAATGCTAACTAATTATAATAAAGCCTAAAATGCAATCCTTCTAAAATTTATTACATAAATACTAAAAATCCATTAAAAAATATCTAAGCAAATTAAAATAAGGTGAGAAAAGTTTATCGATCCAAGGTTTATTTAGAGGCATAAAATTACATCAGATACCTCTTTTTGCCCCGACCTAAAGGAAGAATATACATGACAATGCATCTTCCAACTGTTCCAAAGGCAACCTCCCAAAACTGCCTATTTTGTCACAGAAGAAGGGTATGTCTATGTTCATGCCAAATATCTCTACAACAAGGACATTGTTACACATATCCGATGAGTAGTCTACCAATTATTAATATCGACAATTCCAACATTATTTACCATGTTTGCTGGGCTTAACACCACTCCCATTTGCAGCAATTGGTTTTGTTTGTCGTTTGACATTAATTAATGGTGGGTTACCATTAATTAATTAGTGGCGGCCCCAGAAATTTGATAATGGTGGGTTACCATCAATTAATTAAATTTGAGGATGGAATGGATGAATCGCACTAGTAGAAAAAAGGCCATTTGCTGCGGGGTTTTTAAGCCCTAGTGCTGCGGTTTTGCCCCGCAGCAAAAGCAGGCGCAACACTTGGAAAAAAGTGTATATGATGCGGGGTGAACCGCATCAGATAACAAGTTATCTGATGCGGTTCTTCAAGAACCTCATCATATACAGGTAAAAAATAGTTTTATGATGCGATTCTTAAAAAAACCGCAACATATAGGGTGCTATATGCTGCGGTTTTTCTAAGAAC
Organism: Salicornia ramosissima; assembly: GCA_951394345.1. NCBI lineage: Eukaryota > Viridiplantae > Streptophyta > Magnoliopsida > Caryophyllales > Amaranthaceae > Salicornia > Salicornia ramosissima. The sequence goes on along the minus strand of OX596233.1, from coordinate 18,725,504 downwards.
CGCATCATATAGTGGTTGAACAAAGATGCGGTTTTTATTAGAACCGCATCATATATATATATATATATATATGTTAAATAAATTTAACGCGGTTTATATATTAAAATCGATCACAACTCATAATCCAATATCACATCTATCATCATACACATCAAGCCAGCGTGGCGCAAATCATATATAATCACTCCCAGCGCCGCGCCTTTGTTCAAACATTCACCTTTAATTAAAAATAAATATATATAAATTAATCCAACAACTCATTTATCTATCATCATCACATTATTACATCTGCCAAAACATAATAAATTTAGCACACAAACGTGTTACCCAATGCGCCTTTGTCCAACTACGACATACAAATCCAATGTAAATAATTTTTGAAAGTTTATAACACTTCCTACATATATAATATATCAAAACCTATCTATTTTACAGAGAACATATGCATTCGGAGATAAAGTCTGCAAATAAGTCTCGAACGACTGTGATTTATTCAACACTGAAAGCTATTTCCCTTGAAACCTTGTAAACTTAAAATATAAATCATATAAGAAAAAAATAAAGAGAACCTGTTAAATGGGTTAATTTGGCTTAATTAAAAATGTTTAATTCTAATATAGCTATGATTGGTAATAATGTAAAATATCACACTTTGACAAAGTTTCGGGGGCTTATGGGGCAACAAGGGCTTTTCGGAACGACAACAAGCAAAATCGGCCATTTTGGGTTGTTTCAGGGTGTTTTTGTTTCCAATTTCAACCTACATAGCCTATTTCATGTTTTTAAGCTTCATGCAAGTCCTAAACCATCTAATTTTGGATTATATGACTCATTTGCAAGGTCTGGATAAAAAGATATATAAATCAACAAAAATATCCATATTAAGGTCCATTAGGTCTAAGACCGGTCCGGACTTGTTTTTTCAGGTCTAGATCGGAACCGGACCGGCAAATTCAGGTCCGTTCTCCGTTCCATTTAATAACCAGATTCTGGTTCCGGTCCATTTCGGTTACGGTCCGGTTTTGGACCGGTGCACACTCCTAGGCATATATACATTTCTCTTAAGGATGTGTGCTATGAATTCTTCAATGTGGGATTGCTTCTACACTCCGCTTTCCTCCATGCTATAATTTTTCATGATTGTGAGTATGTATGAGGCAACCACTATCTTCTACCACATGTCGCTTATAAAATATGCCACTTGTTATTTTCTGTTTATCTTCTCTTTGTAATATAGTATTTGCACCGGTTTCATAATTTGAAATTTTTAGCCTTTCTTTTTCTTGCACCTACATCCTTTTTTTTCTTTCACACACCCTGGGGGCTTTTCCAACACTTCTTAAGCTCATAACTTTGATTTGATTCTTGTGTTCTCCTATTTGGGCGCGTCATACTCCATACAAAGCTTCCTCAATAGGTAATTTTCACCTCATCTCTTTCCTCGCGGGAAATCTAACTCAAGTTCACGACTTGAGCTAGCCTCTTTTCTCAATGCTTTTTCCTCTTCATGCCACCCACAAAATAGCTTTAACCATGGTCCTTTTATCCATCCTTACCCTACAGGCTGGGGGCTTACCTATCCATCTACTCCACATCAAATTTAAAATCCTCAAAAAGCCTTACTCATCATCTCTCATTCATGCTACCCTTCCTATTCTCTTACTCCACCACAAATATAGCCTTCCCCACAAGGTGGGGGCTTGCTCAGGATCAAAGGTTTTGTCTATTGATTGATTGGGGGCTTAAGGTCGCTCCATCCCCATTTTTGGGAAGTGCCGTTGTAGACACTTAATTCTGGCACCTCATGTAACGACCCTGATTTTATTGGTATTTCTGCCGTATGATTATGTGTATTTATGTGTTGCCATGTATAGTTCAAATTTATTTTTGAACTATTTATTTTATTTTATGTGAATAATTTCGATTTAATTCGAATTATTTTATTTGCAGTTATTATTATTTATTTTAGTTATTATTTAATTAATTAGAATTTTATTAATTAATTTTCTAATTTAATTGTTTAATATTTTGGGCTAAATCGGATTAAGCATTATTAATCATGCGATTTTTGATAAATTAGCCCAATTTTTCATGAAAGCCCATGTTTGGCCCTTTTCTCTTGCTTGGCCGGTTGGCCCTTGTATTTGGTGGCAAATTTTGCCACTTGCCTCATGCTCACACCTTAACTAACTCTATATATAGGGGAGTTAGTAAGGCTTTTTCTCATTTTTGCCATTCTTGCCATTTTATGCACTTGCCATCAAAAGTTTAAGACACAAACTCCCTCCAATTGCTCCCATTCCACACGCCGTTTTTGGCTCTTCCAAGTTGAACATTTGTTCATCATCTTTTCAATACCCAAACTTAAAGATTCAACCTCTATTGATCTTTAAGTATCAAAACACAATCTAAACCTCCTAATTTGCATTCAAGATCACTAGTTCGGGATTGGTTTGGGGTTGTTCGATTGGGGTTCGTGTGTGCCGTGTGGATCACGTGAGCCGTGAGTTGGCTCGTGTGGGTGGCCGTGCTGTGGTGGTCGTGTTCGTGGCAGAGGCCGTGCGGGGCAGCCGTGCGGTTCGTGGGCTCGTGTGCAAGGACCGTCGTGAAGTCGTGTGTGTGCCGTGGTGGTCCGTGTGCTTGGGCCGTGTGGTTTATTTTCCGGGCAGCAAGTTTTTAGTAATTACCTTGTTAATCTTCATCAAGGTAACATGCTTTCTCAACTTAATTGGTGTACTATGATTCATAGTATGAATTAAATGCATAAGATTAGTTTATGTTGAAGTTTGATCATGTTTTTATGTATGGATGTGGATCTGATTTTTATGTGGTTTAATGATGATTTTATGATTGAATATGATGATTTTATGTATGATTATGTTGGTACTAAGTTTATGCTAATCATGTTAAAGTTTAATGAATTTTGGGATGCTAGAAAGTGATGATTTCATGTGTTGAAGAGTTGAGTTTATGCGTGTGATATGATGTTTTGGGATGAGTTCTTGATTCTTGGATGAGTTCTTGGTTGAAGTTCTTGAATCTTGATTGAGTTCTTGGTTGAAGTTCTTGAATCTTGGATGAGTTCTTTATGAATCTTGGTTGAGTTCTTTGAGTTCTTGATGAGTCTTGATAAGTTCTTAATTAAGTCTTTTAAGTTAAAGAAAGTAAAGAAAGTTAAGGAAATAGTTAAAGAAACGATAAGATGTTGATAAGATGTTTGTTTTACGCGTTATTTTCTTAAGTCAAGGCGTAAGATGCAACTTAAGAAGTAACTAAGTGAGTAAACTTCGGATTAAAGTTAAAGAATGTAAGATTTAGCTTGATTTCGTATCTCGACGCCTAACCTTAGAGTAAGATTCTAAGGCTTGGGTTAAGACGTTGCCCCTATCCTGACCGCAGTATTGGGATAGTGATTACCACTATGTCGTCTTTGACATGGATTTTCAGTAAGATTGGTTTCATAGGATTTGGGAGTAAGATTCTTAGTCCTGGCATAGTTGGAAAGTTCGATCGCGTAAGAGGCGTTGGTACGAGCGTAGTCCGGTCTAGTTTATGGATGATTGCGCCAAAGATAAGTTTGGATAAGTTAGCGAGTCGGGTCGTCACACCTCAGTTAGCTCCCAACGGTCTATGACGAATGTACGTATTGCATAGGTCCGGTCTTGAGCTATTATGCCAAAATGCGAGCTCTTTACCCCTTTCATACCACTCTCACACCATTTATAGGCGTTTTAGAGGCTCACGACTCGTTTTGGGATTTTTCGGACATTTTTTAGTATTTGTATTAATTTATTTTCATCATTTTTCATGCACAGTTATTTCATAAGGGAATTTTAGTCATTTTAAATTACATTAAATAATTTTTCTAGGGTAAATAAAGTTTTCTAGAATTTTTGGTAATTTTTCCATAAATTTCTGATTTTTTATCTTTTTTCTATGAATTTTTGAAACATTTTCCATTCCTAGGGACATTTTCATAATTTCACACTTGCGTCATCAACTTTTTCCCCACTTTTCACTCATTTATATTTTTCTAGAATTTTTCCATATTTTTTGGCATTTTTAGAGCATTTTTTCAAAATAGTCAGAAAAACCCGAAAGCAATTCGAGAACAGTCCAGAATAGCTGATGTAGGATGGGGGTCTTAAAAACAACAAAAGTTATGTAAAAATTCGTCCAATCATACTCAAGCCCAACAAACACCATAAACATGAACATAAACAAAGGGATATGAACTTGTAGATCAAAGCTAAACAATAATCAACAAGAACTAGATTAAATCCAATCACAATCACTAAGAAACAAGAGGATTTAGACTTACCATTCACCAAGTCTAGCAAGATTCCAAACCACCAAGGAGTAAGAGTTCACAAAGGGCCTCAAGAGAGAGTTTTCTCAGATTTTGATTAAGCAAAAAAGTGATTACAAAGCTTTGAAAAGAGCTATTCCAAACCACCAAGGAGTAAGAGTTCAGTTACCTTGATGTCGTTCCCTTGGTCGAGCCATTGTAGGTGATAAGGTGAAGGATGGGCTTGGGTGGCCAAGCCTAGTTTTTCCACTATAGCCATGGAAGCAACATTGGTGCATGACCCACTATCCACAATAAGGTTGCAAACCTTCTCCATGATAGTGCAACGGGTTTGAAAGATTTGATCCCTTTGCTACTCCTCTAATGGTTTGGGGGTTGAGTGTAAGGCCCTCCTAACCACTAGAGGAGTTCCGGTGTCCCCATCAACTTGTTCCTCCATCATGCCTTCAACTTCGGTTGATTCCTCTTCGTCATCCTCTACCACTATCCCATCCTCATTGGCTTCTTGGATGACCATGGTACGATTGTTTGTGCATTGTGCGGCAAAGTGTCCATAGCCACGACATTTGTAACACATTATCTTACTTGCATCACTACTCTTGGTAGTCATTGGAGCCTTCCCCGTGTCCCTCTTCTCAACGGTCTTTGAGGAGTCAAATTTTGAAGGGTAGTAGCTCTTGTGGATGCCACTAGAGGACGCCCCACTCTTGCTCTTTCCATGTTTTTCAAGCCTCAACGCCTTTTGCACCACATCATCAAAATCATCATTAGCAAGTAGTTCTACCTTCTCGCCCAACTTCTTTTCCAATCCACCCACAAACCTAGCGACCCGGTGTTCCGGCGCTTCATTGAGATCACAAAGTATGGAGAGCCTTTCAATCTCTCTAGCATATTTCTCAACATTCATAGTCCCTTGTTTGAGTGAGTTCATTTTGTGGTATGAGTCTTGAGAGAAATCCCTTGGCACGAATTTCCTTTTCATGTGTTTCTTAAGTTTGTCCCATGAAGTGATTTTGGGTTTCCCTTCCTTTTTCCTCCGATTTTTTAGATTTTCATACCACAAAGTCGCATGTTTCTTAAGCTTCACAATAGCCAACTTACAACGCTTCTCATCATCATAGCCTTTGTAGTCGAAAAGGTTTTCAATAGTTCTTACCCACTCAAGATAGTCATGAGGATCCAAACTACCATCAAATTCCGGAAGGTCCAATTTACTATCCCTATCACCATTGTTGTCATTTCCATTGGGTGGGTTTGAGCCTCTTATAGATTCATCAACGGGTGGAGTATGAGGGGAGTGTCTAAATTGTCTTTCAAAGGTGTCAAGTAATTTGGCCATCCCATTTTTTAGCTCTTCAACACTACTCTCAACATAGACAAGTCTAGCTTCTTCAAAAGGCCTGTTTCTCCTAAACCCATCCGCTCTACTTCTTTCATCATCCATAGTGTATGAATGTATGAAAGTATGGCTAGAAATTTGTGGACTAGGTAAGGGAGGATACTTCTTTTGAGGAATTAAGGCTTACTTCAATGTCCTATTATGAATAGAATGGGATGTATGGGTTTTAAAGTAAGAAAAGACCACCTAGACAATTTATCAAACACCTTGTGTGCACAAAAACACCTACAAAAATTTCAGAAATTTTTTTTAATGAAAAACCAAAGGATCATGAAGGTATTGAAACCTTAAGCTCTAGATAACAATTGATGTAGGATGGGGGTCTTAAAAACAACAAAAGTTATGCAAAAATTCTTCCAACCATACTCAAGCTCAACAAACACCATAAACATGAACATAAATAAAGGGATATGAACTTGTATATCAAACCTAAACAATAATCAACAAGAACTAGACTAAATCCAATCACAATCACTAAGAAACAAGAGGATTTAGACTTACCATTCACCAAGTCTAGCAAGATTCCAAACTACCAAGGAGTAAGAGTTCACAAAGGGCCTCAAGAGAGAGTTTTCTCAAATTTTGATTAAGCAAAAAAGCGATTAAAAAGCTTTGAAAAGAGCTATTTATATGGGCATTACCCTAAAAGGAAGTGGATTAATCTAAGCCTTTTATTAGGGATAATCAACGGCCAAGATTAGCAATCACCAAAATAAAACTCTCAAGTTAAGTGAAATAATCGGGTGCAGCACTTAAAAACACGAACTGAAGGCTGCACGATCGTGCAGTATTAATCTGCACGATCGTGGCGAAAAGTTACGTAGCTACACGATCGTGCAGCATTAGCCTGCACGGTCGTGCAAGCCCAAAAAGTTGCCACTGACCTCTGCACGATCGTGCAGTTGACATGTACGATCGTGCAGGACCTTGCCCTTGCTACTGAACTCTGCACGATCGTGCAGCATATATCTGCACAGTCATGCAGTGCTTTTCTTCAGCTTCTGACCCTTGCGCGACCTCTACACGGTCGTGCCAATCTTCCACAAGGTCGTGCACGACTTCCTTGGCTTCCTTTGTTTGTATAATTAGCTCCAATACAAATGCTAACTTAGGAAAAGCATAAAACAAACATAGTTCATAGTTTACTACTTTATTACAACCCCACAAAGCAAATTAGACTAAGTAAAGCAAGGTGAGGAACAATGGTGTTTCTAGCTTGCCCAGTCCTCCATTGGCCAAGGATGTTGTAATGACATGAGGTGCCTCATCTTGAAAGTCAACACTTGCTCCTGCATCAACCTCCTCCTCTAAAAAAGGATTTGGCCCCAAATCCGGCTCATCTTCCCAAAAATGTGTAAGATCACCCGCATTAAATGTTGCATGCACTCCAAAATCACCCGGAAGCTTGAGTTTAAAGGCATTGGAGCTAACCTTATCAATGATCTCGAAGGTTCCCTCGGCCCTTGGCATTAGCTTGTTCTTCCTCCTGGATGGAAACCTTTCTTTCCGGAGATGTAGCCAAACTAGATCACCCACCTTGAAATCTTTCTTTGCCTTGAACTTGTTGGCCTTTGCTTCATGGCTAGCATTTGATTTTTCAATTTGTCTCTTCACTTCTTCATGCATCTTCATCATGGTTTGTGACCTCTCCTTAGCATCAAAATTAATCTCCTCTTTAGGAATTCCGGAGACCAAATCTATGGGAATATGTGGGTTACATCCATTGACAACTTCAAAAGAAGTCCTCCCGGTTGCTACACAATGAGACCGATTGTAGGCAAATTCAATGTGAGGTAGCTTCAAATCCCAATCCCTCAAGTGTTTGCTTACCATAGTTCGCAGCATGGAGATCATGGTCCGGTTCATCACTTCTGTTTGCCCATCCGTTTGAGGATGGTATGAGGTACTAAATAAATTTTGGTGCCAACCAACTTCCACAAGGTCTTCTAAAAGTAGCTAAAGAACTTAGAATTCCGATTAGAAACAATGGACTTAGGAATGCCATGGAGTTTCACCACATCTCTAAAGAACAAGTTGGCGACGTTAGTAGCATCATCGGTTTTGTTGCATGGAACATAGTGAGCCATCTTGCTAAATCGATCAACCACCACCATTATAGCATCCCGGTGTCGCTGGGTTCTAGGAAGAGCAACCATAAAATCCATACTCAAATCTTCCCATGGATGGGAGGGAACCGGCAAGGAAGTATATGGGCCACTCTCAAAGTGACTCTTAGCTTGGGCACAACGAGCACATCTTGCTATCACTGCTTGTACATCACCATACATCTTAGGCCAATAGAAATGCTCTTTTAGGATGTCAAACGTTTTGTTGTACCCCAAATGTCTGGCCAATCCGCCTTGGTGTGCTTCTCTAACCATGAGCTCCCGATGAGAACACTTAGGAACACATAGTTTATTCCCCTTGAAAAGGAACCCTTCTTGAATCACAAAAGGACCAACACACTTCTCTTGGCACTCCTTGAAAAGTGCCCCAAAATCCCCATCATCGACGTAGAGCTCCTTAAGAAATTCGAACCCCAAAAGTTTCACATCCAAGGTAGTCAAGAGGATGTGCCGTCTAGAAAGTGCATCCGCCACCACGTTACTCTTGCCTTCTTTGTATTTAGAGGAGAAAGTGAAGGATTGAAGGAACTCTACCCACTTGGCATGGCGTGAACTCAACTTGTGAGACCCATTGATGTACTTCAATGCTTCATGATCGGAGGGAAGGACGAAGGGCCTTGGTCGAAGATAATGAGACCAATGGTCCATCGCTCTCACTATGGCATAGAATTCCTTGTCATACGTACTATACTTGACCCGAGCACCCCCAAGTTTCTCACTAAAATAGGCCACCAGTCTACCTCCTTGAACAAGAACCGCCCCAATACCGACGCCACTAGCATCACACTCCACTTCAAATGGTTGATCAAAGTTCGGGAGAGCTAAAATCGGAGCTTCACACAACTTCTCCTACAAAGCATCAAAAGCCTTTTGAGCAGAAGGTGTCCACTCAAAAACCCCTTTCTTCATACATTCCGTGATGGGAGCCATGACGGTGCTAAAGTTCTTCACAAATCTCCTATAGAAGGAAGCTAAACCATGAAAGCTTCTTGTTTGTGTGAGGGTGGTTGGAGTAGGCCATGATTGAATTGCTTCCACCTTGCTAGGATCCATGGAGATACCATCCCTAGATACAACATATCCTAGAAAAACTACACTAGGAACCAAAAATGTGCATTTTTCCAATTTTCCATACAACTTCCATTTTCTCAAAACATCAAAAATACTAGTCAAATTTTCAAGATGTTCTCTATCATTAGCACTATACACAAGGATATCATCAAAATAAACAACAACAAATTTACCAATGAAAGGTCTAAGTACCTCATTCATGAGTCGCATGAAAGTGCTAGGTGCGTTGGACAGACCAAAAGGCATCACCATCCACTCGTACAAGCCACGTTTAGTTTTGAATGCGGTCTTCCATTCATCCCCTTCCCTCATGCGGATTTGATGATAACCAATCCTCAAGTCAATTTTTGAGAACACTTGAGCCCCATGAAGCTCATCCAACATATCATCAAGAAGTGTTATAGGAAAACGATACTTGATAGTGATGTTGTTGATCGCTCTACTATCCATGCACATTCGCCATGTACCATCCTTCTTGGGCACCAATAAGGCCGGTACCGAACAAGGACTCATCGATTCTCTCACAAACCCCCGTTGAACTAGCTCCTCGACTTTCCTTTCAAGTTCTTGGGCTTCATTCGGGGTGCATCGATAGGCAGGTGTAAAATTCTAGAAAAATATAAATGAGTAAAAAGTGGAGAAAAAGTGGACGATGCAGGTGTAAAATTACTAAAATGCCCCTAAGAATGGAAAATGCTTCAAAAATTCATAGAAAATAGATAAAAAATATCAGAAAATTATGGAAAAATTACCAAAATGTCTAGAAAAAAGTAATTAACCTAGGAAAATTATTTTATGTAATGGAAAGTGACTAAAATGCCCTTAGAAAATAATATGCATGAAAAATAATAAAAATAAATTAATAAAAATCCTAAAAAATGTCCGACAAATCCTAAAACGAGTCGTGAGCCTCTAAAACACCTATAAATGGTGTGAGAGTGGTATGAGAGGGGTAAAGAGGTGGCATTTTGGCATACTAGCTCAAGACCAGACCTGTGCAATAGGGTACATTCATCATAGACTGTTGGGAGCTAACTGAAGTGCCAGAATTAGGTGTCTACACTATTACAAAGGTAGTCCAAGATATCTCTCGCACACAATCCCAATCCATGCAGAAGTAGACATCTACTCGTAATCATTACCTGAAAAATAAGTCCACCGTTAGTGGCGAGTAACTAGGTTGTTCAACCCAAATGTGGGACTTAAGCCACATATACACAACATAAAATATCATCAAATAAAACAATAAATAACAACATGAAAGATCAACCATCACTGATCAAGCAAAACCACATAATTGCGTACCTGACGTCCATCGCAGCGGAACAACATATACATAATCAAACATTTACGAGACTATGAGACCAATAAAGCAAAACCGAACCAACTGAAATACTCCAAAACCGAAAGTAAATTCCAAAAGAAAGATACGAAAGTACTAGGTGTTAATAGTCAGAACCGTAATACGGGAACCAACTACTTTGTGTCCTTTCCTCCAAAAATCAAATTAAACCCAAAATCAAAACTGAAATCCAACCCACTAGAAGTAGCTGGCAAACTTAGTACAAAATCCATGGATATGGAGTCAAACTTACATTTAGGAATGGGTAATGGTTGAAGTAGACTGACGGGTCTTTGATGCTCGATCTTTACCCGTTGACATGTGAGACATCGTGCCACAAACTCCGTTATCTCTTGCTTCATCCCGGGCCACTAGAAATACTCTTTGAGATTCTTGTAGAGCTTCCCACCTCCCGGGTGTACGGAGTATGGTGTGTTATGCGCTTCATCCATGATCTTGTTCCTTAGGTCCGCATCCTTGGGCACGCACCACCTTAGGAAATCAACCATGTATTAGTATAAAACTTTAACCTTTAAAATTCAAAAATTGAAATTCCATTACCTCTTATGAAATTTCAATCCATCATCCGCGCCAATCTCAAAATCGGTCGCCTTGCCTTGCTCTTTTGCATCACGAATTCTCTCGAACTGTGGGTCCCTTCTAATTGCTTCTCTCGAAGCTCGTCATACAAACTAGGCTCCATACTCATAGCATAAAGAATACAATGGGTATGTCCCTTCGAGATCAACTTTACCTCCATTTGCTGCAGTCAGGGCAGATTTCCTTAGGAAGAACTAAAGCACAATTAAAAGAATGGCGTTTCTTTTGGCTAAGAGCATCCGCCACTCGGTTGGCCTTTCCTTCACAATATCCCACTGTGAGGTCATAGTCTTTTTATCAATTTGAGCCATCTTCTTTTTCTCATGTTTAGCTCCTTTTGAGTAAAGAAATACTTTAGGCTCTTATGATCGGTGAATAGCTTACACGTTGCCTCATAGAGATAGTGTCTCCATATTTTCAATGCAAACACCACCACCGCTAACTCAAGATTATGCGTAGGGTAATTCTTCTCATGCACCCTAAGTTTTCTTGAAGTATAAGCAACCACCTTGCTATCTTGCATCAAAACACATCCCAAACCATGTATGGATGCGTCACTATAGTCCTCGTAATTCAGACTATCATCGGGCAAGGCTAGAACAGGTGCTGACACTAGACTTTGGAACGCCTCTTCACAGTGCCCGGTCCACATGAACTTGCTTTCTTTTTGCAAAAGCTTTGTCATCGAAAGAGCTATTAGAGAATTCCTTCACAAATCTCCGATAATAACCTGCCCAAAGAAAGTTCATAAGTTTCTTCGATCCTTTAAGAGGTAAATAAAATTTTAATATTTTTAAAATTAATACATTTACTTGCTAGACCGAGGAAACTACGAACCTCAACCACATTCTTTGGGCTGCTCCATTCAACAATAACTTTGATCATTGCTGGATCCACCTTGACACCGTTTTTATTAATAACGTGACCAAGGAAAGCTACCTCTTAGAGCCAAAATTCGCACTTGGTTAGCTTGGCAAACCACTTTTGGGCCCTTAGAATATCGAGTAACATATACAAATGCAATTCATGATCGTGCTCATCTTTTGAATATACCAAAATATCATCAATGAATACGACCACATATACATAAAGTAAATCGTGAAAAGGTCGATTCATTTGGTCCATAAAGACTGCAGGAGCATTAGTTAGTCCAAATGGCATTACTTCGAGCTCATAATGTCATACCTTGTGCGAAAATCCGTCCTAGGCACATCTTCCGGCTTTACCGGAATCCGATGGTATCCCGATCAGAAATCAATCTTGGAGAACACACCTGCTCCCCGAAATTGATCAAAGAGATCTTCAATTCCCGGTAGGGGATACTTGTTTTTTTATCGTCACCTTGTTAAGTTCCCGGTAATCTATGCAAAGACGCATACTGCCGTCCTTCTTCTTGACGAACAACACCGGAGCACCCCAAGGTGAGACACTTGGATGAATGAAGCCCTTATCAATGAGTTCTTGAAGCTGGGTCTTCAACTCTTTGAGCTCGGCCGGAGCCATGCGGTAAGGAGCTCGAGTAATAGGTGCAGTACCGGGTATGAGATCGATACTAAACTTCAAATCCCTTTGTGGCGGGATCCATGGTAATTCTTCGGGAAAAACATCGGTATACTCTCGAACAATTGAAATGTCTTAAAGTTATTCTTCCAATGACACATCTCTTACGTGACATAAGAACACCTCTTCATCTTTCCGCCGCATGTTGTGAATCTTCATAGCTAAAACCGCTTTTACTCCCTTTTTCAAAGAAACCCCAGAGTAGGTTACCCGCTTACCCTTGGGTCCGCGAAGTACTATCGCCTGGTCTCGACATCTGATGGCCGCTTGATGTTTGGATAACCAATCCATTCCAAGAATGACGTTAAACTCGATCATTGGAAATTATTTAAGATCAACTCGAAGTTCAACATCAGAAATTAACACGGAAATATTTTCGTATTCCCGTTGACAGACAAATTCCTCTCCCGAAGGAAGAGAAATCAGAGACTGAACAGGAGACTCTCCTGTTAAATTAGATTTGGCAACAAATGTAATGACCCAACTTTTTAGACTGTCGATTTACGATGGAAATCGACAAATGGATCATTACTAAGCATAAACGTAACAAAAATAACATATTCTAAATACAATTGATCTTTTATTAATTAAAGTAATAACTACTAGTCTCAAAATCCAAAAGTAAACTCTAAAGTACATATTGAAATGTTGTTTAATCCCAACAAGCCGGGATAAATACTTAATAAATAAATAGAAAAACATAAATAGACTCTGGGTTCACTAAGCTAATCTCATCACATCTCACAACCCGATCCATATGAGCCCACTTATGCGTCTGCATCATCACCTGAAATGGGGGGGGGTCCACCGTCAGTGGCGAGTAACTAGGCTGTCCCGCTTAAATGAGGGACCGCTAACCACATAATAGCATAGAATCGTACATGAAAACCATACACAAACATATAACATTTCATACAAAAATACATACAGGGTACGTACAAAAATACGTACAAAAATATGTATAAAAATACGTATACAATACATATAATAATACCTGCAAAATACGGTTAGAAATACGTACAAAAATACGTATAAAAGTACGCATACAATACGTATAGTAATACCTGCAAAATACGGTTAGAAATACGTATAACATACAGGTTCATATACGTATACACAAATACATACAAATACATACTCAATCTTATACATACAATATACATTTACAGTACATACGACGTACCTATACTTATACAGACGTACATAGCGGAAGACTTATACTTATCATCTAATACGTTCCATATCATCCTTATCTTATATTGTAAATATACATATAACGTAGCTATCTTTATACCTTAACATATCATACTATATCATATCTTATCATAACTTAACTTCATATCTTGACTTATCATATCATATTAACTTCTTGGCGGACCGGTCTTTATAGCTCGTAGTGAACCTTTGCGTTCACAACTTTCCTAAAACATGACGGGGTGAACCTTTGCGTCCCACCCGTAGCCCTCCTTTGCGAGAACTAAGCCTAAGCTATGGCCATAACCCCTAAATAGCCCTCCTTTGCGAGAACTACCTAGACGACTACATATCCTAGAATCAAGAACTGCGCAGATACCGCAGTCTGGCAGTGGCAACGACTTAACCCGATTGATGACCTTTGCGCCATCGCAGGGGCGTCCTATCTTATTAACCCGATTAATGACCTTTGCGTCATCGCAGGGGCGACCTTAACTTATTATCTTTCTTATACTTGGAAGTACTAGGTGACCGTAATCGGAAATGAAATGTTCGAAGTCCCAGGAAAGAGAGGTGCGGCACGTATATTGGCCACCTTAAATACCAAGTCTTTCCTAGCCAGAGATCGAAACAAATCAATAACCTTTTACTCTGTTTCCTTTCCTTCCCTATTAATATCTTATTATACTTTCTTCCTATTGTAACTTATCCCTACTGACTTCCTTAATAATAATAATAATAAATATTATGGTGACAAAAATAATAACTATCCCTGAAATCCTTTTATTATTATTATGCTACAACTTATTCCTTTTGTCATATTATTATTACCCTTCATATTACAACTTATCCCTGATAGTTCCTTTAATAAGTAATAATTATAATAATAATAATAATTCCCAAAATTATTCCAATATTATTATAAGTCTAAATTAAACTAACATTGATCAAACCAAATGAATACCACACGACATTTTAGGAATAAATTAATAGTTAAATAAATTCATCAAATCATCATATAATTAATTCAATAGATTACATAATAATACAATTAGCAACATAAATTACTCAAAACATGATAAAATTCCTACTTTTCATATTTTATACCACTTGAAAACTCCATGTCCGCAATCTCGAAAATTAACACAATTAATTAAATACAATCATCAATAATTAGCAATTTTAACTTAATAATATTAATTAAAAATCATACTTTAAACATTAAAGTTATCAAGAACCAGATCAAAATCAACACGTTATATACATGATATCACACGGCATTCTGGCAGATTAAAATTATCAAGATTAAATCCAAGAATTCAATAATAACATGTTTTAATAATTTAATCACACTATTTTACACAATCTGATTTTAAATAATTAAATCAAAAACCACCATTAAAAGGTCTCGAATAATCTGGAAATTTTGATGGAAGCTAGATATAGGTTCAAGGTTTAACGTGCATAAATTTCGTCCAAAAATAACGTCATTTACTATTTTTAAGGGATTTTATAACTAACAAATCAGATTAGGCTGAAATCAGTTTCAGATTTTTCTGCCATAGCAAACGAACTTTAAAAATTACGAAAATTTAACAAAAGCTGTAAAACACTATTACTGACTACCACCTAACATTTCGTAGCCATCCGAATTGATTAAGTGTCTTGAATAATTGGTAAACTAAATCTGGACAGTTTTACCGGTTTGAAAGATTAAATTGTTATAAGCAAGAAAAGCACGAATTTTGCCACGAAATAAATCATGATTCATAATGAAACAGTAAAGAAACTGCCACGAAAAATTCATCAAGAAATAATAAGATTTGATTAACAAATAAATTCATACAAATAATTATTAAACAATTAAAGATTTCAAGAACTACATAAAATGATCAAGAAAAATTTCATAATAATTCATCACATGTTTCGAAATTCTTAACCTTAACATGATACTAATTCCTTTAATTTTCCTAACCGTTTTCATGATTTAATCCTAATAAATTATATAGAAAACTTGTACCAAATTTAAAAGGGTAAGTCTAGTTACCTCTAAACGCTAAAAATTCCAAGGAAAATTCACCACTATGGTGAATTGAAATGCACGGCTGTTTGAGAGAGGAGAGGAGGAAAAATTTTATTTTAGGGTTTATGAGCTTTTGCAATTAGGAACAAAAATATTGCTAAGCCTAATATATATATATATATAAGAAAAGAAGAACAAACAACCAACAACAAAAAAAGGGGGAGGGGGTGCCGTGAAGTTAGAGTGGGAATATGAGGAATTTTAGGGCTTAAGTCCAACTAGGAGACTTAGCAATGCAAATTAGAAATAGGGTTTTAATTGGGTAATTAATTAAGGGCTTACCTAATTAACAATAACCCAACAAGAAAATAAAGGCAAATTAATCCTTGGCCCTAACTAAGGGGAACCGACCAAGGGAGAAGAAATTGGGTCATGGCCCAATTTCAGAATTAATTAGAAGAGATAAGAATTAATCAGTCCAAAAATACGGGCCTTTTGGACTTAAAATAATAAAATAACATTAATAACCGAGAAATTTTCTGGCCCTAAATTTCGGGGTATTACAACAAAAGTTCTAGCAACAAAAGAAACAGTAGCACCCGAGTCATATAAAACATAAGCAGGAAACTTATGGACTAGAAATGTACTTGTAATCACATCGGGTTGTGCCTCTTCCTCTTCCTCAGTCATGTAGAAGATTTTGTTCCTTGTGGGAGCCAAAGTCGTAGAAGTAGGAGCCGGAAGTAATGGAGTGACCCCTTTCTTATTAGGGAATGCAGAAGACTTGTGACCCTCTTGGCCACACTCAAAGCATCGAATGGTATTACCATCACACCTCTTGCTGGGATGGAAGTCTTTCTTGCAGCCTGGACACTTCTCATAACTTCTTAATGTAGAAGGCTTGCTAAAACTCTTCGCCAGCTCGTACCTTGGTTTCTTTGATGACGAAATTGGGGTTGCTTTAAACCTCTTCTTCGAAGCATCCTCCTTGACCTGAGAAGCCTGAATCTTTAGAGCCACCTCATAAGCTTTGTGACGTGAAGTAGCACCACTGCTGATCAAATGTGCTCGAATGCGGGGGACGAGCTTCTTAATGTACCGCTTCACTCTCTCAGAACCAGGTGGAATCAAAGATGTAGCAAATCGAGAGAGCTCGGTAAACTTGTCCGTGTAAGCTTGAATGGACATGGTACCCTGATTCAGAGTGAAGAGCTCCTATTGTTTCTGCCAACGGAGCTCATCGGGGTAAAACCGCTCTTGCAGTTTATCGATGAAGTCCGACCAATACATGTGACAAATCAACTCGGAATCTGGCTCGACTGTGTTCCACCAATTATCGACCTCGCCTTTAAGATAGTATGTTGCTATCGACACCCTTTCTTCTTCGAGGCATCCCATGGCATCGAACAACTTCCCCATCTCACGGATCCAGTTCTCCAAGACAATCGGGTCAGCTGTGCCCTCATAAGTGGGAGGACGATGACGTGCAAACCTATCAAAGGCATTCATTCTCCCGGATGGTGACACACCCTTATGTGCTAGAGCAAGAATGGCATCCTCAAGAGCACGACGTCTATGATGGGAATTACGAGAATGAGAAGGGGTAGACATACTGCACAAAAAAAGAACATGCCATGCCAAATAGTCTATCAGAAGAAATAACTAGGATAGCATAAACTGGGATAATAAACTAAAATTATCTAATCCAAGTTACTACCCCGGTTAAATCACTTTAATTAATCAGGTTAGGCTAATTAAGTTATGCCCTCGGAAATATAAAGCGCACTACTCACGGGTTACTTATGGTGAAGTAACTTATCTTTTTAAACTTCGGCTCTGATAACAACTGTAACGATCTAATTTTTCTGAAAGATTAAAACTAAAAACCCGCATGCTATCGAGTCATTGCTACTAACCAAAAGTCCCAAAAATACAATTATCACAACTACTAAAATAGTCCAACCACATACTTAACCAACACGAGAGTCCAAAAGTCCAAATTACAAGCTATCTAATTAAACCCACCACAATCCATTGTACAAAACGTTAAAACTAAAAGTACAAATACAACTATTACAAAGGTAGTCTAAGATATCTCTCGCACACAATTTCAGCCCATGCACAAGTAGACGGCTACTCGTCATTATTACTTGAAAAATAGGTCCACAGTCAGTGGCGAGTAACTAGGCTGTTCAACTCAAATGTGGGACTTAAGCCACATACACAACATAAAATATCATCAAATAAAACAATAAATAACAACATGAAAGATCAACATCATTGCTAAAGAAAAGATCATATAATTGCGTACTTGTCGTCCATCGCAGCGGAACAACATATACATAATCAAACATTTACGAGACTATGAGACCAATAAAACAAAACCGAATCAACTGAAAATACTCCAAAACTGAAAATAAATTCCAAAAGAAAGATACGGAAGTACTAGGTGTACATAGTTAGAACTGCAATACCGGAACCCACTACTTTGTGTCCTTTCCTCCAAAAACCGAATTAACACCGAAATCAAAACCAAGACTCAAAAGTCCAAATCGACAATCTAGTCTAGCTCGTTGGTCAATCTATGCGTTTCCCAACTTTCCTAACACATGCCAGTTCAAACCAATGCGTTCTACCCGTAGCACTCAAATGCGAGTACTATGTCTAAGTAATGAACGCGACTTCTAAGTTAGCAAATAATGCGTCATTAACCTAGACGACAGTATAACACAACCTAGGATCCAAAACTACCCCCATAAATATTGAACACGGGGCAGCGGCTACGACTTTTACCCAAAATCGTAATCAATGCGTTACTAAGTTAGGCGACCTTAAAATACAAAAATTCCAACATGATCATCAAAGACCAATACTCAATACTTATCGATTCGAAAATATTTCGAAATAACCGAACTTAAAGAAAATTCAACAAACCGACCAAACCATTCGAAAATTCCAAGATTTACGACGAAATTCAAGATTCCATCACGAGCATTCAAGATTCATCAAGAACAATCAAGATTCATCAAGAACAATTAAGATTCATCAAGATTTCAAGAAGACATTAAAAATCGATAATAAACTTCAAGAAAATCAATGAAAACAATTCATAATCAATCCATCACTTAGATCGACATATACTAATCAACAATTTAAAGAAATCATCAAGAACTCATCATCATCATCATACACGCATATAATAAACATCACCATGATTTAATTGAATAAATTCATCAATAATTAATAATTAATTATTAATTATAACATATGAATCATAAAACCATACATGAATATACCAAGAAAAACCATACATACATGCTACATAATCACACGCATAGTTCATAACAAAAATGGGTCTAATTTATCATTTTATTTAAATCAATCCTATTTGAATCTATGTGATCTTAATTACCAAATTTAGTTTAAACATCTAGTTACTTGGATTAATGGCAAGATCAAAACCCGAATCAAAGAATTAATCAAATAATGAATGACCACGAATTCCCAACCACACGGCCAATCACGAGCAGCATGGACCCTGAGCAGCACGACACGCTCGATCACACGACACTGTAGTGGTCGTTTTTACTGGCCGCCTACGTCACGAGTTGTTTTGAATGCTTGTTAACATCACACGTGAATGTGGTCTAGTAGGAGTCGCCACCGTGTGTTTATACGGTCCACGGACACCGAAGAAGTACCAATGCTAGGAGCAATTGGCCCCATATAGGTCGTGCATTAGAATATGGGTTCGGGGACAGGTTACGAGCCAATCGTGCATTGAACTTGCCCGCCTGTGAGCGGTCTCTACTAGGTCTCTTTTTTTGTTCGTACTGTTATTATTCCCGAATTCAAAGATATCTCCTATTATACCCTAAAAGCGCATATTACTAGGTGGATTTATTTTATTACAAATTTAGACTAATTATTGTGACCACATTTTATTAAGTCCGTATTAAAATCCTAAGAAAATAAATCAAAAAAATCATGGATAAATGAAGAAAAATAAAATAAATCTTTGTTAGTTTTACTCTAAATAATATATACAAAATTAAAACAAAAAGCATATGAATTGATTGCGAAATCAAATTTTATGTACAATCTGTTCACTACTACAAAACTAGGCTAATGCAACAAATTCGTTGCAACACTTTTAATATGTGTTGCATTTTTTATTTAACATTACAAAGTGGCAACACTTTTAACCTAAGCGTTGCACATTCAAATTTTATGCAACACTTCTAGAAATTTAAGCAACGTTTGTCCAAAAGTGTTGCACTTTCGAAGATTTAAGCAACAATTTTAGCAACATTTCAGAACAAACGTTGCTTTACAATAAAAAAAAAGCCTGATACCACACACTTTTACAAATACGCCTCATTTAGCACTGAAAAATTATACGAAGTATGACAAACGACACCACTTCTACAAATGCAATACCACTTCATTCATACAGCTTAGTTTTGAGCTTCTGAGCAGAAATTCAATCTCAGCCTCTACACGTATATGCAATTCAATCTCCGCTCCATTCTTGGTGTCGTTCTTCATTCAATTTTGGGTTCATTCTCTCTAAAAAACGTCATCTTGCAAAGGTAATCTTTTGGCTCATATTTGGTTAGGGTTTGAATGAAATTTTAACACATTTTTTACAATTAAGTTTCGATTTTTAGGGCTGTTTTACTTCCCTAAAATGTAATTGTCTCTTATCATATCATTTTGTTGATCTTTGGTTAGGGTTTGTATGAAATTTCAGCTTATTTTTTAGAATTATTTTTTTTTGATTTTTGGGCTATTATTCTTCCCCGAATTCTAATTGTTACTAGTAATCTTTTTTTGTTTACTTTTGTTTCTATATCATCCCAAATATGACTGTATCATAATTGTTGTTTACTTCAATTCTGCCTCTTTGTTTCTATTTGCTTTCTTATTTCATTGTTGTTGTTTATTTGGTGTTATTGCATCACTCTGACCCTATAATTAGGTTTATTTTAAAAACAAATCAGTATATACACATGTTAACTATACAATCTATTAAAAGGTGCGCGAAGCACCAGTTATGCGACACGTAAGCTGACACACAAGCATCATCTCTCGCCTGAGTTCCGCCACATATGCTGTAACGACCCCACTCGCTTAAATCGGCGCGGAAGAAACCGACGAGTCGAATAGTTATAACTACAACTCGAAAAACTTAAGAATTAAAACTAATTCCTCAAATTAATATTATTGAACCTCAAAAGTACAAATACCCACAAGTTTGTACATTACTAATCCAAAAGTCAACTAGAAATACTAAAATACGAGTAACTCCAACCACACGTCAGAGTCCAAAAACAACGTATAAAAGTCCATACAATAATCCATAACTATCTAAAAACAACAATATAAAAGTACAACCAAAACATAAACAAACGCCGCTCGCCCAACCCAAAGCTAAGCAAGTACTTCGTCATCAGAATTACCTGTAAAACAAACAACAGTCCACCATCAGTGGCGAGTAACATAGCTGACTCACCCTAATAGGAATACACATGAACATAGCACAAATCAAATAATCAACCAATAATCCAAAATAAGCAAGAAACATCCAAATCATGAACTCGACTCAAACATCCTAACCAAACTATCTTTGGCGCAATCATTCATATACTAGACCGGACTATGCTCGTACGAACGCATCTTACGCGATCGAACTTTCTACTATGCTAGGATTGAGAATCTTACTCCCAACCCCATGAAACCAATCTTACTGGAAATCCATGTCCCCTGAAACCAATCTTACTGGAAATTCAAAGGATAACATAGTAAGATTCCAACTATCCCAATACCGCGGATGGAATAGGGGCAACGTCTTAACCCAAAAACAATGAATCTTACTCAATGTATTAGGCGTCTAGCAATGAAATCAAGCTAAATTTTAATTAAACATCTTATCATTTTAATCAACTCAATCATAACATAATTATATTCAAGAATTGCCTTTGCGCCTTGATTCTCGAAAATAATCAGTTAAACACGAAGTTATTCTCAAGATTGCCTTTGCGCCTTGATCTTGAGTCTAACCAACATTAACCCATTACTTTAAAATCCATTCTTTAACCAACTTCAACTCAATCTTTAACTTTCTTTATCGATTAAGCCACTTTCTTTCATTATCAAGACTCAACCAAGAACTCATCAAAATTCATCAAGAATTCAAAGAACTCAACAAGAACTCATAAAGAACACATTCAAGATTCAAGAACTTCAATCAAGAACTCAATCAAGATTCAAGAACTTCAATCAAGAACTCATCCAACAAACTAGCATCACACGCACATCACCAAATAACCATTCGAAAATTCCAACTTAAACTTATCCAAAATTCACCAAACTTTAACACATTTATCATGGTCATAAAATAACATATTCAATCACAAAATCATCATATCCATCATCAAAAATATCATTAAAACAACATAAAAATCAGATTAGAAACCATACACAAAATCATGATCAAACTTCACCAATTAACCCATACACGCATTTAATCTATACTATAATCATAGTATACCAACTAAGTTGAGAAAGTATGTTACCTTATTGAGGATTACACACAAAATCAACGCAAGAAGTTGCCCGGAAAATCGAGCCACACGAACCCACAACCACGCTCAACACGGTATACACACGGCACCACCACGGCAGCACGACTTCACACAGCTTCTGCAACACAGTCCACCACTCGAACCACCACTCTTGCACGGCCACGGCACACGAGCACGAACCACCACCGTGCACCACTCGAACCCCCACACACGAACAAGAACAACCACACGAACACACACCCAAACTCAACCCGAACTAATGATCTTGGATGAAATAATTGGGTTTAAGATTGTGTTTTAGTACTTAAAGATCAATAGAGGTTGAATCTTTAAGTTTGGGATTAAAAAGATGGATGAACAATTTGATGGTGATTAAGCCAAAAATGGCGTGGAACTAGAGAGCAAATGGGAGGGAGTTTGTGTTTGAATTTTGATGGCAAGAGATGGCAAATGAGCAAAATGGTCTCATGGCTCACTAACTACTTCTATTTATAGAAGTTAGTTAAGTGTGAAAGCAAAGCAAGTGGCAAGCCTTGCCATGCTTGGGAAAAACCGGCCATCAAAGGGAAATGGGCCTAAAATTGGGCTCTCGTGATTAATTGGGCTAATTTGCATAAACTACATGATTAATCATGCATAAATCGATTTAGCCCAAAATATTAAATAATTAATTAGAAAATTAAATAATAAAAATTCTAATTAATTAAATAATAATTAACATAAATAATAAAACTGCAAATAAAATAATTCGAATTAAATCGAAATTATTCACATAAAAATAAAATAAATAGTTCAAAAATAAATTTGAACTATACATAAATACACATAGATTATCGGCAAAAATACCAATAAAATCAGGGTCATTACATATGCAATATTTCCATGTAAGATTTTAGTTTGGGTGTTTAATTATTAAAAAAATGTTCATAGTGAGGTTCGAACTCGAGACTATAACACATTAATAGTATACGCTTACCAACTCACCCAACATTCATTATTATCTCAAATTCTACTATTTTAATACTTATTGTTTTATTGTTTGAGTACACTTAATGTTAGTTTATTATCTAACAATAAATTTAATAAATTTCTAGATCCCTTATTTTTTTAGGCGCAAACAAAAGAGACAATATTACTATTAATAAGGTAAAAGCTGGGCATTGGATAAGATTTAATAATAATACTTACCTTCCATGGTAACTATTTGACAAAAAAGTTAAATTTAAATCACTAATCCATACTAATTATTCATATTATTGTTCCTATAAAAAAAATATTAATATTATTGTTACAAGTTTTACCATCATTATGAAATATCTTTTGTCATATTTAAATCAAGGGAAACAATGGTAATAAGAACAACAACACCAATAGCAATACTTTTTTTTATTTTACAAATATTTTTTAAATTCAAAAGACTCGCACAAATTTTCTTCAAAAGGAAAAATGATGTGCATTTTTTTCATTTCAAATATTATGTAATTACTCGCCACAACATAACGTTAAAATTATTAATTATGCCATGTAATCTATACTATTCTTCTAAAACGCATCTTCTAAGCATACTTGAACCCATAATCCCTTAAGTACAAAAGTCACAACTTAACCACTAATCCATATTAATTTCATTATCAATTATTCCATAAAGAAGTATTATAAATTTCATTGTTAAAAATTTTTGTTGCCTTTGTTTTCTGGACTTGAGTCTCAAAATCAAAAACGTAGTGTATCATTCGATCAAATTAATGATGATGATACTTCCTTTGTTTCATTTTAAACGCATGAAAGGGGTTTTTTTTGGTGAAATATAAAATATTTGTTTGTTGTGTTGAAAACGAAACGGAGGAAGCCATGATGATGATGATAACCAATTTTTAATACGTTAGTGAAAGTAGCAAGTTCCATATTTTACTATCTTTCAAAATTTCGTTCGGTATTTTACAACCCTCATTATACTATATTACTTTCAAATCATAAAAAATATTGAAGATGATGAAAAAATGTATGACCTGGGGCAACGTCCGGGCCTAAATACTAGTTAGTGTACAGATTTGTGTATATATTCTAACAGATCTGTGTAGACTCAGATTATTAACATACACATATTCTTAGTATATACACAGATTAGGATACTGGAAATGAATTTGTTTGTATATTAATTTAGCATAATAGAAATGAAATTTAGTATATACAAAGATCTGTTAGTATATTCACAAATAAATAAACACTAATATTTGAAATTTGAGATTTGTGTTAATATAACAATAATTTTCATTTCCGGTTTTTTTTTTGGCTAGTTCAATATGCTAATTTCATATTTGTGTATATATACTAAGTTAGGTTTCATAATTAAGAATTAGTATGTATCTTCCATAAGTTTTTAGTATATATATAAGTTTATTACATTAATCTTGAGTGTTGACTCTTCCGGTGTGTATATATATATGACTTTTGGAATGTGATGAATTATATAGAAGTTGTGAAGAAATTTAGAGTGTGAGAGACATTGCGTTTTATTTAGACATATTATTTTGCACTTGAGATATTGAGAAATAATGCCTCTGCATATTATGCATAAAGATTTTGTCTATAATTAACGATGAAGCAAAATAATTGCAAAGGCATAAAAATATTGTGAGAAATATTTTAGTTTTTGTATGTCTAGTAAAAACTATGAGAAATGTGGTTTATGTTTATAAAAGCTATTATGGTTTATGCCTTGTTTGATTTTTAATTTAACTTTGTATTTATTACTGAAATTATTTTTTCTAGGGGGGGGGTGTTATTGGGTGGGGTTTAGGAGGGATCGAGTACATGTGATATAATTGTGAAGGAATAAGGATTAGATTCTTGGTAGAGAATATTGGTCACAAGTCACAACTATTATTGAACTTATGTGTAATGTTGATAGTTTATTACTACTAAAAATGCTCAAAATATATACAATGACAAGGTTGAGGCTAGGCTTGAAATGACCAAATTAAGTCATTATTCATGGTGTTAGTCACATAAGTAATAAGACCTAGTTGATCTTTAGTTTACTAAAGTTTAGAATTAAAATTCACCGTAGTTAATTAAATGTTTCATAATATTATGAGGGAGGACAGGGGTTGGGTCACATGCTATTTTATAGCACATGGAGAAAAGGAAGGAGCCGGACGTAACTCTATTGAAACCATATGAGATAACTAGACTACAACAAGTTGAAAAGTGCAAGTCAAGACTAAAGGAATGTGGAATCCTAGAGATCAACAAGTCATTGACAAACATGGTCGATGGCAAAAAGAACAAAAATGGAAAAATGAGGCTAACGCACCTGGAGATGCAGAAGATCCTAATTATTCTCCTACCAGAGAATCATTTGGCAATAAAGACATGGACAAAAGGCAGAGTTCAAATGGTACTAGGGCACCTAGAAAATTTGTAATTTTTGTGACTTTCACTATATTAACTCTTATAATATCACTTTTCTAAACTTGTAATGTTATTTCTCTATTATATTTAAGTATTTATTCATTTATAAATCCTAATTTCCCTACGTTGAATGATTCATGATACATCACGGGCAAGAAGAAGGAGCGACAATATGATAAGAAAGTAATTCAGCTACTAAGAAGCAACCTGTCACAAGAAAGCCGGTAAGATAGTTAAGGAAAGTGATTATATATATACATATTATGATTTTTTTGTGGTTTAATATGCTCTAGTTTTCTTCTTCTTCTAATTTATGGGGAGTATTGAAGTTGTTACGTGTTATTATGCCTTTTGCACTAATGTTTGTTGCTCTGTTGCTTCTGTTTTAAGCCTATGTAAAGGCTGGATAGTTCTGCATTTTGTGGTATGTTGTTCACACTCTTTAGGGGTGTCTTATTGTTGTTTAATAACCCGTTTTTGGTGCAATAACTTGGCTATATTTTATAGATAATAATTTCTAGTACATGCTTTAATTGGCAATCTTAATGATAGGTTATTTCAAAATTTGACATTCTCAATTATAGAAACTCAAAGCTTAAATTGATAAAAATATAAAATCAAAGTAGAGGATTATATTTATGGATTTGATAAGACTAATCCCAAATCCATTGAAACTTTGTAATTTAAGAGAATCCTTGCATGTGGTAGTTGATGGGGCTGGAGGTGTTGTAAGGGAGGGGGACTGAATAAGCCAAGGGGGCTGTGGGTGCTCAGTGGGAGGGGATCAGAAGAATGGAGGGTTGGGGTTGCTGTGTGGGAAGGGGATTGTAGGGTGGAAAGAGGGACATTAGGGAAAAATACAAGGGAATTAGGGTTGGTGTCATTCTAATATATGAAATAAATGACTCGAGCAACTGCTCAATTTCAAAATTATGTGCCTCGGTAATGCTCAAGAAACTTTTAACGCAAAGTAAACAAGGAGAAAAAGTTGGTAGTGATAATGGAAGAATTAGGATCCTCTCCATTTCCTATCTTAAGATTTTGACACCTAATTTAACATTAAAATAAAATTTGCAAAAATTCATTTTATCTCTCCTTTCATACATTCTCAACCATTGATTAGGAAATGGACCATCCATTTCCTAAAGAAAATGGAGAGGATCTTGACTCATAATGGAAAAGGATAAGCTCCTACAATGGCTCAGTTATCTTAAAGAACACTTAAAATTATATTAAGGTAATTAAAACTATTTTTTATTGACTTAAACTAGTTCTAATTCATAATGGATCATTGTATCTTTAAATGGAAGCAAAGAGATCTGGATTCAAGCTGAAATTTTAAATCCCTTTAGTCTTAGATATTTTGAATCCATGTTATAGTTTCTTTATTTGGCATTTCTTTAGGCTTCATATTCATGTAATTAAAACTAATATGTTATGGTTTCTTTAGTTTTCCGCCTATTTAGGCTTGTTATTTTGAATTCCTTTTATGCATTAACGGAAATTTGTGACTGCATTTGACGTTATTTGTTATATGTTTGAGATATATCATGTTGGTAGTGATGACGATCTAATGTTTCTTTGTCACAGGGTACGAAGATGCATGTCTAGCTTATTCAATGAAGGATCCAAAGCTTTTTGTTGTACATATATGTATATATGGGTCGGCGAATGAAGAATTGACATATCAATTTTTTTGGCAAGTTTTTGGGGATTAACAAAGTTTCAACCTTTCAATTTTGTAATACTTTCATGCATGAATGTACTAGTGATTTGAATTTAATTTTGCAAAGTACTATTGATCCGAAACTAGTATTTGTATACTTTGACATCTTCTACTATAATATTATGGACTTTTAAAGAAGTAAATTTTAATTGTTCAAAAGCTCATACGAAAGTATTTACATGAAATTAGCAAGTGCGTACGTTATAATATATATGTTTATATTATACAAATAAAGTGTTGCAATTGGACAAGTAAGTGTTGCAAATTGTTGCACATATTTAAAGAAATATATTGCATGAATATATCAAAAGTGTTGCATATAATTAGAAAAAATATTGCAATTTGTTGCTTAATTTTTTTTAAAGTGTTGCATATAACTAAAAGAAATGATGCAATTATTAACCTATGAATTTGAAAAGCGTTGCAATAGGGGTATAAAAACGTTGCGTCCTAAAAGCGTTGCATTATTAAATTTATGCAACGCTTTGGAAAAACGTTGCAATATCCCTTTATAAGTGTTGCAATAACCAATGCAACAAGACTTATTGAAATACTTTTGAAAGCGTTGCATTTGGCTTTATGCAACGTTTTAAAGCCCTATAGCAACGTATTTGAAGCGTTGCATTAGCCTAATTTTGTAGTAGTGGTTATAACGCATAGGTGAATTGTTAATCACAATGCATAGATTTAGATCACATTAAAACTAATGAAATAATAAAAAATTAATCATAAAATGGTGATTAAAAATAAGATCGGATTATTATAAAAGTTATAACGAATTATAAAAAAATTGATTAAAGCATTGAACACTTATATGTATGTTCAACTAGGATTTTCATTATTTATTATTCATTTATCCATTATCATCACTTATCTCCATTTAATGAGCCAAATAATGAAATTAAAACAAAGTAACAAAAGTTTAGAAGGGTAGAGACTTTAGGAAATAATACCTTGTAATGCCTTTAATCAAAACAACCAAGGGGTAGTTGAGGATGAATGCAAGTGTTTGTTTGAAGTTGATTGAGTTGGTGATTTGTGATGTGTTTGATAATGTTTTGAGGATTGTTTGATGTGGTATGAATGTATGGAGTTGAAGTATGCAATGCACGGGAGGGATTGGTGTTGTTGGCGTATGTTAGAATGCTTGGAAGAAAGTATTTATAGGCCAGAAGGAACAATGAAGGAATCAGATGACCCTGTGACCTGTGCCTAGACGCACGTCAGTACAATATGGCGTGCATCTAGACGCAGGTCCCGATATGAGACATGCGTCTAGACTCAGGTCTGGTATGATTCGGGGTCGATTTTTGCTTGATTTTGCGCGTGATTTCCGGGATTATGATCAGATTTTTATGCGATTACGGATATATTCTGTAATATTTGATATTCCGGAATATTTCGAAGTGTCCCGGGATGCTCCGGGATGTCCGGGAATGTTCTAGAATGTTCCGGGATGTCCCAAAACGTTCTGGAATGTTCTAGAAACCTCCAGAAGCTCTAAAAATTATAGAAAAATTATTAAAAATTATGAAAAGTTTGAAAAACACTAATATGCTTTGCGGAACAATTTTCAACATTCGGAATTGATGAAAATGCCCCTAAGCATGCAAAAATCATAAAAAGTCTATAAAAAAACTCTAAGAATATGCATCAACCGTACGACGACGCAATGGCCTTGGTACATAAATTTGGCAAGCCTGGCATATGTTTTACTATGATGTGCAATCCATGGTGGCCAGAAATTGTAGCAGAATTATTACCCCTCCAACAACCTCATGATCGTCTAGAGTTGCTAACAAGGGCATTTCATGCTAGACTTGAGGAGTTGAAAAGGGATGTTTTAGAAAGAAATGTCTTAGGGAAGGTTATTGCTTAATTTTATAAGTGTATGAAACATAATTTTTTTGTTACTTCATCCATTTTTAATTACACGCAACAATTTTGAAATTACAAAATCCTAAATGCTCCCAAGCAATTTTTGGAAAAAAAAAGAACGATATAGAAAAAAGAAAAAGGAGAACACATGCAATAAGAGAAATAGATACAACTCTTTCTGTCATCTTAAAAAACGACGATATAGGCTATCATTTCGATAGATAATAGTCGATTCATTTTCTACCAATAAAAAATGCAATAATAGGTATTAAAAAAAACTAGAAAAAAATTAATAGAAATAATCTCAATTTTTTTTAGTCGATCCTAAATCCTGGAATAATTGGGATTAATGGATTATTGTCTATCAAACTTTCCAAGAACTTTTGAAAAAAAATCCAATTCTAATAATTTATTACAAATAAAAAAGAATACTCCATAATAAATACTAAATAGATAAATGTTGCATTAATTTAAAACCTCAAAGCCATTGAAGACACAAGAAAAATATATCCCGCAAAATTTACAAAACCCCAAATTAGTTAATTTTTACCTTATCGCTTTCTTCTTGCTCCTCCATAGTTTTTGTTGTCTCCAAAAATGGCGACTCTCTCATTATCCCTCCTCCCCCAAACCCTACCAACTACTTCAACACAATCCCTTAAACCTTCCATTTCTCACCAACCCTCATTCTCTTTCCTTTCTCC
This sequence comes from Salicornia ramosissima, assembly GCA_951394345.1. Taxonomy (NCBI): domain Eukaryota; kingdom Viridiplantae; phylum Streptophyta; class Magnoliopsida; order Caryophyllales; family Amaranthaceae; genus Salicornia; species Salicornia ramosissima. The sequence goes on along the minus strand of OX596233.1, from coordinate 18,695,571 downwards.
TCACCCCAATTTCTTAAACCCACAATCACTGAACCACACCTCCTCATTAAAGGGCTTCACTGTTAGGGCTGTTGATGGAGATTACTCTGCTAGAAGAAGCAACAATAACAACAATGGTGAGCAAAGGGAAACGATAATGTTGCCTGGCTGTGACTATAACCATTGGTTGATTGTTATGGAGTTCCCTAAAGACCCTGCACCTACTAGAGAACAAATGATTGATACTTACCTCGATACTCTTGCTACTGTCTTGGGAAGGTTTGTTCTTTTTTCATGTTCTCTTTTGTTCGGAATTTTGTGTTTTTCAATTTATGCTTTCTGGGGTTTAATATAGTTTGATTTTGGAGAAAGCTATACTGAGTAATTGTAAAAATTCCTAAGTTTTTGTTCTTTGTGACTTTAATCCCTTGATTATGCTGTTTGTTTGGACAAGTTATGCTCTTTTATTGAGGATGATGGCTTTGATTTATGTATAGCATGAGGTTAAAGGTTAATTTTGTTGCCTTTCTGTTTTTGTGTGACGAGATGCAAAATGAATGTTCAACAAGACTGTATTGCTGTAGAATATGAAAAAGCAGGTTGGATTTAGTTACTTAACCAAATGCTTAGATGAACCAAAGGTTCAATTGTTGGAACTTCTGCTTGTGAGATTTTTAGCAGTGCGTGGTGGTCAGAGGACACTGCTGCATCTACCCGGTGGGTACTAAATGCACCACTGATACAATATTAATAGACTTCTTAGTTTGGCTTCCACTATCAATGCATATCACCACTCTCAATTAGTGGTAGACTGGTGAGTAGCCTACCCAATAGGCGGGGAAGAATTTTCTTGGTGGGCGGGATAGGGCCCTGCCCTGCCCCTGCTGCCCTGACCCCAAAGTTCAAATACATTTCAAGTTTGAATTGGGCTTATGACCTACTATTGGAAAACTCTTTGAGTTTAGTTCCCAATGCCGCTAGAATCATATCAATTTAATGCGTGTAGCTCAAGTTATGCCCAAAACAATGAGAGGTGATCAAAATCCTTTGAACCAATTTGTTCAATTTCATGTCAATTCTTCATCAATTGTCAACAGAACTACTCTAACCCATCTTTAGATGATTCCCTCCATCTTTTATTAAGGTTGGCTCATCCCATTTCTCCATTTGGTTACTTTTATAGCCTTTAATCGCTGTTTCTAGCGAAAACTCTAGATTTTCAAATATTATCAATATTATCATTACATAATTTGTTTATTAGTGTAGATGCACACCTATATACCGTTTCCATTGATAAGTATAATATCACTTGGCCCAGAAAGAATTTTACTCAAAATCCGCCACTGCCAGTGGGTAAACATAGGTTTTTTTTTTCATGGTGAGAATCCTTTAGTTTTCTCGCTCTTGTTTAAGGGTGGGTGAAAAGTTATGGATTAAATCAAAGCTTTTTGTTTCATGAGTGGCTCATGTTGAATTTTAGGAATTGAATTGATATCCTTCTCTTTCTTTTCTATCATTTGGAAAAAAAGCCCACAAAAAACCGCGGTGGTAAATGAATGGTAATGGGAAAGAAGGTGTTCTAGTGAGGAATGACATGCGTAGCCGCAAAGATATACAAGCTAAGAAGTAACAAAAAAATAAACAAAAGGGAGAGAGAGAGAGGATGGGATGAATGGGAGTGGGGAATAATTGGAACAAAATATAATTAAAGCAATTTGGGATATGAAATCTATTGCTAGAAATCTAGATTGGTGATCTCCAATCTAAAAATTCGGGCTAGAGCCAATCCTAAAACTTTAAAGAGTCTTCACATCCATGAAATCAAGAACTCACAAGCAAAGCTTAGAGAGAAAGGTTTTTCATTCATAAAATTTCAAGTTGATAAGATGATCTTTACGACACCATGCTACTCCATAGGCTTAAAAACTATGTAGCACGAGTACCTACTTTGGCAGTCTACGTACTTGATTTGTCCCTGTAGCAGGGTCAATACCGATATCTTTATTCTATGTTGCTCGGACTCGGATATGGACGTTGGACTCTGGTACGCGTCTAAGTGTCGGGCAACCAATTTTTTTATTTTTTTTGTTATTAATCTTTTAAATTTTTTTAAAAATTATTAAATGAAATAATAATATCAACAAAATAAAAACTTATTTTTATAAAAAAAAATGCAAAGTACAGAAACAAAATAGAAACATAAAAAACAAAAAAAACCTTTTCATCATCATAAAAAAGCATACATCAAAGTGGGTATAAAGCCCAAAGTTCATCATCCAAACACCATAAACAAACTACAACAACATAAAAAACAAACAAAGCATCTTAGAATAAAACCGAGACCATTTAACATTATAACCAGGACAACACATCATTATCATGATTGGGTGAAACTCTTGGAACAATACCCCTGCCTCCCTCCAACCAAGAATCAGTGTAGTATTTAGGCACCAAAGAATGTGCCATACAATGCAATGGTGTATTACTTTTATTCCATCGGGCTTCAAGAATAAGGTGAATGGCATTAAACAGACTAGACTCTCCAATCATTGAATCCACATATCGTATACAAGATGCAAAGAAGGAGAATTAGTGTCACAGTACTTAATCATGTTAGACAAAGGTTTTGTAAAACTAACAAAGTACTCAAGTTTATCCTACCACCAGTCAGAATTAACACATTCTTTTACATGGTCAGCCTTGCTTTCTAAATGTGTCCTCCTACATGTCTTCCATTCAACATCTAAAACTATTTTTTCAAGAGCACTTTTAACTTGCAAAAATCTTTCAGCCATTATAAAATGAGATGCAAAACGCGTTTCAGCTACCCTAAGAAGCATGAGTTTTGAATTCTTTTGGAAAATAGAAAGAGCCTTACCATGATTCAAATCAAATTTTGTAATAGTATCACAATGATATTAAGTTTGAGATCCACTTACACTCATCAAAATGGTTGGAATTGTTGGCAATCTCACATATGGCTTTGAGAGCCAAATTCACAGAATAGACAACACATGGAGTCATGGAGTCCATAATATATGAGGGTACTTTGTCTCTATGATTGCACCAACAACTTTAAAGTTTCCAGCATTATCTGTGATCTATGTAGCATGGGTACTTCATATGGGTAACCGTCCCCGAATCCGTTTTCAATCCCCGTATTCGTATTCGTTTCCGAACCCGTTCCCGACTCAGTGCAACCTAGTCTGTGATCCATAGAGACGAAGTACCCTAATATATTTTGGACTCCATGTGTTGTCAAATCTAGTGAATTTGGCTCTCAAAGCCATATGTGAGCCTGCCAACAATTCCAACCATTTTGATGAGGGTAAGTCCTGTGGATCTCAAACTTAATATCAGATTTTGATGCTATTACAACATTTGTTTTGAATCATGGTAAGGCTCTTTCCATTTTCCAAAAGAATTAAAAACTCATGCTTTTTAAGGTAGCTGAAACTTGTTTTGCATCTCATGTTATAATGGTTGAAAGATTTTTGCAAGTTAAAAGTGCTCTTAAAAAAATGGTTTTAGATGTTGAATGGAAGACATTTAGGAGGACACAGTTAGAAAGTAAGGCTGACCATGTAAAAGAGTGTGTTATTTCTTACCGGTGGTGGGATAAACTTGAGTACTTTGTTAGTTTTACAAAACCTTTGTCTAACATGATTTGGTATGGTGACACTGATTATCTTTCTTTTCATCTTGTATACGATATGTGGGAATAAATGATTGAAGAGATTAGGAATTTTTTTTTGAGCATGAGGGATTAGATTGGATTATTGGTGAGTCTAGTCTATATAATGCTATTCACCCTGTTCTTGAAGCTCGATGGAACAAAAGTAATACACCATTGCATTTTATGGCACATTCTTTGGTGCCTAAATACTACACTGATTCTTGGTTGGAGGGAGGCAGGTGTATTGTTCCAAGAGTTGCACCCAATCAAGATAATGATGTGTCTCTAAATAGAGACAAATGCTTAAGAAAATTGTTTCTTAATCCAGAAGATCTGAAAAGGGTTTATACTGAGTATGGTTTATTTTCTGGAGCTTTGGGTTTTTTTGGTGAGCCTCATGTCATGGAGGCAAGGGTACATGAAGAGCCTTTAAGTTGGTGGGCAAATTATGGCTCTTCAACACCATTGCTTCAAACTTTGGCTTTTAAATTGCTAAACCAGCCTTCTTCTTCTTCTTGCTGTGAAAGAAATTGGAGCTCATTCCCCAACATACAAAGCATCAAAAGGAATAGTTTGAACTCAGCAAGAACTGAAGATCTTGTCTATGATACTTACAAGTCTCAAGAGCTTCAATTGATTGATTTGATTCTGTGGTAAATTAGCATTTATAAGTTTCACTTGTTCTTTATTGCCATTGAGAATTTTATAAGTGGTTTGCTGGATTCGGATAACATATGATCTGTTGTCCTAATCATTGTTTTGGGGGAGGTCAGGTTGGGGGCCCTGCTCGTCCTTTGTAAATCTTTATTTCAAAGTTTTGATCCATTCTCTTCCCTGCTAGTTGCATTTACTCGATTTCATGTTATTTCAGTTCAAATACTCAACTTCTCTTTGAAGTAGCTTAATGGGGAAATTGAATTCCTGAGTTGAAGGGCAATAATTTTTGAAATTCTACTATGGAGATTTGCTTTTCTTGTATTTCATATCTAACATGACAGTCTTGTTGGCTACTTTTGTAATTCCAGCATGGAAGAAGCAAAGAAGAACATGTATGCTTTTAGTACCACGACATACACTGGTTTCCAATGTACAGTAGACGAGGAAACATCTGAAAAATTCAAGGGTAAATGATACTTTGTAATACTCCTCTGCTTCCTTGTTAGTGCATGAAAAAATCATAATCTGATCAATTAGCTTAAGTTTTGATCCATATTGATCTGCAGGATTGCCGGGTGTTCTGTGGGTGTTACCTGATTCTTACATTGATGTTAAAAACAAGGATTATGGAGGTGCTCTCTTCATTTCATAAATATGCATTTGTTTTTCTTCTTCCTTCTCCTTTTGGTTTTCTTTGTATAACATAGTCATATATGGTCTCATTATCTTGAATATTTCTCAGGAGACAAGTATATCAATGGTGAGATCATTCCTTGCAAGTATCCTACCTATCAACCTAAGCAACGAAATTCTTCTAAATATGAGAGTAGAAGGTATGAGAGACGGCGAGATGGTCCCCCAAGAGCTGTTAGAAAGCCAAGACAAGAGACTGCACCTTCTGAATCAGCCTCCTCATAAGGTGAGGAAGTCAAATGGGTTTTCTCTCTCCCTTTTTTTGTGGAGTTATTGGAAATTTATCCGATATATGCACTTGAAGAAGAATATGACTAGTTAATTAATTTTAATCAACAACTTCTGTGTGGGTCCGGGTGTTGCCCTGATTGTTCCTTTTTTGCACTTAATATATAATTTATTTTTTCCACTCTTGTGAAATTTGGAATCTAACTTCTCCAATAAAAAATGTCTAGAGAGTGAGATAGAGAGATAAAATGTTAGTCGGAATGGCTTGGTTCCTCCGATTAATCGCCTGCAAACTTCGCCTACCACCATGGAAGAAAAACTTGCCCGTTTCGTTCTGTAACGGGTTTCAGACTCACCGTTCCGCGAAATCCCGTTATAGAACGGTGCAATTAAATTCACATCAAACTTCGCGCGATGTCATTATATAACGGCGTAAAGGCGTTCCATCACCATTACGGGTCCGTTTACTTTGGTGTAAAACATTTTCGATGTAAAATGATTTTCCATGAAAAACATTTTACGTTAGAAAACTCATTTTCATATAAATTTTCCATTGTTTACTTGCACGGAAAACAAGTTTTACTCCCAAATTTGGAGGAAAATGTTTCCAATAGGATGTAAAATGAGTTTTCACCCAAAGTTTTACATTTTATTTTTTCATCCAAAGTAAACGATGTAAAATAGGAAAACTGTTTTCGGGTAAAACATTTTTCGCTCTAGTAAACGGATCCTACATGATTGTAACGCCCGTTTTTTTAAAATTATAATTCAAATATAAATCTTAACTTGGCTTTAATGTACTTTTAATTGCTAAAAAGTTCCCGTGCTCCTTTGAATATTTATCCATTTTTACCCTTATTAAACAAGGGCATGTGTAATTGACCTTTTGGACTTATTTCAAAACTGCAAACGCCATTAATCTAATTAGAATAAATAGTAGTTATAGAGCATAGTGTAAAATAATAAAAGGAAAAAAAACTTAAATAACTGTTTATGTGATTTTTTGGGAAAAATTCACGCGCCATGGCCGCAAAACGTTGTATAATGCCCCAATCAAGGACATACACCCTAATTGCTAGGGGAGTTCATTTGGAGATGGGGAACTACACCAACGGCCTCTATGTAGGTCAATGTCAAAGGGATTTCAATCAAATCGAGCTGGAGGGCAGCTTCTGGTGGGACGACGAAGCAAAGGTGCAAATGGTAGACATTCAGTGCACTCCATTTGAGAAAAAGCTCTACATTTGGGGAAGAAAAAACCGGTGGAGAAACAGGAGACCACTGGTGAAAAAGCTCCCCAAAGCCTTTTAAATTTGAGGCCTTTTCGTACCTTGAACCATTCTTTGGCAACCTTATTGTTAATTCTTTGACAACAAACTCCAACCATTTCAACAAACGATTTGCTACACTTTCTGAGCAAATAAAACCTTGGGCTGAAAACATGTTTGGTGACCCTTTAAAAAAAGAGAGACCTTCATAATAGACTGAATGGGGTTCAGAAGGCTAATCCAAATAATACTTTCCTCTAGAACCTAGAGGAAACCCTCTCCACTGAGCTGAACACTCTCCTTGATGCTGAGGAAAACTACTGGAAAATGAGAAATAGGTCTCATTGGATGTCTGAGGGAGACCAGAACACTAGGCTCTTTAAATCCTCCGTTACTCATAGGAGAAAGAGTAACCACATCACTTCCTTGTTTGATCAGGCAGGAAATGAAATTGTAGGACAGTCCAATCTCAAAGATTATCATATTAAAAAAATTTACCGGTCCCTCTTGATCTCTTCTCAACCAACCAAAACCTTTCAACCCAACAGCCCCCTCCACCACCCAAGTGAATCCCCCATCAACATTTCTTATACCCCAATTGCCTCAAAAAAGCTGTCCACAGCATTGGTCCCTTCAAATCAAAACATTTTCCTTCGTGAGGAACTTATGTAAATTACATTGTTGCATCAGAAATCCTCCACTATGAGAGTTAGCATGTGGAAAATGTCCTTTTTTGCAATTAAAGTTGATCTTGAAAAGGCATATGTTAGAATGGAATGGAGCTTCATTAAAAAATGTCTACACTAGCATAACTTTGGTCAAAGCTCCATCACATTGATCATGAATTGTATCACCTCAACCACTACTTCCATTCTAGTTAATGAAACTCCAACTAATACCTTCTACTCGTCTAGAGGACTTAGACATTGGGACCCCTGTCCCCATACATATTCATTCTTTTGTATGGAATTCCTCACGCATCTCATTGCCCACCAAACTGACAAACATCTTTGAGACCCTTTCACCCTGTCCAAAGGTAACTATCCAATGTCATGTTTGCGGATGACCTTCTCTTGTTTGGTCAGTGCAATAACAATACCCTCACCAGCCTTGGAAATACCTTGGACCTTTTTGAAATTATCTCTGGACAAAACATAAATAATGACAAGAGCTTGATTTATTTTTTCGAAAAACACCTTTCCAGGATAAGTAGGACTCTAATCCTAGGCAGGACTGGGCCTGTTCCTTCCCACCAACCTATTCCTCTATTACAGAGGAATCCCAGCCCAACCCTATTCTCCCTTCTGTTCTTCCCATTGTATCTCGGTTCTCCTTCACTCTGGAGAATCTGGATCAGAAGAAACAACTGGATTCACAACTATATTAACATGCCCAAGGAAAATTTTTGCTCAGACACAGTGTGGCTTATTACTGAATTCCACTACCTCCAGCCTAACCCCCTTTCCCTAACTCACATGCCATCCACAACCCAGCATGAAACCACCACAACAACCAACCTCACCAGCCTTAACCATATATGTGGATGCTTCCTTAACTAACTCCACAATGCAAGAAGGTTTAGCAGGCATCTGCTTTAATGATCCCTTGCAGGCCAACTATGCCTTTGTCATAAAAAAAACAGGGAATGACATACATCAACTGGAATGCCAAGCTATTTTAAGGCCTTGAAATGGGCACAGATGAATTAGTGCCATAGTTTCACCATTATCTTGGATGCAAATGGAGTGGTAGATAGTATACTTGACCCTGATGTTATAATTGATGCATATGCAAATTTGTACAGGGACTGCAATAGGCTTCTCCCTCCAACTGCTCACCTTGAATGGAAGCCAAGGCTGATAAATATGGAAGCAGATAAGTTAGCAACGGCTGTCAAGAGGAGCGCTCTTGCCCCAAATGCCCTCCTGGAGTTACATAGTAATCATTGTAGAACTATGAAAAACGTAGCTAATATTAGCTCGGTAATTGGTTTTCTAGACAGTCTTTTCCCTAAATTTTAATGTATTAATACCCCCCCCCCAACAATTTGTAGAATGACTCTTTAATTAAGTTCCTTTAATAAAATAATAATAATAAAAGCAAAATGAAGATTACTATATATTTCAAACACACCTATATAATATTTTACTGACTTTGACATGGCGAGTACCACATGGCATTGTTCCTCGATGATATGAAATTATAAACTTCATATAGATTAGATTCCTCTTAATCCTACCCCCTGTCTTTGATGATATGAAATTATCTTTTGATCCAGGCTATTATTCATAATGCGAAATTTAGCTTTTCGAGGGATTGGGTTCGTTTTGATAAAAATATTGATGAGCAATCATGCAAGTATGATCAAGTATAGTCTCACCAGTCACCACTGCTGATATGTTATTGAAGGGCAGTAAGGGCAGCAAAGTATCCTATCTTAGAATCAAAGCTATTGCTGTATGAATATACCATTTAGGAATTAATTCTGTAGTGTTTCTCTACTCTTGTTTGCTGTCAAATAGAAATATGTACATTTTGTACTAAACTAAAGCATTTTTTTTTTATTTATTTTTTTTTTTTTGTGATAGAAATTTACCTCAAAATTTGAAACTTTTTAGTATAAATGTGTAACTTTTTGCATCACTAATTAAAACGATAAAGGGATACACACATTCTCTGTGAAAGATAATAATACATCCGTTTCTTTTTAAATGCACCTATTTGACATAAAATAGAGAAAAAATGTCTCCCAATGTTACCTTTAACCCCATGTAAAAAAATTGTGGCGAAAAAAATCAGCCCCAAAATGACCTCCTAGAAGTCAGGGCAATATAATTCACTTTTTTTGAGGTTCTCGGTAACCAGGAACAAAAATGTCCCGAAGCAACAATCTAGGTTCATGGGGTGACGAGGACTCCCATGGCGGTTTTTGAATGCATTGAAGTCGGATGGCCCAAAATACCATATAACTTGGGCACCGAAAATTCCTTCAAGATGGCATAATACATTGCTTTAGCGCCCGAAGACAGACACTTGGAGCCTCATGATGATATCCTTTTTCGATCATAAAAATAAAAAGTGAAACAATTGGTCCAAGGCATAACCTCCCATAAAACAAAATAATATAATCCATGCTTTTAGGGGTGCATGGGACCTGGAAGTGAAAATATCTCAAAACATCATGGCATGGTAATTGGCTAATCAGGGTCTTATGATGGAGTCCAGATGCATCGATGTCATATAATCGAGCCAGATGACTAACATTGCACAATCCATAAACCATATACTCTCTCTAAATGACACAATATTTTGTTTTAGTGCTCGAAAAAAAGAAACATCGCTTTGCTACTCTTAACAAATGATAAAACAATAGGGTGAAAATCAAGCAGATTTCAAAGGACATTTTGAACGCCAAAATCAAATGCTATATTACACACTTTTTGAGGTTCTTATGACCTGGAACGAATATGTTCTAAAATAATCAGGGAAAGTCATTGGGTGTTGATGTGAATTAGTGATTAATTTAGTTTTCTTCTAGTTTTAGTTGACGGTTTATTTTTTAATATTTTCCTTTTTTTATTTTTAATTAGCAAAATAAGGGGAATAAATTTAAAGTTAGAAGCATTAGGTTGCATGCCTATAAATATAGGGCTTTGTTTTCAAGTAAAGGAATAGTCATTTTGTTAGAAGAAAAAAATTATCTTTTCCAGACTTGAGTTTATTCTCTTGTTCAAGTGTGACAATTCTCTCCGTGAAGGAGGAATTGAAGGCTGTGAAAGTCACCTAATCAAGATAACTGTTAAGGTTTTCTTGATTGATCCAATCCTATATTCGATTACACATCAGGTGTCGGGGAACCCCCATATATTCCAAACATATCGGTATCGCATGATGGAGTCGAATGATCCCAAGTACCACAAATCCCCAAAAAAAAAAAACTTCCTTTGGATGACATAATATTTCATATTAGCAACCACAAACAGAGAAGGACCTAGTTGGTGCAACCCTTAACCCATGATAAAATAATGGAGTGAAAAAATATGACCCTCTGAACAACCTTTGAGAAACAAGATCTAAAGATTATAATATCACTTTTCGAGTTCTCATAGGAAGAAAATGTCCCAAATACCGAGGCAATGCTATTGAATGATGAGGAGCCCTTACAACAAATTCCGAGCGAATTAGAGACATATGATGGATTTAAGTAGCCTATATGAACGCAAGATCCCTTGAAAAAGACGAAGAGCATCTCGGCCCTACATGTATTCCATGATAATACGCCAAGGGAAGACAATTGAATCGTAGAATGACCTTAAAAATCAAAATCTATAAGCAATACTAAGTGGTATGATAGAGCTCCATAGCCTAAAACACATCACAACTCAATCAGAAAAATACTTCCAAAAGGCACCACATCGTTTTAGCGACCAAAAAAAACGAAGGGTCTGCCGTATTTATCCTTAAATCATGATATAAAGTCAATGAGAAAAAAGCACCAAGAATAGTCCAAAAAGTAAAACCAAAGGTCACAGTCAAATGCTTTTCAGGGGTTCTCAAAGCCTATGAATGAAAATGTCTCAAAACAACAAGACTGGATCATTGGGTGACATGGATCTTTTTGGATGTATTCCGGACGCATCAGAGTCGAATGATGGAGTTGTGCATTGGACCTAGTTGGGCCAAAATGACGCACAAGCCAGGCAATGCAAATTTCGTCTGTTGGATACCTTAATTTGTATTAACACCCAAAAAGGGGCTAGAAGATTCTTAGGGTTGTCCTTAATCCATGGCAAAAATATGTGGCGGAAATATTTGGCCCCCAAAACAGCCTCACATAAGCTCAAAATCATGCTTTTTGGGGTTCCCATGGCAAGGAGTGAAAATGTCCTAAAACATTGAGGCATGGTCCTTGGATGACGGGGACTCTCCAAGACAGACTCCGGTTGCATTAGAGCCATGCAATGGAGCCAGATGACCCAAAATAAAGCATGATTCATACACCAAAAAGTCCCTTTGTAGGCTACATTACTTTGTATTAGCGCCAAAAATGGGACGAGGAGCCTCTCGGGGCTGCCCCTAATCCATGACAAAAATATAGGGCGGAAAAAACCAGCCCTCGAAGTGGCCTCACAGAAGCTGAAAAATAAAGGCTATTATCTAGGCATTTTTAGGCCTGGAGCGAAATGTCCCAAAACAACGAGGCATGATCCTTAGTTGATGAGGAGCCCCAAGATGAATTCCTTGCGCATCAAATCTTTGCGATGGAGCCGGATGGTCCAAAACGACGCACAACTCAAACATAAGAAAGTTCCTTCGTAGGTCATATTACATTTTTAGCGCCAAGAAAAAAAGAGGAGCCTCCTAAGATAGTCCTTTTCATTGCAAAAAATATGGGGCAGGAAAATAAAATGGCCCCCGGAAGCCCAAAACCAGAAAGATAAGCTTGGGCTTAGGTGCTGGGGAGAACCAAGATGAATTTCAGGCATATCCAAGTAGTGCGATGGAGCCAGTTGGCCCAAACAGCAAACGATCTAGGGACTAAAAAGTCTCTCGATATTCCATTGTACTTTGTTTTATCACCCGGAAAGGGGAAAGAGCCTCCCAAGGTTTCCATTCCTGAACAAAAAAAAGTCAGGCAGAAAAAAAACCTTAACTTCGGAACAACCTTCCGGAAGCCCAAAATCTAAGGCCAATATTAGATATTAGGGTTCCCGAGGCATGGGACCGAAAATGTCCAAAATTGGGGCATGCTCCTTGGGTGATGCTTATTCCCTAAGATGGATTACCGGCATGTTGAAGCCATACGGTAGAGTCAGATTATCCCAAATGACGCATGATCCAGGCACCGAAAAGTTCGTCTGTAGGCCATGTTACTCTACTTTATCTTCCGAAAAGGGGTGATGATCCTCCCAATATTGCCCCTAATCCATTACTACAATACATGGTGTAAAAAAAATCGTCAACTTGAATGGCCTCCTAGAAGCCCGAACAAGGTTATAATTCAATCAATTGTAGGTTACCTAGAGTTGAGAGCAATTTCCCGAAACAACGAAGCTTGGTCCTTAGGTGACGAGGAGCCGCTGACACAGTTTTTGGGCGCACCTAAGCCGCACGATGGAGCCGTTTGACCCAAAATCTTGTACGAACCAAACGCGGAAAAGTAGCTTCTTGGTAAACTTACTTTATTTTAATTTAGTGTCAAAAAAAGGGGGGAAAAGCCTTCTGGGATTTACCCTTAATCCTTGACAAAAAAACATGGCGGATAAAAATCAGCCCCTAGAATGGCCTTTCGGTAGCCGAAAATCAAAGGCTATAATCCACATTTTTTAGTGTTCATTGAGCATGGTAGCGAAAATTCCTGAAACACCAAGGTAGATTGAACGTAGACAATATTAACAACTGGTATCTTGTACAACCCGCCACACATAAAAAATATTGTGTGGCTATGTACAATAAAATTCAACAACAATTATAACTCTTTTAAGCCTCCGACTAATCATTTAAGGAAAAAGAAAATTGACTTTTTATTTATATTTTCACATGTATATATTACAAAAAAATACAATTCTGAAAAATAAAATAAAACACCAATATTCATATTTTTAAACTCTTTACTAATAGAGAACCGTATAGATATATTTTTGTAATATTACATTTTTAACCCCATTCAAAACACTAATAATAACCCAATTGATATACAAATTCTTGTATACAAACGACTACATTCTAAACCTTAATAATAACCCAATTGACTTACACTCAATAACCTAGCTCGATGACCCACTCTTAGTAACTACATTCACTCAGAGTTAGTAACCTCTAATACTAGTAACCCCACTGACCCACACTTCGTAACCCCACTTATTCACACTTGATAGCCCTAATGACTTAGGCCTAGTAACCCCACTGACTCAAAATTTGTAACCTAGCTAAACCATAATAGTAACCACATTGACTTATATGTACTACTTAGTAACCCACTCACTTAGAGTTAGTAACCCCTATATACCATATTAGTAACCCTATTGATTCACACTTAATATCCCTACTAACTCAGACTTAGTAACCCCACTGACTTAGCCCTAATAATCCTACTGATTCACACTTAGTAACTCCACTGTCTCAGAGTTACTAACCCCTCTAAACCATAATAGTAACTCCATTGACTTGCACTTAGTAAACCCACTCACTCAGAGTTAGTAACCCATATATACCATACTAGTAACGCCACTGACCTAGAATTAATAACCCTACTGACCGACTCGGGGGCTGAGTGATGTTATAATTACAAATAGACACGGCATATAGGTGTACACATCTAGACTACTAATAAATAATACGGAGTATTATGCAATGAGAATACTTTAAAATTAAAAGTTTTCGTAGGAAACAACGAGTCAAGGCTATAAAAGTAATCAAATTGAGAAATGGGATGAGCTAAGCTTAATAAAATCGAGGAAGTTAGCAAAAGATGGGTTAGAGTGGTTTTGTTGACAATTGAAGAATTGGCTTCAAATTGATCGAAATTGTTCAATGAATTTCGACCACTTCTCACTATTTTAGGCATAAATTCTGCTACACACATCGGGTTGATGCAATTCCTCTAGCATTGGAAACTAGATTCAAAGATCTTTCCAACAATAGGTCATACACTCAATTCCGACATGAAACAAAAACGTCATGGCTGTTTAAACTTGAGTTAGGCCAGCAAGGGCTGAACCCCATCCCACTCACCTATAAAATCCGCCGCTGACCCCACCGCCTTACACTTAGTAACACCACTGGCTTACTTCAAGTCAGTAACCCCTCTATATCATACTTATTAATAATCCCCATAAAATATACTTGGTAACCCATAATAACACCAGGAAAAACCAAATAACCTCTATCATAAAAACTAAAAAGTATTATATAAACACTTAGAAACATTTATATAAAATACTTAATATTCCTTATAAAACAAAACTAAGTAAATTCTAAGAATACACTAGTAATTCAATTCCCCAAAAACATTAAGTGACTATAAATAAAAACACCTAGTAAATTCATAAATAAATACGGAAGTTTTAATGTTACAAAATTATATCAAATAGATCTCTATTTATAGACAATTTAAAAATATGAATTTTTATAGTTTTGTTTTGTGTTTTTAAATTATATTTTTTGTACAATATACATTTGATAAAAAAAAAAACTCTTTTCTCTCTTTTCTCTCATTATATAATTCTAAGCTATACTAAGTGGTATGATAGAGCTCCAAAGCCTAAAACACATCACAACTCAATAAGAAAAATACTTCCAAAAGGCACCATATCGTTTTAGCGATCGAAAAAAACGAAGGCCATGCCGTATTTATCCTTAAATCATGATATAAAGACAATGAGAAAAAAGCACAAAGAATACTCCGAAAGGTAAAACCAAAGGCTACAGTCAAATGCTTTTTGGGGGTTCTCAAAGCCTATGAATGAAAATGTCTCAAAACAACAAGACTGGATCATTGGGTGACATGGATCATATAGGATGTATTACGGACGCATAAGAGTCGAATGATGGAGTTGTGCATTGTACCTAGTTAGCCTAAAATGACGCACAAGCCAGGCACTGATAAGTTCGTCTGTTGGATACGTTAATTTGTATTAACGCCCAAAAAGGGTTGAGAAGATTCTTAGGGTTGTCCTTAATCCATGGCAAAAATATGAGGCGGAAATATCTGGTCCCCAAAACAGCCTCACATAAGCTCAAAATCATGCTTTTTGGGGTTCCCATGGCAAGTAGTGAAAATGCCCTAAAACATTGAGGTGTGGTCCTTTGATGACGGGGATTCCCCAAGATAGACTCCGGTTGCATTGGAGCCATGCAATGGAGCCAGATGACCCAAAATAAAGCATGATTCATACACCAAAAAGTCCCTTTGTAGGCCACATTACTTTGTATTAGCTCGCAAAATGGGACGAGGAGCCTCTCGGGGCTGTCCCTAACCCATGAAAAAAATATAGGGCGGAAAAAACCAGCCCTCGAAGTGGCCTCACAGAAGCTGAAAAATAAAGGCTATTATCTAGGCATTTTTAGGCCTGGGAGCGAAATGTCCCGAAACAACGAGGCATGATCCTTAGTTGATGAGGAGCCCCAAAGATGAATTTCTTGAGCATCAAATCTTTGCGATGGAGCCGGATGTTCCAAAACGACGCACAACTCAAACATATAAAAGTCCCTTCGTAGGTCATATTACATTTTTAGCGCCAAGAGAAAAAGAGGAGCCTCCTAAGACAGTCCTTTTCATTGAAAAAAATATGAGGCAGGAAAATAAAATGGCCCCCGGAAGCCCAAAACCAGAAAGATAGGCTTGGGCTTAGGTGCTGGGGTAACACAAGACGAATTTCAGGCGTATCAAAGTCTTGCGATGGAGTCAGTTGGCCCAAATAGCAAACGATCTAGGCACTGAAAAGTCTCTCGATATTCCATTTTACTTTGTTTTATCACCCGGAAAGGGGAAAGAGCCTCCCAAGGTTTCCATTCCTGAACGAAAAAAGTCAGGCAGAAAAAAAACCTTAACTTCGGAACTACCTTCTGGAAAGCCCAAAATCTAAGGCCAATATTAGATATTAGGGTTCCCGAGGCATGGGACCGAAAATTTCCAAAATTGGGGCATGCTCCTTGGGTGATGTGTATTCCCTAAGATGGATTACCGGCATGTTGAAGCCATACGGTAGAGTCAGATTATCCCAAATGACGCATGATTCAGGCACCGAAAAGTTCGTCCGTAGGCCATGTTACTCTACTTTATCTTCCGAAAAGGGGTGATGATCCTCCCAATATTGCCCCTAATCCATTACTACAATACATGGTGTAAAAAAAATCGTCAACTTGAATGGCCTCCTAGAAGCCCGAACAAGGTTATAATTCAATCTTTTGTAGGTTCCCTAGAGTTGAGAGCAATTTCCCGAAACAACGAAGCTTGGTCCTTAGGTGACTGGGCACACCTAAGCCGCACGATGGAGCCGTTTGACCCAAATTCTTGCACGAACCAAACGCGGAAAAGTACCTTCTTGGCAAAGTTATTTTATTTTAATTTAGTGTCAAAAAAAGGGGTGAAAAGCCTTCTGGGATTGCCCTTAATCCTTGACTAAATAACGTGGCAGATAAAAATCAGCCCCTAGAACGGCCTTTTGGTAGCCGAAAATCAAAGGCTATAATCCACATTTTTTATTGTTCATTGAGCATGGTAGCGAAAATTCCTGAAACACCAAGGTAGATTGAACTCAGATAATATGACCAACTGGTATCCTATACAACCCGCCACACATAAAGAAATATTGTGTGGCCGCGTACAATAAAATTCAACAACAATTATAACTCTTTTAAGCCTCCGACTAATCATATAAGGAAAAAGAAAATTGAATTTTTATTTATATTTTCACATGTATATATTACAAAAAAATACAATTCTGAAAAATAAAAAAAAAGCACCAATATTCATATTTTTAAACTCTCTACAAATAGAGACCCTTATTGATATATTTTTGTAATATTACATTTTTAACCCCATTGAAAACACTAATAACCCATATAAAACTCCGAGTAACCCCAATTAGTAAACCATATTGATATACAAATTCTTGTATACAAACGACTACATTCTAAACCTTAATAATAACCCAATGACTTACACTCAATAACCTAGCTCGATAACCCACTCTTAGTAACTACATTCACTCAGAGTTAGTAACCTCTAATACTAGTAACCCCATTGACCCACACTTCGTAACCCCACTTATTCACACTTGATAGCCCTAATGACTTAGGCCTAGTAACCCCACTGACTCAAAACTTGTAACTGGCTAAACCATAATAGTAACCACATGAGTTATACTACTTAGTAACCTACTCACTCAGAGTTATTAACCCCTATATACCATATTAGTAACCCTATTGATTCACACTTAATAACCCTACTGACTCAGACTTAGTAACCCCACTGACTTAGCCCTAGTAATCCTACTGATTCACACTTAGTAACTCCACTGTCTCAGAGTTAGTAACCCCTCTACACCATAATAGTAACCCCATTGACTTGCACTTAGTAAACCCACTCACTCAGAGTTAGTAACCCATATATACCATACTAGTAACGCCACTGACCTAGAATTAATAACCCTACTGACCGACTCGGGGGCCGAGTGATATTATAATTACAAATAGACACGGCATATGGGTGTACACATCTAGACTAATAATAAATAATACGGAGTATTATGCAATGAGAATACTTTAAAATTAAAAGTTTTCGTTGGAAACAACGATTCAAGGCTATAAAAGTAATCAAATTGAGAAATGGGATGAGCTAAGCTTAATAAAATCGAGGAAGTTAGTAAAAGATGGGTTAGAGTGGTTTTGTTGACAATTGAAGAATTGGATTGAAATTGATTGAAATCGTTCAATGAATTTTGACCACTTCTCACTATTTTAGGCATAACTTCTTCTACACGTCGGATTGATGCATTTCCTCTGGCATTGGAAACTAGATTCAAATAGATTTCCAACGGTAGGTCATACACTCAATTCCGACATGAAACAAAAATGTTATGGCTGTTTAAACTTGAGCTAGGCCAGCAAGGGCTGAACCCCATCCCACTCACCTATAAAATCCGCCGCTGACCCCACTGACTTACACTTAGTAACACCACTGGCTTACTTCAAGTTAGTAACCCCTCTATATCATACTTATTAATAATCCCCATAAAATATACTTGGTAACCCATAAGAACACCAGGAAAAACCAAATAACCTCTATCATAAAAACTAAAAAGTATTATATAAACACTTAGAAACATTTATATAAAATACTTAATATTCCTTATAAAACAAAACTAAGTAAATTCAAAGAATACACTAGTAATTCAATTCCCCAAAAAACATTAAGTGACTATAAATAAAAACACCTAGTAACTTCATAAATAAACACGGAAGTTTTAATGTTACAAAATTATATCAAATAGATCTCTATTTATAGACAATTTAAAAATATGAATTTTTATAGTTTTGTTTTGTGTTTTTAAATTATATTTTTTGTACAATATACATTTGAAAAAAAATAATTAAAAACCTCTTTTCTCTCATTATATGATTTGTTAGAGGATTGAAGATTTGAGAAAATGGATAGAGAAAAACATTCATCAAATTGGAGCAGCGAGTATCGTAAAGCAGACTAACAATATATGTTTGTTTAAAGAGAAAAAAAATGGCCACATCTAATGATATGATCAGTCACATCATCAACTAATAATGTGATGAACAACATGTAAGAATTTGTGTAATAAGAAAGGAGATACCATCTACAAGAAAAGAAACTTTTGGTATCTCTTTTTAGTATTAACACTAATGTGAAAAATCCGCTTTTTATTATGAACAGTGTCAAGCTTTTAGTTGGTTGACTTTTAGCAATGAGCGGAGTATTAATGAGTAATCGTTGGTGTTTAATTGTTTATTTGCTCAATGACCCTTGGTCCATGTTTTTTTTTTTTGGTCATAAAGAGCATTAAATTAAACTAAACTAGTACTGTAGTAAGTTAGGATTACAGACCGGGGAGGGGTAAAGTAAGTTAGGGAACAATCCCTACAAATGATTACTAATCGAATTAGAGTTATCTAGGTCTAGCAAAATATAGCAAAGTACGCAATTGTACTCAATTGTTTCATTAACCTTTTAATTATCTTCCATAGGTCCAACTTCAACGTACATCAATTGTACCCCATCGTTCCAATGATCAATTTTAACGTATGACAAATGTGCTTCATTGTTTCATTGGTTCAACTTCAATGTACGCAATCGTACTCCATTGTTCCATTATCAATATTATTATCTTTCATTATTCAATTCCTTTACTTTGACTCCAAAGTCTACCTAGCTCAACGACTAGTCAACTCTAGGTCAAACCTCATCTTAACTTTGACTTCTAGACTCGTCAAACAACTAGGCAATTCAATTACTCATCAATTCAAACACTTCAATCATTCGAAACATCTCATAAATAACACAAAGATAATTCAGCAATACAAATACTTCATAAAATACGTATTTCAATATATAATTCCAATAATCTAATAATTAAACAAAAATTCAATCCTCTTTTATATTTATTATTCACGGCAATTCAAGGATAATAATCAATAAAACATAATTAAAGAATTTAATTAATTAATTTGAAATAATGGAAATTAAATTAATTAAATTAGACTAACTTTATAAAAATCCAAACTTTTATTATTCATCAAAATTTTCGAAATAAAAAATCCTTTATTAAGTTTGGTTATTTCAAGATTAATATAATTATAGTTATAATCCAAGATTTTAATTAATTAAATCAAAATATCAATAATTAAATTAGACTAATTTCATAAAAATCCATACTTTAATTATTACTCCAAAAATTTGAACCAAAGGTTACTCAAGATTTCATCATTCACTCGACATTTTCCAAGGTTTTCAAGATTAAAATATTAATTCAAGAGCTAAATTAATTAGTAAAAAAATACACCAAGAAAATCATCAAAAATCATATTTTGAACATGATTATAATTAAAAGATCAATTCTTGGACCAATCATACTCTTCGAAAATTCCATAAACAAGGGAAACAATTCAGTTTACATGCTAAACATAATTCATAAAATCAATCATTAAAAATCATGGCAAGGATAATAAATCATGCATAAAATCATGTCAAACATTAGATAAAAATTATCATATGGTCTTGCACAAATTCGGCCATCACTAAAAATTTATCTTAAATGTAATTTTGTCAATTCTAAATTAATTCTAAGCATTTCTAACATGCTCTAACAATTATAAACTTGATCTATTCTATAATTAAATACAAAATCTAATTACCTAAGGTTAAAGGACAAAAGAGTTTGAAATTCTCTTGCTTGGCCGTGTGGTTTTCGAACAAGGGCTTGATGCTTCTTGGGTTCTTGCTTCAATCTTAGTGTTGTTGGAATGTAGAATTGTGTTAAAGATCCTTTGGAATTTTGTGATCAATTGTGTTTGAGAAAAGTAAAGAAAAGAATTGTTGATTTGTTTTCTATATGGGAACCGTGGGGTAGCAAAAGGAAAAGGAGTGTTAATATTTGTTGTTCCTAGTTTGTTAGGAGCTCCTAAATTTTAGTAGGCCAAGAAACATAAAAATAGCATTTTTTTGTTAAGGATAATTCAAAGGTTTAATTAATTAGAAATTAACTAACTAAAGAGAAAAATATAAGGACCGTGAGGTCATGAGGGAAGAAAGGGGTTTTGGGCTTTGGCCCTATTTTGACAAGGCAATGTGAAAAGTTTGGGCTCGGGGTTTAATGATTGGGTTAGAGTTAGGTCATAAGATTAAATAAATAAAAGAAAGGGAAAAGAATAAGGACAAATATAATTAAAAGATATTGAAAGAAATTAAAAGGAATGGTTAAAATAAATAGAATAAATAAAATAAGACATGATAAAAGAATTAAAGGAAAATGAAAGAAAAGGTAGAGGAAAAGTGATGGAGAAATAAGATGATCCTGGTCAAATTACTTATTAAGAGGAAAAGGGTAACAACTCAAAGAATAATAAGGAATGATATGATTAAAAGATATTATTGAGGTTAACAAATAAAAGGATTAAATAGGATAAATGGGTAACCACCTTTAGGAAAATATGGGGTTACATCCATTTAAAGATATAATAGAATGAAATAGAAAATAAGGTAATTAAAGAGATAGAAAACTGATCAAATGGAAAGAGGGAAAAAAAGTGGGCTTGAATTATTTTGGGCCAAGATAAGAAATATTGTCCAAACACTGAAATAGTTTTTGGGCTTGAAATGAATTCCTGAACTGGATTATTATTCCCAAAGCTAATGTTTAACTTGGGCCAGAAATCATATGAAAAGATTATTCAAGTCCGGTTACTAAGAAAGGGACTAAAATTACTTCTTACCCCTACTTAGCCAACTCGTCATTAATTCAACATTAAATTTGAGTCGGTCCACAACCTTGAATTGCATTAAGGTGAAGATTTAGGAACCTAACGGGTTGAGGCCAAATGAAAGAATATAAGATAGCCATCATAAAGAAAATTAGTTTGACACATTATAAAATATTAATAACATAAATTCCCGGAAAATAACTTTTAAAAGATTTTCCATTTATAAAACAAGGAAGGGTGTTACACTTATGGATGAAACATGTTGGGGTTTTGCTTCTGATGACCAATTTACTATCAAGTCTGCCACATGGCTAGCCCATGGCATTCTTGATTATACTCCTAAATGGGACATTCATTAGCTTTGGAAATTGGATATTAACTCCAAGATCCAAATTTTTGCCTAACAATTTTTACATAATGGACTCCAAATCCGACAAAATCTTGCTTCTCGCGGTCTTCCCCTCTCTCCCCTTTGCCCTATTTGCCTATCGGTTGAGGAATTCCAGGACCATCTTTTCCTTTTCTGCCCCAATGGTTTTTCCCGTTTGGTCTCACGTTTAGTCCATTTATTGGATTTTACCTCTGCCTAGTCAACCCAAGATCCAAATATTTGCCTGACAATTTTTACATAATGGACTCCAAGTCCGACAAAATCTTGCTTCTCGCAGTCTTCCCCTCTCTCCCCTTCGCTCTATTTGACTATCGGCTGAGGAATCCCTGGACCATCTTTTCCTTTTCTTCCTAAATGGTTCTTCCCGTTTGGTTTCACGTTCAGTCAATTCGTTGGATTTTACCTCTGCCTAGTAAACCCTCCCTTTCCTCCCTTCTCTCATGTCTTCATAGTCAACACTATGCCTACATGATTAAAGTTCTACATATCTTATGGAGTATTTGGAAAGCTTGAAACAGGTTAGATTTTCGTAATTCTCTTTTTTCTTCTATTATTGTTTTCACCCAGTCTTTCTCCTATTTTAATGAGTGGAAATCTCGTCTCTCGATATAGGCTTTCCATGCTATTTATAATACTGCCAACACTATGCCTACTTCCCATAGGCCTTCTTTTGTTAGTTTGCGTCCTCCTCCCCCTGGTACGATTAAATTAAATTTTGATAGTTCAGCTGCAAGTAACTCTGCATCTGCAGGTATTGTCCTTAGAGATCACAATGATACTTGTATTGCAGCCTAAGCCTTTTTTTTGGGAAATTCCTCTCCCCTCGTTGCTGAGGCCACGACGTACACTCCAGAATGGTCTTTTATTAGTCAGGCAACATAATCTGACCAATATTTTTATAAAAGGAGATAATCTAATGGTTATCCGTTTTTTGCAGGGTAAATTCAACTGCCCTTGGAAAATCCAGCTGCTTCTGGATGATATTCGCTCCATCCTCCGAGAAATTACAACCTACTCTTCCGCTCACGTCTTCCGGGAAGCCAACCAAGCTGCAGATTATATTGCGTCACTCGGGCATTGGACCCCCACGCACATTGATATCGATCCTTTCTTGGATAAGTTCTCTTATTTCTTAGCTTTGAATAAGTCTGGATATCTCTTCGAGAGGAAAAGTTCTTAATTTTTAACAGTTTACATTTTCCCAAAAAAAAACAAGATAAAAATAATTTGCCAAAAAAAAAGTAAAGATAAAAATAAGAGATCCAGATTGTTCTAAATACCAACCATAAGTTCTATTGTGAAGGTGAAGGTATGAAATTATGAATGATAGATAAATTAAATAAGCAAGACAATTTTTTTTGGAAGAGTGGCATTTTGATGTAATGATACCCTTTTTGTTATGTAGGAGTGTACTCCGTAGGACCAATGCCCATCATATGATATTGACTTCTCCCTCACTATCATTATTCTTGAATTACTACCGTAATATTTCTCCTTTTGTTATGGCTTGTTTACTTCAGATTATATTCAGTTCAGTTCAGTTCATCTATATTCAGCTAATGTAAACGAGCTCTTATATAATTTAGTTGCTACATTTTGATTTGTAATATTCACGTAGTTTTTTTACTACTTTTAATTTTATAAGCGTAAGGAGAAATATAGTCATAATAGATCTAGTTTAATTCGTCTCAATATGTACTTTTCAAATATATAATTTTTATAATTTATTATTATGTGTATTTAAATTTTTTTTTTAAAACTGTGTCTCGAAAGATATGAAAAAGGGAATGTATCTACTAAATTGACAAGTATTATATCATACATTATTATTATTTTCTTTAATACTACCTCCTTAATTTTTGTTTCAACCATCCTTTGCTAATATAATAAGGAAGCAATAATATCTCTTTGCTAATATAATAATTCAAATTATTGCATTTTAAAATAACTAGAAGTGAAAGTGTAATCAATCTATTTGTATTTTATAGAGGTATGATAAACTAATAATTATATGTGGACAATAATGTCGATAAATCAAGGTACTTTAGTCATCTTTTATAATAAGATAAAACTCATGTATATACACCTATGTGCAACCTAAAAATCTGGCGTAGAATCTTATTTACTTTATGTCAAGTATTTTTAACACATTATCTTTCTCTTACCATATATATTAACAATTATCATGCCAGATCGATAATATATATGTTTACCTTATTATTTCCCAGTAAGAAAAAAAAACATACATGAACAATAGTTATTGGTTTATCATTTCTCTACCGTATGCCTTACTTCTCATGCATACTTATTACTTTATTAAGATTTAAGGTGTGTTCTCTTCAACTTATATCAAATCAAATCAGATCTTATAATTAATGTAAGTTCAAATTCTCATATATTATCAAATCTTATCAGATCAGATCAGATAAAGAAAAAATAAGACGAAAAAAACACACTACCGTTAGTCTATTATATACCATATTCATCCCTTTGGTTTTAAGAAATGAAAAAAATAATTATAGATACAATTATTATCATCATAATTATTTAAAGGAAAATGCGACTATATCACATGAATGATCTTAAAGCTATTATCTGGCATCCATGTTAGTTACGTACTTACAAGTCACAAGTGTTGGACGTGGCCATAAGTTCAAGGACCAAACTTGACCATATTATGACAAATTAAAATCCCACGTATTAAGTAATCCAACAAATAGTGTCAAAATTATATGTTCATGTCGCGTCTAAAAACAAATCAAATGATGAGTCCAATTATCATTGTGAGTTGTGATAGTTTGGTGAATTCGATTTGATACCGACTGGTGTTTGTTATAAATTTATTAATCAAAATAGAATCGAAACAAATTAAAACGATAAATGATATAGTGAAGGTATGATAAGTTAAAAGACTAATAAAATTATATCAGATTAGATTAG
Source organism: Salicornia ramosissima (assembly GCA_951394345.1). NCBI lineage: Eukaryota > Viridiplantae > Streptophyta > Magnoliopsida > Caryophyllales > Amaranthaceae > Salicornia > Salicornia ramosissima. The sequence goes on along the minus strand of OX596233.1, from coordinate 18,670,787 downwards.
ACTAGATTAGTTCAGACAAGATCAGACCATTTCAGTTTAGTTCAGATTAGGTCCATTAAGTTCAGTTCAGGTCCATTAAAATTAGTTCAGTTCAACTATTATTATTCTTATGAAAATTATTATTAGCTATCGCAAACTCAATCCTAGTGAATATAAATGCAGCTACACGTGCCCTGATATCTTGTGTAGTGGAGAATTTCTGAACCCTCTTGAAGATTGAAACAACTTTGGTCTCCAACTCCCCTAATGTGCTGAAAGAAAATAGACAAAACTCATACCCAATTGTGCTACAACTAGCTTCATACTTTTTGCACGTTTACGAGCTGCTTCAGCCACAACCCGACCAAAAAGAAAGTCAGCAAACCCAGATTCCTGTCAAAGGTCAGGACCCTGTCAAGTTAACACGGACAACACGACCTTGATCCCACGAATAAAGTAACAAAACTGCGGGACAGAGGGATTTGTCACCTCTTCCGATCAACGTAACCCGATATCAACCTCCTTACCCGCTGAACATACGTCAATCATGGTTTCCTGAACAACATTATGCCGATGTTTAATACCCACGACACTAGCATAGGATACAACATGATCTCCAAAAATGTCTTCTTAAAACACCCTAGAACAAGTACAACATATGAAGGAAACACAGAACAAAGGAACCCCTAACCAGTAAAGAGAAGAGGACAGTAAGTCTTATCGTTTATCGTCTGACCCAAAACAGAAATCGGGACTGTCCTAAGTCAAGCAGAGATGTGATCTTCCCAATTGATGCACTATGTCGAGGAGACAAAGAGAAGGTGAATTCCGTAAAAGCGGTAACCCTTGTGAAATACATGTTTGCCAATTTGTTCATGAGTTTGGGGGCATAGATCACACATGGATTATCCAAATGATGGATCCCCACAGTCCTATTAAATAGACCAAGTGCATCATCAAATGCAGAATAAAAACCAACGACACTAGATTGACGAGGAAATGTAAATTGCAAATGCGACGCAAGAAAAGCATAGTGCCTCACATCACCTGAATAAACTCCAAGTCCACCAAATTAGCAAATAGTAATGTGGAAAGACACCATTACAAATCTCCAAAACCTGACCCCGAGGCAGTAGTAATGAGCTATAATGAAGACTGAAGGGCAACATCATACAATCGTTGGGTGTCAACAAAGAGAGGAGGGAGACAAGTTCACAGAGAAAAGTAGAGTTTTAAACGCCAGCACAAGTGAAAAGAAACAACAATTCACATTGTGGATTAGCAAGTTAAGAAATATCCATAAGAAATATGGTTTTGGCCACATGTTTCTGCACCAGGTCACTACTAAAAGATGAATGAACACTGATAGGACCCAGCAATGTAACACCATGCGAAGGCCTTGTAACACCCCCATATTTCAGAGACCCTTTAAAGGAGTTACCAAAGGTCATCCAATCGACCCAACCCCGGGTTCCAAACTATGGGAGCATTACTTAGACTAACCATCCACTAAGGAAATGGACATTTAGTTTGAAAACCCTAAGGATAGAAATAATATTTAAAACCACACTATAGTAAACAAAATCTATGTCAAAAGTTGCAGCGGAATTTCAAAATTACAATACCAACCGAAAATAAATTATAACACCAAGGAAAGATGTTTTTAACAAAATATAAATTCTAGACATTATTTATAGTAATAGGTTCTCAAGCCAAGATCAAAGCCTATTCTCACTCAACGATAGTCACCAAACCCACCTTCACCAGGCACAGAATGTAAAACAAACAAGAGAAAAACAAAAATTAGAAAAACTGAGTAATTACGACTCCATCCCGTAAAAATAACTAAATAGGCAAATATATGAGTAAATAACTTAATTTGAGGAATTGTTAACATATTTAAATCAACATATTTTACTTTATTTCATCAAAATAAATAAGGTTTCCACCATCCCATATATAAACCACTTAAGTTAAAGTACCAATTCCACATAATAATATTATAAAATAAATTAAATCGACAAGAGGGAGAAAGAGAACGCTAGTGGCCCAAGCGGCCACCTACTTTTAAAGGGTTGCGCATCACCCCATATATTTTTTTTGGCCATAGGATATGTAGATAGAATGTCCCTAGTGTGTACACCCCTCACTAATCTAATGGGTATCCGCAATTAACCGCGCACCAATAAACTTAGGAGGAAGACTGAAAGCATTTTGATATAGATAACCGAATCTACTAGAAGCCTATTGGGTATCCACAAATGTGCACCAATAGAACAACATCTAGCAGGGCAACCTGTTCATCAACCTTTTGGGTTTCTTTCTCCTCTCAAAACCATATACATAAATATTTCTAATTTATTTAAAATTAATATATCAAATAAATTTAGTCACCCAAACAAATTTTTATTTTTTTTTTGAAAATATAAATCACACATGATCCCAAAGTGTACGTCTATAACTATCGTAATAATTTTAAAGTCTCACAATCAACATTATAACCATCCGACAATACTCGTGTATACAGATAGTGAGATAACATCACACATATTATTATTCACAATACCATTGACAGAAATTATTGTTATAATTCATAAAACCTATAAGGTAAAAGTTTCACATTGCACATAATAGTCAAAAGAACTACACCCTAACGGGATTCTAAAGTTGATGGACATCGAAAATTACCTCGTAGACACGTAAATTAACGGTCTAACAATTTCCGGAACGACTCCTTACTCAACGTCGGTCTATAAATAAGACAATCCTAAAATTAGCTGATTTCCCAATACATTGCCCAAAAGTCCAAAACTCATCTCATCATTACGAATTGAAAGAAAAGGTAAAATAAAAACAAAAAAAAAGAAAAGAAAAAAAAAGAAAAAGAAAAAGAAAAAGAAAGGCATCACGTGAAACTGTGAAAGTAGGAGTAGAATAAAACAAATACCAATGGAACTTTTGCCAAAAGGAAAAAAAACGAATTGAACATGAACTAGTGAGTGAAGACCCAGTACATTTCACCCAGTTCGATAATCCTCTGAACTTCAATTTTTTTTTTTGTTCAAAACAAGAACTCACAAATAAATGTTTGAAATAATTTACCAAATATAGCAGATTTTGGAAAGTGGATCGTGAAGGTTAGGAAGCCAAAACAGAGGATGAGCTGGTGACTTGAATATCAACAAGAACTCAACAATGGTGGGTTGATTCTCTGTTTTTTTTTTTTTTTTTTTTTTTTTTCCAGAACAACTAACAAATTCTACACTTTATAGAGGGGATAAGAAATGGTTCAGCTTACCTCTTTGTTTGTGATGTGAGAAAACGTTTGAAGATGAAGGGTATCTATATATATAAAGAGATATAATTGCTCAAATTAGTAATTTCAGTTTAATCTGACAGGAATTCAAATGGGTGGAAACTGAAGTTACATTCAGCATTGGTTAAATTGTAACTGTTATGGAAGATATAATGAGGGGTGGTAATGATAGCTATTCAATAATTTATTTTTTTCCCCCTGACTCTTCACTCCCTCGTGTAGGTAAATGAAGAAGATAGAAGAGTGTTTTTTTTTTTGGCAGAAAAATTGATTAACTAGAAAATATACATAACAAAATATTAAAATATATAAATATACCCAAAATACATAAAAATAAAAATATTTTAATTAACAAAAATGTATACAACTGCATATAAAAATACGTATTTATGTATTAAAATATTGTATAAAAAATACGTATAATCGTACAAAAATACTGGGTATTACAGGTCTAGCAATATCAGAGGGGAAGACAACCACAAGCGGCTACGTGGATCCTCTGTCGGCAAAAAACAACTTCCGTTTAGTGAACATTGACATGGAGGCCAAATGAAGGTCTATCCTGCATTATTATGAACCCCAACACCTTCCCTACTACTGAAGTATCACCAATAATAGTGTCGTCATCCAAATACCATGCAGGTAGACTTAAGTCAAAAGCCTCTGATTTTACGCACTAAAAAATGCAGAACCAAGCAAAAAACAGAGGACCAAGAGGAGCACCCTGCTGCACCCCTTGACACGACCATAAATGTGCTCCTCGTAGTACAATCTGGCTGGCTTAGAATAGCAAAATTCAACCCACCGCAAAAGAATTGGACAACGAAGTCAAACCTCATGTAACATGGCTGAGCGATTAAACAAATTGAAGGCATACTTAAAATTCACCAACAGCATAGAGAGACCAACATCCGTCCCGCAATCCTTAACCAAAACGTTTACAGTGTGAAGAATAGCTTCACCACCTGTAGTTACCCAACACCAAACAGTAGACCTCCCAAATAACACTCCAAAGTTGGCCCAATCAATGAAGCCCCAACCTTTGAAATCAATACCTTTAAGCTGTGCGCACAACTATTTGATGAATAGTAAATACCACCACCAGGCTTAACAAGAGGCGTAAGAGGAGTAGTGCTGGCAATATATTCTCTCAAGTCTGAAGAACATTTTCAAGCTTGAAAAAGATTAAACACTTGCGAAATACAATCCACTAGCTCATTTGAATTAGAAACCGCATCACCACTCAAACAATCCATGAGGTGTTTAGCACGTAGGCCGTCCCTCCCACACGACGTACCATGTGGAAAACTGCGATTCCGATCTTAAACCACACTAGGAGTGGGAATGAGGTGATGATCAATGGGCATGGCCGACAAGGAGGGAGGTGGGAAGGGCGGGTGTTATTGTTATTATTATTGTTATTTTTATTATTATTATTAAAAAAAATTGAAAAATAAAATTAAAAAGTAAGAAGTAAATAAAAAAAACGTTTAGTTTAGTTCAGGTCCATTAAATTCAGTTCAGATCATTTCGGATTAATTTGCATATAATCCAAAGAAACAGGATCATAGTAGACTAGACTCTAGTTTATAATTCATCCATATCGTTAGACCTTATCATTTTACACTATTTCTAAAATTTTAGTCTAATTTAATTTAGACAAATTCAGTTCAGTTGAATTTAGAGAAATTATTTCGTTTACCTTCATTTCAAGCTTAGATGTCTACATGTAACCGCTTGAACTTCCAAGAAATGGCAAAATTGTCAAATTTTATAGCCTCAAGTGGCCTCACAAATAAATGCTTTTAGCAAGTTAGGCGGTTATTTTCACTAAAAAAAAGCACCTTTATTTTTAGTTTGCAAGTACTGTATTAGAAAGAGCACTTCTCATCTTTCCTTTTGAGATTCAGAATTCCAGCTAAAACCTCATCCACTTAATAATGGCATACTCCTGCACCTCAAACTATCCTGAAGTCCTTGATAATTACCAGTATTATCAACATCATTACAACAACTATTATGATTCAATTAATCATGATTCAAGGTATGCTCATCAGTATTATTATGATCCACAATTATTTTCTGGGAACCCATATCAAAATGCTCCAAACCCATCTTTAGTTGGTTATTATTACTCAAATTATTACCAACCTGAAGCTCTTAGTACATCTAAGAATGCATATTTTCATGAAAATGGTGATGAATTTTATTGTTATAATGAACCTGTTTCAACAGAGTATATAATTTCTTATAATGTCAACAATGGTGGTGAAGTTGAAGCTGAAGTTGAAGCTAATACTGATATTGATTTTGAGGAATATAACCCAGAACCTTTTCATGGGGGTTATGATATTCATGCCACATATGGGAAACCCTTGCCCCCTTCAGAAAAAATCTGTTATCCAAATTCTAAAAATGATTTTCCATCCAATAATGATGGGTCTTCTGCTCCTCCTGATCCTCCTCAAACCATCATCAATGGTGGTAAGAAGGTTGAGAATGCAGATGAACCAAAACAGAGTAATGGGGTCATTTCTAGCAAAGTGATTCAAGATGAAGTAGAAGATGATGATGATTATGATGATGATGATGATGATTATGATGATGATGGTGAGGGGGAGGAGGAGGAGGAAGGAGGAAATAAAGATGATTTGGGTAAGGAGGTTGTTATGGTTGCCCCAATTGCATCTTTGGGGGATGCAAATCATGATCAAAATGTTGGTGAGAAGAAATCTTCTAATGGTACCAAGAAAGTAAGATTTGATGATGAAGTTGTAGTTCATGGAAATGATCAAAATCAAAATCCAAATCTGGGTGAGGTGATTCAGGGGGAAAATCCCACAAAATTGCAGAACAAACAAGAAGAAGAAGAAGAAAATTTGAAGGAAGAGGAACAAAAAGAAGATGGTAATGGGAGTGAAATGATGAAGAGGCAAATACCACCAGGATATGGGATGGAAACATTGGATCTATGTGAAGGAATATTTGGAGGTTATTTTCCTTGTTTTTGGAAGAAATATCAAAATAATAATAATAATCAAGAAAGTGTTAAAATTGAAAAAATAATGAGTGATTATGAATATTGTTGTAAAGATACAGTTGATTATCTGTTTGGGAATCCAAATCCATATGGGGGAATGATGCAGGAGAAAGGGAGTTATGGCGATCCTGTTTATAGCTATCAAAGGTATTGTCCTCAACAAACTGTTACTCAACATGTTGACTATTATGGTGGACATTCTTCTGGGTTTCAAACCTCTAATTATAATTATTATGGTAATAATAATAATAATTATTATTATTATCAGTGAAAATTCACTCATAATTTGGTTTTATGGTTACTTTTTTATTTTTTAATAATGTTATTTTACATAATTATAGCATAGTGTATGAAATAATGAAGGTGTTTGTAAGTTTTTGTGGGAAAACTATCCCAACACATACTGTTGCTTTTGCAAGACTCGAACTCGAGACATTTGATTAATAAGCTAGAACCGCTTCTTACTAGCTAATCTAAGCATGTATTAGTAATAGGTTTCTAAGTTTGTTAGAACCCTTTCTAATGAATTATTATGCATATTTGAAGAATATTCTTAATAATTAAAAGGGGAAGAAATTTTTTATCAAATTTATGTCTTTGTCAATTATTATTATTATTATTATTATTATTTTTTTTTTCTCATTGTTTCTGAACCATGTAAAATTGTATTGGTATTTACCTTGAATATGTTGTGAAATTTGTGTATAAAATAGTGTGTTTTAAATGTAAAACACAGTTTATTATTTCTAAAATCAATATAATTAGCAATATAATTCTGCTACTAGAAAGCCAAGAATGAAAATATTTTGAGAGGTGTAGATGTTATTCGAAGAAGATATTAAACAAAATATTATTGATTGAGTGAAATGAAGAAAGAATGTCAGTGTATTGCAAGAGACAGAGAGAAGAGTAGTGCATAACAGGAGAAGGTAATAGGAGAGTATTTATAGACTTAAGCCTAACCCTTAGCACCTAACTACCTTTGACTAAATTACAACCTTTTAATTAAAACAAAACTAAATAACTAAATATACCAATATCCTCCCTTCAAGCTAGACTAGGGAAACAAGTCCTAGCTTGTCACACAAAACTGTATGTTGCTTAGAAGATAGAGGCTTGGTAAGGACATCTGCAATCTGATTTGAAGAAGAAACATGTGTTGTGTCTATGTAGCCTGCTTCAACCTGTTCTCTAACATAATGCATATCATGCTTCAAATGCTTTGTCTTTTCATGATATAAGGGATTATGAGCTAAGTGTTGAGCTGAAGTATTGTCACAGTACATGATGATAGGAAATGGAACATCAACTGTAACGACCCGCATTTTAGCAACGTTGTTTTCGGAGAAAATCAACAACACGGATCTTTAATAACCATAATCTTTCATTAACAAATTCATTAATGGCAGCGGAAGCTCTAAACTTAATTCAAATTATTTAATTAAACCAATAAATAGTCCGAAAATAAAGAAAAAGTCCAAGTTCAAGTTTAACCATAAACTACTGAAATTCACTAGTATTCTATTACAAAGGTTAGAGACATCATGGGATAACTATAATTCTACTCTTGCTAGCTCACAATCCCAGCCCTTGTGTAACCCAGTCAATCATCACCTGTACCTGAAAAAGGATTTGGGGTCAACATTCAGTGGGGAGTAATTAGATTGTTCTACTTAATCAGTAGAACACAATTAAGAACATAATAATTAGAACAGATCAACAAAACAGTCAAGCAAGTCAACAAGGAAAAATCATTCAAAGGCATTCACACTCAGTACGCAGCGGAAATCAATCATAGCAGAAATAATAAACAAAACACTCTAGACAGACTTATCCCAATTCTAGACTCCACTATCGACTTTCGAGTTCTAGTTCAATTCAAGTGCTAATCCGTGACACAGTCATATGCTCGTAGGGAAAACCTTAACTCTTCCCGAACTTTCCTTGTCTCATGCCGGTCAACCACGAGGGGTCATTTTCCCGCGCACTGGGATCCATAACTGCCCCAAAACCGCAGAAGGAACAGTGGCTTCGACTATACCTATGTTCATGACACTTTAGCCACTAGATAGACGGTCACTTCATAGTTATTTATCTTTTCAAGTTCACATTTCCAGTTCACAGTTTTAACTTTCATTGACACGACTTGACTTCTAATCGATTCTAGTTCAACTTTACTTGACTCAACACTCTAGACCAAGACTCAAATACTCGACAAGTATGCTATAACCACCCGAGAATTCATCATCCAACATTATTCAATCAATTCATCAAGTTCGTACGTAAAAACATGCAATAATAATGATTCAACAATATAACTCAATCAACGGAACAAATTAGAATAGGAAAACTTACCCAATACTTACCATGGATGCACGACACTTGCATTAATAACAACACCATAATACATCTTCATAATTCATACAACCCATTCAATTACAAGTTTTAACTAATTATATAATTCCAGAAACCTAATCAAAATCTAGTCTTTTAATTATTTGAATCATAAAAATCTAGCCTGTTATCTCCTTAATTTCATTCGACATTTTCGAGTATTCACCATCAATAAATCAAGTTTTAAATCAACACAAATTACAAGCTTGAATTAATTAATTAGATATAATTTCAAGATCAAGTTCAAAGTCTAATCTTTTATCAAGGAAACAATTGAAAATCAATCCTTTTATTCCCCTAGTCTACACGACATTTTCATAGAATTTTACATAAATAATTCTTTCTTTTCTATGTCAAGATTTAAATTCATAATACTAGATTAATTAAATAAACATCAATGCTTTAATTGCATTCAAGATTTTTGAAGCACTATATTGCTAGTTCAAGAAATATACCTTTAGTATATGATCAAGATTAAGTTTTTCTAATTCAAGAATTATACTAGATTAACAATTAATTCAAGATTATCATTAAAGACTAGTAATAGATCAAGATTATAGTTAAAAGATCATAACTTGGGCATAGAAATATTCGAACCATGAGGGTGATACACAACTAACATTCATCCATCATATCACATCACTTAATAATTATTTTCATTAATTCTTATAAGCAAGAATCATAGAACAAGCATGGATCATGATAGAACAAGTAATTAGTCTAACAAAGTTTCATAGTATTACTTTTAGAACCACTCGACAATTACTATAGCATATCAACAATTGATTCAAAATATGTTCAACATAATTCTAAGCAATTCTAGGTAGTTCTGAACTAATTCTAAGGATTATATCACTAATCTATTCTACTGATTAAATAAAACAAACTAATTACCTAGTGATGATGGAAGGGGTTCGAATTTCAAAGGAAAACAAGGCACGGTTCTTGGCTTCTTCTTGAGGTTCTTGCTTAAATCCTTGGTTGAGGAATCAATGGTGGGTTCTAGATAATTTTTGAGATTTGATTTTGAGAAAGGAAGAAAATATGGTAAAGAGTTGTTGTTGTTGGTGTGGTTTAACCGTGGGGTTTTAGAGGCAATCCAAGGGGCCGGGAGTGCTTTCTCTCCTAAATTTTAGTAGTATGGGTAGGATGAAAGTGTGGATTTTTAGATGGCAATTAGAATAGATATATATTAGTAATTTTGGTAAATAAATTAAGTTAGCCCATTAAAGAAATAACAAAGGGAGCCGTGAGATGATGAGAAGGAGGAACTTGTTGGGCTTGGGTTTTGACAAGATGAGGTAAAAGATCTGGGCCAAAACTTTAAAATAGGTTCACTAAAGTACCAGATTAATGATTAATTAGATAATAATTAATTAAATAGTTAATTAATTAATATATTTAATTAATTAAGAAAAATTTAAAATAACCCAAAATTTTGGGGTATTACATCAACTTTCAGGTCTTGCATCAAGCCTTCAATCTAATTAACTTCACTAGCAGCAGCGGACATGCTTTTGTATTCAGCCTCAGCTGAGGACTTACTAACCGTCCTCTGTTTCTTGGTTTTCCAAGAAACCAAATTAGATCCTAGGAATAAGAGCTCAGAGACCTGCTAGTGAACTGGCATGTTGACCAGTCTGCATCACTATACACAACAAGTTGAGTAGTGGAAATAGAAGAGTAGAATAAGCCTAAGTCACTTGTGCCTTTGAGATACTTTAACACATGGAGAACAGCTCTCAGATGAGGAAGTCTAGGAGAACTCATGAATTGAGATAGATGATGAACTGAATATGAGAGATAAGGTCTTGTGATGCTGAGATAAATAAGTACCAACCAATCTTCTATACACATCAGGAGACTCAAGTAGAACACCAGATTCATTAGATAGTTTTAATCCAGTAGAAAGAGGAATGCTAGTAGGTTCACAAATGTTCCATATTAGCATCAATTAGAATATCATAAATATATTTCTTTTGGGATAAAAAAGTCCCTTTTTCAGAAGTAGAAATCTCAATTCCAAGAAAATAATGTAATACACCCAAATCTTTAATGGTAAAGGTTTTATTAAGAGAATGTTTGATAAAATCAATTTGACTTGTAGAAGAGCCAGTTATTAATATATCATCAACATAGACTAATACAATTAGAAAGCAACCTTTTTTTCCCTAGTAAACAAGGAATAGTCCTGTTTTGATTGTTGAAAACCCAAATGTATTAAAAAAAAATTGAGTTCTTTGTTCCACTTCCTAGGGGCTTGTTTAAGTCCATACAAGGACTTATTTAGTTTACACACTTGGTCTTTTCCTGCTTTATCATACCCTGAGGGTGGAATCATGTAAACATCTTCCTCTAAGTGACCATGAAGAAAGGCATTATTTATGTCTAATTGAAACATAGTCCATTGTCTTGTGGTAGCTAAAGCAATCATAACTCTTACAGTGGCTAACTTAGCAACAGGGGAAAAAGTTTGAGAAAAATATTCTCCTTCTATTTGTTGATATCCTGTAGCTACAAGTCTTACTTTATGTCTTTCAATTTCTCCATTTGGATATAATTTTGTTTTAAAGATCCATTTTGAACCAATAGCTCTTTTTCCCAAAGGAAGGTCAGTTAGTGTCCAAGTGTTATTATCTTCTAAAGCTTTTAACTCTTTAGTCATAGCATCTATCCATTCTGGATTCTTTTTAGCCTGATTATAGGTCTTTGGTTCAATAATCAAAGAAGAGTTAACTGCTAAAGATTTTGCTTGAGTATTAGTATTTTCTTTTGCATTTCTATGTGGGATATACTTAATTTGGTAATCTGCTAGTTTTTGAGGAGGGTGAATGGTTCTGGAAGAAGTTCTTATGAAGTTGCAATAGGATTTTGTAGATTAGGATTAGTCAAAACATGAGTAACTTCTAATAAATCATTATTATCAATAGAGACATTAGGATTTAAAGAAGATATACCTTCTGCACTATGTTCTGTTTTAGATTCATCTTCTTGAATAGAAGCAGTTTGCTGAGAATCCTGAGCAACATTTTCAGACTCAAGAAACATTGATTCATTGGAGATCTCAGTAGAAGAAGGTTGATCATCAGACTTGTGTACCTGCTCATTACCAAAGGACACAAGGGATCTAGGCAATACTTGCTTAGATTGATTAGTATTGTATTTTTCCTCATAGGGAAAAATTTCCTCATTAAATATAACATCTCTTGACACTATAATTTTTTGAGTTTCAAGATCAAATAATTTGTAAGCCTTTTGCCCAAAAGGATATCCAATGAATAAGCATTTCTTAGATTTAGAATCAAACTTATCTTTGTTATTACTGAGATTTAGAGCATAACATAAACATCCAAATATCCTCAAATGATTATAATCAGGGATCCTATTCATTAAAACTTCATAAGGAGTTTTCCAATTCAAGACCTTAGAAGGAAGTCTATTTATTATATATGTAGCAGTAAGGATACATTCACCCCAAAATTTCTTAGGTAAGGATGCTTGAAATCTAAGGGCTAGCTCTTGCTATTTCAAGAAGAGTTCTATGTTTCCTCTCTACCCTAGCATTTTGTTGTGGGACTTTAGGAACACTTTTCTGATTTATAACACCTTTTTCCAAGAATAACTGATTGCATTCTTTATTTATGATCTCGGTACCATTATCAGATCTAATTCGCTTAATTTGTTTATTAAATTGAGTTTGAACTAAATTCATGAAGTTCTTGATAGTTATAGGAACTTGTTGTTTATTATGTACGTAGAAGAAAAGCCCTAGTTAATCTGCTATGATCATCTACAATAGTAAGAAAATATTTAGCTCATGAAATAGCATTAACCCTATAAAGACCCCATAAATCAATATGTATTAAGTCAAAAGGAAATTCAGCTTTATTCATGCTAATAGAAAAGGGAAGCCTGTGTTGCTTGGCTTTACAACAAATCTCACACACGATATCCTTTGTGCTCATGTCTTTACATATTCCAAGATGATGCATAATAGAAATACTAGCATGTCATAGCCTAGCATGAGAAACATCTATATTATTTGATTTATTAGAATTCCTAGAAACAGAAGCCACAAATTCTGTTTTGTACCTATCATTCTTACTACCACTAAAAATTCCTACATTACAAATCTTTGAATTTATTGTTGATCTTGAAGCTCTTACACAGTACAATCCATCAATCTTTCTTCTAATAGCAAGATTATTACCTTTACAATCCTGGAGATAACAACCAGAAATTGTAAAATTAATCCTAATATTGGAGAACTGTATTAATTTTGCAACAGACATCAAGTTATGACTAAAACCTTACACAAGTAAAACATTATGTAATGTTAATGAATCATTTAGTTTTATACTCCCAATAATATTAACTAATTGAAAATCACCATTAGGCATTCCAACTTTAATTGGTTTTGTAACGACCCTGATTTTATTGGTATTTCTGCCGAATGTTTATGTGTATTTATGTGATGCTATGTATAGTTCAAATTTAGTTTTGAACTATTTATTTTATTTTATGTGAATAATTTTGATTTAATTCGAATTATTTTATTTTGATTAGTTATTATTTATTTTAATTATTATTTAATTAATTAGAATTTTATTAATTAATTTTCTAATTAGTTATTTAATATTTTTGGGCTAAAACGAATTAAGTATGATTTATCATGCAAATTTTGTAAATTAGCCCAATTAATCACGAGAGCCCATTTTGGCCCACTTTGCAAGGCCAAAACCGGCCCCCTCCTTGTGCATGGCAAAGTTTTGCCACTTGCCTTATGTTCACACCTTAAACCACTTCTATAAATAGAAGGGTTAGTGAGGCTTGTTGATCCCTTTACTCATTTGCCATCTTAATCCCTTGCCATCAAAAAAATTGAACACAAAACTCCCTCCCATTTGCACCAATCCACACGCCATTTTTGGCTCTTCCAAGTTGAACATTTGTTCATCATCTTTTCAATATCCAAACTTAAAGATTCAACCTCTATTGATCTTTAAGTATCAAAACACAATCTAAACCACCTAAATTGCATTCAAGATCACTAGTTCGGGATTGGTTTGGGGTTGTTCGATTGGGGTTCGTGGGTGCCGTGTGGATCAGGTGAAGCCGTGAGGTGGCCGTGCAGCAGGGGCCGTGTGCCGTGTGTCGTGGTGGTGGTGCAACCGTGTTGAAGCCGTGTGATTGCCGTGTTGCTAGGGCCGTGCGTGTCTCGTTCCGGGCTGCAATTTTGTGTGTTAATCTTCAATAAAGTAACATACTTTCTCAACCTAATTGGCATACTATGTTCCATAGTATAGATTAAATGAACAAGTTTGGTTATATGATGATTTTATGTTTGAATATAATGATTTTATGATTGATTATGTTAGTGTTAAGTTGTTGTTAATCATGTTCAAGTTTGGTGAATTTTGGATACTAGAAAGTTGATGATTTCATGTGCTGAATTGATTGAGTTATGCGTGTAGTTTGAGTATGTTGGATGAGTTCTTGATTCTTGGATGAGTTCTTGGTTGAAGTTCTTGAATCTTGATTGAGTTCTTGATTGAAGATCTTGAATCTTGGATGAGTTCTTTGAGTTCTTGATGAGTTCTTTAAAGTTCTTTATGAGTTCTTGATTGAGTCTTTAAAGTTAAAGAAAGATAAAGAAAGGATTAAAGAAAGTGATAAGATGATGTAAGATGTTTTGCTTACATGTTATTTTCTTAAGTCAAGGCGTAAGATGCAACTTAAGAAGTAACTAAAAATGTAAACTTCGGATTAAAGAGTTAAAGATTGTAAAGATTAGCTTGATTTCGCTATTAGACGCCTAAATCATGGAGTAAGATTCTATGTTTTTGGGTTAAGACGTTGCCCCTATCCTAACCGCGGTATTGGGATAGTGATTACCACTATGTCGTCTTTGACATGGATTTCCAGTAAGATTGGTTTCATAGGGTTGGGAGTAAGATTCTCAATCCTGTCATAGTTGGAAAGTTCGATCGCGTAAGATGCGTTCGTACGTGCGTAGTCCGGTCTAGTTTGCGAATGATTGCGCCAAAGATAAGTTTGGATAAGTTAGTTGAGTCAAGCATGTGTTCGTATGATTTCGCATGATTCGATGTTATGATTTGGATATTTGGTTTATGCTATGTGCTTGTGTATTCCCGTTAGGGTGAGACAGTTATGTTACTCACCACTGACGGTGGACTGTTGTTTACTTTTCAGGTAATTCTGATGATGAGGTTCTTCCTTATCTATGGGTTGGGCGAGCACCGATATAGTTATATAGTTGTATTCCTGTTGTTTTACGATTTCAGTTAGTTTGGACTATAGTAGTGATACTTGTATACTTTTGCTATAACTCTGACATGTGTTTGGAGTTACGTTTATTAGTAGTGGTAGTTTGATTTTTGGATTAGTAATGCACAAACTTGTGGGTATTTGTACTTTTGGGTTATAGTAATAATATTTTGAGGTTTGTTTTAATTTTTAAGTATTTTAGTTTGTTGGTTCTGACTATTCGACTCGTCGGTTTCTTCCACGCTGATTTAAGCGAGTCGGGTCGTCACAGGTTTATCCAATATTCTTTTATTAAACATAATATTTTTCATCATAAGTCATGTGATCAGAGGCACCACTATCAACAATCCAATTCAAGTAATCATGCTTAATTTTAGTAGAAAATTGAGAACAATTAAATTCAAGTATAGATATACCTGCACAATCAATGTTTGAGGTTTGTGGTTCATCATCCAGAGGTGAGTCTGAATAGTCACATTCCTCACTGTTGGTTTCAACATGTCCTGCAAACTTGGTAGTATTCTTGGTGTTTCCTTCTTTATGTGCCTTCAATGAATTATACCAATCAAGATATCCTATGATCTTGAAACATTGATCAGTAGTATGACCATTTCCTTTACAATAGTCACACTTTCTTTCATATTTTTCCTTCTTCCAGTCTCTCTTGAGTGCATTTGGTCCATTACCCCTACCATAACCAGATCCTCTCCCATATCCAAGTCTGAATCTGCTTGCAACCAGTGCTGTAACGACCCGACTTTCATAAGCTGTCGATTTACGGAGGAAATCGACAAATGGATCATTACCCAACAAAAACATACAAATCAATATTAAACTTAAACCTTTAAGCATAAATGGAAAAGTCCAATTTTATTAATCAAAACTAATGGAAGGATAAATGTCCATAAAGTCCAAAATAACTACCAAATCCAATACATAGGAAGTCTAGACCCAACAAGTTGGGTAAACTCTACATAAAACAGAAAATAACATAAAGTTCGGGTTTCCTCTAGTAAACTTGCAAAAACACAAAACCCTACCCAAGCGATAGCCTAGTTATTCTTCTGCATGATCACCTGAAATGGGGGGGGGGTCCACCGTCAGTGGCAACTAACTAGGCTGTCCCACTTAAATGTGGAACCATTAATCATATAATATCATAGAATTGACCAAGATGTACATTATATACATGGATAATTGTACAAAATACATACATATCAGACATACGCAGCGGAAGACTTAACATATCATACATGTAATTAACGTAATAAATACATAGATAAATAGATAAATAATATAATAAATACATAAATAACATACCAACCCGATGAATTCTTATCTTATCATATTATTACCCAAATCCATCTTTCATTCATCTTTCTTAATCCATGGACTGGTCATTATAGCTCGTAAGGATGCCCGTGTACATCCCAACTTTCCTAAAATGCGCCGGGAAGAACCCGTGTATTCAACCCGTAGCTCTTCTTTGCAAGAACTAAGCCTAAGCTATGGTCATAACTCCTAAATAGTAGCCCGTGTACTACTACTTAGACGCCTACACATCTTAGAATCCAAAACTGCCCAGAGACCGCAGTAGGGCAGTGGCTTCGACTTAACCTAATCTGGTGACCCGTGTATCACCAAATAGGCATCCACTTCTTATCTTATCTTATATATATGGCCATCGTGTGACCAATAACAAACTTATCATCTTATTTTTATTCTTATTCTTATCATCATGTCAATCCTTTTCCTTATTATTTCAACTTATCTTCTTATTCTTTAATATTTCCTTAATTATTTTAAATCCTTAAATCATTAACTGAAATTATTACAAGCCAAAAATTAAATTAAACTGTTCACCCTTTTTAATAGAGCCACTCAACATTTTTAAATAAAATAAATAATGAAAATCAATTCTTTTAAATAATTACACAAATAATTCAATAAATCAATTAAATCATCAAATTAATATAAGACTAACAATTATCAAATATTATTGCATAAAACATGATAAAAATATCCTTTTTCCATCCCTGCACCATTTGAACAACATGGGTTAATTAAAAAAAATTGACACTTTAAAATATTAGTCATAATATCAAGAATAAATCATTAAAACTTATTAGATAAACAATAAAATCATAGATTAACTTTGGATTAACGAAACATTAGTCAAAACAAGATTAAAATTCACCCTTTTTAATATCTTAACATTCCGCCATCACCAAATTATGTCACTCGAAAATTATAATTAAATTCTATACTTTATTATCATATTTTAATTATTAAACCAGTTATATAAATTATAAAATCGTAATCTAACCATTAATCACGAGATTATAACTAAACATGGATCAAAAATCAAGACTTTGAACCTTTAAAATATTCGGCCAACAAGGAAATACAACAAGATCAAGATTAATTTCAAGAACTCATAAATTCATGTTATCATATTATTAAATTATCTTTAAACTATTGATTAATTAATAAGTCAAGATTAGAATTATAGTTGGACAAGAAGAATTGAAACTTTAATTCTTTCTATATTCTTGGACCATTCGACATTTTAAAGAAATATGAACAAGATTATAAATTTAATTCAAGACATTAATGAGACAATTAAATAAATCATGAACATGCTTTTAAATCAAGAAAATCATCATAAAATTAAGCAAGAAGTTCGACATATACACGCAATAATCAAGAATTATATTCGAAAATATCATGCAATTATTCTAATCAAAACATGTAAATTAAGGTACTAAAATATGCATAGAACTAAATAAAATATTAAAGATTCAAGAGATCATGCAAACATATCAAGAATAACATGAACAAGAGTTATCACATGGTTCGAAAATTCAAGACCTATCATGATACTAATTCTATCAACTTCCTAGTTTAATCCTAACTAACTATATGATAAACTATCCAAATTCAAGGGGGTTAGTCTAGTTACCTTGAATCAGGAAAAAAACAAAGAATATTTCTTTGCTTGGGGTTCGAAAAGACACGGCACACACAAGGATATTTTTGTGAGTTTTTGAGAATAATTTTAGAAGTTAGGAGTTAGGATAATAAGTTATGAGTATTGTTCCCTATATAATTATAAAGAACAAAAGAACCAAATGACTAAATAAAAGGGAGGGGGCCGTGAGTTATGAGTAATAACAGGGAGAAGAGTCAACTTTAGGAGACTTGGTATAAGGTTAGTTAAAAATAGGATTTTTAGTTTAGTTGACTTTTCAAAATAAAAATTGAAGATTTTAGATATAGAATAGATTTTATATCTAATAATAATAATTAATAAAAATAAAAAATAATCCTTGGCCAAGGAATAGAGAGGGCCGGCCAAGAGGGGAAGTAATTGGGTCTTTGGGCCCAATTTTAAGACAAGGTTAGGAAATAAGATTAAACAGTCTAATTAATTGGGCCTTTTGGACTTAGAATATTAGAAACAATAATAATTAACCACGAAATTTTCTGGCCCAGATTTTCGGGTTATTACAAGTGCACTGTTGTCCATTCCATTTTCTTGAGTGCCACAAATTTCTTTCTGTTTCTCCACCTGCTGAGCAATGGACAAGGCTTTGTTCAAAGGGGGTAAAGGATCTTGTGAAATTATATTTGTGACAGTGTTCTCAAAACCATTATTCAATCCAAGTAGAAATTGCATCAGTTTCTCCCCTTGTTCTTCATCTGCAATTTGCTTCAAGAAGTTGCAAGTACACTTACTTAAGGCACCACAGCTACATTTGGGGCATTTCTTGACACTTTTAAGATCATCCCTTAATCTCTTAATCTTACCATAATATGAGAGAATTATTGAATTTTCTTGTTTTAAATTGCTGATTTCTCTCTTCAATTGCAAGATTAGGGGACTATTTGCTTGCCCAAATCTCTCAGTGACATCAGTCCACAACTCCAAGCTAAGGCTGTCTCAGCATACGAAAAATCTCCAGCTATCTCATTGCTCATTGAACTTGTTAGCCAACATCCCACCAAATAATCAGCTCTCTGCCATTTAATCAAATCTTTATGTCCTTCTTCAGGTTTAAGGATAGATCCATCTATGAATCCAATCTTGTTTTTGTCACCAAGTGCCTTCTTGATATTTCGACTCCATCTTACAAAGTTTGTCCCATTAAACACCACTTGGGTTAATGATAGTGCTGGATTATCATTATTAGAGACATAATATAGATCAAGTGAAGCAGCAGATTGTGTGTCAATTTCATTCGAAGCCATTATCGAAGAACACGAATGCACCAGTACTTCTCACACCTTCAGAACTTCACTTATGCAAATCCTCAAACACCTTGTATGCAAGAATTGATGTAATTTGCATACACTTAATTAAAAATAGCAATGAACCACAATCCAAATTTGGATTCTGCTCTGATACCATGTAGATGTTATTCGAAGAAGATATTAAACAAAATATTATTGATTGAGTGAAATGAAGAAAGAATGTCAGTGTATTGCAAGAGACAGAGAGAAGAGTAATGCATAATAGGAGAAGGCAATAGGAGAGTATTTATAGACCCGACATACTTGGGTCTGAGCTTAACCTTCTGGCCAAAATGAATCACACCCTTCATCGGGGACACTTTCAATAGCACTTTGTCACCCACCTGAAATTCCAACGGCTTCCGTCGACGATCAGCATACGACTTCTATCGATTCTGAGCTGCCTGCAATCTCGCCCTGATCTTGATGATTTTGATCTGCTCCACCGTGTCCTTGATATGATCATGACCAATCACCAAAACATCGCTGATGTCGCTCCAACAAGTAGGGCTGCGACACTTGCGCCCATACAACGCCTCATAAGGAGCCATCTTGATACTAGCATGATAGCTGTTGTTGTACGAAAATTCCACCAAGCTCAACGATTTAACCCAAGTCTGCTGGAAATCTAACGCACAGGCCCGTAGCATATCTTCGAGTGTCTGGATGGTCCGTTCCGTCTGGCCATCTGTGGCTACGTGAAATGCTGTACTCAGATTAAGCTTAGTCCCAAAAGCTTCCTGCAAAGACTTCCAGAACCGGCGTGACAAGAATCGGGGATCTCGGGTACACCATGCAATCATATAATATCCCTTGAGTAAGCTTCCGCCATCTTCTCCATCGACCAAGCTACCTTCATCGGAATAAATCGGGCGACTTTAGTCAAACGATCAACAATTACCCAAACGGTATCCAAACCAGTAGATGTCGCGGGTAGGCCCACTACAAAATCCAAGGATATGGAATCAAACTTCCATGTGGGTATCGGCAATGGCTACAAAAGTCCACCTGGTCTTTAGTGCTCAATCTTGACCTTCTGACAGGTGAGACACCGTGCAACGAAGTCTGCGACTTCTTGCTTCATTCTAGGCCACCAAAAGTATTCCTTCAGCTCCTTGTAGAGTTTTCCACCACCTGGATGCACCGAATAGGGAGTATTGTGAGCCTCCTCCATGATCTTGTTTTTCAATTTCGAATTCTGGGGCACACACCACCTGTTGTGGAGCAAATTTTAGTATCCATTAGGCGAAAACAGTTTAACTAAAAACTTTTAACTCCATTACCTGTTACGGAACTTCATACCGCCGTCTGAATCAATCGTGAAGTCTTCTGCTTTGCCTTGAAGTTTGGCTTCACGAATTTTCTCGAGTTGCGGGTCCTCTTTCTGGCTTTCCCGTAACTCTTGATACAAACTGGGTTCAACACTCATAGCATTAAGATAGACTCGCGTACCACCTGGCATCACCATCTTAATCTCCATCCTGCGAAGCACATATTTCCTTACGAAAAACCGCCATCCTAATTGAATGAATGATGATCTTTGTGATTGAGGGCATCTGCTACCTGATTGGCCTTCCCTTCACAATAGTCAACTGAGAGGTCATAATCCTTGATCAGCTCGAGCCATCGTCGCTGCCTCATGTTGAGCTCCTTCTGAGTGAAGATATACTTCAAGCTCTTATGGTCGGTGAATAGCTTGCAAGTAGCTCCATAGAGATAATGTCGCCAAATTTTCAAAGCGAACACTACAGCCACCAACTCTAAGTCGTGAGTAGGATAGTTCTGCTCGTGAACCTTGAGTTGCCTCGAAGCATATGCAATCACCTTGCCTTCTTGCATCATAACACAACCTAGACCCTTCTTGGACGCATCACTGTAAACCTCATATCCCACACCTTCATTTGGCACAGCAAGAACTAGCGCAGATACAAGACTCTGCTTGAGGGTCTGGAACGCTTCTTCGCACTGATTTGTCCACAAGTACTTGCAATCTTTGTGCAATAATTTGGTCATAGGTGCTGCTACCTTGGAGAAATCTTTCACAAATCTCCGATAGTAACCTGATACAGGAATTTCATAGGTAAGTATTCATGCAAAAATAGCTAATTTAGCTTACATAAATGCTTTAAGTTACCTGCTAGGCCAAAAAAACTTCAAACTTCGGCCACATTCTTCGGACTGTGCCACTCCACTATTGCCTTTATCTTGGCTGGATCTACCTTGACACCGTCCGCATTAATCACATGCCCTAGGAAGGCTACTTCTTTCAGCCAAAATTCGCACTTCGACAACTTCGCGAACCATTTCTGAGCTCGTAAGACGTTTAGCACCATATGTAGATGTCGAGTGTGATCTTGTTCATTCTTTGAATAGATAAGAATATCATCGATAAACACTACCACACACACATCCAAGAGATGATGGAAAATCCGGTTCATCTGGTATAAAAATTGCTGGAGCGTTAGTTAAACCGAACGTCATTACCTCAAATTCGTAGTGCCCATATCTGGTGCGAAAAGCGGTCTTAGGTATATCTTCCGGCTTCACTGGAATTTGATGATAACATGACCTGAGATCAATCTTGGACAACACGCTGGCTCCCTTTAATTGATCAAACAACTCCTCGATCCTGGGAAATGGATACTTGTTCTTGATGGTCATCTTATTGAGTTCCCGATAACCAATGTACAATCGCATGCTGCCATCTTTCTTTATGACGAACAATACCGGAGCACCCAAGGAGACACACTGGGCCTTAAAAAACCCTTGTCGATCAATTCCTGCAACCGGGTCTTTAATTC
Source organism: Salicornia ramosissima (assembly GCA_951394345.1). NCBI lineage: Eukaryota > Viridiplantae > Streptophyta > Magnoliopsida > Caryophyllales > Amaranthaceae > Salicornia > Salicornia ramosissima. The sequence continues at coordinate 18,648,676 of OX596233.1, read as the reverse complement.
TTTAAGTTCTGCAGGGGCCATACGATATGGAGCCTTCGAGATTGGCACAGTTCCGGGCACCAAATCTATGTTGAACTCCACTTCAAGTTCCAGTGGTATTCCTGGCAACTCCTTTGGAAACACGTCTGCATAATCCCGAACAACTGAAATGGCCTCTTCTTTGGTCACGTCTTTGACTTGGCACAGGTATACTACTTCACCCTTGCGCTGCAAGCTGCGCATCTTCATTGCAGACACCACCTTCAGACCTTTGCTCATGGGCTTCCCGTCATGGGTTACCCTTTTCGCGTTGGGTCCTCGCAAAGTAATAGACTGATCACGACATCGAAAAGCTGCTTGATACTTCGCTAACCAGTCCATCCCTAAGATCACATCGAACTCTATCATAGGGAATTTCTTCAGATCAGCTTCAAACTGCACTCCCGAGATAACAATGGGAACATCTTTGTATACCCAATGACAGACAAAATCCTCTCCCGAAGGTAGAGTTATCACAGGTTTGACAGGAGACTCTCTAGTCAGGTTAGCTTTTACAACAAATGATCTTACAACAAAAGACACAGTATCACCCGTATCAAACAAAACATAAGCATTAAGATGATGGACAAGGAAGGTACCCGTGACCACATCTGACTGAGCATCCGCCTCCTCCTGAGTCATGCAGAAGATTCTGTTCTTTACTGGTGCTGGACTACTTGTTGCAGCTGGGCGCTTCTTAGGACAGAACACCGACTTGTGACCTTCTTGACCGCGTTAAAAGTACACGATCGGTGATCCGTCACATCTCTTTCCCAGGTGATACTCCTTCTTGCAGCCTTGACAAATTCTCGGGCCTTGACTGGGAGTTAGTCGAGCACTCTTGTAACGACCCGACTCGCTTAAATCGGCGCGGAAGAAACCGACGAGTCGAATAGTTAGAAACTACAACTCAAAACTTAGAAAATTAAACTAATTCCTCGAGAATATTATTAATCAACCAAAAACGTACAAATACCCACAAGTTTATACATACTAGTCCAAAAGTCAAAATTAGGAATACTAAAATACGAGTAACTTCAACCACACGTCAGAGTCTAAAACAACGTATAAAGAGTCCCACAATAGCGTATAAAGTCTATACAATACGCCAATACTATCTAAAAACAACAGTAATAGAGAATACATCAAATAACAGAAACAATAAACGTCGCTCGCCCAACCCAAAGCTAAGCAAGAGTATCGTCATCAGAAATACCTGAAAGAAAAACATACAACAGTCCACCATCAGTGGCGAGCTGAGTAACATAACTGACTCACCCTAATGGGAATACACATGCACATAGCATAAATCAAATAAACAACATCAAATCAATAAACTAGAGTACAAGATCAACCCACACGTGAACTCGACTCAAACCAACTTAATCAACTATCTTTGGCGCAATCATTCATATACTAGACCGGACTATGCTCGTACGAACGCATCTTACGCGATCGAACTTTCTACTATGTTCGGATTTGAGAATCTTACTCCCAAACCCCATGAAACCAATCTTACTGGAAATCCATGTCCCGTGAAACCAATCTTACTGGAAATTCACGAAAGATCACATAGTATGACTCCAACTATCCCAATACCGCGGATGGAATAGGGGCAACGTCTTAACCCAAAAACAAAGAATCTTACTCTAAGTTTAGGGCGTCTAGAAATGAAATCAAGCTAACTTTATTAATTAATCATTTAATCATTTTATTAACTCAACCTAACTAAATTATATTCAAGAATTGCCTCAATGCCTTGATTATTGAAAATAACTAGTTAAAATACCGAAGTTATACTCAAGATTGCCTTTGCGCCTTGATCTTGAGCCTAACCAACCTTAACCCATTATTTATCAACCATTCTTTAATCATATTAGACACAAACTTTAACTTTCTTTATCTTTCAAACCACTTTCTTTAACTTCCAAGATTCAACCAAGAACTCATAAAGACTCATCAAGAATTCATAAAGAACCCAAAGAACTCATAAAGAACTCATTCAAGAATCAAGATCTTCAATCAAGATTCAAGAACTCGACCAAGAACTCATCCAAACTCATCAAAACCACACGCATGTTCATCATGAACCACACGAAAATCATCAATAAAACCATTCGAAAATCATCCAAAATTAACCAAACTTTAACACATTAATCATGATCATATTACAACATATAGTCAATCATAAAACCATGAAAAACCTTTATCAAAACCTCATTTAACCACTTAAAAATCAGAATACAAACCATACATAAAATCATGGATATTCATCATCAAACAACCCAAACATGCATTTAATCTATACTATAAACATAGTATACCAAAAAGGTTGAGAAAGCATGTTACCTTATTGAGGATTACACACAAAATCAACACAAGAATGCAGCCCGGAAAGCACGTCAAACACGGCCCCTAGACACGGCACACACACACGAGCACCACGTCTTCAACTCGGCACCACAGCACACACGGCTTCACCACACGGCCTGCTGCACAACCACGAGCACGACACCACCTGCTGCACGGCACCACCACACGGCCCTGCTGCACAACTCGAACACCACCACCACACGAACCCACACGAACACGAACCTAAACCAACCCGAACTAGTGATCTTGAATGAAATGAATGTGTTTAGGATTGTATTTGAACACTTAAAGATCAATGGACTTTGAATCTTTAAGTTTTGGGCTAGGAAAAATGATGAACAATTGATGGGTTTCAATTGATCAAAAATGGCGTGAGGCAAAGGAGAGAGTGGAGGGAAAATTTTGGTGATCAAACTTGATGGCAAAATGTGTTAAGATGGCAAATGAGCAAAATGAGGTTTAAGCCTTACTAACTCATCTATTTATAGATTGAGTTAAGGTGTGAACACAAGGCAAGTGGCAAATCCTTGCCATGCCACTTAAGAAAACCGGCCAAGAGGGACAAATGGGCCTAAAAATGGGCTCTCGTGATCCATTGGGCTAATTAACAAAAACCGCATGATTAATCATACACAAATCGATTTAGCCCAAAATATTAGATAATTAATTAGAAAAAAATAAAATAAAAATTCTAATTAATTAAATAATAATTTAAAATAAATAATAAAAACTGAAAAACAAATATTTCGAATTAAATCGAAATTATTCATATAAAAATAAAATAAATAGTTCAAAAATAAATTTGAACTAACACAGAAATACACGTAAATACACATAATTATCGGCAAAAATACCAATAAAATTTGGGTCATTACAACTCTGCTGAGGCTTCTGAGTAGACTCAAACCGAGGCTTCTTTGCTGGTGCTGGCGCTGGAACCGAAGACACCCTCTTCTTTGATGCTTCCTCCTCGGCGACTGACGCATGAATCTCCAAAGCCACTTCATACGCCCTCTGGAAGGTTGTTGCTCCACTACTAATCACATGAACCCGAATGCGAGGGTCCATCTTCTTTATGTACCTCTTCACTCTCTCAGCTTTAGAAGGAATGACTGCAGTGGCGAAAGCTCTGTGAACTTGTCCGTGTAAGCTTGAACGGACATGCTGCCTTGAGTGAGCGTAAGGAATTCTTCCTGCTTCTGCCATCTCAGCTCAACAGGATAGAACCGATCCTGGATCTTTCTGGTGAAGTCTTCCCAGTCCAAGACTAGCTCTGTCTCAGGGTTGGCCCGCAAGGTACTCCACCAATTATCCGCTTCGCCTCTTAAATAGTAGGACGCTATCAGAACTCTTTCACGTTCGGAACAGGCTAAGGCATCAAATAACTTCCGCATCTCTCGAATACAGTTCTCGAGAACAGTCGGATCTGCTGCCCCATCATAGACCGGCGGACGAAGAAGCGCAACTCGATTGAACGAAGACTTGCTGCTCGATGGTTGGACGCTTTTCTGAGCTAGGGTGAGGATAGCATCCTCTAGAGTTCGGCGCCTAAATCGTGAGTTGCGTTCCGGGGTCGACGTGCTACAAAATAGTATCTTGGTTAGTATAATCGTAAGAGAAGCTCGGAAAATGTCAAAATATCTTATCCCAGGCTTCTACCCATGGCTTCACTCGCTTAAGTTTTCCATTTTAGGCTAAGTTGCACTCATGATACATAAAGCACTCGTCTTTCCAGGTACTTATGAAGAAGTAACTTTAGGGTCTTAACCTATGCTATAGTACCAACTGTAACGACCCGACTTTCATAAGCTGTGGATTTACGGAGGAAATCGACAAATGGATCATTACACAACAAAAACATACAAATCAATATTAAACTTAAACCTTTAAGCATAAATGGTAAAGTCCAATTTATTAATCAAAACTAATGGAAGGATAAAATGTCCATAAAGTCCAAAATAACTACCAAATTCAATACATAGGAAGTCTAGACCCAACAAGCTGGGTAAACTCTAAATAAAACAGAAAATAACATAAAGTTCGGGTTTCCTCTAGTAAACTTGCAAAAACACACAACCCTACCCAAGCGATAGCCCAGTTATTCTTCTGCATCATCACCTGAAATTGGGGGGGGGTCCACCGTCAGTGGCGACTAACTAGGCTGTCCCCCTTAAATGTGGAACCATTAATCATATAATATCATAGAATTGACCAAGATATACATTATATACATGAATAATCGTACAAAATACATACATATCAGACATACGCAGCGGAAGACTTAACATATCATACATGTAATTAACGTAATAAATACATAGATAAATACATAAATAATATAATAAATACATAAATAACATACCAACCCGATGAATTCTTATCTTATCATATTATTACCCAAATCCCATCTTTCATTCATCTTTCTTAATCCATGGACCGGTCATTATAGCTCGTAAGGATGCCCGTGTACATCCCAACTTTCCTAAAATCCGCCGGGAAGAACCCGTGTATTCAACCCGTAGCTCTCCTTTCCAAGAACTAAGCCTAAGCTATGGTCATAACTCCTAAATAGTAGCCCGTGTACTACTACTTAGACGACTACACATCTTAGAATCCAAAACTGCCTAGAGACCGCAGTAGGGCAGTGGCTTCGACTTAACCTAATCTGGTGACCCGTGTATCACCAAACAGGCGTCCACTTCTTATCTTATCTTATCTATAAGGCCATCGTGAGACCAATAACAAACTTATCATCTTATTCTTATTCTTATTCTTATCATCATCTCAATCCTTTTTCCTTATTATTTCAACGTCACTACAACAAAAGTGACTTTAGGTAACACTCAAAGGTAACACTTTTTCATAATCTAAATTTCAGAAGTACATAGGTAACACTTTACAAACATGTAACACTTTCTGGTAGCACTTTTTAATAGGTAACACATTAAAGTAACACATTTTTTTATGTAACACTTTTGAGGTATCACTTTTTAATAGGTAACACAGTAAAGTAACACTTTTTTTATATGTAGCACTTTTGAGGTAACACTTTTTATTAAGTAACACATTAAAGTAACAATTTTTTATAGGAAAAATTGATATGAATAAACCAACCTTTATCACCTCCGCAAGTAATAAACCCACCTTTAGATAATCCAAAAAAAAAACCAAACTTTGTATCCAATCTACCCAAAACGAACTCATCTAATGACCTAAAGTATCCGGTAGAACAAGTTAAATGGTAGTTTATTTATTTTTTAAAATTTGAAATTATTGATGTTCACTCACCTCACCACCCAAACGTTGCCTCCCTCTTCTCTTTCTTCATCTCCTTTCTCCCTCTTTAAGCTTCATCTTCTACTGTCATGAATTTGTAGATACAATTTTCGAACTTACACAAATCTCACGCACACCCCCTTGCCGGCCTTCCTCTTCCTCTTCCCTTTCCAATCATTCAGCCTCCACATCGCAGCTTCGATCCCTCACATCGTGGCTCCACGGCAGCGGATATCGGCTACCGGATACTGGCGACACCTCCCAACTGCATATGCATCTGTTGTTGCTGTGATTCATCCATAATTTTCACTTCAGATTTGTAGGTTTGTCAAATTAATCACTTGCGAATTATGCTTGAAATTTGAGAAAATAAGATATTGGGGATTAATGAATTATGCTGTGAAATTGATTTAGGAAATATGCTTCCAATAAGCTCGAAATTTGTGAAGTGTGAATGAGATTTGTGTTTTTCTGCTACTGTCAGTCATGGATTTGCAAATACAACTCCAATTCAGATTTATTTATTTATTTTAATAGGTGATAAATGTAGGTTTATTCATATCAAATTTTCCTTTTTTATATGTAATATTTTGAGTTATAAATTGTTAATATTTAACACATTAGAGTAACACTTTCTTTCTTTCAATGTATCACTTTTGGTGACGTAAATTTTTTTATATCCAGTGTTACTTGAATTTGGATAGAAGTAGCGCTTAATTAATAATAAATAGCAATTTAAGTTAACAATAATAAAAAATAATAGACCTTTTTATTATAATTCATTCAAGATCCACAATCCCAAGCTCATCCAAATTCGAGACCCACATCGGCATTTCCCAATAATAAAAAATAGGAACAATTATATTAATAGGTACCAACTATTGCACTTTTAATTTTATAGGTACCAACTTTTGATTATTCACTAGCAGCACGAACTATTACATAAAGTTGCAAGGATAAGTATATGACCTAAATAATGCTGCAACTTATAGGTCATCAATACCTATTTATAGGTCATCCATACCTATCGTTGCAACTTTACGTAATAGTTCGTGCTGCTGGTGAATAATAAAAAATTGGTACCTATAAAATAAAAAGTGCAATAGTTGGTACCTATTAATTTAATAATTCCTAAAAAATAATAAAACTGTGGCATTAATAGAAAATAAATTAGTGAAAATTACAATCCAAAGTACTCTTGCCTTCTTAAGGGTATAAGATTCATATAATATCAACCCAATTCGAAATTTCCCAATATTTTTGTTATTATTGTATCAATTTTGAAAAAAAAAAACATTTACAAAATCATTCTAACAAAAAACTCTTTGCTTCTTGGGGGTATACAGATTTTTTTGTTAGAATTAAAAACTGTGACATTATACACTACTACTAAACTAGGCTAAGGCAACAATATCATTGCCATCTCGACCCCTTAAAACAATAGAAATAACCTTATTTCTAACTTTCTCTTTCCTTTAATTTATATATCAGACTTTTAACTTATGAAATGAATCAAAATTCTCCATTTTTTTCTTCAATCCAACTTTCTTTCATTGAAGCTTGAATATGCTTAACAATAGATCCCTGCTATTAACATCAATGATAGTATTACTACTACTACTACTGGTACCATTATTGGATTCACAGTTTTTCTTTCATTTTCTTTTCCTGAAGCATTTCCTCCCTACTAAATAAGACACCTTGATAAATGCAAGTGCTAGAAGACAGAAGAAAGCTAGACGATAGCAGTAGACTGCGACATAGTCTGCAATCTGTGCTGCAGCACATGAACTGCAGTGCTGGCCCGAACACTCAACCGATGTGTCCGTGTGATGAGCTTCACACCTTGTGGAAAAGGAACATATACTGCTTTAGATCTTCCATATGTGTACTCTTTAAAATATCCAGCACAAACTTCCTCTGATTCATCAACACTCCATTATATATACATACATACATACATACATATATATATATATATATATATATATATATATATATATATATATATATATAGAGTTGAGTTTAGGATTTTTTTTCAATCAATATCTTAGTTTAAATTTCTATTCTAATTAATTTTTCCCTTTTTTTTACAAGGCTTGGAAAATGATTTTCTACTGGAGTAGCAATGTTATATCTACTAGAATAGCAATATTATATACGAACTCCCATACAAGCACGAAGATTAGGGTTCAAATTTAGTTTCCGAAAAAAATAAGGTTGTACATATGTGATATTTAGACAGGTTTCTTTATGTAATTATTATGATTTTTTTAAATTCAAAGACATCTCAACTTTTCTTTGTAATGAGTTCATTTACGTTATTATGAATTTTATCATTTTTATTGTATACGTTGTTTCTTTATGTAATTATTGTTATCAATGTTGTTTTTATATTATTATTATTTATCATCATCATCATTATTATTTTTATTACATAAAGTGTTACCTAAAGTATTTGACAAGTGATACATTATCTGAATTAAAGTGTTACCATGTGGCTACAAATTAAACAAAAGTGTTACCATAGTGTTACTAATTAAGCAAAAGTATTACCTAATTTTTTAAAAAGTGTTACTTAAACTGATGGAAACTGATACATAATATTTTAAAAAGTGATACCATAGATGATACGTAACATATAAAAGTGCTACCAAAAGTTTATAAAGTGTTACCTAAAGATATTAACAGTAACACTCTAAAGTGTTACATAAGATCAGTAAAAGTGTTACCTAAAATCTTACAAGTAACACTTTTAAAAGTGATACCAAAAGTGTTACCTTAGGGAATAGGTAGCACGAGCAGATGTATCACTTTAAAATGATTTACCTAATGTCTAATGTAACATTTTTAGTCCTTTAGGTAACACTTTTAGTATGTTACCTAAAGTCACTTTTGTTGTAGTGAACTTATCTTCTTATTCTTTAATATTTCCTTAATTATTTTAAATTCTTAAATCATTAACTGAAATTATTACAAGACAAAAATTAAATTAAACTGTTCACCCTTTTTAATAGAGCCACTCGACATTTTAAAAAAAAATAAATAATCAAAATCAGTTCTTTTAAATAATTACACAAATAATTCAATAAATCAATTAAATCATCAAATCAATATAAAACTAACAATTATCAAATATTATTGCATAAAACATGATAAAAATATCCTTTTTCCATCCCTGCACCATTCGAACAACATGGGTTAATTAACAAAAATTGACACTTTAAAATATTAGTCATAATATCAAGGATAAATCATTAAAACTTATTAGATAAACAATAAAATCATAGATTAACTTTGGATTAACGAAACATTAGTCAAAATAAGATTAAAATTCACCCTTTTTAATATCTTAAAATTCGGCTATCACCAAATTATGTCACTCGAAAATTATAATTAAATTCTATACTTTATTATCATATTTTAATTATTAAACCAGTTATATAAATTATAAAATCGTAATCTAACCATTAATCATGAGATTATAACTAAACATGGATAAAAAAATTAAGCCTTTGAACCCTTAAAAATATTCGGCCAACAAGGAAATACAACAAGATCAAGATTAATTTCAAGAACTCATAAATTCATGTTATCATATTATTAGATTATCTTTAAACTATTGATTAATTAATAAGTCAAGATTAGAAATATAATTGGACAAGAAGAATTGAAAATTTAATTCTTTCTATATTTCTTGGACCATTCGACATTTTAAAGAAATATGAACAAGATTATAAATTTAATTCAAGACTTTAATTAGGCAATTAAATAAATCATGAACATGCTTTTAAATCAAGAAAGTCATCATAAAATTAAGCAAGGAGTTCGACATATACACGCAATAATCAAGAATTATATTCGAAAATATCATGCAATTATTCTAATCAAAACATGTAAATTAAGGTACTAAAATATGCATAGAACTAAATAAAATATTAAAGATTCAAGAGATCATGCAAACATATCAAGAATAACATGAACAAGAGTTATCACATGGTTCGAAAATTCAAGACCTATCATGATACTATTTCTATCAACTTCCTAGTTTAATCCTAATTAACTATATGATAAACTATCTAAATTTAAGGGGGTTAGTCTAGTTACCTTGAATCAGGAAGAACACAAAGAAGATTTCTTTGCTTGGGGTTCGGAAACACATGGCACACACAAGGATATTTTTGTGAGTTTTTGAGAATAATTTTAGAAGTTAGGAGTTAGGATAATAAGTTATGAGTATTGCTCCCTATATAATTATAACGAAAAAAAGAATCAAATGACTAAATAAAAGGGAGGGGGCCGTGAGTTATGAGTAATAATAGGGAGAAGAGTCAATTTTAGGAGACTTGGTATAAAGTTAGTTAAAATAGGATTTTTAGTTTACTTGACTTTTCAAAATAAAAATTGAAGATTTTAGATATAGAATAGATTTTAGGGAAATTCCCAGTAGTATACCCGAACTTTTTGGAAATCCCACTGGTATACCCAAGTTTTTTTTAATCCCAGAGGTGTACCTAATGTTAAACATAATTCCCAAAGGTAACCTTTTTGGTTAAAAATTGTTAAAAACACTAACCATGGTTAATAAATTGAAAAAAAAAGAACAAAAAAAAATAAAGGAAAAACAACCATAAATTGGCGGAAATCGGATCATTTTTTGCAAAATCCGACCTCAAATCGGAACCCTTAAGGATAAAAAGGACCCGTAAAACCTTGAGCGGACTATTTTTTTTCACATAAATCAATGCGCGCAAAACGAAACGAATCGGGAACGCAAATTGGGGGGAAATCGGATCATTTTTTGCAAAATCCGACCTCAAATTGGACCCCTTAAGTGTAAAAATGACACGTAAAACCTTCAGCAAACTATTTTTTTCATGTAGATCAATGCGCGCAAAACGAGGCGAATTGGGAACGCAAATTGGGGGCAATCGGATCATTTTTTTAAAAATCCGACCTCAAATCGGATCCAATAAGGACAAAAATGACCCGTAAAACTATGAGCGGACTATTTTTTTCACGTAGATCAATGCACACAAATCGATGCGAATCAGGAACGCAAACTGGGGGCAATCGGATCATTTTTTTGCAAAACCCCATTAATTTAATATATTATTAGTTTTAAATTTTATTTTTTTAAAAGAAAATTAAAAAAATTGTTAACCAAAGTTAAATCTAACCTTAAAATAGGTATATTCCATTACATTTAACGGAATATACCTTCTAAATGTAACAGATGGGAATTAGACATAATTTCAGGTATACCACTGGGATTAAAATAAACTCGGGTATACCAGTGGAATTTCGAAAAAGCTCGGGTATACCACTGGGAATTTCCCTAGATTTTATATCTAATATCTAATAATAATAATTAATAAAAATCAAAAATAATCCTTGGCCAAGCAATGGAGGGGGCCGACCAAGAGGGGAAGTAATTGGGTCTTTGGGCCCAATTTTAAGCCAAGGTTAGGAAATAAGATTAAACAGTCCAATTAATTGGGCCTTTTGGACTTAGAATATTAGAAACAATAATAATTAACCACGAAATTTTCTGGCCCAGATTTTCGGGTTATTACAAGTGCACTATTGTCCATTTCATTTTCTTGAGTGCCACAAATTTCTTATGGTTTCTCCACCTGTTGAACAATGCACAAAGCTTTGTTCAAAGGGGGTAAAGGATCTTGTGAAATTAGATTTGTGAAAGTGTTCTCAAAACCATTATTCAATCCAAGTAGAAATTGCATCAGTTTCTCCCCTTGTTCTTCATCTGCAATTTGCTTCAAGAAGTTGCAAGTACACTTACTTAAGGCACCACAACTACATTTTGGGCATTTCTTGACACTTTTAAGATCATCCCTTAATCTCTTAATCTTACCATAATATGAGAGAATTGTTGAATTTTCTTGTTTTAAATTGCTGATTTCTCTCTTCAATTGCAAGATTAGGGAACCATTTGCTTGCCCAAATCTCTCAGTGACATCAGTCCACAACTCCAAGGCTGTCTCAGCATACGAAAAATCTTCAGCTATCTCATTGCTCATTGAACTTGTTAGCCAACATCCCACCAAATAATCAGCTCTCTGCCATTTAACCAAATCTTTATGTCCTTCTTCAGGTTTAAGGATAGATCCATCTATGAATCCAATCTTATTTTTGGCACCAAGTGCCTTCTTGATATTTCGAATCCATCTTATAAAGTTTGTCCCATTAAACACCACCTGTATTAATGATAGTGCTGGATTATCATTATTAGAGACATAATATGGATCAAGTGAAGCAACAGATTATGTGTCAATTTCATTCGAAGCCATTATCGAAGAACACGAATGTGCCAGTACTTCTCACACCTTCAGAACTTCACTTATGCAAATCCTTAAACACCTTGTATGCAAGAATTATTGATGTAATTCGCATACACTTAATTAAAAACAGCAATGAACCTCAATCCAAATTTGGATTCTGCTCTGATACCATGTAGATGTTATTCGAAGAAGATATTAAACAAAATATTATTGATTGAGTGAAATGAAGAAAGAATGTCAGTGTATTGCAAGAGACAGAGAGAAGAGTAGTGCATAACAAGAGAAGGCAATAAGAAAGTATTTATAGACTTAAGCATAACCCTTAGCACCTAACTACCTTTGACTAACTTACAACCTTTTAATTAAAACAAAACTAAATAACTAAATATACCAATAAGAGGTTCATTGGGTGGTGAAAGAGCCTCAAATATTAGGCATTTTAATTTAGTAGGCATGAGATGACACTAGAAGGCGGCAAAATGAAAAATCACTGTAAGTGACATTATACTTGTAAATAGATTAAAATAGACTAAGATTTTCCTAATGTGTATGGGTTTAACAACAAAAAAATTGAGGTGAATACTAGATCCATCTTGGAATTACCATCTTACACATGAAATCGCAAGTTATAATCTTTGTTTTCGAAAGTTCTTTGGGACCTTGGAATAAAAATATTTGAAAATACTTTTGGTGGTTCTTTCTTTCATTTTTTTTTTGCTAAGGTTGTTCTTTCTTTCATTGGTGGGCTCAATAATCCCACCTAGACCACACTAGCTAATGCAGAGGTCCTTCTAGCACAATTAATTTCACTACTTATTGCCATATATTTTTAGAGTTTTTTTTTTTTTCAAAACTATATGCTTACACCACTTTTTGCAAAAAAAAAAATACATTACTTATAAAAGCTTGTCCAAAACTATCTTTATTAGCCAATTCCTTGTTGACCACTACCTTGTTCGTTGTTCTGGCGTTGACTTTGCTTTATTATCGTAAATAATTAACCCAATCAATGTTTTGGGGTCATTTTTGCCCTAAAAGTGTTAAATATGAGGTCGGAATCTACAAAAAATTGTCGCATAAGCTTCTATTTGCATTAAAAAATTTGTCTCGATATGCGTTCATTGGTTTGCGTGCCAAGGTTTTAGTGGGTCATTTTTGCTCTAAAGGTTCAAATTTGAAGTTGGAATTTGCAAAAAAACGACCAGATTGGACAGCAAAGGCAAAGTCAATTTCGAAATAGTAATGAATAAGGTAGTGGTCAACAAGAAATTTGCTAAGTAAGGTAGTTTTAGACAAACTTTTATAAGGTAGTTTTTTTTATAAAAAGTGGTGTAACTAAGGTAGTTTTAGATAAAAAAACCCATATTTTTACATGGTAATGTGCATTGGTTAATGGTTACTAACCACAGGTGTCTTCTCACATGTTTATCAATAGCATTATTTGGGGAAGGGGAAAGTGTCGATCCCAATTTAGTGCCTTATAACTTCCTAAGGGCCTATTGTAATCGAATATAATGATGACCAGCTCAAAATATTTTCGACCATTTTTTTTTTCTCAAGTTCCAAAATCTTCTAAATTTCAGATTCTAACCTTCCGTTCCAAAGATCATAAGGCTTTTCCATTTTTCAGCTAGTTTTAGCCCATTTTTAGAGCGGTTCCTGATATTATAGAGGCCTAGGGAGAAATAATAAATATGGGCCCATAAAATAGATTAGAAGTGAAATACGTATGTTAAATTGAGTGAAAACTTTCTGTCTTGTCAATTAGTTATTTATCTTGTAAAAAAAATCTAATTATGTTTAGAATTAAAAATCATGATGCACAACTAATGTAAATCTAGTAATATTTTTTTGACAAAAATCTAGCACTTCTGCAACAATTTCTATTTCAGGAATTTTCAAAATAAAAGGAATTTTTTTTTTCCATTTTGTAAGTCTTTTCTTTCTATCTATCACATCTACTTTTTCTCTCTATTCCTTTTAATCTCACAACAAAAAAATATCTAGGAGTTTGTGCCTCTTCAATTGTTGCGTGTTTTTTGAACCGGATGAAGTAATAAAAATGATTCAATTAATTTAATACATTTATTTAGAAAAATAAGTTCCTATATATATAAAATATATAATGGAGAGTAAATGAAAAGATCTCATTTAGATAAATTAGATAATGGGGAGTCAATGAAAAGATCTCATTTAATTTAGAAGGTGTCTTTTTTTTTTATGAAAAAAATTTAGAAGGCTTCTTTTTAATTCATGATTTTAGTATAATAATATGTTTTATTTCATATTTAATCTTGATATAAAATTAATTAAAAAATTTAGTATTTTGTCTAATAATTATAAGAGAGAGGGTGTGCTTTAGAATAATGGTAATTTTGAAATAATGAGGGCTAGTAAGTAATTTGAGGACTGTGTTTAGTAGCTTACTAACTTAAATTTAACAAAATTACATCAATAAAAGTAGATAGTTAAAACAATCAACATTTTTTTAAAATAACAATGCAAAAGTTTTAGCCAATATAAATAAATAAAACAAAAAACAAAAATAAATATTAAATAAAATAGTACTTCGTATAAGATTATATAGAGAACATGTATGCTAAAATCATAAGATTATAGAGAAATATTATTTGTTGTAAAAGACCGGTGCTATAAATTGGAGATTTGGAGCGACGAAAAATGATCCACTATATGAAGTATACACTAAAACATACAAGTACTTCCTTGATAATAAGGGTGAAAAATGGCCAAAAAAATATCCAAAAAATAAAATAGGGAAAAAAATAAAATAGGAAAAAAAAGGCCAAAAAAATAAAATAGGCCATCAAAAAACTAGCAGAAAAATAAAATAGAAAGATATAGGCCTTAAAAAAAAAAAGAATGAAAAAAAGGTTTAGTTGGGAATTGAACACAACAGTACACCATGCGGACAAGTGCATAAAATCACTAGCACCGCATACCACCAAGCTAGAACATATTCTTCCCCTTTCTATTCGTTACATATACTATATATACAGTTTTTAAAGTATGAACAATTAGGCATCTTAATTTTGGGCCCTGGGCGGGCGCCCCTCTTGCCCTCCCACAGGGCCGGGCCTGCCCCATTTTCCATTTAAAGTGAGATGATCTCTTGACATGGTATTAGAGCAAACGTGAAATACATTACTTATTGTCAGGTATGATCAGTTTAGACCTCAACTATCAACTTAAACTTTTGATCGATCGAGATGAACCTTTAACACAAAGACACTTGTTACGTTGCCCATAGCCAGTGACTTGCCATTCTTTTTGAGCTCCCTACAAAAAGAAAGTCGATTATGCTTAGCCGAAGACAAATGATTTTCTAAAACTTAACCCAAACTAGGGTGGTAGCGTGGTAGGCTTTCGGGGGTAGTTCTCATACAATGGTTGCAATCAACCTATAAAAGCTCACCACCCACATGATCGAGTAGATATCCAATAAAGCTAGTAATTAAACAGGTTTTAGCTTAATACAGAATCGCAAGTTAATTAAAAGCTATTAACACGTCAATCAAATATGAATTTATTGAGCCAAAATTTACATTCCTTGATTTAGACTCAAATCTCTAAGGTATTATTTGGATATGTGGAATTCATTTCAAATTAATATTCATTGTTAATATCAATGAGTGCAAAAATAATTACCCTTGTAGGCATCATTAAGTAAAACAATACTCATATTGCTCTCTTTAATCATGATAATATAAGTTGCCCTCGTTGTGTGAGTTTTTTGTGTTGATACTCTATCATTTAGCCAAATAACGATATTAAATACTCCATCCGTTCCTCAACGTTTTGTTCACTTACTATTTGACTTAAAAAACTAAAAATAATGTATTACTCCCTCCGTAACGAATTAGTAGCAATATTTGGACTAGCATGGAATCCTAGATGAAATAGGTTAATTGTGGTATTAGGTGGTATAATAAGAAAAATAAGAGAGAGAAAAGTAAGAGAACAAAAAGTAAATGGGTATTATGTGGTATGATGATAAAAATAAGAGAGAGAAAAGTAAGAAAGAAAAAAGTAAGTGTGGTATTGTGTTGTTTTTTTGCCAAAAAGGAATAAAATGAAATTGGAAAAAATTGTTGCAAGTATTTTGTTACACCTAAAAATGAAAATTGTTGCTAGTAATTCGTTACGGAAGGAGTATAATAAGTGTGAGATAAAAAAATGGATTGTAGAGAGTGCATAGAAGGGAAAAAAAGTAAGAGGCCGGAAGTAGGTCACTTTAAAAAAAAAAAAAAAAAAAGTAGAAGCATCTCCCAAAATAAATTAAAGCACAATATATAAAACTTTGATAAATTTAGAAAAATTGTATAGAACTCGAGAAACGAAGGGAGTATATCCAAATAACGTTATTTTATGTTGGTGATGAGATAAACCAAATTCCTGGCCTGTTTGGATATGGACTTTTTATTTCAAATGCAGGAATTGGTAGTTCAATTATCATGTTTGGCTAATGTAATAATTTGAAGTTGAATTTGGTCCAATTTCATGTCTTTAAAATAAGAGTTTTTGTCCAAAATTACTTTACTTACACCACTTTTTGCAAAAAACTACCTTACTTATAAAAGCTTGTCCAAAACTACCTTTATTAGCCAATTCAATTCTTTGTTGACTACTACCTTATTCGTTGTTCCGGCGTTGACATTGCTTTATTCTCAAAAATAATTAGCCCAATCAATATTTTGGGGTCATTTTTACCCTAAAAGGGTTAAATATGAGGTTAGAATCTACAAAAAAATGGTCGCATAAGCTTCTATTTGCATTAAAAAATTTGTCACGATATGCGTTTATTGGTTTGCGTGCCAAAATGTAAGGTCAAATTTGACGGGTCATTTTTGCCTTGAAGGGTCAAATTTGATGTCAGAATTTGCAAAAAACGACCAGATTGGCCAGCAAAAGCAAAGTTAACGTCGAAATTAGTGTCAACCAGAAATTTGCTAAGTAAGGTAGTTTTTGACAAACTTTTATAAATAATGTAGTTGTTTACAAAAAGTGGTGTAACTAAGGTAGTTTTTGATAAAAGAAAACAGTTAAAATAAAGCCAATTTTTGGATTTTGATGAAATGGCATCCAAAATGTAGTCATTTGAAATCCAATAAAAAAAGCCCCATGCCCCCATTGTCTCCTTCTGCACCCTCTTCTCAACCTCTCTTCATTCTCTCTGCTTGTTTACTATCTCACAGATTTCTCACTCATCAAGAATGCTTTTCTGGCTACAGCATAGTCAGGTTTAGTGAATGTAGTGGATGGCTGTGGCCTGGGCTAAAGCTGTCTCTTCACCTAACTCAGCTCGGAGCGTTCCAGAATCTTTATTTGAAAGTGTCTACACTCATTTGTTCTCTCACGATTAGTCTAGGACACGGGTATTGGTCGTGGATATATAAAGTCGTGGTCATGAGAAGGTCGAAGAGGTCTTGACTATACAAGAAGTCAAGTGTCGTGATTGATTTTTCATGTTCGTTCGCATGAAGTCTTTTATTTAGCAAAACAAATAATTTAAGTTATTTACACATTTTCAAGCAAGGAGGTGTTGTAATACCCGTATTTTTGTACATTTATATATGTATTTTTATACGTATTTTATAATCTATACATATATTTTATACGCCTAAAAAAATATTTTATATGCTTACGAATTAGGATTAATAAAATGATTTGAAGTCAATATTTACAATATATTATTTATTGGGTATTTAAATACTTTATAACTATTTATAAAAGAATTTTATAAAATCATATTCAAAATTATATTAAAGGTTTCAGTTATATATTTTGGACATTATTTATAAAATAAAATATTTCGGTTTGAAAAAAAGGTAAAAGCATTTATTCACATTGTGACAAGCCCAACCCAGTAGGAATCTCAAATCAGACCCAAACTGTATAAATACCATAGCGTAAAGCAAAATAGGTCAAAACCTAGATAAAAAAAAAAAAAAATCACGCACTCTCATCTTTTCTCTCTGTTCTTCCTGTCATTCGACCAAGCAAAGAGAAAAGAAAAAAAAAATTTTAAAAAATAAAATTCGAACCTCCAGCAGTAGCAGCCAGCCGACCACCGCGGGTTATGCCGGGCCATCACAGTCTGCCGGGGAGCCACTGCCAGCCTGTCGAGGTGTCGCTGCAGCAGCCGCCGTTGCCGTCCACCACTGCTGGCCTGCTGTTCGTAGGTAATTTTTAATTAAAAAAAAAAAAACTTTTCTTTTCTTTAAATGTTTTGTTTATCATGTTTATTTAGTTTTATAATCCAAGTTTATGAGTTAAATTTGTGAAATTGATTTCTAGAACTGAATGGTTTTTTTTAGATTGAAATCTCAGATTTTATTAGTTGAATAAATCATGTTCAAACCTTGTTAAATTGATGTTATTTGGTGTTTAAAGTAGTTGGAAGTGTTTATTAGTTTTAAAGGATGAATTGTTTGAAGTTTGAAAGCTTTGATGGAGTTTTAATAGAGGTTTTGGAGTGTATTAATGGAGGTAGTGTTTGGAGGTTGAAGATGATGTGGGTTTTTGGTATTTTGATTTGTTTTAATGAATTTCTAATTAATCTTTATTAGTATTATTAATAAGTTTATGAAATTAATTTCTATAACTCTAAATCTTGATTTCTAATGATTTTGGATGGTTTTATTTAATAGTATTATTGCTGCCATTATTTTAAAAATGAGTTTATTTGAAGGCTTTTGATCATTTTAAGCCTAAAATTGTTAGTAACGATATTTGTAACTTGATTAGTGATTCTTAACCCTCAAAATATGTTTTAAGATTGTTTAAGATGCTTTTTAATAAAGTTATTAGTGCTGTAATTTTCCGGTAGTGTTGGGAACCTGTCGGGTGTTTTTAGAACCTTAAATTTTGCGTTCGGGACGTTTTGGAAGGTTTTAAACGATTTTTATAAAGGCTGGAATTTTAGTTTTAACACGCTAAAACGATATTCCAAATATTTAAGTTA
The DNA here is from genome assembly GCA_951394345.1 of Salicornia ramosissima. Taxonomy (NCBI): domain Eukaryota; kingdom Viridiplantae; phylum Streptophyta; class Magnoliopsida; order Caryophyllales; family Amaranthaceae; genus Salicornia; species Salicornia ramosissima. The sequence goes on along the minus strand of OX596233.1, from coordinate 18,629,725 downwards.
GTGTTTGTTTGGTATTTTAATTAGAGGGCGCGAATTCAGAATTTTAAATCAAATGAATGAGTCGAAAATGATTTTTGAAGTTTATTTAGAAGCTGGAATGTTGTAATATGTATTTAGGTTGGTTGTAGTGTTGAAGGGATATTAATTAGCCCCAATGTCTTACTGTAGGACACTTTGAGTGCGGAGAATTCCGTTAATTGTGGCTAGTAGAGTGTACTACTCCAGGTACGTGTGTACGCAAGACTTATTTTCTAAAGTAGTAACATGATTAGGAAATTGTGTGGACTGTGATGAAATGTTGTGCATATATATGTATGGATGCATATAGTTTGGAAAAGGAAATTTATTTATTTATATAATCCTTCACGTTGTGAGGAAATAATTTATTATCAAGTAGTGTGACTTCCCCAGTGTGGGTTGTTTATTATAGTTATGGAAAAGGAAAGGTATGTTGCAATTTAGGCAAGGAATATGTTGTTATTCACCTGTTGAGTCCAGGTAGTATTTTTACTCACTCCCTTTGGGACAAGGATAAAGGTTTAACCCAACCACATTGTTGGATTGGGCATAGGGAAGCTCAGATAATTAAAAATTGGTTATGTGATCGCCTAGTTATAGGGAACCTTAAAAACGAAATATTTGTTGTTTGATTTATCAAGTTGTGTAATGTCTGGTATGGGGTGAGTCGTCACGGTTATTAAATAAACATGATAAATCACGTAAAGCGAAAGAGGATTCACACCAAAACTCTTGGAACGTATATACCTTGAGTATGAACATATGGGGGGAGCTAAATAGCTTCTACCAAGGGGTACAAGACGTTGTACATCCTTGTTTTGTTTTATTTATTTTGGCCTGGGATCCCGTCACTTTAAAGTGGCACAGTTTTACCACTCGACTTGCAACCGAGTGGGGCCCTAGAGGGCATAGTTACTTATCTTTAGAAACCCGTTCGATGTTGAATCCAAATCTCCTTATAAACTGATAGAGTCTAGGAATGTATGAGAATTGATCATGTAGAGTGTTTAGCAGGTTATCATTTGCATCACTTAAGCTTGTTACATTATATGTGCATATCTTGTTGTATATATGTACTCAGCTTTTGCTGATTACGTGCTTTTGTATGTGTTTTCTTTGGTCATGGCCCTCGCCTTAATGACCCTGTGATGAACCAATTTATACACTTGTATTATTGGGGAGCAGAACTGCACAGGTTAACTTGATGATGTGAAGTTCAAGATTTCAGCATACGCATGGTCTTGGGATTTGTGTGAAGAGAGAGAGTTTACGATTATTGTATTTGATCTTGTTTTAAAATATATTTCATTTAATTTATTTGGTTTAAATAATTGTTAAAGTTTTTCCGCTGCAAAATTCTGAATAAGCCGAAACGTTTTCACACGTGGCGGTAATGCTTTGGAAATTTCCTTTCAAATATATTTTATGTCATAATTTTAAATAATGTTTAGAGTTTTTAAGTAGGGAATTTTTAGGGTGTTACAGGTGTGTTGGATTTAATGCTTCAAAATAGTGATATATGTGTGTGTATGTAATTTGCACTTCTATTATGTAGGAAGTTTAGTTATTGTTTAGTCAATGGAGTAGTTAGAGTAATTCTAGGGATTTAGTTTATGGTATATTAGGTAAGGGAGGTTCTAGTTGTTAGTGGGGATTCATGGGATCATGCTTCCTCTATTTTAGCAATTAGCTTGTTATTAGTTATTTGCAGAGTCTATATAAATTAAAGGCTACTAATTGATGTACTTAGTATTATTGGATTGAATGAAGTTTTTTATTTCAGTTTCATTTTTCTTCTTCTTTCCGCTCTCTTATCTCTATATTAAAATTTCAACAACGGGCCGTGGCAGTGACATGTAGTACACGGTTGACGATTGACTAAACTGTGAGTATGTGACTAGCGGCATATATATAGGATCTCTAAAAAGTAGAAGTTGTCATTTGATTAGAAAAGATTGTTGACAATATCATGCCTTGAATAACCTTGTTGGACTAATCAGAATGAGATGCTGAATATGCTAGTAATAACGAGAATTTCAAAATTCTTAAATTGCCCAAACACATCAATTGGAATTGAAATCTAGAATTTTAAATTCTAGAATTGAATTCAAACATTTGAAATGAATTCTAGATATCCAAAAAAAACCTAAAATGCTTTGAAAGTAGGGTATGTGAGTCTAATTAGAACTTACAACTGTTACAAGTACTCCGTACAATGTTTTAGCTTCGGCTCAAGCACTTTATAATTACCATATCATGCGTTAAATTGGAAAAATAATTAAAATGACAAGCTAGTCAATTTGGCAATGCTTTGTTGGAAATTTATAAACCTACATATATACAATTACGTATGTATTTTAGATATAATTGTGTTGTATGCTATTATGTGGTTTAGCCCAAATAAAGTGATCCAATTAAGTTAATATTATTATTGGGCTTATTTACTTTATAGAGTATGAGCTTAGTTAGTTATATGTGTAGAGACTGGTGGGCTTTTTCTAATACATGATGGGCGGATTAGAAAAGGAATATATTATAAGTAGACATCAAGGGTTATGGTTCTGATAGAACAAACGCACTAGCCTTTCACATACATCCCATCAGTAAGGAGAGAAAACCTAGTGGTTGCAACTATTGGAAGACTCAAGCCTAAAGGATATTCAAGAATGCAATACTCAAATTTAGGTACACTTAAGTGATTAAGATCTTTACTAATTAATCTGATATGAAGTTTTAAGATGTAATCTATAATTTACGGTTTAATCTCAACAAGTGGTATCAAAAGCATACTTCATATTAGATTATTTGGCATTTGGAGTTTTGTTTTCCATCCCATACAGTTTGGTTCTTTTGCAATAAGTTTCTTACTTTTTCTCTAGATTCGATGGTTGGATCAATTACAATTTATTCCTCTTTTCATTCGGATGGAATAAATGAATTGATAACTTTATGGGGTAGTTTGGTTCATCAAGGAAGTGTAAATTCTCATAAATTCTAATGTGTTGGAATTAGATTTAATAACTATATTCATAGGCATTTAACAAACTTGTTTGGTTAGTAATGGGAGAAGTAAATCCCTATGGGAATTGCAACCTACCAAGGAGGGTGTGGTAATTAAATTCTCATGTTTGTGGCCGGAAAGTCAAAATATTCATGAATTTGCATTGCCTCCATTTTCAATTTTTTTGTGTCGACTGAACAACAAGACAAAATTAAATTCATGGAAATTTTAACTGCCCATAGAAAAATTGAGCAACCAATCAAACAACCCCTATATATGCAAAATAAAGTATTCAACCATGTTCCAATTCAAATCGGCAAATTTGATTGGAAATTTGCAATGCTGTCAGCAAAGCAAAGTAGTCTTTGTTGGAATTATTTATTTATGGACTTACATACAATTATTATATGTGAAATTCGGACATAATTATATTAGACGCTATCATATGGTTTAGCCCAAATGAAGCGATTTAATTAGGTTAATATTATTACTAGGCTATTTACTTCTTTTATAATTTATGGGTTTAGTTTTATACGTGTAGAGACCGACTGACCCTTCCTTATACATGATGGGCGGACTAGGAATGAGCCTTTATATGAATAGACGTGTAAGGTTATAGTCCCCAATATATATGACTCTCCACCTCTTGACAATTGGAGGACCAAACCATCATGAGCTCTCTCACAATATACTATTATGAATCAAGGTACGCTTCCACAACTTAGTTTTATCAGATAATCTGATATAAAGTTTTAGATCTTGTAATTTAGGGTTTAGTTCCAACAAGTGGTATCCCAGCCACATTCATATTGGATTATTTGGTATTCGTGTTTTGAGTTTATTTGTATCAAAACTGTTTTTTTTTTTGTTTTTTTTTTTGTCGATCCAAGGAAAATTTCTGATGTTTTGTATTATGGATCAAGTGAAAGTGCTTCTTTTCGATCTATAAGATTAATTATACGGTTTCGACCGAACTTTCAAACGTGCGTTGAGATATGAATTTTGGTTTCTTGAATTGGACGGTCACTTTATTTTTTGTTCGTTTGTTCGATCTAGATGATTTGTACACCTAAGTTTTTTAAATTTCCACTGGTACACCTGAAAATCTAATAAATCCCATTGGTACACCTGAAAATTTAACAAATCCCATTGGTACACCTAAGTTTTTTAAATTCCCAATAATAAACCTGAGTTTTTGACAATTCCCAAATGTGATATTTAAAAGGAATATTCCGTTTAAAAACATAATTTTCCGTTAAATTACTATTCATTTAAGGAATATTCCGTTTAAAAACATAATATTCCGTCAAATTACTATTCATCTTAGTTTTTAGCACGCATTTGAAGATGAATATTGTCGTTTTTTTGCTAATTTTGACCTCAAATTTGATCCATTAAGGGCTAAAATGACCCCAAAAACCTTTGATTGTGTAATTTATTTTTCACACAACCCGATTGCACATAAATCGAGACAAGTAGTTAACGATTTTGGTTAATAAATGTCACATTTGGGAATTGTCAAAAACTCAGGTTTATTATTGGGAATTTAAAAAACTCAGGTGTACCAGTGGGATTTGTTAAATTTTCAAGTGTACCAGTGGGAATAACCCTTGTGGCATTTGTATCCATCATGACTATAATGATTGTTTTGTCATCCCAGAGTATTGCTATGATATGCGTTAATTATCACTTTGTTAGTGAATTGTCTAATGCTTTGTTTGGATTTAGTTAACGCATCGCTTATTCTTTATTGATATTTATTTTAATAAATAAAGTTAGTTGTTATATTAGTTAGCTTTTAGTTAGTCGGTTATTAGCTTCTTTAGTCTTTCTTTTCTTATTTTCCTATATAAGCTTTCTCCTATTCTCTTCTTCATAGATAATTGTAATCATTCTGAATTCAATTAATAATACAAGTTTACTTTCTGATTTTCTTCCATACCTTCATGGTATCAGAGCTGGCAAAATTCTTGCCCTGATTTTCCTTTCATTTTTTCCAGAATCTTTTCTTCCCCAATTTTTTTTCTCTTTCTGAATTTCTCCAATGGCTATCGTATTACCACTGAATCAAGATCCAAGCAACAAATATTGTATTCATCCCTCAGATTCGAACGCTATACAACTCGTTTCTTTCAAGTTCAATGGCGAAAACTTCCATGATTGGAAGAAATCAATGGCGATAACCCTATCAGCCAAGAACAAGCTGGGATTTGTTGATGGAGCTATAGTAGAACCCGAGAAGGACTCAATTGCTGAACATGATGCTTGGATTCGCTGCAATAATCTGGTAATTGCTTGGATCCTTTATAACCTAGAACCAAAAATTGCTAAAAGTGTGTTGTCTTTTCGTTTTGCAAAAGATATTTGGAACAATTTGATTGAACGATTTGGGGATACTTCAATGACTTTGGTGTTTAATCTTGAAAAACAGTTAAGTGGATTAGCACAGGGAACCTTAAGTATAGCTGAATTTTATACAAATTTTAAGACAATTTGTGATAATTTGGATGATGCTGATCCTTTACCATATTGTACTTGTAATAAATGTACTTGCAATCTCACTAAACGTATTGAAGAAAGAGAACAATCAAGAAATGTTGTGAGATTTATGATGAAATTAAATGATTTTTTTGCTAATATTAGAGGAAATATCTTGATGATGAAACCCTTTCCAAAGATTTCTGAGGTTTATAGATTTTTTACTCAAGAAGAAACTCACAAAGAAACCACTCAAATTTCAATTCCTATGGACTCTATGTCCTTCTATGCTGATACAAGAAAGGTTAATGACAACCCTAGAAACACAAAACCTTTTTCCAATACCCCTGCTCCTAGGCAAATCACTTGGAATAGAAGTAGTCCAACCACTCCAAACTCAGGACCAAGAAAACCAGGATCCAATTATTATTGTACCCATTGTAAGGTGCCTGGGCACAGTTATGATAGATGTTTTAAAATACATGGTTTCCCACCTGGATTTAAGGGTTTTCAGAATAATAAGATGGTAGCTGCTGTAAACCAATCAGAAAATGACACTCAGTCTCAGCAAGAAGCTCCTCAGGTTCAAGGTTCACTACTGAACAGTTGACAAGTCTGATGGAATACCTTAACAAGAATGCAAGCCCTACACAAAATCCTGATCAATTAAATGATGTCAAACCACAAGTGAATCTTGCAGGTATATCTTGTCTTTTTGCTTGCTCACCCAATGAATGGGTTTTGGACAGTGGTGCCACAGACCACATTTGTCCTTCTCTTGATATGTTTTCTAATTATGAACCAACCATTGGTTCAAACTCTACCATTACTGTTCTAGATGGTAGATATGTTTCTATAGCACACATTGGTACCATTTGTTTAAGTCCTAAAATAGTTTTAAGAAATGTTTTACATATTCCAGATTTTAAATTCAATTTAATTTCAGTAAGAAAATTATGCCAAGATATATCCTGCACTGTGTTTTTTGATGCTAATCAGTGTTTTATTCAGGGCCTCATGCTGAAAGGGCCTCCTATTCTACTTGGTAAAGCAAGAGAAGAATTGTATTTGGTTGATCAGAATAAGTGCTCTTCCTTTGTTGATAAACATTTTTTTTCTTCTTCTGTTGTTTCTAATGCTAGACTTTGGCACATGAGGCTAGGTCATCTTTCTTTTTCCCAATTTAAGCATTTACCTATAGATTGTGATGTTAATAGTTGTATGCAAAATCATATATGTCAAGTTTGTCCTGCAGCTAAACAAACCAGAATAAAATTTTCTTCCAGTTCTATTAAGAGTTCTTTGCCTTTTCAACTTCTTCATATTGATGTTTGGGGTCTTTATAAGACTAAGACCCAAACAGGTTGTACTCAATTTCTCACTATTGTAGATGATAATACTAGATTTACTTGGATTCATTTGCTTAAGTATAAATCAGAAATTGCTAGTGTTTTTGAGAATTTTATTAACTATGTCCACACTCAATTTAAAGCCAAAATATTAACTATAAGATCAGATAATGCTCAAGATTTAATTGAAGGAGGGATGAAACTTCTTTTTCAAAAACATGGCATAATTAATCAGACAAGTTGTAGGGAGACCCCTCAACAAAATGGTGTTGTTGAAAGAAAACATAGACATTTGTTAGAAGTCACTAGAGCCTTATGTATACAATCTAATATTCCTATTACTTTTTGGGGTGAAAGTGTTCTTTGTGCTGCCTACCTCATTAATAGAATGTCATTGAGAGTCTTGGGAAATATTACACCTTATGAAAAACTTTACTCCACACCACCTTCTTTTTCTCATTTAAAACCTTTTGGATGTTTATGTTTTGTTTGCACAATTAAACAAGGAAGAACTAAATTACAACCTAGAGCTAAACCATCAGTGTTTATAGGATATTCTACAACTCAAAAGGGTTATAAAATTTTAGATCTTGAAACTTATAAAACTACTGTGTCTAGGGATGTTGTCTTTCATGAATCGCATTTTCCCTTTCATTATCAAAAGCCTAAGTATGACATATCTCTGGATCAGAAAATTTTTATTCCTTCTGTTACTGATTTACAGCCCAATAAATCTTGGGACAATGTTTTTCCTCTTCATACTACTGCACAGATTACACCATCAAGTTCTTTTGATTTTTCTTCTACATCAGCCCCTAACTACTCCTCTGATGAACCATCCCCATACACTGCAGACTCTTCACCCTCCACTACTTCTCTGCCAGTTAATCCTAACACCACAACAGGCTCAGAAACTGCTCAATCCAGACCTGCTAGAATAAGGAAAATTCCATCCTACCTCAAGGACTATGATTGTATTTCCATTCAGACACATGGTTGCAATCTTGTTTCATGCTCTTCCATCTCCACCCCTCATGATTTGATTTCAGAACCTAAAAATTTTTTAGAAGCTTCCACTAAATTAGAATGGACAGAAGCAATGCAGAAAGAAATTAAAGCTTTGCAAGATACAGATACTTGGACAATGGTAAATCTTCCCATAGGAAAGAAACCTATAGGGTGCAAATGGGTGTATAAAGTTAAATTCAATTCTGATGGCTCTTTTGAGAGATGTAAGGCCAGGTTAGTTGCTCAAGGTTATTCACAAAAATATGGTATAGATTTTGAGGAGACTTTTTCTCCTGTGGTTAAAATGACCACTATTAGAAGTATTATAGCTATAGCTGCCCATTATTCTTGGCCTATATTTCAATTAGATGTAAATAATGCTTTTTTACATGGTGACTTACATGAAGAAGTTTACATGAAAGTCCCTCAAGGTGTTCCAAATCCTGAAAACAAAGTTTGTAAACTTAATAAGTCTTTGTATGGTCTAAAACAAGCCTCAAGGCAATGGTTTTTTAAATTGCAAACTGAATTACAATCCCAAGGTTTTCACCAATCCAAAATGATCCCAGTTTGTTTATTAATAGATCAGGATCTGATTTTACTATAGCAGCCCCATATATGTTGATGATATTATACTAACTGGCACTAACACTACTGTTATTGATCAACTCAAACTCCATTTAAAAAAAAATTTATCATAAAAGATTTGGGTTTTTTGAGTTATTTCTTAGGTATGGAAGTTACTTCTACGACTCAAGGTTTCATTTTATCCCAGAAGAAATTCACTAAAGAACTATTGGAATCCTGTCCTTTTCCATTACCTTCTACAGCTACAACACCACTGTCTCTGCATTTCAAACTCAATGGTACAGAAGGTGAACTTTATGCTCAGCCTGACCTCTACAGAAGCTATGTAGGCAAGTTAAATTATCTCACCAACACTCGTCCAGACTTGGCCTTTGCAGTCCAGAGCCTGTCTCAATACATGCAGCAGCCTAGAACATCTCATATAGCAGCTTTGTCCCATGTTCTGGCTTATGTTAAACACACATCACACCAAGGGATACTTCTGAATGGCAGTCCACAGCTCTCCTTACAAGCATATTTTGAATCAGACTGGGCATCTTGCCCTGACACCAGAAAATCAATCACTGGTTATATTATTCTTCTTGGAGGATCACCTATTTCATGGAAATCAAAGAAGCAAACTACTATCTCCCGATCTTCTTCAGAGGCAGAATATAGGGCCATGGCCTCTGCTGCCTCTGAAATCACTTGGATAGTTCGACTCTTATAAGAACTTGGGTTATGTAATCTTACTCCAGTTGTCTTACATTGTGACAATCAATCTGCAATGCACATTGCACGTAATCCTTTTTTCACGAACGCACCAAGCACATAGAAATAGATTGTCACTTTACTCGTGACAAAGTTTTAGAAGGGCTAATCCAACTTTCATATATGTTCCAACTTCTCTTCAAGTTACTTATTTGCTAACCAAACCTCTTCCTGCTACTCAATTCAATGCTCTCAAGTCCAAGTTGAAGCTGTCTCTTTCCAATCCACCTCCAACTTGAGGGGGGGTATTGATATTTATTTTAATAAATAAAGTTAGTTGTTATATTAGTTAGCTTTTAGTTAGTCGGTTATTAGCATCTTTAGTCTTTCTTTTCTTATTTTCCTATATAAGCTTTCTCCTATTCTCTTCTTCATAGATAATTGTAATCATTCTGAATTCAATTAATAATACAAGTTTACTTTCTGATTTTCTTCCATACCTTCATTCTTTGTTTATGGTTTATCAATTCATGGGAAATTGGGATCAAAACTACAGTAATTTGCATTAGGAGTTAGTCAATTATTATAACAGCTATTATTCTCTGTTTAGATGCTACTGTATACTTTGTGATTTCACAAATTATGTTCCCTATTTACTATTAAGCATATGGACATTCAGATTTAATTATTGGCAATATGCTTATTGAATTGGGTCTAATATATTTTAGTTAAGTGAATTTCTAAACAAAGTTTTTCTTACTAAAGCTCCCTTATGGACGAACTTGTCTTTGACCCCTTAAAACATAACAATTCACCTATCACATCCTACCTTCACCCACCCTTTATTTTATATCAATATTAATCATGAAATAAAACATATTATTAAACTAAAATCATGAATTAAAACATAAATTATGAATTGAAAGCATTACAAGTGCTTTTGCACAATGATCTCATTCAAATACTCATAACTTTTAACACATAATTCCGTTTTAGGCGATTCAACTTGCAAAATATTCCTTCTTCTGAGAGATTTGGTTTGACATATTATACATCAAATTATGCTGAGAAACGAAAGAGATATGAGCATTTGAGACCAAGTGCGCAATCACCAAAGGCCGAGGCGCATGGCCTATGCACCCCGGCCTAGGCCCAGGAGCATGGTCCATGCACCTGGGCACTCCTGGGCCTAGGCCGGGGTGCACAGACCATGCACCTGGACCTAGGCCTGGGCGCATAGGTCATGCACATAGGTATATGTTGTGTTTTTTTTCTATGTCCAACACACGCATGTGTAGAGCTGGCCAATGGGCTGGGTTGGCCCGGCCCGGCCCGGAACCCGCCCGGTTTTTGGCCCGCCTGGGTCGGCCCGCCCCGACCCGTAACCAGCCCGGCCCGGCCCGGTCCACAGACGGGCTGGTTACGGGTTGTGGTTTAAAAACCCAGCCCGTAACCCAACCCGCCCGTAACCCAGCCCAACCCGTAACCCAGCCCAAACCCAGCCCAACCCGTAACCCAGACCGTGACCTAGCCCGACCCAGACCCAGCCCGTAAGCCCGGCCCGCCCGGCCGGGTTACTAGCCGTTACCTCACAACGGCTAGTAAATCAGAATTTTTTTTTTATTTTTTTTTTTAAAAAAAAAAATTTCACCCTTCCCCTATAAATACCCCTTAATTTACACCCAAAATCCTCACAACTCTTATTCTCTCAACTCTCAATCTCTCATTCTCTCAACTCTCAATCTCTCAATCTCTCAATCTCTCATTCTCTCAATTCTCTCAATTCTCAATATCTCATTCTCTTCTTAATTCTAAATTTATAACTTTCATAATTTCATATTTTCATTTATCTTGTTTAGTTTTTGTATAATTTTAAATTAAAAAAAAAAAACTTCTAGTTTATATTAATATATTCTAAGAAAAAAATGGCTTCAAGAGGGTTTGGTAGGCAAAGTGGTGGCCGTAATGGTGGAGCTAGTGGTAGTGGTGGTCGTAATGATGGTGGAAATGATGATCAAAATATTGGTTCATTCGAAATAAATACGGAATCATTTGTTCGGGACTTGGAAAACGACGCAGATTTTGTGGATCCTTCGTCACAACAATTGAGGCAATCGTCTTCCACAATGCCACCTCCTCCTCCCCGTCATTCAACCCGAGGTAATGTTATGCATTTTATTATTTTTATTATTTTATGTTAAGAATGGAATATGTGATATGATTTTAATATATGTTAAGAAATAAGAATTAATATTATATTTATATATGTGATACATGAATTAAATATATGCTAGGAAATAAAATTATATATGTGATACATGATTTTAATATATGTTAAGAACTAAAATATATGTGATACATGAATTAAATATATGCTAAGAATTAAAATTATGTATGTGATACATGATTTTAATATATGTTAAGAACTAAAATTAAATATGTAATACATGATTTTAAAATTGTTTCATTATTTTGTATGAACTTTCCAGTTTAATCATAAGGTGGGTTACAATCTGATTGGTTAGTTGGCTTAAACAGAATCCCGGGATCTGTCTAGGCAAGATTTGGTAATTAAGTTGACCATTGTGTCGCACCTCTCTTACCTGGGGTTCTATCCAGTCAGCATTCGTTTCCAATTATGATTTACACTTGGAAATTAGTACGCATAAAAAAATAATAGGATTATAGATTAAGGTGATTATAAATATGAAATATAAATATGAAATATAATAATATAAAGATGTATATTAATTATGATTTATAAGAAATAAATAATGTGATATTGATAACTTTAAATTTTAAATTAAGGTGAAGATGATTCCGGGCCATCGACCCAGGGCAACACTGGTCGTAAAGGGTCATGGGTCTGGCCATACTACGATAAAACAGAAACCAATGAGCCTAATAAATTTATAGCTATTTGTAAAGTTTGTCGGGAGGTCAATAAGACAAAAAACCCCAAACAATACAAATGGCAAAAAAGCGATGGAACCGGAACATTAGCACAACACCTTTCACGAGATCATAAATTGGGGCCGGAAGGCGCGGAGTCAAGCGATGGAACCACCCAAACTCAGCTACACGGGTATGCTTCTAACATGCCCGGCGCAGGTATGCCTTTTATTTTTACTACAGATAATTTGTGTAGGTACTTAGGTGATTATGTTATTAATACAGAAAAACCTTTTAATTTTGCGGAAGACCCCGAATATGAATTATTAAATAGAATGGCTTTGCAACCTGCATATAAAAGAGTCCCTAGGAATTCACTTAAGCGTAAGACTCAACAGTTATACTTTGAAAAAAGAGCTTATATGATTGAATCGTTTCGAACATATGACGGTCGTTTTAGTCTGACTAGTGATACATGGAGTTCTACAATTGGAGAACCATTTATATGTATCACTGCTCATTGGATTGATGAGGACTGGTATTTACAAAAACGTATTATTGCTTTTCAATCAATGGAGGAGAGTCATAGTGGGTATAACATTAAATGTCGTATTACAAATGTTTTAAGAACTTGGCACATTACTAACAAATTTTTTTCTTTATCATTAGACAACGCAAGTGCTAACAAAAGGGCCGTAGATTTCATAAAATCTGATCCTGAGTTACCCTTATTGCTTAACGGCGAGTTATTGCATGTCCGATGTTGTGCACATATTCTTAATTCATGTGTTCAAGAAGGCATGAAAGAATTACAACCTTTGTTAGAACCCATTAGGAATGTAACTAAGTGGCTTAGAGTTACCCATAGCGTTAAACGTAGGTATAAGCAGTTGTGCGACGAAAAAGGTCTAAGAAAAAAAGTTTGGAGTTGGGATACTCCTACCCGTTGGAATTCAACATATAAAATGTTGACAGACGCGCTTAGGTATAAAGATGTGCTAACAACATTATATAATGAAACTTGTACAAATGAAAATGAATTGATTACGAACGATCACTGGAGCGTTGCCAGTGTTATTTGTGAAGTTCTTAGCACTTTTAACAGTGCTACAAAAGTTTTTTCACTTATTTATGAACCTAATATTCACCAGGTTGTTTTAGAATGCATTAAAATTGTAAACTCTATAAAAAATGCCGGCGACATTGAAAACATTTCCGACATCTTGTCGCGAATGATGGTCAAATGGTATACCTATTTTGGTGAATTTCCTCACATATATGGTGTTGCAGCCATATTGGACCCAGGTGTCAAACTTGATGGTTTGACAAATTTATTAAATTTTTATTATGAATGTTTAGAAATTAATTTTGATGTTCATGCTTATGTATTACAGTGTAAAAATATTTTAGAACAGCTTTATGATCACTACGCATCTATTTACCAACCACAATCGGTTGGAGTTCCTAAACAATCCAAAAGCAGGTGGGACCCTTTCGTTTCTTCAATCTTGAAGAAACAACGAACAGAATCATCATCATCCGCAGGTGTTTCGGGTGGTAATGTTAATGATTATTTATCGTTCCAATTTGAAACTAACAGTGATTTCCACATACTTAAATGGTGGAAAAATCATTTTAATGAATTTCCTATCTTAGCTAGAATTGCAAAAGGATGTCCTTGCAATTCCAGCTTCAACTATTGCTTCCGAGTCTGCTTTTAGTGCAGGTAGGAGAGTGTTAGACGAAAAAAGATCCAGCCTTTCTCCCAATAGCATAGAAATGTGCGTTTGCAAGAAAGATTGGGCCCAGGCGGAGAAAAGAACACAAGGAATGAAGGACGATGAAGACGATGAAGAAGATGATCCGTGGATGGTGCTAGATACTTCAGATGAATCGCCCCCCAAAAACTAAAGTCTAACGATTCACGAACCACGCCATTGAGGTACGTTTAAGAACTACGTGGGCTTTGATTCCTTAATATAATTAAGGATACGTAGGCATCTTATTTTACAAAATTAAAATATATGTTTTTATATGTATTTTAATTTCCAAAGTAAGTCCAAGCCCCTCCCCCCCCCCAACCCCCTTCCCCCATTAAATTATTTAATTATTAAGAATATTTTATCATCTTAATTATCAATTAATTTACTTATTAGTTTTTACTTTTATAATAAATCATAATATTTAGTTATTTAGTTGTTCGATTTTAAATTAACAAGTTAAATATATAATTAATATGTTTTTGCCAACTAATGATTACATTTACAAATTAAAAAATCCAAAAAAAAAACCCAAACCCCTTAAACGTTTAAACCCCCTTAAACCCCCCAAACCCCCTTAAACCCCCTCAAACCCCCTCAAACCCCCCTAAACCCCAACAAAACCCCCACAAAACCCCCAAATCCCCTAAAACCCATAAATGAACCCAACCCATGACCCAATGGGCCCAACCCACGAACCCAACCCACGAACCCAACCCACGAGCCCAACCCACGAACCCAACCCACGAACCCGTAACCCAGCCCAGCCCAGCCCGGCCCCCAGCCCGGTCCCCAACCCGCCGGGCCGGTTCATGGGTCGACCCTCGTCTGACCCAGCCCGGCCCGGCCCAGCCCGCCCGTTGGCCACCTCTACGCATGTGTAGCCAAGGGCAAAATTGTCCAAATGCGGACTTTAGTAAGTAAAATGAGGGTTTCATTTAGTAACACCCTTAGTTAATTAATTGAAATACTATGTTCCCAAAATGACCTCTTTTGTGTAGATTAATTAATTGAAATATTGAGATACTAGTGTGTATTTAATTTTCATGTGGATAATGGTCGGCCTAAAGAAAGGCTGTTATTTGGCCGAAAATTGGATATGCTTATGGTAATAAATATGTAACAATTATTTGGTTTTCCATGTGGTATTAAGTTGATCAAAAGAAAGGTTTAACATTGACAGGAATTTATTGTTAATATTTGATTACTACACCAAGAGGACCACTTACAAGTTAATTTTTTTATGTCCAAAGACTAAAATTGATGGTGTATGGGATGTATTGCCAATATTTTTTTAAAATCTGTTTAATTAAAGTTGTGTTTTTTTTTTTTTGGAACTTATTGTGAGCTTGCTTTGTTTGTTGCATGTTCTATTCAGTGAATGCTTCTGCTAATGTGATATCTGCCAACATTAATATGATACCATTGCTTGATGGGACAAACTTTTAGATTTAGAAATAGAACGCTATGATCGTCCTTGTTGCATGGATCTTAACCTTGCACTTCGGATTGAGTGCCCCACTGCTCTTACCAATTCTCGTTCTCCTACTAAAAAGGGGAACAAGGAGAAGTGGGAGGACTTTCTCGTGCATTTAGTTTTGATTTCTTTTCCTAAACAATTTAATCAATTTAAGGTCAGTTATAACTGTCAAAAGGAGAAGTGGACTCTAAATGAGCTCATTTCTCATTGTGTTTAAGAGGAAGGGAGATTAAAGCAAGAAAAGACAGAAAGTGCTCATTTGGTATCTACCTCTAAGGACAACAGGAAAAGAAAGAAGGGTAAGGATGTGGTCTCAAAACCACAAAAGAATCAATATGTGCTAACTAAAGCTGAAACTAAAGATTAAACTAAGGATGGATGCTTCACTAGTAGAAAAAATGGAATTTGCTGCGCCTTATTTGCTGCGGTTATTTGGGCTTAAAGAAATAACCGCAGCAAATGAGGTCAAGTTGAATTTGCTGCTGTTAATTTGCTGCGGTTATTGGGGTTGGCCCAAATAACCGCAGCAAACTAGTTAAAAAAAAAAAACCCACTGCACTTTTAATTGAAGGCCAGTACTATACCCAATTCAAAACACCAAAAAAACCCACGCTGCACTGCAACGAACTCCACCAAAAAAACCCACTGCCTGCAACCACCGCTCTGCTCTGCTCTGCAATCGACACTCCACCAAAGGGCCCGACAGCCAGTCGACGAACACCACCACGAGCCACGAAGCATCGATCGACGAGCCATTTGAATCCAGCCCTGCAACGAACCACGAGCCTGCGAATCCAGCCCTGCAACCACGAACCACGAGCCCTGCGAATCCAGCCCAGCAACCACGAACCACGAGCCCTGCGAATCCAGCCCTGCAACCACGAGCCCTGCAACCACGAGCCCTGCGAATCCAGCCCAAAACCACGAGCCCTGCGAATCCAGCCCTGCAACCACGAGCCCTGCGAAGGTAACCTCGTCGTGCCCGGAACCCGCTGCATCTTCTTCCGGCCGTTTCTACTGCAACCACGAGCTTTAGTGAAGGTAACCTCTTCTTTAATTTTTTTTCAATTTTTTTCTGATTTTTTTCCCTAATGTATGAATGTGTTATGTGTTGTTACTAATTTCAAGTCTAAATCTTTGTTTATAAGTTATTTTAATTGTTTGTTTGAACTATATCATAATTAATTTGATTTTTGTTAACATTAGGGTTCATGAGTTCTTTAATCAAATTGGGTTTTTTGAGTTGATTGATTGAGTTTTTTAATCTTGTGTATGAATGTGGTATTTCCATTGTGTTGTTACAAATTTTTGTATTGTTTCAAGTCTAAATCTTTGTTTATAAGTTATTTTAGTTGATTATTTGAACAACATCTTAATTAATTTGTTTTTTTTGTTAACATTAGGGTTCATGAGTCCTTTAATCAAATTGGGGTTTTTGAGTTTTTTTTTATTGATTAAATAAAATTAGAATCTTTATAACTTAATTTTGGTCATGTTAAGTCATTCTATTTTATTTTATTTTTATAGTTTGTGAATGATTAGATTAGACAATAAACATACATGAAGAATATTAGAAATTAGACATCGTATTTCATTGTTTTGGATAATTTGTTGATTGCATTTTATACCTAAAATTAATTAGAATCTTGAAAAGAATGATTAGATGATAAACATATAGTACACAATTATATTTTGTAGATTCAAGAATAAATATTTAATAAAGATATCTAGCATATAAAATTAGTTGAAAATTTTCATGTCTATTGATGATATAAGAAGATTAGATATTAACTATCTATTCATTCTTTGAATTATATATAAATATTTAGGCAATTTTTGGTGTTCTTTGTGCATTTCATACCAATATAAAATATTAATAGTGCTAGTTTGTATGAAATTACAATTCTTATTAGAAATAAGTTCTATCGTTGTAGTTCTCTTTACTCCGATTTGGCCGGATGCGACGCTACTTTAAAGGTTGGGTGGTTGTGCCCTCAACAGATATATGATCTACGATGTGCCAAGGACAGAACTGAAGTGCGAGAGTACCTTGAAACTAGTATAGTAGAGGAAATTCGAGCAAAGAAGAAGTTCATTCTCGCTCCTTA
Organism: Salicornia ramosissima; assembly: GCA_951394345.1. Lineage (NCBI taxonomy): Eukaryota > Viridiplantae > Streptophyta > Magnoliopsida > Caryophyllales > Amaranthaceae > Salicornia > Salicornia ramosissima. Next base: position 18,612,353 of record OX596233.1, on the reverse strand, counting down.
CCTTCAGAGGTAACCCTTCATAATTACCTTGTCCATGTTATACACGGGTGCTTATTAAATTCTTATAAATCAATCACCGACCATCGACTTTTTTATGATGATAGTTCACATTGGGTGCTTCTCTTGATATCACCTTCAACATACACGGTGTATCAATTTGATTCTTGTCGTGTTCAGCCACCACGTGATTTGATGATCATGACTTGGTTGAATCGGTATGTTACTAAAGTAATTGAAATGAGTATTCCATTAACTTGATTCACAACTACTCGTATTTACCATCACCTTATTTTTATTATGATTGGTAATTTTGGTATAGTGTGATGAAAAAGATACGCTCAAGCATGATTACTCCAAATTTGATATCAGTTAAGGTAAATATCCCAATCATGTTGACTCAAGTTATGTGCTTCTTTCCATATTATGAACATATTTTGACTATTCTTGCCTTTTCTATGTGCTATGTAATTCAAAGTGTGCGCAACAGCAGAATGGTGTTGATTGCGGATACTATGTGATGCGCTACATGTATGATATCATCTCTAGCTGTACGAACTCAGATGATCTGGAAACGGTAAGTATTTGTTATTCATTCAAGTGAGTCATAGACTGTATTTGATTAGTTCCAAAACTCTATAACTTTGCTCGAAATCATACAAGTGAGTCATAGGATGTTAATTTCAATGATACATGACATCTATAAACCTTAAAAACATGAACTGGGTTGATTAGTGCTAAGATGGGATTGAAAACACCCAAAACGAGCCAAAAATGACATATTTGGCTTGTTTTTGTTCCAAAACTCTATAACTTTGCCCGAAATCATACAAGTGAGTCATAGGATGTTAATTTCAATGTTACATGACATCTATAAACCTTAAAAACATGAACTGGGTTGATTAGTGCTAAGATGGGATTGAAAACACCCAAAACGAGCCAAAAATGACCTATTTGGCTTGTTTTTGTTCCAAAAACTCTATAACTTTGCCCGAAATCACACAAGTGAGTCATAGAATGTTTATTTGAATGTTATAGGACATCTATGAACCTTAAGAACATGAGCTAGGTTGATTAGTGCTAAGATGGGATTGAAAACACCCAAAACGAGGGAAAAATGACATATTTGGCTTGTTTTTGTTCCAAAACTCTATAACTTTGCCCGAAATCACACAAGTGAGTCATATAATGTTTATTTCAATGTTATAGGACATCTATGAACCTTAAAAACCTGACCTAAGTTGATTTGTGCTAAGATGGGATTGAAAACACCCAAAACGAGCCAAAAATGACATATTTGGCTTGTTTTTGTTCCAAAACTCTATAACTTTGCCCGAAATCATACAAGTGAGTCATAGGATGTTAATTTCAATGTTACATGACATCTATAAACCTTAAAACATGAACTGGGTTGATTAGTGCTAAGATAGGATTGAAAACACCCAAAACGAGCCAAAAATGACCTATTTGGCTTGTTTTTGTTCCAAAAACTCTATAACTTTGCCCGAAATCACACAAGTGATTTATAGAATGTTTATTTGAATGTTATAGGACATCTATGAACCTTAAGAACATGAGCTAGGTTGATTAGTGCTAAGATGGGATTGAAAACACCCAAAACGAGCCAAAAATGACATATTTGGCTTGTTTTTGTTCCAAAAACTCTATAACTTTGCCCGAAATCACACAAGTGATTTATAGAATGTTTATTTGAATGTTATAGGACATCTATGAACCTTAAAAACATGAGATAGGTTGATTAGTGCTAAGATGGGATTGAAAACACCCAAAACGAGCCAAAAATGACCTATTTCGCTTGTTTTTGTTCCAAAACTATATAACTTTGCGATCGATTGTTAAATATATATAAGTGTATTTATCTCTTGATGTTTTTGTGTGTTTATATATGCGTATGTTAATTATATAATCTATTTGACAATGTTTAATTTAGTTTAATTCGTTTTTATATTAATTATTAGGTTTTATCCACATCGGTTCGAGAAGGATCATTCACCGCTGAAGAAATTGGCGAGGTTCGGGACAAGCTTGCCAAATTCTTGTATACGCATGGTTCGTGTTGATACTTGTACAATCAATTTCTCAAATTTGTATTAGTAATTGATTAAGATTCAACATTTAGTATTAATTAGTGTCTTATGAATAATTTAGTAGTTTATTGTATTCTTGTACAATTGGTAAAATTAAGTTGTATGTATTCGATTATTAGTATTTATTTGTCCGTGCAATTATACATCCAAGAACGATCTTTTGCACCTTGGATGGAGAGTTAATTGATAGCAAACGTTCTAATTCATCACAATTTAATGTGATTTATATATATTAATTGCAAAAAACCCAAATAATTCCTCATAATTTGCGTCATTTTGCTGCGGTTATTGATGAATTTTGCTTTGTTTTTAAGCATCATTTGCTGCGGTTGTTTAGAAAATACTGCTGCAAAAAAGAACTATTTGCTGCGGTTATTAATCAAAACCGCTGCAAAAAGGAACCCTATTTGCTGCGGTTATATTGAACAACCGCAGCAAATAGCTGCACCTTTTGCTGCGGTTGAACCGCAGCAAATGAAAAAAGGGGTTTTTGCTGCACCCTTGATTTGCTGCGGTTCATAACCGCAGCAATAACCCCTGCCAGAACCGCAGCAAAACGCATTTTTTCCACTAGTGCTTCTTCTTTGGTAAGAAAAATCATCAGAAGAAACAATGCACTAAGTACCACATTGGGCGTGCGAAAAAGGGTATGTTTCTTTCTTTTGTATGTTCTGAGGTCAATTTGACTTTGGTACCTAAAAACACTTGGTGGCTAGATTCTGGTGCTACTACTCACATAAGTGTGTCCATAGGGATGGTTGAATTACAGAAAATAGGGTGATGGTGAAAGATACATCTATGTCGGTGACGACAAAGCAATTGAGGTTAAAGTAATAGGAACTTTTAGACGGAATTTAATTTATGTTTCTGCATTAGACAAATCTGGTTATCTTTGCTCTTTTAGAAACAATAAAGTTAGACTTTTTCATAATTCAAAATTGTTTGGATATGGTTTTCTTTATCTTATTTTGATAACCTATATATGCTTGAAACAATTGCTTCATCTAATGAAAATTTGTATGTTAGTTCTTGTGGTACCAAAAGGAAACTAGCCAATGAAAATTCTTCATCACTTTAGAATCAATGTTTAGGATATATTTCTGAACAAAGAATTGAAAGACTTGTGTCAGATGTAATTCTTGATTCCCTTGATTTTTCAGATCTTGATGTATGCATTAATTGCATAAAGGGAAAACAAACAAACAAAAGGAAAATAGGAGCCAAAAGAACTTCGTGTGTCTTACAACTAATCGATACACATATTTGTGGTCCATTCCCTACGGCTTCTTGGAATGGACAACAATACTTTATTACGTTTATAGACGATTACTCTCGTTACGGCTAACTATTTTTGATTCATGGGAAATCTCAAGCACTGGATATGTTCAATCTTATAAGGCCGAAGTTGATAACCACCTAGGCAAAAGAATTAAGAAAGTCAGATCTAATCGTCCCTCAGTACACCATGCTAGGAAGTCCTCAAATGAATGGAGTTGCTGAAAGACGGAATAAGACTCTAAAGGATATGGTGAGGAGTATGATCAGTTATACGACCTGTTGAGGTGATTTTTGGGTCACAACAATGTAAATGTGTTTATAGGCTCGAGAGCTAGTCCAGATTCCACGTAGTGTGCTCGTTGATCTACACAAAGAACAAACGTGAGCTACCCCCGGAGATGTTCCGGGGAAAGACTCTCCGACGCTCAAGTCAGTTAGGTGTAAGAGTATAAGAATGTAGAGAGGGAAAGTGAGGGAGAAGTTTGAGGTGTGTTTTATATTTTTTGGATACCTTTGCATGTGCATGGCTAGGGGGTATTTATAATACCTTGAGAATATAAGAGGAAAACTGCCCCTGGTAGGTTGAACTGGACCTAGTAGGCTGGACTAGAGCTGGTCATTAACCCTAGACCTGGTAGGCGTTCCTCTGACCTGGTAGGTTGGACCTGGACCATGTTGCTGTTCTCAGGACCTGATAGATATGATCTTAACCAGGTAGGTGCTTGAGCGTGGATTTAGGTAGCCAGGTCCCCTGTACGGGCTTTATCTTGTACTTGGGCCTGGTCCTTCTTGTGGGCTTTCCTTTTGGTGTGCCTCTTTCATTCGTTGATGGCTGGACTGGGCCTTAGCTTTGTATGTGGCTGGCCCAGTAACTAATGGGTGCATTTTGCCCCATCAATTTGCCCCCCAAGTCCATAAAAATTAAGTACGAATTTTTATGGATTTTGTCGAGTGGGCCTTAGTCCTGGTAGCAGGACCTCATGAACAGTCTTCTTCTTCTTTTGAATTTGAAGAGTTTTTTTTTAATTTTTTTTTACAGTTGAGGAACGTGGAGCAGCAGTTATGGCAACTTTAATTGCTCCACTTACCATCGTGTTTAGTGGGCTGACAGGGCGAGAGGGATGTATTTAAGGGAGGAGTTGAGGGGTTTTTTAGAATTCATCCAAAAAATTTCTCACTCTCCCAATTTCTCACTCTCTCTCTCACCCTTCAATTCTCTGAATTTGCTCTTCTTCTACTCATTCCCTTCGAAAAATTCAATTTCTCTCCCAAAAATGGCAGAACAGCCCTCCAATTCTGAGCTTTCCTTGACTCTTAACGAGCCTGGTGACGAAATTTTTGATGATGGCCCAAATGTAAGTTGCGACGCCATCATCGCAGAACAGCTCCAGGAGATGGAGAGGGAGCTTCCACAGGAACCGGAGCAGGAGCAGGGCAGGGCCCTGGTAGTTAGGAATGAGGACCGGAGGGTCCAAATTAGAATTAGCGGTCCTGTAGGCAGGGACCACTACTTAGATGCTGAGGGGCGGTGGACCTCAGTGAGGTGGGAGGACCCTGAAGCTCTCCACGGGGTCATGCACATCAGGCCTTCCACGGTCTTTTTGGGGAAGATACACCAGCTCAGCTTGGTGTCTAGGGCAAACATCCTTGCCTTGGCACCTGGTCTGGATGGATACCAGTTTTTTCCTCCCTCTTCCGATTCTTGTGCCTGGGACCCTGAACTAGGTCACATTGCTGTCTTCCTTGCCCACCTGAATTCTGGGGGTAAGGTTCCCTCTACATCCCTTCATAGTGGAGATGTTAGAGGTTTGGAACGTGTGCTTGTCACAACTGGTACCCAAGCCATTCAAAGGCTGGTTGGGTTCATCTAGGTGTGTGAATTCAGGGGTTTCCCTCTGAGCTCAAGGGCTTTCCGGACCATGTATAGGTTGAAGCCGTACCGTGGATCCAACATGCCAAAGGGATGGTGGACGGTGGAGGTCCTAAGGCAGGATAATGAGACCTACGCTACCACCTATCCCAAGCCCAGGGAGATGGGGCATTGGTACTATGAATTTCTGTGGTTGGGGGTCCCATTAGAGAGCAGTGACCCCAATGTGTATCTGCCAAGGACTGAGTGGGCCAGGCCCAGGAATACGGAGTGGGTAGGGTTCGAGACGTTGTCCGCTACTGATCAGGCGGTGGTCAGAGAGTTTGCTGCTTACCCCCCTACCAGCAGCACTGGGAGCACCACGCCCGTGGTTTGGCTTCCACACCTGGACCTGTTTAGGAACGAGGATTATCTAGCCTTGTCTAATCTCAGCTGCAAAATGACTAGAGGTACTTTCTTTTTTCCCCTTTTTGTTGCATGATTTTCCTTTCTTGTTTATTTTGCAGTGCTTCTTTGCTTTTTGAGTTCTAGTTGTCTTGGGTGCAGCTTTAGTCTCACCATCTTTTTGACTTGTTTTTGGCAGCTGAGGCCCAGGTGAGGGTGGACTTTGAGAAGCTGGGGGTGGGCGACCAGGGGAGGCCTTCCAGGGTCATTCCTACGGAGCCTCCAACCAGGATGAATTTTGTCCTGCTGGAGAATGACAAGAGTCTCCCTCTTCGTCCTGCTCCCAGGTTCATAGCATTCAACCCTGATGCTGTCAGGGGTGCTCCAAGCAGGTTGCCTCCCAGGCCCAAGGTGGATGCTGAGTCTCCTTCTTCAATCGCTTCAAGACTGGTGACTGAACCAGCTAGGAGGTCCAGGAGGAGTGCTGGATTGACTCCTCCTGTGGCTGGGAGTGCCAGGGCAGCGGCAGCTAGACGTCAGGGGTCTTCCTTGGCCATCAATGAAGGTGGGGCCCTGGCAGGTAAAAGGTCCAAGTCTCCCGGTGGCGAGGAGGCAAGCCGGAAAGGGAAGGAGGTCGTGACTGTTGATGACGACGACGATGATGATGATGAAGATGATGAGGAGCCTTTGAGGCTGAGGAGGAGGAGGGTCTAGGAAGAGGTTGGACTTCACACTGCCATGGCCATCCATGAGGATGACCTGGCTCAAGCAGACCTGGGCTCTCCTGGTGGTGAAGATGAGTTCCTTCTGGGGAGCCATCCTTCTGACAGGGCTGGGCTTTCTAGCATGCCCTCCTACTCCCAACTTTCCAACTGGAGTGGGAGGTCTGCTGAGATGGCTGGCCCTGTCAATTCTGTTACCCCTGCCCCCCATGTGGGGGTAGAGAAGCTAATTTCGGAGGCACCTGGTGCCTCCACATCTAATGACCAACCAACAATAGCAACAACAACTACAACAACAACAACAGCAACAGCGATACCCACAACAACAACAACAACAACAACAACGATACCAACAACAACAACAACAACAGCGATACCAACAACAACATCAATAACAACAACAATAGCAACCACAACCAAAACAATAGCAGAAGCAGAAGTAGCACCAGCACAAAATACACTTCCTTCATACAATCTGCCCTTTGAGCTGGCAGCCCTATTTAGCTCTGAGTTCCCTGTTCCTGAGGAGGGGAGCTTTGATGCTTCCCCTGGTGTATCCTCTGATAGGTACATCAGGGGGATGTTGCATAGTGCCCTGCGTCCCCAGGACAGGCCCTCCAGCTCTGTTGCAGACCCTGGGATTACCCTGAGATGGGTGATTGGCCTGGTATGAAATTTTCTTGCTTTCTTTTGCTTTAATTAGTCTGCTATTTCTTTCATCTGAGACTTGTAATTTGTTGTCTTCTTGCAGGTGGTGAAGTATGGGCTGGTAGCCAGCGAGTTCCTGACCTTTGGCCTACCTTATCTAACCTATGCTGGGGACAAGATAAATGGCCTGCAGGAGGAGGTGGTCTCTGTCAAGCAGAAGTACCTGACTCTCCTCAATGAACAGTCCCGGTCCTTTGGATTGCTGACACTGAGAGGACCAGGGAAGAGGCTTTGGGCCAGCTGAGAGAGGCTCAGAAGTAGCTTGTAGGGGCCAAAGAGCAGGTGGAGCAGGCCAAAGCTGAGGCTGCTGAGGAGAAGACCCAAGCTGACCAGATCAGGGAAGGCCTTCAGTCCAGGGTTGAGGACTTGGAGGAGGTTGGAAGGAGAAAAGACGAGAAGCTGGTGGAGCTTGAGGAGAACAACCATGCTCAGACTGAGGAGCTCCAGGCCCTTAGGGCCAGCACAGAAAAGATGAAGAACCAGCTGGAAGAGCTTGAGGGGGAGTTGGAGTCTAAGGCTCACCTTACCAGGACAGACCAGGATTTCAATGATTATTTCTTTGACGTCTGGTTGTCTGCCTTCAGGTGTGTTAAGCATAGATATCTTGATGTGGATTGGGAGTTGGTGGAGGAAGGTTACAGAGCTGGCCAGGGTTCAGTGCCCCTGGCTGGTGAAGTGCTTCCTTCCTCCAACCAGGAGTATTTACATCCTTTGACTCCTGGGACACCTGCCACTCCAACACCTGAGGATGCTCCAGCCCCTTCCCTTGCTCAACCAGTTGTTGTATTGTAACTAACATTTAAAATGCCCGTTACAAAATAATTAATTGTAACCAACAAATTTAAGGCAAGTTACAATAAGGGAGTTACAATTAGTGATTTTTTTACTAGTGAACCCTAAAAATTCTGAGAAATAAAACAGAAGCAAAAATGGCAAAAAAAACCTTTAAAAATTTGAGAAAATTCAAAACAGCAATACCTTAACTAAAAATTCAGAGAATGGCACAAAAATAACTCTAAAACCCTAAAAAACCAAGAAAACCTAAATTCCAAAATGAATAGCCCAAATTTAGCCTCTAAAAATCAGAAAATGTATAACCTAGATTTAGACCTCCAAAACCCAAAATATTACAACCCCAAACAAATCAAATGAGGAAGAAATAACAAACCTTTCCATAAAATGGGAACGTGATTAACCAAAGCGAACAGAAGAAGAAGTTGCGATTGAATTTCATGAACTTTTCAAGGACATTTGATTGAAAATCCAAACAAAAGAAACGAAGCCATTGTATGAAATTTCATGAACTTTTCAAGGACGTTTGATTGAAAATCCAAACAAAAGAAACGAACCCTAACCGTGAAAACCCTAAGTAAAGTAAAATATTACCTCAAAATGAAGCTGCTTCAACGGAGATCGATCGAAAGATGAAAGATGGAAACCTTACTTGCATGGAGTCCTTGAATCTCAGATTCGAAGCCAGGAGAGATGTAGAATGAGCTTAGGGTTTTGGATTGTTTAGGCAAAGAAAGCAATGAGAAGAGAAAAAGGAGTAGAACAGGGGAGTCGAGGGGGGAAGGAGTTGATTATGAAGAATGTGAAATGCACGTGACCGAGTTACTGTTCATAGATGAACAATAACTTCTTATTGGCTTTTTATTATGTTATGTATATATATATATATATACATATATAGAAGTAGGCTCATGTGAGAAATGTAGTTTTGGTGAGAAGGGTGAGAAGCAACCACATCCCTTTGATCAACAAATAAATGGCTAAGATTAAAGTTGATTTTCCCTCCTTACTCCTTCTATTGTTTGGAGTCAATTTATCCATGGCATAAAATCAATGTATTTTTACTCAATGTATTTATAGTATATTTTGAATGTACCTATAGTTGTTAATTAGTGTACCTCTAGGTTATAGTTGATGTATTTATCTCTTCTTACATTTCTCACCATAAGAAATTTCACACCGGAACCCAACCCTATATATATATATATATATGGTCAGGATCATGTGAGAAATGTTCTTTAGGTGAGAAAGGTTGTTTATATGAGAAAAAATCTTGAGCGTTGATTTATTTTGATCTAAAGGCTAAGATTTTATGGGTTTTTTAATTTAAAATAATTTTTTTTTAAAAAAACCCCTAAAATTTCTCCCCTCCCTTCCTTAGGATTAGGATTTTTTTATATTTTTTTTTCTTTATGACTTTCTAAAAAAAACAATTTTTTTTGTTTTGAATATTTTTATTTTTAAAATATCAATTTTATGGATTTTTTTTCTAGATTTGTTGTATTTAAAAAAAAAGATTCGAGCGTAATTTAGAGTATGATTAATGAAATTTAGAACATAGTTCCTAAAATTTAGAACATGGCTATAAACTTTAGAGCATATACATATATAACTCAATATTCAATTAAAAAATAGAAATTTACATTTTTTATTTAAAAAATTATAATTTTAAGGCTTAATTTTTTAAAAAATTTACGATATTAAAAAAATCATAATTTTAAGGCTTAATTTTTTTAAATGATTTTTTTTTAATAAATATTTCAAGTTCATAAAATAATCAACATTAGATCAAAATAAATCAAAACTCTAGTTTTATCTTATATGGTTTGGAAACTATATTATAAAAATTTAGAACATGACCCGTACAATTCAGAATGTGAATCATAAAATTTATAGTATTTTATTTATAAAAATTTTAATATTTCATATACTTAAAATAAACCCAACAATAAACTGACATTTTCTGCATACATACACATATTAGAACATGACTTATAAAATTTTGAACATGGGTTGTTAAATTTACAACATAACATTTAAAAGTTAGAACAAAGCTTTTAAATTTTGAACATGGCTTATAAAATTTTGAACATGGCTTATAGAATTTTGAACATGACTTATAGAATTTGGAACACGAGTACTTACGAACAAATAAACAAATAACTTGAATTTTAGATATTTTTTATTTTATGAAAAAAACCAATTTTTTGAATTAAAAAAAATATTTAAAAAAACGTATTTTAAAAAAAAACAGATTTTTTTTTTGTTATAAAAAATAGAAATTGTAACGACCCGGAATTTTGGGCCAGAAAATTTCGCGGTTGTTAATGTTATTTATTCAATTTTAGTCCAAAGGGCCCAGTAAAATTGGACTGTTTTTATTTTTAGCCAATCCTTTCTCTTCCAAATTGGGCCGAAGACCCAATTTTTCTTTCTTTTCTTTTTGGGCCGGTCCTCCTTGCTTTATTTGGGCCAAGGTTGTTATGTTAATTAATTAAATTTTAATTAATATTTTTTGATGATTAATTTATTTAATTAATTTAAATTGAGCTAATTACCCATTCAAAGTTGTTGTATGACCAACAACTACTCTTCCCTTTTTTTTCTCATGTGTACACGGCAGTTTGAAGGGGTTTAGGGCTGGTTTGTTTTTTTTATTTATTTTTATTTATTTTATTTTCTTTATATATAGGACCCCTTCACTTCTTTTTGGTCCTATTGCTTATTTTGCTCCAAACCCTAAAGAATTTCTCCTCCTTTCCCCTCCTAAATTCAGCCGAGCATATTGTATACCTTGGATTAATTTTGCGTTTTAAGGTAACTAGCTTTCTCACTTAATTATTGGGTAGCAATTCACATAGTTAATTAGGAATTAAAATTCATGAAAATTGTAGGGTTTTAATCTTGTTTTATGCCAAAATTGCCGAGTGATGTGATGAAGAATTTAGATGTGTTCTTTCATGTTTTTCTTGATTTAATTGTATGTTTATGCATGATTTAATTATTAGAATTATTGTAATTTAAATCGTGAAATTTTAAGCATGTAATCGAATTTAGGCATGATAAATTCTGATTTTTGTTGAGAATTTTCGAGTGAGCTAAGAATGTCATTTGGAATTATTTCTTGTAATTTTCTTGAATTTTTGTATGATAATCTTGATAGTATAATCACTTTAAATTGCATGATAAATTCTGATTTGATTATGTTGGCACTCGAAATTGCATGAATAATTCTAGATTTTTGATTCTTGTTTTCCTCTTAAATTGTCGAGTGATACAACATTTTAGTAATGAATTTTTGCAATGTTTCTTGATTATTCTAAGCATGATTATGATGTATTTTAATTAATAAAATTTATATCATGTATATTTCTAAAATCTACTTACTCTCGGGATTTTCCCGAGTGAGCTAAAGATTAAAGAAAGTATTAAAAGTATGATTTCTATGTAATCTTGACCCTAATAAATTAGTCACATGAATCTTTAATGTAATCCTTGAAATTGTATAAGTGATCTTGAATTTCCTTTAGGAATGCCGTGTGTAATGGGATTAAAGCATGATAAATTAATTCTTGAATCTTGATTTTAATCATGTTAAATGATGTTAGTATGATTTTTATGAATATTGTCTAATGAACTTAATTATTTGTTGTCAATTGAATTTATATAATTTAATTGCATAATTTTTGGTAAAGTTGGTATAATTGTCGAGTGACTAAAAATAAGGAAAGATAGAAATTTTATTCATATTTTGGGTAATTTAGGTAATTAAATTGATTAATTAAATTAGATTAAGAATTTAATTAATAATTGTTGTAAATATGAAAATGTCGTGTAAAGGGGTTTGAAATAGTCCTAATTAACTAATTTTGACTTATTATTAATTTAGGAATAATTTAATAATAAAAAGTTACGGTCAAAATAATTAATAGGGATAAGTTGCAAAGTGTAGTGATTAAAAGGAACATTATTACTAATATAACCTTAATAGGGCCGAATGATATGAGTATAATAACATAATTATATTTTGGATATTGTTACAATTTAATATATATTAAGGTTAGTATCCGAAGGGATAAGATTATAAGTATAAGTTGTATATGTTATAAGGATAGTATACTTATAAGAAAATAAGATGCATAAGATATTATTAGGGATAAGAAAGGAAACAGAGTAATAGCTATACATGTTATGTCTCGGTCTCTGGCTAGGAAAGACTTGGTATTTAAGGTGGCCAATATACGTGCCGCACCTCTCTTTCCTGGGACTCCGAACATTTCATTTCCTATTACGGTCACCTAGTATTATCCTAATATATGATATGATTAAATTAATGAAGATATAAGATACAATATGGACGCCCACCTGATGATACACGAGTCGTTAGTGGGTTAAGTCAGAGCCACTGCTCAATGGGACGAACACACGAGTTCCCCCGAGTAGTTTTGGGTCTTAGGACATGTAGTCGTCTGGTAGTGGTACACGAGCCGCTACTAGGAGTTATGGCCATAGCTTAGACTTAGTGGTGAAACACGGGATCCGCTACGGGATTGAGTACACGAGCTCCTCCCGGCATGTTCTAGGAAGTTATGGTGAAACACGAGATCCATAACGAGTTATAGTGACCGGTCCAACAAAGATGTTATATTATGATTATACGATTGATATGTTAAGATGAAATCATAAGATGAAGATTAAGATGATTTCAAAGATGATAAGATAAGTTATGATCGTATATGATATGATATGTTAAGAATATGATAAGATATGATTACGACAAGAAATGAATGATGATATGATAAGATATGAATTATGATATGATAAGATTAAGATAATGTAATGATGATGATAAATTAATGATATATTTTAAGAAGGGTTAAGTATAAGTTAAGGATTGGGATAATTTAAGAAGTATATTATAAGTCTTCCGCTGTGTATTTCTGTATTTATGAGTATGTATGTGTATGTATAATTATACGGATGTTGTATGTATTTGGTATGTTTTCTAACCGTACTTGCAGGGTTGGTTATACGTATTTTATACGTAGTTATACGTATTCTAACCGTATTTCTGCAGGGGTATTTATACGTATTTTTAAACGTATCTTTATACGTATTTTTTATACGTATTTGTATACGTATTTTATACGTACTTTTATACGTAATATTATACGTACGTTTTTATGGAATTTGTGTATCTTGTGTAAAGCATGTATTAACTCTTTTACAGTTTTTATGATATTTTTCTATGATATTATGTGTTTGGTGGTCCCTCGATTAAATGGGACAACCTAGTTACTCGCCACTGACGGTGGACCCCCCCCCCTCAGTTTCAGGTGATGTTGCAGCAGATTAGAGCGGGCTTCGCCGGATGGGCTCGAGAGTTTAGGCCTTTATTTTAAGTTTTCTAGTTTATCCAGAACTACTTAAACCTTTATTTAGTTTTTACTATGATCCCAGCATGTTGGGACAGTATTCCAGATTTTAAATGTAATAACAATTAGTGGATTATTATGGATTCTAGCAGCTATATTAATAAAAGATAATTCTTTCATTTATATTGTTGAGTTATTGTTTAATTAGATTAAGTAATGATCCGAATGTCGATTTCCCTTCGTAAATCGACAAGCTAAAAAGTCGGGTCGTTACAGAAATATACTACTTAAATTAAATTACCAAGTTACCCTTACTAACAAAAACACAAGATCAAATAACAACCCTTAGATCTAAAATTATATGCGGTGCAGATGTTTTCTCACATAAAAGTCTTGTTCACCTAAAGCACCCTTTCTCACACGATCCTATTCATATATATATATATATAGGAATAGAATCGTGTGAGAAAGCATCTGCACCGCTGACAATTTTAGATCTAAGGGTTGATGTTTCATCTTTATTTTTTTTAGTAAGGGCAAATTGGCAATTTAATTGATTAGTATATTTCTAATTTTTTGTTAAAAAAAATTGTTACTTTTTTTTTTAAATCATATATTTTGTTTTTTTTTTTAAAAAAAAATCTGCTTATTTATTTTTTTTTTGTAATAAAAAAATCAGTTTTTTTTTTAAAAAAAATATTAAGTTTTTTTTTTCCTGATTTTTTATTTTTTTTAAAAAAATCTATTTTTTTATATATAAAATCTAGTTTTTTTAATATAAAATTCTACTTCATTTTTTTTTTGTTCGGAAGTACATCTTAATATGTTCAAAATTTTATGAGTCATGTTCTAAAATTTTTACGCCATATTCATAATTTTATAAGCTTTGTTCTAATTTTTATACACCATGTTCTAAATTTAAAAAACCATGTTACAAAGTCATCATATTCTAATGTATATGTGTGCTTAAAATATTATATAAAAATATTAAAAAGCAATATTTTAAAGTAGTTTATTGTTTGTTTTATTTTAAGTAGATGAAATATTAAAAAATTTATACATCATGTTGTAAATTTTATAAGATATTTTCAAAACTGTATACAATAAGTTTGAAATTGAATAAACTTATTTTTTTTTAAATAAATAAAATGATAAGATTATAATAAAATTATTGACCTTTTATACAAAAAAAATATAATGAAATATATACTTGAACAATTGAATATTATTTCAAAATATTCTTAATATTTTGTATTGAGGTTGATCTATGGAACCCGTAAAAAATAAAAATAAAAATAAAAACAAAATAACTTATTTTTCATTAACCATATTCTAAATTTTATATGATATGTTCTAACTTTTATATGATATGTTCTAAATTCTATATGACTAATTGACTATATGAGAGGATATAATGGTTTAACGCATTCCAAATTTTAGTTGTTTTTTTGATAACACATAAATTTAAGTTTTTTTTTTATAAAAAATAAATTTTTATTTTTTTTGATAAAAAAATAAATGTTTTTTTTTTAATTTATCCCCTAACAAATAGGGGTTAGTTACGTAAGTTTTTTTAATTAAAAAAAATAGTCCATTAAATCCTAACCATTAGATCTCACTAAATCGACGCTCTAGATATATACTCACGTAAACAACCTTTCTCACCTAAAGAGGCTTTCTCACACAAAATTTAGAATATGGTTAATAAAATTTAGAACATTAAATAAGTTTTTTTATTTTATTTTTTATTTTTACGGGTTCCATAGATCAACCACAATACAAAATAATAAGAATATCTTGAAATAATATTCAATTGTTCAGGTATATATTTTATTATATATTTTTGTATAAAAGGTCAATAATTTTATTATAATTGTATCATTTTATTTATTTTTTAAAATATAAGTTTATTCAATTTCAAACTTATTGTATACAGTTTTGAAAATATCTTATAAAATTTAGAACATGATGTATAAAAATTTTAATATTTCATCTACTTAAAATAAAACAAACAATAAACTACTTTAAAATATAGCTTTTTAATATTTTTAATATTTTAATCACACATACACATTAGAATATGATGACTTTGTAACATGGTTTTTAAATTTAGAACATGGTGTATAAAAATTAGAACAAAGTTGATAAAATTATTAACATGTCGTAAAAATTTTAGAACATGACTCATAAAATTTGGAACATATTAAGATGTACTTCCGAACAAAAAAAATGAAGTAGAATTTAGATTTTAAAAAATAGATTTTATGTATAAAAAATAGATTTTTTTTTTAAAAAAAATAAAAAATCAGGAAAAAAACTTAACAAAATCTTTTTTTTTTAAATATTAAAAAGCATATTTAAAAAAAATGATTTTTAAAAAAAATGATTTTTAAAAAAAAAACAAAACATTTTTTTTTTTAAAAAAAAGATTTTTTTTAACAAAAAAATTAGAAATATATAAATCAAATTAAATTACCAATTTTCCCTTACTAAAAAAAAATAAAGATCAAACATCAACCCTTAGATCTAAAATTGTCAACGGTGCAAATGTTTTCTCACATAAAACCCTTCTCACCTAAAGCACCCTTTCTCACACGATCCTGTTCCTATATATAGGGTTGGGTTCCGGTGAGAAGCACTCTTATTGTGAGAAGGTGAGAAATGTATAGGTACATTACATACAATATATAGGTACATTAAAAATGTGTTCCAAGTACATTAGTTTATTGTATAAATAGATACATTAAGGAGCTATAACAAATACATCTACTAAATACTATGGATACATGAGGTCCAGCTATACATGAAACGCCCAAATTTTAAGTAGATTAAATTAAAAAAAAAATATGTAAATAAATTAAAAAATTTGCTCATATTTCAAGTACTTTAATGTATATTTTAAGTATAATCCATTAATTTTATTCTAGTGCAAATTAGATAAGAAGCATATTAAAAGCATTGTACTGTTGTATGAAGATCGACGCTGATTCATTTTTCTTTTAATTGAATTACAGTGATGGATTTCAACTCTCTCAATTATTTTCTCTCCAATTTCTATATTCATTTTGCTTTTAATTGAAATACAATGATGGAATTCATCTCTCTCAATGATTTTCTCTCCATTTTCTATAATCTTTCATATGCTGATGGTATTAAGTTACTAAAATTGCATCAATGGAGGACTGAAGGCGGGACCTCCATTACCGAGCTCCTAAAATTGCAGCAATGGAGGACCATGGGCTTGACCTCCATTGTTGAGCTTCATGCCTTCAAGAGGTTTGGGCAAAGTAGAGGTGAAGGAAGGAGAGGAGAGGTAAAATAAGGTTAATGATGGTGAGTGCGTGGGAAGACAATTACTGAAGGAAAAAAAAAAGTGAAAAAAAATCAATTTAATCTTAATCGTAGGTTGTTAATTAATCCAAGGGTCACAATTGCTTCTCACCCTTCTCACCATAAGATCATTTCTTATATGAACCTAATTCTATATATATATATATATATATATAGGAACAAGATCGTGTGAGAAATGGTGCTTTAGGTGAGAAGGGTTTTTATGTGAGATGTACTTCTGAACAAAAAAAATGAAGTAGAATTTTAGATTTAAAAAAATAGATTTTAAATATAAAAAAAAGATTTTAAAAAAAAAAAAAATCAGGAAAAAAACATAAAAAAAAATTTTTTAAAAAATTTTTTTTTTTTTATAAAAAAATTATTAAAAAGCATATTTAAAAAATATATATGATTTTTTTTTAAAAAAAAACGTAACTTTTTTATTAAAAAAAAAAAACAGATTTTTTTAATCAAAGAATTAGAAATTTATAAATCAAATTTAATTAACAATTTGCCCTTACTAAAAAAGAAAGATCAAACATCAACCCTTAGATCTAAAATTGTCAACGGTGCAGATGTTTTCTCACATAAAAACCTTTCTCACCTAAACCACCATTTCTCACACGATTATATATATATATATATATATATGGGAAATCCTTATGAATTTATGAGCGTACTTTAAAACCATGTCAAATATAAAAATATGAACACGAATGATAAACAAATGAAGGGAAACATTATATTCCTCTTCAAACAAAATCTCGTTAATCTTATCTTCCCCCCAAACACGACATCCTCTAAAGAAAGTATATCATATCAAGTCTAAAAAAATTAATCCAATAGGGAGACCATCATAAAAAAGTAACACCTTTATTCCTTAAACATTTTAGAGTATCCAACAAAGCAACAACGAACAATTTTAAAGTTTAGCTTCATTTTATTTGGCCTATAAGGCCTTACCTTAGCAGGATAACCCCAAATGCGCACTTTAAAAAAAAATCTATAATATAATGGATTTCTCACAAGTCCATAATTCATAAGGGGCTCCAAAATTTATCTTAATTTAACTTCTATTTTAGCCTTATTTTCCATATTTTGATTTCTTTTGTGGATACAAAACCACATCCTTGTCCTTATTTATTCATTATAATACACTTTATAGTGAAAGATGTCAACTAAACACTTTATGTCTTTTATTGCTTCAAACTCTCTTCCTCTTAAAAATCATGAGATATTGCATATTTAGAAGTCATTTATCCTTTTACCTTAAACTGGTTAAACAATTAGGAAGAGATATTAGCGCCAAATGCGTGAGCAAGTTCATAGACCGCATTAACTTAAAGGCCTTTAAATATGAAGCAATATAAAAAATTTCCGTAATGTGTTCCTTTAATCATGTGTCCTTTTCCCTTAAACCTTATGGAAATGAAGGCCACCAAAAGTTGTACCAATCCCCCTTATCTTTATAGCAAAACGCTACACTTTTAAATCCTGAAAATAATAGAATACTTGATATATTTATCTTTGGACTTAATAACCCTTAATGACTCCGAAATTTAATGTTCCATGAAACTATTACTCTTTTAATTTGACCATTCTCACTTCTCCATGCTACCCTCATAGTGGAGAAATTTTAAATTTGAAGTGTTGCGAGATGCTCATTCGAATAACAAGGTTTAGATTATATAACCAAGAACATTCAAAATGTTATCTTTATAACCCTTAAACAGATTAATATATTGACAATATATGATAAGTTGGTTTATTTTGTGTTTTTCCCCCTTATTTTGTATGGTTTTATTGTGCTAACTGTGCTTTTAGGAGTCGTTTTACCGCTAATAAGTTGGTTTGGAGTGTTTTATGTCCTTTTCATGTTTTTCACATAATTTAGATAAAAGATGTTCCAAATGGGACAAAATACCATCGAAGTACACCAAGCTAGTAAAAGGAGAAACATTAGGATGTCACGGTGAGTAGACTGTAAATGGGTCGACTTCGGTTGGGTTCGGGTTAACCCATTAATATAAATGGGTTGAAATTCCCAACTCTAACCCAATCCATTTAGTTAAACGGGTTGAAATTCTCAACCCAACCCAAACTTATAAATAAATGGGTTGACACAATAACCCGTTTAATAATATTATCATGTTTTCATTAGCATCAAATAAATTTATACCAACTATATGTCTATACTATTATGTGGACAATAATAACCCACGATAGCCATATATAATATAAGTCATATTGTTAAGAATTTACAGATAATAGAATGGTAGTAATTAATCATTAACAACCTTTTGAGTTCTAATGCTCAAGAATCAAGATAAAAACATTAGATTTTAATACATTACAACTAGGGATGTCAAATTGGGTTAACGGTACATGTTAGGGTTGACCCAAACGGGTTCGGTATATTTTCAGTTCAGGTTGAATCAGTTATCTCGTCCAACAATTCAGTTCAGGCTATTTCGGTAGCAGGTCATAACAGGTTGTCTTTTTCTCGGTTAAAGTTCAGTTCAGGTTCAGGTCATTAATGGTCGGGCCTATATCAGTTCAGTACAAAACAATTCAGATTAATATTGGTCAACGATAAGAAACGATTTTTTTTCGGGTTGAAGCCAGTTTGTATCGGGTTTTATTAGAGTGTCAATTAGATCGGAATTTGACAATATTTTGGGGTTAACGTATGTATGTACATATGTATGTATGTATGTATGTATGTATGTATGTATAAAAAAATCGCATTTTAAACTAACGTCCATATAAATTGAGTGAAATGATTTTTTCTACGAAGAAATAGTAATTTTATTCATTCATCAACAAGATCAGATCTTATAATTTCCAATATTTCCTCCGAACCTTCAAATTTGAGTCAAATGATTATTAACACTTGGTGAAAAGTACTTTCAAATTTGATTACAACTAGTACTCCTTTCATTTCATAGAATGTTCCATATATAGGTGAACGGACACTTTCGTATATAAAAATATTTCATATAGAATAATGTAAGTAAAATGTTTCAGGCTTCAGTTCAGGTCAAATTATGTAACGAGTTGATTACAGTTTAGTTCAATTCAGTTCAGTTTCTTGAATTTTCAAGTTCGAGGCAGGTCATTATCAGTTCAGTTCATATATTCAGTTTGGGTTTAGGTCAGTTCAGGTTATTAATATATGGGTCACTTTCAGTTCAGGTCAATTTCAAGCTATGGGTCACTTTCAGTTCAGGTTATGATTTGAACAATTTAGTTAATCCAACGGGTCTCAACCCAAACTGACATCCCTAATTACAACCACTTGCATAACGCATGAAGTATCTATAACCTAATAAAAATATGAAAGTGATATATAAGATTAGTACGTCAATTCAACTTAAAACTAATTTTATTACAACATATATTCTTAATTGATTAATCGGGTTGAAATCGGGATGAGAATTTCAACTGACCCAACCCATTAAATTAAACCGGTTAGATTGGGTCAACCCATTAAGCTAAACGGGTTGAAAAGTCTAACCCAATCCACTATTATTGGGTTGCGTTCGGGTTGGGTTATTGCGTTGGATCAGGTTTAGCCAGCTCTAACGGTGAGTGTTAGAGAGTATCTGGTGATAATTAGAGAAGAATTGGCTTGAAATTATTTGATTCGGTTCAAATGATTTTCGAACACTTCTCAATATTTTGGACATAACTCGAGCGATGAATATCGGATTGAAGCGATTCTAGCGGCGTTGGAAAATAGATTCAAAGATCTTCCCAACGGTAAGTCATAACCTCAATTCCGACTTGAAATGAAGAAGGTATGGATGTTTGAAGTCAGCGTATCAGACCAGACCCCGGTACTGGGGTCTGTGCACCCATACCGGGGTTACTGAAAACCTTACCAGGGTTCATGCACCCCGATCATGGTACATGCACCCCGATACCGGGGTGGTTGTTGCCCCTGCTCCTCTCCTTGCATTAAAGCCAGAGTTCCCCCAGCATCGGCCCCGGTACCGAGGTACATATACCCCGTACTAGGTCTTTGCACACCACTTCACTCGACTTTTTCAGAAGCACGTACCTGACTCTAGCAACAACCCTGGTACCGGGGTGCATGTATACCCCGTACTGGATCTTTGCACACCACTTCACTCGACTTTTTCAGAAGCACGTACCTGACTCTAGCAACAACCTTGGTACCGGGGTGTATGTACCCTGGTAACGGAGCGGACATACAGACTCGAAAATAAGCCCAATTTTGCCTAAAAATTCCTTTATTTAATCCCTTGTAATGAATTAAGCATTATTTAGGTTTCTTTTCTGCTTGAAGGGGTTTCTTTATCTCTCTTTTACATTGTTCAAACTCATTAATTCAATTCAATTCAAATTTATTCAAGATCAAATCTTTTTCCAATCCTGGTATTATTTCTTTCTTATTTATTTTATTTATGCTTTAGATTATGAATATGTTTATTGCTTTGAATGAATATTTTAATTATGTGTGAGTAGTTCTTTAGATCTGGATTTTTGGCTATCGACTTGATTATTACTCGAATTTATACAATTAAAACAGATTTTAGGGAATTAGAAATAATTCATGAAATAAATTACGAGAGCTTATTAGATAAATCTGTAGATCTAATAAATCGCAAAAGCCTGTTACTGACCAAGCTGAGTAGAATTTGTAAGAACCATAAAAATTTATAGGAAATTTATAAAGGTTGAAAAATATAGTCATTTGATGGAATTGATGGCAAACGAAAATCAAGCCCTTTAATGGTGAGAAATGATAATTTGAATCTTCCATTTGAAAAAATAAAAGGGAAAAATAATCAGATTTTAAATGGAAAATTTTTATGTTGAGCTCGATGACTGAAATGACTTTCTTAGAAAGATTGCGTAAGGCTAGATCTCTTCACCCTCTCACTTTCTTTCGGCCCGAAGCCGATAGGAGCTTCAAGTCGAAATGAATAAATCTGATTTAAAAAATGAAAGAATCAAATTTGCCAAAGGAAAGGAGATACCTTGAAAATAGGCGTGCATTATTGATTGGAAGTTGGAAATATGGGAAGCACATCTCACAGGCTCACTGCTGTAGGACGGGTGGGAAGGAAAAGGATTTTTTTTTTAAATCAGCACACCCTTTATTGAATTGGGTCTTTTAAATTTTGGACCTTGTGCTGAAGGCCCGCTTGCACTTGCATAAGCACGGGTCTGCCTGTTAGATCTTGGTTAGAATTTATTAATGAATTATTAAACATTGGTATTTAATTGATTTATGATTTCATTCATAAAACCCTAAACCTTAGAGTTTCTTTTAATTACTTCAAATCCTCTAAAATAAATTCGATCTTTCTTTTCCGTCTTTTATTTATTAGCTTTTCTTAGTTAATTAATTCAATCAAAGCCCCTTTACATAATTCATACTTTTTAGTAATAAAAGATTTAATTTGCTTCTCTGTGGATTCGACCCTACTTATCACTACTACATTAGCTTTGATATATAGGTTATTTTTTACGGGCTGCGATGCCCTATCAATATATCCCATCAACAAAAGACGTCCTAGCACAACATTAATTTTTAGTCTTTAAACAGAAAAATTAACTTGTAACTGGTCCTCTTGGTGTAGTAATAAAATATTAACAATAATTTTTTGTCAATGTCAAGTCTTTCTTTAGACCGACCATTATCCGCATGCAATCAAACACACACAAGTATCTCAATATTTTAAATTAATCGATCTATACAAAAGAGGTCAATTGATAACATATTGTTTCAATCAATTAAGCTAAAACATTAGACTCAATACAAATATAATAAAATCTGAATTGCCACATATTAAATATGATTTGATTCCTTAATTACATACTATAGGAATATATATACAGGTTATTCTCATATATACTGCTTTACACATGTTCTTTTTAGCTGGCTATTGTAAATAATAAAAGGTGTATAAATACTCCTTAATGTGGTACTTTAGAGTTAGTTAGAACAAATTGTTCTGTTATTATTGTAATACATTGTTTAGTACTCTTCAGGTACTTTTCTTGGTTTTCAATTGAATATTTTACTTTCTTCCCAAATCTCTCTGTATTCTCTTATGGTATCAGAGCGGGAATTACTCCTCCTGAACATCTAGCTCTTGCATGCAACTTCAATACTTTACTTTAAATCCTCATCCCTCTTGTTCTCTGTTTTTTTTACTCCTCTAAATTCCTGGTGATTGATTTTCTTGGGCTCGAAAATGGCGAGTTCTGTTGGTGAAGAAGTTTCGAGCATTAACAATGGAAATTCTGGAAATACAAACTTGTACAATGATCCCTACTACATAAGTGGCTCAGACAGTACAGGTAATCCTATTGTTACACCTCTTTTTAATGGAACAAATTACTTGGGTTGGAGTAGAAATATAAAACGAGCATTAGGATCAAAGAATAAATTAGGGTTTATAGATGGATCTTTGAAGGAACCTGCTGAAAATCATGTAGACTATAATGCTTGGCATAGATGCAATTTTTGCTTAGTTTCTCAATGGATTTTGAATTCCATTTTGCCTGAACTAGCTGAGGATTTTAATTGTTTAGAATTTGCCTATGAAATTTGGTCAGAAATCAATGATAGATATGCTCATTACAATGGGCCCTTGATTTACCAATTAAAAAAGGAAATACATTCCCTAAAACAAGAAAATATGCCTTTAGTTACATATTACAGCAAGTTAAAGAAGCTTTGGGATGAATTGCAAAATTTGAGGAAAATTCCAACCTGTAATTGTGGAGTCTTGAAGTCTTGTAAGTGTGAGTTCCTTAAGAAATTAGCTAATTTTGAGGAAGAAGAAAAGGTTTTACAGTTTCTTCTTGGCTTGAATAGTGGCTTTGACTCAACTGTAAATAGTATTCTAACTATGGATCCTTTACCAAATCTAAGTAGAGTATTCCAGTTAGTAAGTTAAGTAGAAACTCAAAAGGAAATTAGTGCCACTAATGAAATATCAACTGATTCAATAGCTATGAATGTGCAAAGACCCTATAAAGGAAGATCTGATAGAAGAATTGTCAAGAAAGATTTCAAAAAGGATAAAGGTGATAGGTATTGTGATCATTGTAAAATTAAAGGACATAGAAAGGAGCAATGTTTTAAACTAGTTGGTTATCCAGATTGGTATCTTGCTATGCATAATGGAAAAATCCCCTCAAAGTCAGCTTCCAAATCTTCCTCTTCAATAATTTCAGCTCATGTTGTCCATCAAACTAATGAAGAAAGTGAGGATGACTCTCCTCTTGACTTTTGCTGCACCTATATCCAATTCTGTGATTGATCCTGCCATGTTTCAAACAGGTTATCAAGAAGTGGTGAACGCTATTAACAACAAGAATTCAGTAGAAGGTGTCAAGAATGGTTCCTCGGGTTCTAAAATGCCAGCTCATAGCAGTTTTGCAGGAATGACTCAAGCCAACTCTTGCATAGTTCATGACAAGAATCAATGGATAATTGATTCTGGTGCAACAGATCATATTACAAATGATGAAAGCCTTTTGACAGATGTGAAGTTTTTGGCTGAGCCTTTGCAACTTCATTTACCAGATGGTGCAATTAGAACAGTTCATAAAGTTGGAAAAATCAGCTTATGTCCAGGAGTCATCTTGTCTGGTGTTCTGGTGATTAAAGAATTTACCAATAACCTGATCTCAGTTGGTAAATTATCAGAATTACATGGCATTGCTTTCAAGTTTACACTCAATAAGTGTTACATATCTCTTGCTACTAATAACAAGCTATTGGCAATTGGTAGAAGAATTGGGGGACTCTATTTCTTGATGATCTCAACAAATCAATTCTTCAACAACAATGGCAGCCACAATCTCAGCAGTATTCAAAGTAAGTAATTTGGATCTTACTCGTGCTAGATTAGGCCATGCTTCCCTTTCTAAAATGAAACATGTGCCTGATAGTGATTGTTCTAGCATAAATACCTATCCTTGCTCTATTTGCATACTTGCTAAGAATCATAAATTACCCTTTCCCAAAAGTAAAAATAGAGCTTCTAAGCCTTTTGATTTAATCCATATGGATCTTTGGGGACCTTACAAAACTAAAACTCTTAATGTCTCTTCTTATTTTTATACCATTGTTGATGACAATACTAGAACTACATGGACTTACTTGTTGCATAATAAGGATCAAGTTCATTCTATAGTTAAAAATTTTATTGCCTATGCTCAAAATCAATTCTCTACTACTATAAAGTGTTTTAGGACAGATAATGGCACAGAAATAATCAATGCACAATGCATTTCTATGTTTAAATCTTTAGGGATTTTACACCAAAAAAGCATACCTAATGTCCCACAACAAAATGGAAGGGTTGAACGTAAACACAAACATTTACTTGAAGTGGCTAGGGCCTTAAGATTTCATGCCTCACTCCCAAAAAAAATCGGTGGTGCATGTTTACTAACTGCCACACATATAATCAATAAACTTCCCTCAGTTGTTCTTAATTGGAAAACCCCACATGAATTGTTATTTCATGAATCCCCAACTTATAAAGAACCTAGAGTCTTGGGATGTTTGTGTTTTGCTCATAATAGAAACATTAGAAGAGACAAGTTTGATCCTAGAGCAAGAAAATGTATTTTCTTAGGATATCCTTTTGATTTTAAAGGATATAAGGTTTATGATTTGGAAACACATCAATGTTTCATTTCAAGGGATGTTATTTTCTTTGAAACTATTTTTCCTTTCATGAATAACAATCATAAACACAAAAATGTCCTATTTCAAGACAAACCTGCTTCCAAATCAGATGAACAACCTTCTCTTATAAATTTTCCCTTGGACACTGAAATTCCAGAATTTGATCCTCCAGTATGTGATAATTCACACTTTCCTGAGTTTTACAATTCCATCCCCTTTAATTCAAGTACTGCTTGTGAGTTTCATGATGATTCACAATCCAATGCATTACATGAGCCTACCTTTGTTGAAATAAATCATGACTTTGCTAGTATAGATCATGTTAACTCAATTGAGCCTAATATTGATTCTGATCAATCCCTTTCTGTGAATCCTAATACTCATCTCTCTAGAACAATTAAAATTCCTAAACACCTCAAGGATTTCACTGTTGATTATATTCCTCATAGGAATCAAAAGGCTGATTCTGATTTTAATTCTTCAGAGTCTGCTACCTTTGCTGTTAACAGCATCCCTCACACTACAAATTGTATCATTGAGCCTTCCTCATACAACCAAGCTAAATATGATCCAGCATGGATAAATGCTATGAAAAAAGAGTTAGATGCTTTGGAGTCAAATAATACTTGGATCCTAACAAACCTACCAGCAGGGAAGAAGGAAATTGTTAACAAATAGGTGTATAAAATTAAGTATAATCCTGATGGTTCAATTGACAAGTTAAAGGTAAGACTAGTTGCCACTGGTTATCAACAGGTTTTTGGTCAAGATTATGGAGATACTTTTAGTCCTGTTGCAAAGTTGCCTACTGTAAGAGTCATTTTAGCTATTGCCACTATTAAAAACTGGTTTATTTGTCAATTAGACATTAATAATGCATTTCTTCATGGCTATTTGGATGAGGAAGTTTACATGAAACCACCTGCAGGTTATGATAAGGCTAAAACAGATCAAGTATGTCTTTTAAAAAAAGTCTTTATGGCTTAAAGCAAGCCTCTAGAAAGTGGAACAAAGAACTTACAAAATTTCTTGTCAAATTGGGTTTATTCAGTCTAGGCAGGACTATTCTTTGTTCACTAGAAGTTTCAATGGGGGGTTCTTGGTTCTCCTTGTTTATGTAGATGATATGATGCTCACGGGGACTTCTCAAATGCAAATAGATGAAGTTAAAACTGCTTTGAATGATGCTTTTACCATAAAGGACTTAGGAGCCTTGCATTATTTCCTAGGTCTAGAATTACATAGAACTCCAACTGGTTTGTTTATATCCCAACAGAAATATATAAGAGATATAGTTTTGTCTGCTGGTTTCATCAATTGCAAATCTGCAAATGCTCCTCTTCCTGTTTGCCTTAAATTAAGCCCTACTGATGGTGATTTGATTGAAGAGCCAGAGGTTTACAGAAGACTAATAGGTAGATTAATGTATTTAAATATAACCAGGCCTGATTTATCTTATTGTGTTCAACACCTTAGTCAGTTCTTAAATGCTCCAAGAACACCTCACTTGAAAGCAGTCCTGCATATAGTTAAATATTTAAAAGGAACAATGGGTCTTGGCTTGTATTATACTGCTGATACTACTACAAATATATTAGCTTACTCAGATGCTGATTGGTCAACCTGTACCTTTAGTAGCAGATCCTTAAATTCTTATTGCATATTTTTGGGCAACAATTTAATTTCCTAGAAGACAAAAAACAAAGCACTGTTAGTAAGTCCTCTGGTGAAGCAGAGTACAGGAGTCTAAGCTACACCTCAAGTGAGCTTGTTTGGTTAACAGGCTTGTTAGAAGATTTGCACATCTCTTATGCTAAACCTATACCTTTAATGTGTGACAACAGATCCGCAGAGTTTATGGCCTACAATCCTGTTTACCATGAAAGGACTAAGCACATCAAGAGGGACTTGTACTATGTTAGAGAACAGATTGCTGATGGTTTTTTGCAAGTGGATCATGTTCCTAGTTCTGCTCAGCTTGCTGATATTCTAACTAAAGCTCGTCCAGGGCATATGCATTCTTTTATTTGTTCCAAGCTTGGTCTTTTACATAAAGCCCAGCTTGCAAGGGGAGTATAGGAATACATATACATGTTATTCTCATATATACTGCTTTACACATGTTCTTTTTAGCTAGCTATTGTAAATAATAAAAGGTGTATAAATACTCCTTAATGTGGTACTGTAGAGTTAGTTAGAACAAATTGTTCTATTATTACTGTAATACATTGTTTAGTACTCTTCAGGTACTTTTCTTGGTTTTCAATTGAATATTTTACTTTCTTCCCAAATCTCTCTGTATTCTCTTACATACAAACATGCCAAATAATGGGACTTGTTAAGCAAGACTAAATCGATAAAATTAACAAAGAAATCGTAAAACAACACAATAATCGACCCACAAAAAACAACACAATGTACTCAGTAATGAAAGACCATATACTTTCACATTTTCTCCATAAATGAAAAGAAACAATACTGCAAATCTTAAAATAAAAACATCAACATTGATTAATTGCGGGCCTTATACTCGATAATGCAACTCAGTAATGCTTAAACAAATGCTTGTCGAACAATTCCCATACGTTGTCGCTGCGGATATAACAAGAGGAAGGGCAACATAAGGTCATGTCGGGTCTCTGTTTCAAGCTGAAGCTCTAGCTCTTCTTCATTCCTTAAAGTGGGCTGCAAGTAGTCAAATACAACACCTTCATCTACACACTGACTGTAGTTCCGTGGTTCACAGCCTCAACAATATTGCAGCTACCCCTATCCATAGTAAATGGACAATATAACCCATTCTAATCAGTGGCTCCTCCTTTGTTTCCTGCATAATAACCAAAGTCGACCGTAATGACATTCAATTGGCACATGATCGAGCTCAACTCTGTCAGTCTCAGGCGACACCTTTTGTTACGGTCTAATTTTTAGTTTTTCCTTTTCCGTTTAGTTCTTTGATGTAAAAAAAAAAATTCCCATACGATCCAAATTAAGCATCGGCATTGTAACAGGAGACATAAATTAAAATGAAATCCATTAAAGCCATAAGAAAGTAAGGATGTTGAAATTAAACCCTAAATTAAAAGATCTAAAACTTCATATCAGATTACTTGATAAAACTAAGTTGCGAAAGCGTACATTGATCCATATATAGTAGTAGATTAATTGAGAGCTTGTGATGGTTTGGTCTTTCAATTGTTTATGAAAACCTAGGTGTTCTCTCTTGATGATGGGATGTCAAGAGGTGGAGAGTCATATATAATGAGGACCATAACCCTGCACGTCTATTCATTTATAAAATCCTTCCTAGTCCGCCCATCATGTATTAGGAAGGGTCTGTTGGTGTCTACATGTATAAAACTAAACCCATACTTTATAAAAGAAGTAAATAGAAAATTAATAATATTAACCTAACTGAATCACTTTATTTGGGCTAAACCATATGATAGTGTCTCATACAATTATGTTCGACTTGCACATATAATAATTGTATGTTGTAAATAACTCATTTTTGGCAACAAGCGATTTTCGTTTCAAATACCTTTAGCAACGGGATCTCCCATAACAAAGTTAAATTTTTTCCAAAAATGACAAGTTGTTGCTAAAGTTATTTTTAGCAACAAATTCTTTCGTTGCCAAAAATCAATTTTCTTGTAGTGAATCCGTGTACCCAATAAACTCAACCTTGTTCGACCTCTTGTAATTGAGCATATAATCTTTTGTTCTTTGCAAAAACCAAATACCCCTTTTGACTGCTTTCCAATGGTCAAGACCTGGATTGCTAAGATATCTGCCTAAGATACAAACAATGTATGCAATATCTGGACGGATACAAACTTTAGCATACATCAAACTCCCTATAGAAGATGCATAAGGGACTTTCTTTATTTTTGTAGACTCAAAACCATTCTTTGGGCATTGAGTGAGACTGAATTTGTCTCCCTTAGCCATAGGAGTATCACCTGGTTTACAGTCTTGTATGCCAAACCTTTTCAAAACCTTCTCGATATAGCTCTTTTTTTATAACCCAAGAATGCCTTAATGGCGATCTCGATGAGTCTGTTTTCCCAACACAAAAGAGGCGTCATCAAGATCTTTCATCTCAAAATGCTTTGAAAGAAACTTCTTGGTTTTGTACAACAAGCGTATATCGTTGGTAGTAAGCAATATGTCATCAACATATAAAACCAAGAAAATGTGCTTACTCCCACTAAACTTATGGTATACACAATCATCAACTACATTTGTCTAAAAACCATGAGACATAATAACTTGATGAAACTTGAAATACCATTCACGAGAAGCTTGTTTGAGCCCATAGATTGATTTCTTTAATTTGCAAACCATATTCTTTGGATCTCCCGATTTGAAGTTTTCTGGTTATTGCATATAAATAGTTTCCTTAATGTCACCATTGAGAAATGCAGTCTTAACGTCCATCTGATGTAATTCAATATCATAATATGCCACAAGTGCCATCATAATCATAAATGAATGCTCCTTAAAATCAATGCCTTCCTTTTCAGTATAGCCCTTAGCAACAAGCCGCACCTTATACCTTATCACATTGCCATTTAAATCCGTTTTATTCTTGAATATCCATTTAAATCCAATGGGTTTCATACCTTCTGGAAATGGAAAAAGGTCCCAAATGTCATTGTCCTTCATGGACTTGATTCCTCATTCATGGCATTACTCGTGAGAGTTAGGGCTTTCAATGGCTTGGGGAAGAGTGATTGGATCATTATCCACCATTTCATTTTTCAAGTTCTTATTCTTGGAAAGTGCAACAAATTCTTCATTTATTTCATTATTAACCTCTTGTTCCTGAAGGAAAACAATGCAATCATCTGAAATTGCACTTCTTTTCTCTCTAGTGGATCTCCTCAATCACACTTGCTCTTGATGTTCTTGAGTTCGATTATTAGAGTTATCATGTTGCTCTTGATTAGGGGAATCATTATGAGTTTCTAGAGTTGTTTCTTGAACTGTATCAGATAAAGTAATCTGATAATGGTTTATAACTGAAGGAAGAGAAACATGTTCCTCTTCGAAGTTAAACTCCCTAAGTTTATCTTCCCCTCCAAACTCAACATCCTCAGAAAATCTGGCATTTCCCACCTCAAAAATTGATTTGATAGTGGGATCCTAGCTAAAACTTTTACCCCTTTGACCTCTCAGGATACCCAACCAAGTAACAACTAATAGTTCTCAAGTCCAATTTTTTTTCCAGTTGGCATATAAGGGCTTGCCTCAGCTGGACAACCCCAAATGTGTAAATGTCTTATACTAGGTTTCTTACTAGTCCATAATTCATAAGGGGTTTTAGAAGTTGCCTTAGTTGGTACTCTATTGAGAATGTAGGTTGCGGTCTTAATTGCCTCTCCCCAGAGGACTCTGGTAAGGTCGTGATGGGGCAAAATGCACCCATTAGTTACTGGGCCAGCCACATACAAAGCTAAGGCCCAGTCCAACCATCAACGAATGAAAGAGGCACACCACAAGGAAAGCCCACAAGAAGGACCAGGCCCAAGTACAAGATAAAGCCCGTACAGGGGACCTGGCTACCTAAATCCACGCTCAAGCACCTACCTAGTTAAGATCATATCTATCGGGTCCTGAGAACAGCAACCTGGTCCAGGTCCAACCTACCAGGTCAGAGGAACGCCTACCAGGTCTACGGTTACTGACCAGGTCTAGCCCAGCCTACCAGGTCCAGTTCAACCTACCAGGGGCAGTTTTCCTCTTATATTCTCAAGGTATTATAAATACCCCCTAGCCATGCACATGCGAAGGTATCCAAAAAATATAAAACACACCTCAAACTTCTCCCTCACTTTCCCTCTCTACATTCTTATACTCTTACACCTAACTGACTTGAGCGTCGGAGAGTCTTTCCCCGGAACATCTCCGGGGGTAGCTCACGTTTGTTCTTTGTGCAGATCAACGAGCACACTACGTGGAATCTGGACTAGCTCTCGAGCCCATAAACACATTTACATTGTTGTGACCCAAAAATCACCTTAACAATTTGGCGCTAGAAGGAGGGTTCGAGTGCCATATTCAGTTCATTTTCCACCTCCAAACACTTTTGAATCATGTCTCAACACGGTGACTCCGGTGACCACCCGAGCAAGCATCCACAACGCTCAAACCAGAAGAAAAGCGGTAGTGTTCACACACCTAAAGTGGCACGAAGTTACCGCAGTGCAAATGCAGCGCCCACACCCTCTCAGGTAGAAGAAGCTTTTCGAATCCTTCGAACTGCTTGTCTACTGCAAGAGGAAACAGAAGTAAGCGAGCCTAGTGCGAGCAAATGACCGGAGGATGAGGATGAGACTTCAGATGAGGACTACTCAGCAGCCCCGTCACAACCATCCTCCTCCGTCGGCACCAAAAGGCCACCTACTTTAAAGGCTCCATCTAGGGACGACAAAAAACCACCTCACGTGCGTAGAAAGCTAAGCTACTCACGGGGGTCGGGTAGTCAAAGGGTCTCAACCAACTAACATAGACCCACTCCACGTACATCTCTACCAGGGGAGTGGGAAGAAAGTGAATGGGATACAACGAGGGAAGTAACAGACCACCCAAGTTGGTTCTCGACCTCAAATAAAACAAGGGTGATGGACGATACTGTCCAAGCAACCCATGAGGTGGAAAGAAGACCACCAACTGCTTGAGAGACGAAGCACCGTCATCAGCGGTCTCCGTCGCCTCGTATCATAGTCCGGGAGGAAGCTAACACGGGGTCTTCCTACCGGAACACAATGTACGATAGGCTAGGCGTGAGAACGCCTGTGCATCAAAGGCTGGGGGCACCACCCTCCATCCAGGACAGGTTGGGAGAGCTAAGATCTGTCAGGGATAGGCTGGGCCAAACCTCAACAGCTAGATCGGGTCCGGAGCCTGCCCAACAGGGGACTCCAGGGCCATCTGCAAGTCTTCGAGCAGGACAGCCACCAAGGCCAGAAGTAAGAACCCCCACGAAGTCACCGTTCCACGCCTCGGTGTTATTCGAACCTTCTCAAAGGGTGAAGCTACCTGGTCATATCAAATATGACAGGACAGGGGACCCCAACGACCACATTGAACTCTATGATGGCCATATGTACTTGGGCCCCTACACAGACGCTACCTGGTGCAAATACTTCCCCACCACCTTGACAGGCCTGGCCCAATCCTGGTTCCAGAGTCTGCCACCAGGTACCATCTACAACATCACCCAACTCACTGAGCAGTTCACTGGCCACTTCATCAGTGGACTAAGAAGAGAAAAGAGCTTGATGGAGCTCATGAGTGTCAAGTAGAGCAGGGAGGAAAGCCTGCGGGAATATATACTTGGCAAGATTTAGCAGGGAGGCCATTGCTGTGTCACCCCTCAAACCGGACATAGTAATGATGGCCTTGAAACATGGCCTGCAACCAAGGTCCTACAGGGACCACCTGGTCAGGGAAAATGTCTCCACCCTCACGGAGGCAATGCAAGAGTCCGATAAGTTCATCAGGACAGAGGAGTTCAACAAATATTTAAGAGCTCCCCCTGGTGAGAAAAAAGGACAGCAAGAAAAGAAAGGAGACAAGGGGAAAAAGGAGCAAAGGGACCCAAGGAGACGTGATTTTCCAACCTTTGACTCCTACACCCCCCTGACTGTGTCTGCGGCAGAGATCTATGCTGCCCACAAGAATGAAGACAAGTGGCGAAGGCCTCCACCTATGAAAATAGCTGGTCAAGAGAGGGACCTGTACTGTGATTTCCATGACTGCCTGGTCATGCTACAGAAAAGTGCAGGACCCTACGCGACAATATTGAAGACCTGATTAATAGAGGATACTTCAAACAATACAAAGACTGGAAGGCTGCCTGTAACGACCCGACTCGCTTAAATCGGCGCGGAAGAAACCGACGAATCGAGTAGTTAGAAACTACAACTCAAACCTTAGGAAATAAAACTAAAACCTCAAAAGATTATCATTAATAACCAAAAGTGTACAAGTACCCACAAGTTTGTACATACTAAATCCAAAAGTCAACTACAACAACTAAAAACACGAGTTAACTCCAACTATATGTCAGAGTCTTTAAACAACATACAAAAGTCCAAAAGTAATGTAATAACATCTATACAATACTATCGCTAACTAATGTTGAGAAAACAGTAAATACAACAGACAACACAAGAAACAACGTCGCTCGCCCAACCCAAAACTAGGCAAGAGCATCATCATCTGAAGTACCTGAAAAAAATACAACAACGGTCCACCATCAGTGGCGAGTAACATAACTGACTCACCCTAATGGGAACGCACATGTACATAGCATAAATCAAACAAACAATCATCGTTAAACAAAGTACAAGAACAACCCAAA
The DNA here is from genome assembly GCA_951394345.1 of Salicornia ramosissima. Taxonomy (NCBI): domain Eukaryota; kingdom Viridiplantae; phylum Streptophyta; class Magnoliopsida; order Caryophyllales; family Amaranthaceae; genus Salicornia; species Salicornia ramosissima. Next base: position 18,578,735 of record OX596233.1, on the reverse strand, counting down.
ACGTGAACTCGACTCAAACCAACCTAATCAACTATCTTTGGCGCAATCATCCATAGTCTAGACCGGACTGTGCTCGTACGAACGCATCTTACGCGCTCGAACTTTCTACTATGTTCGGATTTGAGAATCTTACTCCCAAACCCCATGAAACCAATCTTACTGGAAATCCATGTCCCGTGAAACCAATCTTACTGGAATTCACAAAGATCACATAGTATGACTCCAACTAACCCAATACCGCGGATGGGATAGGGGCAACGTCTTAACCCGAAAACTAAGAATCTTACTCTAAGTTTAGGGCGTCTAGAAATGAAATCAAGCTAAATACTTAATTAATTCATTTAATCATTTTCATCAATTTATCATCATTATTATCCAACATAACTATATTAAGTTCAAGAACTGCCTAAAGCCTCGATTCTTGAAATTAACTAGCTAAAACATCGAAGTTATTCTCAAGAACTGCCTCTAGCCTTATTCTTGAGTCTAACCAATCATTAATCATTAATCTTTATACATTCTTTAATCATACTAGACACTTTCTTTAACTTTCTTTACTATTTAAACCATTTTCTTTAACTTACAAGATTCAATCAAGAATTCATAAAGACTCATCAAGAACTCACAAAGAACTCAAAGAAATCATAAAGAACTCATAAAGAACTTATTCAAGATTCAAGATCTTCAATCAAGAACTCAATCAAGATTCAAGAACTCAATCAAGAACTCATCCAAACTCATCCATGTTACACGCATACCACACGAAAATCATCAATAAAACCTTTCGAAAACTAACCAAAATCAACCAAACTTTAACACAATAATCATGATCATATTACAACATATAATCAATCATAAATCCATGAAAAACCTTTATCAAAATCCTCATATAATCACATAAAAATCAGATTATAAAATCATACATAAAATCATGAACAATCATCAACAAACATCCTAAACATGTATTTAATCTATACTATAAACAAGGTATGCCAATTAAGTTGAGTTAGTATGTTACCTTTTTGAAGATTACACACAAATCAACACAAATATTGCTGCCCGGAACACAAAGAACACGGCACAACCAACACGAGCAACACGGCTTCAACACCACGGCTTCACCACGGTGCACCTCCACGAACCAGCCCACACAGCACGACTAGGCTGCACGAACCCACGAACTGCACCCAGCCACGAGCACGACACCCCCTGCTGCCCACTGCACCACGCACGGCTACTGCACTTGCACGGCACCTCCACGCACAACCACTGCACTCGCACGGCACCTCTACGCACACACACGGCTGGCAAAGCTTCACCTCACGGCTGCCACCACACGAACCCACACGAACACGATCCCAAAACCAACCCGAACAATAAATCTTGATTGAAATAAATGTGTTTAGGATTGTGTTTAGTCACCTAAAGATCAATGAACTTTGAATCTTTAAGTTTTGGGCTAATAAAATTGATGAACAATTGATGGGTATCAATCATCAAAAATGGCGTGAAGTATAGGCAAATGGGAGGGAATTTGTGTTTTGAACTTTGATGGCTAATTGTGTTTAAAAGCAAGGATGACCAAAATGAGCCAAAGCCTTACTAACTCTCCTATATATAGAGTTAGTTAAGGTGTGAACACAAGGCAAGTGGCAAAATCTTGCCATGCATTTAGAGAGGGCCGGCCATCATGGCTATAATGGGCCTACATGGGCTCTCGTGCTCAATTGGGCTAATTTGCGAAAACCGCATGATTAATCATGCACAAATCAATTTAGCCCAAAATATTAAATAATTAATTAGAAAAATTAAATAATAAAAATTCTAATTAATTAAATAATAATCAACATAAATAATAAAAACTAAGAAATAAACATTTCGATTAAATCGAAATTATTCACATAAAATTAAAATAAATAGTTCAAAAAAAAAAATAATAAATTTGAACTAGCACATAAACAAACATAAATACACATAAATACCGGCAAAAATACCGATAAAATCTGGGTCATTACACTGCCCGAGAAAAAGGTGGCCCTGCTCATGAGAAAAAACGTGACCAGGAGTCACAAAAGAAGAAGGCCCCAGAGATACCCTATAACATCATTGCGGTTATCTTTGGAGACCAACCTTCCAGCAGCTCGTTGCGGGCAGACCTGCGAGCAATGGGATCAGGCAGGTCATACTCAGTCAGAGACTTGCCAAACACCAGGCCCTCAGTGCTGCCCACCATCTCATTCGGACCAGGGGACTGTGAGGGAGTATCCTATCCCCACAATGACCACCTGATCTGCTCAGTTCAAATTTCTCACAGCCTGGTGAGGAGAGCCCTGATTGATGGAGGCAGCTCCATCAACATTCTATATGCGGAGTGTTTCCACAAGATGGGCCTAAAGGACAAAATGTTGGTCCCCTCCCCTAGACCGATATCAGGCTTCATGGGCGAATCAATAGTTCCCAGGGGAGAAATCAACGTACCTGTCAAGCTGGGACAGGAGGATTCTGAAAGAATCTGCATGGTGAGATTCCATGTGATAGATGCACCTTCACCATACAACGCCATTCTGGGCAGGACTTTCATGGATCAATTCGAAGGTGTAGCATCCACTTTCCACCTATGCTTCAAGTATGTGACTGATGCTAGGGGGGTAGCCACCCTTAGGGGATCTCAAGAGGCTGCTAGAAGCTGCAACCTGACCCAAATTAGGCAATCTAGGCCTGAGGAGGTGGCCAGGACCAGAAGGTTGGCTCAGGAACTATCTGAGCTAGCTAAAAATAACCCCAACAAAGTTCGCCTAACAGGGGAAGAGCAGCCCCAACCAAACAAAATTTTCACCACCAGTCACGATACTCCTAGCACATCAATGGAGATAGACCCCGCACCTGGACCCAGAGGCCAGGCCAACTGAAGAGCAAGTCAAGGACCAGGCCATCCAACCTAGTCAAGCTATAGAAGAAATTCAGTTGGAGGAGGGGGCAAGTAAAACTGTCATTATAGGGACAGAGATGAACAGAGAGGAGAATTGTAATTTGATCACGCTGCTCAGAACAAACTGTGATATCTTTGCCTATGAGGAAAGTGATATGCCTGGTATAGACCCTGGTCTCATCTCCCACCATCTGAGTGTCCTGCCAGAGGCAAAGCCCATCAAGCAAAAAAGGAGGAACTTCTCTGCTGAGAAGAACAAGGCTGTCGAGGCAGAGGTTAACAAGTTGATCAAGGTAGGCTTCATTGAGCCCTGCGCCTACCCTGAATGGTTAGCCAATGTGTTCATGGTAAAGAAGTCCAATGGAACATGGAGAATGTGTGTAGACTTCACAGACCTGAACAGGGCCTGCCCCAAAGATTTCTATCCTTTGCCGAGGATAGACCAGCTGGTAGACTCAGCCAGTGGACATGCTATACTGAGCTTCATGGATGCCTATTCTGGGTACCACCAAATTTTCATGCACCCTGCAGACAAACACAAAACGGCTTTCATCACCAGCTGTGGAGTGTTCAATTATGTCATGATGCCGTTTAGCCTGAAAAATGTAGGGGCAACATATCAAAGAATGGTGGACAGGGTCTTTAAAACCAAAGAGGCAGGAACCTTGAAGTGTACGTGGATGACTCCATCGTCAAAAGTGTATATGCAGCTGATCATGTCAAGGATCTTCAAGAAACCTTTACCAACTTGAGAAAGCACAATGTGAAATTGAACCCCAAAAAATGTGTATTTGGGGTCAGATCAGGAAAGTTCTTGGGATTCCTGGTGAGTCAGCGAGGAATTGATACAAAACCAGATAAAGTAAAAGCAGCTCTGGACCTGCCAGAGCCCAAATCAGTCAAGGACATTCAAAGGTTGACTGGACGAATGGCAGCCCTGTCTAGGTTCATCGCCAAATCCTCGGAGAAAACCCAGCCCTTCTTCAAAATCCTCAAAGGCAACAAGCAATTCGCCTGGGGCGAAGAACAACAAGAGGCCTTCAAGCAATTGAAGAGCCACCTTACAAAACTTCCTACCTTGGCCAGGCATGTACCAGGTGAAATCCTATACCTGTACATAGCCGTATGCCAAGCAGCTGTCAGTGCAGTGCTCCTTCGAGAAGAAGGAAAAATCTAGCAACCAATCTACTTTGTGAGTCATGCCCTGGTCTCAGCTGAGACCAAGTACCCCCTGATCGAGAAAGCAGCTTATGCAGTGGTCCTAGCAACAAGAAGACTCAGGCCCTACTTCGATGTTCATGAAGTAGTGGTCCTCTCAGACATGCCCTTAGAGAAGTCACTGGAAAAGCTGGACAGGTCAGGGCGAATATCAAAATGGGCCTTGGAATTGACTGCCTTTGGTATCAAGTTCCAACCACGGCATGCCATCAAAGCACAGGCCCTGGCTGACTTCCTTGCTGAATGCTCCTATCATGAGGAGACAATAGAAGCCCCTGGTCCATGGATTGTTTACTCAGATGGCTCATCTCAACAACAAGGATCAGGGGCAGGGGTAGTCATGATCTCACCAGAAGGGGACGTGATTGAATATGCTCTAAGATTTCAATTCACTACTACAAACAATTGAAGCAGAGTATGAAGCAGCCCTAGCAGGTCTTCAATTGTGCTCCACAATGAAAGCCACCAAGGTCCACCTCTTTACAGATTCACAGCTGGTTGCCAATCAATTTAATGGAGTGTACGAAGCAAGGGAATCAGCCCTGATCGAATATCTGAAAGTGATGAAAGACCGGTCCTCCAAGCTAGAGGAGTTTGTGGTACAGCTGATCCCTAGGGAAGAAAATGTGCAAGCTGATGCACTGGCAAAGCTGGCCAGCTCCACTCTTCATGAGCTGACCAGGAAGGTTTTCGTGGAGATCTTGCCCACGAAGCCAATAGAGCAAGCAAAGGAGTACACCTGCCAGGTGGACTCATCAGTAAACTGGATGAGTGAAATCATCCTCTTCAAAACAACAGGCCAGCTCCCAACTGAAAGGAGCCAGGCCAGAAAAATCAAAAGAAAATCATTCACAGACCAGCGTCTGCTAAAATGTGTTGACACTGACGGGGGGGATTATGTCCTAAGAGAGGTTCATGATGGCATTTGTGGCCACCACATGGGAGGAAGAACCCTGGCCCACAAAGCCCTCAGATCCAAGTATTACTGGCCAACCATGTTAGCAGACTCAAGGGCCCTAGTCAAGAAATGTTCAAAGTGCCAGAAGTTCTCACCAGCCATATCCCAGCCAACAAACGACCTCTGTCCCATCCTCAACCCTATTTCGTTTGCTCAATGGGGTATGGACCTACTAGGTCCTTTCCCCACTGCCCAGGGGGGGGGGAAGAGGTGGCTGATAGTGAGCATTGACTACTTCAGCAAGTGGATAGAAGCAGAGGGACTAACTACCATCACAGAGGGCAACGTCAGGAAGTTCATCTGGAAAAGCATCATAACCAGATATAGAGTGCCCAGGTGTATGGTTTTTGATCATGGGAAGCAGTTTGACAATGAAACCCTCAGAGATTACCTCACCCAATTCCACATCAAATTTGCCTACTCTGCAGTATGTCATCCTCAGTCCAACGACCAAGCTGAAGCAACCAATACACAAATCTTGAATGCTTTAAAAAAGAGACTGGACGACAAAAAAGGAAGATGGTTACGAGAACTTCCCAGCACGTTGTGGTCACTGAGGACCACCTCTAAGGAATCCACAGGCAGGACACCATTCAATCTTGTCTTTGGAACTGAATCCCTGCTCCCTGTAGAAGTAGGAAGCAACTCTCTAAGGGTTCACCTCTATGAAGCCAAAACTAATGACCAGGTCCTCTCTGAGAACTTGGACCTGCTCGACGAGGTCAGGGAAGAAGCTGCAATCAGGCTAGCTGCTTATCAAAACAGGATAAGCATGTATTACAACAGAAAGGTTAAGAACAGGCCCATCAGAACAGGTGACCTGGTCTTAAGGAAAGCTGCAGCTGTTCAGAAAGATAAAATTCATGGTAAGCTATCAGCAACCTAGGAGGGCCCCTATCAAGTCTATGAAGAATTGTCCACATCAACATTTCGTCTTATGGACCTGGAAGGAAATCAACTTCCCAGCATATGGAATGCTGACCAGCTCAAAAAATACTATGCCTAGAATTTTCTCCTAGTTATTACTTCCAAAAATCATTGTAAAGTAGATATGTACAAACAAAATTTCAAATATCAATGAAAATTCAAGTTTGCTCCTACAAATCTATGCCCAAAGGAATATCAAAAAGTCCTGATCTGGTGGGAGCAGGTGAAAAAGGTTTGCTCTGCAAACACACCATAGTGTCATTTTTTTACAAAAAAATTCAACCTCAAATCTGACCAAAAATGGCTAAAATAACCCGTAAAACCTTGGGAGGGTAATTTTTTGGAAACATAGATTAATGCACAAATCGAGGCAAATCGAAAAACACAAATCAGGGCTAATCGGGTCGTTATTTGCAAATTTAAACCTCAAATATGATTCTCAAGGGTTAAAATGACTTGTAAAACCTTGAGAAGGTAATATTTTTTACACTTAGATGGATGCGCACAAATTGAGGCGAATCGGGAAGGAAAATCAAGTCTAATCAAGTCGCTTTTTTACAAATCTAACCTTTGATTAAATTAACCCGTAAAACCTTAAGAGAGCAAATTTTTGGACACATAAGGGTTAAAATGACCCGTAAAATCAAGATGAATCGGGAATGTAAATCAAGGTGAATCGAGAACGTAAATCGGGTAGTTTTTTTTTGCAAATTTCAACGTCAAATATGACCGTTAAGGGTTAAAATGACCCGTAAAAGCTTGGGAGGGCAATTTTTCGGACACATAGATTAATGTGCAAATTGAGTCAAATTGTGAACGCTAATCGGGTCGTTACTTGCAAATTTCGACCTCAAATCTAATCTTTATATGACCCGTAAAACCTTGAGCGGACAATTTTTTTACACATAGATTAATGGGCGCAGATTGAGGCAAATCGGAAACTTAAATCGGGTCATTGTTTGCAAATTTTGACCTCAATTATGACCATTAAGGTTTAAAATGATCCTTAAACCCTTGTGATGACAATTTTTAAGCATGTAAATTAATGCAAAAATCAAGGCAAATCGGGAACGCAAATGGGGCATTATTGAGGTGAATCGAAAATGCAAATCGGGGCTAATGGAGTCATTTTTTACAAAATTCAACCTCAAATCTAACTCTTGAGGATTAAAATGACCCGTAAAACCTTAAGAGGCCAATTTATTTTACACAGATTGATGCGCGCAAATCGAGGCAAATCGTGAATGAAAAACAGGGCAAATTGAGGCTTTTTTTGCAAGAGCATAAGATACATCAGGTCTTTAAAATGCTTCAATATATTGGAAGAGCAGAAGATACACTATTATCACACTGGTGAAGGAGGAAGCTGAGCTTCAACTTTTTTAAAAGAACAGAACATAAGAATGCACCTCTCTTTATCCCTCTCCTTAACAACTTAGATCTGTTCTATGATCTATCTAAGAAAAGGTGAACTCAACTTTTATTTTTCATTTTTTTTAAATCATGAACTCAACTTATTCTTTTAAAAAAAATAAAAAAAAAATCCTTTCTTACTTCAGAAGCAATCTGGTCCCCAAAAAAATTGTATAATGGCTTATAACATCCATATAGATTTATAATGTAGATACAACAATATATAGTAATTAACTAACTTTTTTAGGGTATTAGTGACTAACTTAGTATTAAAATCTAATTACATTACGACAAGTATATCAAAAGTGTCCGGTGCAAAGAAAAATATCTTACAAGTTTTTAAAAAACCAATATGACTCAAAAATTTGCACATAATACATTATTTTGAAATTTAATCGCTCATAAATTTAATAAAAAAACAATCAGTTAATGCCCAAAAAACTAAATACAAGGATCAAACGAACCTATTAAAAAACTTATGATTTTTAATTAAGCTTTTTACAATGTTATGTCATTTATAATACTTTTACACATTCTGACATTTTCTGATATTTATATATATCATGTAACTTACTTAGAGCTGGCAAAATCTAACCCTACCCAATAATAACCTAACCTGAACCCAACCCAATAATAATAGGTTGGGTTGAGTTTTTCAACCCATTTAGCTAAATGAGTTGATCCAACTCAACTCGTTTAGATTAATGGGTCGGGTCAGGTTGAAATTCTCAATTCGATTTCAACCAGCTTAACCCATTAAGAAAATTCGTTGAAATAAAATTAGGTTCAGCTTGAATTTAAGTACTAATCCACATTCATATTTTTACTTTTTATTATGTTATAGATTCTTTACGATCTGAGTTATATATGTAGCTGGTTGATGTCTTAAAATCTAATGTTTTTGTCTTGAACATTAGAACTCAAAAGGTTGTTAGTTAATAATTACTACCGTGTTATGTGTAAATTATGAACAATATGACTTGTAATATACTAATATATATGGCTATCATGGGTTGTAGTTATGGTCCATATAATAATATAAAAATATATTGATATAACTTTATTTGATTAAACGGGTTATTGGGTCAATCCATTTATTTATAAGGTTGGGTTGAGAATATCAAACCATTTAATTAAATATATAGGTTGGGTTTGGGTTGGGGATGTCAACCCGTTTATATTAATGAGTGAACCCAAACCCAACCCTGAATGACCCGTTTACATCTCTAAACTTACACGTTCACATATTTTTATATGAAAGAAATGAAATTGTGTACTTTCATTATCATTAAATTTGCTCTCAAATATTAGATTATAGAAAAAATAATACATGCATTGCACGTGTGTATTATCTAGTTTTAGTTTTAATTCTCTAGACAAGGTTGTTATTCCCACCTTCATTATTATTAACACATAAACTTATCACGACTATTAAATTGGAATTAATGGAATCAATTTACTAGATTGATAACATGAAATGCGAATGGGATTTCAGGCCCGTGCTTAAGCAAGTGCAAGCAGGCCTTCAACACATGGCCCAAAATTTAAAAGGCCAAATTCAATAAAGGTTGTGTTGATTTTTAAAAAATCATTTTCCTACCCACCCGTGCTACAGACTGTGAGCTTGTGAGATGTACTTCCCATATTTCCAACTTCCAATCAATAATGCACACCTATTTTCAAGGCATTTCCTTTCCTTTTCCAAATTTCATTCTTTCATTTTCTAAACCAGATTTATTCATTCACCCTGATATATACGGCCCTAAGGGCTGTAAATAAAACTTAGCAATTTACCATAGTTTCATGTTTCAAAGGAATCTTTTATTAATTAAAACTTCAAACTGCATTTGTGAGGAATAATAAATGTTATAAGAACATCATCCATTTAAATAAATAATTAACAAAGCATTAATTATCCTTTGGTAAAGATAAAAGATACACATTAACCAAGCTTCATGAGTCATAAAAAAAACTCAAATTGTTACAACCTTTCAAGTCTCAACTGATGATCTAAACATTGCCCAAAAATTTTCAATTAATAACAGAAACATGAGTTCTTTCTCCTAGACTCCTAGCCATTTATTCTCTTGTAAACATCCCCTGTAAACATAAGAAAAACAGTTTATCTTTAAAAAATGTCAAATTTATAAAAAATAATTAACGATGTAATGAACTAATTTGTTTCCTGAAAAAAAGATAGATAATATGAAAAAATTACCTAAATCTTCAACGTAAAGATGAGATTTAATCCTAAATCTCCTGATGTTTGTTTTGTTTCTTCATCAAAATAGATGATAAATCCTTTTGAGATGACATAATTGATTCACTTGCATCCACAACATCAAAGGTGGAAGTGTTTTCTTTGTTACCACAAGTTGGTTTAGTGTGACCAGGTTGTTTACAAATGCAACAACACTTTGACTTTTTCATTGTCAATTCTTTTCCACCTTTCTCGCGTTTCTTTTTTGGACGTCCTTTTTGTCTTTGATGGTGGGGGACACAAGACTACTTCTTCACTTCCAACTTCAGTGTTGTTTGTTGGCATGCATTCTTCTTCTTGCAAAGTATCATCTACCTCTTCCATAATATTTGTAACATTCACTACCTCAAAATGACACCCTGATGGTAAATAGAATGGTGGAATCTTGAAACAATTTGTATGCATAAATACTCGCAATGCATGACGACAAATTATGCCCCAAAATTCAAAATTCTTGCAACTGCATAGCATTGTATGTCCATTCCAAAAGACTAAATGTTGTTTAGGTGTATTCCCCTCAAAATATTTAACCATGAATTTATTTTTTTCACCTTGATTAACGGTATATATATAGTAGCCCATGCAAATTCTTCTTGAAACTTCTTAAAAGCGAATGGTGTCAATACTTTTGAAGCTTGTTTTTCTAGAGGCAGTTTTGTATTCCAACAAGCAGGCTTAAGAGTAGCAATCACCTTGTTATGTGAACGCCCTTGGCTAATTTCTTCAACTTCCATTTGCAACTGAAAAAAATATTCAGATATGAAAAATTAGTAGTTGAAAATTCTTTATAGATTAATAAAGATAAATACGATGTTTCTCTTTTAATTTCATAGTGGACATTATTCAACTTCGATGTTGGTAATCTTCAATTCGTAATTAGTTAAGAAAACAATTAAAAATTGTACATCTATTATATTATACAAATCTAAGAATGTATTACTAAAATAATATTCAGTTAGGTAGGCAGTTTGATCCGGTCAAAAATGAGAAAAAGTAGGCAGGTTAATCTATATGAAACAGACACATTCTAAAATTATAAAAATAGTATTAAACTAATAGTTTAAAAAACACATCCACCTAAAGCCCACATCCTTTTTTTTTTTTAACGGGTAACCAAGTGATTAATTAATCCAATAAAGAAATATCATTGTGTGCCACAATATTACCACTACGTTTAACATGAAGAAAATTTATAGACGAACATCTATTTACGAGCTGAAGAATATCAGCCACGATGCAGCCCAACTCAGAGGTTTCAAGGACACCCTTCTTCACCATATTTACCACTTTAATGTAGTCCATTTCCAACGAAACACAGTGTAACCCAGCCTCCACAGCAGTGGTTAAAGCATGTCTGGCCGCCAAGGCTTCAGCAACATCCACTCTTCCCACCTCCATCATAGTGCAGCAGGTAGCAAGCATTACATCACCAACTGAATCTCAAACCACCGCGCCACAACCCATTAAATTATTCCCTAAGAAGGCCACATCACAGTTAATTTTGTACCTTCCATGGGAAGGAGGAGACCACCTATTCACCATAGTAGCCCACACCCTTTCTAAACCACCATACCCCTATATATATATGTATGTACTCCTAATTCCCCACTCATTACTCATCACCCTTTTTTTCTCACTCAAACTAAACCAAAAAAACCCCTCAAAAGAAAAAACAAAAACACCCTTTATCATCCATGATAAACATGAACACATTCTCAATCATTCTAGCCTTGTTCCTAATCTTTTCAATCATTCAATTGAGTAATTCCTATAATACCCTCCTCGCAACATCAATCCATGAACTTCTTAGGAGCCAAGGTTTACCAGGTGGCCTATTCCCAGTGAATGTGAAGGCCTTCAAACTCAATTACAATGGTCTATTAGAGGTTTACTTTAATGAGCCATGTGAGGCTAAGTTTGAGACATTGGTTCGATTCGAAACCGTGGTTAGGGCTAACTTGACATATGGTGGGCTCAAAGATGTGGAAGGGCTTAGCCAAGAAGAGCTCTTCCTTTGGCTCCCTATCAAGGACATAATTGTCAAAGAACCTTTTTCTGGTGTCATCTTGATCAACATTGGTGTTGCTGAAAAACAACTTGCTTTTTCCGTCTTTGAAGATCCTCCTATTTGCACTCCTAGTAATTAATTTACCTCTTCTACTCTTTTTAATGCTTATTATTTTTATTAATTTGTTGATTTAATTTATTTTTAATCATTTATATCTGTTATGAGTTTATCAATTTACCGTCTCACCGTAAAAAGCTATGAAAACAAATCAACAAAAGTACTGAAAATATATAAAAAGTATATATACAACTTTCATATGTATTTTTTTTTTTAATTTATAAATTTTCTTTAACTTTTACTAGTGAGACCTGACCTTACCGTGTAACGGTCAATAATGTGTATAGTATGTTTAAGTTACAAGGTACATTGCATGTTTTTTGAAGTGTGTTTTATGTGAGTGATTGGAATGTTATTAAATATGCAAATATTCAATTCTATGAATTGTAATAGAAATGGAGATTTAAGATATGTTTGAAGATTTTTTAGTGAAACAAAAAAGGCAAATTGGTAAATACATGCACATTATTGAACTCATATTGATTTTATGTTGTTTCGCATTTAATCTATATTTGGTAAGAAATCGACTAATTTGGTTACAATTTTTACTACAAATGAATGTGTGTAGTATCATAATGGTCTCACATTTTTCTTTACCATATATAAATTGCTTGTTTTTTTTTTGGTTTTTTTTTTTTTTTTGAGGGGGTGCTTGTAATTAATTCTTTTTCTATAACTATTTATTAAAATGTACTAATTGGATGACAATGGAATGTGACGGAACCTTTTCTATATGCAATAAAAAGGTATGTACTCGTTGGCTAGTGAAACTTATGCATAGGATTTTCCCATAATTAATGATAAATGTCATAGGATTCCATAATTATTTCTTCGTAAAAAAATAATTTTGCGCAAATTTCCAATGACACCATCACGCAATTTATCAATGATTGAACAACATAACGATTTTCACTCTTTTTCTTGGTTTTTGAGTATTTTTAGGCGTTTTTTTATGTTTTGAAGTACGTAGTTTTTTTCATGTGAGTGGTAATTGTTTTTTTCCTCCTTAATTTTGGTAATTGATCTTGTAATTTATAACTAATCTCTATTATATAATTGAAGGGATAATTTACTCAATTATGTGGGATAATGGGATAATTTACTGAATGTTCAGGTTGATTATCACACTAGTATTACTCATCTTTGATAATGGTTAAATTTAATTAAGTGGGATAATTTTCTCATTTATGTACTAAAATCATATAATTTTTGAAATCATTAATAGTCTAATTTAAAACAAACTAGTTTTATATGCACGTGATGTGTGCGATGATATACAATTTTTTTAAAATCAAAAGAAAGCCCATATTGACTTTTATTACTCTTTATTTCCTAACATTGACTTACCATAATCTCTATTATATAAAGAAAAATATAGCCAAGTATAATCTCGTTCGACTCGGCTCAATGTGTATTTTTTTAATATGTAATTGTTATATTTTTAATCAAACATGTCTAAAGATATTTTCACTTAAGTGAATGGACATTCTTTAAAGGACGGTTATATAGGTTTTGGTGTTATTTAGTTAAGGGAGAGGTAAAATAGTAATCCACTTGGACACTGCCGCGGCTCACCCATTCCCTTATATAATAGAGATAATCCCAATTTAAAAAATCACAGGTACAATTAATTGTAAAGTTACGCAAATTTTACTAATAAATAAATAACAAAATCTTTTAGACAAATTAATTATTTACTCAATTTGCAATGAATAATATGTAGTAAAAACTATTTAAAAAATTAAAACATTATTTATTTAAAAGATTTCTACAATTATGTGGTAGTTATTAATTTAATTGTCAAGCTATGTTGTTAACGGATTTTAAGGTTGTTAACGGAATTTAAGGTTGCACTCATCATGTGTAGAGTTGTCAAATCTGACCTTAACTACAAAATGACCTGAAGTTAACCTGCGACCTAACCCGTTTTAACTCGAAAATCTAGGCACCTAAACCTAACTTAATCCAAACATAAATTTTATTGCCAAGCTATGTTGTTAACGAATTTTAAGGTCACACGCATTCCGTGCATTAAAAAAACTAATAATAAAATAAGTCATTGCTGATACTATCAATGGCCAAGTGTCAAATGTCATGATATATTTTTTGTCCAAAATGCAAAATGACATCATTTTTATTGGGTTTTTTTTTCTTTTAAAGTTTTAAAATTAAATAATAAATGATTCTTTGAGAATTTAAATGTGATAAGGTCAAAATTATTGTATCTTGATAACTATTATTTATAAACATGATAATTATTTTTGTGTCAACTGCGAATGGCACGGGTAGCTAACATATTATGTAGACTATTTCAATTCACAACAATAACAAGGTACTTTTGAAGATCTGACCGTTTTAAGTCACTAGTTTTTATGGTGGAAATCATTTTATGAACAAGATATGGTAGAAATTAAAATGCTTGGTTCCCTAAGAACACAATTGTTATATCATGTAATTGGGCTTGCAAACACCAAATATTCAATATTTTGCACATAATGTTTATAAATTTATTTTTATAAAGATAATATTCATTTATGCAGTTCATTATCAATTTTAAATATTTATTTTGTGTTAATATGATATACATTTATTTAGATGTATTAAAATTATGCATATTGTTCATACACTGAATAATTATTTGTTTACTTTGAATAATCGTTTCTTTTAATTATAAAAAATTTAGGAAATTTTGTTAATGAACTCCTTATGCATATTAAACCCCCTAATTTTTATTTATTTTTTGTGTAAAATGTTATCCCATGCACCCCAAATGACTTATTTCTAGTGTCAGATTAATTAGTGATGCACCCTGAAATGGGACCAACTTCATTCTCCCTTATGATTTTTTTTTTTTATGAAACCCCTTACAGTTTTCAAATATTATCATATCCACCTCTAAAGTTTCCAAATGTTATCATATGCACATTCTAAAGTTTCTAAAATTTCAATCAAGCTATACATCAAAATTCAATCAAGATTAATTGAAGGCAAATTTCTTTCGTTGAATTGAAGATTCTGATCATCAGGTAATGAAAGAAAAACTGCAACTGAAATCATATAAATTAATTTTAATTTGATGAAAATATGAAATTTGGGGTGCATATGATAACGTTTGGAAACATTAGAGGGTTTTATACAAAAATAAAAAAATAAAATTAAGGAGGTTTCTCATAAAAACTTGTAAAGTTATGGAGGTAATTAAAAAATTTTCCAAAAATTTATATATAAACATTAACTATCATTCACTTTTTTTTGGCAAGGCTATCATCCACTATTACTGTACTAGTTTCTTGTGCACGCAATGCATGCAATAATCTTAAAATAATCGTTAACAACAGTAACTTGGCAATAAAATTCATAAGTTGCCATATTTTTTTTTAAAAACTTTTATATAATTGTTTTTATTTTTTAGTTTATCTAAGCTTTACCTTTCGCTTATACATGGTAAATAAATTGCAAATTGAGTAAATAATTTATTTATCTAAAAAATTTATTTTTTATGAATAAATTTAAGTGTTAAGGAAATTGAATAATACCATTTTACAATTAAATGGTTCTTACCATTTCTTAATTGTGATTACTTATTTTAAATATGGTTATTAATGATTTCAAAAATTAAATATCATTATGGAAGATTTTAATATGCAAATGACAAAATTGTCCCCCACTTAACTAACAATTATGAAGGATGAGTAAAGATAGTTTGCTAATCGACTTGAAAACCGTTGGGACCTTCCCCTCCCCTCATATATTAGAGATAATGTTTAAACGCAAACACTTAAATGACCACTTACAAAATCTAAATACTCCATTCGTTCCAAAAAAAAACGTAACGATTTTCATTTTCAGATGTTTCAAAATAAATAAAATAAATTTTTATTTCCTTTATATTGTAAACTTTTTCTACTTAAAAAATGTAAATGACATTATTAATTCTTTAATTGTCCCAAACTTTTCTCTCTCCAATTCTGTAATTATTTCCACCTTCTCTGACCACTTCTTTAATTGTCTATTTTTCTCTCCATTTATTTTAATTAGCTATCCCCACTTTTCTAGTTTTCCACAACAAAAAATGTATAAGAGTCCGTACAATGACAATTTTTGTGATTTTTTTAAACAAAAGCAGTATTTTTGTATTTGTTTAGTGGTCATATGCATTTTTTAAAAGTTGATTATGGTTTATCTAGAACTATGAACATTCATTATAATTCTTGTAGCTGTTTTTTTACCATATTCATTAATTAAAATTAGAAGTTCATTAGTAAAATCTTAATTTCCATTTTTCAATAACTACATATTTATTAAGGAATCATAAATACCATTAGAAAAATTGAGTAATTTTTTTTATAAAAATGTTCAATTTTAAACATAAATTAGTCATATGAGAAACAACATTCATATTTTAGAAGTAGAAAGTTCAACAAAAAAAATCCCTCTGCTCCATCATTATTATTGCAACGTTTGCAATTTGTCACTATTAATGGTCACTTACATAACTAATTTTTGTAATTTATATGTGTATAAAAATATAGTCATTTGGGATCTCATTGGATTAGTTTCAATGTGTACTTTATAAAAATCTAATTTTCATAAATTTTGGCAAAACGTAACTATAGATATTAAGACTATGAATTATGCATTGGCAAACTTTGCAATAATTATGGAGTCGAGGAACTATTAGATATTAATTTTCTTCTGCTACTTTCATATTTATTTGTTAAAATTGAATATTCATTTATAATATATGTCCGAAGGCATATCATAGTATACAAGAATTTCATTAGTGTCCATAAATGATTATGTATTATTTTAAAGCAAAATAGATACTAAAAACTAGCCGTGAACATTCATTATACGCAAATGAACATTGTGCATACATAAACATTATGTGGAAGAAATTGAATAATAATATATATATATATATATATATATATATATATATATATATATATATAAAAACTAGTCTAAAATGACGAACGAAACATATGACATACTTGGATCGGTTATCTCAGTGGTAGATTAACTAATTCATTTTTTAACCATGACAGTTTTTTTATTTGTGAATTTTTTATTAGTGCATGATTGTATGGTGAGTACAACATGAAACATAATTGTTTGAGTGACGATGGGACAGGCGGGGCTTCTATTTGACCCATCCCAAATGATATCCGTAAAAATAAAAGGACTATATGCATAAACTTTATTAGTTTCTCCTCACACTTGTAGCCCGTTTGATTACCAATTAGAAACGAATATTATATTTGGTGTATGTTATTTTACATCCATATCTTAATTCTTAAATGAGATATTGTAAACAATCTCATAGCAATGTGCAAGTTAATCTGAGCTGCAATATCCATCATCAGTCCAGCCATCAATATCACAGTACATCCATTCATTCATCAAACATACATTTTGAATATTCTGTTTTCCACCTTTTTTGTATATATCCTTCAATATATGGGATTGAGACTATTTATATGGAGGCACACACTGAATTCTAGGAAACCTAGTACTATGCAGTCATCACATGCCATTTGGCAACCTTACAATAAAATACACAAAAAAGGACAGCAGTAGACTATAGGACAAAAAAGGACAATACATAAGAAATTGTAATTAATATTCTGGACTTAATTGCTTAGGCTGCAGTTGGCTCCTTGGGCCACAGAGACATCCTTCTTTACACTCCCCCTCAAGTTGTGAGTGGGGCTGACTGCTGAACTCCCAACTTGCTCAGTAGGTTGTTATGTTGCTGAACAGGCAGGGTCTTTGTGAAGACATCTGCAATTTGCTGACTGCTAGGAACATACATAGGGCTGATAATTCCTTCTGTTGCCTTGTCCCTCAAGAAGTGACAGTCAATATCAACATGCTTGGTCCTTTCATGATGCACTGGGTTGGCTGAGATGGCAAGAGCTGCTTGATTGTCACAAAATATGGGAGTGCTCTTCAGATCTTTCACCCCCAAGTCCTTGAGTAATTGTCTTAACCACATTACTTCACATACTGTAGTAGCCATGCTTCTGTACTTTGCTTCTGCACTGCTCCTTGACACCACATTTTGTCTCTTTGCCTTCCAAGACACAGGAGAATCACCTAATAGAATGCAATAACCAGTTGTAGATCTTCTTGTGTTAGGGCACCCAGCCCAATCACTGTCACAATAGGCCTTTAGTTGAGCATTTGACTTGTGTGCAAGTAGAATTCCTTGATCTGGGCAGCCTGCCAAATACCTCAATACTCTTTTGGCTGATTGGTGATGCACAGTGGTAGGACAATGCATGAATTTGCTTAGCACATGTACTGTGTAAGCTATGTCTGGTCTAGTAATTGTGAGATAAATCAATTTCCCAATTAGTTTTTGATATATCTCAGGGCGTTCCAGTTTATCTCCTACTTCAGGAGTGAGTTTGAGGTGAGTGTCCATGGGAAGTTGCAAGGTTCTACACCTCTTCAGATTGTATTCTTTAAGCAAATTCTGTATGTAGGCTCTTTGAGAAAGGAAGATTCCCTCTTTACAATGATCCACCTCTATCCCTAGGAAGTAACTCAGTTGTCCTAGGTCTTTCATTTGAAAATGCTTACTTAGCAACAATTTGGCCTCATCTATTGCCTTCATGCTGTTTCCAGCAATGATGAGGTCATCTACATAGACCAAAATTGATGTGAATGAGCTTTCTTCAGCTTTAGTAAATAGAGTATAGTCACATTTTGATTGTTGGAACCCATGTTTTTGCAAGGCCTGACTTAGCTTAGCAAACCATTGTCTTGGGGCTTGCTTAAGCCCATAGAGGGATTTTTTTAACTTGCACACTCTGTCTTCCCCAATCTCACACTTGGACTTCTCCCCCTTGCTTTGAACATCTATTCTTGTGCCTTTTCCTTTGTACCCTGGAGGAAGTTTCATGTAAACTCTCTCCTGCAGATCACCATGTAAAAAAGCATTCTTTACATCCATTTGGTGTACAACCATTTATCATGAGCAGTTATAGCCAATAGAGACCTCACAGTTGCCATTTTTTCTACAGGTGCAAAAGTTTGGTCATAATCAATTCCAAACTTTTGCCTGTTCCCTAGCACCACTAGTCTTGACTTATACCTCTCTACTGACCCATTTGGGTTGTACTTGATTTTGTACAACCACTTGCATCCTATGGCATTCTTACCCTTAGGTAGGGTTGTTATATCCCAAGTTTCATTAGTCTCTAAGGCATCTAGCTCTTCATTCATTGCCGTTACCCAATTTTTGTCTTTTACAGCCTGATTATAACATGTTGGCTCCTCTTTGTCCTCAATATGTGCTAACATACACTGAAATTGATTGCTTAAATGTATTTTTCCAGCTGATTTTATCTCAGTGGGTTGATTTGACACACAGTTAGATCTACCATATTTTGGTCTATGATAGTCATCCAACCACTCTGGTGGTCTGGTTTCTCTTGTGGACCTTCTTGGTTCAACTCTGTGTTGTTCTTCATAAACAATAAGATTTCTGTCATTTTCATTTGTTTCTTCCACCATTATTACCGTATTTTCTTCTTCTATGTTCACAGTCATGTCATCTCCTTCATGATCTATTATCTCATCCCATCTATCTCTCAATTCAGGATGATTTTCTGGTTCTTTTTCTTCATCTTTCTTTTTAAACATTTTGTAAGGAAACATAGACTCATGAAATTTTACATGTCTAGTTACAAATTCTTTGTTTGAGAGTAAATTTAACAGCTTATACCCCTTTTTGTTTTGAGGATATCCTAAAAATATACATGGAATTCCTCTAGGTTGGAACTTATCTCCAGTTTTCTCTGGATTGCTAGCAAGACTCAAACAACCAAAGACTCTTAAATGATCATAATTTGGCTTGGAATTAAAAAATACCTCATAGGGTGTTTTGTCCTCCAAAACTGTAGTGGGAAGCCTATTTGTCACATATGAACTGCTGTCAGTATGCAGTCACTCCAATATTGAGGTGGAAGACCAGCTTGTAGTCTCAATGCTCTCCCCATCTCAAGCAAGTTCCTGTGCCTTCCCTCTACCCTTCCATTTTGCTCTGGGGTGTCTACACAACTTGTTTGTTGAATGATGCCCAGCTTGTGAAATAATTCCCTACATTTTTCATCTTGGAATTCCTTGGCATTAACACTTCTGAACATTCTCATAGTCTTGTTATACTAATTTTTGCACATATTCACAAATTGCTCAATTCCATCAAAGATCTCTGACTTAGCCTTCATAAGTTGCACCCAGGTCATCCTACTATAGTCATCGACTATAGTCAGAAAGTATTTGTATCCTTTCTTGGATTGTACCCTATAGGGCCCCACACATCTATGTGAATCAGGTCTAATCTTTCATCTGCTCTGGCTTGGCTGACCTGGTAAGGCAGTTTGGTTTGCTTGGCCATAGGGCAAATGATGCAAGTATCCATGCTTCCCTTCATCTCATTTCTCAAGTCTGATATCTTCCTCATCCTTTTCTCTGGGACATGTCCAAGCCTATGGTGCCACAAGTTAGTGTCCTGCAGTGGTTGGATTCCTCCTACAGTAGATGGGACTTCCACATTGTTGACTGAAGCTATGGGGCCATTCTTCTCCTTATTTCCCAATTTTTCCGTTAATTCCTCCATGCTTGCATTTAACAAGTAATACAATCCATTGTATGCTCTCCCAACACCTTTAATTTTTCCATCCTTTGCATCTTCGATGGTGTAGAAATTTGAGTAGAAATTCACCTTGCATTCTTCATCTTTGCTCAGTTTTTGTACAGATAGAAGATTGTGCCTGAAAGCTGGTACATACATGACATTTCTCAGTTTCAGTCCATTTTCAAGTCTTACTGACCCTTTGTGAGACACTGTTGAGGTGTATCCTGTTGGCAGCAGGATCTTTGATTCCTCCATACTCTTTCTCCTTTCAATCAATACTTCATAGTCCCCTGTCATATGTTCAGATGCTCCTGAGTTTATGATCCACTCAGTTTTTATAGCTCCAGCATACAAACATGTCACCATTCCAGCATATGGTCCCTCATATTCTTCTTCAGCTTCTGAATTAGATGACTTGGAGGGTGGAGGTAGCATTTTCATCCGAACCTCAAGTTGATCTGGGGTGAATACCCCTGTGGATGAGCTACTGTCTCCTTTACTTTGGACATTAGCTGCCATTCTGTCTCCCCCTCTCCCTTGTCTTCCTCATCTAGACCATCTACCTCCTCTGCCACCCCTGTTAGCACCACTGCCTCCAGCCTCAAAGTGCTTTGCTTTGCCTTCATTTCCCCCTTTTGGATGCCAGCTAGGGTATCCAATCACTCTCCAACATTTTTCCTTCTCATGTCCTGCCTTTCCACATACATTACATTGCTGTACATGGCTAGTGGTTCAACCTCTTCCTTGACAGTCTTCAGCACTTCTCTTTGATTTTCTTCTTGTTGTAGGCTATTTCAAGCTACATCAACTGTGGGCAAGGGAGTAAGCATTAACAAA
Source organism: Salicornia ramosissima (assembly GCA_951394345.1). Lineage (NCBI taxonomy): Eukaryota > Viridiplantae > Streptophyta > Magnoliopsida > Caryophyllales > Amaranthaceae > Salicornia > Salicornia ramosissima. The sequence continues at coordinate 18,557,421 of OX596233.1, read as the reverse complement.
TGACTTCTTTGTGCTGCATAGCACTCATCTAATCCATTCAACAACTGGAATAATCTCTCCTCTTCCTCTTCCTTTTTCAAGGCATTCATGTAGCTAGTGATTTCATCTGTCACAGTGGTGACAGGAGGCAAGTTCCTCAAGGACTCTTTTTCCTCCCACAGAAGCTTAAGTTCTGTGTAATATTCATTAATTCTCCTTCCTCTCTGCTTGTTTTCATACATCTCCTTTGTTATCCTGTATTTCCTCGATCCATTTGTGACATAAAACCTCTGGTCTAGGTGTTTCCAAATCTGCTCTGCTGTACTCATGTACATCACAGACTTCCTTATCCCCTCATTCACATTATTGATAATCCAGGAGATCACCATACTGTTGCAGGTGTCCCACGCCTCCTTCTTTACCTCATCAGACACATGCCTTTTTACAGCCCCTGTCACAACCCAAGCTTTCTTCTTGAGGATAGAGCAAGCTCTAGTCCACGTTTCCATGGCCTATAATTACTAGGTCCAGTTAGCTTTTCTACTATGACACTACTGCTCCCCTCTGAGGGATGCAGATACAATGGACTAGTCCTTTCTATGGTGCTCATAGGTACTAGGCTCAGATGAACAGCTATGAAGAAAGAAAATGGGAAAAAAAAATGAGAATCACACCTTTGTTCGAACCTGGCTTTGATACCATGTAAACAATCTCATAGCAATGTGCAAGTTAATCTGAGCTGCAATATCCATCATCAGTCCAGCCATCAATATCACAGTGCATTCATTCATTCATCAAACATACATTTTGAATATTCTGTTTTCCACCTTTTTTGTATATATCCTTCAATACATGGGATTGAGACTATTTATATGGAGGCACACACTGAATTCTAGGAAACCTAGTACTATGCAGTCATCACATGACATTTGGCAACCTTACAATAAAATACACAAAAAAGGACAGCAATAGACTATAGGACAAAAAAGGACAATACATAAGAAATTGTAATTAATATTCTGGACTTAATTGCTTGGGCTGGAGTTGGCTCCTTGGGCCACAGAGACATACTTCTTTACAGATATTTCTCGTCAACAATGTATATATTTTACATTTGGCCCCGACACAATAGGTTTATCGATGGCTAGGTAATAATGCAAATCTTTTTATACTTGGTTTAAAAAAAAATCACTAGCTCTTTATTTGATATACTTGGTTTAAAAGACGGATTAGAAATTAGATATGTTACATGGACTCTTCATTTTACCTCAAGTACCCGTGTCGGATCCTTGCACTCGGACATGGGTACGACACTCGGACACTTCATTTTGAGCTAAAATCTTGGTAATTTTTCATAAATTAGCCGAGTCGGACACTTGGACACGTACCCATGTTGGACATGGGTATACGTGTCCATGTAACATAGGAAATTAGTATTGTTAGTTTTATTTTATAATTTTTTCTTAAGAAAATGAAAATTTTGTTTATTATCATGAACTTTAAATATTACTATATATTGAATCTCTAGAACTTTTTTCCACCTCTCCCTTTCTCTTCTTCCTGCCACAACTACCACCATCATTATTGATGGCCATCGCTAACCTCCACCGCTTCCATGATTCATTGGTAGTGAATGTACAATTATGGAATTTCACATAACATTTTTTTAAATGGAAGACTAGCCTAAACTCTAGTATGCTTTATTTTTTATTGGTAAGAAATGCGCTCTTCTAGCATCGAAATTATTTTATGGTCGTCGAAAAAACGACCATCGAAGTCAAGTAATTCTAAACCATTGATTATCTATGTTAATTAACTTGATTTGGTAAGTAGATTTGAATTTTATTTTAAATAAAAGTATACATTTTAATTTTTTTTGTAATATTAATTCATTTTTAATATTTTTGGATTAACTAAATTAATTTTAGATTTTGATAATTTAAAAATCTGAAATTAATTTAAATAAATACAAAAATAATAAAAATAAATTAATATTAAAAAAAGCAATTTAAAATGTTTACTTTTATTTTAAAAGTCAAATCCAATTACCATGATCGACGATATAGATTAAGCATACATATGACAGTGAACACCACTAAACCACTACTCTTGACCTTGTCTTTTATGGCTTTATTTGTATTTCTTTGGCACCTTGTACAGTCCAAAAAAATATAATGTAAAAAAAGTTAAAGGGCTGACAATTTTTTTTTTTTTAATTTTTTAAAAATTTGCTATAAAAAGTTGCAGCTTCAAATATGCAGACGATCCTTGGAAGGAAGAGTGGAGGTGGTGATGAAGTACAGCGATAAAATTTTCAAGAATGTATGCAGATGTAAAAATGTCTTTTTCTCTACTTTCTTTTACTTTTAATTTTCTCTTCTCATCAAAATAAAAAAAAAAATGAAAAATTGATGTGGTTCTGAAGAGAAGAAAGTGGAAAAATACCAAAAAACAGAAGAAAGTGGAATTAAAACAGATCAGAATAGAAAAGAATTATAGAATTGTTTTTTTTTTTTTTTTAAGTAATTATATACTCCATCTAGAGTTGATTAAAAGGGCGCGGCCCGACAAATAGCTGGAATAATCAAAAGTGTTTTTTTGGTGACTTGCATCAAAAAAATATAATTTTTTTTTTTGTTGACGGAGTGTTTATTCTAAACAATAATATATCATAGTTAATGAAAAAATATATATGGAGTAATTTTTATTGTATAACGGAATGGGGTCGCGATGGTATCCGAGTTGATTATCACATTACCCAAACTCATCTTTCATAATTGTTAGTCAATTGGGGACAGTACAATTTTGTCATTTGTGTATTAAAATCTTTTATAATGATATTTGATATTTGAAATAATAATTATTTTTATCTAAAACACGAAATCACAATAAAAAAATTGGTAATGAAAATTTTACGTCGTTAGATAAAAATTCCAAAAATCAAGAAAAACCTAGCTAAATCCTTACACAAGTATAAGGTAAGCAAGGGTCGGATCCGCAGGGATCGGTGGTAATCACCGAGATGACACAATATAATTAAGCTAGTTAGAAGGAGAAAATAATGGAGAAAGTAGATAAAAAATGAGAAAAATAAAAGGGGAAAATCACCAAGATTAGCATCATCCGCAACCAAACTATACTTATGAACATGAACTTTATACACTAATATTGAAAACTTAAGCGATTGATGAAATTAATCCTATCATAACTTCACAAACTTTGTTTAGAAGGTTATAAAGCCTCAAATTAATATAAAAACATATATCCCGAGGTGTTTATATAGATTCAAGAATCAGTCAAACTAAAATATCAATCACCTAAGAAAATCAAGAGGTTTGATGGAGGAAATGTAATCAATACTCCATGAACTTTAGTTAGAAGGTCATGGAGCCCCAATTCATGTAAAAACCTATTTTTCAAGGTGTTTAAATAAATTAAAGTTTTGATCTAACAACCAACATCAATCCTCAAGACCATTAACACTAGCAATAACATTCATATGCATAAGTAGTGGTGGCCACCGAACGGATCGGGCCGGGCCGGGCCAGAGACCGCCCCGGGTCGAAGACCTCCGACCCATGAACCGGCCCGGTGGGTTACCGGGCCGGGTTCATGGATAAGCGACCCATGAACCGGCCACCCGGGTTGGACCGGGTTGGTGGGCCGGGTCGGGGACCGGGTTGGACCGGGTTGACCGGGTTGGGCCGGGTTTGATCGGGTTTGACCGGGTTTCGGGTTATAACACTCCGACCCATGACCCACCCATTTAGCACCGAGCTGGGTCACAGGCCGGGTCTGGTCTAACTGGGTCTGACCCATCAGGGCCAAAAACCGGGCCGGGTCAACCCGGCCCAGTGGCCACCACTATGCATAAGCATAAATGATCGGGTTTCACCCAACCTTGGTGAGAAAGAACTACTCACTAAATAAAAACATGATCAAAAGAAAGATCAAGAAACAATCAAAACTAAAAACACTAGATTGAAGGAGAAAATAAAGAAAATCAACAAAATCCAAAAATAAATTCAAAAGGAGATTGAAGGTAAATACAAACATAGATTAAAGATTAAACAAAGAAATCATAAAAGAAAACAAGTAAAGAAAGAGATTACCCAAGAAAAATGAACATTAGCTTCATTATGGAGGAAACCACCATAACAATGGAGAAAATGAGAGAAAAGCTTGGAGAGAGAAAGTAAACCCTAAAACTATTTTATTCTAAGTGATAGTAAGCTTAATTGTTTTCATAAAACCTCTAAAAAGGCTTCTTATTGAAAATAAATGGCCTAGATTAAAATGAAAACAAAAAGGAAATAAGAAAAACTGGGGTTAAAAGCCGTGCTTTGTACACGTTAGAGGGGTCTGGCTCGACCGAGCGGAATCTGGCTCGACCGAGTAAAGTTATATCTCAAGTCGAGCAAAAATATGACCATCAGCTCGACCGAGCTAAGGACTTGCTCGACCGAGCCAAGCCTTAGCTCGACAGAGCTGTGTTCAAGGGATCGGACAGAAGCAAAATCAAGAAAGAGGTTTAGTTGGCTCGACCGAGCCAGCCATGACTCGGTCGATCTGAGTAATGGCTCTACCGAGCTAAGTGTTGGCTCGGTCGAGCTGACGTCCCTGACAGCGCACTTGGTCTTAAAACGTTCATATCTCATTCGTTTCTTAGAGAAATTGGAAGTATAATATATCAAATTGAAGCTCTTGGAACAAGGAATCTTTAACAATTTGAATCGCCTGAAAAGGAGATATATGTGAAAAGTTATAAGTGTTTGAATCAGAACATTATGCCAAAACACTTGTAAAACATTCAATTCTACCCCAATTATTTAAGAAAACCCCTAGAACAAAACATTATTGAAAGAGAATATAAAATAAGATAATTCTATGCTAAAATGCCAAAAGCCAATAAAAATAAGGCCTAAAAACAAGCGAAAAGAAGCCGGGAAATAGGTCCAAAAATGGACCGATCAAAAATCATAAGCACCATTTAATTGTAAAATTGTATTATTCAAATTCTCTTAACACTCAAAATTTAATCATAAATATTTAACCTATAAAAGAACTAAACTATTTACTCAATTTGTAATATAATTACTATGTATAAGCGAAAGACAAAAAATAGATTAATTTCATAAAAAAAAATATGTAAAAGTTTTAAAAACTATGTTGGAACTTATTGATTTTATTGTCAAGTTAATGTTGTTAACAAATATTTTAAGATTTTCGCACGCATTGCGTGCACAAAAAATGGTTTAAATTAAAATAAGTAATCACAATTTAAAAAATCAAAATGTGAGGGAATAATAATTATGAGAGTTATATTGTAAGATGAGTATTTTGTGAGAATGTATGTGGGCGGAGCATTTTGGCCTTGTTTGGTGATTAGAGTTTAGAGTTTAGAGTTTAGAGGTTAGAGTTTAGAGTTTGTGGTTAGATGGTTACTTTTTATTAAGAGGATTTGACTGCTGATTTATATAGTTAATTGTTTAAAGGTGTTTGGTAACACATAGCTGAATGCTTAGAGTTTTGTTGTGTAAAATGACATTTATGGACATTTAAAAATAACTTGTTAGGTTTTAATAGGTTTAAATATGTGGACAAATTAGTCAATTAATATTTCTCTCTCCAAAACTCTGAAGAAAAAGCTGCTCAACTCAGCTTTTTCTAAAGAGAGTTTTAATCAGAGTTTCTGGTACAAAACTCTCTTTCAAACTCTATTTTACCAAACACCTAAATTAGAGTTTTGATTGGTCAAAACTCTAAACTCTCTCCAAAACTCTGAACTCTTATCAACACTCTCTTTGGTCTTGTTATTAAACTAGGTGGTACCCGAGCAAATGCTCGGTTTAAAATTTTGCTACATGTAGTACAAAAAGAAAATTATTTATAATACAATTTTTTAATTTAAATTTTATAATAATAATCCCGGCTTTTACTAATTATCTTTCCGAAATAATCCTATCTTTTGATAATTCTAGAATAATCTCAACTCTAATGCCTCCATTCTCAAAATGAATTGAAGTGTTATGTTTGTTACTTGAGTTGTGAATAAAAAAAAAATTGAATTATTTTAATTCGATGCACACTAAAATTGAGATTATTTTGAGAAGATTGGTAAAAATTGGAATTACTCTTTTAAATATTTCAAAAAATATATCTTAATACCCGCATATATATAAATAAATACATTATAAAACTTTATGTGATTGTATTTCCAATAAATTTTTAGATTAAAATTAAAATTTATTAATTTATGGAAACAAACTTTTATGAATACAACTTTTTTATTTTTCGTTTAATTGTACTTTAAATTTAAGAAGTCATTTGTTATTAATTAGAATATTACAGAGAGTGAAGAAGGGAGCAAGGAATAAATGAAATCTTGGAGGGAAAAATAAGAGTTTGAGAGGTAAATTAATTATTTTAGTGGCTTTCAGTTTAGTAGTATAGAAAGATACGCATAGTAGATTAAAAGCCCTTCCTTATTGTAAGGAATTTGGCATGTGTGATTGGCATAATCTTTTCATGAGAAATTAATGCACACTTATTAAAATGATAGAAAATAAGAAGATATGGTTCTTATAGGATATCGAAAGTGAAATCTCAAATCTATCTTTTCCAGGCCCACCCAGGTGGTCAAACCCGATGTGAATGGGCCCAAACCCTAGGCCCAACTCTGATAGAGCTAGGGACACATTAGATATTCAATAACGAATAATATGACACCATGTGTCATGGGCCAGGCCCAAATGTCAACACAGGTGACTCAGCCAAACCCTAACCGGGTAACCTATGCCTATATAAGGATTAGTGTAATCACTTTTCAGGTACACAATTCATAATTCACAAACCAGATACTTCTGACTCCTTTTCATTCAAATCACTGACTTAAGCATCGGAGGGGTGTTCCTGGGTTCCACTCCCCAGGTTAGCAACCTTTCGTTATTTTGCAGGACACACCCTTGAAGAGGAGCCCTAGAGGTTAACTCGAACACGGTCAAACACACTTGGTCAACGAGAGAAGTTCCCGAGCAGGAACAGATTGGCGCCGTCTGTGGGGAAGACATAACAATAGCATGGCCAACACACAAGATAAGGGTACTAGATCCGGTCAACCTAACGAAAATCCCCGTCGATCGCCTGACCGGCCTCAAGCACACGTCACCAACGATAATTCTTCGAACAGGGCAAGTGACCGTCGTCGACGGGCCGACCCTGAGAAGGACCCTGAGCAAGAAGTTACTCGAAAAGACTTTGAAGATATTGTAACAGCAATGCACGACAAATTCCAAAGGAATCTACAGGAGTTGAGAGACAGCATACCCATGGTGGTCGAACAGCAGAGACCCCCACCTAATGCAGCAGCCCCTAAGAACGGCTCCACCACTAACCGGGAGAATAGAACGCGTTCCCAAAGGGAGCCTTGACGCAGCGAGGATGCTCGAGAGGTTATCAACTCGAGGAGGGACGACGCTCGAAATGTCATCAATTCCCGTCGAACGAGAACTGTTTCAGATGCTAGAGAAATCATCGACAGTAGACGAAGGGAGTCTCAAATCCCATCTCAGAGAACCCGTCGAACTGATACGCCACGTCAAACTAATGAAGACGTTAGATCTAATCAAGTTTCGGTCTCCACCCGTTGTCGGTCTCCACCCCTAACCAGGAGAGGAGTCGAAGGAGAGGATCTCCCAAAAACTTCGAGCAGTCTCCTAGACCCATAGAATACAAAACACCTTTCGGCTAGAAAATTCTACATACAGTCGACTCGAGGAAGGTGAAGGCCCCACACATCGAGCCTTTCTCAGGAACCACCGATCCTGCTGATCACATCGCTGCCTACAAGGCGCAAATGGCCGTACAAACTGGTTGTGAGGCAAGTTGGTGTCGCTACTTCCCTACCACCTTGAAAGGTCTGGCCCTGACATGGTTCACAGAACTCCCATCAGGCCTCAATAGTAGCTTCACTGTTCTAGAGGCTATGTTCCTTAGTCATTTTGTGGCTGGAAAGAAGCAAAGAAAAATAAACATTCATCTCATGGCTTGCCAGTAGGGAGAGCATGAACTATTGGGGGATTATATCAGGCGCTTCAATGCAAAGCTCCTTGAGATACCCAATGTCGAGGATTCAGTAGCCTACGCTGCATTCATGTCTGGTCTAAAGCGTAGCAAGTTTAAATTCTCTTTGCTAGAAAATGAGATATCTTCGTACAAGGAAGCCATGGACAGAGCACGGAAGTATGTGCAAGCATCAGACATTAACAATCCTATTGAGAAGCCTGAGAGAAAGGATGGAAAAAGGAAAGAGCCCCATCGAGGTGAAGGTCCTAGCCGGACGTCCGACTCGAGGAAAGATGTTCGTGATGGTGGTATGGATCCTAGATACAACACCAATAGGCGAGAAATCTTCTTGGGCATTAAAAACCAAGATATTCTCCCCAGGCCATTGCCTGTTCACACATCCGTCGGAAGGTGGAATCCCAAGCTTTGGTGCGAATATCATCATGAATGTGGTCACACCACAAAGGACTGTAGAGAACTGAAGAAAGCCCTAGACAAGCTAGCACACCAAGGAAAGCTAAACTCTTATCTCTCGAATGATGGAGGGAAAAAAAGGCAAAAGCGTAGTCATAGCGCTGAGGCTGATGGAATGATTAATGTCATAGCTTAACTCCCTACCAAATTTAGTGTTTGCAATAAGGACCCTAGTAGGGTCGAGTTTTTATCCTCGCTGGAGTTATTTTTCGTTTGTAATAAAAAGACCCAAACATGGTCGAGTTTCTTTTTGTTATCATAGAAGTAATGATAGTTTTTCTTTAAAAAAGCGAAATAATAATGAGACAATTGACTCGGAAAACATTTTGTGTTTGCAATTTCTTCGATATGAGAATTGTTTACAACTAAAGCCCTACATTGGTAGGCACCCCGTTGAAGAAAAGGGGGTGGCCGCATGGGTACCACGTCGAGTAGCTGGGGCTCATTGGCCCCAGGGTCCTCGTATACGTGTACACTAGGCCAAAACTTAAGCCCTATGTTTGTAAGCACCCCGTCGAAAGTTAGGGGAGGCTGAATGAGATACCACGTCGAGTAGTTGGGGCTCATTAGCCCCAGGGTCCTCATAGACGTGTATCTTAGGCCAATACTAAAGACCTACGTTGGTAGGCACCCCGTCAAAAGTTAGGGGAGGCTGAATGAGATACCACGTCGAGTAGTTGGGGCTCATTAGCCCTAGGGTCCTCGTAGACGTGTATCTTAGGCCAATATTAAAGCCCTACGTTAGTTGGTAGGCACCCCGTCGGAGAAAAGGGAGTGGCTGCATGGGTATCACGTCAAGTAGCTGGGGCTCATTAGCCCCAGGGCCCTTGTAGATGTCTACTCTAGGCCAATACTAGACTACCTCGAGTAGCTGGGGCTCTTTAGCCCAAGGGTCCTCGAAGTATCTAAAATACCTCGAATAGATGGGGTGACTAGCCCCAGGGTCCCCGACTACCTTGAGAGCTTGGAAGTATCAACCTCAAGGTCACTCAGGAAGACCACTTCGAGGGATAAAAGATGTCAGCCCCAGGGTCACCACTCAAGGATCAGGCTACCTCGAGTTCCTAAGCATGATGGCCTTGAAGGCCAGTCGAGCACCTGACTACCTCGAGTACTTGGGGGTATCAAGTTTCCAAGATCACTCGACGAATCTACTACCTCGAGGACCAGAGAATAGTAATTGTAGACACCTAATTCTGGCACCTCAGTTAGCTCCCAACGGTCTATGATGAATGTACCCTGTTGCACAGGTCCGGTCTTGAGCTAGTATGCCAAAATTCCACCTCTTTACCCCTCTCACACCATTTATAGGCGTTTTAACGGGTCACGACTTGTTTTAGGATTTTTCGGACATATTTTACGTTTTTTACTAATTTATTTTTATTATTTTTCATGCATATTTATTTTCTAAGTTCATTTTAGTCACTTTCCATTGCATCAAATAATTTTCATAGGTTAATTGCATTTTTCTATATTTTTTGGTAATTTTGGCATAATTTTTTGATTTTTTTTATCTATTTCCCATGAATTTTTGAAGCATTTTCCATTCTTAGGGGCATTTTAGGAATTTCACACCTGCATCATTAACTTTTTCTCCACTTTTCACTCATTTATATTTTTCTAGAATTTTTCCATATTTTTCTATATTTTTTAGCACATTTTTCAAAATAGTCCGAAAAACCCGAAAACAATCGAAAACAGTCCAGATTAGCCCGGATTATTCCGGAACCTCGCGAAATCTCTTGGAATCTCAAATATTACGATAATCTTAAGTAATAATAATGATCTCCGTAATCGTATCATAATCGCATAAAAATCTCGGAGAATCACGCGCAAAATAAGCAAAAAAATCGACCCGGATCCAACTTGGACCTGCGCCTAGACGCAAGTCACAAATACTGACCTGCGTCTAGACGAAGGTCATGTAACTTGAGCTGCGCCTAGGCGCAGGTCTGGTGCTATTCCGGGTCAGTTTTTGCCTCTTCTCGCCTATAAATACGACCCTTGTCCGGCTTTTCAAAAAAGACGACAATACAACATTCTGACTTCTATTCTATCTCTACTATTCATTCCTTCTCTCAAAATCAATTCAAAACACTGTCAAAATCAATTCAAAACTCTGTCAAAATCAATTCAAAACTCTGTCAAAATCAATTCAAAATTCTGTCAAAATCAATTCAAAACTTATTCAAAATCAATTCAAAACTCTGTCACTTGGCATTTGGCGTGCTAATCTCTAAACCGTAATCGACCGCCGCACATTTTGGTACACATTTCTGAGACCCTTTTTCTATTCAATGTCAATATGCTTAATTTTCTTTTAATTCTTATTTTAATTTATGACTTGAGTTCATCATGATGACATGCGTTTTTTTTGCCTTTTGTTTGTGTTAATCCGTTTTAATTCTTGTAGCCTTTTTTTTTAATTTTTAATCCATGGCATGTCTTTTTTTTATTCTTGCATTTTCCATGTCGTTCTATGTAGCTTTTAGTATTTTTTTTTTATTTTCTATTTTCACGGGATTCGAGGTACGTTCGCATTTTTAATTTCTTTCTTTTTCGTGCCATCGCCGTGTTGAACTTTTTTTTATGTGATTTATGTGAACTGAACCTTGATTTCATTCGGACTTTTGGACTCATTCTAGCATTTTAATATTGACTAATTCCAAAGTGGTCACAAAACAATTTTAGGCTAATTTGTGCATTAATCTGAACCGACTTAGTAATCCGCAAATTAGGGCTAAAATTGAGTTATTTCTGTTGCTCTGAAATTGAACAATGATCTTACAAAAGAGACCTAGTAGAGACCGCTTGCAGGCGGGCGGGCCCAATGCACGATTGGCTCGTAACCTGTCCCCGAACCCATACTCTGGTGCACGACCATATGGGAGCGATTGCTCCTGGCTTTCGGTACTTCTTCGGTGTCCATGGAAAGTATAAATGCACGGTGGCGACTCGTACTAGTCCGTATTCACGTACGGCGTTAACGAGCATTCAAACAAACTCGTGACGTAGGCGGCCGGGTAAAACGACCCCTACAGTTTGGCGACTCTGCTGGGGAAATATCACTCCTTAGTGGTGTGGAAAAACTTGAAAAGTCTCGTAAGATCATTATTCAATTTTTGAGCATGTGACATAGTGACCTTCCGCATAAGGTCACACTTAGGCCCACGTCTCATACGAGCATGTTCTATGCTCGAGACCGACCCCGGGGGGTTTGATTATGGTTACTTGTGGTGCCCGACCTCAATAATCCTAATCGGCCCATCCCAGCCACGACGCGTGATCCTCATTCCCGATGAGATCATAATGAGGGACTTTTTAACCGTGTGTCATTCAATGTGAAGAGTGACTAGATCGGTTCAGTTTCCCTCTAGTCATGGTACCTTTTGACCACCCAGGACTGACCTTAGAAGACCATCATTTACATATTCTAGGACTACTGTGCTATGTGTGCATGTGGCCCATTAGTCTAGCCCAGCCCATTTTACTTCACTCCTCAATTATAAGGATAACTCAATGTCAAGTCCACAGTCCAAATCACCAGTCCAGTTCAATAAGTCTCACCCCTTTAGCCCATTCCCCAGTCAAGTTCTTTAGTCTAAGTAATTGGTCCAGCTCATAGTTCACAATCCATTTCCCCAGTCAAAGTCCTAAGTCCAGTTCTCAAAGTGGGGTCCATGTCCATCACAGTCCAATCCAATTTCGTAGCAATCTCGAGTCTAGATGCACTTTAGTTTTCCATAGGTTCAGTTCATCTCACAGTCTCAACATAGTTCACCACCAGTCTCCTCCCAGTCCAGTCTCCAAGTCTAGATAGTCCTAATTAGACAAAGGCTCAACACCACATACAAATAGCCCAAACATCCACTCCAGTCCATCTCCAACCCTATGAGTCATCCCAAAGCATGGTTCAATGAACCATGCGCCCTTATTGTGAGTCATATCAATGAGTCTTCATCCTAGCCCACTGACCATTTCACTTCCCATCTCGAGTCTATGTCATACACACTTTGACCTTTCCACTTTCCACCGAATGGCCCGTCACATTTCCATATCCTCCAATGTCACTTTCCAACTCTATGCAGGTCCAATCACTTACACGGCTTCAATTGATCAATTAATAAAACTAGCACCTTCACACACTGACCTCACTACACTTCCACACACCGACCTCACAAGCAATATCAACAATCACTTTCACACACGACCTTACGAGGACATGCTTTCAAACGGTCAATGGCAAGTCATACTGGGAGAACGGTGCAATAACCTCAAAATAAAGAAATCAAATCCCAGGCCCAGCTCAATTACAATTCGAATTCATAACGGAGTACAGGAGATTAAATGATTGCACTCATAATCGAGGCTCATTCACACCTAAGGGGGTTAAATGCCAAAGATCATTTGAAAGCATTGTCCAGAGCAACAAAAGACAACAACCTCATTCAAGCAAAAGTCGAGGCAAAAAAAACAAAAAAAAAGGCAAAAGACAAAAAAAAAAAAAGAGAAGACAAAAAAAAAAGAATCAATTTCAAAATCAGGCCCACAGAACTACGATGGTCTGATTGTAACGACCCGACTTTTTGGACTTGTTGATTGACGAAGGGAAATCGACAAACGGATCATTACTTAAACAATTTAAACTATGAATTAAGTTAATTAATTAAAACTAAGCAACTTTTATTAAATTAATAAACTATAATCCAAAAGTCTGAATGGGTCCAAAAATCATAATTACATAAGTTGTTCTAATTCCGTCCCAACATGCTGGGATCAACTGGTAGCATAAAAATTCTTATTGAATAACTTAGAAAAATAAAGGCTAAACTACAGGTCTCTTCCACACAAGCCCGATCCAACGAAAGCCCGTGCTAAGCAGCTGCATCATCTCCTGAAACTGAGGGGGGGGTCCACCGTCAGTGGCGAGTAACTAGGCTGTCCCGCTTAATTGAGGGACCGCTAAACACATAATCTCATAGAATCACGTAGGAAAATCACACATAAACATATATCGTCTTATACAATCATTCATACGGGGTACGTATAAAAATACGTACAAAAATACGTATAAAAATACCTGCAGAGATACGGTTAGAAATACGTACTAAAATACGTATAAGGTACGTATACTATACGTATAATGATACCTGCAAAATACGGTTAGGAATACGTACAAAACTACGTACACAATACGGGTACAACATACAAATACATACACTTATACATACATACATAAGTCATACAAATACAGATATACACAGCGGAAGACTTGTACTGTTCGTAGCACGTACATTTCATACTTATCTTATATTATACACACTTATAACTTGGTTATCATTATTATATCATATCTTATCTTTATATCATATCATAACTTATAACATCACGTATTTTCATAACATCTTTATCTTAACTTATCATCTTTGCGGACTGTCTTCTTCAGCTCGTAGCGAACCTTTGCGTCCGCAACTTTCCTAAAATATGTCGGGGTGAACCTTTGCGTCCCACCCGTAGCCCTCCTTTGCAAGAACTAAGCCTAAGCTATGGCCATAACCCCTAAGCAGCCCTCCTTTGCAAGAACTACCTAGACGACTCCATATTCTAGAACCAAGAACTGCGCGGGGGAACTCGTGTGTTCGTCCCATTGAGCAGTGGCGTCGACTAAACCCGATTGGTGACCTTTGCACCACCGCACAGGCGTCCTTATCTTACTTATCTTACTTAAATCGGGAAGTACTAGGTGGCCGTAATCGGAAATAAAATGTTCGAAATCCCAGGAAAGAGAGGTGCGGCACGTATATTGGCCACCTTAAATACCAAGTCTTTCCTAGCCAGAGATCGAAACAAATTAATATCCTTTTACTCTGTTCCCTTTCCTACCCTATTAATATCTTATTAACTTCTTATTGTAACTTATCCCTACTGATACTTAATAATAATAATAATAATAATAACAATAATAATAATATTACTCATATTACTCGTAATATAATAATAATAACAATAATATTATCTACCCCTTCATATTACAACTTATCCCTGATAATTCCTTTAATTGTAACTTTTATAATTATAATAACAATTATTCCTAAAAATATTATAAGTTAAAATTAAACTAAAATTGACCAAATAAATTAGGGTCACTCGACATTTCCATTAAAATCACAATAATTAGATGAATTCATAAAATCGTCATACAATTAATTTAATAAATTCATAAAAATTACAATTAATTACATAAATTACCTAAAACATGATAAAAAAATACTACTCTTCAAATTTTACACCACTCGAAAATCATGAACAACAATACCAAAAATTACATCTTTAATTAATTAAATTCAATAACCAATAAATCATAGTGAACTTTATAATAAACATTAAAATTACCCTTAAAACACCATGTTTTACACAATCTGATTTTAAAGTATTAAATTAAGAACCAACATTAAAAGGTCTCGAATAATCTGGAAATTTTAATGAAAGTTAAATATAGGTTCAAGGTTTAACGTGCACAATTTTCGTCCAAAAATAACATCTTTTACTATTTTTAAGGAATTTTATAACTAACAAAGCAGATTAGGCGGAATTCAGTTTCAGATTTTTCTACCATAGCAGACGAACTTCAAAAATTACGAAAATTTAACAAAAGCTGTAAAATACTATTATTCACTTCCAACTAAATTTTAGTAGCCATACGAATTGATTAAGTATCTTGAATAATTCGTAAACCAAAGATGGACAGTTTTACCGGTTTGAAAGATTAAATTATTATAAGCAATAAAAGGACGAATTTTGCCACGAAATAAATCATGATTCATGATAAAACAATAAAGAAACTTCCACGAAAAATGCATCAAGAAATAACAATATTTGATTAATAAATAAATTCATACAAGTAATTATTCAACAATTAAAGATTTCAAGAAACTACATAAAATAATCTAGAAAAATAACATGTACATAAATTTCATGTAGTTCGAAAAACACCCTAACATGATACTAATTATTTTTATAATTTTCATGCTTCTAATCCTAATTAACTATGTGAATAGGTTGTTCCGGAATTAAACGGGTTAGCAAAGTTACCTGAATCGCATTAACATTCCAAGAAAAATTCCCCTTCGGGATTCGAAAACCACACGGTTCTCTTGAGTAAAATACTAGGGTTTTTTTGTGAGTTTAGAAAGTATAGAAAATATGAGTAAAGGAAACATAAGTTTAGGGCTTGTTCCCTATTTATAATATAAGGAACAAAAAGAAATTAAAAAAAAAATAAAATAAATAAATAAAACAACTTAAGGGGGGCCGTGCATTAGGAGGGGAAGTAGGGTTAATGGGTCCAAAAGGGAGAAAATTAAGGAGACTTAGTAGAAATGGTTAGGGTAGTTTTACTAATTAAAAGTAGGCTTTTTTTTAAAAAAAATTAGGTAAATCATTATGGGCTCACTTAACCCATTGACCCAAAACAAAATAAAAGAACTAAAATCCCTTGGCCATAAACAAAGGGGCCGACCAAGTGAGGGAGTATTGGGTCATAGGCCCAATTTCAGGATAAGCTGAGAAGATATAAGATTAAATAGTCCAAATACAAGGGCTTTTTGGACCTAGAATAATAAAATAATATTAATAACATAAATTCCCAGAAAATAACTTTTAAAAGATTTTTTTTTTCCTTTTGTAAAACAGAGAATTTATTAATAGTTTTCGAAATAAAATCTTAAAACGACTGGAAAGACAATCTATGTTCCGAAAATTCTAACCCCAAAAATACGGGGTGTTACACTGATTCCGTAAGGATACGTAGGAAGCCTCTACTCGAGGTTCGACCACATTAATAAAAAATCAAACGAAGCCTAGTTGCCGAGTGATTCTACCTGCTAAGAGTTTAACAACAACATTTGCTAATCTTTGATCCATGCATAGACTCAAACTTGAACCCGCATTTCTAGCCAACCCTACATCTTATCCACATCTGTTTTCAACCTCAAGTCACAAATTTTGGCCTTTCTATTTTTCGAACCCGATCCCACTCTTTGGTCACCTTCAAAGACTCATTGACTAAACTCTCCAAGAGGTAAAGCCACCTAACTCTACTAAGGGTTAGCACATTATATTTGGGGGCTTATCACCATATTGTCTCTGCTCCTGTCTCTTCACAACATCATCCTCATTCTTCACTTGGGGGGCTTCTCTATTTCTATCATCTAACCGTCTCAGGTCTATCTCATCAAGCTGAAATCAAGGAACTCCCTCCATGGACCCCGTGTCTTCTTCACATCCCAGTTCAAATTGAGTCAAACTTCATGTTTAGGTCTAGCACTGTGTCTAGGACAACCTCTGATCACAAGCCGCCCTCATGTCATTCCCATTAGCACCTCGTGACAAGGCATTGAGTTATCCAGTCTCCTCCTTTGGATGGGCATCATCCTGGCTTGCAATAATCCCAGACCTTTGTAAGTCGATCTTGCCCAGACCTACACTGAACCAAAATACTCTTACTACCTTAGATCACTGTCAAAGCTCAGAAAGCTACAATTTCCAGTTCAAACTCAGACTCAGTTTACTTTTTCCTGTGATAAACCTGACCTTCATAGGATTACGTAGCATAAATCTGACCTTGCCACTCCTTTGTGCGATAAACCCGACCTTCGCACTCACTCAGACACCAACTCAAACTCTTTACCTGTGATAAACCTGACCTTCATAGGATTGTGTGGCATAAATCTGACCTTGCCACTCTTTTTCGTGCGATAAATCTGACCTTCGCACTCACCGACTCAGACACCGACTCAATTGCCGACACCGACTCAGACACCGACCCGGACTCTTTACCTGTGATAAATCTGACCTTCACAGGATTGCGTGGCATAAATCTGACCTTGCCACTCTTTTTCATGCGATAAATCTGACCTTCGCACTTGCCAACACCGACACCGACTCAGACTCTTTTCATGTGATAAACCCGACCTTCACAGGATTGCGTGGCATAATTCTGACCTTGCCACTCATTTTTAATCATATCTGTCACTTCACTGTTACAGTTCACTGTTGATACTTCTCACTGTTGACACCTCACTGCATTTTCTTATTGCGTGGTTACATGTTTGTGTGTTTACTTGTTGCATGCTCGTTCGATTGTCAAATCAAGTGACTTTTGAACATCACTTTTAACATCAAGTTGCACCGGTCTCAAAGGGGTTAGCTCATTAGTTATTTCCTTTGAGATCAGCATACATAAGTCGCGTAGCACACCTTTGACCTTCGTATTACAAGACTTCGTCTCTCCAGACTCGGTCAAAGGGGGGGCTAACTGTAGACAACTAATTTTGGCACCTCAGTTAGCTCCCAACGGTCTATGATGAATGTACCCTGTTCCACAGGTCCGATCTTGAGCTAATATGCCAAAATGCCACCTCTTTACCCCTCTCACACCATTTATAGGCGTTTTAGAGGCTCACGACTTGTTTTAGGATTTTTCGGACGTTTTTTAGGTTTTTTACTAATTTATTTTTATTATTTTTCATGCATATTTATTTTCTAAGTTCATTTTAGTCACTTTCCATTGCATCAAATAATTTTCCTAGGTTAATTGCATTTTTCTAGATTTTTTGGTAGTTTTTCCATAATTTGTGATCTTTTTTTTTATCTATTTTCTATGAATTTTCGAAGCATTTTCCATTCTTAGGGGCTTTTTAGTAATTTCACACCTGCATCGTCAACGTTTCCTCCACTTTTCACTCATTTATATTTTTCTAGAATTTTTCCATATTTTTTTCATATATTTTAGCACATTTTCAAAATAGTCCGAAAAACCCGAAAACAGTCTAGATTAGCTCGGATTATTCCGGAACCTTGCGAAATCTCCCGGAATCTCAAATATTACGATAATATTACGTAATCATAATGATCTCCATAATCTTATTGTAATCGCATAAAAATCTCGGAGAATCACGCGCAAAATAAGCAAAAAAATCGTCTAGGCGTAGGTCTGGTGCTATTCCGGGTCAGTTTTTTCCTCTTCTCGCCTATAAATACGACCCTTGTCTGGCCTTTCAAAAAAGACGACAATACAACATTCTGACTTCTATTCTCTCTCTACTATTCATTCCTTCTCTCAAAATCAATTCAAAACACTATCAAAATCAATTCAAAACTCTGTTAAAATCAATTCAAAACGCAGTCAAAATCAATTCAAAACTTACTCAAAATCAATTCAAAACTCTGTCACTTGGCATTTGGCGTGCTAATCTCTAAGCCGTAATCGACCGCCGCACATTCTGGTATACATTTCTGAGACCCTTTTTCTATTCAATGTCAATATGCTTAATTTTCTTTTAATTCTTATTTTAATTTATGACTTGCGTTCATCATGATGATATGCGTTTTTTTTGCCTTTTGTTTGTGTAAATCCGTTTTAATTCTTGTAGCCCTTTTTTTTTAATTTTTAATCCATGTCATGTTTTTTTTTTCTTGCATTTTCCATGTCGTTCTATGTAGCTTTTATTATTTTATTTTTTTTATTTTCTATTTTCACGGGATTCGAGGTACGTTCGCATTATCAATTTCTTTCTTTTTCGTGCCATCGCCGTGTTGAACTTTTTTTATGTGATTTATGTGAACTGAACCTTGATTTAATTCGGACTTTTGGACTCATTCTAGCATTTTAATATTGCTAATTCCAAAGTGGTCACAAAACAATTTTAGGCTAATTTGTGCATTAATCTGAACCGACTTAGTAATCCGCAAATTAGGGCTAAAATTGAGTTATCTCTGTTGCTCTGAAATTGAACAATGATCTTACAAAAGAGACCTAGTAGAGACCGCTTGCAGGCGGGCGATCCCAATGCACGATTGACACGTAACCTGTCCCCGAACCCATACTCTGGTGCACGACCATATGGGACCGATTGCTCCCGACTTTCGGTACTTCTTCGGTGTCCGTGGACCGTATAAACGCACGGTGGCGACTCCTACTAGTCCGTATTCACATACGCCATTAACGAGCATTCAAACAAACTCGTGATGTAGGCGGCCGGGTAAAAACGACCCCTACAGTAATCCCAAGACAATTCGGAGACTAGGCAACCTCGAGGTAACAAAGAGGTCCTTCTCCATGACTTCTATCACAGTCGAGGTGGAAAGGTTTTCCTTTATCACCTTCATCACAATCGAGGGAACTATGATCGCGGAGAGTCGCCAAGAAACAAAACTTAGAAATCTCAAGAGGATTTAATCATCATCCCTTGCAGGGGGCATCATCACGAACGAGGCTAAAAGAAAGCATGTCGCGGATTCTCAGTCGCGGAGTAGCATTGCAAAAATCACCTCGTTGGTCATCTCAAGGGATATCTGTAAGTTCAATGTATACTCAAGAAGGGGTGGTTGAATTGAGTATGTGTGTTTTTTCAATCGTTTTCAAAGTTTGTTTATCTTTTTGTGAGAATGAACAATGATAGAACAGTAAATAAAGAGTAGGGACACAAGGATTTAACGAGGTTCGGCTTCTAAACAAACCTACGTCCTCCGCTCTCTCACCAATATTATTAATCAACTATGAATAATAACAAGGTTACGCACTCAATTAAATGCTACAACTCTGTAACACTTAATTCTCCAACTGTTAACTCTAACAGTTCACTCAGTGTTCACATAACACTCCCTAACCACTTCCCTTTAAGTGGTTTAAAGATTACAATCTTAAATCTCCGTAAGTTTTCTCTTAAAGACGGATATAGAGATGATTTAACTCTATGGATATACTCTCAGAAAATATGACTTGGTTTTCTTTGGAGAGCAAAAGTCTTACTAGGGTTTTCCAAGAGATTGTTTTTATATACAACGAAAAACCGTCCCCTAGAAGTGTGCTTGGAGACTTGCCTAAATTGTGCAAACAAGATCAGCTGACACAAGTGCAAAGGTACCTATTTCAGACCTTTGTCTCCTTCCACTACATGTACTGGGAAAGTACACTAGAGTCCAAACAAGTACATTGCAAAGCTGATTTATTTTTGTGTATCAATTTGGCAAATTTCAAAAACATAAGTGATCAATATTTTTTCAAATAAATTTTAAAAAATAATTTTAAACACGAAAATCGAGCTGATCACTTAAGTGCACGTGCGTAATACTGAGGTCTGTTCCCACAGTGGTCTCAGTACTACGAAGTCTACATCTCGTAGAGAGAACTGTTCCAAGCTTGTTCTTTCTCTGTTGTTAGCTTGTTCTTGGCTTGTTCTCTTTACTGGACATAAACTTTAACTCTTTTTGCTCTTTACTTAGAAACACAAGGTATATTTTCGTAAGTCTATTTTACAAGAAGATCCTAGAAGTACAAAAATTAAAAAGGCTTTAAGCTCTTGACTTCTGATCTTCAAGTATCTCAAGGTCTTCAAATTTTCCTTGAAGAGTTCTCACTTGAATTAACCTGTTCAAATACAAACATGCATAACAATCAAGTATAGAGAACTGGTTTGTGATCAATCAAATCAAACATGGTTCAACAATTTCCCCCTATTTGATGATGACAAACCATGAAGTTCCCCCTGAGGACAATAACCAATTGTTTCAAGATAAAACAACTGTTCAGAGGAACTGTTCTTGTACTGTGCCTGCAGTCAGATTCATAATCTCAGAGAATTAAAAACACACAGCAGACTAAAGCATAATTAGACTGATTACAAGGTCAGTCAACTCATCACATTACTCAATTAATTATTGAGTTTTAGCATTAGACCTGTAACCTGCAAGACTTATCAATATCAAATGTAGCAAGATAATTCTAAATTCACTTGGAAGAGTTTCTTCCGGTTTGGATGGATAGGAGCATTTGATCTGAATTCAAAATACACCTAGGCATAAAGCTGAGCCATCTCTAACAAGGTCTGAACCTTGTTCAAGTTGCTACACCTGACACTAGGAACTTCACCTGTCCTATTCCCCCTTTTGGCATCATCAAATGACAAAATAATCACAGCAAAAAAATTAGGAGAAGGCAACAAGTAAAGTCAAACACAAGCATAATATAAACACATGCAGCATTCTAGAGATGCTGTCCCAAAAGTAAGTACCTGCAACTCACAAGCCCAAATGTCAAAGTGTACATAAGTTAATTAATTATAAAGACAAGTAGACCATTCTGCAGAGAAATTGTTTGGCAGAAATAGTCCCAAAAGTCTTACTAGGGTTTTCCAAGAGATTGTTTTTATATGCAAGGAAAAACCGTCCCCTAGAAGTGTGCTTGGAGACTTGCCTAAATTGTGCAAACAAGCTCAGCTGAGACAAGTGCAAAGGTACCTATTTCAGACCTTTGTCTCCTTCCACTACATGTAGTGGGAAAGTACATTAGAGTCCAAACAAGTACATTGCAAAGCTGATTTTGTGTATCAATTTGGCAGATTTCCAAAACATAATTGATCAATATTTTTTCAAATAAATTTTCAAAAATAATTTTGAACACGAAAATCGATATTGATCACTTAAGTGCACGTGCGTAATACTGAGGTCTGTTCCCAAAGTGGTCTCAGTACTATGAAGTCTACATCTGGTAGAGAGAACTGTTCCAAGCTTGTTCTTTGTCTGTTGTTAGCTTGTTCTTGGCTTGTTCTCTTTACTGGACATAAAATTTAACTCTTTTTGCTCTTTAATTAGAAACACAAGGTATATTTTCCTAAGTCTATTTTACAAGAAAATCCTAGAAGTACAAAAATTAAAAAGGCTTCAAGCTCTTGACTTCTGGTCTTCAAGTATCTCAAGGTCTTAAAATTTGCCTTGAAGAGTTCTCACTTGAATTAACCTGTTCAAATACAAACATGTATAACAATTAAGTATAGAGAACTGGTTTGTCATCAATCAAATCAAACATTGTTCAACAATATCTTCAGTAGGAGACTACACTTAGCTAAATTCTACATTTACCCTCGCAATTGAGATTGATCTTCATTGCGGCCGAGGTTGAGAAGTCATTAGCAAGGGAAGAGTCACAAGGTGAGGATGTACTGCTATCCTCGAGGTGTGTACCTTCACCATCCAGGTACATACCCTCGAGTTAAGTTTAGAGGCCAAAGGAGTGTGCCTACCTTCACGCTCGAAGAGCATGACCTTAGAGGTAGGTGACCTTCAGGGTAGCGGCAACACCATCGAGGTAAAAAACCTTCGAGGTGCATTTAAGAGCCTCATGGCTCCAAGTAACCTTAGAAGGATCCTCGAGGAAACCATCCTCGAGTAGCTGGGGCTTATTAGCCTTAGGGTTGTGATAGTCTGTATTTAGTTAGTATTTTTCGTAGTTTTTATTAATTTATTTTCTATTCTTATTTAGTTTTTGTTAGCATTTTTAGGCTTTTTAGCTTAGTTTTACTTTTGTAGCCCCCCTTCCCCTTTTCTATGTGATTTCCTCTATTTTGCCTTGTTTCTGCGTTTTCTTCCCTTTTTGCAGGTCCCGAGTTGATTTCGGAACCCGAGGAAGCGAACCGGGAACCTCGAGGAAACCACAAGACCTCTATGCTTGTTGGTGCTAAAAAAACAGGGCCTCAGCGGGCGCTGGAAATCCCTCAGCGCCCGCTGGGATGAATCATGGTGAATGCTGAAAGTCAGTAGCATGGAAGGTGGCCTCAGCGGGCGCTGGGAATTCCTCAACGTCCGCTGAGATGGATTTTGTGTTCAAATATTTTGCAAGGAAAAAAAGGGAGAAGGCCTTCTATGCCATGGCAGCGGCCGCCGATGGATTCCCAGCGGCCGCTGATTTTGCAGCCTCCAGCAATCACAAGCACCAAGAGAAGACAGCGGCCGCTGACCATTTTTCAGCGCCCGCTGTCCCCTCCCCTGTTTTGAGGCAGTAGCACTCCCAGAGTTGGCAGCGGCCGCTGACCCCAGCTCAGCGCCCGCTGCCATTAGTCTTCCAAGCACTACAGGTTTACTGATATAGGTGTCAGCGGGCGCTGTCATCGCCTCAGCGCCCGCTGAACTGGCTCTGCTCGTTTTTTTTTTTAGCTTATATCTTTTATTTTTGGGAGAAGTATATATACCTTTTTACTCCCTTTTTGTATGAGGATGACATTTTATGATATTTTCAGAGTAGTTAACCTAAGTTTTTAGTAGTTTCTCTCCTTTCTCTCTCCTAAATTTCCATAGATTTTCATTTCAAGTCTTAGATAAATTGTAGAAGTTCATGCTTTTGATTGGGAAATTACATTGATCATTACATTGTTCTACTTATTGATATTGAAGCTTCACTTGTAACATCTCTCTACTCTTTCCTTATTTATTTGCACTTAGTTGATTATTTCCTTGATGTTTTTATGATTGTTTATTGTTAAATTCCATAGTTTGTCCTTATTTTCATGCTTGGTGTTAGTTTTAATATGTTCATTATGTTTTCCTTATTTATTCTAGCCATGTGTGAGTAGTCTCATTGCTAGGGTTTGGGGTGAAACCTCTCAAAATCCTCCATGTTATGCTTTAGTCATTTCTTGGTCTTGGTTGTGTTAATGTCGGTACTGAAGGTTCGTTGATGTTGAGTCTTATGTTTAGATAGCATTAGATTCTTAGGAGAATCCCCACCTAAGGACCGAAAGGTGAACGTGGGTGATGACTCCCTTCGCCCGATTGATGGAAGCACCACGAAAGTTGGGCCTTCGATCAAGGGAAAGTTACCGGTCTTCGTGATTTTGTGCTTAGGACTTGTTAGATGTGTCGCTGCACGAAAGTGAGTTGTATATGTCTTTCCGGTCATCGTACTAGCTCGAAAGAGTGGTAGGATCATAGAACGACCTCCCCTTATCCATGACCTAAGTCTAAGTTTTGACCGATCCATAATTCATGGTGGTGTCGAGTCGTTAATCCCCTAACCTTAGTATTTATTTCCTTGTTTTAGACCCCTATTTTAGTATCTTGTAGTTAATTGACTTCCAATCTTTGAATCCAATTTCGACTTAGCTTGTCTATGCTCATTGTCTTTGGTCAACAAACGTTATTCTCTAGGTTTCGACCCTTACTTGCCCTTACTAGCATTAGTAAGCCCGAGTTAGGAAATTTACTTTTGGTAGGCTCGACGACGGCCTATCAAACTTTGGCGCCGTTGCCGGGGAGTAACGGAATTTGTTGCTATAGATTTACTTGAGTTTGACTGGACTTTGTCTTCTATTATTTCATTTGCTACCTGATTGTGTGAATTGTTATTGCTAACGTGTTTGTTTAGCAGTTTATGACACGCAGGACTCGTAGCTTACCAGTCTTCCCATTAATCCCAGAAATCAACCGTTACTTGAGGCATCTGAGAAAGGCTACTAGTGCGCAAAACATTGAGCAACTCGAATCTGAGTTGCAATCAAAGTCACCTGGTAGTCCTTGTTCTATTTCTTCAGTCATGGCTGAAACGCCACCATCTCCACAACAGACAATGAGGGATTTCTGCCACCCGGAATCCTTCGAACTTCGTAGCGGGATTGCTTTGCCCGCTACGGCTGCAAATCATCATGAATTTTCACCACATCTCATCCGGATGGTGAAAGATTCACAGTTTGGGGGAAACTCGACCGAGTGTCCTTTCTCTCATCTCGACAACATTTTGGAACTGTGCTCCACGGTCAAGCACAACAATGTTCAACCCGAGTTTATACGGATGCACATGTTCCAATTTTCATTAACTGATAAGGCTAAGCACTGGATTCGCTCACTCCCCGAGGGATCCTTGACTACATGGGATGCTATCACCAAAGCATTCCTTGAAAAATATTGTCCTCCGGAGAAAACTTCGGAAATGAGGAGAAAAATATCGGGTTTTTCTCAAGAGGAGGACGAAACTCTCGAGGAAGCATGGGAGCGCTTTAAAGAACTCCTCCGCTCATGCCCTCACCATGGCTATAGTGATGGCGTAGCCTACATGACATTTTACGATGGTCTTAATCCTGTTTCCAGGGGTCACTTGGACTCCGGTACGAGTGGTAGTTTGATGAAGGTCCCTCTATCTGAAGTTAGGCCGATGATCGAGGAGGTTGCTAAACAGTTCTCATGGGGTGGGTCGAGACGTGTTGTTCCCAAGGCAACATCTCGATCCGATCAAGGTCTTGACGATGTTAATGCTCGTTTGGATTTCTTGACACGGAGACTTGAGAAAGCACATTTTGCCGCCTCAAGTTCTGAATCCCAGCCTTCTCTTTCTTGCGACATGTGTGGCGGAAACGACCACCTGTCTTCTTATTGCAGCTCCTCGATGGAGCAAGTCGCTATGATGGGAGCACGGAATGCTCCATACTCTAACACTTACAATCCCGGTTGGAAAGGTCACCCCAATTTCAGCTGGAAGAACAATAATCAACAGCAACCACCGTATCAACAACCATACCGCCAACAACAACCATATCAATCGAGGGACCAACAAGCTCCAGCACCTTATCGCTCTCCAAGTTTCAATCAGGGTCCTTCTCGTCAAAGGCCACCATATAGCTCTCCCGTTCCTCAGAAATCTAGCCTTGAGACAGCTCTAGAGACCTTTATACAGCATCAGACCAAGGCTAATTCAGATAGTGACCGAAAAATGAACGAGATGAGCACTTCGATCAATCAACTGCAAACTCATAATAAAATGATCGAAACTCAACTTGTTCAAATAGCACAACAAGTTGGGAATTCCAATAATTCTTCAAGTTCTCAATTTCCAGGGCAACCGATCACTAACCCGAAGGAACAAGCAAAGGCAATAACACTGCGATCGGGTAAGGATTATGCGGGTCCATCCATGGTTTTAGATGAGGGTGCCACAAAAGTGAGTAAAGAGGGAGTTGTTGACGATATGTCAATTGATTTTGAGAGCGGAGCGCATGAGAGTGAGCCACAAAGTGAGGATAGTGTTGCGCCTCCAAAAGAAAATATTGTTGTAAAAGCACCGATGAAACCGTATGTGCCACCGGTTCCTTTCCCCCATCGGATCGTTGAGAAGAAGTTAGGCGAGAAATTTTCTAAGTTTCTCGAGGTCATGAAGGGTCTTCAAGTAAACATCCCTTTTCTTCATGCTTTGTCCCAAATGCCGGCTTATGCCAAGTTCTTGAAGGAACTTCTCTCGAACAACAGAAAATTAGAGGAGCATGCCACCATTTCACTTCCTATGGAGGTGAGTGCTATTCTTCAGAACAAGCTTCCCGAGAAGCTTGGTGATCCTGGCAGTTTCTCTATACCGGTGAAAATCGGTGATCTTCAAAGCAAAAATGCTCTATGTGACTTGGGAGCAAGTGTGAGTCTTATGCCTTTGACTATGGCCCACAAGCTCAATATGGGTGGCTTAAAGCCCACAAAAATGGCTATTCAACTTGCCGATCGCTCGGTAAGATTACCTCTAGGAGTTCTAGAAGATGTCCCGGTGCAAGTGGGACGAGTTTTTATCCCTTGTGATTTTGTCATAATGGATATGGAGGAAGATGCCAAGGTCCCCTTGATATTGGGGAGGCCTTTCTTGAAAACGGCGGGCGCCGTTATCGATGTGAAGGATGGTCGTTTGAGTCTAAATTTCGGGTATGAAAAGATCACTTTCTCATTCTCAAAAGCAATGAAAATTCCTATTACGGATGCAATCCTTCGCATCGACACCATCGATACTACTATGGTGGAATTTTCTGAAATGATCGAGGTCGCAGACCCATTGCGATCATTAATCTCTGACGGAGCGGTCTTCGACACTGATGAAAGCCGGGGGTATAAAAAAATTCTTGATGGCACCCCGGTTAGCACTGATGCTGAGCTCGAGATCCTCCGGGTCGAGGGTAAGGAGGAGAGGACTACGCCTCCTCCAAAGGTAGAGTTGAAACCTCTTCCCTCTTTACTTAAGTATGTTTTTCTGGATGCCGATGAGGCTTATCCCGTTATTGTCGATGCTAAACTCGACGACATTTCTCTTGACAAACTCTTGGTTGTTTTGAGAAAATATAGAAGTGTCATCGGGTATAACATTTCCGACATTAAAGGAATAAGTCCCACCCTCTACATGCATCGTATATTGCTTGATGACGATCATGCCTCCTCGATTGAACATCAGCGAAGGTTAAACCCTTCGATGAAGGAAGTCGTGAGAGGTGAAGTTATTAAATTACTTGACTCGGGCATAATCTACCCTATCTCAGATAGTAAGTGGGTTAGCCTGGTTCAAGTAGTCCCTAAAAAAGGAGGCATGACTGTCATTAAGAACGAGAAGGGTGAAACTATCTCGACAAGATCGGTTACGGGTTGGAGAATGTGTATTGATTACAGAAAACTAAACAAATCAACCCGTAAAGATCACTTTCCCCTTCCGTTCATTGATCAAGTTTTGGAGAGATTGGCTAATCATAGCCGTTATTGCTTTTTGGATGGATTCTCGGGATTTTTCCAAATCCCGATTCATCCCGATGATCAGGAAAAAACCACGTTTACATGCCCCTTTGGTACCTTTGCATATCGAAGGATGCCGTTTGGGCTATGTAATGCACCTTCGACTTTTCAAAGGTGCATGATGGCTATTTTTTCTGACATGCTAGAAACATCCATAGAAGTTTTTATGGATGATTTCTCTGTTTGTGGTTCGTCTTTTGACACCTGCCTTGCTAACTTGGTGAATGTGTTGAAACGGTGTCAAGAGGCGAACTTGGTTCTAAATTGGGAAAAATGCCACTTCATGGTCGAAGAGGGCATTGTTCTCGGGCATGTAATTTCATCTAGGGGCATCGAGGTCGATAGGGCCAAGGTTGATGTCATTGAGCGTCTCCAACCCCCCACCACTGTCAAAGGGGTTAGGAGTTTTTTTGGACACGCGGGTTTTTACCGCTGTTTTATAAAAGACTTTTCCAAAATGTCCAAGCCCTTGACCCAATTATTGCATAAGGATGCCCCTTTTGTGTTTTCTAATGATTGTTGTGTAGCATTTCAGGAACTGAAACAAGCTCTAGTTACTGCTCCTATCATTCAGCCCTCGGACTGGGAGCTTCCTTTTGAGCTAATGTGCGATGCATCAGACTATGCTGTAGGTTCGGTGCTCGGACAACGGAAGGACGGCAAGCTGCATGCCGTCTACTACACAAGCAAGACTCTAGATGAAGCTCAACGCAATTATGCCACTATTGAGAAAGAGCTTCTTGCAATTGTCCATGCCATGGAAAAATTTAGGTCTTACTTGGTCGGTTCCAAAGTCATAATCTTCACCGACCACTCATCCTTGAAGTACTTAATGGCCAAGAAAGACGCTAAACCTCGGCTCATCCGGTGGATCTTGTTGCTACAAGAGTTTGATATTGAAATCCGAGACAAAGCCGGGGCCGAAAATGTTGTAACCGACCATCTCTCTCGGTTACCTTTATGCGAGGAGGGTGAGGTCATTCCAATCAACGATTCATTTCTTGATGACCACCTCCTTGTTGCCTTGGCAATCCCTGCTCCTTGGTATGCGGACATTGTTAACTATCTTGCTTGTGAGATTATGCCCTCCGATTGGGGGTATCAAAAAAGGCGGCGTTTCCTGCATGACGTTCGCCAATACTATTGGGACAACCCTCTTCTGTTCAAAAGAGGTGTTGATGGACTTTTTCGGAGGTGCGTCCCCGATGATGAGATTGCAAGTGTCATTAGCATGTGCCACTCTTCTCCTTGTGGAGGACACATGGGTGCTGACAAGACTACGTCGAGGATCTTGCAATCTAGATTTTTCTGGCCTACCATGTTCAAGGACACTTGGAGCATGGTGAAGGCGTGTGACCGGTGCCAACGTACCGGCAATATTTCAAACCGTCATGAGATGCCCCTCAACAGCATTCTTGAACTTGAAATCTTCGATGTTTGGGGCATCGACTACATGGGACCCTTTCCCTCATCTTATGGCAACCAATATATGTTGGTCGCGGTAGACTATGTGTCTAAATGGGTGGAAGCCATTGCCTCGGTCACCAATGATGCAAAGGTAGTTATTAAGTTGTTTAAAACTATCATTTTCCCGAGGTTTGGTGTTCCCCGAGCTGTCATTAGTGATGGAGGATCACATTTTGCCAAGCGAACACTCCAATCCTTGTTCTCAAAATATGGTGTTAAGCATAAGGTTGCCTTGGCCTATCACCCTCAAACGAGCGGGCAAGCAGAAATTTCAAACCGACAAATCAAAATGATCCTTGAAAAGACCGTCGATCGGTCTCGAAAAGATTGGTCAACTAAGCTCGATGACGCTCTTTGGTCGTATAGGACAACATACAAGACTCCCATAGGCACAACCCCTTACAAGTTGGTCTATGGCAAGTCTTGTCACCTACCAGTTGAGCTCGAGCATCGCGCACATTGGGTGATCAAAGCACTCAACTTCGATCTCCAATCTGCGGGGGAGAAGCGGATGCTCGACCTGCATTTACTTGAGGAATTGAGGCTTGATGCTTACGAAAATGCTCGAATCTACAAGGAACGCACCAAGTCTTGGCATGACAAGCATATCCTCCATAGGGAGTTCCATGAAGGGGACAAGGTCCTATTGTTCAATTCTCGGCTTAGGTTGTTCCCCGGAAAGCTCAAGTCGAGGTGGAGTGGTCCCTTTACGGTTCGGAAAGTCTACCCCTATGGGGCGGTTGAGATTGGAAATGATGGAACCGCCCCTTTCAAAGTGAATGGGCAACGCTTAAAAGCCTACTATGGAGGCCAACCTCCGGAAGCTGCCCTTGTGATCCACTTAGACGAGTTTGATGTTACTCCCGTTGAGGAGTAGGGCCGACTCGGTCATTTCGTCAGGCTCGGGACGTTAAACAAGCGCTTGTGGGAGGCAACCCTCAATTTATTGCTTTTTAAGATAGTTTAGTTTGTTTCTTTGCATTGTAATTATAAAAAAAAAAAATGATGATGAGAGAAAAGATTGAGTAGTGCCTTCACACATTTGTGCAAATATGTGATCTTTACATATGTCCATGAATGTGTGTTAGAAAAAGGGAGCACTTGAAAAAAAATATCATGAGTGAGTGAAAAGAAAATGAGGGATTTCCTTCATTGAACTTCCGAATACATCAACGAGTGTGGTTTTGGCCCTTTGGGCCACTATACATGTTGATGTATCCCTTAGGATGCAATGAAGAAAAGATGTTTTAAATCTGAGATTCTGGTGCAATTTTTAAGTTAAATCTGCTAAAAAATTTGGCTACAGGTCAGGTACAGCGGGCGCTGAATTTCCATCAGCGCCCACTTGCACAATGCTCAAAATGTTCCAGTAGCAAAACTTTCCATTACAGCGGGCGCTGGACCTCATTCAGCGGCCGCTGATCAGTTTTGCCAAAAACTTCCAGTAGCTAAACAATCCACAGCAGCGGGCGCTGTCCCATTATCAGCGCCCGCTGAGGAACATGTTCAATTTTTCCAGTAGCAAAAATTTTGAGGAAAGCGGGCTCTGTCCAATTCTCAGCGCCCGCTGAGAAACTTGCACCCCTTTTCCAGTAGCCTCAAAATTGACTACAGCGGGCGCTGGCCCATTCTCAGCGCCCGCTGATGGGCTTTGTTATAATCTCCAGAACTATTTCAAAAAGGGGCCAGCGGCCGCTGGGTTTAAGGCAGCGCCCGCTGATGTCGAACTGTATTAAACCACAGGGTTCAGAAATCGTCATTTTTCACGAACAAAACCTAAAACACACGAATTCTCCCCTATTTTCTCTCAAACCCTAACACTCCAACTCCCTCAAATCTCACTCAAACTCACTCAAATCTCCATCATTCTTCTTCATTATCATTCACATACTTCTATTCTCCATCTCATCACTATTCTCTCTCACCTTCTCACATAAAATTCGAACCCTAGGTTGGAATTTCTTCAAAAAAAAAAAAAAGGGGTGGGTCGAAAAAACAAGAGCAAGGGACGATCCTTGTGTTACTTTTGGCTCATTCATCAACAACAACAAGGAGGTTATCTAGAGTGTTTTCATGCTCTAGTTGGGTATTTTCTAAAACCCTAATTTTCTAACTTTGTTATTTTCAACTTAGTTCGAATCTTAGGTTTTAATTTTTGCTTTGCAATTGTTGTTGAATTTTTGAGTCCCTAATTGTAGACTTAGATTGTTGTTTTGCTTTGTGTTGTTGCATTTTGCGACTTGGACTTGTGTTGGTGCAAAATTTTTGACTTGTTTGATTTTGTGAATTCGAGGCACTTGGGTTTAGGCCTCTTGTTCATTGACTGGTTAGGGAAGTAATCTAGCTGAATTTTTTATTTTAGTTTTATTTTCTTTTATTATTATTATTTTTTTATATAGTTAGTTTTCGGCCCTAGTTTAATCAGTCATGTGTGAGCCACGAAAAAAGAAAAGAAATGACCGACCAGGTACCTCAGACCCGAACAAAAATGTTGATGCCCCACCACAGCCACCACCCCCCACTAGGATTCCGCAGGCCAATCGAGCCAAACATGACAACCTGTTGAGGCAAACATTTCGCCCCACCCGATTTTATGATGCGCGCCCTTGTCTGGCGCTGCAGATCACCAGGGAAATGCAAACCCTGTTCACGAACTTTGGGTGGGAGAACTTGACTAACCCCAACATGGCCGAATGCACGTACCCACCGTTGGCCTGTGAATTCCTTAGCACATTGACCTATACAGAGATACAATCCACCACTAACATACCGGAATACCAAATATCCTTCCGATTGTTCAATGATCGCCATACGATTACCATTTCCTAGCTCAATGAATACCTAGGATGTGACCCGACCAACCCCATTACTGATTTTAGTCCTAAAAACTTTCCTGACTTTAACCCGCTTGCCTTTTGGCGTGCGATTACGGGTGAGGATCGTTTTGATTCTACGTGGGCGGTCGCCAGCACGATTCATCACCTTGCCCTCCGACTTTTTCATTGTTTGTTGACCTACTCAATCTTCTCCAAAAAGGAGGTTGGGAAGATCAACAAAGATGAGTTGCTTTGTATCTACTTAGCAACAACCCCATCCCCGTTGGGTAAGGTGAACACGGGTCACTTGTTGGTCAAGCGCATGCTTGCCCAAACAAGAAACCCTAAGATGACCGCTGACATCACATTGGGTGGCTTCGTGACTATCATAGCTAGGAAACTTGGGTATTCACATTTCATTGATCAATTGGAAAAACCTTCTAACATTCGGTTCTTTGACAAGTACGACTTCCTTAACCAAGCTTTCATTAAAAACACCAACCGGGAAGGCACAATCAGCGCCCTGGTCCGCGGGAGACATCACTACTACTTGCTTAATCCCGAGATAACTAGGTTTGATCGGGATAGCCCATACATAATCCCTGCGGAACCTGTGGCCCAGCATGATGCAGATATATTACAGGGGCCCCCGGTTGTTGTCGCTGAGGAAGTCGAACAACCAGCACCAGAACCACCACTAGCACAACCCATCCCAACCCCGCCGCAATTTGATTTTGCGGCAGCCTTTGAGGCCCTATACCAGCAGCAAAATGCTGCCTATGCTTCTATTAACGCTAACATTACGGAGATGCGTTCTGACTTGCACCGTCTCCGTATACAGACAGACCAGATGTATGACTACCACGTGTCGGAAGGGCACTTCTTCCGACACCCTTCCCTCCCCCCCCCCCCAGGATGACCCTGAGCTCTAGACCTCTCCACCCATAGCCTCGGGACGATGCTTTCGTTCCAGCTTGGGGGGGTTTAGACCCCATGGGTCCGGTTACCTTTTTGTTGTTGTTTGGACCCGTAGCTAGTGAGGGTGAAGCACTAGAGCCTCGATCGAGGCATGATTTCGGTAGCGTTAAAGGCGCTTTAATAGTGTCAATGGTGCGACAGGTTTCCCGACAAACCGAATCATGTCCTATACAGGTAAGTTCTCACTTGTATTTAAGTGAACCTGGGGATTAGTCGTGGTCTTGGGATAGAGGAGCTAGCTTGGGGCAGCTGCTCTTGGGGTATGTTGATTGTGCTTATTTGTGGTTGTGCTTCTTAGTGTGTGTGATTTTTATAATGGTCATTGGGGTGATTTCCAAGTCTTGCTCCTGTTTTGAAAATCCAAATGCATTTTAATGCTTTGCATTTTAGTTTATTTTCTTATTTTATTTTTCTTTTCTTATTTTCCTTAGTTTCTTTTTATTAGTTTTTGCATACTAGTTTACTTTCGTAGTTTATTTTATTTTATTTTTCTCCATTTTTGCATGTAGTTTATTTTCGTAGTTTATTTTCTTTTATCCCTTTTATTTTTCTAGGTTTAGTCGTCTCCCGATGACGAAACTAGGGGAATCCTTATAGGGACTTTTCTTTCCTTTAGAGTCTCGAGTCCGCACAATTTTCAATGCTTTTTATTAACTCTTAGGATAGAATGCTTTTCCCTTTTAGGAGAACCCTTTAGGACTAGATGTGTATCCAAGTCGGTTTGTGGTACGAGGTTGTCCCTTGTTTAGTTGACGCTGAGTCGGTGGTTTTTGAACCTAGGTGAGGTTTCGAGCTCCTGCCTTAATTAGACCCTTTTAGGGTTATTCATTTCTGAGCGTCGCATTGTATCCCTCGTCGGTTTTAGTCTTTTTATTTCTTTTGTCTCTGATTTTTGACTTGTGAATTGCTACCGCCCTTTCGAGACTTGGAACATGATTTAAGCACCATCTTACGTCATAGCATCGAGTTTTATTTTCGGTCCTTGTAAATTTTGTAATAGTGTAATTATTTGAGTATTGTAACTCCTTCTCTAGGAAAAAAAATATATAAAAAAAAAATGAAATTAAAAAAAAAAAAAATATATATATATATATATATATAAAAAAAAAATGTACATAATTAGAGAAGGAGATAGTAGTTTTCTTAGCCGACTAGTGTCCTATTGTAATTTATCCTAACAGTCGGTCGGTAGTTATTTGTAGTTTCGGACCTTGTATGTAAGATGTTATGACCTTAAGCCCTATTGATTTCATGTTCTCGAAAGGTCTCATCTTTGGTATGCGGTGTCACTTGTCAAATTTCGAGAGACGCTAACTCCGGCGAGACGTGAGTGTCCTTCCCTTTGTTCTTCATGACTCCCTCACGGAGTATTTTTCCGCCACCGACTTATGTCTGAGATTATTCAAGGGTGTTTGACGGTTGTTAGGTTGCTTAAGCTTGGATACCTCGTAGTCCTTTAAGGTTCTATTGTGTGAAAGGTTTCAGTCCTTAGTTTAGTTAGTTTCTAGCATTGGGATTTGTGCGCCTTAAGACTGTAATAGGAGTCCTTAGTCCGTTGTAGAATTCCTCTCCTGAGGGATTTGTCGAACTTTTCGTGCGGTAGTTGCTTGGGGACAAGCAACGGGCTAGCTTGGGGGAGTTTGATAGTCTATATTTAGTTAGTATTTTTCGTAGTTTTTATTAATTTATTTTCTATTTTTAATTAGTTTTTGTTAGCATTTTTGGGCTTTTTAGCTTAGTTTTACTTTTGTAGCCCCCCTTCCCCTTTTCTATGTGATTTCCTCTATTTTGCCTTGTTTCTGCGTTTTCTTCCCTTTTTGCAGGTTCGGAGTTGATTTCGGAACCCGAGGAAGCGAACCGGGAACCTCGAGGAAACCACAAGTCCTCTATGCTTGTTGGTGCTAAAAAAACAGGGCCTCAGCGGGCGCTGGAAATCCCTCAGCGCCCGCTGGGATGAATCATGGTGAATGCTGAAAGTCAGTAGCATGGAAGGTGGCCTCAGCGGGCGCTGGGAATTCCTCAGCGTCCGCTGAGATGGATTTTGTGTTCAAATATTTTGCAAGGAAAAAAAGGGAGAAGGCCTTCTATGCCATGGCAGCGGCCGCTGATGGATTCCCAGCGACCGCTGATTTTGCAGCCTCCAGCAATCACAAGCACCAAGAGAAGACAGTGGCCGCTGACCATTTTTCAGCACCCGCTGTCCCCTCCCCTGTTTTGAGGCAGTAGCACTCCCAGAGTTGGCAGCGGCTGCTGACCCCAGCTCAGCGCCCGCTGCCATTAGTCTTCCAAGCACTACAGGCCTACTGATATAGGTGTTAGCGGGCGCTGTCATCGCCTCAGCGCCCGCTGAACTGGCTCTGCTCGTTTTTTTTTTTAGCTTATTTCTTTTATTTTTGGGAGAAGTATATATACCTTTTTACTCCCTTTTTGTAAGACGATGACATTTTATGATATTTTCAGAGTAGTTAACCTAAGTTTTTAGTAGTTTCTCTCCTTTCTCTCTCCTAAATTTCCATAGATTTTCATTTCAAGTCTTAGATAAATTGTAGAAGTTCATGCTTTTGATTGGGAAATTACATTGATCATCATATTGTTCTACTTATTGATATTGAAGCTTCACTTGTAACATCTCTCTACTCTTTCCTTATTTATTTGCACTTAGTTGATTATTTCCTTGATGTTTTTATGATTGTTTATTGTTAAATTCCATAGTTTGTCCTTATTTTCATGCTTTGTGTTAGTTTTAATATGTTCATTATGTTTTCCTTATTTATTCTAGCCATGTGTGAGTAGTCTCATTGCTAGGGTTTGGGGTGAAACCTCTCAAAATCCTCCATGTTATGTTTTAGTCATTTCTTGGTCTTGGTTGTGTTAATGTCGGTATTGAAGGTTCGTTGATGTTGAGTCTTATGTTTAGATAGCATTAGATTCTTAGGAGAATCCCCACCCAAGGACCGAAAGGTGAACGTGGGTGATGACTCCCTTCGCCCGATTGATGGAAGCACCACGAAAGTTGGGCCTTCGATCAAGGGAAAGTTATCGGTCTTCGTGATTTTGTGCTTAGGACTTGTTAGATTTGTCGCTGCACGAAAGTGAGTTGTATATGTCTTTCCGGTCATCGTACTAGCTCGAAAGAGTGGTACGATCATAGAACGACCTCCCCTTATCCATGACCTAAGTCTAAGTTTTGACCGATCCATAATTCATGGTGGTGTCGAGTCGTTAATCCCCTAACCTTAGTATTTATTTCCTTGTTTTAGACCCCTATTTTAGTATCTTGTAGTTAATTGACTTCCAATCTTTGAATCCAATTTCGACTTAGCTTGTCTATGTTCATTGTCTTTGGTCAACAAACGTTATTCTCTAGGGTTCGACCCTTACTTGCCCTTACTAGCATTAGTAAGCCCGAGTTAGGAAATTTACTTTTGGTAGGCTTGACGACGGCCTATCAGGTTGCTTGAGGACATCACCCTCGAGTAGATGGTGCTCCTCAGCCCTAGGTTCCTCAAGGACATTTCCCTCGATCATCATTGATGGGGCCGACTTAGTTGAAGAGTCGTCACCAACATTTTCAAATCGTGCTGTCATGGGGTATGCCATCGATTAAGGGTATACCTCGAGTAGATGAGGAATCCTTAACCTCAGGGTCATATTCGACTACGAGACTGCCTCGAGCAGCTAAGGAATCATTAACCTCAGGGCCCTCGAGTACTAGAATACCTCAGGTAGATGAGGGATCATTAGCCTCAGGGTCCTTGAGTACTAGATAATATCGATTAACTGTAGTTCATAAAGCCCGACAATGGTAGACACCCCTCGAGTAGCTGGGGCTTATTAGGCGTAGGGTCCTCAGGGATGAGACACCCTCGAGTAGCTGGGGCTCATTAGCCCCAGCGTCCTCGAGGATGAGACACCCTCGAGTAGCTGGGGCTCATTAGCCCCAGGACCCTTGAGGAGAGGATGAGACACCCTCCTTAGCTGGGGCTCATGCATCACGTTGTAGCCCATTTTCGAAATTCTGCTCGGCATCCAACGTCTAAAGTTTCCCGTTCCACACCGAGCGTGGGGCTAATTGTTCCGGGCCCACCCAGGTGGTCAAACCCGATGTGCATGGGCCCAAACCCTAGGCCCAACTCTGATAGAGCTAGGGACACATCATATATTCAATAACGAATAATATGCGCCACGTGTCATGGGCCAGGCCCAAATGTCAACACAAGTGACTCAGCCAAACCCTAACCGAGTAACCTACGCCTATATAAGGATCAGTCTAATCACTTTTTAGGTACAAAATTCATAATTCTCAAACTAGATACTTCTGACTCCTTTTCATTCCGATCACTGACTTAAGCATCGGAGGGGCGTTCCTGGGTTCCACCCCCCAGGTTAGCAACCTTTCGTTATTTTGCAGGACACACCCTCGAAGAGGAGCCCTAGAGGTCAACTCGAACACGGTCAAACACCTTTGTTCAACGAGAGAAGTTCCCGAGCAGGAACACTATCTATATATCTATATATACCCCTACTATAATGCGACAACCATTGCCTTCATTTCCTGCCCAAAACTTCCAAAATATTAATTAATGTTATGATATAAATGAATGTACTAGAAATAACATTTAATGCTCATGAAAATTTTCCACCTCCTACCCTAAACCTAAAGTGTAGTATTGTTGAAAATGGTGGGTAAAGTGTGGTGATATTTGCCTATAAATACTGAGTAAATTCATCAGTTGGATTTGCATCAAAACACTACTGAATATAACTTCCTCCTTGATTTCTTATAATTTTGTATTTTTCATAACACGTGATCAGCACGAGTTTTTGCTCCTAACGTAATAATATTTTTCTAAGAAACAAACAGGTAGTTTCTTTTACCCAATATAATTTTTTTTCTTTGTCTCCTTCATAAAAGATTGATCACCAATGCAGTGGAATTAACACTACCCTAAATAACATATCATTTTCAAGTATATATTTCTTTATAGAAGAAAAATGTTGAACCAATTGTCAACAACTCACATGTTATGCTACTAAGCCGCCTATATGGCCTGCCGACCGCCTTTATGGCTGGTTCTCTTGTTCATTTAAATTTAACGCAATACATTATGCATCGAACCGCCTATATGGACGGACTACCGCCTTTATGGTCGGCTATATTATTTCAATAAAAAAATGATGCAGCCTTTATAATTTTATATACTTTTTGTAATACACTTTTATGTTATTGTTTGTTTTCGAACCCACGATCTCTTGGATAGATTATGGGCCCTCGGACCACTACGGCTTGCATCCCAGTGTGATAACTTTTATGAATTTTTATTCCTTTATAACTCTTGTTTTTCGTTTTAATCTGATAAAATACAGTAAAACAGTATATGAAAACAGATCGGTATTATCCACTATAACTACCGGATCACCCCCCCCTTTTTACCACACTTCTCTTATATTATCCTTATTCTCTTAAACTTATCACCATATATAATTATTTTTTCTCCATTCTCCATCCTCCAATCCGGCCACCATGACTCCCAACAACAACTACCAACAATCTTCCTCTCCATCTTCTTCAGTGGAAGAAAATTTAAGAGCCATAGAAGTCTACTTATTTTTAATTGCCGCGTTATTTAAATTAATTGTAGCTACTATGTTTTTCATTTTAATAAACAAGTAAGTTTTTTTTTTTTGTGTTGGTGTTTTGTTATTTTATCTATTTGTTTGTACCTTGTTACAAACCTGGATTTTTTTTTTTTATCGTTGTACTAGGTGAAGTATGTCAGTGGTATTCCAGTTATTGTTATCTAAATGTCATTGTCTTTCTTCTTCTTTCGTTTTTTTTTGTTCATTTGCATTAATTATTCTAGTTGATTCATTTAATCTCATTATATTACCTATGATACATAATAAACTAAGGGGGAGATAAATAGAGTATTAATAGTTTATTATTAATATAATGCCATGCTTAACATGAAAAAAATTAATTAATATGTACTTATTTTATTGTAGCAAAAAGGTCGAAGTCATGAAAAGACAATTTAATGCTCTTGAATTATCCTGCACAAATTTTCTAGAGTGGTCAGTTGATGCACAAATTAATCTTAAGGCTCAAGGGTTGGAACACGCTATTACCAAAGATGATGACTCTATAAAAGCCATAGAACAAGAAAAAGCAAAAGTTGTTGTCTTTTTAAGACACCACCTGAGTGACAACTTGAAATCTGAATACTTGAGGGTTGATGATCCTAAACAATTATGGGAAAACCTCCATGACAGATTTGGGCACCACAAGGCAGTGCTCCTTCCCAAGGCCCAATATGATTGGTCCAGTCTGAGGTTTCAAGACTTTAAATCTGTCAGTGAATATAACTCAGCAATGTTTAGAATTGTAACAGTATTACAAAATTGTGATATTCTAGTCTCAGATGAAATGATGATTGAGAAAACTCTCTCTACTTTCCATGCAAATGACATTATACTCTCACAACAATATCGCAACAAAGAACTCAAGAAGTATTATGAGTTAATTTCTTTGCTACTTGTTGTTGAGCAGAACAATGATCTACTACTAAAAAATCACAACCTTAGGCCTACTGGATCTAAGGCAGCGACTGAGGCTAATTTAGTAGAAGGAATACAACCACCTGAATCAAATTTTGTAAATAGAGGTAGGCGTGGAAAATTTAATCATCGGGGTAGAGGACGTGGTAATTACTGTGGTAGGGGACGTCGACATGGTAAGCACCACTTCTCTACAAATAACAACAATTTTAAACATTTTGATAAACGAAAGGGAAAAGAAATCATGAGCCATAAATTTACTTCTACTAAAGGAAAAGACACATGCATCAGATGTGGCATGGTCGTGAACTGGGTACGTACGTGCCGAACTTCTAAGCATTTTGCAGACTTATACCAAGCTTCCCTAAAAAATAAAGATAGAAAAGCAGAAGCAAATTTTATTGCCGGAACAAGTACTTCAATGCCTAGTTTGGATGTTTCTGACTTTTTTATGGATGAAGTTGATGACTCTATGTTTAATGGAAACAATAAAATATAAATGTATCTTTATATTATTATGCTACTAAAAGTCTCCCTTTTATTGTTGTATTTTTTTTTCTCTTGTTGTTAAATTATCTATGTATTGCATTTCCCTAATTTTTATTAATAAAAGTTTTTTATTCTCTTTATTATACTAATTTTATATTTATTATGAAGATATGGATATTCGTGGATCTCAAAACCAATGCCTTTTGGATAGCGGAACAACACACACCATTTTGAAAAGTAAAGAATATTTTTCAAAACGAAAGCAGATTATAACAGTTACAAAGTTTCAACGACGATTCAACACATGTCCGACCTATTGCGTGTCCACCACAACAATAGGCCCACATTGGGTACTCCCCAATGAGACACCGTTCATCACCCTAATAGGTCGTCACCGTTCGGGCTACTTTCCCTTTGAAGATTGTTTCACTTTAAGTTTAGGTTCATTTGGTTTAGAAAATCATTTGAGTGAGAACAATAACCTCAAAATAAATCAATCAAACCAAACTCCGCACTTTAACAATTCTCCATGAGAATCAAACCATAAGGCAACTGTGCCAATCCAAATTCAACAACTCAATAACTCATCGTTCATTCGTGATAACCACTTATACTTCTTAAATCAAGGCAAGTTCAAACATTCACCAATCCATAACCAAAATTCCATGACGTAAATAGTTCATTAAACAATTGAATTGCTAAGAGCGTCAAGCTTTTCAAAATCATGTGCATAGGAGAAAATTTCGAAATTAATATACTTATACTCACATTTTTTTCAAAAATACACATGTACATATATATTATTAATTTTCGAAATTAGCAAAATAAAATTTTCATAAAACATTTGGAGATTTTAAGTTACGAAAATCATAATATAAATACATGGCACATTTTCGAAATTTGAAATTATAATTTCAATTCATGAACACTGTTTTTCAAAAATTTCAGAATAAATAAGCTTCTATTGGACTTTTAATGGGTATTTGGTACATAAATTCTGTTGTCTAAAATATATGTACACAACCCTTAGTCCAAAAACAAGTTTTATTTTGATTTTCGAAAATACGAAAGCATAATTAAGCTATTATTAAAATCTGGACAGCAACTATTTTTGGCATAAAGCTCCCTTTAAACAATCACATTAGCCCTCAAAAACATGGCTAAAAGCATTCCTTGAATGCCCATGAATTCACACGAAAATACTACTACTATGCACACAATTAATCATAATTTTACGTCATCTAAACAACCTTAAAAACAATAATTAAAACAACTACTTAAGCATGCATATAACTTCTACTAAATCATAAACAAACATAACTATAAAGCATTAAAACTATGCTAGAACATAAAACTAAGCATGCTAAAACAAAAAGGCGTAAAAATAAACTAATCTATCCTAAGCATACAAGAACCTAAGGCTAAGAAAGCGGTAGACATCGAAGCATACCTCAACATCTGGAAGGCTACTTTAAGATCGCTCCCTCCTTAGAAAATTAGACTCAATTCTCTCGGTTATTCTTCCGTGAAAACTTTTCACTTGTTACTCCTCTTTTCTTAGAGGAGAAGTGGAAGAAATGTTGAGAGAATTGTGAGGTATGATGGGTGGTGAAGGGGGTTATTTATAGGGTGGAAAGGTGGAGGAAAGTTGTAAACTTTCCATGTGGGACAAAGAGTGAGTCGTGGTGGTGA
The DNA here is from genome assembly GCA_951394345.1 of Salicornia ramosissima. Lineage (NCBI taxonomy): Eukaryota > Viridiplantae > Streptophyta > Magnoliopsida > Caryophyllales > Amaranthaceae > Salicornia > Salicornia ramosissima. The sequence continues at coordinate 18,515,545 of OX596233.1, read as the reverse complement.
GGGCCGTGTGGGAGGAGGGATAAGGGGGGTGTGTGGTGGTGATGGTGCCTTGGGAGTTGTGTTGTCAAGGCTTAAATGCTTGTTGACTACTTTGCTAATTAAACTAATTATGCGGCAAATAAAATACGTCAAGCATAAAACGACCTTTAAAAATAAAATTCTAATCCATAAAAATACTATTACGGCAAAATACTTTATTTTAATAATAAGTACCTTTGAAAATAATTCGAAAAGCTCTTTTATAAAATATAAAACCTTTTTATGGAAGATATTATTTTTGAAAATTCTTGAAAAATTACGGGTATTACATCAGTTGGTATCAGAGCCGATGTTTTAGAAAATGAATTTCAAAATGGATTTTGAAAACTTTCACACCCTAGAGTTAGAACCAACTCGTGAGAGTGGGACTATGATGATGGGGTTATGTGTTTATTTGCAAGTACTTCTTAAAAGTACTTCTATTTGATTTGGTGTTTTTCTCTTATTTTCTAGATGGTTCGTGAGTATCATTCAGCTAGGAAGAATGCAGTTCCCCCTAGAAGAGTGGTCTATACCCATCCAAATTCACCTTATCATCTTTGCATTAGAGAAGGAGAGGATGTTCGTTCTTTTATTCACCGTCTGAATCTCTGCCTTAAAAGCTATCACTACAACCATATGCATGGGATATCCGACTACAACAGAACTTATAGGCAAGCACATGTCCTCATTGAAACCCTTCCAACAAAAGGTGCACTATCTCGTGTCAAGAATAGGTACCCTGACATCATGATCTCCAAAGACGAACCCAACTTTGCTCGTTATTCCTACAAGGGCGAGTGGTTTCTCACACTCGACTATTTAGAGAAACAATTGATTGATGCCATACAAGAACATGAGTATAACCTTGATCCACCTAAGCTGATAGTAGGGGTAGGGGAGCAGCAAGGGTCAAGCCCCAGCTTTGAGGATAGCAACATGGGATAGAATTTTTTTTTTAGAGTAGTGATTTGAACTTGTTATGTTATTACTTTTCTTCATTTTTCGTACTTTTGTAATTATGTGTGATTGGTCAGTAGACCAATTCGGTGTGGTAAAATTTTGGTGTGTGATGTAATTATTTGTGATTGGTTGGTAAACCAATTCGGCGTGGTAAAATTTTGGTATTGTAATTATGTGTGACCGGTCCGCAGATCGAATTGGGCATGGTAAATTTTTGGTGTGTAAGGTCGTTTGACCTAAAACTGGAATTATTATGAATATAAGTATGATTGGTATGTTTACTTCGAGTTGCTTTTCTTCTTTTTTCTTTGTCCTCCTCGTAAGCGTTAGCTTTCCGCGGTGGTAACACCGTCCTTCTCTATTAGTACCGCAGTCTATGTCGAATAACGGTGCTAATACTCGATCTAGGACCCGACGAAACCGACCAATGGCCGAAACACCCGAACAACTTGCAGCCAGACTTCGTTCACTTGAACAGTTAGCCCAAAACTTTGGTCTAGTCCTTCAAAACCAAGTAAACCAAAACAACAATGATGATCCCCAAGCCGCAATGGCCAAAAAGCTTTCTGCCCTTAAACCACCTTTGTTTGTCGGGAAAGAGGACCCAATGTTGGTTGAAAACTGGATTAGAGATTTCGATAAGATGTTTACCGCAGCCGGAACTCCTGAAAACCAAAAAGTAGACCAAGCCACTTTTTATCTGAGGGAGCAAGCAGATACTTGGTGGGAAAGTGAGGGAGTAGCGTTAAGAGCTTAAGGAGATTTTGGTTGGGAGGAATTCAAGACAGCTCTTCGAGCTCGTTTCTTTCCAGAGCACATTCGAAGGAAAAAGTTTAACGAGTTTGGTAGATTGACTCAAGGAGGTTTAATGAACGTACAAGAGTATACCGACAAATTCAATGAGTTGGCCAAGCTTTGTCCTAATGTGGTACCTGACGAGAGGGCCAAGGTCCAGAAGTTTGAAGATGGTTTAGCTTTTCGACTCCAAAAGAGGTTAGGAGGAAGTACTTCGGAGACTTTTGCGGAGGCATATGCTAAGGCCTCAAACATGGAGAGAATTCTGAAACGGGAGGAAGAAGTATTTGGGAGAAATAAGAGAAAGGAGGGCCAGCACACTCAAGTGCAACACTTCGATAAGAAGCCTCGAACTGGTGGAGATTTTAAACCACATAATCGATTCAACAACAACAACAATAACCACAACAACAACCACAACAACAACAACAACAACAACAGATACCAGGGAAACCAAAGGCAGAATAATTTTTATGTCTGCAAAAGGTGCAACAAGAGCCACCCAGGCCGTGACTGTTTAGGAAACCTTAACCTTTGCTACGAATGTAAGGAACCAGGCCACAAGGCGATCAATTGTCCCAGAAGGAACAACAATAATCATCCAGGAAATGGTGGACAGAACAACAACGTGGGATTCAACAGGAACGGTAATGGGAATGGTGGTCAGAATGACAACCGCTTCTATCAGAATAACATGCCACAGGGAAACGGGAATCATGGTAACAACAACCAGCCTGGAGGTGCTAATGGGAATGGAAGTAATGGACGGAATGGGAATGGGAATGGCAACGGCAATGGCAATTCGAATGGGAATGGGAGAGCCAACAATGGAAGAATTTTTGTGATGAATCAAAATGAGGCAGACAACTACGGCAACGTAGTGACTGGTACTTTTCTTGTCAACTCCTCACCCGCCTACTTGCTTTTTGATTCTGGAGCTTCTCATTCATTTATTTCCCTGCCTTTTGCCACAAAACTCAATTTGAAAACCTCGTCTTCATGTCAGTTGAACATAACTCTTCCCAAGGGAGATGTTGTGAATTGTAGTGTCTTGTACCAAAATGTTCCAGTCAACATCGCTGGAACAGAATTACCCGCTGATCTTATTCAGTTCGAACTAGGTGACTTTGACGTTATCCTAGGAATGAATTGGTTAAGTAAGTACAAGGCTAGGATTGAGTGCCACAATCAAAAAGTTTCTTTGAGAGGACCAAAAGGGAACCGAATTTCTTACCAAGGAATTTCCTCGAAACCCCGAGTCAAGATCATTTCCACAATGGCCATTCAAAACTATGCCCTGAAAGGACACCCTATCTATTTGTGTCATGTCAATGACCTAAGCCTAGAAGAGAAAACCATTGGCCAAATCCCAGTAGTAAGGGAATTCGAAGATGTATTTCCGGAAGAAATCCCGGGGATGCCACCGGTAAGGGAGATGGAATTCAAGATAGACTTAGTACCGGGGACGGGAGCGATTTCAAAGGCGCCCTACAGAATGGCACCAGCAGAGATGAAGGAATTAAAGGTACAATTGGAGGAATTATTGGAGAAGGGATACATTAGGCCCAGTGTTTCACCCTGGGGAGCACCCGTGCTTTTCGTTAAGAAGAAGGATGGCACGTTGAGGCTGTGCATCGATTATCGTGAATTGAACAACGTCACGATAAAGAATAGATACCCATTGCCTAGGATCGATGATCTTTTCGATCAATTGAAGGATGCCACTACGTTTTCAAAGATCAATCTGTGATCGGGTTATCACCAGCTGAGGATTTCGGAGGAAGATGTTTCCAAAACAGCTTTTCGAACAAGGTATTGACATTATGAGTTCACCGTAATGCCTTTTGGACTCACTAATGCCCCAGCCGCGTTCATGGATCTCATGAATAGGACATTCAAACCCTATTTGGATAGTTTTGTTGTCGTCTTTATCGACGATATTCTTGTGTATTCGCGGAGTGATGAGGAGCATGAGGAGCATTTAAGGAAGGTATTACAAGTACTTTGAGAGAAGGAGTTGTATGCGAAGTTCTCGAAGTGTGAATTCTGGTTGGATAAGGTTGCATTTCTTGGTCATGTGATCTCGAGAGAAGGAGTCTCGGTTGATCCATCCAAGATTAGAGCTGTTTCTGATTGGCCGCAGCCAACGAATGTAACGGAAGTACGAAGTTTCTTAGGATTGGCCGGTTATTACCGGAGGTTTGTGCAAGATTTTTCAAAAATAGCACAACCGATGACCAATCTAATTAAGAAGACCACGAAATTTCAATGGGATGAGAAATGTGAACACGCGTTCCAAGAGTTAAAGAAGAGGCTGACTACGGCACCAATATTGACGCTACCTTCTGGAAGTGACGGATTTGAGATTTATAGCGACGCATCAAAGAAGGAATTAGGTTGCGTGCTCATGCAACATGGAAAAGTGGTAGCATATGCTTCACGACAACTGAAGTAGTATGAACAGAATTATCCAACCCATGATTTGGAATTGGGAGCGGTAGTCTTTGCTCTAAAGATTTGGAGGCATTATCTTTACGGTGTGAGATGTAAGATCTACACCGACCACAAAAGTTTGAAGTACATATTCACTCAGAAGGAGCTGAATATGCGACAGAGGAGATGGTTGGAGCTTATAAAGGATTACGATCTGGAGATTGCGTATCACGAGGGAAAGGCGAACAAGGTAGCCGACGCGTTAAGTCGGAAGGCGATTCATTCGCTATGTGTCATGGTGATGACAAAAGAACTTTGCAACGAATTTCAGAAGCTTGATTTGGAAGTTGTGGAGCGTGGACAAGTGGAGGTCCAACTAAACGCACTCACCTTGGAACCAACGATTTTTGATGAAATCCAAGAGAAACAATTGACCGACGAATGGTTAAACAAAGTCAGAAAGATGAAAGCAGAAGGGACATCCACTGAATTCGATGTCAACAATGCTAATGTAGTAAAGTACAAGGGGAGATGGTGCGTTCCAAAGGACGAAGAGAATTTTGGAAGAAGCGCACAATACACCGTATTCAGTACATCCAGGTGGAGACAAACTCTACAAAGATCTCAAACAGAATTTTTGGTGGCCAAACATGAAGAGAGAAGTAGCAGAATTTGTATCCAGATGCTTAACTTGTCAGAAAGTTAAGATTGAACACATGCGACCGGGAGGAAAATTGCAACCGCTTGAGATTCCAAATTGGAAGTGGGAATCAATATCAATGGATTTTGTCATGGGATTGCCAATTACGAAGACCTCGAAGAATCCTATATGGGTTATAGTGGACAGATTAACCAAGTCCGCTAGATTCATCGCTATGAAGGATACATGGAGTATGAAGCAGTTGGCAGACGCCTATGTCCGAGAGATAGTCAGATTGCATGGAATTCCGAAGGACATTGTATCTGACAGAGATGCAAGATTTCTATCAAATTTCTGGGGAAAACTACAGCAAGCTTTTGGTACACTGCTGAAGTTCAGCACATCATTTCACCCAGCCACTGATGGCCAGACTGAAATAACGATACAAACACTTGAAGATATGTTGAGGGCATGCACACTTGATTTTGGTGGAGCATGGGATGAAAGGTTACCAATGATTGAGTTCTCCTACAACAATAGTTATCATGCCAGTATTGGAATGGCTCCGTATGAGGCACTATATGGGAGAAAGTGTAGAAGTCCATTATGTTGGAGTGACATCAGTGAGTCGATGACTATCGGACCGAAGATGATCGAGGAAATGAGTAAGCAAGTGAGGCTTATTCAAACTCACATGAAAGCGGCACAAGATCGACAGAAGTCTTATGCGGACAGGCACAGAAGAATAGTGGAGTTTGAGGTTGGAGAAAAAGTTTTGCTGAAAGTTTCACCAACGAAAGGAGTGAAGAGGTTTGGGAGAAAAGGGAAGCTAAGCCCTCGGTATATTGGACCATATGAGATACTGGAGCGAGTTGGTGAGGTAGCCTACAGACTAGCCTTACCCATTGAACTAGAGAAAGTCCACAATGTTTTCCATGTGTCACAACTTAGGAAGTATGTCCATGACCCGAGCCATGTTCTTCAACCCGAGTCAGTCCAGCTTGAAAGTGACCTTTCTTTCGAAGAAAGACCCGTTAGGATCCTCGATTCTAAAACGCGGGATACTCGGACCAAGCAAGTAAAGTTCGTGAAAGTCCTATGGACGAACCAACAAACGGAAGAAGCAACGTGGGAATCCGAGGACGATATGAGGACTCGTTACCTAGAGCTTTTTCAATCAGGTATATGACAGTTTCGGGACGAAACTGCTTAAGGGGGAGAGGATGTAGTACTAGCTTCGTAAGTTCGAGGACGAACTTTGTTTTTAAGTGGGGGTAGATGTAATACCCGTAATTTTTCAAGAATTTTCAAAAATAATATCTTCCATAAAAAGGTTTTATATTTTATAAAAGAGCTTTTCGAATTATTTTCAAAGGTATTTATTATTAAAATAAAGTATTTTGCCGTAATATTATTTTCGGAAAATAATAAATTATTTTTGAAGTTGGAGTATTTTCAAAATAAATAAATATGTACTTATTTTCGAAAATAATATATATATATTGCAAAAATTATTTTATTTTATGGAAAAATATATTTTTGGTAAATAAAAATATTTTTATGGATTAGAATTTTATTTTTAAAGGTCGTTTTATGCTTGACGTATTTTATTTGCCGCATAATTAGTTTAATTAGCAAAGTAGTCAACAAGCATTTAAGCCTTGACAACACAACTCCCAAGGCACCATCACCACCACACACCCCCCTTATCCCTCCTCCCACACGGCCCTCACCACCACGACTCACTCTTTGTCCCACATGGAAAGTTTACAACTTTCCTCCACCTTTCCACCCTATAAATAACCCCCTTCACCACCCATCATACCTCACAATTCTCTCAACATTTCTTCCACTTCTCCTCTAAGAAAAGAGGAGTAACAAGTGAAAAGTTTTCACGGAAGAATAACCGAGAGAATTGAGTCTAATTTTCTAAGGAGGGAGCGATCTTAAAGTAGTCTTCCAGATGTTGAGGTATGCTTCGATGTCTACCGCTTTCTTAGCCTTAGGTTCTTGTATGCTTAGGATAGATTAGTTTATTTTTACGCTTTTTGTTTTAGCATGCTTAGTTTTATGTTCTAGCATAGTTTTAATGCTTTATAGTTATGTTTGTTTATGATTTAGTAGAAGTTATATGCATGCTTAAGTAGTTGTTTTAATTATTGTTTTTAAGGTTGTTTAGATGACGTAAAATTATGATTAATTGTGTGCATAGTAGTAGTATTTTCGTGTGAATTCATGGGCATTCAAGGAATGCTTTTAGCCATGTTTTTGAGGGCTAATGTGATTGTTTAAAGGGAGCTTTATGCCAAAAATAGTTGTTGTCCAGATTTTAATAATAGCTTAATTATGCTTTCGTATTTTCGAAAATCAAAATAAAACTTGTTTTTGGACTAAGGGTTGTGTACATATATTTTAGACAATAGAATTTATGTACCAAATACCCATTAAAAGTCCAATAGAAGCTTATTTATTCTGAAATTTTTGAAAAACAGTGTTCATGAATTGAAATTATAATTTCAAATTTCGAAAATGTGTCATGTATTTATATTATGATTTTCGTAACTTAAAATCTCCAAATGTTTTATGAAAATTTTATTTTGCTAATTTCGAAAATTAATAATATATATGTACATGTGTATTTTCGAAAAAAATGTGAGTATAAGTATATTAATTTCGAAATTTTCTCCTATGCACATGATTTTGAAAAGCTTGACGCTCTTAGCAATTCAATTGTTTAATGAACTATTTACGTCATGGAATTTTGGTTATGGATTGGTGAATGTTTGAACTTGCCTTGATTTAAGAAGTATAAGTGGTTATCACGAATGAACGATGAGTTATTGAGTTGTTGAATTTGGATTGGCACAGTTGCCTTATGGTTTGATTCTCATGGAGAATTGTTAAAGTGCGGAGTTTGGTTTGATTGATTTATTTTGAGGTTATTGTTCTCACTCAAATGATTTTCTAAACCAAATGAACCTAAACTTAAAGTGAAACAATCTTCAAAGGGAAAGTAGCCCGAACGGTGACGACCTATTAGGGTGATGAACGGTGTCTCATTGGGGAGTACCCAATGTGGGCCTATTGTTGTGGTGGACACGCAATAGGTCGGACATGTGTTGAATCGTCGTTGAAACTTTGTAACTGTTATAATCTGCTTTCGTCCTCCTCCTGAACTTCTGGCGCGCACTTGCGGATACGCATTAGTTCTGTGAGGGGTGTATACACTCGGGACACTCTGTCGACAAGCTGCAGGACAGGCCGAAATGTCCGTGACGGGATGAAACAGGCCCTATCGCGTTCACTTTCCCAGTTAAATAATCTTGGATAATAATTGCTCTAAAATTTGTGAATTGGATAAATATTGGTTCAAACGATGTTCTATGTTTCTTGTGTGTCAACTGTTTTCAAACCAAAACCGTTTTACGGGGTAGAGTCTTATACTCAGTTTTTCTGATTTTTGTGTTATTGTTTGTTTGTTGTTTTTCCTTCGGGTTTTTGTGCAGGTGAGTAGTAGGATGGCTTACTTATTTGAGGCTGATGAGGAATGCCTGTTGGAATTAGCTAAACCCTTTGACCATAGGCTTTATGCATTAGCTGAACATCTTGTAATAAGTTATTTTTAACTTTTAATATTTTGGTTTTAAACATTGTACGGCTTTGGTATTTATGAATGAAATCCATTTTGGAATTTGAAAACATTACGATCCTGCTTTTACTTATTCGTATACCCATTTCTTATCAGAGGTGGGCGTACGAGTAGCAACTCTAGAAATTCGGGCTATGATTTTAGTAAAATTTAAGTTTTAAAAAGGAAGGAAAAAGGGTCCGAATTTCCGGGGCTGTTACACAACAACACTAAGATTTCTGGTAAGCTTGACAGAGTCTGAAACATTACAAATGCGCTTAATGGATGTTGTGACTGCATATCTATATGGGACACTTGATACTGATATTTATATGAAAGTCCTCGAGGGACTTAAATTACCAGAAAACCACAAACCCAAGGAAATGCTCTCTATAAAATTGAAAAGATCACTCTACAGGTTAAAACAATCAGGGAGGATGTGGTATAATCGACTCAGTGAATATCTTCTGAGAGAAGGATTCAAAAATGATCCAATTAGTCCCTGCGTATTCATCAGACGATCGCAGTTAGGTTTTGTTATCATCGCAGTCTATGTGGATGACCTAAACATTATCGGGACTTCTAAGGAGCTCGAGATAACTGCAAAATATTTGATGAAGGAATTTGAGATGAAAGACCTTGGAAAAACTAAATTTTGCCTCGGTTTACAAATTGAACATCTAAAGAAGGGGGTTTTCATCCATCAATCGAACTACACTGAAAGGGTTTTGAAGCGTTTCTATATGGACAAGGCACACCCAACAAGTTCTCCCATGATTGTTCGATCTCTAAATGTGAAAGACGACCCATTTCGACATCAAGAAGAAAATGAAAAGGTTCTCGGTCCAGAAGTGCCTTATCTCAGTGCTATCGGTGCTTTGATCTACTTAGCAAATAACACAAGACCTGACATTGCTTTTGCAGTAAATTTGTTAGCTAGGTACAGTAATGCACCAACCAAACAACATTGGAATGGAATCAAACACCTATTCGGTTCATTCTATCAATCAAGTGAAGGCGCTACCCTTGTCGGATATGCAGATGCTGGTTATATGTCAGACCCTCAACAGGCAAAGTCGCAAAATGGATATGTGTTCACCTTTGGAGGAACTGCAATATCATGGAGGTCAACAAAACAAACATTGACTGCTACATCATCACACCATGCAGAGTTGATCGCCTTATATGAAGCAGGGCACGAGTGCGTCTGGCTGAGATCGATGATCAATCATATTCAAGAATCATGTGGAATGAAAACAATTTCAGAAAATCCAACGGTAATTTTTGAAGACAACACTGAATGCATCACTCAAGTCAGTGAAGGTTTCATCAATGGTGGTAGAACTAAACACCTATCACAAAAACTCTTCTTAACACATGATCTCCAGAAAGAAGGGAAGATTAACATCCAACAAGTTAGGTCATGCGACAACCTTGCAGACTTATTCACTAAGTCGCTTCCATCAAAGAAGTTTGAAGAACTAGTCCATAAAATTGGAATGTGTCACTTAGGGGATATATGTTAGATCCAGGGGGAGTATTATATGCACTGCACTCTTTTTCCATTGTTCAGGTTTTTATCCCACTGGGTTTTTTTTCCTAACAAGGTTTTTAATGAGGCAGTATACCAAAACATATAATTACTTATAACTTATTGTATGTACATTCAAGGGGGAGTGTTATTCTAAAAATGAATGTACTAGAAATAGCATTTAATGCTCATGAAAATTTTCCACCTCCTACCCTAAACCTAAAGTGTAGTATTGTTGAAAATGGTGGGTAAATTGTGGTAATATTTGCCTATAAATACTGAATAAATTCCTCAGTTGGATTTGCATCAGAACACTACTGAATATAACTTCCTCCTTGATTTCTCATAATTTTGTATTTTTCATAACAATTAATTATTTATTCCTTGACTTTTCTCCCGTATAAGTTACTCAATTGCCAAAGAAAATACTACCTTCGTTTCGAAAAAAAACACAACAATTTCTATTTTTGGATGTTTCAAAATAAATGCAATAATTTTAATTTTCTATTTTTGTAAGTTTTTTCTTTCTATCTCTCACATCATCACATACCCCACTTTCTCTCTCTATCACTTTTACTCTCACAACCAAAAAAATGTCTAAAAATCCGTGATACCTCAATTGTTGCTTTTTTTTTAAACGGAGGAAGTAAATTTTTTTCCTAGAATAATTTTCCTCCTATTATTAAGCATTTCAACTCCAACAAGTCAACAACGTCTTTCAACGCAACCTTGCTTTACTAATACAATCTAAATTTAATCATTTACTATGTTTATTAATCGATACTGCTATATATCATTATAATTTTTGTATCATAAATAAGAAAAAACTAATTTTAAAATATTTACAATTAAAAAATCAAGATGTGATTAAATTAAGAATATTTTGTATTTTAGTTAAAAATCGAACATCTGCTCGGGGATTATTTAGTATTCAAAGAAAGGGAGAGTGAGGGATAGCTTAGGTGGTAAGAGTTTCTCTTTTGATTCCAGTGGACCGTGGATTAATTTTCATCCCTGCCCTTGCGGCTCTCTAAACACGATAAAAAATTTAAAGAAAGGGAAAAGTTTGTTTAAGGTTTATGTTCGTTTGTTATTGTGTTAAAGGATTAAAATTTGAGAGTAATATAATGACCTCTAAAGGTTATTAAACTAGTTTTTTACTTTTTATGATTGTAATCTCTCGTTCAACATATAGGGGGTGTTTGGGAGTTACAGGTTTGAGGGAAAAAGAGAGATTTGAGAGGAAAGAGAGGTTTGACCAACTCGATCAAAAAACTATTTTTGGGTGTTTGTTAGTTAGAAGTTTGGAAAAGAGTTTTGGGATAAAAATGCTATTTTTCAAAAAGCTCGTATAAGGAGCATTTTAGAAGAGCTTATAGTTTTTTGGTTTTTTTATTCTAAAAGATCTAACAACAAACACTAAACACTTTTACAAAAGCAGCTAATATAATTAGTTAACCAAATCAATTATCACAATCAGATAGTCAAAGTACCTAACTCAATCAGCTAACAGCTAACTCCCAACTTCCAAACAGGGCCATAGTGTCGTTTGTGACATAATATTCGCTATCAACAAAATTATAAAATGGGCCTCTTCTCATTTTTTTAGAAACCTTCTTATAAAAATTTAAATATATACGAAGTACTTGCATAATTTTTTAAGAAAAAAAAAAATGTTATCATAACAATAACCATTTTTAATTTCAAAGAAAAAAATTCTTGTTCAACTTCTATCATCTATTTAATATACACCACAAAAATATTTTTTTTTTGTTGTATTGAATTTAGAAAGTAAACAAAATTTGCAAATAATTGTTATCTATTTTAGAAAAATTGGTGTTTTATATTTTAATTAATGACGGATTTAGTCGAAAAATAGAAACAATAACGGAATATAATGAGATAGAGAAAAAAACGAGTTGAAAAACCAATGATATTATATTTCCACTTTTAAGTTGTAGTAAATTACAATAACAAAGTTATTTTTTGTTTAAAACCATATAAATATAGTAGATCTTTCATCCAAATATCTACCGGAGTAACCTTTACCATAAAACAATAACTGTATATGCAATCTTAATTTCTTATATAAAAAAGTATATATTAATGATAAAAAGTTATAATATCTCTAGTTAATTTTTTTGTCAAAACATATCATAAAGTTTGCATGACTAGCCCCAATTTTTTTGCAGGTTTTGAACATGCATAGTTGGCTAGAATTTGGACCTGGCTCGACTTGATTTTTTTTTTCGTGTTTGTGTGTGTGCGTGCAGGCTTCGCACACTTAAAATTAGGCTTTTTGGTTATTTTTTAGGCCCGACTCGAAGAATGCCAAAAAGCCCCTACTAAATTTTTGGGTTTTGGGCCTAAACTAGGTGCTTTTTGGTTATTTTTTAGGCCCGACTCGAATAATGCCAAAAAGCCCCTACTAAATTTTTGGGTTTTGGGCCCAAACTAGGTCCGACCAGACTAATGGGCTTGAATTTTGTGCATTGGCCTAGCCCTGCCGGCTCATGGTTACCTCTACAACAAACTAAAAGCGAATATCGATACGATTTAATTATTAGTGTCAAAGGACCATCATAGGTATACTCTATCATTCTCCCTCACATGAATGGCCATTTTGGTTTGACAAGAGGATGCAACACAGGCTCATCATACATAGTGCTAATTAATTTCACTTTCTAATCAAAGGAGAGATGGATAAGATTTGAACTCATGACCACCGTGTCATGTTGGCTCTGATACCATGTCAAAATAATCATCTCAACCAAAATCCTAAACTGATAGTTGCAGCCTAAGATATCTTTATTATATAAGGGAACGGGGGAGGTGGCGGCTGTGGCCACATAATTTTTTATCTTACCCTTAATGAAATTTGAATAAACAATTCATGTGGGCATTATAAGTGAATTACCCTTATATATTATTAATTGATATTTTTAAATTCAATTATAATTCTAAACATGCACAACTAACTTCATTTAAAATTTAATTATGAATCTTAATTAATAATATGACATGACTACAATCTTGAAATAAAATAAGTTAGGAAGCTAATGAATGGGGTTCCAAAAATGATAAAACCGCATTTAGTATATAACAAAATTACACAACAAGTGTTTATTTTTCTAAAATAATCCATATCATACTTTATGACAAACAACATATTTGCATATAATTAAAAAAAAATTACAATAAAACTAATCAAAAAATAAATATATCTTTTATGAAAATATCAACAATCATTCACCACAAATTAAACTAATATGTCTATTAGTATCAAATATCTCCTTATATAATAAATATTAATCTATTTATATCTACTAATTCATGTCAATAACATTATTATCTAAATTGAATATTTTTATTATTACATATTTGTGTATATAATTAATGAATATTTATTTATTTAATGCACACATAGCGTGGATAAAAGACACTATTGTTATATAATATGTCAATTGGGTCTATTGTTTAGAATAAAAGTTGGAAACAGGTTAAATATCTCTATTATATAAGCCAAGGGGGGAGCCATGGTGTCCCCCCGAAAAAGTCCATATTACCTCTCAAACTTTCTAAAATCTCAATTTCTATCACTTATAATTATTAAGTAAAGTTATTATAATTTTTGTACTTTTTAAAATGAAAATAGTACAAAATCTAAAATTCAAAAAAATAAAACAAAAATACCAAAATTCATATTTTTAAATTCTCTATAAATAGACATCCATATTGATATATTTTATCAAATAAAAATTTTACATTTTGATTATCGTAAAAATTTGATAGCCAATAGAATATGACAAAATAAAACAAACATTTTCTTATATTCATTGTTGTGGGATGACTAAATGAAAGGGACAAATTTTGTTTCTGATTATATCAATGAGTGTGAATTTGACAGATTTTTCAATTTTTCAAACAAATAATCTTTCTTATATTTAATTTTATTTTGTTTAGACAGATTAATATATATTTAAAATATAATCGCACGCAAATCGTGCATAAAAATCTGGTTTTACACATATACGAGCTGGTAGTCTAGTAAGTAACTAAATATGTTGATTGAATTAAATTTGAATTAAGAATAAAGCATATAAAACCGGTGATGTGTAGACGTGTAGTTGTTAATTGTTTTTTTTTTTATACGATAATGTGTGGGATATTAAGCCTTGGAACCAGGCACGACTGCAGGTCACCCGGCCCAATTTTTAGCCAACACACGCATCTATAAGGGGGATAATAAGGAATCCTCGCAAATGCGTGCAATGAGAATCGAACCCAGGATCTCGTGCCTGGAATTCTGAAGCCCTAACCACTGGGCTATGACTTGATTCTTTGTAGTTGTTACTTGTTAGTGTGGTAGTCTAGTTAGGTATAAAACTATTTTTCTCCGCATTATATTACATCGTATTAAAAATATTGGGCTGAAAATTTTATATTACACGATATTGAAAATATATTTTTCATAAAATTTGAAGGAAAACGTATCCATTCCTAGTCATTCCATGCAAAGTTCAACCAATGAAAAATTTAATATGAGTAATTAATTTTCTGTTCAACCAAAGAATGGATTCTCTAAAATTAAGTATTCCAACAAAAAACTCTAGCCCGCTTGGGGCTATACTGTAACGACCCAGATTTATCGGTATTTCTGTCGTTGATTTATTTGTATATTTATGTTATTTTATGTATGGTCCAAAATTTATTTGGACTATTTATTTTTATTTTATGTGAATAATTTCGATTATTTCTATTTTTGGTTGTTTATTATTTATTTTATTATTATTTAATTAATTAGAATTTAATTATTTAATTTTCTAATTAGTTAATTAATTTTGGGCCAAATGCAAATTAAGCATGATTAATCATGCATTAGTGCAATTAGCCCAAATGATCACAAAAGCCCATTTATGCCTTGTGAAAACCGGCCCCCTTGTGTATTAGTGGCCTATTTTGCCACTTGCTTCATGTTCACACCTTAAACCACTTCTATAAATAGAAGGATTAGTAAGGCTTAAGAGCTCATTTTGCCATCATTTGCACCTTTGATCATCATTTGACACAATAAAAAAGCCAAACACTCTCCCTTGCCTTAAGATTTCCACACGCCATTTTTGGTGTATGAACACCCAACTTTTGTTCATCATTCAATCGTTTTCAAAGCTTAAAGATTAAAATTCTATTGATCTTTAAGTAACTCTAAACACAACAATCTCCTTAGTTTTCAATCAAGACTTTTGTTCGATTGGGTCGTGTTCGAGAAAGGGTCCGTGTGGTTCATGTGAAAGGGCCGTGTTGGTTCGTGTGGTGGACCGTGTAGCCATGCTGTGTTGAAGACGATGGTCCGTGGTGGTGCCGTGTAAGAGCCGTGGTGGTGTTGTGTGCAAGTCGTGGTGGTGTTGTGCAAGAACCGTTCGTGTGGCCGTGTTGTGTGTATCAAGGGCCGTGTATATTGCGGTTTTCCGGGCAGCAAGTTTGTGTGATTAATTTGCTTGATCTGCAATAAGGTAACATACTATCTTACCTTAATATGTATATTATGATTATAGGATAGATTAAGTGATCATGTTGGATGAATTTTTGTTGATTGTTTGCCATGATATGCGTGATTTTTAAGGATGGATTTGGGTATTGATTTCATGATAATTTGCTTAAGTTTTTATGTATGTTTTTGATGGGATTTTTCGTATGGCATGATTTTGAAGTTGAGTTCTTGATGAGTTCTTGGTGAGTTCTTGATGAATTCTTGATGAGTTCTTTGGGTTCTTTATGAGTTCTTGGTTGAATCTTGAAATCTTGAAAGTTAGTCATATGATCTTTTGAGTGCAAGTTTATTCATGTCTTTTGAAGTTTTATTTAAAGATAAGTAAAGTTTTGCAAAGTATTCTAAATAAAGTTTTAAAGAAGTTAAAGAACGGTTTGAAGAAAGTTAAAGATTTGATAAAGAATGATTTAAGAAGTAGTATTGATTATGGTTACACTCAAGAAAAGGCGAAAGAAGCGATCTTGAGAATAACATTGATGTAAGTAAGTAAAGATTTAGCTTAAGTTTACTTTTAGACGCCTAACCTTAGAGTAAGATTCTAAGACTTGGGTTAAGACGTTCCCCCTATCCTAACCGCGGGATTGGGATAGTGTATACTTGCTATGTTGTCTTTTGATATGAATTTCCGTAAGATGGGGTTCATGGGTTTGGGAGTAAGATTCTCATTCCTGGCATAGTAGGAAAATTCGTTCGCGTAAGATGTGTTCGTACGTGCATAGTCCGGTCTAAAATGTAAATGGTAGCGATAAAGTTGATTAACGATTTAAGTTGGAATAATTAAGGTTGGTCAGTTTTACGTTATTATTATTGTGATGTTTATGTTGTATGTTGGTTGGTAGTTTGATATGTTGTTTGATTTGCTGTATGCTTATGTGTATCCATGTTAGGGTGGGACTGTTAGGTTACTCGCCACTGACAGTGGATTGTTGTTAATTTTTCAGGTAACTCTAATGATGACGGTGTTGCTTAGCTTTGGGTTGGGCGAGTGCCATTGTTGTTTTCTTGTTCTAGACTATATTATGTTTCCAGTTTGGACGTATAGTTTTTGTATTTCGTATATTTTGACTTTGACAGTATTTGGAGTTATTCATTAGTGTTGATACATTTGGGTTTAGTATTGTACAAACTCTTGTGGGTATTGTACGTTTTGGGTTATAGTAGTAATTTCGAGGTTTTGTTTTGATTTTTAGTAAGTTTGTTAGTTAGATCGACAATTCGACTCGTCGGTTTCTTCCGCGCCGGTTTAAGCGAGTCGGGTCGTCACAGTTACGATAGTTTCACATGATTTTATTCTAACAAAAAAATATTATACTTCCTCCATTTCGAAAAAAAATGCAACAATTGGGATGGAACGGACTCTTAGGCAATTTTTAATTTAGGATAGAGAGATAAAGTGGTATCTGAGATGGTGTAAGAGATAGAAAAAAAAACAAAAATAAATGAATAAAATTGTTGCATTTATTTTGAAACTTACTAAAATGGAAACAGTTGTATATATTTTGAAACAGAGGGAGTATAAAAGTATAGAGTATTGAAAACTTAAAATTAAATCATGATATATTTAAACATTAATAAAAAAAACCAACATAATTTAAATCTGCTAATTAATTTGTTCGTGCATCATACATTCATACGAGTGCTAATCTAGTTAAGGTGTGTTTGATTCATTTGAAAATTTCTAATCTAATCTGAAATTTTCTTATCTGAAATTTTCTAATCTCATTTGAATTTTTATGATTGTAGTTGTTCCTGTTCTAGAACTTCTCATGAATGGTCAACGATCTTTGATGTGACTGATGCGGACTCCGTACACTTCTTGCTAGGGATTTGACCGCAAAACAGTCAATGGTTGCTAACCCGGGGGGTGGAACCCGGGAACGCCCCTCCGATGCTTAAGTCAGATGTCGGGAGTAAGGAGTCAGTGTGATGTTGGTTTGTGAATTATGAATTGCGTACCTGAAAGAATGACTGGACTGATCCTTATATAGGTGTAGATTACCCGGTCAGGGTTTTTACTGAGTCAGTTGGGCTGACGTGTGGGCCTGGCCCATGACACGTAGCAGTAACCCGGTTAAAGCTTTACTAAGTCAGTTGACACGTGGCATCACGTTATTCGCCGTGGAATATCTGATGTGTCCCTAGCCCTATCAGAATTGGGCCAAGGATTTGGGCCCACTTATTCGGGTTTGACCACCTAGGTGGGCCCGGAAAAATTAGCCCCACGCTCGGCGTGGAACAGGAATCCTTGGACGTTGGATGCCGAGCGGAATCCCCCAGAATAAACGTACTTACACTCCTTATATGACCTCGAGGGGGTGAGTCCAGGGAGGACACCTCGATCGAGGTAACTTCGACCGTGAGGAGGAGACCCTCGATCGAGGCGACCTCGACCATTAGGCTTACAGAGCTTCCTCAAGCTCGATCGTGTAAGCCCCATGGAGGCCCTGAGGGTACCTCGAGGAAGTCTCCAAGGAGGACACCTCGATCGAGGTAACCTCGACCGTGAGGAGGAGACCCTCGATCGAGGTGACCTCGACCGTGATGCTTGCAAAGGCTCTTCTTACTTGCTCGACCGTGCATGCTTTCCATGAAGACCCTGAGATTACCTCGAGGGTGTCTCCTTCGACCAACATGGGTACCTCGACCCTAGGCTTGTTTGAGGTGCCTTGATGACATATACCTCGATCGAGGATGTCCCTCGACCGTGAGGGTACAGCCTCGACCGACTTACCCCCAAGACCTGGCTACCTCGATCATGGGGCTTCATGTGTTGGACCTCCATTGGCCACCCCAGGAAGACCTCGAGGGTGGGGCAACTCGACCGTGAGCCCCACACCTCGATCGTGGTCACATGGCCTATTATACTTTCCAATGGGGAGCCTCATCTCTACCTCGAGGGTATGCACCTCAATCGTGAGATCTTCACCTTGTGGGCACGTTATACGCATCTAAACCTCCAGAGTTACCTCGAGTGTGTCTCCCTCGAACAGCACGGGAGGCCTCCTCGACCCTAGCTGGCTTTGTCTCTAGCCCCAACTTGTTTGAGTACCTCGATGGTGGGCACCTCGACCCATAGCTTCAACTACCATGTTTGCTCTTATTTACTTTGAGGGTGCATACCTCGATCGTGTGGGCCCCCTCCTCGACTGAGGTGGGTTCTTCATGAACTTTTGAGAAATTTTTGTGATTGCCTTGCCAGTATTCCGCGACCGTTGGGAGCTTTTGGCATGAATTTCCAAAATTTATTCTAGTGCTGGCATCAATCTTACCCTCCGCGACCGTAGTTACCCTTGGTCGCGGTGGGGGCAAAGTACAGTGAGCCCTCTTGGAAAACTCGAAGGTCTCTCCACCTCTACCATGATAGTGTTTTCCGCGACCGTGAAGGACCTCCTTCCTTTGAACCCTATTGCTGAAATTGTTAAAATTTTCTAAGTGTTGACATCATTTCTATCCTCCGCGACCGTTGTTTCCTCGGTTGTGGTTAAGGCAAAGCTTGGTGATCCCTGCTAGAAACCTCGAGAGTCCCCTCTACCTCGACTGTGATAGACATACACAGAGAATCTTTTAGAATGACCAACGAGGTAATTTAGGTTATGCTATTCCGCGACCGTGATAGCATCCTCCGCGACCGTGAAGGACTTCTTTTGTTTGAACTTCATTAAAATTTTGCTAAGTGTTTAACCTTGCCAAGGCCCCTTCTTTACCTCGATGGACCTCCTTTACCTCGACTGTGAGGGATGTACTTTTGAAAAGCAACAACAAGACTTATTCCATCCTTAGTAGCAAGTGTCCATGCTAAATGGGGATCTGGCGATGAGACGATCAGCTCGGTCTTAGGGGCTAATGAGCCCCATGAGTTACTCCTTTTACCTCGAGGGTCTCTCCTACCTCGAGGGTCTCTCCTACCTCGAGGGCTAATAGGATATAACCTTGGTCAAAGCCTTCTTGATAACCTCAAGGGTCTCACCTGCCTCGACCGTGATAGAGGTACAAGGTGAGGATTGCCCTGGCAACCTCGAGGGTCCTCCCATTACCTCGAGTGTGATGATGTAATTTAGGAGATGTTTTGATTGTCCATACACCTTGGTTGTGCTCACATTGAGTGGGGTTTTGGCCTAAGGTGGTAAACTATCCCTTAGGGGCTAATGAGCCCCTAGATATGGTTGACACCTATCCAGCCTCTCATCTCCTTTGATGGGTGCCTAGCTTGAGTAGGGCTTGTTGTTAGCCTTAAGGGCTTTCCTCAAAGCCAAGGGGCTAATGAGCCCCAGGGACTGAGTGTCAAGCCACCTTCCCTAATGACCTCGAGGGTGTCTATTACCTCGACTGTGATAGAGGTAGGAGATAGAGTTGCCCTGATGACCTCGAGGTTCTCTCTGTACCTCGAGTGATAAAGGTGCTTGGGAAAGATGTCCTGATTGCCCATCTGCCTCGATGGGTGCCCACATTGAGCGAAACTTTGGCCTAAGATGATCAACTGACCCCTAGAGGCTAATGAGCCCCAAGATGTGGTTGATACCTGTCCAGCCTCTCATCTCCTTCGATGGGTGCTTACCTTGAGCAGGGCTTAATCATTGGCCTAAGGAGCTTCTCCAAAGCCAAGGGGCTAATAAGCCCCAGGGACTTTGAATGCCTGTCCAGCCATTCCATCTTCCTCAATGGATGCCTATGTTGAATAGGGCTTTTTGTCACCTAATGAGGTGGAGGGTTTGACCAAAAGTCAACGTATTAATGAACATTGTTCATCTTCTAAACTCATTAACTGATGTCGTTTCAGTTGGTTTTTACCATAATGAGGTAAAAAACATTTCACATTCTTTACCTCCTATATATTCAACCCCCTTAATCATTTTCTCAAAATCACTTTCTCACTCCTCAAATTTTCTCTCTCTAGAGCTCTCTATTCTCCTCGAATGTGTCCTCTAAGCTTGTGTCTAGGCAACCTTGAAGTAGTCTCCTTGTCCAGGTAATCGTCTTCCCCTCATGTATTTATTTGAATAAGTGAGTCCTTGTCCTGTCGAGTACCTTTCTTTTCCTTAGTTTATTTTCAATAACTTAGGTATTGGACATGTCAATTACTCCACCCCTTTCTCCCTTTGAGTGCACTGGGGTCCTTTGGTTCGAGGGTGATGAAGGGATTGAATCCCAAAACATCCCTGAGGCCATCCCTCTACCTTCTGACTCGGATAGGTCAGTGTCTGGGGGAGAAGAGGTAGAAGCCCCCTATCCTTGGGAGCCATCTGTAGCCCATCCTAACATTTATCATTCAATATATGAAAAACGTGTAGGTATTTTAAATATGAACCTAGAGGGTCCGTCCACCTCTGGTAAGGAGGAAATAGAGAACATTGTGTACCCCAAAACTCCTCCTGAGAAGGGTCCAAAATATTTCTTCATCACCCCAACTCTTAACCATCGCCTAAACCGAGATATACACTCTTTTGCTGCCCAATTTCAATTTTCTGAGCCTTATGTAGTAGTTCGACCCATCAACCTTCTAACCATCTGTTCCCTCCTTGACGGATGCGTAGCTGTGTAAAAACTTGCCATGGTCAGGGGGCTTAGATTTCCATTACATAGTTTCGTTGTACAGCTTCTTTGTGAATATAACCTATCCTTATCCTCGTTGGTACCCAACTCTTGGGCCTCGATCAATTCTTTTATTGGCATTTGTACAATGCTTAGGATTACACCCACCCTCCGCCTTTGGCGGAATCTTGCCAAGCTAGTAGAGAGCCGTAGTATGGACCATGGAAAGGGGTGGTATAGCTTCCAGGTCCGTAAGGGCTATAGATTTGTAAATAACATGCCCACCAACCAAGAAGGATTTAGGCACGAATTCTTCTTTGTTTTCAATAGCGAGGGTTGGAGAATCCCTAGGGTAGTAGAAGATGAACCAAACTTTCACCTAAACCGTCAAGTGCCAAAGATGTCCGAAGAGGAAGCAGTGGTGGCCATCTATTATGAGCTTGGAGAAAGGGAGGAAAAAGGGAAGACAGTGATGGTCCCCTTTAACTGGCTTCCCAGCACTGAAGACTTGAAGAAGGACTTCTTCTTGTCTGCTATGGGGTTGAACCCATCATATCCTGAGGGTAAGGGAACCATTAAGTACCAATTTTTTTAGCTTTGAATGTTTCTGTTACACTAACTTTTTCTTTTTGCATTCGTTGCTCGATCAAAACTTGATCCACAAATGGCCTCATTGATGACTGCTACTGCTATCAAAGCTCTTGGCGTGAAGGGCAGAGTCGAGGAAAAGGAAGAACCCATTCCTGACCCCCCACAGGTAATCATTTCACCTCAATGGTACTTTTATTTATATTGCCCCCTTCCTTTGACTCGATGATGTCCCGTTTCTAATATGTCTGTTGCCTCGACAGGACCCCAAACATAAGAAGAAAACCTCAACAAGTGGGGTACCTCGACCCAAGAGGTCCAGCGAGTCCAATCCTTTTGCTGAGGAGAAAAAGAATAAGAAGAAAACCTCAACAAGTGGGGTACCTTGACCCAAGAGGTCCAGGGAGTCCAATCCTTTTGCTGAGGAGCAAAAGACTGCTCCTCTCCAGGGTGAAGATTTTACCAACATCCTCTCTTCTAGCTCGAGCGAGGGCGGCGACTTGGAGGCTGTTGGCAAGAGCGGTGGGCAGGGCAGCCAGCAGCAACAACAACAATAACAACAGTAGCAACAACAGCAAGGGGATACTGATCAATTCTAAGACGAACTGAACATTAGCATAGATTAGGCTTTTTTGTACATAGGTTTTTTTTTGTACTTAGCTTAGCTTGTAACAACATGAATATTAATGAAAAACAACTTTTTGACTAAGTGTTTGCCTCATTTATTGCTTTCTTTATTGTTTTTATTTACTGCTTTTGTCAATTTTATTGCTCGATCGTATAAGCAAAATATGAAACCATAAAAAACTCGATCCGGTAAGGGTTTAATATTATGCAAAGGATGAATAATAATCGACCTTGAACTCGACCATGTAAGGGCTTTAGAAGCTAATGAAAAAACTCGACCCTGCTAGGGCTTTCATTTCATAATGCAAAGAATAAACAATCCATATTGAACTTGACCCTGTTAGGGCTTTATAAGTTAATGAATAAACTCGACCCTACTAGGGCTTTATTGAAATAAAATATCCAAACTTAATAATCCGAACCGGTAAGGGCTCACAAAACATAAAGAAAAACAAAAACATCTCCCTGCAAGGGAATTATTCCAAACTTAACTAACCCAGTAAGGTTAAAACTTAAGCATAAAATTTCTTTAGATGATCAGCATGCCATGATCGAGGTAAGGGCTTTCCTTCTTGATTCACAAGTCTGAACGTTCCCGGCCTCACCATCTCCTTGACTCGATAGGGTCCTTCCCGGTTGGGACCCAACTTTCCTCAAAGAGCAGTCTTCCCAGTAGCCTCGACCTTCCTCAATACCCAATCTCCAATTGATATTGTTCGTGGCGACACTTTGCGATTGAAGTATCTTGTCATTTTCTGTTTGTAGGCAATAGACATGAGTAGAGCATTTCCCCTTGTTTCTGGCAACAGGTCTAGGTTGATGGTTTTTTCTTCCTCATTCTGACTGTAGTCATAGAAAGTGATTCTTGGTGAGGGTATCCCTACCTCGACAGGCAGCACAGCTTCACTTCCATATACAAGTGAGAACGAGGTATACCTAGTAGCCTCCTTGACTGTTGTTCTAGTAGACCATAGAATCCCTGGAAGCTCATCTACCCAAGATCCCTTTACTGCTTTTATCTTCTTCTTGATACCTTGAAGTATAACTTTGTTGGCTGCTTCAGCTTGCCCATTGGATTGAGGCCTTGCCACAGATGTGAATCTTGTTTGTATATCAAATTGAGCACAATCTGCCTTTATTGGGCCACTCTCAAATTGTCTTCCGTTATATGAGACCAACGTTCTTGGAATTTCAAATCTGGTGATGATGTTCTTCCAAATAAACTCTTGTATCTGTTTATTAGAGATCCTCGATAGGGGTTCAGCTTCGACCCACTTCGTGAAGTAGTCGATCCCAACGATAAGAAACTTTTTCTGCCCCACAGCTGGGGGAAAAGGACCAAGCAGGTCCATTCCCCATCTATCAAAGGGTAAAACTGCCTGAATTGCTGTTAATGTACTCGATGGTTGCCTAGGGATGGCAGCATGAGTTTGGCACTGTAAACACTTCTTCACAAGCTCGATGGCATCCTCCTTAAGAGTAGGCAAGTAGTATCCAGCTCGATGGGCCTTGCCCGCGATCGTTCTTGCCCCTTGATGATTGTTATAACATCATTCATGAGTTTCCTTCAGAATATAGTCCCCCTCTTCAGGGGTCACACATTTTAAGAATGGATGTGCGTAAGATAATTTGTACAACTCTCCATCGTGTAATGTGAACCACTTAGATTTTCTTTTGATTTCCTCGGCTTCTTTCTCATCCATGGGCAGAGCCCCATGTTTCAGATATTGGACGATGGCATCCTTCCATGTTTCACCTCGAGCCAAAGTGTTAACCTCAGATTCGTTGATGTTTGGTTCTTTCAGGACTTACCACTGAATGACTCATGGCTCCTCTCCTTCTGCAGAGCTTGCCAACCTCGATAGAGCGTCAGCTTGTTGATTTCCTGATCGAGGGACATGTTGAATGTCAAAAGACTCTAATTTCCCGGTGAGGGCTCTGAGTTTCTGGAGGTACATCTTCATGCTGTCTTCCTTTGCTTCAAATTCTCCTTTAAATTGTCCCACGACCAACTGTGAGTCAGTCTTGGCTTTGACATGTCTTGCTCCAGCAGTGATGCAAATTTGTATTCCTAAGATTAAAGCCTCATACTCGGCCTCGTTGTTTGAGGCCACAAAGCTGAATTTGATGGCATATTCCAATCGATCCCCCTTATCAGTCTTGATTAGTATTCCTGCTCCTCCTCCACTCTGAGTAGAAGATCCATCAGTAGATGACTCCCAGACCTTAGAATTGTCTGGGTCAGAAGATTTTGGCCTGTTAGTGCATTCCACAATAAAATCAGCCAACGCTTGAGCTTTGATAGCTCGACGGGGTTCATACTCTAACCCAAAGTCAGACAGATGGTTTGCCCATTCAGTGATGCGGTTCAAATGATTCTTTCCCTCGATAATCTTCCTTATTGGTTGCCCGGTCAGGACCTTTGTTAGATGAGCTTGAAAATATGGCCTCAATTTTCGACTAGCCATGACTAAGGCATAGATCATCATCTCAATCTCTGTATATCTGGACTCTGCCCCTTGAAACTCATGGCTGATGAAGTAAACCGCGTGTTGATGCTTTTCCCTCTTAGCCACTAGTACTGCACTTAAAGCATACTCAGATATTGCCAAGTAGATGTACAATGTTTCCCTTGAAAAAGGTGAAACAAGCTTTGGGATACCGGCAAGGTATTCCTTTAGCTGCATGAATGCCTTCTCAGCCTCCTCATCCCACTTGAATGTTGCTCGCTTCAACACTTGAAAAAAGGCGAGGCTTTTGTCTGCTGATCGTGATAAAAAACAACCCAATGCAACCATGCATACTGTGAGTCGTTGTACCTCCTTAACTGTCCTCGGAGATTGCATGTTGATGATGGCTTGAATCTTGTCAGGGTTTGCCTCGATGCCCCTCTCATCGACCAAGAAACCTAGACATTTGCCCCCTTGACTCCAAAAACACACTTCTTGGGGTTGAGCTTCATACTAAATTTCCTCAATGTTGATAGGGTTTCCCTGACATCCTTGGGATGATCATTCACTTGTTTGCTTTTAATTATCATGTCATCAACATAGACTTCCACATTTCGACCAATCTGCTTAGCAAAAATTGTGTTTACCAGCTATTGATACATAGCCCCAGCTTTCTTCAGTCCAAAAGGCATGACTCGATAGCAATAAACACCTTGGTTGGTGATGAATGCAGTATGTGCTTGGTCTTTTTCAGCCATTGGTATCTGATGGTAGCCAGCATTGGCATCCATGCAGCTGAACATTGCATGTCCAGCAGTAGAGTCGACTAGGCTATCGATCTTTGGGAGTGGATAGTCATCCTTGGGACATGCTTTATCCAGATCAGTAAAATCTACGCACATTCTCCACGTTCCATTAGGCTTTTTGACCAAAACAACGTTGGCTAGCCAATCAGAGTATTGGCACTCCTTGATGAACCTATGCTCTAGCAACTTCTTTACTTCAGCAGCAGCTGTCTTGTTTCTTTCTTCAGTTTGCCGTCGCAACTTTTTCTTGACCC
Source organism: Salicornia ramosissima (assembly GCA_951394345.1). Taxonomy (NCBI): domain Eukaryota; kingdom Viridiplantae; phylum Streptophyta; class Magnoliopsida; order Caryophyllales; family Amaranthaceae; genus Salicornia; species Salicornia ramosissima. Next base: position 18,489,732 of record OX596233.1, on the reverse strand, counting down.
CTTTGAATCATTCACGAATGTTAAGCTCGTGACACATGACCGAAGGATCAATGTCTGGCATCTCCGAAACATCGAAGACAAAGACATCTCGAAATTCTTTGAGTAGTTGAGTGATCTGTTCTTTGAGGATTGGGTCCATGTCAATGTCAATCTTGACCGTGTGTTCAGGATTGTCATCGATGGGGATTTCCACATGGCCCTCGATGGGTTTTGGTCGAGCGTAGTGTTTGGCATCCTCAGCTAAAAACATAGCCTCGGAAGACTCGACCGGTTCCTTTCTCTTATCCCCTACCTCGACCTGGGGCGAGGTAGTTTTGATGCTATTAATGTAGCATTGCTTGGCCGTTCGTTGATCGCCATATAACTTCCCAACTTCCCCTTTATCAGTTTCATACTGCAATAAGAGTTGGTATGTAGAGATAGCAGCCTTTATCTTGTTCAGGAAAGGTCTTCCCAAGATGATGTTGTAGGGAAGTTTGATGTCGACAACGATGAACGTGACTGGTAAGTTGCGTCCTTCCCGCTTTTCTCCAATTCGAACAGGAATCTTGATGATGCCCAATGGGAAGACGGGTCAACCCCCGAAGCCAAACAGGAGTTTTTCGAGCGGGGTCAAATCGGCCTCACCGTATTTCAGTTGTCCTAGACACTCCAAAGTCATTACATCAGCTGAACTTCCGCTGTCCACAAGTACTCTCTCACTACTACAAAAAGAGTGGTTTTTCAACACATTTTAGGCTATTTCTCAACACTTAAAAGTGTTGAGAAAATAATTCTCAACACATGTGCAAAGTGTCTAAAATTCAGCCGTGGATAGTTTCTACACTTGCTTGGACGCGATTAATTGTTGAGAGTCTCAACACTTCTTTGGACACATTTAAGTGTTGAGATTCTCAACACTTTTCTAGACATACTTAAGTGTACATACTTAGAACACCTTTATGTGTTGGGATTTACACTAATAAAATTGTTGAAAATTGATACATTTAAAGTATTAATAATTCCGGTATTGATAATATCAAATCTTTCATGTGTTGAGAATTTCAACTATTATACATTGAGATTTAACACTTTTTGTGTTCAAATGTTCGCATCTAACCTCATCAATACCTTTATACCATCTAATGATGTAGCAACTATATACTCCCTCCGTAACGAAATACTAGCAACAATTTCTATTTTTAGGTGTAACAAAATACTTGCAACAATTTTTTCTAACTTCATTTTATTCCTTTTTTGGTAAAAAAAAACAACACAATACCCCACTTACTTTTCTCTTTCTTACTTTTCTCTCTCTTACTTTTATCATATCACCACATAATACCCCATTTACTTTTCCTTCTCTTATTTTTCTCTCCCTTACTTTTATCATTATACCACCTAATACCACTATTACCTTATTTCACCTAGGAATTTGTGCTAGTACAAATGTTGCTAGTAATTCATTACGAAGAGAGTATATAATAAGAGGAAATGATGTAATAATCGAAATCCAAACAATAAATAATGTAAATATATACCAAATTATATATATATATTATAAAAAAATTATATTCAACATCGTATATCTGAAAATTGAAGTATGATACTAATCAACGACTAGAACAAAATTGTTACACAATTATATTAAGTTTTCAAAGACATCCATATATATATCTAAAAGAAGTACAACTAAGACAACAAAAAAACCAAAAAGGTAGATGCTAGTAATAAATTTAAGGCTCCTTGATGCTAAGCTTGCTTGGTTCTAGAGCTCGGCTCATTTAGACGACTTTGGTGGAACATCTTCGGTCTCAACATTTGCCCCATCATCACAAGCAGCGTCATTGCGTACCTTATGGAAAAAAAATATAAGTAAAGTTAAAATATAAGAATTTCCCAATTGATAATGAATTAGCATGAATCTTCAAACAAGTTACATAGCATGATAAGCAAATAACTCAAAAATATCCTACATTATAATGATCATGAATAGACTAGATATAAATCAGAAGAATAACAAGCAAGATTAGGACTGTAACAAAAATCTGATATAATCTGAAAAGGCTGAAAAGGTCAATTCTTAGACCAAAAAAGTTCTGTGTACCATAAAGCCACATATGGACCAGCTGTTGCAGTTTGCAGCTGTTAGCAAAAACCAAATACCCAACATCCAAAACTCTGCACAAACAAACTAGAAATTTCTAACCAATTCGCCCAAAACAAAGAAACCAGAAATTTCTAACCAAGTTACCCAATACCATATATCAATTCGAATTGAAAAAAAGTATAGCAAATCAAGAAGTGTAAATACAAAAGTGTTAACGAAAACTAACCAATTGTTAGAAGCCACAATTCACCAAAGCGTCAATAGTAGGTCAATGTGACACAACAACACAACACGAGGATAACACCAGGACGATGGGGCACACAACGCACCAAAGGAGAAGTAGCCTACATTAGACCAACCTAAACTAGTAAAAAAAACAAATTTACTGAGTTCACAACCTTAAATATTTACTTGCATTACTTACAAATTTATCACTATAAGATCAACAGACTCCAAAAAAACAACACCTCTACTCCAAAAAACACACCGGTACTCATTAAGTAGTATTTAGTGAACAAGGTTCTAACCTAGTGGAAAAGGTACTCAAAAAAAGATCAACAGACTCTAAGATCGAGCAGCCAAAGACACGTGACACACTCTGGACTAATATAGATACACAAGCATGAAAATTTATCAATATAAGAAAGATTGAGAGGCGAACCAAGCATTCCAGCAGTAATATGAGAATGAATGTATGTCTATAGCGTGCAACAAGTTGATCCCTGAAGCAGCTAAATCAATTGTTGTCACCGTGTGTTTGTTCTGCAGATTCCGGCAGGGGTACTACTTTACACCAAGACTATGCTCTAAAATATGACATGTGAACCAACACCAAATGCCTGAACCCACCTTCATTCTTCTACTCAACATTATTCGATGCACTTACTGTGTTGGCCAAAAATCGTCAAGATGACAATTTAAGGTTGGAACGGGCGATAGCTAGACTAAGGTATGAAAAATAAATGACGAAAAATAAAATAGAGAAGACACAAGAAAATGGTGACGCGGAAAACCCAAGAACAATGGAAAAAACCGCGGGTGGCTATGAGTCCACCAATCCACTATGATTCGGGCATAAAAGCCGTTTAGTACACGTACAATATCTCGAGTAATATACATTGAAAATGGCTGAAACTAGCTGAGTAGCACCCTAGGAGTATGGGCAACATGCCCTGCTTCTTTCGAGTACAAACGATAACTGTCTGGTTAGATATGCTAAGCAGAGTATTTCTAGGTAGTGGAGATACGAGTTTGTAATAAGGTTTTTCTCTTTCTGACCGAATGAATTGCCCTTCTTTTCCTTCCTTGAACACTTATATAGGCAAATAGTGCAGTTGACCCATGCTGCCCACTCTCCTAGAAAATAGGTAAGGGGTCCTTAGTGGTTTGATTTGGTAAAACTACTTGCTGAAATGTAGGAGTTTGTTGCTGATATTACTCCTGGCCTTCTGCTACGCGGGTTGCTTCCTTTTGTTTTCTCTAGTGTAATGTATATGTGATGATGAATGATAATAATAATCTGCCTAAAACAACCGGTTTCTGCCTCTATTTAACTTATTCTAATTGATAGCCAGCCGTTCCATCAAAATAGGAACAACTTCCTATTTTCTTGGGATGTGTGAGACCATGCAACAACTTAGTAATCACTCCCTATTTACGTGGGGCATGTATGACCAACGTCGAAGACTTGTTCTTGCCACGTCAGCGTGCGAATATCTCTCTCATACCAGCTGACCCTTGACTTGCTCTTTAGATTCGAACTTAAACTTGCATCAGCTTCTAGATCCTTCTAACGTTGTTCTGCACTTCTGCTCCTCGGCTTTACTTGCTTCTCAGCTTCCAACCAGCTTATGTGCTTGATCCAGCTCACGTTCCAGCTTATGAACCCGATACCTAGCACCACTCGGCTTATGTACCTGTTCCAACTTATGCTCCTGCTACTCCCGGCATGTCCTTGTCTTATAACCTGTAACTCTCGGCTTACCAAGCTGAGCCTCGACTTCCTACCTGTAATCAGGTTACCTAAAATGCACCATAACACTTACTCCTCTCAATATCACTAATAGCATCATGCCATCAATTGTCTTCCTTTTCTCCATTATATATTCACTTCCACTTTTTTTTGTGGGGGCAAGACAAATGGTTGGTTGGCTGCTGCTATCAAGCCAAGTTTGCAGGAAATATACTATAAGAGCATAAGCTTTTAAGGATATGGAAGCCTTTCTCTATGGCTAGCAATCTATAATTGATTTTCGGGAGTTTTACTAGAGAATATGAGGACAGCGTGAAAGAGTTAAGCCTGAGGATTGTGGTTTAAAACATGATAACAGAAGATAAAAACAGAAAATTTCTTTTTCACACACACACACAAAGATATACATTTATAATATATATATCTTCTTGGAGTTAATCAAGTCATGCTAGCTGATAAAGAAGAGTACATGATAGTCATATATACTAGCCCAAGGAGGCCCAACTAGGTACCTTAAAACCCTGATAAAGTATGAACAATATTAATCAAATCAAACATTTCCACTTGAAGACAGTATGAACAAGTCTTACCATTTAGAAATTATGATGAAAGCATTTTCTTCCTCTAAAAACAAAATGCACTCGAGAAAAGAACACTTGTGCTACACTTAAAGCCCTGGCATCTACTACACACATAAAAGAAACACAAAATGAAGCACTACGAAGTATTGTGACTAAAATGAGATTAGTGTCACACAAAGACTGTTAATTTAAAAGCCAAACAAGCTTACGCAAATTCATTAGAGTTGCAAACTGATCAGAATTTTTGAGCAACTAACTTTAAAAAGAGTATATAAACAAAATATATTCATAATAAAAAAAAACCCTATGAAAATCAGCTTATCAGATCACACAAACCTCAATAGATAGTAAATTCAAAAATTAAACCACACCAACAATTAACACAGTGAATAAAAAAAAAATTAGAGAGAAGAGAACTAAATCTAGCATCGCCGAGAATATCATTACCATGCCAATAGAGGGACTAGGATTAGAAAATCTATCAAATTCAGCCACACCACCATTACTCCTTAATTAATTAAAAGGAAAAAATCGACAAGAATCATCTTACCATACAAAGCCCTAAACACACATCAACTTAACTCAAAATTCATAATCAAGTTCTAGTAACATGTTTCAGCAATTGAATTGCTAATAAAATCAATAATGAATTCAGATTAAGAGACTTTCATCCCTAAATTGTCAAGAACAGTATGAAACTCAAACACTAAACTCACTAATTTCAAAAATTGAATAAGAAATTCACCAATTTGAACAATAAACATACAAAAATTCGAAACAATGAACTCACCAATTAATCGAAAACACTAATGATCTAGATTCCTCTTGAATTTTGATAATTTTTCGCTATTTTCGCTGATAATTTTCGCTTGATTTTCTCCATAGTGAAGCTTAAGAATTGAATGGGGAGGAATGTAAAGACAAATTGCATGCTCGCTGAATGAGAATGAATGGATGATTGAAGGTGAAAAGACTTTAGCAAATTTTTAGGGTTTTCCTTTTTTTTGGGTTAAATTTGTAGGGAAAGCGGTTTTAGAAAATTTTAAGGGTTTTTGTTATTTTCTAATAATTTTTTAGAAAAAGAGTTATTTGGGTTATGGAAGTGTACTGAGAGCAGTTTTGGATTTTGATGAAAGAACAGGGAAATAATGTTTTTAGAAATTTGATTTGGCCGCTTAAAACAAGGTCATGTGTGTTGCATGTGATTATAATTAGCATTTTTCAACACTTTTTTATGTAGAAAATATTTCAATACTAAAAAGTGTTGACATTTGTGTCAAAAAAAATACGGAAACTAACATTATTCTCAACACTTGTTATTTGTGTTGAGGGTATAGTGTCTAAAAACCACTCTTTTTGTAGTAGTGTCTTGACCTTTGGAGTTTGTTACTTTTACCACGACCATGAGGGGGTCATTGTGAGGAAAGCAATTAGGTCGAAGAGGAGATGCATTGAATATCATTGTTGGACCTGGTGAGGGCTGCTCGACGACCCCCTCAGCAATCTGAAAGGTAGAGTTCCTGAGATCTCTCTTCTGAGCTTTGTTGGATGGTGTTTCTACCGAATACCCTCCAGCGATGACTTTGATCAAGCCATCAGTTTCGTTGCTGTCATTGCGCTTCTACTTCTTAGCCCCATTTTCTTTCGACAAGTAAGGGTTGAGCTTGCCTTGATCTGCCAACTTGTCAAGCGCCTTTTTCAACTCCCTGCAATCTTTCGTGGTATGCCCACACTCGTGATGGTACTCGCACCAGAGTTTTGGATTCCTTCTGTTGATCGATGTGCGCACAGGGGTTGGCTTAGGGAAGATTTCTTGGCCTTTGATGTCCATCTCGAGTGTCTTTGTTGGAATTGGATGTTCGGCTAGGACCACCTTGGTGAGATTCTTTCCTCTTGTTATCCTTCTTTTTGTCAAACTTCTCGACGGAGTTGTTGATATCCGAAGCCTAGACGTAATTTCGAGCCCTGTCCATCGCGTCAGTATACGAGGACACTTCATTTTCCAGCAAGGAAAACTTAAACTTGTAGCGCTTTAGCCCCGACATGAATGTCGCATAAGCCACTGAATCTTCCACATTGGGTATTTGGAGAAGTTTAGTGTTGAAGCGCTTGAGGTAGTCTCCCAAGAGTTCGTGCTCCCTTTGCTGACAAGCCATGAGATGGATGCTTGTCTTTCTTTGCTTCTTTCCAGCTACGAAGTGACTAAGGAACATGGCCTCCAAGGTGGCAAAGCTAATGATCGAACCCGATGGGAGATCAGTGAACCATGTTAGGGCCAGGCCCTTGAGAGTAGTAGGGAAGTACCGACACCAACTTGCCTCACAGCTCGTTTGCACTGCCATTTGAGCTTTGTAGGTGGCCATATGGTCAGCAGGATCAGTAGTTCCTGAGAAAGGTTCGATGGTAGGGGCTTTCACCTTCTTTGTGTCAGTGGTATACAGAAGCCTTTGGCTGAATGGGGTTTTGAAGGTGAGCGTTCCCGTTGGTCACTCCTGCTCGACCACCGGGGATCGTCGCATGCCCTCGTCCCAGTTAGGGATAGCAGCTGACCTCGGATTTCTAGCGGTGGTATGATGAGATCTCTCTGGTGACCTCCTTGGCTGGCCTTATGTTTCTTGCCTTCTATTGTCAGTGATCTCCCTGACATTCGAGGCCGTTCGTACCCGGCGCGACTCAATGATATTTCGAGCGTCATCGCGCCTAGAGTTGATAATTTCTCGAGCATCTCCGGGTTGGGATCCTCTCTGTGAACGCGCCCCCGTGACCCGGCTAGGGATGGGGCCCCTTGATGGGGCAGCTGCCTGGGATGGAGGCCTTTGTTGCCCGATCATCGCAGGTATGCTGTCTTTCAGTTCTTGTAAGCTCTTTTGGAATTTGTTGATCATCGTTGTTACGATGTCTTCGAAGTCCTTTCGTGAGACCATCTGATCTTCGCGACGATGACGGTCACTCACCCGATTGGACGAATTGTCGTCAGTGACGTGTGCATCTCGCCGGTTAGGCGATTCGCGGGGATTTTCTTCAGGTTGATTTGATCGAGTCGTCCTTGCTCTGGTGTTAGCCATGTCTTTTGTTTCTTTCCCCACAGACGGCGCCAATTTGTTCCTGTTCTGGAACTTCTCGTGAATGGTCAACGATCTTTGATGTGACTGATGTGAACTACATACACTTCTTGCTAGGGATTTGACCTGCAAAACAGTCAAAGGTTGCTAACCCGGGGGGTGGAACCCGGGAACGCCCCTCCGATGCTTAAGTCTGATATCGGGAGTAAGGAGTCAATTTGATGTGGGTTTGTGAATTATGAATTGTGTACCTGAAAGAATGATTGGACTGATCCTTATATAGGCGTAGGTTACCCGGTTAGGGTTTTTACTGAGTCAGTTAGGCTGACGTGTGGGCCTGGCCCATGACACGTAGCAGTAACCCGGTCAAAGCTTTACTATGTCAGTTGACACGTGGCGTCACGTTATTCACCGTGGAATATCTGATGTGTCCCTAGCCCTATCAGAATTGGGTCTAGGATTTGGGCCCACTAATTCGGGTTTGACCACCTGGGTGGGCCCAGAACAGTAGTTATTATTAATTATTATAGTCATAATTTTTTTGATATAATCTACATTTTATGAAAATAAGTGCTTATTTAATTTGAATGAAATGTACCCTTCATGAATCGAACATTTAGTAGGTCATTAATAATTACGATATTAACCATAAAAAAAATATTTAAAAAAAAGAGAAAATTCGGTTCCCTCCACAGGCCCAAATACGCGTCGAAGATGTTGTAAACTTGATCCATTGATTGGGGTTTGGTAGCCTCTATTATTTTAGAGATGGAGGAAGAATCGAACCCTTATTTGTTGATTTGATGCATGTGCATTTGTCCCTAATAACCCATTTAAATGTAAATTCTACAAAATGGTCAATTCGACACCCTCCTATAAAAATCCATCCAAACCTTTTGGTCTTTTATTTTGTATAATTAATTCTCTCAGAAAAAGAAAAAAAAAAAACTGTAAAAAGAAAATACTCCGTATATTACAAAATTATGTGTATCGTTTGATGTAATTACCATTTGGTTTTAAAAAAATTGGCACCTTTTACAAAGCTCTAAAAACCGTACGGAGTATTTTTTATTATTATGTTATTTTTTAGTGAAGATTTTGACTACATCCGAAAAGCTACGGATTTTGATTTCAATCTTTGGTACTCCCTCCGTAACATATTAAATACAATGATTTGATATTTTTCTTCTTTATTTTATGTGAACTCGTTGCACTTATTATGCTACGGGATAGTTTATTAGAGGAATTCTCTCATCAATTCATTTCGTTTTTTCTTTTACCAAACATCTCAATTTTTTTATTTGTGTTCACCTATTTGATAGTTTATTTGATTATTGGATTGTCTAACCAGAAAAATTAAGAATGGAGTTTTTTTCAAAGGTTACAAAAATACCTATCTCAATTCAAAGATTTTAGACGTATAACAAGCAATTGTGACTTACCCTCTTTGTATAATTTCTTCTTATTTTTAGTAAACATGTGTACACATTAATTAAATGTTTATGTGATGCAACATATACACTATCACTCCCGGACTCAAATCCTCTGCCCCATATTTGTGTCTCATTTGTGTTCCACTAATTTTGATTGGTTCAAAACACAATTTTTTTTAATTTTTAAAATATAAAAGGTGAATTGTTTGAAAAAATCAAAATGATTAGAACATAAATTGGACACAAAATGTGGGACGGATGATTTTTTTCCCTCACTCCCTTTGACAACATATATAATTAAATACACAATCTAGATGTCTAGCACATTCGAGACCTAACGCTTACTCTCACATGTCTTTTTTACTTGCTATATATTCTACTTTTCTCTCTGTCAAGACACAATTTTAACTCAAAATATCTTTAAATGCATAAAACAAAACACTATGCATTTGAAAAGTAAGTGTTTGTCAAAAGAAATCAAACTATATTCATCAACTATATATATTTTTCATTATGTACATAAAATTAGAAATAACAAAAGTTCCAAAATGAACAATATGAGCATACAATGGAATTTGGCAAGTAATAAACGGTTGGGGGAGCAATTTATTCTAAGTTGCTTACAAAATCAAGCATTTACCATATAAGAACAACACAAGAAATAAAAAATATTAAAAAAAAAAAAAAACTAGTATGCTATCTTGGGATTAAATCCTTACAAAATTTCATGTCAATTTCTGACGGTCTAATATAATACTTAACAAAAAAATTTACAACTTATTACCGCAAATTTTGTTTATATTAAAAGCTATGATTTTATACTAAAACTTACCAGTAAAAAATTATCCTTCAGATGGTCTGACGGACTGACAATGTGCTATTAATAAATATTTAGCTCACTAATTTTCAGTTTGATTATTATTATTACATTTATCAGTATTGTTAATGGAAATATTTCGAGTAACACGAATATAACAAAAAATGGCAGCAACAAAAGCCAAAGCAAATCCTCCAAGAATGATATCACCACCAGCAGCAGGTGTATTAGATGGATGTCGACTAACCAACCTTATGTTTTGCTGTTGTTGATCTTCATCACTTTTGGTTGAAGCTTCTGGTGTTGGAGCCATTGAAGGTGCTTCTTGGTTTGATATTCTTTGAATAAAGTGTATCTTAGACACTGCTAGAGTGCTTGAAATATGAAGCAACATCATCAAAGAAATTACTAAAACAACAAATCTTGTCATTTTTCCTGCAAAATTAAATGTATGAGAGAGGGTTAAGATGTGAAATGTTCCTGACTTTTTGGGTGTGTGTTTGAGACAAGAGAAAGTTCAAGTAGGATGTTTATATAACAACAATAGAGATGATACGCATACAATTATTACATGTAGTCTATATATATATAGGGTTTGTTCTTTTCAACTTATATCATATCAGATCTTATAATATAAGTTTAAATTATCATACGTTTTCAGATCTTATCTGATCAAATCAAATTAGATCAGAAAAAATAAGACGAAGATAACACATTCATAATGAACAATACGATTTTAGCAAAAAAGGATTAAGGAAGAAGAAATGTAGAGTACAGTGGAGTTTGGGACCTACATAATTAATAATGTTGGGAAGTCGTTCACCCCAAGTTCCACATCGGAAGAATAAAGACTAGGAGAGCTCTTTATTAGTGCCACCAAGGACCCATTAGTAAGAGGCCTTTTGTGAAGGTGCCCAAAAAACAAATCCGTCAGGGCTTGGCCCAAAGCGGACAATATCATACTAATGGTTGAGTTGTGGTGTGTACGCTTGCGGCTAGGGCCGGGCAAAACCGGATTTTCGGATCACTTTTTTTGATCCGGATCCGGTCCGAATAATCCGGATATCTGAAAAACCGGATTCGGAAATCAAATATCCGGATCCGGTTTTAAATTGAAAAAAAAAACTTGAAAATAAAAAAAGTAAAATAGAAAAATAAATTGCATAAAAAATAATCAAAGCATCAAAAAAATACATAAAAAAACCTAAACTAAAAGCCTAAAACCGAAAAAAAAAATAGAAAATCTAAAATTAAAAAAAAAAAAAAATTACAGAGAAAAAAGGACATAAATCAAAGCAAATTATATGATAAAAACATAAACTAATTTTTCAAAGAGTGGAAAGCCAAAAAACGGGATAACGGATAATCCGGCTTTTAAAAAATGTGATCCGTATCTGGTCCGATTTTCATTTTTTAAAACCGGATATCCGGTCCGGTTTGAAAAAATCGGATCTGATATCCGATTTTTCGGATAAATTAAAAAAAGCGGAAAACGGATCGAAAACCGGATACGAATTTTTTTGACCGACCTTACCTGCGGCCTCACAAGTGGTATCAGAGCCCTTGGTTTGATCTCATCCTGGTCAAGTGGCTATTGTGGTGCTCCTCATGTATGTGACATTGCGATTGGGTGATCTGGTTCCAAGTATAAAAAATCTAGGGTGCTTGATGGGTTTGACAGGTCAAGATTTATCGCTTAAGGGGAGGCTTTAAACCTTGAGACCCTTGTGTGGTCCTTGGTTTGAGGGGAGGTTTGTTGGGAAGTCGTTCACCCCAAGTCTCACATCGGAAGAATAAAAACTAGAAGAGCTCTTTATTAGTGTCACCAAGCACCCATTAGTATGAGGCCTTTTGTGAAGGTGCCCAAAAACAAATCCGTTAGGGCTTGGCCCAAAGCGGACAATATCATACTAGTGGTTGACATGTGGTGTATACGCCTGCCACTGTACAAATGAATAGAAAACTATTGTATGTGGTTTTTTAGAAAATGTGTAGGTTTAACCTATAGTACAATTTTCTTATATATTTTCGTCAAATAATTTGTTGGGAATAATTAAGAATCAATAAAACAAATTAATTATACTTCATTACTAAAAGTTTTAATTTAAATTGTTTTAAATTGATAAAATTATAAAAACAAAAGTTTAGACTTTATATAGATATTCAAAGTTGTGAACAACATAAGCGGTCCGTCTTAAGTTGAAAAATTGAGATTATTCATATAAATTTTTCTTACCTTTAATTTAATACTCCCATCCTCACATGCAATGGTTTGGAATCTACTACGTACTAATCTAGGCAGGGATTGTCTTACAATGTCTTCCAGTTCCAAATAGTTAAGCTAAAATAAGCTAAATGACTTACGGTGGGACCCGCCTCAAAATTTAAAAAATTAAATAAATAAAAGTAATTGTATGGTGTATATATTATGAGCTGGTGGTTTGTTTAGCACTTTTGTATTTAATAAGGTTGGTATGACGCGACTGTAATGGCCCCAAAATACACGCTATTAGAGTATTATACCCGTTTTGAAAAAAAAGCAACAAATTGAATGATACAGACTCTTAATCCTTTTTTTTTATTATGATAGTAAAAGGGATAGAGACATAAAGTGGGGTATGTGATGATGTGAGAGATAGGAATAAAAGACTTACAAAAATTGAAAGATTAAAATTGTTGCATTTATTTTGAAACTTCGTAAAATAGAAATTGTTGCGTTTATTTCGAAGCGAAGGAAGTATTATTCTTTACTCAACATAGCATTACACTTCCAAAAGATAATACACAAACTGATCCTCTTTGAATATGAATTAGGGTATTAATTTATGGAAAATGTTAGAATTACTTCTTGATAACATTTCTAGATTAATGCATAGAAAGGTGTAAAGAATGATTTGAATTATTGAATAGGATCAATCAGTTAATTACAGAAGCTGACTAAATATATACTATATATTTAACTAATACTAACTAATTTGTCTGCCTCAACTCTTTACTCAATACACAAGGGAGATTTCGAAGGAATGTGCTTCGAGGTTTTGCTGCTGGCCTTATCTACTGTATCTGGACTCAAAAGAATAATGTCATATGGAATCAGTCTTTGGCTATCCCTAGGGTTTGTATGTTAGAAATTGTAAACTCTTGTATTTTAGGATTAATTTTTGTAGTCATAGGTAAACTAGCTCATGTAATGTTAGATGTTTGAATAGTGTTACTAGTTAGTTTTGGCCTGATAAGTTATGGACATTGAGGTGCTTAGAGGTATCTGTGTATTCGATCTGCTTCTTGTGCAATAACATCTGATCTCTTACCTTTTTTCACAAAAAAATAAAGGAAAATTTGATGGGAATAATCCCAACTTTCACACATCTGCTCATTTTGGTCCCTACTTTTAATTAACTCAGTATAATCCCAAGTATCACTTTATCTTCTTATTTTGGTCCATGACCTATTGATTAGTAATGGTAACCTGTTAAATGGGTAATTTGGCTTAATTAAAAAAAATTAATTCTAATTTGGCTATTATTGGTAATAATTTATATAATTAAATTTTTTAACTTAATTAATATAATGCCCCACCACCACCACGACCACCCCTATAACGACCGTAAAACATAACAACAACAGAAACCACCACCTCCACTGCCCACTGCCCCACCACCACCACGACCACCCCTATAACCACCGTAAAACATAACAACAGCAGCAACCACCACCTCCACTGCCCACTGCCCCACCAACAAACACAACAACAACAGCATCCACCATAGCACTGTCCCACCACCACGCCACCTGCCGTATCCCCGGTCCTAACACAGCCCCCTCCCCATCAATACAACCCCCCGGGAACCTCCTCACAGCCCCCTTCCCCTTCTCCCCACCACTGCAAACCTCCCCCACATTGATCTGCAAATATCCCTAGCCCCAGCCCTACCCCCCACCCGTGCAGACCTGCCCCTTCCAGCCCCCGTTCCCCCCTCCCAACAGGACCCCTCAAACCACCCTTGCAACCAACACCCCACTGCCCCACCCCATGAATCGTTCCACCCCAAAACAACCACAATCCCAACGACGGAAGCAGAGGGCGACAGAAAAGGGCGATGACGACAACGGCGGCGGTGGCTATAGAGAAGGAAAGTGGTGGGGCAGGTGGTCGTGGTGGGGAGGAAAGTGGTGGGCCTGAACTGGTGGTGATGGGGAGGAAGAGAGAGAGAGAGTTCAGAGAAATGAAGGAGAGAGATGGTGAGGCGGAAGAGAGAGAGAGAAATCAGATAAATGAAGGAGGAGGACAAAAAATCTAAGGTTTTAACCTGTTCTACAGGTTACAGGTCAACCGGACCAAAATAAGAAAATAGAGTGATACTTGGGATTATACTGAGTTAATCAAAAGTAGGGACCAAAATGAGCAGACGTGTGAATGTTGGGATTATTCCCATCAAATTTTCCAAAAATAAAACTAAATGTAGTTTAGTAATACATTCAGGGTCGTGCCGCACAAATTCAAGGCCATGTTCAAATCTTAAAAATGGCCCCGGCCTTAATAAAAATAAATAAATAAATTATGTCAATCTAAACTCTTAAACTGCTCATATAAAACTTTCATTCTTGCGCTTTTGAAGCAAATTCATCAACTAATAAGTCTGAAAATAATCAAGTAATCAGTAATTAAATGAAAATAAAGAAGGAGCAAAACAACATGATCTGATAATAATCTAAAATGCATCGGTATGAAGCTCGAAATTGGTAAAAACCCACTGTTATTAATTAAAAATTGTTACTGGCTTTTAGGCTACTTTGCTTGAGAAGGAATATAGTTAATCAGTAATATAAAAGAAAAAAATATCACAAACTTATTTTAAACCAAAAAACCAAAAATCAATCAGATAAGCAAATAAAACCCCAAAAAAGTGCTCACAACCTAGAATCTAGAAATTGGTCTTATTCATGCAACTCCATCAGACTAGCCGATTGAAATCCATAATTGTATCGGAAAGAACAAGCAAATTTCAAAAATGACAATTTTATGAAATAATTTATAAAGCATAATCTTTTCTTCTTCTCATAATCAATTTGGAGTAGATATTGTAGGAAACAATGAAATTGATTGGAAATTTATAAAGGGGGGAATTGATTATAAATTTATAAAGGGGGAAACGTTAGCTGTTTGATGGTAACTGGAGAATGAAAATTTTAAATTTACATTAAAATGAAAATAATTGAAATAGAATATATCAAGAAATTAAATGGAGTTAGCATGCACATGGGAAATAGAGCTAAGACTAGATAATGATGAAAGGGGAATAGTAAAGGAACCGTGTAATTTTGGAATTGGGAATTGCAAAAATTTTATTACAGAGATTCCCATAATACCATGGGTCATGAATTTGATATTTTTTTAAAAATTAAATTGGCTCCATTCAATTCAGACCTTTAAAACTTGAGGCTTTGTATTGAAGAATATCTTGCGAATGTACAAGAACGGCCTGAATATATTAATCACAATCCAAGTGTGTACGTTGCTTAATTATATCCCCCCTAAAGTTGGGACATTGATACATTCCCAACTTGGATAAAAAGTCTTTAAATTGAGGAGATGGTAGGAGTTTTGTAAAAACATCAACAATCGTCTGACTTTTAGTAGGCATATAAATGAGTTGCAATAGAAGTCGTTACATGCTAACAAAGCATGACTTGAGACTGTTCGACCCTTGACTGCTTCTCCAAAATGTCCTTGCTGCTTTTGTGCATTGACATACCCCAAAAATTAGTTATATTGCTCTACGGAAATTGTAGTAGTAGTAGGGTGTGAAATGATTTGAGTTTCAATTAAACTAGTATTTTAATGTTCCTCAATTTGAACAGTTGCAACCACTCTCTTGCCTTTGTTCTAGTAGGAAAGAAACCCATGCAACTTATAACACCTTTCTATATCATGTCCAGTCCTGTTGCAATGAGTACAATAGAAGTTTGATTTTCCTCCAACATTATTCTTGAAACCAATGTTACCATTATAAGTAAAAATGCTACTATTTTATTTTTATAACCATTTAAACCATTATTATTATTGCAAGGGACAATACCAGTCCTGTAACTGTTTCTTTGAGGAATGCTACTATTTTTATTTTTATAACCATTTAAACCATTATTACTATTGTAAGGGACAATACCAGTGCTGTAACTATTTCTTTGAGAAAAATTAGACTTAACCCCTTTATGATCATTAAACCTCCTTTTTTTGCATAAAATGCCAATGAATTTTGAGTATATAATTAGTGTTTGACATTTCTTTGTGAGTTTCATCTTGTGAGAAAATTATGTAAGCCTCTGTAACTTTAGGTACAAGTTTCATCATCAACACGAAAACACATTTCCTCTTATTATTGAAAAATCCTTTTTCATTTTTATCATGAATTGCAACAACATTTGCCTCTCTTGGCTTTGTTGTCTTATTTAGTTCACATCACATGTAAACTTATTTTATGTACACATTGGCAAGGATCTACCTCTTTAAGTGAATCCCAAATGGTTTTAGTTGCAGTAAAAGAACTTAGAAATGGTGTTAGAAGCTTGAATAAGTGCATACAATTTTTGCTCAAGAATAAAGGTTTGAGTCAAAGTGATAATTACGAATCTATCTTCAATATTCTTTCAAATATCAGAAGTTGTCTTCAGAAAAAGCTAAGAACGGTCATGGAAATTGTTTCATCAAGATTCCTAATCAACCATGTACAAACAAGATCGTTGCAATGGTCCAAAGCCAAGAATTCTGCAGTATCATCAGCTTGCTTCACAGTTGAACCATTTACAAACTCTAATTATTCGTTTCTTGTAGAGAGTGACAAATTCACAGAACGTTTCAAATTAGCAAACCCTTCACCATTGATGAGTAACTATTGTATAGGGTTTTTAAGCATGTATTAGTTTCATATTTAGTTGCATATTAGTCCATATTATTGTATTTTAGGTATTAATTGCATGAATTATCCATTTTCTGCTCTATTACGCTTTGGTTGTGTTTCTTGACTTTTTAGGTAGCTTTATAGTTATTTGGAAGCTTTCGGAGCAAGATGGCACGAATTAGATGATTGTATAAGGAGAGTTGGTGATGAAGGATTTGCTACATGGAGATTAAAATTAGATCAATCTTGGTTAACATCCACAAGAGTCATGACATATCTTATTAGGGTTAAATTGAGCTAATATTGAAGAAATGACATTGTTTGAGAAAGATCAATTTGACCACCTTGAAATATTTTGGTCATTTCTCGATCTACACTTATTGGCTTAATGTGATTCAAGTTGCATTTGAAACTAGACTCGAAGAGCTTCGCAACGGTAGGTCACACGCTCCAAGACAATGCCTAGAACAAGAGATACAAGCTTCCGAAGTTGCACAAGTGGAGCTGAGATGCGTACCCGACCGGGTCCGATAGTTTTTTGGCTTGACTTTTTATTTTCCCTCATATTTTAGTGGGAGGTTATATAGAGTGAGTGGGGAAATGTTTAAGGACGGTTTCCATTTTCTAAAATAGCTTGTATGGATATTAGGGTTAGAATACTCTTGCTTTTGGGGAGAATTCAAAATCAACACTTTTACTTACATCTTTGAATGAAAATTTAAGGTATTATTTTTTTAATCCAATTCTTGTTCTTCTTTATTATTGTTTAACCTTTTATGTTTTGTTCCTCTGTTGAATAAAAGATTGAATTTATTCATGGATTTCATTATTCAACTTCTTGTTAACTTTAATATACATAGTGAGCAGTTTTATTTCTAGGGTTTGGTGAAACTAACTATGCAAGGATCATGATTCACGATAGTTTGTAGGATTTAATTATGGTTTTTTTTGGTGAATTCAATTGATTTGTTATGATTGATTGCATTTTTGGCCAACTTACGAGTGGTATACATTAAACTTTAGATGCGAAAGTTGCGAGATTGAATGTAGGATAAATTTCAATTGAGCTTTTAGACTTTATATGCGAGAGCCAATTTATTATAGTAGATTTGTTAGCGAGAGCAACTAATTTCCTTTCGCCTAGATTCATTCCTATCCCATTAATTGTTATTTGATTCATAATCGATGCATAGTGGAACTTATCGACCCTAGATTTTATTCTTATAGTGTCAATCGAATATTTGTGTCATTTATTTTTAGTCTTGTTTTATTATTTTTCTTTTTGTCAGTTTTATTTTAATTAGTTAATCATTCTCAATCAACTTTTAATTCTGTTAGTAATAGCGAACTTGGTTCAGTCAGTAATTAAATTTGTCCTTCCTTAGTGGTTCGACACTATTTCCCAAACTATACTAGTTAGGTTTTTAGGTATTATTTTTGGTAGTGAAACGACTTATCAAAATTTGGCGCCGTTGCCGGGGAAGGTAATAATTATATTTACTTATTGAATTTAGCGTTTGCTTTTATTGATTTATTTTATTTTATTTTATTTCTTTTTTTTTGTTTGAGTGTGTCAATTCCTTGTACATATGTTATCATGGAATGGTATGGTTATGATTCTTACGAGTCAATGAATAATAATTATCAAGGGCAATACGATTGTAATTATGGATACTCTAATAGCTCTATGTTTGATGCACCATATGATTATCAACATTCACATGATGCTTACATGAATTCCTATAATTTTTCTTATAGCCCTAATGAATATTATACACCTGAATTTTCTTCCTCTTATCAACTGAATTATATGATTATTCTCAACCTGAATCATCGGAGTATCGGGATTGAATGAGGCAAATGCTTGCGGATCTTGGGGAACTAATTAACTCTTCCCAACGTATGTCAGATATTTTAAAATCACTTGTTGAGAAACAATCTACTAATCAGGTAGTGGTGTATGAGGATGATGATATTGAAATTGAGAATCAAAATGTAGTAGGGGATGATGATGTGCTTTTAAATTTGAACCCTTCTTTAAAAATCCCCATACTTAACGAGAAGTGTTATGGTATTGATGTAGAAGATATGATTTTTCATGATAATATGCCGTAAAATCTTTCTAAAGAACCTTTGGAGGTCGTTTTTCCTCTTAAATCTTCTACAAGATATACTGGCACTTGGAGAGAAGAAGTGGATGCTATCGATAGAGCTCTTCATGGTGAAGAGGTCAATCATAGTGAGATTGAAGAGCTTATTATTGAAGAGTATGAGGTTGAACAAGAAGTGGTTGATGAGTCTTTATCTTCCAATACATTGGCTTCCAAACCTTGTGTGCCATTTTATAAAAAACTTGATCTTATTCCTTCTTTCCCTCCCCTATATCTCCCCTCTTTTCTCCTTTTAACACAAAAAATCCATGGTAATTTTGTGAATAAGGAATGTCATTTGGATGTAAATAGTAATTTTGTTTTTCCAAGTGAGTCTAACATAATGTCTAATGATTTTTCTTCTTATTTTTCATTTCCTTTTGAGTCTAGTTTTTCTTTTTGTACATTTATCAGAAATTTGAGTATTTTGTATATTCATTATTTACTAACTTTCTATCTAATATTTTGTAAGATGCATGCAGATGTGTTTGACAAATTGCTACGAGCTTTAATGAGTTATTCTCAGCGATGATCTATTTATTAAATTAATTATTTAATTAGGCATCACAAACTTTTGAATGGAGTATTTGGCGCTAATTTGTTTTGATTTTCATATGGCCACGGGGACGCCTAAGTTCTTCCCCTTCCTTAGCGAGGGTTTGTGAGTATCCCTATTCTCTCTCCTTTGTTTTATGTATTTTCACACTAAGGACATTGTGTTTCATTTAGCTTGGGGGAGGGATACTTATCTTTATTTGCTTTCTAAGTGTAGTTTTTTTATTACTTTCTTAGGATTGTTACATGGTTTGTACCACTCACTAGGAGTGGGAGTCTACATGCAACAAAAAAAAATTGTATTGCTTTCTTAGTTGTAGTGTTTTTCATTCTTCCTTGATGCTACTAATGAATTCTTCGCCTTAGTAAGTTTCCCTGTGCCCTATGGTTAAAAATTTTTGAAACTTGTGATTACTGAGACTGATCATTGTAAACTCTTGGCTTCTTTTCTGATTCCTTAGTGTTACTGAAACTTGAGTTTCTTAGCCTTATCACCAATTATTTGGAACAAGGAAGAGTTTAACTTGTCAGGATTTGAGCTTTGATTTCTAACTTATTATTTCTTTCTTGTGTGATTAGTTCCTGGTGTGTCACTGATCTTGATCTTGGCTTGGTTCTAGCTTGTCTAGTTGTATAATTGCATGATGAGCATGATAGAAGGCCATCATTTGTTAGGACCCGTGCTACATTGATTTTAGAGGATAAAATTTTTCACTTGGTCCCTTATTTTGAGCCTTCCCTTTTCTTTCATACTTAACAACCTTACAAGCCCTTTTTGCCTCATTTGATTAACCCAAGTCTAGCTTGGGCTGGGGGAGCATTTTGGTTAGTTGGTGAGTGTATTGTTATTGTCGTTTTGGCTCATTATTAGAGATGGGTGATTGTTTCCTCATTATCGAAGTGTGCTCTATCAGTTTGTTGTATCATCTTCATCTATTTCAAATAAAAATATTCATGCAAGACGAGAAAAAAATTCAATAAAAATAATATAAAAATAGTTTCAATTCTTTTATTCGGTTGTACTTACTCGCCTTTGCAAGTTGTAAATCTATCCCAATTTGATGACGGTATAATGGGGCTTTTCCATTGTTTGGTTGATTTGCTAGTATTGAGTTTGAAGTTAATTGGAGTCGTTTTAGCCTCGGCTATGTTACTTATTCAATTTTGCTCCCCTAAAATGGACTTCTAGCTCACATATTCCCAAATTTTATCCTACCTTTGACCTAAGCCCCATTACAAGCTCAATAAAGACCTTCTTGATAATCATGCATTTATATATGTTTCCTTGATTTAGTTTCTTGCCAATATTTGAGAGTATGTGTTGCATTTCGAGTCGACTTTTGTAGGCTGAGTGCTAATATTTCCCCTTTCAAACACATGAGTGTTGGTGAGATGGGAGGGTGTCTTTTCAGTGACTTAGGGTACAAAAAATTTGATTCGTATGCACATCTTTTGCATATCTGTGGGCGGAGAGCGATCGAGTTTATCTTATACTCGCCACAAAGAGAGGAGTGTCACAGGTGATCTGATGACTCTTTCATTGATTCCCTAGTTCTTTTTCTATAATAAGGCTTGGTTTCGCTTGACTGGTTTTTACTCTTGGATATGCATTGAGCCATTTGGATGCTTTGACTGAGAGGATGTGATCACAAGTGCTTAGCGATGTTGCTTTTATAGGGTGAAATGTACTTATGTTTTGTGAATAATCTATCTTTATTGCTTGAGGACAAGCAACAATTTAATTAGATTGGGGGAGTTTGATAAGTCACTATT
Organism: Salicornia ramosissima; assembly: GCA_951394345.1. Taxonomy (NCBI): domain Eukaryota; kingdom Viridiplantae; phylum Streptophyta; class Magnoliopsida; order Caryophyllales; family Amaranthaceae; genus Salicornia; species Salicornia ramosissima. The sequence continues at coordinate 18,468,401 of OX596233.1, read as the reverse complement.
GTATAGGATTTTTAGGCATGTCTAAGTTTCATATTTAGTTGCACATTAGTCCATATTGTTGCATTTTAGGTATTAATTGCATGAATTATCTATTTTGTGCTCTATTATGCTTCGGTTGTATTTCTTGCCTTTTTAGGAAGTTTTATAGCTATTTGGAAGCTTTCGGAGCAAGATGGCACGAATTGGATGATTGTAGAAGGAGAGTTGGTGATGACGGATTTGCTACATGGAGATTAAAATCAGATAAATCTTGGTTCACATCCACAAGAGTCATGGCATAGCTTATTGGGGTTAAATTGAGCTAATACTAAAGAAATAACATTGTTTGAGAAAGATTAATTTGACCACCTTGTACTATTTTGGTCATATCTCGAGCTACACTTATTGGCTTAATGCGATTCAAGTTGCAATGGAAACTAGACTCGAAGAGTTTCATAACGGTAGGTCACACGCTCCAAGATGATGCCTAGAACAAGAGATACAAGCTTCCGAAGTTGCACTAGTGGAGCTGAGCTGCGTACCCGGCCGGGTTTCCACGTACCTGGCCGGGTCAGCCCATTTTATCACAGGAGGCAATTTCATTATGTTGCGTACCCAATCGGGTTTCCTCCATTGAAGAAAAGATTGATTTATTCATGGATTTCATTATTGAAATTCTTATTAATTTTAATATAAGTAGTGAGTAGTTTTATTTCTAGGGTTTAGTGAAACTATGCAAGGATCATGATTCACGATGGTTTGTAGGATTTAATTGTGGTTTGTTTTGGTGAATTCAATTGATTGCATTTTTTGCCAACTTGCAAGTGTTATACATTCAATTTTAGATGCGAAAGTTGCGAGATTGAATGTAGGTTTAATTTCAATTGAGCTTTTAGACTTTATATGCAAGAGCCAATTTATTATTTAATTGTGGATTTGGTTAGGGAGAGCAACTAATTTCCTTTCGTCTAGATTCATTCCTATCCCATTAATTGTTGTTTGATTCATGATCGATGCATAGTGGATCCTATCGGCCCTAGATTTTATTCTTATAGTGTCAATCGAATATTTGTGTCATTTATTTTTAGTCTTGTTTTATTATTTTCCTTTTTGTCAGATTTATTTCAATTAGTTAATCATTGTCAATTAACTTTTAATTCCGTTAGTAATAGCGAACTTGGTTCAATCAGTAATTAAATTTGTCCTTCCTCAGTGGTTCGACCCTATTTGCCAAACTATACTAGTTAGGTTATTAGGTATTATTTTTAGTAGTGAAACGACCTATTAGTCACCGATTGAACTTTTGCATTTAAGGGATAGAGGCAATATTTACTTGTTGGATCTTGGTTTAATAGCAAATTTGTTGAATTAGTTGTTGCCATTGTAAAGAAAAATGAATTGAAAGAAGAATTGATCATCGAAGAAATTGACTTGAAGATTTTAACAAAGTAATTGATTCAAAGAAGTAGTTGAAACAACAAATTAATTAAAGTAATTGAAACAATGGAAGAATTAGATCAAAGACTGAATACTGAATTTTATGGAACACTCTAATACCATGATCATAACATTCGAAGATTAAGGCAGAGAAAAGTGTAAAGAATGCTTTGAATTATTGAATATAATCAATCAATTTATTATAATAACTGACTAAATACATACATACATACATACATACATACATACATATATATATATATATATATATATATATAGGTACTGATATAACTAATATTAAGTAACTTGTCTAGTTAATATAGTAATATATTAATGACAATTCAAATGTGTTGTCTAATACTTCTTATATTTAAAATAAGGTAAGGATTTAAGACAACTTTTCACATAAATTGAGATGATAAAAGATTGGGTTGCATTTGAGATAAATTCATAACAACAACAACAATACAAAGACATAGTCCTAAAAGAACTTGACCTGAGATCAATTAGACATGAATCAATATATAAAATTGTCAAAATTTTTTATCCAATGTTTTTAAAACTTGTATATTGTGGTCTCCCCAGGAGCTGAGGCTCACTAGTGAATTTCTAATTTAGATATTGTGGTGAGAAATTGAGAATAATTTCGCAATACGTATATAGTTTACTGATTAGAGATTAGCAATAGTGTTTGATCTATAAAATGTAAAGTATGGAAAAAAAATACCATAATAATTCATGGTTATCAATCCTTTTAGATACATTACAATAATAACAATAGCAGTAATAATAATAATAATAATAATAATAATAATAATAATAATAATAATAATAATAATAATAATAATAATAAGGAAAATTTAAAAATAACCCCCTGTAACTTACCTCATTTTAAAAATAGCTCCACGAACTTTTTTTATTTTATTTAACTCCCATAATGTATCAAACATTATTCAAATCACCCCCAATTCTTATCTAACGTTAAAATCTTTGTTAAGTGGTTATGTAAAGCCCACAACAAACTATTTCCTTCTCATTTCAGAACAAAAAAAAAATCTCTCTCTTCGAAAAACTCAAATCAAAAGTTCATTCATGCATTTTACCTCTCTTCTCTGTAAAACCTTGCTGGGAAACCATTGTGATTGTAAAATTCTTAATTTTACTTGAAAAAAACAACTGAAAATGGAAGATAATGGAGTAACTAGTGGAAAGCACAAGATGATTATTTCTGTTAAACAAGAATTTGGAGCAAGACTGAGGTATTTTAATACTTCTATCAAATTGCAATTTTTTTTTTATCAAATTGTGATTGTTTATGAACCCTAACTCTTGAAATTTACCCCAAATCATCAAAACCCTAAACGAATTTAACAATTTACCCCAAAAAACACAAACATTGAAACCCTAAACCCAAAGCCTTGAGTAATTATGAACTCTAGCTCTTGCAATTAGCACTAATAATATCATATTTACCTGGTTTGGAAGAAGATTGTAGCACTGAAGATTTGATTTGTTGTTGGAGAATTGATCGAAGCCTTAGTTGCAAGAGAAGAATGATTTTTTTACCGTTGGTTTGCTTGAGAATGGAGTTCAACAATTGAAATGTGTTAAGACAGATATATAATAAGTTGTGGGCTCCTACATAACCACTTAACAAAGATTTTTAACGTTAGATAAGAATTGGGGGTGATTTGAATAACGTTTGATACATTATAGGAGTTAAATAAAATAAAAAAGTTCATGGGAGTTATTTTTAAAATGAGGTAAGTTACTGGGGGTTATTTTTAAAATTTCCTAATAATAATAATAATAATAATAATAATAATAATAATAATATGTGATAATTAGAGGAAAAAATTCATAAAATTAATGTTTTAATATATTTTTAACCAATAAAAAATCAATATTATAAAAGATGGAAATCTGTAAAGTTAGTTGTTAGCTCCCCTAAAATTATATTTGAAAACTATTTCAAATTAATTAATTAACCAACCCTGAAAAGTGGGAAACTCATTTTCACACTCCAAAAAATAACTCCATACTCTATAATTTTAATATAAACGTGCGCTTATATGACTTTTATGTGAAAAATAAGGAGTGTACAAATCACTTCGTACCGTGGAGTGCGGAAATCAGCGGTTGAAAAATGAGATAGAGTTTCAGGACTTGCAGTTGATACTTTAGTCAACATTCTGCTGTTGTAGAATTATTGATAGGTTGGTAAACGCATCAAATGGAAATAATTGCTATTGCATCCTCTCTTTGCAAGCTAGCTAAAGGCCAAAGCTCACCTAACCATTGATATCACATGCATCCATACTTTGTAGTTAATCAATTAGGACCAGTACAAACTTAATTCACAGTATACCACTCGATTACACGATCTGAATATGACATAAAATTAGTGGGTTTGCGTCAAGTATGTTGTCACGTTTAACTAAAGGTAGTAATCGGGTTGTTCAGGTCGGATACATGTCAAGTTAATTTGGGTCGGGTCAATTTCGGTTCAATAGCTAGTTCTTAGTGTTTATTGAGCTGGGTTCCAGTCGAATTGAATTCGGATTTTTGTCAAATATATTTAGGCCCTGTTCTTTAGGACTAATCTGATCTGATCTGATTTGATTTGAGTTTGTCTGATCTGATATGATCTGATCTGAATTTGTCTGATCTGATTTGATTTGAATTATTTAAAATATTGATAACATTAATAATAACTATTAGTTTTTTTATTATAATTGTAATTATTATTTTCATTATTATAATGGTAATAATTATTTATTTATGAGAAAGGTAGTACATGATTATATTTACTAAAATAATAATAATAATATTATCATTATTACTATTATTATTATTACGTAGTATTATAATTATTATGATAATAATAATTTTTTTAGTGTGAGATTGAGAATGTAAAACGACATAGCAAGTAGTTTGGTTTGGGCTTTGTCTCATATCATAAACCTAATTCAAAAAACCTTTGTTACCTTTCCTATTCTATTTCTCTCGCAACTCACAAAGAACAAATGGCACAAGTGAGAAATCGTATAGCACAACAACTGTGGAATGATATGCTCACATAGGGCAACACTTGTAACGCCCCAGGTTTTGGGCTATTTTCTTGTATTTATTTTCTTATTTTGTGCATGTTCTAAATTTATTTAGACTATTTTTATTGCTTAAATGTGACTATTTTATGGTATGAGTTATTATTTCTTTTATTTTATTATATTTTAATTAATTAGAATTTTATTTTATAATTTTCTAGTTAATTGATTGAGTTTGGGCCAAGTTCGGATTTAAACATGATTAGTCATGCTTAAGTGCAATTAGCCCAAATGAACTTGGAAGCCCATTTAGCCCAACCGGCCCCTCTCTCTCTTGATTAGTGGCTTGGTTTTGCCACTTGCCTTGCATTCACACCTTGGCTTGGTTTTGCCACTTGCCTTGCATTCACACCTTAACCACTTCTATAAATAGAAGGGTTTGTAAGGCTTTAGAACTCATTTGCTCATTTGCTTATTTGTCATTCATTTGCCATCAAAGTTTAAACACTCTCTCCTTCATTCACCCCATTCCACACGCCATTTTTGGCTAAGTAATCCCCCTTCTTTGTTCATCATCTTTTTAAACCTAAACTTAATGATTCATCATCCATTTGATCTTTAAGTGACTAAAACATATTAGCCTTCATTGTTTTTATTCAAGACTTCTAGTTGGGTTTCGGTTTTGGGTTTGGATGTTCGTGGGGTTCACGTTGGTGGCCGTGTGGTGGTTCGAATATGGCCGTGCAGAGTGTTCGTGGTCGTGGGGCAGCCGTGCAACGAAGCCATGATGATGGTTGTGCCGTTCATTGAAGCCGTGCATGTTCAAGAAGGTGCTTCGTGTTGTGTGTGACTTTGAGTTCGTGAGGGACGAATCTGTGCTAGGCATTTGTGCTCAAATTTCAAGGGAGACTACCCTGGTTTACTGATGCATAAGTTATTTTGGGGGGTAACAAATGCATACTCAGCTTTCACCTTTAGGAAAGCTTTGCAACAAGTGCAACTTTTTGGAAGGCTAGGGGCTGTGAAGTGGTTGAAAGATATTGGCCATTTAGAGAGATGGACTAGGTGGAAGTTTGACCCAACACTGTGCAATGATGAAAACACAAATAACTTTGTGGAGAGCTTCAATAGTACTATTGGTGTTGAGAGGACCTACCCTATCCTAACTCTTCTTGAAGGTAGTACTAGTATTAAATATTTTTCATACTAACAATGTTAGGTGGTTTTGATTCAAGTTATTGAAAATAAAATTCTAATTTTATTTGCCAACAGGTGTGAGGAGAACAGCCATGGTTAGGCATGCTACAAGGCAACAAATTGCACAACAATGGCCTGATGAAGGTATTTGTCCCAATATTGTTCATATGATTAAAGTGCTAACTAAGGATTCTAGGTATTGTCAAGCATACCCTTCTGGTAGAGGTCTGTATGAAGTTCATGATGGTAGGTCTAGACTACCTGTGTCCATACATGCAAGAACATGTGCATGTGGTAAATGGCAAATAAGTGGAATCCCATGGAAGCATGGTATAAAAGCAATTTTGAGTGAGGGCAGGGATCCAACACACTTTGTGAGTAAGTGGTTTAAAGTTGATCGATACAAGCAGTGCTACAATGAGAACATTGCACCAGTGCCTGACCAAGAACAATGGCCCATCAATGCTGATTTGCCTATTCTAATCCCACCAACTATGAAAAGAAGTGTAGGTAGGCCATCAAGGAACAGAAAGAGGGAAGAACATGAGCAAAGGAAGGGCAAAAGAAGCACTACAGTGTCTTGTAGTAAATGTAAGGGATTTGGCCATAATGCCAAAAAATGCAAAGGGGGCAACACTGCCAAGGAGTTAGCTGAGCAACAAGGAAAATTCAAAGCTCCTACTGCAACAAAGGGATATAAGAAGCAAAAGAATGTGTATGGCCAATATGATGGTAGCCTGATTGATGCAATGATTGCTGGTAATGCTAATGAGTGGGTAGATCCTTTTGAGACTACTGCTGCAGGGGACACAACAAGCACAACTGCACCAAGTGTGAATGAAGTGGGTGAAACCTCAAAACAAGGGAAGAAAAGAGGCAGGAAGTCCAAGTCCAAGCAGCCTACAACACTTGATGAATTTGATGACTTGAATGGGTTTGATGATAGTATAATTGAAAGCATGATCTCCCAATCCCCACCAACTGTTCAAAGTCAGCAAGCAACAGCAACAACAGGACATCAACCTCAACAACCCAGGTCTGCAACACCAACAACAGCTGGTCATGATCATCACACTCAACAATCCACAACTGCAGCACCAACAGCAGCAGCACATCAGACTCAACACTCACCTACAGCAGCAACTGCAAGTCAGCCTATGAGCCCACTGTCAGCCAAGATCAAGAAAAGACTTTCCATGCTTGATTGATCACATAGTTCGTTCTTAATGTTTAACTGCTGGCCTTTTTTGTAAACAATTATCAAGGCTTAATGTGGTATTTTTGGTGCTTAAATTAGGAGTAAATTGGTAGCATTTGTCACAACTTGTCAAGTTGTTTTTCGTTTGTAAATACTCAATGAATTTGGTTAGTATTTGAGTAGTATTTTGGGAGAGCAATTGCAGTATATGGATAGCCTAATTGTTCACTTGGTTTGTAAACACTCCTTTATTATTAATGCAGAACATATTTTAGACATTGGTCATGTCTTCTGTTTCATATAACATATTTCACTAATTGTAAGATGTTTTATTCTCAATTAAATTGCAAAAATTTCCATTATATTGCAAAAAAATCCATTTAATTGCAAAAATTCCAGTCAATTGCAAAAAATTCCATTTTATTCTATAAGAAGCATAATATAAAACAAACACTGCATATTTGCAAAAAAAAAAGAGTAACTTTTATTGCTGAATGAAACCAATTACAACAACTTAGCTACTAATTCATACCTCAAAATATATCAATCATTTCCCATAAACCCTAATTCAATTCTAGCTAAACCACACCATTCCTAACAACCCATTAAACCTTTACAACAACAACTAACAAAACAAACATAATAAGACCAAATTTCATCATTTTCTTCATTGAATTCCCAATTTCTGCTATCTTCTCTCTCAAAACCACGAGTTCTTCTTCAACATGATTATTGTTGAATTCTTCACCATCCCCTGCCCAAACCATGCTTCGAGGTCCAACCCAATCAAAAAATTTACAATCTTCGCACCTCCAATAGGCTTTTCTAGGGTTCCTGACGGATTTCGAACAATGAAGCTTCGAATCCTTCGATGGTCTGTAATTGCACTTTGGAGCTATAAAATCCCATTGGCAAGGTGAAGTTGGTGAAAAATTGCTTGTCGACCTGCTGCTGCTGCTAGCCATGCGAAGTGATGGTGTCGAGCTGCTACTGCTGAAGAAATGGAGGAGATGAGAAAGAGGAAGGGATGAAGAAATGGAAGGAATGAAAATGGGGGGATTGGGTTTGAATATAACACGTGAACATATACTTAAGTAATTGAAAATAAAACATCATTTTTAAAATTATTTTTTGGGTTTTTTTTTTGGTATTTTTAATTAAAAATAAAATTCTGTTAACTGCTTAACAGTGTTAGCATACTTGATTAAGTATGGTTAATGCTAATAAATCTCCTATTAGTTAGTGGGTAGATATAGTAAACCCTAAAAAATTTGGGTATCTTTGATAATTTGAAAAAGCTCGTGGGTATTTTTGAGAAAAACCCTATTATATATTACTTTTTATTAAGGTAGAAAATATATTAAGATAGAATAAAAAAAGTTGTTTTTTTTAAATTAAGGAAAAAGAGCGGGAAAATTTTTAATGAGAGCGCGACATGTGGCAAGCTGTGGATTTAGCTGCTTCTCTTATAGTATATATACTAGCATAGCACCCGTGCGATGCCCGCCTTGGAAAGCTTAATATTAACTTTGTAAACAGTAATGTAAGGATTTGTATAATTCATTTCCTGATATAGTGACTTTAACATCATATTAAAATTTTAACTTTATATATAACAACCCATATTAATATTCTCGTAGTTTTTTATTAATTAAAAAAACTCATATATAATAATTTTGTACATAACATAGCACTAACCCCCATACAGAATATTAAGTAACCATTACACTAACACTCGGTAATAATTCATATATATAGTACATATATAATAATTTTTTTAGTAATATTTTGGTTGATATTCAATTCCATAATTGTTATGCTTAATATAATTTAAAAATCAAGATCAATGCATAAAAAAGAAATAAAATATTATAAATTTAATTCTTTAAATTATTGTAATATATGGATAAGAATAAAAAAATTGTGGCAGAAGTCAACGAAATCAACAATAAAAAATTTGTATAAGGTGATACATTATATTTAATTTAAAATGGTTAAATTTAAGGTAACATGATGTATGAACAAATTTTGGAGTGAATTTAAACAATTTTAGAAAAAAAATTAACCCGCAATTATCGTTATCAAACGTTATCTAGTTATTAATTTTTAAAGGATAGTTTTAATAAAAGAGAATAAAATTACTTTTATATGTTATGAGTATTTTTTTGAAATAAATATTTTATTAAAAGAAAATTTCACGGATTAAAAATCTAAAACATGAAGTATTAGATTATAATAGTTTTTTTTCTAAATACTTCTATTTTAGTATATTTTTATATATGAATCAATTATGTTATAGAATTGTTCTAATTAAACATATAGCAATAATATAGATTCTCCATAAAAAAAATATATAGATTCAATTTTAGAAATTTATTTTCTCGTTTATTTTCTAACAAAATTATAGTCATACATATAAATAAAAGAAATTATAATACACTCAAAATTAAAATGTACAACATAAATACATTAAGCTAAAAATTATTTTATCACAACTGTCAGGGGAAAATAAAACTAAAATGTACATTTTTTTTTGTTGATTTTCTAATTATTATAATCCTAAAAAAATTGATAAGTTGTTATAGAGATCCTTCGAAATATATAAAAAGTCGTGTTATGCATGTCAAAATAATAAATCAATAATAGTACTCATTTCCCACAAAACTAAGTAGCGAAATTTTTATCATGAGAATATGTATAAGCAATAAATGAAGAATATATCGAAAGTAATTTTTGATCATAAAAATATATAGGAAATTAATATATGATCAAAACTAAATTACTTATAATAAAAGGATTAAGTTACATGTATTATTTATAGGAATTAAATCACATAATATTTTTTTAAAGATATGTTATATTGTATATCACTTTTTATTAAGGTAGAAAATATATTAAGATAGAATAAAAAAAGTTATTTTTTTTTTTGGATTAAGGAAAAAGGGCGGGAAAATTTTTAATGAGAGTGCGACATGTGGCAAGCTGTGGATTTAGCTGCTTCTCTTATAGTATACTAGCATTCTATGCACGCTTTGCGTGCGATTGTATTCTAATTATATCTACTAATTTGTCTAAACAAATAAAAAATTAAATATTTGTTCGCAAAATTGAAAAATCTATCAAATTAACGCTCATTGATATTCTATTGGCTACCAAATTTCTACGATAATCTAAATGTAAAATTTTTATTTGATAAACTATATTAATATGGATGTCTATTTATAGAGAATTTTAAAATATGAATTTTATTATTTTTTTTTTATTTTTTTGAATTTTATATTTTGTACTCTTTTTATTTAATTTTTTTAAAAAATTATAATAACTTTCCTTAATAAATAAGAGTGATACAACTTGAGATTTTAGAAAGTTTTGAGGGGTAAGATAGACTTTTTGTGGGGGAGACACCATGGCTCTCCCTTGGCTTATATAATAATAGAGATATATTGATTGATGATTGATTGATTTCTTACGGCATAATGCTTGCATGGTTCTAGCCAACTGTATAAGACTATAATAAGTTAAATATTTACATGGAAATATGGAATGATTGTTGATTGATTGTCATTGTTTAGACTTGACTTATGTTACATTTTCCATATTCAAGTCTTGACAACTTATACGTGGGTCTTCAAAAAATTTAGAATATACTACGCATTACAGTAGTTTAAAATATGCTATATTGGGATAAAAAATAAAGTTTGATTAATTAGAATTATAAGTCATGATTATATTATAGTAGATGCTATTACTTTTTTAAAAAGTTGAATTAAATGGTCATTTATTATATGCATCTATATGCATGTAAGGTTACATACATTTATATTTATATTTTGATGACTTAGTGTATAGTTTTGCCTATGAAATGATTTATGATTGGTCATTTATTTTTTTATATTGCTCATACTTTAAAATTGCATATTAATAGAGTAAAATGTATATCAAATAAGCAAAATATAAATATCACTACAGGAAACGATGTTATTTACGACATAAATTTTCGTGGTGAAAATATAACTCGGTCATAGAAAAAGTTGTGGTGCACTCAGTTGCCGATCACGACCGAATTGTGCATTGAATTTAATTAATAAAGGTTGCATTTTTATTACATATTGGCTTTACTATGGCATTGAAATATTGAATACTGTGTTGGTATTATGGATAATTGTTGAATTTGGTATTAGCATCATCTTCCTTGTGTTCTTTGTCCCAAACCACCCATCTCTCCATTACTGATACTTTCGTTTATTGATAATGTTGACTGCGATTTTGTTTGTTTGCGATTTTTTTTTTTTTTGAGATATTATAAAAAGTCATTTTTTTTTTATAAATTTTAACAAATAAAAAAATCATAAGGGAAAAGGTTAGCAACCTTAAGCTCTCTTTGTTTTGAAGCTAGGAAAACAATTTTCAATAGAAAACATAGATGTAAGAAATGTTTTTCTTTGTTTGTTTGTTTGATTAGAGGAATAAAAAATAAAATAGAAATGGAGGAAAGATGGGAGGAGTAGATAAGGAAGAAGTAAAGAGTGAGAAAGAAAATGTGGCATTCCTTTTCTACAGATTAAAAGGAAAATAATTTTCGTTTTCCAAAGTTACAATTTTCATTTTAGGGTCCGTTTACTAGAGCGAAAAACGTTTTCCTATTTTACATCGTTTACTTTGGGTGAAAAAATAAAATGTAAAACTTTGGGTGAAAACTCATTTTACATCCTATTGGAAACATTTTACTCCAAATTTGGGAGTAAAACTTATTTTCCTTGCAAGTAAACAATGGAAAACTTCTATAAAAATAAGTTTTCCAACATAAAATGTTTTTCATGGAAAATCATTTTACATCGAAAATGTTTTACACCAAAGTAAACGGACCGTTAAAGAAAATTATTTTCCACCACTTTCCAAAACAAACAAATGAAACTGGAAAAAGGGAGAAATATCATTTTCCGGAAAAATATTTTCCCTCAAAACAAGCAGACCCTTAGAGTTAGCCAGTGACTTCCCCATTTAAAAATGATATCTTTTGATTTCCACCATCAATTGACTTCAAGTCAATAAAGAACGCACACTAATTGGAAGCAACCAAAATGCGAACTAAACAATATAATACTCCAACCAGCAATTCTCTAACAATCCTCATATCACCAATTCACCATTATGGGAACCCAAATCATCTTACCATTCTTGCTAATTATAATTATTTTCAATTTTCCCTTTATTTTACAAGCAAAATCATCAACACCTTCAAATTACCTTCCTAGAGGCTCTTCCATTAGGGTTGAAGATTATGCTTCTAACTTCCTCATTTCACAAGACAAAACCTTTACTTGTGGCTTTTACACTCTAAATAACACCACAAATGCATATTATTTCTCAATTTGGTTCACTAACTCTAAGGAAAAAACCCTTGTTTGGATGGCTAACCGAAACAAACCGGTTAACCGATATGGCTCAAGGCTCACACTAACTAAAGATGGTGCCCTGGTCTTGAATGACCTTTATGGCTCACTTGTTTGGCAATCAAATACTTCCTTAACCGCGGTTAGTAAAGCCGAACTTCTTAACTCAGGTAACCTTGTATTAAGGAACAAAACTGGTAGTATACTTTGGCAAAGCTTTGATTTTCCTACTGATACTTTACTTCCTAATCAATACTTTACTAAGGATCAAAAGTTGGTTTCTAGGGTTTCATCCACTTTGTTTGCAAAAGGGTATTTTAGTCTTTTCTTTGACAATGATAATGTGCTTAACATGGTGTATAATGGCCCTGAATTTTCAAGCATTTATTGGCCTAATCCTGATAATAATATATGGCAAAATGATAGGACAAAATATAATAGTACTAGGGTTGCAATATTTGATGATAAGGGCACTCTTGTTTCAAGTGATGGTCTTCGATTTAGTGCTTCTGATGAAGGATTTGGTGTTAAAAGAAGGTTAACAATGGATTATGATGGAAATTTAAGGCTTTATAGTTTGAGTGATGATAATTTTTCTGGATTTTGGACCATAACATGGCAAGCCATCATAAAACAATGTGGTGTACATGGTCTTTGTGGAAGAAATGGGATTTGCATATACACACCTAAACCAACTTGTTCATGTCCACCATATCATGAACCTTTTAATTCAAGTGATTGGACTAAAGGGTGCAAACCTAAATTCAAGAGATATTGCAATGATTCCGAATTTCTCAAGATACCTCATGTTGATTATTATGGATTCGATCTCAATTTTACTCAAAATATTTCTTTTGATGCTTGTCGAAATATTTGCTTACATGATTGCCATTGTCAAGCCTTCAAGCATGTTATAAGAGGAGATATATGGAGTTGTTACACAAAAAGTGATCTTTTTAATGGGTATAGGGCTGATGATAACATATACCTAAGAATTCCATCAAGGGCTCAAACATTAGGACCCAAAATTGCCCTTAATTTGTCGAAATTGAGTTGTGGAAGTGGTAGCAGGGATCATCCAAAGACACTACTGTTGTTCAAGGCATACCATGATTCTTCGAAAAATCGAAGATTTAAGTGGGTTTATGTATACTCTTTTTGTGGGGCGATTGGAGCAATTGAGGTCATAATCTTTCTTGCAAGTTGGGTCTTCCTATTTAGAAAGCAAGGGATTTCGGCTTCTTTGGAAGAAGGATATCGTACCATATCGAATCATTTTAGGAGCTTTAGCTATAGTGAACTCAAGAGAGCCACTAGTAATTTCAAGCAAGTGTTAGGAAGTGGTGGATTTGGAGCTGTTTACAAGGGTGTTTTAGTAGATGAAAGAGTTATAGCTGTGAAAAAACTCGAAAACATTGTTCAAGGAGAGGAAGAATTTTGGGCAGAAGTGAGCACTTTTGGTAGGATTAATCATATGAACTTAGCAAGAATGTGGGGTTTTTGTTCACAAGCCAAACACAGACTATTAGTATACGAGTACATCGAAAATGGTTCATTAGACAAACACTTGTTCTCATCATCCACACTACTTGAATGGGAAAAAAGGTTCAAAATTGCATTAGGCACTGCAAAAGGTTTGGCTTACTTACACCATGAGTGCTTAGAATGGGTTATACATTGCGATGTTAAGCCAGAAAACATACTCCTAGACGCTGAATTCGAGCCCAAAATATCAGATTTTGGACTAGCAAAATTGTGTCAAAGAGATAACCATCATCATGGGTCAACACATTTGTCCAAGATGAGAGGCACGAAAGGGTATATGGCTCCTGAGTGGACTACAAATCTTCCTCTTACCGCTAAGGTTGATGTTTATAGCTTCGGAGTTGTGATATTAGAACTTGTTAGAGGAATTCGAATGTCGAGTTACAATGTAGGTGAAAATGAGGTTGGAGGAATAGAGGAAACGATAGAATTTAAAAGTTTTGTGAGATTTGCACAAGAAAAGATGCAAATTGGGGGTGACTATTGGATGGTGGAATTAGTGGATTCGAGATTGGAAGGAAAATTTGGTAGAAAACAAGCTGCTAAAATGATTGAGATTGGACTTTCATGTGTAGAAGATGATAGAAACAAGCGTCCGAGTATGGAATCAGTTGTTCAAGTTCTTGTTGAGTGTGAGGGTGAAACTATGCATATGGTTGAAATTTAGTTATTATGTTTTATTTTTATAAATGCATGATATATAATTCAGTTGTAAGAAAACCGTAATTAGTATGTAAGTTAGTTAAATTAATCAATTACTTGATCTTATAATAATCATATACTAGTAGAAATAAATTATCAATAATAGGATTTGATGTTCAACCTTTCAATAAATCTATATTTGGTTATAAATGATTTTATTGTAACGCATAACCTGAACATTTGATGCATGCAATATATAATTTGTTGGCCTCTCTTTGTGCCCAAGTGTTCGACCACACGTACTTTTGTTTATTCATTTATTGACTCATACAAAGATTTCAAAGGAGCTGAACGTTTGTGGATTAACTAGTGACGTACCGAATACGCCAAATGTACTCCATCCATCTCCTAATTTTTTTTTTTACATTTGTATTAATTTTGGGTACAAGAAGAGTTAAATTATAATCATGAAAAATCATTGTTATATATCAAAAGCAATATTCATATGAAATTTTGTTAGATTCATCTAGATGTGTTTTTTTTTTAATATATCATTAATTCCTCCAGCCTTCTAAAATGGCAAGCCCAAATGCACAGAAATAAAATACCCTAAAGCTTAAAATTATTATGGTTAGGTACCCAACAGATATAGACACACAAATAACAAATGGCACGTGTCACGAGCCGGGTTTATATAAAAGTCGTCAATTACTTATTAAGAACCCTAACCGGGTAAAGTACGTCTATAAAAGGATTTGTTAGTATATTATATCAGGTATTTTATTCATTATTACTCCCAAAATCTGTACTTTCTAACTCGTTTTCTATCCGATATCTGACTCAAGCATACGAAAGGGTGTTACCGGGATCCACCCATGCGTAATGACCTTTAATTTCCTTGGTTTTCTGGTTGGACCTTGAAGAGAAACACCACAGAGTGCATCAAAACACATTAACCTATTTGATCGTATAGAGAGGTTCTAGATCAAGAACATCAACGTTTAATTTTTTGGATTTTTCTAAGCTATGCTCCCAACTTAGGTTTTTAATTAACAATGTCCACTCCGTTAACTTAACTTTTATGGATCCGTTAAAATGAGTTGCATTTTGTGGAAAGTAATTTCCCCTCTAAAATTCTAGGATTTTTAGCTGATTTTCACCCTTTATAATTGATGTGTTTTTCTAAAATAAATGATGCATTGCCCTATAAATGATGCATTGCCCTGTAAATGATGCATTTTCCTAAAATAAAGGATAAAAATTAGTTAAAAGTCTTAGAATTTTAGAGGGAAAATTTTCCTCCTACGAAATGCAACCTTTTTTAACAGATCTATTAACGATGTGATAACGGAGTGACACTGTTAATTAAAAAACCTAAGTTGGAAGGCATAGCTTAGAAGTTTCAAATAGCATAGTGAAAAATATATTTTTTTAAACAAGCTAAGTGTGTTAAAAACTCTACAAAAAGCAAACCTCATAAAGATTTTGAAACCAATGGAGTATGTCATTTGTGATAAAATTTATGTTGTTGCTTGTGTTGTCATAACTTCCCATGTGGATGCCATAGAAGTAAACCCGTCAACAAGCAGGTTCGGGTTGTAACGGGTTGGGTGTCGACGACTTTGGATTGATATTAGGTTTTTTATAACACAAAGTCATCGGATTCAGGTTGACCCAACAGGTAGAGAAATTTTATAACGCCCTTCAATTTTTCATATTTTGATGCAATATATGTATTAAAATATACTTTAAACATTCTAAAAAGTACAATTTATAAGAATATCTCCATTAATAGTCAATTTATGGCAAATAATTGATATTATTATCCAATAAAGATAATTTTAGATTCAAAGTTATAATAGTAAGAAGTATTTTTGCCTAAAATTTACTATAATATCTTTAATTTAATGCATTACTAGTTCTGTCTTGTATTTTGTTTGTACCCATAATATCATAAGTTTAATACATTACTAATTCAACATCTTAATCTTTGAAAAATAGACTAGGACAAAACATAGTACGCACGATTCAATCACCTCAATACCAATTCTATCGTGTTCTTTAATTTGTTTACTACGGCATCAAAGTTCACCTTTAGTTTGCCTACCATAGGAGCAACCCAGCTATTGTACTCCCATTCAATTGTGCTAATTGTTTATGCCAAAAATTGTCAAGATGACAGTTTAAGGTTGGAACGGGCGATAGCTAGACTAAGGTACGGAAAATAAATGGCAGAAAATAAAAGAGAGAAGACACAAGAAAATGGTGACGCGGAAAACCCAAGAACAAGGGAAAAAACCACGGGTGGCTATGAGTCCACCAATCCACTATAATTCGGGCGTAAAAGTCTTTTAGTACACGTACAGTATCTCGAGTTATATACATTGAAAATGGCTAAAACTAGCTGAGTAGCGCCCTAGGGGTATGGGCAACATGCCCTGCTTCTTTCGAGTACAAACGATAACCGTCGGGTTAGATATGCTAAGCAGAGTAATTATGGGCTGTGTAGATACGGGTTTGCAATAGGGTTTTTTCTCTTGTTTTCTGACCGAATGAATTGCCCTTCTTTTCCTTCCTTATATAGGCAAATAGTGCAGTTGACCCATGCTGCCCACTCTCCTATAAAATAGGTAAGTGGTCCTTAGTGGTTTGACTTGGTAAAACTACTTGCTGAAATGTAGGAGTTTGTTGCTGAAATTCCTCTGGGCCTTCTGCTACGCGGGTTGCTTCCTTTTGTTTTCTCTAGAGTAACGTATAAGTGATGATGAAGATAATAATCTGTTTTACATTCAGTTTTTCAAACTGGACTTGTCATAAGATCTATTATGAGCTTCCAAATATGCTTTCAAACTGGACTTATCATAAGCCCCAATTCTATTCTCTTCATGAGATCTATTATTCTGTTCTACTAGATTTATCATTCTCCTTTGTGAGATTTTTGTCGGCCATATGTGCTTGTTTTTCTATGGAAATTAATTTGTTGAAGGAGATTAGCGTGTGATCACAATAGATTTTTGTACGAAACTTCCACTACATTCAAAAGAATCGAATCAAAATCTACTTCAAAACTATTGTAGATTGATAGAACCCCTCGCGAAAAGCAGTATGAAGAAGCACTGATGTGAAAGAGGAGCGATTGTACTAACAGATATCTCTTATAGCGATCTAGATTTGTAAAGTTGATTTTATTTTGATCTATTTTGATATGTATTTGGTTGTTACTAATTTCTATTGTAGATGTCTGATCGGTTCCTCAGGCGTTGTTAGTTCCTAAGGAACCGGAATCAAGAATAAAAACCCTAATTCCTAAACTAACCTAAAGGGGTAGTATATAGTAAAGGAATCGAATCCACAAGGAGGTAGGCGAATGGATATTGTCTTTAGAATAATATTCGCCTAATGAGGATCTATTTTTTTTGGGGTTTTTGAAGATTGAAAAGTTAAGAAATTCAAATAATAAATAAATAAAATAAAACTAACTTGATTAAAGGCAAGTAAAGTCGCTAAAAACTATAATAAAACATTAAAACGAGTGCTAGGGAGAGGGGGAAACTTGGATTAATGCGATTTTAATTAAATAATCTTGGACACCTAATAATTTTTGGTTTTGATACATCTTTTAATCTTCATTTTTCTCTTCCTCCTAATAATTTTTGGTTTTGATGAAAACACAAGTGTGCAAATAAAAAAACGGAGGGAGTATTATTTTAAAATTTTCACTTCAAATAGATAGTTCAGACTCAATTTTTTTTTTTTTTTGAAAGGAAGTTCATTCTTAATTTGATTGAATTTTTTTTCCCCAAATCATAATACTCCATGTTACCATGCATATATACTTCATCTATATTAATTATTCACCAAGATTAACTTGTGGCATGGAGCATAAAAAAAAAGGTGCAAGATAATACTTCCAATTATTTTTCGCCTTCTATCAATAAATATTTATTGCAAAGTGATTTGGGGGTGAATTCTTAGAAAGTACAAAATCTTATTTTGTATGGCCCATGTGAATGCACTTTTTATACCATTAGGGTATAAATTTTAGTACAATAGGGGAATAAATAATGTTAATATCAGAACGTAAATTATAGATGATGAACAAAAAAAGAAAAATTGAACAATTATTTTTTAAAAATATGTTTTGATGAATTCAAAAACAAGTCAAGGAGACAAGGATAATCATGATGAATGATGGAGTTTGCGAATACTCGTTTCTCCACTCTCCGTGCATAATTTGATGGTCACTTGCATCATAGTTGTTATAGCTGGAATTTTCCCCTTGTAGAACCGAGAATGTCACTAGCAGAACCGGGACACCTAGCAACGGAATATACCCCCAGACTTCTAGAAATAACTTGGTCAGAAGCAGTTGAGAAAAACAAGGAGAAGGTTGCCCACATCTGTTAAGCTCTTGAAGCCACATCAGTTGTTGTAGAGGAAGTGGTAAACACCTTTCTATTATTCCGGAGTTACAATACAACGAATGTTGATGAGCAAGCTTCATTATAAATAGGGCACGTCAGGTTACGAAAGGGAATATATGCAATTCAGTAGTAAAAAACAGAGCTGATTTTCATCCTCTTCCCCATCCATTGTAATTCACTCAATACTTTATATTTCTTACTTTAGAATAAGCATAAAGATTCATTGTAATTTGTAACCAAACCATCAAATAGTGGATTGGTGGACTCATAGCCACCCGCGGTTTGTCACCTATTATTTAAAGGTTAGTTTTCCGCGTCACCATCCTCGTTTGTGTTTTCTCTTTTCTCTCTCTCTTTAATTTCCGCCATTATTATTATATCCTCACTTACATAGCCATAGCCGGATCAGCCAGATTCCATAAAGTGCAGAATTTGGCATAAACATCTTGGCGCCCACTGTAGAGGTCGTTTTTACCCGGCCGCCTACGTGTCACGAGTTTGTTTGAATGCTCGTCAACGCCGTATGTGAATACGGACTAGTAGGAGTCGCCACTGTGCGTTTTATACGGTCCACGGACACCGAAGAAATACCAATGCCAGGAGCAATTGGCCCCATATGGTTGTGCACCAGAGTATGGGTTCGGGGACAGGTTACAGGCCAATCGTGCATTGGGCCCGCCTGCCTGTAAGCGGTCTCTACTAGGTCTCTTTTGTGGTCAAATTATTATTAATCCCGAATACATAAATATCTCATATTATACCCTAAAGAGCGCATATTACTAAGTGGGTTTAATTATTACAAATTCAAACTAATTATTGTGACCACTTTAAATTAAGTCCGTATTAAAACCCTAAGAAAATAAAACAATAAAATATGAATAAAACATATAATAAAAGAAATAAAAAAATAAATATGTACAGGTTCAAAGTGTAACGACCCGACTCGCTTAAATCGGCGCGGAAGAAACCGACGAGTCAAGTAGTTATAAAACTAAAACTCAACACTTAGAAAATAAACTAATACCTCAAAATATTATTATTAAACCATAAGTGTACAATAACCCACAACCTTGTACGAAAACTAAATCCAAAAGTCAAATGTAATAAACGAAAAGTAAAGTGCAACTCTAACCACATGCTAGAGTCTTATATAACAAATGTAGAATTGTAAATCTGAAACAACGTCTAATGAATCTAATACTATGAAACAACTGTAAATACAAAGAATAAAGCACACAAAGCGCCGCTCGCCCAACCCCAAAGCTAAGAAAGAGCATCATCGTCAGATGTACCTGAAAAACACAACATAATCCACCATCAGTGGCGAGTAACATAACTGACTCACCCTAACGGGAATACACAAGCACATAGCAACAATCAAATAACATCACACGTAAATCCTCGAAGACACGAGACAACCTCAAACTCGTAATCCAAACTCGACTAATCACTCGACATCATCATACGACATCACTATTCTCAAATTCTAACTTTGGCGCAATCATTCTAGTTCTAGACCGGACTACGCTCGTACGGAAGCATCTTACGCAACTGAACTTCTACTATGTCAGGACCGGGCATAAGCCATACACCCAAATCCCACGAACCCGAATCATCCTGGGAATTCGTGTCCCTAATCCCCAATTCATTCTGAGCGTACTAGGAATAACATAGTGAGACTTCAAAACTATCCCGATACCGCGGACGGAATAGGGGCAACGTCTTAACCCAGAGACTAAGCATAAGACATACACAAAGTCAAGGGCGTCTAGAAAAGAAATCAAGCTAAACATCATCATATCATCATTCTATCATCATAGTTAATTAAAGACAAGAATAAGCCATACTCTTGAATTTAACAACTAAATCATCGAAGTTAACCCAAGAATTGCCTATAGCCATACTCTTGAGACTAACCAAACATCATATCATCATTCTTAACTCATTCTTTAATCAACATATCCCAAATCTTTAACTTTCAAGACTCTTTCAACCTCTTTCTTTAACTTTCAAGACTCTTAAAGAACTCATCAAACCTCAACAAGAACTCTAAAGAACTCAATCAAGAACCTTAAAGAACTCATCTATTACTTAAAGAACCCATAAAGAAACTATTCAAAATTCAAGAACTTCAATCAAGAATTTAATCAAGATTCAAGAACTTCAATCAAGAACTCAAACAACTCAAAACTACACGCATGAAACATCATCAAAAACCACACGGCAATTCAACACTATTTTAATCAAAATTCAACAAACTCAAACCCAATCACCATGATTTCCAAAATATCATAAATCAATCTTAAAACATGAAAATCCACCATTAAAACACCATTAAAAATACTTCAAAATCAGATTAAAGAAACATCTTCAAAACCATGAATAAATCATCAACAATCAACCAAACATGCATTTAATCAAAGCTATAAACCTAGTATTACCAATCAAGTTGAGTTAGTATGTTACCTTATTGAAGATTATACACAAATCAACATTCATAAGACCAAAGAACCTGCTGCCCAGATTCGACATGCCCAAGTCCAGAATCACGCACCACTTGCACACCACCACGGTCTTGCACACGAGCACCTCACGTCCACCATGAGCAAGCCACGACCCAGCCACGTTTTAGCCTTGAACCAGCCACGTTTAGGCCTTGAATCCAGCCACGTTCCAGCCTCGAACCAGCCACGAGCCACTCCTCACTTGACCCACACGAACAAGTCCCGAAACCAACCCGAACACACAATCTTGAATAAAAACAATGAAGGCTATTGAGTTTTAGTTACTTAAAGATCAAATGAAGGTTGAATCTTTAAGTTTGGACTTGAAAAGATGATGAACCAATTATGGGGGTTTACTTAGCCAAAAATGGCGTGTAAAAGCAAGGAGAAATGGAGGGAGAATTTGCCTTTGAAAAGAGATGGCAAGAGATGAGCAAATGGCAAATGGTCTTAAGGCCTTACTACCTCCTCTATTTAAAGAGGTTGGTTAAGGTGTGAACATGAAGCAAGTGGCAAAACTTGCCATCCAAAATAAGAGGGAAAACCGGTTGGGCTTACTAAATGGGCTCAAATTGATCACTTGGGCCTTTTGCACTAATTCATGACTAATCATGATTATTTTGCACTTGGCCCAAAAATAATTAATTAATTAGAAAATTAAATAATAAAATTCCAATTAATTAAAATAAAATAAAATAAGGAAATAATAAACCATTAAAAATAATGGTTACAATAAAAACATTAAAAATAGTCTAAAATAAATTTTAGACCATGCACCGCAACAACAACAATAATTACAATAAAGTAATTACGAAACTAGCCCAAAATCTGGGGCGTTACACAAAGTGTGTTCCAGAAAAAGTGGTTCGATGTGCCGTTCAACCAATAAAAAAAATAAAACATATATGAATTAATTATATGCAACTTTTAATACTTAAAACAGATATCATATCAACGTTAACGACAATAATTGTAATTTCATTCGTAATCAGGCCAAATCTAATATGACTCATAAATTAATCAGGATTATTATTATGATAACTATTTGAAATATTCAAACTAATAAATCAGTCATTATATATTAAAAATAAATTAATCAACGGTAAAAAAACATATGAACAGATCTGATTAATATGAGTCATAAATTATTATGCATCAACAAAAAAATTATAATTCGCATAAAACATTCAGACCAATAAACGTGTTAACCATTATCAAAGACCGTCACTTTGAAAGATTTATAAATATATATACAATAAACTTAAAACAAATAGATTTGAAGTAGAGACTTCAGGATTTGTACCCGGTAATGCCTTGATAGAACAACCAAGGAGGGATTGACGATGATGACTGCAATTTGCTTGTTTAAAGTTGATTGAGTTGGTGATTTGTGATGTGTTTGATGATGTTTTGAGGGTTGTTTGATGGAAGAGAAAGATATAGGATGTGAGTATGCAATGTAGAAGGATGGTTCGTGGTGTTGTTGTGTGTTAAAACGCTTGGGATGACTCGTATTTATAGGCCAGAAGCTGCAACGACGCCCCGGGGAGGACCAGAGCTGCGCCCAGACGCAGCCCATCTGCGTCTAGACGCAGCCCACTGCGTCCAGACGCAGGTCTGGCTGCTTCCGGATGCTTCCGGTGACGTTTTTGGCGATTTTGCGCGATTTTCGGCATCATAATCTGATTTTATCTGATTATGAAATATTCTGTAATATTTTAATATATTCCGGAATATTCCGGGGTGTCCCGGGATGTCCCGGAATGTTCTAGAATGTTCTAGATTGTTCCGGAACGCCCAGAACGTCCCGAAATGTTCAAGAAATATCCAGAAGCTAAAAAAAAATTCCGAAAAAATATTAAAAATTATGAAAAATTATGAAAAGTATGAAAAACACTAATATGCTCTGCGGAATAATTTTCAGCATTCGAAAATGACAAAAAATCCCCCAAGCATGCAAAAATCCTAAAAAGTCCATAAAAAGCTCTAAAAATATGATAAAAAATATATAAAAATATGAATAAATTATAAAATTATTTTTATGATTTTTAAAAATATTTTGTGATGCAAAAAGACATTTTTATTATATTTTTATGAATATAAAACATTGAAAAATGCATGCAAAAAATATAAAAAATATCTAAAAATGAAGAAAAATTATGAATAAATCCCGTATCGCAAAACTTAACATTTGTTTCCAAGGAATTTTAAACACGGTTTAGGCAATTGGTTGAGGTATATTGTGCATTTTCATCGTCAATTTCCCTTAGTTGTATCTTATGGCAATATAGTACGTTCATCATTAGTCTCTACATTGGGGAGACACATTTAGGTGTCTACACCCACCATGGGGCTGCAGCTAGTAATTTTTTTCTCTCGCCTAATCGAACAAGAAAAAAAGTGATGGTTGCATCCAATTATGGAAAATCTGAAAATCAAACAATCAAGGAGATGCAAGAATTCATGAAGAAAATGCAGGAAGACCTAGCTAGAGCCATGGAGGTGAACAAGTGACTCGCCTCCGAATCCCAAAACCTTCGCATGGAGCTCGAATCAGTCAAAAGTGCGAAATCCAAACCGAGGAAGAACATCAACAGCATCCCCAACATGCAAGATTTGGACAGTTACGACGCACCTGGTGAAGAAGAAGACAATGCGGCTAATTTCGGCAAAAGCCTAATGAAAAGGAAGAACTTGACCCCGATAGTAGAATGGCTCGGCTAGAATCTAAAAACCAGAGGTTGCTGAAACTGTTCACCAGGCTACCAGGCCCGCCTACATACCCCATCCACCTTGCTGACAAAGGACAACTATGCTCAGTCCCCGTTTGAAGAATGGATCTTGAGAACTCCAGTCCGAAAGAAGCTACTCATCCCAAATATGCCCAAGTTGTATGATGGGACTGAGGAACCAGTGGAACAAGTAGCCTAGTATAAGCATAGAATGTGGAGCCTCTCTATCCCTTTCGACCAGTTAGAAGCCACCATATGCAAATCCATTGGGTCAACCCTATGCGACCCCGCTTTGCAGTGGTTAATCAACCTGAAGCCGGCTAGCATCCCAGACTTTGACGTCCTGATCAGCAAGTTCTATTAGAAATTCGCAAGTAGCCGAGTCATGGAGAAGCATTCAAGTGATCTTTACTGGATAGTGCAGAAACAAGGCGAGTTGGATAGAGCGTACCTCAATCGCTTTGACCAGGCGATGATCTCCATCCATAACCTGGATTCATCTACCGCAGTAGAAGCTTTCCGAAGGGGTCCACTACACAGGACTCGACTACATTATGAGCTAACCAGGTACCCGTGCGACACCTTTGATGAAGTAAAAATAAGAGCTTTAGTCAAGGTGTGTGTTGAAGAAGATAAGGCTTCTCGTTACGAGAACTGAGAGGATCGTAAGACGCCTACCAGCTAGTTACCCCAGAAGGTACAATCGTTACTGGAAGCTGGAATGCTTCTCAACTTAAGATGTATCATTTTTGATAAAAAGAAAAAGGTGTAACATCTACTCTATCGTTCCTCTTCCAAAGTTTAATTTGATCTTTTTTAATCTCTCGAATACTCTACTGACTTAAGCATTGGAGGGTTGTTGATGGAAACACCAACGGTCACCCCTAACCCATCTCTCTTAGGTCACAACACCAGCTAAACGAAGGTCTTCGTACCAGCTATGGAAAGGCCATAAACGGCAGCTAACCGAAGGTCTACGTACCATCTGAGAAAGGCTTCAATGCCAGGGATTGGCCACCTAGTTTGAAAAGGCAACTACGCCAGCTATTCGTCCAATCGCCAGGAACCGGCAAGCAGAGGCACGAGAACGAAGGCATTTCGCCTAGTCTAAAGGCAATTTTCGCGAGGAACGACTTTAGCTTACATCTCGAGCTTAGTACTCCGAGTTACAAGCTGGGGGCAATTGTTCTAGATGGAATTTTCCCCTTGCAGAAACGCGAAGTTCACTAGCGGAATCGGGACACCTAGCAATGGAATATACCCTAGACTTCTAGAAATAACTTAGCTTGGTCAAAGGCAGTTGATAAAAACAAGGAGAACGTTGCCCACATCTGTTAAGCCCTTAGCTTGAAGCCACATCAGCTTTTGTAGAGGAAGTGGTAAACACCTTCCTATTATTCCGGAGTTACAATAGCAATGATTGTTGAGCAAGCTTCATTATAAATAGGGCACATTAGGTTACGAGAGGAGATATATGCAATTCAGTAGTAAAAAACAGAGCCGATATTCATCCCCTTCCCCATCCATTGTAATTCACTCAATACTTTATATTTCTTACTTTAGAATAAGCATAAAGATTCATTGACTGTCATTTGTAATCAAACCATCAAATAGTGAAATGGTGGACTCATAGCCACCCGCGGTTTGTCACCTACGTAAAGGTTTTCCGCATCACCATCCTCGTGTGTGTTTTCTCTTTTCTCTCTCTCTTTAATTTCCGCCATTATTATTATTATATCCTGAATTACATAGTGTACCCGTAACTGGATCAGCCTGATTCCACAAATTGCAGAATTTGGCATAAATAATAGGCAATATAGATGGGCCACAATTTTTAATTTTGTATTGGTCTATTCCCTATAGTTTGCAACTAGTCAACAGGATTACATAATTTCAGAAATTAGGTGTTTGTTTGGTTGTTATTAAAATTTACATTTTATGTAGTAATTTATAATTTATGAGAATTAATGTTTCTTCTTTATTTTCTATGAATACAACTGCGCTTAGTTTTTTTTTATGAAAAAGGGAGCATATCATAACTAAGGGGTTTGGCAAGGCCAAGTTAGAACTTACACTATGTAGCAATTGAAAATTCTTACACTTAGAACAACTTTTTGTTAACCGTCAAATATGTATTTATGTATTTCTTAAAAATTTTAATTTCCCATGAAAATTTGGTGCAACTAGTGCTGCCAAATTGGGTCAGAAGTGAACTAACTGAAACTGAACTGTTTTGGGTCGATATGAAATTACCTGAAACTGAAAGTGAACTGAACTGAACTAAATGAACTGATAACTGAAAGTCAACTGAAAAATATCAAATTGAACTGAACTGAACTGAATCTGAAACCAACTGAAACTGAAGTTAACTACTAAATATCTGAAAATAACTGAACCGAACTGAAACTGAACTGAAAATCGGGTATCTGAAAATAACTGAATTGAACTGAAACAGAACTGGAAAGAGGATAGATGAAGCTAACTGAAACTGAACTGAAAAGAGGATAACTGAAGCTAATTGAAACTAAAAATGACTTGAAACTAATTTAATTTGAACATTAAACTGAATAAAAAATGATACAATATATCCGAACTGTTTTGAACACTACAAGAAAATGCTAAATTACCTACCGCCATATAAGCGGTAGTTAATGTAAAAAAATTGGTCGGAAATCATGTTTCCGACCGATTTCGGTCGGTATTGAGCGGTAGGAAATACGTTGGTTTCAAATTGTACATTTCCAACCGATTTTCGGTCGGAAAAATAACCTACCGCTTTTTTTACAACATTTCCTACCGACTTTTAGCGGTAGATAATTTCCTACCGAAAAATAAAAAATATCGGTAGGTGATTTGCTACCGCAGTTATCAACATTTTCGACCAAAAATGCGGTAGGTAATTTCCTACTGGAAATATGGGTAGGTGATTTGCATTCGATTTTACACATTTGCATGCGACTGACTAACGCGGTAGCAAATTTCCTATTGAATGTCTATCTTAAGGCTGGTTTGGAGTTACAAAATTATAATCTCAAATGGCCTGAACTAAAGTTAACCGAAACCAAAAAAATTGTAACCAAAATTGAACTAAAGTGTCGACATTTTGAACTGAACTGAATTGCAACCGTTCGAATTTTTAGCTGATTGATTAAACTGAACAATTAACTGAAACTAAACTGAAATATGTTCGTACAAAAATGAACTGAACTGAACTGAAATCAAAATTAACTGAACTGAACTGGAAAAAAACTGATTGGTTAAAACCAAAACTGAACTGTTGACCTGAATTGACAGTGCTAAGTGCAACCAAACAAGCACTCAATGTTTGATCATTCAAGAGGAACATAAATACTAACTTCGTATCATAATACTTACAAAAAACTAATTTTCACAAATAATACCCTTTTGTTGCAAATATTATGATGCAGAGGTAGCATATGATATTTTTATACGATTTGTTGGGCATGCGCCCTCTTTTTTTAAATTTTGATATGAATCCAACACAATACAACATTATCTTAGCTTATTCTAGGCACGGCCATGGACTTGATACTTGGATCATCTTGGCAGTGCACATGCCCATCTGCAAAGACTAAACATATAACCAAACTACACTTAACACTCTAAAAAAACAATGTAAAACAAAAACATTTATTACAAGTTGCATATTATATATATATACATTTTCACAAGTAGAACATTGTTGGTTTAGGAGGTTCCACAATTTCCATTGAGCCGTCAAGCATTTTAGCCACTTTTCCCATAGATGGCCTCATCTCTGGCTTCTCATGAACGCACCACATAGCTGTTTTCACCATACGATCAATCAAATTAAAGTGCACATTATCATCATAACAACGTCTAATTTGACGGTCCAATATTTCCTCCATTCTTTTTTCTTCAATTGCCATTTCATATGCCCATTTAGGAAAATACCATTCTTCACTTGCAATACATTCAGGCCCTTGAACCATATTTCTTACCCCCGTTACAATTTCTAGCAATACCATTCCGAAACTAAACACATCAACTTTTGATGTTATAGGGTCATTCTTTGTCCATTCAGGTGCTAAGTAGCCTCTTGTTCCACGAATTCTTGACATAGTCACTAGTTGCTCTTTTTTCCGAAGCTTTGACAACCCGAAATCAGCAACCTTAGGGCAAAAATTATCCCCTAAAAGTATATTCTCGGGCTTAATGTCGCAATGTAGCACCCACTCCAAACACTCTTCGTGTAAGTACGCAATAGCCCTTGCCACCCCGAGTGCAATCCTATACCTAATGTTCCAATCAAGTATGGGCTTTTGCTCATTAATCCTTTGAGCGGGACCCATGTCATTCTTACTTTCTTGATCATTCTCCTCGTCTACACTTAATTGACCAGGTCGAAATAGATATTTGTCAAGTGACCCATTCGGGACATGCTCATACACCAAAATACGCTTACTCTTCTCGTTACAAAACCCCCACAAACGAACCAAATTGAGATGGTGTATCCGTGCTATGATGGTCACTTCGGCCCAAAACTCCGAATCCCCACCCGTGACATTTTTCAAACACTTAATAGCCACGGGTCGACCATCATGCAACTCCCCCTTGTACACGTCACTAAACCCACCTTTTCCTATGACATTTTTGTCGGAGAAATCCTCTGTCGCCGATTTAATTTCAGCATAACTAAATCGTCTGGACCCACCGGTTGACAATAGACCAAGCCCAAGTGTTTGGGCCATGTCCCTGTACTTAACATACCTCTTTAAAAAGGCCCAAAATATAAAAACTCCACAAGCAATCTCAAGAGTAAAGATGAGACTTACAATTACTATATTCCATGTTGTCTTGTTAGACTCTCTAGGCGGGTTCGGTAAACTGATTAGTACCGGGCATGTGGTGTTTAGAACTCCGGACATACCCGTGAAATTACTCGGGTCGGATTCTGATTGGTCCACTCTAAGATAAAACGACATTTCCGAATCTTGAGACCAATACCCGTTTAATAGGTTGTTGATTTGGAGCACACAATAGCCCAACCCATCAAACTTGAACCCGAATCCTAAGCATTTTTTATTTTTTATACACTTGGACCTACAATCAGCAAACCTAATTGTTACGTCATTTGTTTGGTTTGACCCGCCTGAGTAATTAACATAATCAAGCCGAATAAACTTGCTTCTTTCATACTCAATTATCGGATTTTTGGGCACACAAGAACCCGATTTAGAGCTTCTCATAAAACCGGGTGGGCAAACGCATTCGTACCCGGATACAGTTGACCCGTCACTGTAACAAATATAACCCGGCCCACATAACCCATGTACTTGACAAACCTCTAGCAAAGCCACCCAAACAACAACCCATTCCTTCTTATCCGGGTCATAACTCAGGATCCGAAGGTTCCCATCATCTCCCAAGGTGAGTCTTCTGGTTCGAACCGACCCAAAATCCGATGAATAAGTCGGGTCGCCACTGTCCCGTATGACCCGCCCATCACTCTCAAGACTCAAAAATCCGTTACTCGAAGACCAATACGTATCCGACCCGTTAAAGACCAAATCCTTAGACCCGGTAAAGTTAAACTTCCCATTTCTGGACCTTAAAACAGTACTGCTGGTGATGTTCTGTGTAGGAAGAAAAGTGTCAGTCGGGTAATCAAAACTCTGCCAAGAACCAAACACTAAATTCCCATCATCTCTAAGCAATAACCTAGTAGAGTTAGTGGATTGGGTTGGCGGGTCGGGCCAAAAATTGGGGGTTAACCCAGAAGAAGTGCCATTGATGAGCTGAAGATCACCGTTAGAAGAGATGAACAAAGAAGCAGAGGATTGAAGAGGTGAACCCCAATTAGCAGACCAAACAATGGTGTGATTGGAAGAATCAGAGATGTAATTGGAGTACCAAATTGAGAAGATGAAGAGATTTGGTGAAATGGGTGAAGGATGAAAACCAGCAGAAAAGTTGGAATTAGGAGAAACAAGAGTTAGGTTTTGAGAAGGATGCCATGAAGAGTTTGAAAAGGAAAAAGATGAGAATGATTGAGGAGAAGAAAATAGTAGGAGAGAAAGAATTAAGATGGTGACTATTGAGAATGACATTTTTTTTAATTGATTTGTTTTTTTTTTTTTTTTTTTAATTTAGGAATTGAAGATGAAGGATATTGAAGATAAATATGATGCATTGTTTTGGATAGTGGTTTTATAGACACCAAGTTTTTGTTGAGGGAAGACTGAGTTGAGAGTAAACAAGTATAAAAATGATTTTTGGGGGGCACTGTCCTTCGGAATGATCTTTTATTTTTTATTAGCTAGGTAACATAATCTGACCATCATTTTTATTGAAGGTGATAATCAAACAATTATCCGTGTTTTGCAGGATAAATTCAGTTGTCCTTGGAAAATCTACCTGCTTATGGATGATATTCGCTCCATTCTCCGAGACTTTACGACCCACTCTTCTGCTCACGTATTTAGGGAAGCCAACAATTCTGCAGATTATATTGCGTCCCTCGGGCATTGGACCCCCACGCACATTGATATCGATCCTTTTTTTATGCTAAATTCTCTTATTTCCTAGCTTTAGATAAATCAGATTTTCTCTTCAAGAGAAAGAGATTTTGATTTTTTAAATGTTTACCTTTTCTCAAAAAAAAAAATCATTTACACCACGTCACTCCTAACTCACATCTTTGGCACATATTTTTAAAAAGAAATTTGAGAATATAAATAGATGAATTAATTAAAATAATTTTTACACAAGAACGAAACTATAAATTTTCGGTGTTAAAATAATGTCACTAAAATTCACTCATTTATATACTCAAATATCTTCTTAAGAATACTTTTCCAAATTATGCGTTGGGAACAATATGGAGCAAATGAGGCATTAGACTCACTCACGTATAGAATGTAAATCAATAGTTTTTTGTTTTTACTTTAACTTATTCGGAGTATAATTATTAGACTAGCTATGTACATGTATGCACCACTTTAGAATATGTCGTCGTTAATCAACCTATAGAAAAGCTAATAAAGCAGCGGACTATATTGCAAATCTAGGACATCACTTTAGTTCTATGACCTATTGGATGCACCCGTACGATTTTTCTCGTTCCCTTATCATCTGCAAAGATGCTCTTGGTTGGCCCGTTAAAGAGTGTCAATCGGTTTTCCTTTCCATAGAAAAAAAAAATGTACATGTATGCACCACAATCTCTTTCCCATAACTCATTCACACTCTTATCAAATTTTTTTATTTTTTCATGCATACTGGAAAGTTATTAAGAAATTGATAAAAATTAAAAAATTTCTTATTAGGCCATTTCTTTGGACTTTATTCCAAACATTATAAGTTCTCTTCATTTTTCTTAAGGTTCAATAATTTCAGTTCAATTCGTTTAAGTTCTCTTAAGTTCAGCTCACTTAAATTATTAATATTTTTATGAATAAACTTCTTGTTGTTGTTGTTGTTGTTGTTGTTGTTGTTGTTGTTGTTGTTGTTGTTGTTGTTCTTGTTGTTGTTGTTATTGTTGTTATCAAACTGATTATTCATTCTCTCTATTCATCTGCCTTATTTTAGTTTCTCTTGATAATACTTCCAATACAAAAAAAAAAAAAAAAAAAAAATCCCTTGTAGATGGCTAGCTCATTATGATTTTAAGAAGTTTTTTTATGAGCATTGCCATATTGGTGTGCATATTGATATTTGTAATAGAAATGTCCTTACTTATAATATTAAAGCTTGGCATAATAACTTTATTGGCTTTCTTTACTGTGAAAAAAAAGGATTACGGCTAGGTTAGCAAGAATCCAACTCGATCTTTCTAAGAAGCAATTGGATTTTCTTGCTAATTTAGAAGTTGAATTGGTGAAAGATTTTTCTGCTATTATTTATGAAAGAGAAGTTTCTAATAGGGAAAAAGGTTGGTGTACTGTGGACAACCAAAAGTGGGGTGACTCGAATATCAAATATTTCCACATTTTAGCTAAAATTAAAGACTCAAGGAAAAAATATTTTGCTCTAAAAAAAGAGAAAAATGAATGGATTCACATTGAAAATGAAGTAAATATTTGGCTAGAGATTATTGGATTTTTTGTCTTTAATAATACAACCTTTCAACAATTTGCAAACAACAATACAACCTATCTTTTTTTCGCGAATAATACAACCTTGTCCTCAATTTTGCAACCAATGACAGCCAACAACTCGAAATCCCCCACCCGCCGAAACCACCACAGCCACCCCCACCCCGAAAACCTCCCTCCCACCTCCAGCCACCCCTCCCAACGACATCCCCACCCAATTCCGACCACCCTCGCCCCTCCCTCGGCGCTATTCAAGCCCAGTCAACCCCCCTACCCCGTCCATGGCCACCCCGCCGCCCTCCCCCCACCCATCCCCCGCCCAGCAGCCACCCCATCCCCTTTACTTATTTCTTAATTTTTTTTCCCTTTTTTTCTGTTTTTATTTTTTATTTTTCCTTTTTTTTTTTATTTTTTTTTTTTAAAAAAAATTGCAACAACCAGTCAAAACTTGACACGTGTCCCAAAAACCTGTTTTATAAGTTAAAACCGGTTTTGTATCATTGGTTGCAAAATTGAGGACAAGGTTGTATTATTCACGAAAAAACGATAAGTTGTATTATTGTTTGCAAATTGGTGAAATATTGTATTATTGAAGGCAAATTTTTAGAATCAGGAAGTACTTTTGTTCTCATGTTAATAATAATAATTACGTCAATCATACGAACTCTAATGGTACATACATTTTGGATTCCCCTCATTTAAATGATGAGTTTAAAACGACTTTATTTTTGTTCAGTTCTATGAAATGTCATGATCCAGATGGTATTCAATCAAATTTTTATCAACATTTTTGGGACTTAGTTGAAAATGACCTAACTTGTTTTTATTAGGAATTTCTTCGTTTAAGGCAACATTCCTCATATTGTTAATGATACCCTTGCTTTAATACCAAAAGTAGATAACCTGTAAAAACCTAAGAATTTTCGTCCCAAATGGTTGTGCAATACGATTTATAAAATTATTTAAAAAAAACTATTGCGAATTGAATAGGATTAAACGCCTTCTCCATGATTTGATTTATCCTGCTCAAACTAGTGTTATTCCAGGTAGATTTATTAAAGAAAATATATTATTTGTTAAAGAACTAGCTCACTATTTTAAAATAAGGTTGAACAAAGAAACATTATGGCCCTTAAAATTGATCTTACGTACTAAGGACAATGATAGTTTAGAATGGGGCTTTATTCGAGATACCCTCATCTTTTATAATTTTCGCACTAATTTGATTGATCTTATTATGTCTTGCATAACGACGACTAGTTTCTTGGTTTTATGGAATGGTGAAATCACGCATACTTTTCTTCCTCCGAGAGGTATCAGACAAGGAGACCTCATATCTCCTTATATGTTTGTTCTATGTATGGAAAGACTTTCTATCCTGATAGAGAAAAATGTCCATAATAAAAGTTAGCAACCGATAACCTCCCTAATAATTTAAAGATATCTCATAACTTCTATACTGATGATGTCTTTCTTTTTGGTGAGACCTCTCTTGAGAATATGCGTGTTATTCTGGATGTTTTACACGAGTTGGGTAACAAATATGGTCTTTGGTTAAATGCCCCTAATTCTAGAATTATTTTCCCTCCTTTAATGAATTTTGCCTTGTGGACTGCTATTATAAAGGTCGGTAATTTTAAGAGTAATAATGACTTAGGTAAACATTTATGTGTCTCAATCTTACCTAATAAACTTGTAAAGAGGGATTATCATTGTAAAACCTCGCATTTTAGCAACGACGTTAACGGTGATAACGTCGTAAACAGACAGTTATCAATCGATTTATAATGATGAAATATAACTAAAACTCATGGAAATAATAATAAATATTATTAGTAATGGAATCCCAATTACAAAAGGTTAAACTAAACCAAAATCTAGTCCTGAAACTAGAAATAAAACTAACTGCAAAAGCAAAGAAAGAAAACATGGGCCTAGACGCTCAACTAACTCATCCCGCCTCTAGCCTCTATCCTGCTCACCTGCAAAATAGAATTGGGGGTCCACCATCAGTGGCGAGTGACTAGACTATCCCACTTAGAAGTAGGACCACATTACATACAATAATAGGGTTAGAACACAGGAACAACAACGATCACAGGATCAACAAATTCAACAACAGAGATAGCAACGGAAACATAACAATCATCAATAACAATATCATTCAAGTCCATTCAACCTAGAGCACACTCCTTCCAAGCTCAATACGCATAAACACCAGTTCAATGTCAAGACGACGCTCGTTCTACAACCGATAACAAGACTAACAAATTAATAAAGGACTTGCCATGCATGATTCATCACTGATGAACCGATTGACGCGCGATCTTTAACCGCTCGACACACGATCTTTAACCGTTCGTCATGACTCTGACTCACAATCAATCACACAAAACTTGCCCCGCACGATTCATCACAGATAAACCGATAAACGCACGGTCTTCAACCGCTCGACGCGCGGTCTTTAACCGCTCGACACGACATGACTCAACAAGACTCAAAGACCCAAAAAAAGCACCAAACAAGATCAAGCACTCGCCATTCATCAACACGCATCAACACTCCATACGAACCAACATTCTACTTCACGCATAAACCCAACCAAGATATAAATCAAGAATCAACAAGGTTAATTAACCAAAACAAGAATTAACAATCAAGCCTCACAATGAGAAAGCAACAAGCAAGAACATAAGATCTATCCTTTGCAACACACTACAACACGCATTAACGAGAGAACAAGAATTCAAACAATCATCATAATACTTCAAGATTCACAAGATTCAATAACAAGATTCACTTTCAAGATTCAAAATAGAAATAACTTTGGAAACAGTTTAGCAAGATTTATGAAATCAGTTCATAAACAAAGTAAAAATCGAAGCTTTTAATCACTAAAGAATTCAAATGGAACAAGAGTTAATCAATACAAGAATACATGCAAGAATCAAGATAAAAATTCATGCCTAACAACATATCATCACACGCATAACAAGATTGAAAATACCAACCAAGATCGTCACGAGATTATCAAGATTAAAATACCAGAACATCAAGAATATATCGTAGAATGAAATAGCTTACAGAGATCACACAAGAACATATGTTGATCAAGCAAGAAAACAAATCTAATCAACCTAAACACCATGGTTTTCATAATAAAATCACAACAATAACAACAACGTGATTCTAAGCCTAGTATTCTATGCAACCCAATCATAATCCTAAGTAGAAGAATCTAGTTACCTGAAGAGGAATCACACAAAAACACGCCCAAAGCTTCTCTTAACACGACACCACCACGGCCACGATATTTAGTTTAACAATCACGGCACAAACTATCACAATCTGCAAAATATTTCAAGTTAGATAGATTAAGATGGAAAGAATTGGAAAGAAAAGAGATTGAATCAAAAGTGGCCTTGAGGTCGTGTGATACCAAGAGGGAGAGAGTGTTTGCTTGAGCTTTTGATCATATGATAAGTAATGAATAAAGGGTGGGTTTTTGAATTATAAATAGGAATAAAAGGTTTTACTAAATTTTAGGAGAGGCTGCTAGATAATAGGAGTTAGATTAGGAATTGAATTTAAGGGAAAAGATGCTAGGAGTGCCGGCCATGGGGAGGTGGAATAGGGGTTTTGGGCTTGCTTCAATAAATACCAAATTAAGTCTTTTGGCCCAATTTAGAATGTTTGGTCTTTAAGGTTTAATTTCACACGAAATTTTACGGTCCAAAAATTCGGGTTGTTACAATCATGAGCTAATTGAAAAACCAAAAGTATGATCCAATCTTGGAAAGCAAATTTTTTTAACATAAATGGTTGTACTACATTGGTTAATGAAGTTTTAAATGCGTATCCAGCCTATGTTATGCAATCTTCTTTTCTTTCTATTAAGACTTTAAATGACATAGAGAATGCTTGTAGATGTTTCCTATGGAATAAGGTTGAATGCTCACATTATTTACCTAGTTATGCCTGGGTTAACGTTTGTTGTCCTATGAGAATTGCGAATTGGCGGGCTGGGTATTAGGCGTTTGAAGGAGTGGAACCTAGCTTTCATAGCTAAATTAGGATGAAAATTTATAAAGTATACGGAAAAAATGTGGGTTAAATTTTAAAAGCTCGTTATATTAAGAATTCTGATTTTTTAAACTCTTTTTCCTTATCTAATCACTCTCCATTGTGGAGAGCTATCCACAAAGGTCGGGACCTACTTCAAAATTTTTTTTAAGGAGTAGGATTGGAAATGACGAAGATATGTTAATTTTCTATCATTGGTGGGTGGAGGGTAGTCCTATTTATCAAGTTTTAACTAATGATGTGCCTAATTCATGTGTGCCCATTAGTGTGCATTATTACTAATGGAAAATGGGACGACCTTTCTTCTATTCAATAGTTCCTTCCTCAAGTTTTGATTCCTCTTATTCTTACCATACCTCTTCCCTCTGTCGCAAACACTAAAGATTGAAACTACACGAGTAATGGGAAATTCACCAAAAAAATCAGCCTACAATTTAGCATGTTCTTTTGAATCTAATTCTGTTGGCTTAAGTTTCATGGAAAAAATTATGGAAAGCTAAAAGACCTTTTAAATAGAAAATGTTAATGTGGAATGTGGTTCATGGTGAGATTCTCCCCACCATTGGCTCTATTCTTACCTCTACTATTACTAAGTTCTTTACAACTTATCCTTAATGTACCAATATGCTGTTAAAACTCATATGCATATTTTTTGTGACTGTCCCAAAGCTAGTATGATTTGGGGTATTTTTTTTAGAGATTTATACAACCTTAGTTTTGATCATAAATTTTTTATGGTTGCAACTGGATTGATTAGTTACATTTAAATCTGATCTCTCACAATGCGAACAATGGACGACTATTTTCTACACCAAAATTTGGCATTTTAATGCAACAGGAACAAATTCAATTG
The DNA here is from genome assembly GCA_951394345.1 of Salicornia ramosissima. Classification (NCBI taxonomy): domain Eukaryota; kingdom Viridiplantae; phylum Streptophyta; class Magnoliopsida; order Caryophyllales; family Amaranthaceae; genus Salicornia; species Salicornia ramosissima. The sequence goes on along the minus strand of OX596233.1, from coordinate 18,431,289 downwards.
GTATTTGAACTTGCTAACCCTCACCCACGGGTGGCTGGTAACAAACTTAAAGCAGATTCGTAATTCAAGCACCTTGCCGTTCAAGTCATCAATAATGCCACAGTGACAAACAAGGAAGCAATTAAGGCTTGCTTGGATCCCCCTGTAACGACCCGACTTTTGGTACGTTGTCGATCTCGTTTTCATCGACAAACCGGTTCATTACCAATCGCTTATAGGACCATAATTAATAGTTAACCAACTAATTTGAGTTAAAGGTCTAGCTTTTATTAATGGAAAAGGAATTATGAAAATCCTCTAAACAACTAATAAGGGAAAAACAGTCTAAACTTAACATAAAAAGGGAATCCTGGCCCAACAAGCTGGGCGAAAACAAAGAAATACTGAAATAAAAGACTAAAAAGGTTAACGAGCTAAAGCTAAACTCGCCACTGCACTCAACCCAAACCACGCTTCCTCTGCGCACTCAAACTTCAACTTCATTACCTAAAAAGGGGTCCACAATCAGTGGGGAGTAACTAGGTTGTTCCACTTAGAAGTGGAACCATAAAATACATAATAAGAGAGAACAGAGCAATCATAGCATAACAATCATGATAACAGGGGATTCTAACAATCATAATAATTCAACTCATAAATCAAAATCACGTAGTGGAAACACAGCAATCAATAATGCTTTAATCAAATTATCAAAGGTACAATTAATTATCAAATTATGCAAATTAATTATCCTACAATCAACATGTTTTGATTGTAGAATTTTCAAGCCTTGTTAAGCATGTTTTGATATGAAGTTATGATTAAAATTCTACAATCAACTTCCTATTCTATCAAATTATGCAAATTAATTATCCTAAATCTAAGTGGTAAGTCTAGTTACCAAATTAAGAAGGGAGAGGTTCGAAAATTGACCCTTGCTACACGGCTACTACTCGGCTAAACCACCTACAAAGAACAAGATTAATTAGTTTGAAATCAAGGATAGATAAAAGAAATTATGATTAAAGATTCTAAAGGATTCAATCTTTAATCACCTTTGAGGTTTTGAGAAAATAAAGAAAAGATTTTTGAGAGAGAGAGACTCGTGGGGTAGGTTTGATGTGGAGGAGAAAATGATTGATTTGATCAATTGGTTCAAGGTGGGAGGGTATAAATAGAAGTAGGCTTAAAGAATAGAAGGATTAATCAAACTTGTGGGCTTTTAACTTATTAACAATTATTAGCCCATGAGAGGGGAAATGGGCATAGAGGGCCGGCCAACACATCCCAAAATTGGGCTTTGGGCCCGAGTTGGATCAAGATTAAGAATAAGAATAAGAGAACCCAACCCAAATTCCTAAGTTTGGGCTTAGATTGGAAAAGAGTAAGCGATAAATCAACGAAATTTTCTAACCCAAAATCTCGGGTTATTACACACCCTACTCCAGGGTTTTTTTAAATTGAACGCTGATGGCTCTTGGTCCATAAACTCAATGGAAGCCACTGGGGGTGTAGTAGTGAGGGATCAAATAGGTAGATGGTATTGTAGGCACATAAAATTATATTGTGCCACATTAATTATATTTGCTCCGTTAAAAAGTCAAACGTTGACTTTAATTGTAAATGGGTCATGAATTAATTAATTTGGGCTCGTAATAACATTTGGGCTTATTTTAATTATTATGTATGTTTAATTTGAAGCCCCAATATTCAATAAGTAATAAGTTGGGCTTCAGGTTAAAAGAGAAATGGAATTTGACTACAGGCCCAAAGGAGCTCGGTTATTCCTAAAACCCTAGCAAAATGACTCTATAAATAGAGCATCATACCCATTCCTGAGGAGAAGGCAGAGCTAAGAAAAACTCAGCAAAGTGGAAATTCTCTCTCAAACAAGAAGCCCCATCAAAGGTGAATTCACTCTCAAATAAGAAGCTCCCTCAAAAGAAGAAAGTGAAAGAAACTCTTTCAACACCGGGAAGCCGACCAATCAAGTCATCAAGCATCCAACAAAGGTGAAGAAAGTAGAAGAAACATTTTCAACCCAGGAAGCAGACAAATCAAGTCGTCAAGCATCCGTCAAATTGCTCTTAATTTTGAGAATCCTTCCTTGAACGAGAACAAGCCGGTGGCCCTCATTCAAGTCAAGCTGCAAAATTCTTTTAAAGTTCATTTTGTTGTGGAAATCGAATCACTAGAAGAAATAGAGTTGTACCCAAAAACATTCTTTGATCAATATAAATTATTATTTGTTTCATATTTTTATTTCTCTTCGCAGATTTAAAAATTTGTGTTAACAAATTTTTGGCAAGCCCGGTGGGACAACTCTACTACTCATCTCTTTTTCCACAAACAGCTTCAAAAAAGATGGTCTCAAAGAACAACGCTTCATTCGCCACTAAGAAATCGGTGGGTGACAAAGTGGTCTCTGACAAGCCAGGAGGAGGTGTCTGCACTAGAGGAATGAAACAAGCCCTTGTCTCTGCTGCTGCTTCAAGTCTGCGTTCTGCATCTGTTCCGACCAAACCTCGGAAGGCTCATAGGGCCCCTGATCAGCTTGTTGCACTTCTTGTTTTCACAACTCGTGAGAATGCCATGTATGACTCCAATTTGCGCGATGAATTTCTTATTGGATCGTCCTCTGCAGCGTCTGACGGAGATTCATCCAACAAGCGTTCCCCCAATGATGTCGCAGCGGTTATGGTGACTGAAGCTAAAGCCGTCGAGGAATAACTTGTTGAGATGAAGACTCTTCTTCAAAAAGTACTGAAGGATGGAGAGGAGAAAGATGCTCAAATTAAGCAACAAAAAAAAGAGATTGCCTCTTTATCAAAGAAACTTGAAGAAATTCGCCATGAAAAAACTGAGAGTGAAGGTGAAAACAGTGAGCCTGAAGAAGATGAAAATTCTGACAGTCGACACAAGTCAGTTACTGCAAAACAGCTGCAGGATATGATAGCTAGTGCAGTCAAATCTCAGATTGGTGGAGATCCGCGCAACAGTGGTCGTTATGTGAAGCCTTACTCTAAGAGGATCGATAGGTTGCAAATGCCAAGCAGTTATCATCCACCGAAGTTTCAACAATTTGATGGAAAGGGGAGCCCGAAGCAGCACATCGCTCACTTTGTGGAGACATGCAACAATGCCAGGACTTCAGGAGATCTGCTTGTTAAACAATTTGTGCGATCTCTCAAAAGCATTGCTTTTGATTGGTACACTGATTTACCACCAGAGTCTATTGACAATTGGGATCAGATGGAAATAGTGTTCCTGGACAGGTTCTACAGCACCCGACGTGCCGTGAGCATGGTCGAGTTAACTAACACCAAACAATGGAAAGATGAGGCACTCATTGACTACATCAGCCGATGGCGTGCTAATAGTCTCGAGTGCAAGGACCGTTTATCGGAAGCTTCTGCAGTTGAAATGTGCACTAACGACATGGACTGGGATTTATTGTATATTCTGCAGGGAATCAAGCCAAAGTCCTTCCAAGAGTTAGCAACACGAGCACATGACATGGAGTTGACTATTGCCAGTCGCAAGACTATTTCTTCTGAATACTCGAACGACAGGAAGGATTTTAAGAAGACGGATAAATCTTTAAATAGCTCTATTGAGGGATCAAATGTTGTCTCCACTTCAACTATAATACAGATTTCTGCAAAGCCAAAATCTTTGTACGAGATGGGCTCGTCTTCAAGGGACACCAGGAAGGAGAGGCCTACTTTGAAGGAACTCCAAGCCAAGAAATATCCATTTCCTGATTTCGATTTGGAGGGAATGATGGAGGATCTCCTAGAGAAGAAAATCATTGAACTCCCGGAGTCCAAACGCCAACGGAGAAAGGTAGAACATCTGATCCAAATTACTGCAAGTATCATCAGTTGATCAGTCATCCGATTGAAAAATGTATCACCCTCAAAGAAAAGATCATGCACCTAGCAAGGGAAGGGAAGATCATCTTAGATGATGATGAAGCCACAGAGGCTAATCATGCATCTATCTCTCTTGAATATATCCTATGTTCATGTTCACTCCATCCAGTTAGGTAGCTTAGAACCAGTGGTGGTGCAAGTGCTTCAACAACCAAAATTAAACTTAGATTGTGACAATTCTGCTCTTGAGAGTCCTGAGGAAGACGTGGAGGGGTGGACGTTGATTGTGAGAAAGAAGCCAAGGAGGAAAGTTGTGGCACAACCTCTGCTACCGTGTCAAAATAAGAATCCACAAAGGAAGAAACACAAGCAACTCCAAAGGAAAAAAGGAAGGCCGATTCAACTAACAAGTTTCAAACTCTGCCAAATAGTTCTCCTGCCTAGGAAGGACGTGTACCAATCACGTTAGAGGAGTTCTTTCCAAAGGAATAATTTTGCGAAGTTTCAGTAAATGCAGTAACATGTAGCCTGGCTGAAGAAGGGAAGAGCCAAAACATAGAAAGGCAAACCAATGAGGAAGGGCTTAGTCACGAGCCTAATGCAGATAGAGACTAAAAAATTCTCGCATTTCTTGATACAGTTCCGTCACATATGGGTTGGTGCAAGGCTCTTTCACTCCCAGAAGAGACCACGGATAGGGAGGTTGAAACAAGCAAAGCACCAAATTCTCTTGAAAACGGGGGGCAATCCGCCGTAGATGAGTTCAAGAAGGATGATTTGGTACCGTACCATAGGCACGCTTCACTAGTACTAAGTGAATTTGAAAGCACAGTGTTAGAGCATGTTCCAAGGAGTGCCAACAAGGTGGCTGACACGCTTGCAAATCTTGCAGCCACTTAGGCACTGGGGGCAGAGGATTATTTGTCTATTCCAGTTTGTAATCGATGGGTTGTTGCACCTTCTAAGTTTGCGACAGAGAAGAAGACTAATGTAGTCTCTGTTTTTGAAGTATCCGAAGAAGATTGGCGCCAGCCTCTCATAAGCTATCTTATGCATGGAAAGTTGTCGAATGATGCTAAACATAGGACGGAGATTCGCCATCGTGCAGCACGCTTCAAATACTATAAAGGGACTCTTTACAACAGCAAATTCTTGAAGCGCTATTACCCGTGAAGTAGTAATGTAACGACCCTGATTTTTGTTGGTATTTCTGTCGTGTATTTATTTGTATTTATGTGATTTTATGTATGGTCCAAAATTTATTTTGGACTATTATTTTATTTTATGTGAATAATTTCGATTAAATTCGAAATATTTTATTTTGGTTGATTATTATTTATTTAATTATTATTTAATTAATTGGAATTTTTATTATTTAATTTTCTAATTAATTATTTAATATTGTTGGGCCAAAAATGATTTAAGCATGATTAAACATGCAAGAGTGCAATTAGCCCAATTGATCACGAAAGCCCATTTTGGCCCTATCATAGCCGGTTTTCCCCCCTTATTATGTGGCAAGTTTTGCCACTTGCCATGCATTCACACCTTAACTAACCTCTATATATAGGAGAGTTAGTAAGGTTTAAACATCATTTTGCTCATTTGCCATCCTAAACACATTTGATCATTAAAAACCAAACACAAACACTCTCCATTCCTCCATTCCACACGCCTATTAGGCTTATTCACCATCAATCCAACCAATTTGTTCATCATCAATTCTAAATTTAAACTTAAAGATTCAAACTCCATTGATCTTTAAGTATTCAAACACAAATTAATCTTCATTGCCATTTATCAAGACTTGGGTATTTGGTTCGGTTTTGGGTTGGGACTCGTGTGGGTTGTTCGTGTGGTTCGAGTGGTGGCACGAGTTGAAGACAGTGCTGGCCGTGGTTGGTGGTTCGTGTGGAGCCGTGTATGAGTTGGTGCAGCCATAGGGGTGGCCGTGTAGTGGGCAGCCGTGCAAGTCAAGTGGTGCCGTGTGCAAGAATCGTGGTGGTGTTCGTGCAGCCGTGCCGTGCCTGTGAGCCGTGTGGGTGCGAATTGTTGGGGCCGTGTAGTTCAAATTCCGGGCTGCAAGTTGTGTTGAATTTGTGTTCAATCCTTAATACCGTAACATACTTTCTCAATCTAGTTGGTATACTATGATTCATAGTATGGATTAAATGATTAGATTAGACCGTTTTGATGTTTTGTAACCATGTTTATGTATGGATTATATTTTGATTTTGGGTGATGAATTATGATGATTTCTACTTGATTTTATGAATTTCATGATTGATTATGTTAGTGTTATATTTGATGTTGTTAATGTTCAAGTTTTATGAAGTTTTGATGATAGGAAGTTGATGAATTTTATTGTTGAACTTGATTGATTTTATGCGTGTGATATGATGAGTTTGGGATGAGTTCTTGAATCTTGAATGAGTTCTTGGTTGAAGTTCTTGAATCTTGGATGAGTTCTTTTATGAGTTCTTTGAGTTCTTTATGAGTTCTTGGTCGAGTCTTGAAAGTTAAAGAAAGTTAGTATTAATTAAAGAAAGGTTAAAGATTGTTTTAAGAGGTTCCAAGTTTGTTGGTTTACATGTTATTTCTTGAGTCAAGGCGTAAGATGCAACTTAAGAATTAACTAAGAATGTAAACTTCGATTTAAAGTTAAGATTAGCTTGATTTCGCTACTAGACGCCTAAAACTTAGAGTAAGATTCTAGGTATTTGGGTTAAGACGTTGCCCCTATCCTATCCGCGGTATTGGGATAGTTGGTGGTCTTACTATGTTGTCTTCAGATATGGATTTCCAGTAAGATTGGTTTCATGGGGTTGGGAGTAAGATTCTCAATCCTGGCATAGTAGAAAGTTCGATCGCGTAAGATGCGTTCGTACGTGCATAGTCCGGTCTAGTATGTGAATGATTGCGCCAAAGTTAAAGATTTGTTAATTAATGGTTAAGTTAGTCGTGTAAGCATGATTAATTGTTGTTGTTCGTTGATGATAGTATGATATGTTGGTTCGCATGTTTTGATGTATGATGTACGTTTGATTTAGTTGTATGATTTGTGCTATGTTCATGTGTATCCCCGTTAGGGTGGGACAGTTATGTTACTCGCCACTGACGGTGGACTGTTGTTGTTTTTCAGGTAATTCTGATGATGAGGTTCTTGCTTAGCTTTGGGTTGGGCGAGCGTCGTTGTTATTTATTCGTTGCTTTATTGTTTTACGATTTTCCTAGTTTTGGACTATAGTAGTAGTACTAGTGTATTTTTCTAACTCTGACATATATTTGGAGTTTACACTTGTTAGTAGTAGTAATATGGCATTTGGGATTAGATATGTACAATCTTGTGGGTGTTGTACTTTTGGTTTAGTATATATATATTCATTTTTGAGGTTTTGTTTTTAATTTTAAGTATTTTAGTTTGTTATATCTGACTATTCGACTCGTCGGTTTCTTCCGCGCCGGTTTAAGCGAGTCGGGTCGTCACAAGTAAAGTAGGTGTGCTCCTAAGCAAGAGCCTTAAACTGCACATATAATAAAGTTGGTTAAGTAGTAGTGTTGGAACTACGTTGGCTTGATCCTTCAGGATTACTTTCTTGTCATCTTGTAGGTACGTAGGCAACTTGGGTAATTTATCTACTCAAGTGCAGCCACATTGTCGCAAAAAAAAAAAAAAAAAAAAAAAAAACTTGTGTCGAACTACGTTGGCTTGATCTTGCAATATAAATGTGTCTTGCAAGTACGTAGGCAGCTTGGGTAGTACAAAAATTATTGTTCAACTGCAGCCACACCAAAAAAAAAACGAAAAGAAAAAAACTTATTATTGTAAATAAATGCTCCTGGCCCGCAAGAGTTTAAACTGTGAACGGCTAAATAATAATAAATAAATTTTATTATTCATATTGAATGGTCTACAAATAATGATAATGCTTTGAGAAGTCTAAAAAAAAGTAATAATAAAAATAAATATACATAAAAAATTATTATTATTATGGTTCACACTGGAAAGACTTCAGGGAATTGTAAGCGTTCTCGAAATTCTCCTGGCACTTCTTCCTTTGTGTTGTAACTTCTTTAGCTTCAACAATAGCCATCTCAAGGGAGGAGCGAGATAAGGGAGACTTTGGAATCATCCAATACAGAAGAGAGTTCAAATTTCATCTATTCTAAAAGCTTGAGCTTCTCCTTTAATTCGTCACATTCCATTTCAATTTTTTGGAATTCAGCATTTTGCGTTTTGATCCTCTCTTCTTCTTTCATCTTAGAGTCCACAACGACATCCAAACGTGATCTTAAGTTGAAAAGTTGTTTTTCAAGGTTTGGTAAGGAAGACTGATCAGTGTCAGACAATTTTAGGGTATGAAGAGCATGAGCATGTCCGATATAAGCTTCCACATGTTCACGTAGGCCTTTAATATCAATGTTATTCTTATCAATGTAATCAAAAAGCTCATTAAGTTCTGGAGTTAGTTTATGGATGCCATCAAGAGGAGTCTTCAACAACTTAGTCTTCATTTGTTTGGCCAAGAAACAGGCAGTACAACGGTCGACTTCTAAGATTATATCCCGCGCTTTAAAGGGTGGAAGCACTGTGGAGACCAGAGGATCATCTTGGGTGGTCTTTGGATCTTTTGCTATGATACTAGTTGTGGAATGTAGAGCCATGGGACCACTCGCTTCAGCAATTAAATCCGAGTCAATGGAGGCGAAACTATTGTTGCACGCCCTTAATTCTGCGGCGATATCAAGATCATCCTGGTAGTTCAACAAAAGGATAAGTACAAAAATAAAATAAAAATAAAATAAAAAATATGTAAAAAAACCAAGAGGTATCAGGCTAAGACTACTTTTTGATCGTCATCAGGATATGAGTCAGCTTCTTCTACTCCAAATATATCTTGGAATATATTCCTTGTTTCGTCTCCAGATGACTTACGATGGGATTGTGGGTCGATGACTTTCCCACTCTGTAAGGGTGATTTTCGCGGTTTATGAGATGAGGACTTGCGTGAAAGCTTGATTTTTCACAATGTTCTCACCGTCATTTGAATGGAAGGGAGCTCTATCAGTCTTCTCCAAAGATGAAGTGTTGTCAGATTTCCTTTTCCTGGATTCGCTTGTTGATTGAGGCAATGAGAAGTCTGCAGATTTTGTAGAAAGAGCATAAATTGATGGCCACCAAGAAGTAAAGGAAGAAGTTACTCGAGTTTGAATACGACTATCATGGGCAAGAATTAGGAAAGAAGAATTTGTGCCAACTCGAACAATCGTCTGGAATAGGGACCACAGTTGCTGCAATGATATTTCTTCTGTAGGGAGCTTCATTGTGCTAGGAATATCTTGACAAAATCCGAATTGACGACTAAATCGATGAGGACTATAGGGTTCGATCACATAATTATTTTCAAATCTCAAAGTAAGGTAGCAAGACCTTATTGAAAATAGGAAATCGGTTTCCCGTTTTGTCAAACTAGGGTCATCAGTAAGTTTCGCTTCATTGGTGTCATTCATCGAGTTACCGAGCCACTTAATGTTTTGTCCCGAGCGGATGAGGGTCTTGGCTTCTACATTTGTAAGTGCTTTAACGACGCTTGAACCATGATATGCAATCATCGCCGCAATAGCGAAGTTGTGGGCAGTCCTGTGGTGGCTGTCGAAATATTTAGCTGTCCAAACATAAACATAGTGAGCTGGGAAGTGTCCACGATGTTGTCCCGGAGTCGGAGAGTTAGAAAGCTCATTTAAACCTCGGTAGATGCTAGCTAGAACTGGTCCAGCAAGTGAAATCCTTTGCATGCTTGCAAGTTGTGATGTAGGTTTGAACACACTGGGGCGAACGCAACCTATGTCCTTCACGGGCAAAACAAACGCACAGATCCAACAGGATAGGAAGGCAGCAAGATAGGTCTGCTTGCGTTATTCCTTTGGAATGCCCAAGATAGTAAAAGCTTCGTAAGCTGTGCCCCAGTTTTTAGGCTCTCCAAGATCAGAGAAGTCTTGCACGACTGCAGGCCTGTCTTTTAATGAATACTGCTCGGATCCTCTGAACCAAAAACGACACCATTCCTCAAAGGTAGAATTTAATCTCCCGGACTTAGACGTTATGTGCTAAAGAGCTGCAAACATGTACCTGCAACTAAAAGGAAGAAGTTGTCTACCATCTTTGGAGTCTTCCAATTTGAGGGCGTCAGGGACGACTTCATCATAGAACATGCCAGTTATAGGAAGACCGCCAAGAGTCGAATGTCCCATAGACTAATAGAGGTCTCGCCGGCTTCAGTAAGGAGCGTGTTTTTTGCAGGGCACCAGGACTCGGAAAAGTGTTGCATCATCGAAGATTTGCATTCATAAAGCAACATTGAAGCATATACAACTCCTAGGAGGTCCAATTTTGAAAGTACAATCTTGTAGCGGTAGATAATATCCTCTAACCACTCCCAATAGCGAGGAATGTATGAAAACTCCACTCCATATCTGAGCCTCGGGGACCAAGTTGCTTTTTTTTTAAGGATACGGTGTTGTAGCGTGCTAGTGCTTCTTTAACTTGGCTCTTCTGATGATGGGATAATTTTAAGGCGACTTTGGATAGCTTGCTCGATTTCCAACATTTCAAATTGTCAGGGTTGTAATTAATTGGCTAGTTCTCGGCAAGAGCTCCGGTAATGGGAGAAAAGACGAGAAGTGTCAACTCCTTGACTTCGTTGTTGTTGTCTTTCACCACTAAGAAAGAGCCTTCAGAAGTCTTGTGGGAATCAAATTTTACCATATTTACCTGAGAAGGGTAACGATAAATAAGTAAATAATGATAAGTTTTATTTTATTTTATTTATTTATTAATTTAAAAAAAAAAAGAAAAGAAAAGAAAGAAAGGCACGTGTAGTAGTAACACTTTATTCACACAATTCTTCTTGTAATTCTCATTATTATAATATATAAAAAAAAAAGAGAAACGAGAAAAAGAAAAAAAATATCAGAAAGAAGAGTATACGAGTAGCAAGCTAGCAGCACCAACAGAACAACACGATGGTCCGGTTAATGGCGGACTTTCTGAAGATCGAAAAGCGTTTCCCGCAAAGCTGGCACACCAACAGTGACACGGTAAGGTTCGGACGCCCCGCCAGATAATGCTTCGACAGACAGTCTGGAAACGGAACTCTGTCGGACGGCGAGCCACACGGCGAGTCTGTAATTACGGTGACAGATGGAGGATCGTGCTCCGACTGACAAAGAACGCGGGCTATGCTCCAGGCTGATGTACGCTGCAGACGGTACACGGTGCTCCGGTGAACGACGGTACAACAATGACATAATAAGGATTCTCCGATGTAGTCTCGAGTAGGGCCTGTGTACTGTAAGTCGGGAAAGCTTGAACAGTGTTCGAGGGAACTATGCCAAAGTATAGGTCGAACGGATTCAGTGTGTTGGTTGCACGTCCTGTCGATGCTCTGTTCAGTTGATTAGAATTTGAGGTTGTTTTCCTATAATAATGGATGCAACTGTATATTCCAAAAAGAAGAAAAAAAATTATAAAAAAAAAGATAAAACATGTTAAGGAAGAAGATGCACCTGAAGGCTTCAATACGACAAGAAGGGTGGTTAATAGGAATTTTTTTTTTTAAAAGGGAAAGTACCAAGTAATGAAGGAAAAGAAAGAAAGAAGAAAGTTAAAGAAGAAAGACAACGGTGGTTGAGGATGATGATCCCAATGAACAAGCCTCTATTTATAAGCTACAAAAACACAAAGTTTGTTATTCTGCAGATATATTTTATCCAATCACAGAAGAGGAAAATTTTTTTTTCCTTAAATATTCTCAAGATATATTTCATCCAATCAAATAAGAGGAAAAAAAAAATTCCTCCTTAAATATTCTGCAGATATGTTTTATCCAATCAGAAATAAAATCGACTTTTGAAGTCAGAAGAAAGAAAAAATCGACTTTTATGTCAAAAGAAAAAAAAATCCATTTTTTTTAAGTCAGAAGGAAAAAATTTGACTTTCAAGTCAGAGAAAAAATTGACTTCCAAGTCATCGAACAAAAAATGACTTCCAAGTCATAAAATAAAATAAAAAAATGACTGCCAAGTCATAAAATAAAATAAAAAAATGACTGCCAAGTCATAAAATAAAAAAGACTGTCAAGTCATAAGATGAAAAAAAAAGACTGCCAAGTCAAACAAACAATGTCGAGACCCTATCACGGTAAACACTTCAAGTTATGTACGTGACACAGTCTCGAGGGGGCAATTTGTAGGCACATAAAATTATATTGTGCCACATTAATTATACTTGCTCCGTTAAAAAGTCAAACGTTGACTTTAATTGTAAATGGATCATGAATTAATTAATTTGGGCTCGTAATAACATTTGGGCTTATTTTAATTATTATGTATGTTTAATTTGAAGCCCCATTATTCAATAAGTAATAAGTTGGGCTTCAGGTTAAAAGAGAAATGGAATTTGACTGCAGGCCCAAAAGAGCTCGGTTATTCCTAAAACCCTAGCAAAATGACTCTATAAATAGGGCATCATACCCATTCTTGAGGAGAAGGCCGAGCTAAGAAAAACTCAGCAAAGTGGAAATTCTCTCTCAAACAAGAAGCCCCATCAAAGGTGAATTCACTCTCAAATAAGAAGCTCCCTCAAAAGAAGAAAGTGAAAGAAACTCTTTCAACACCAGATAGCCGACCAATCAAGTCATCAAGCATCCAACAAAGGTGAAGAAAGTAGAAGAAGCATTTTCAACCCAGGAAGCATACAAATCAAGTTGTCAAGCATCCGTCAAATTGCTCTTTTGAGAATCCTTCCTTGAACGAGAACAAGCCGGTGACCCTCATTCAAGTCAAGCTGCAAAATTCTTTTAAAGTTCATTTTGTTGTGGAAATAGAATCAGTAGAAGAAATAGAGTTGTACCCAAAAACATTCTTTGGTCAATATAAATTATTATTTGTTTCATATTTTTATTTCTCTTCGCAGATTTAAAAATTTGTGTTAACAGGTATATGGGCTTCATATTTAAATTTAGAGTTCTCCCCTCTTGATGTCGAATTACTTGCCATAAAAAATGGACTCATGATTTGTAAGGAACATGGCACGTTGATAATTTAACTCTCGAAACTGACGCTCAATCAATTAAGAATATGCTTCAGCTGCCTAGGGCCTTGTGAAATCATGAACTTGGAGTGATAATCGACGTTGTGATCGAGCTAATGGATGAGCATTAGAATTTCAAGCTAACTTGGGCTAAATGGGAAGTTAACAACCATGTCCATCCAATTACCAATACAGTATTTGATATGATAGAAGACATATTGATTCTCATGGAGGCCCCTAATCGTCATTAGAGGGCCTAACAAACTGATCTCACTAGATGTATCGATACTTGATATTGGGATTTCTAGTTCTCTTTTGGATTTTACCTACTTATCTTCAAAGTTAGGGATGTCAGTTTGGGTTGGAACCCGTTGGGTTAACTGAATTGACCGTGACCTGAACTGAAATAAACTGAACTGAAAGTAACCCGTAACCTGAAATTGACCTGAACTGAAGTGACCTGAACTGTTATTGGCCCGTGAACTAATGACCTGAACTGAACTGAACTTGAACTAAAAGTAACCTGAACTGAGGATAACATGTCCCAAACCCGAAGATTTATTAAATTGGACTAAATTGGACTGAACTGAAATCAACCCGTTACATTATTTGACCTGAACTGAAATTTTATTCAACTTGAAAGTAAATTCATATCACAATTAGCATATTAAGAATTTTTTTGTGTTTTATGATCAATTTTTATCGTAATGGACGCTCCAAAATAACCCGATGTAAACTGTTGACAACCTGAAACATACCGTTTCTTATCGTTGAACTGTATTAACCTGAACCGTTTTGGACTGAACTGATACTAGCCTAACCATTATTAATGACCTGAACCTGAACTGAACTGTCACTGAGAAAAAGACAACTTGTTAGGACCTGCTACCGAAATGACCTAAACTGAATTGAACTGAACCGTTGGACTAATAACCTGATTTAACCTGAACCGAAATTGAACTGAACCCGTTTGGGTCAACCCTAACCTGTACCGTTAACCCGTTTTAACATCCCTATTTAAAGTTGTACCTTATTTATTATGTCTGTTATGTTCAGTTTTTTAATGACCGCTTGTTGCTTTTGTATGTACTCCCTCCGTCCCTTAATGATTGCCCCATATTGACTTTTGCTACTGTTCATTTGGTAACTTTGACTCTCTATAATTCTATACATGTAAGGAAAAATATAGTCAAATGGGATCTCGTTTGATTCGGCTCAATATGTAGTTTTTTAATATGTAATGCTTATAATTTTTTATTATATATCTCAAGATATTTTCATTTAAAGATGTGTTTCGGGAGATGAGAAAAAGTAAATGAGGCAATCTTTTAGGGACGGAGGGAGTATGAACTTTTTGAACTCATTCCAGTGGATTGACTTTCACTTTAATTAATGAAGAATTTTTCATTTTTTTTAAAAAAAATAAATATGCAGGTCCCTAGTCCTTGGTGTCTTCCCTGACAAGATCTAGTGGACTAGCTGTTGGTGGAGGAAACTGTATTGGATGAACTATCTATTGATGAGCAATGATAAACTCTTAGCTGCTAAATGTATTTAGCAGTTTTTGAATGAATGTCATAATTATTGTCCCGTGCAACACAATTATTGTCCTGTGTAACACAATTATTGTCCCAAGGGTGTCGTTTATTGTCCACGTATTATTTTGGCTTCACTTGTACGCGGGACCACTTCCATTTATTTCTGACACAAATGGAGCAATATGATTGGTTGTGAAGTTCCTAAATGCATATAGCAGCTAAGAGTAAATACTTACTCATCTATTGATGTGGAGATACCCTGGTCGGGAGCAACTTTGGTTGCCACGACCAAAACCCAAAGAGTAGCCTGCTTGGTATCACGAGCCCAGATCTTGGTCGGTTCGGAATGAGAATTTGGACCATTAATGACAGTTCACGTACAGAAATTAAGTGAGTTATATTTAAACTAGAAGATGAGGAGAGACTGAACTAGCTTATAAGTCTAGGAGTTACTCCTCCTATTACCAATTGGTTTTAGGATAGAACCTCCTATGGCTTGTAAGTAACATAACTCTCCTCTTCTATATTGGGTTGCCTAGACCCATTTCTAATATTCAATCAAATTTAACATGATATCAGAGCCTAGGTTGTGGTTTTCTTTTAAACTGGGTATTATTAAGCACTGGAAAGACACTCACTAGTGAGGGGGAGTGTTGAGCCCCATATGCTACACTAGTGAGTGTCCCACTGAGGAGAGACTGAACTAGCTTATAAGTCTAGGAGTTACTCCTCCTATTACCAATTGGTTTTAGGATGGAACCTCCTATGGCTTGTAAATAACATAACTCTCCCTTCTATATTGGGTTGCCCAGGCCCGTTTCTAATATTCAATCAAATTTAACATGGTATCAGAGCCTAGATTGTGGTTTTCTTCTAAACTGGGTATTATTAAGCACTGGAAAGACACTCACTAGTGAGGGGGAGTGTTGAGCCCCATATGCTACACTAGTGAGTGTCCCACTGAGGAGAAACTGAACTATCTTATAAGTCTAGGAGTTACTCCTCCTATTGAATTGGGTTGCCCAGGCCTGATGTCAAATGGTTACATGATAATAAGAGTGATTATTTAAAAGATAAGAGAGCTGTAGCTAAACAATTTATTTAAAAAATCCATAAAATTCAGTTTAAAACCCAAAGGTATAACAAAATACATATACTACAGAGAATAAAACTAAATAAATTTGAATAGTTTTTTTAGCAGGTTATTTTTTATGCATAACAAAAAAAATCGAGAGAGAAAAAGTAATCGGGTTTGCGATAAATAAGGTGTTAATGTGAAAATGAAAACCTTATTCAAATTTTTTTCCCCAAAAGAAAGCCCATTCAATTGAGTCAACTGTAAATAAGCTAATGCAAGATTATGCTTAGGGAGTAGATCTGTCAAACGGGTCGAGTTGGTGTAAAATATTTTCAGGTTCGAGTTTGTTCACACAAAATTTCGAGCCTAAATAAATAAGACAGGAAATAAAGCAACAAATGAATTTTATTAATAATTTGAGTGCGGGTACAATCTCTGTTACAAGTTAATATAAAAATAAACTAAGTCCTCTGATGCTGTTTTACAACTGCAGGTCGTGTGACGTTGTCACACTAATTTGAATGTAGGTTGACGTATTGCAACGTCAGCCTAGATTCGAATGCTGTTTGAACGTATTCAAACACTTGTTTGAGCGTATTCGAACGTTTGCTTGAGCTTGTTTGAATGAGAGCTTCTTGAAGTTTGAATTTCACTCGAATTTGTTTGAATGCCTCTGATCATTTGACACAATTTAGGTGTTTAGTAACTAATTGCAGAGAGAACTTGAGAGAATTCTTGGAGAGAAGTTTTGAGTGCCTTTCTCACAATGAACTTTCTTTTTTTTTTTTTAATAAGGGAGAGGGTTATATTTATAGAAGTAGGTAACCTCTATACGGGCCCTTAGCTAGTGTTTGGGCTTTGATGAATTCGGCCCACTTTGATTATATTGGACTCGGTACTTGGAGGATTTGGTCCACTTTCCCGTTTTCTGTCCTTTTAATATTTTATTTGGACCGGTATCATAAAATGGTTCAAATATTTATGATGACCCGAATTACATTTGTAGAATTCAAAAAACATAAATTAATTACATCGAGTTAACAATATTATTTTACTCTAAAATAATTAATTAATTTAATTTTAATTTGACACTTACAAAATTTTAGTGTCTACAAATTGCCCCCTCGGGACCATGTCACGTACACCATTTGGGGTGTTTGCTCTTGACAGGGTCTCGACTAGCCTGAGTTTGATTTGATTTTTTTTTTTGTGGTACCACGTACACAATCCGAGGTGTTTACTTGTGGCAGGATTTGATCATGAGAGAGTCTCGACATGTCAACTGATTTTTTGTCTGACTTGGAAGTCGAATGTTTTTTCTTCTGACTTGAAAGTCAATCAAATTCGTTTTATATAACTTAGTAGTCAATTTGTTTTCTGACTTAAAAGTCAATCCTTTTTTTGTTCATTTTGGATCAGTTAGTAATAATCATACTGAAACACAGATCTGTAGGGTTTGTATCCTGAATTAGATAAAATTTGTCAAGTCCTTAGAAAAAATCCATCCTTTACCTAACTCATTTGAACCTTTTTGGGCCAAGGGCTTAACAACTTGACACTAGGGCTTGCATTCGGTACTTATTTAAACTGATCAAAGAGCCAATAGTCAGCACCTCAATTAGGTACGTGATTTCTTGCTCTCCTCTTCGTTTTTTTTTTTTTTTTAAAATATTTTTTTTTCCAAATTGAATGTTGATGCAGTGATGATGATTGCTTGCCATTGCTTTTTTGTTTTGTTATTATTATTGTATTTGTTGATGTTCCTTAGTCAGCCGCCTCCTTCTTCTCTGTAGTAATTCTTTGAACCTTTCTTTCTTCTTCTTTTTTTTTTCTTTTCGTTTTTTTTTTCTTTTCTGATGGTGATGAATTGATGTAGTGATGATTGCAAATGATTGCACATGATTGATGTAGTGATGATTATCACACTTTCGTTTTTTTTTTCTAAAGAAAATGTTGTGATGATGAATTGATGATTGCATATTGTCTCTGATGAATCCCTTTTTTTTTCTTTTCATTCGATTTTTTTTTTCTTCTTTTTTTTTTCTTTTCAATTTATTGGTATTGATGATGATGGCCGCAATGATGTCACATAGCCCTTCCCAATTTCACACTTGTAATTATTGGCTTATTGCTTACTGCTTATTTATATAACTTGGTAGTCAAAAGTTTTTTTTTTTTTTTATATGACTTGGTAGTCAATTTGCTTACTACCAAGTTATAATATGTAGCTTTTCTGATCTTCATTTTTTTACAGTAAAAAAAAAGTGTTCCTTTTTCACTAACAGTTCAAATCAAGGATTGATATGAAATCATGATTGAAATAACCTGCTAATATGAATTTTTATTTTTTATTTTTAACCTGCTACCGTCAAGGATCTATACGTCATCCTGCCATTTTTATTACATCTTTTTTGTTTATTATTATTTTTTTTCTACGACTAATGAAATCAATGATTGCATTCATGTTTTGGTTGCTGATGTTCGTCATCCCTCTTCATTCACCGTCTTTGGATTTATTTTTATTTATTATTATTATTTATTTTTTTTATTTTTTTATTATTTTTTTAAACAGTATCCACCAACTGATTAAATAAGCATTAGTCAAAATCCAACACCCTTGCGAATTGATCAGTAGCTATAGTGGTAGAGGTACCATATTTTCTACACACCCTTATATACCTTTATTTTGTGTTGTATATGTTTCTGCAAAACACATATATATATATATATATATATATTTTTTTTTTTTTTTACACACTAAGGTGTTGTATACATATATATTTTTTTATGCACAACATATATATTTTTTGGCATTCTTGGTTGGGTGTGTTTCGATTTTATTTGTCGCAGGTCGACTAACTCAACAACAAGGACGTCATCATCAGCGGCTGTCGTGATGGGTCAGGATGCTTGTCGTTATGAACCCATCGGAGGTGTTAACTTATCATGCTAGACATGTTGAACTTGACACCTCTAGACAGTGGCTAGATGGAGGAGCATCAGCAACGAGATTGTCATCATCAGCGGCTGTCGTGATGGGCCAGGATGCTTGTCGTTATGAACCCATCGGAGGTGTTAACTCATCATGCTAGACATGTTGAGCTTGACACCTCTAGACAGTGGCTAGATGGAGGAGCATCAGCAACGAGATCGTCATCATCAGCGGCTGTCGTGATGGGTCAGGATGCTTGTCGTTATGAACCCATCGGAGGTGTTAACTCATCATGCTAGACATGTTGAGCTTGACACCTCTAGACAGTGGCTAGATGGAGGAGCATCAGCAACGAGATCGTCATCATCAGCGGCTGTCGTGATGGGTCAGGATGCTTGTCGTTATGAACCCATCGGAGGTGTTAAATCATCATGCTAGACATGTTGAGCTTGACACCTCTAGACAGTGGCTAGATGGAGGAGCATCAGCAACGAGATCGTCATCATCAGCGGCTGTCATGATGGGTCAGGACGCTTGTCGTTATGAACCCATCGGAGGTGTTAACTTATCATGCTAGACATGTTGAACTTGACACCTCTAGACAGTGGCTAGATGGAGGAGCATCAGCAACGAGATCGTCATCATCAGCGGCTGTCGTGATGGGTCAGGATGCTTGTCGTTATGAACCCATCGGAGGTGTTAACTCATCATGCTAGACATGTTGAACTTGACACCTCTAGACAGTGGCTAGATGGAGGATCATTAGACCCCTTTTCTTTTATTCACTTATTTTATTTGATATTCCCTCTATTGCATTATGACTATTTCGTCGTGAATCCCCTTTCTAATGCTTTTTTTTTTAGGACTTGTGAAGATGGTGTATCTAAAGGATTTTGCTGACGGCAAACATACGTATCTTGCGTTAATTGATCACGAGGATGACCCCCCGAAGTCACGCACCTGCTTGGTCATTCGATCGTCATTGCTTCGCCCTAGTAATAGAGCACAATCACTCGTGAGTCCGCAAAATTTCTTGAGCAACATGTCGAAGGAAATCAAGCTAGACGGCATGAATGCCTATGTGCTTCAAAACACAATGCCTGACAGAGACGCCACTAGAGACAAGCCTCCGCTCTTGGGGCATTCTATTATATCAGGTACAAGGAAATGGAAGTCTAATATTGTAAAATTTGTTGGAGACTCCTTTTTTATCCCAGGCTACTGGGAATGGACTGAAGACGTCTTGTCTATATACGGAGATGTGCTCGAATTATGTTCCGTTCATGATGCAGTGTACGCTTCACTCTACTCTTATGACAGAGATGTGAACATCTTGCGTGCGTTTTGTGAGAGTTGGTGCCCAACCACAAACACGCTCCATACCATGGCCGGTGAACTTTCCCTTTCCTTGTGGGATCTTTACAAGCTTGGAGGTTTACCAATTTCAGGACGAGTTTATGATGAGGCTGTACCCAACACACAAACTCTGCGGGCCTATAATAAAAAAGGTATCAGACGCATTCCGAGAGCTTGTGAGATTTTGTTTGAGGTATATCGTCAGATTGTTCGACACCCAGAATCGAAGAAAGG
Organism: Salicornia ramosissima; assembly: GCA_951394345.1. Taxonomy (NCBI): domain Eukaryota; kingdom Viridiplantae; phylum Streptophyta; class Magnoliopsida; order Caryophyllales; family Amaranthaceae; genus Salicornia; species Salicornia ramosissima. The sequence continues at coordinate 18,411,206 of OX596233.1, read as the reverse complement.
TGTTTCTGCTAGACAATGGATAAACTTTTGGTGTAAGAGATCGGCCTCATACAGTGCTCCTTTGAAGCGAAAGAGATACACAGATGCTCCTCCTAGGTCCACACATAACCCAAGCGGAAATCTGCTACACCCACCGAGGGAATGGTCAAAAGGTGAGCTGGATTTTTTTCACTCTCTTGGGATCGATAACGAAGGGAGAAGGGAGACGACCTACATTGCTGCCTTCTTATCGTGCTGGTTATGTGTGTTTGTACTTCCAGAGAACGAGGATAGATTGATCAGACCAGGGACCTTCGAAACAGCCGTCCTAATGGCGAGAGGTGAGACCTTCAGTCTTGCTATCCCTGCCTTAGCTACCATTTATCGGGGGCTCAATTCCATATCAATGTCCCGTAATCACTCTTACTCTGGTGCTTATTTTCCGGCTCACTACTTATACGGATGGCTTGGGTGTTATTTTGGTACTAATCATATTGTAGAACCTCCTCCACCGGGTCCTTTAATGGCTTCTTTTTCTGGTGCGCAAGGATCAAAACCTTTTAAAGATGTCGAAGCGCGTCGCGTTATACATGAAGGTTTTGAAGCCAGGATTGGTTGCACCATGATGAATAAGAACAAGAATGTTCTATTAATTGATGATGGGAATTTAGAGAAGAAACAATTGAACTATTTCATCTCACTTCGCTCTGGCTATCTCCCTATTCGCCATTGTGTCTCTTTCCACATCGAGCCCTATCTACCTTATCGATTCAGCAGGCAATTTGGGTTTTGTCAGGATGTTCCAAGTGCTATCAGTCGTGGAGTGGATGATCGTGCAAGCGTTTCATATGATAGTGCATTAAAGTTCTGGATGCTACTTTTATTGCGAGACAGCCAGTCGCGAGTATGTGCCCCATGTCTTTCATTAGATTGGCATAGTCTCAAGACCATCGAGTTTCATAACTGGTGGACTGTAGTAACAGTCGACGATCTCAGGCGCAGCATCGGTAAACTTTGTCCAACCCTTGAGTCCTCTTCTTCAGACCTAAAAAAGGTTAGATCGCCTGGTGAAATGGAAAATGTACACCCATCAGTTGATAGACAAAAATCTCATCATGAGGGTAGTGGTAACAATGTTGGAGTTGAGAATGAGATAGAAGATGAGAAGGAGGACACCAGTGATGCTGAGTCCGAAATCAATTTCAAACACCAGAGAGGAAGGAGTAAAAAATCTAAGGTTACTAACTCAGCGAGCGACAAGACTGATTTTGAGAATGCTCTTGATGATATCCCTATTGTTTTAGCAAAGGTTTATTCTTTATTCTCTCTTCTTTGATGTTATTTCCAATTCAGAAATTTATATTCCGTTTTAGCCTCCCTTTTTTTTTTTTTTAGGTTGATGACATAGGCTTAGAAGTTGGTGCATCATCTCCAGTCGACGATATTATGATCGCGGAAGCACTTGAGCTTGCGAATATGCCCCCTGATAGATTCACTCATGGGCAAGGCAAAGAGTTGCGTATTCAGAGAAACTTGATTCAAGATGATGGTTCTGCTTCCCCTACACAAACTCACCAGACAGTCGAAGGTCCTTCGACATTCGAGGTTAACGCCAGAACTATCGGTACTCAATTGGCTACTAAAGGCACATTTCGGTCCCCTGCGCCTTCAATATCTGCTATCCGCATCACCCCGACTTCTCGAAGCATCTTTACCACTGCCATTAAGACTCTTGGGAATGAGTACCTTGCAGCACTTAAAAAAACTCCTTTTGACAAAGTCTCGGACAAGCATGGTGAAGCTACAGAGGTGTATAAGGCTATTAGGCTAATGTAAGGCGATCCCGAGCCTTTAAAATGTAAGGTAGATGAGTATGTATGGGCTGTCAAAAGCCATCTTGCCTTAAAGGCGAGTGTATCTGACCATCACTGCGCTGATCAGATTGAGGAAACAATACGTACTAGCGTTGAGGAGCTTAAGAAGATAGAGTCTGATTATGATGTAGCACTAGCCAGGCACAAGGGACTGCAAGAAGGAAATGTCACATTAAAGAGAAAAGAAGCTGAGCTTATGCAAGACCTAGAGAGAGTTCACCAACAAATAAATCAAGTTGCTAAAGACTTGAGGGAGAGCGAAGCTTCTTTGCCTCCTCTTGAGGCTGCCGTACTTGCTACAAAGGAACGTATTGAGGAGCTAGAGTCCATTCCTGTGTGCAGTAAATTGACATTTTCAAGGAACAAGAGAGGAAGCTTCTGGAGCACCAGTCCACCCTTGACACTTTTGAGTGGTTGAATGTAGAATGAGTGTGGTCCTTTTTTTTATAATAACATTGTACTTATTTACATTCCAGACATTATTTGTTTATGTATTTTGTTTTGCCGTTCACAGTTTATACTCTTGCGGGCCAGGAGTATTTATTTACCACGCTGTTTTTTTTTTTTTTTTTGTGTGTGGCTGCACTTGAATTTATTTATTTTTTTATCCAAGCTGCCTACGTACTTGCAAAACATTTTTTTTAACGCATTGCAAGATCAAGCCGACGTAGTTCAATACACGTTTTTTTTTTTTTTTGTTTTTTTTGGTTTTTTTTTTTTGTTTTTTTTTTGTCATGCAGTTTAAACTCTTGCTGAGGAGCTTACATAAGCTTCTGTGCCGACAGTTATGACAACCTAAGAGTAGTAGCGTTTAAGGAACTTTCCATTGATAGGACCTACGCGTAATCCTTCGGCATCAACAATTTTGTAGGCTCCATTTGTATATACCTCTTGTACAACATAAGGGCCATCCCATTTAGGAGTAAACTTATTTCCGGTCTTGCGAGAAGTAATAATTGGTCTTTTAACTGCCAAAACCATGTCCCCTACTTGAAAGGAGCGAGGCCGAACCTTCTTATTAAAAGCGCGTAACATACGAGCTTGATAACACTCTAAGTTTTGTTGTGCGCGTAACCTTTTCTCGTCGAGCGCCTCTAACTCAGCCAATCGTAATTTGTCATTCTCATCAAACCCCTCTTGCAGTGCTATACGCAATGACGGAATTTGCAGTTCCAATGGTAAGGCCGCTTCCACACCGTAAACCAATGCGTATGGAGTAGCTCGAGTTGCCGTCTTATAGGTTGTTCAGTAGGCCCAAAGGGCTTCCCCTATCCTTTCATGCCAGTCACACTTAGATTTTGCGACCACTTTGCTTAATAAATTGCACAGGGTTTTGTTAAAGGCTTCAGCTAACCCATTTGCAGGAGCGTTGTACATCGATGACTTATGTTGTGCAATCTTGAATTTCTCACATAGACTTGTCACCACTTTATTAACGAATGGCGTTCCGTTATCGGTGATGATCCGTTGTGGTATGCCATACCTGTAGATCAAATGAGTTCGAATAAAGTCAGCGACATTCTCCTTTTTTACCTCACGTAGAGGTAAAGCCTCTGCCCACTTAGAGAAGTAATCAGTGGCAGCCAAGATGTATGCATGACTTGCAGACGACTTTGGCGTGATTGGCCCTACTACATCCAGTCCCCAAGCTTCGAAAGGCCAAGATGATATTGTCGGGTGTAAGGGCTCTGGAGGCTGATGGATAAAATTAGCGTGAAACTAACAAGCCTCACATTTCTTTGCATAGTCCATACAATCTTGCACCATAGTAGGCCAGTAATACACCCTTTTGACTTGATCATGTAACTTTGGGCCTGATTGATGAGCGCCACAAACGCCAGTATGAGCTTCTTTCATTACTTCTATTGCCTCCTCATCCCCAAGACATCTCAACCAAAGTTCATGAAAGGACCTTCGGTAAAGTGTTTTCTTATAATAGATAAATCGAGGGGCTCGACGGCGAATCTCTGCACGATGTTTTGGATCACTCGGTAGTTTTTGGTGTTCCAAGAAATCGATAATTGGTTGGCGCCAATCCTCCTTATCAATTTGAAAAATAGATATGGCATTAATCTCTATTTCGTCCTCTTCCTCTATAGGAGCCACGACCCACCTATTACATACAGGCACGAACATCTTCTCATCTGCCCCTAGTGCCAATGTGGCTGCAAGACCGGCAAGGGCGTCAGCCATCTTGTTGGCACTTCTTACAACATGTTCCAACTTGAGAGTATCAAGTTTGGCTAACAACCTCGAGGCATGCCTATGATATGGAATTAAATCTTCTTTCTTGACTTCATATTCTCCAGAGAGTTGACTTAAGACTAATTGGGAATCTCCAAAAATGTCTAAGTCTTTTATTCCCATTTCGAGTGCCATTTTCAAGCCTAAAAGGAGAGCTTGGTACTCAGCCATGTTGTTTGAACATAAATCTGTCAACACGAATGAGTAAGGTAGGACATGTTTCTCAGGAGAGACGAACACGACCCCTGCACCAGCACCATCTTGACGAGCAGCCCCATCGAAGTACATTTGCCAAGGTGGAAGAATGTCCACGTAGAAAACATCTTCCCCAGGCATATCATCAGCAAGTTCCCACTCCGAAGGTATGGGGTGATCGGCAAAGAAGTCAGCTATTGCTTGACCTTTAACTGCTCTTTGCGGAACAAAAACAATGTCATACTGCCTTAAAGTTACAGCCCATTTTGCGAGACGACCAGATAGTACCGGTCTTGAGAGGGTGTACTTGATTGGGTCGGCCTTGGAGATCACATGCACAGTGTGAGCTTGCATATAGTGCCTTAACTTCTGGATTGCAAAAACCAAGGCAAGACATATCTTTTCAATAGGAGAATAATTCAATTCTGCTCCTACTAGAGTCCGACTCAAGTAATAGAGCGCAGTTTCTTTGCCTTCCTCGTTTTCTTGAGCGCACATTGCCCCGAAAGACCGTTCTTGTGCGGCAATATAGAGGATGAGTGGTTTCCCTTTTATTGGTGCCCCCAGAACTGGAGGGGAAGACAAGTAATTCTTAATGCTTTCAAAAGCATTTTGACATTTTTCATCCCATTCAAAGGGGGCATCTTTTTTCATGAGGTGGCTAAAAGGATGGCATCTTCCAGCAAGGTTAGAAATGAACCTTCGGATGTAAGCTAGACGCCCTTGGAGGCCTCGTAGTTCCATGAGATTTCTAGGTGGCGGCATTTCTTGGATTGCCTTTATCTTGGCTTGATCGATTTCAATACCTCTATGCCTGACGATGAAGCCTAGAAACTTTCCTGAGGTGATGCCAAATGCGCATTTGAGAGGGTTCATCTTTAGTTGACATCTTCGTAATCTCTCAAACACCTTGCGAAGGTCTCCTAAGTGTTCGCCTCTTTTCTTTGACTTTACCACCAAGTCATCCACATAGCACTCCACAATTTTGTGCATCATATCTTCAAAAATCTTCTGCATCGCACGCTGGTACGTGGCCCCTGCATTTTTTAGCCCGAACGGCATGACTTTATAGCAAAAGATCCCCTTCGGGGTGCGAAAGGCAGTAGCTTCTTGGTCTTCAAGAGCCATGTGGATCTGATTGTAACCAGCAGTACAATCCATGAATGACAAAGCTGCATGACCTGTAGTAGCATCGATCATTATTTCAGTGACCGGGAGTGGAAAATCATCTTTGGGGCATGCCTCATTCAGATCACGGAAGTCGACAAAAACTCGTAATTGTCCATTCTTCTTCCTCACTGGGACGATGTTCGCTATCCAATTAGGATACCTGACTTCGCGAATGAAGCCTGCGTCGATGAGTTTGTTTACCTCAGATTCGATTTCAGGAATTAATTCCGGTCTAAATCTCCTCTGGGGTTGCTTCTTTGGACTGATGCCTTTCTTGATTGCTAATCGATGAACGGCGACTTTAGGGCTCAATCCAGGCATTTCCTTGTAACTCCATGCGAAGACGTCCCTATATTCTGAGAGCAACTTGTGATAGTCATGTTCCTCCTTTTTTGTAAGAAGAGCACTGACATAAACAGGTCGTGACTCTTCACCAGTCCCAAGATTCAACTCTTTTAAGTCGTCTACCGTAGCTTGCCCCCCGTCTTCAAATGTCTTTGGGGCTTCATCCGTTTCGACCTCTTCGTCGTGGTCGGACTCCTCTTGAGCTGTTACGTGGTTTAAGGCTACCGCCATTTTATCTTCCTCATCAAGTATCAATTTTTGATGTTTGGTGGAGACAATGACACGCCCCTTAGCCTTTAAGGGATGTTGTTCAGTGATATCAACTACTTGTCTTCTTTTCATGCGAGAGGGAAAGACACTCTTACAGTCGCTCTCCCATTTGACATTGCTCTCGACAGGTTCATCTTCCTCCTTGCTTATGCGCATCCATACTGGCTTTCGTTGTTTCTTTCCTGTTGAAGCAGATGCTCCGATAAGACCAAAGACCGGGTGTTTTTGTCTTGATGACTGCCCCTGTAGAACAGGATATGACGCTTGAATTTTATTCTTTCCCTTTTCTCGTTTGCCAAGCCTATCAAACACCGACAATTGACTTGTGGCTTTAGGTGGCCTCAATCGATCAAAGACAGAGACTTTAGGACGAGATCCTTCTTCGCCTTCACTTTCCCCAGCCTCTTCTGCTGTGATATGTACACAAACATTTCCTTTGCACCTAGAAGAAATCTTTATTGGCACATGCGGTGTAAACCCCAATCCGGCACTAGATGTAGGAACGTCAGTACCATATTCTTGCAGCGTTTTCTGAGTGTCATTGAGCCCATTCCCTCTTATGTCAATAACTTTTCCCATAGGCTTTGGGTTTTCGAAATCATAGCCAGATTTTGCTAGGAGTTTGTATGCATTTGGGTCAAATTTCTGCTTGTTGCGTACCTGACCACTAGAGGCTCCCTCTACCCCGAACGTCGGAGCCTTTATCACTGGGCATAAACTCCCTTTTGCTAGGGGAATGGTTGATTTGCTTTTTAGCCTTTGAAGAGCGTTCTGATCCATTTTCCTCTCCTCCATTATCTCAACTTCCTTATCTTGACAAACTGAGAATGGTGATTGTCCTTCTTTGCGGCGCGATTTTGGTACATAGCGCAAAACTGGCTCCTTTGTTGCCTTAAGAGGCACAGCTGGATACTTTTCTGTCTTCTCATCTTGCTTCTTCTTATCAACTAAGATTGACTCATTAGTGTTAGACTGTGGAGCACCACCCTCTATATTTTTTTCCATTCTGCTCATTAAAGGGGCGGGTGAAGGTAATATCTCACTTTATACCTTTTCATCGTCTTCGAAGAATCTGGCATCAGCAAGATAAGACTCGGCCTTAGTGAAAGGCTTAGTCTCGCCCTCTATCTTCTGAACGCCCCCTCGATAGTATTTTAAGCACTGATGGAGGGTTGACGCAACTACATCATTTTCGTGCAGCCAGGGTCGCCCTAGCAACAATTTGAAAGATGTCTTTGTATCAATCACATGGAAAAGAGTAGGCGTTGTTAATTCACCTATGGTGAGGTCTACACGTACGACACGTATCGCACGCTGACTTTCGAGACTGAACCCTTGAATAACTATACGAGTTTTGGATAATTCCGACATTGTAATTCCCAACTCATTCATCATGGATTTTGGCATGATGTTGACTGCAGATCCCCCATCTACTAAGATACGACGAACCTTCTGACCACGCACATAACCAGAGACAAACAATGGTCGATTGTGGGGCTTTGACCCCATAAGTAGATCCTCATCTGTGAACCTTATTGCAGTGTTACATGATGTGTGCTTAGCAAGGTCTGCGATAGGTTTTTCTTCTCGTTGTACCTTATCAACATACAACTCCGGATGTTGTAAAGCCAACGCCAACTTCTGACACATCTCACTCGGCAAGCGGAAAATTTCGGTCCAATCCATGTGTGATGGGAGAGCATTTAAGATAGCAGATATTTTTGGGTCTGCTGTCATCCTTGAGCGCTGAAGAGTCACTTTTAATGAAACCTCATCCGTATTGTCATGCTCTTCATCTGTTTCCTCCTCTTCACTTTTGTCTTCTTCAACAGAAGCCATGTTGACAGTAACTGGAGTGAAGAATTCTTGAGGAAAAAATTCTCCTAAAGTTATGGGAGCTGGGGACATTTGGTCGGGCAACTCTACAGGCAGGACCTTGTCCAGCTTCTTCCTGTTTTTGGGGTGCTTAGACCCGTCCTTCTTTTGTCGCCTCTTCTTGCAATGAGAGGAGGGAGGCCTCTGCTTGACCTGTCTCCTAGGTCTTCTTCTTGTAACTATGGTCCATCCTTCATTGTCCACCTCATTTGAGGTGTCAATGGGGGGATGTTGTGTGGTATAACCTTGTTGAGTGATTGATTGTTGGATCAATATAGTGACTGGCTCCAGACTTCCAAATTGTATGGTTTGGGCCATCCACATTCCTTCAATGATTGTCGAAGTGTGATTACTTCCCACCGTTTCATCAGTATCCAATACAATTATGCCATCTTTCGCCAGCTGCATAATCTTTTCTTTAAGTGTTATGCATTTCTCGATAGGATGACTCACGAACCGGTGATATCGACAGTATTTGGGGTCAGACGTCCTACCAACTTCCGAAGGTCGCTTTGACTCGGGGAGTTCAATCACCTTCTTTTCCAAGAGATCATCTAACATCCCAGAAACATCAGAGTCTGGGAAGGGGTATTTCTTTGCTTCCAACTCTTTCAGAGTTGGTCTATCCTTTTTGGGAGCCCTTGATGATGAAGCTCGATTCTTCCCCTTTACCTTTGCGGAGATTTTAATGGGCTGTGCAATGGTTGAGACAGACATCGACTCCTTAGAAGATTTTTTAGGAGTCATGTCACCTCTCTTATGTTCCTTGTCATCCTTCTTCACTTCAGAAGAGGAAGCTCTTTTTTCCTTCTTGTTGGCCAGTGTAAGCTCCATGTCATGGGCTCGCGAGGCTAACTCTTGGAATGTCTTGGGCTTTATGCCCTGAAGGATGTAGAGGAGATCCCAATCCATTCCTTCGATGCACATTTGAACCGCGGATGGTTCAGACAAACGATCCTTACACTCTAGACTTAGAGCACGCCAACGGTTAATATACTCAATGATAGGCTCATCCTTCCATTGTTTTGTCTTTGTCAGTTCGAGCATACTGACAATGCGCCGTGTGCTGTAAAATCTATTCAGAAATTCCGATTCCATTTGATCCCAACTATCAATGGATTGAGGAGACAAATCAGTATACCAGTCGAACGCAGTGCCCTTGAGAGAACGAACGAACTGTTTGACAAGCAAGTCCCCCATAGAACCAGCATTATTGCATGTCTCAACGAAATGGGCGATGTGTTGCTTCGGGTTACCTTTCCCATCGAATTGGTTAAACTTAGGAGGTTGGTAACCAGAAGGCAAGGATAGTTGATCAATCCTTTTAGTGTAAGGTTTGATGTAACGAGCATTCTCATACTCGTTTCCACCCAACTGATTCTTGACAGCACTAGCGATCATAGCTTAAATTTGCTGAGGAGTCAAAGAAAGTTGAGTCTCTTTATATGGTTCCTCTTTTTGTTCTTCAGGTTTCTCTTCATCATCTTCTGAACCGCCATGGATTGACAATTCATCATTACACCTGTCGAGCTTCTTAGTGAGCGCAACAATTTGCTCACTTTGTTCTTTGATTTGAGCATCCTTTTGTTCCCCATCCTTCACCAATTTGTTAAGGAGACTAGTCATTTCAGCCAACTGCTCCTCAACTGTCTTATCATTAGAACTAGTCACCAAGACAGTGGAAACTTCAGGTTCCCCAGATTGAGAACTTTGAGATGATGAATGGGATACATCAGTCTCGATTTCGCTTCCCATATTGAATGGGTTGAGGCTGGGATTAGTACGGATGATCAAGTCTTCCGCGCTGTCAGTAGAAGACTGATTTGACTTAGGCGAGGCAACAGGTGACCCCACGTGCTCAGCGAAAGAGCTTGAGCTAAACACTTGTTTTCCTCCAGTTTGACTGACATGAGGTGTGATCAGTGACTTTGGAGGGGCAGTTGCAGTGCGAGCCTTACGGGCTCCAGTCGGTACCGCAGCATTTCGCAAGCTTGCTGCGACAGCACTTACAGCAGCTTTTTTCATTCCTCTGGTGGAAATGATTGGTAGACGACTAACTGTGGTTGACTGTTGTTGGGCCGCAACAAATTTCATTTCGACAGTTTGGGAGGTGTTGTTCTGAGAAGCCATTTCTCAAAGTTTTTTTTTTGTTGTGGTTTTAGAAACAGAGATGAGAGGCAGAGATGGTCCCACCGAGCGTGCCAGAAATTTGTTAACACAAAATTTCGAGCCTAAATAAATAAGACAGGAAATAAAGCAACAAATGAATTTTATTAATAATTTGAGTGCGGGTACAATCTCTGTTACAAGTTAATATAAAAATAAACTAAGTCCTCTGATGTTGTTTTACAACTGCAGGTCGCGTGACGTTTTCACACTAATTTGAATGTAGGTTGACGTATTGCAACGTCAGCCTAGATTCGAATGCTGTTTGAACGTATTCAAACACTTATTTGAGCGTATTCGAACATTTGCTTGAGCTTGTTTGAATGAGAGCTTCTTGAAGTTTGAATTTCACTCGAATTTGTTTGAATGCCTCTGATCAGTTGACACAATTTAGGTGTTTAGTAACTAATTGCAGAGAGAACTTGAAAGAATTCTTGCAGAGAAGTTTTGAGTGCCTTTCTCACAATGAACTTTGTTTTTTTTTTTAATAAGGGAGAGGGTTATATTTATAGAAGTAGGTAACCTCTATACGGGCCCTTAGCTAGTGTTTGGGCTTTGATGAATTCGGCCCACTTTGATTATATTGGACTCGGTACTTGGAGGATTTGGTCCACTTTCCCGTTTTCTGTCCTTTTAATATTTTATTTGGACCGGTATCATAAAATGGTTCAAATATTTATGATGACCCGAATTACATTTGTAGAATTCAAAAAACATAAATTAATTACATCGAGTTAACAATATTATTTTACCCTAAAATAATTAATTAATTTAATTTAAATTTAACACTTACAAAATTTTAGTGTCTACAGAGTTGTAACAGTTCGGGTGTTAGTAGGTTCGGGTCGGTATTAGCTTTTTTATAACATAATTTTTTAAGGTTCAGGTTGACCCAGCGGGCTGGAAAGTTTTATAACGTCATTTAATTTTTAATGTTTTAGTGCAATATATGTACAAAATTGTACCTTAAACATTCTAAAAAAGTACAATTTATAAGAAATATCTTTAGTAATAACCAATTCATGACAAATAATTGATGTTTTGGTCCAATATACATAATATTAAATTTAAAGTTTTAATGGTAGGAAGTACTGCCTAAAATTTTCTATAATATCGTAAGTTTAATACATTGCTAATGATTTTTGGGTCGGGTCGGGTTGAAAGCAGGTTGTGTTAAGAGCGGGTTGTATTGAACTAGTTCAAAACGGATTAGGATCGTTATTTTTTTTTCAAAACCCACTATTTTTACGAGTCGAATTTATTAATGTTTTTGGGTTTGATCGAAAATCAACAGCTCCATTAAGGAGCCCCAAATCCCAATGCCCCATACGGCAACTTTTATGATATTGGCACAACTTTTATGATATTTGTTGACTATGGATGGAAGGTACAGACTTTTGACGACATATTAAAGGCACAACTTTTATGATATTTGTTGACTATGGATGGAAGGTACAGACTTTTGATGACATATTAAATATTTACTCCCTTCGTTTATAAAAAACACTCTTTTTTTTCAAATTAAATGATACATTTTGACTTTTGTCACTTTTCACTTTGTAACTTTGACATACTTTTTAAATATATAATTTTTCTAATTTTTTATTATATACAATTAAAGGTAATAAAAAAAATAAAAAAGCAAATTGTGTGTCCCTTAATATCGGCAAAATGGCAAATGACAACTTTTATCCCGTCAAAAAAAAAAAATCGGCAAATGACAACTTTTATGACACATTCAGACGGTTAAAATATTACACTAATCTATTTTACAATTATTACACTAATCTATTTTACAATTATTACACTAATTTCCTATTGGTTTTGTGGCGCGTTTTTTAATGGAAAATAGAAGCTATTATAATCGGGTCCAAATTTTGTGTTTCACTTTGTGTATTATTTGTGTGTCATTTATTCTCAGTGATTACTTTTAAAACAACGAACTACTAATTATTAATTTATTATTTAGAAAAATTTATTCTTCACAAATGAATATAAGTGTCGCACAAATGGTGATGGGGGAAAATGCACCCATTAGCTGTTGGGTCAGCCACATACAAAGCTAAGGCCCAACCCAGCAATCAGCAAACAACAGAAATCCATCACAAGAAAGGCCCACAAAAAGGATCAGGCCCAGGTATAGACCAAAGTCTGTACAGGGGCCCTGATCACCTAAATCCACGCTCAAGCACCTACCTGGTCAAGATCGCATCTACCAGGTCCTGAGAACAGCAGCCTGGTCCAGGTCCAGCCTACCAAGTCAAAGGAACGCCTACCAGGTCCAGGGTCGCTGACCAGGTCCAGCCCACCCTGCCTGGTCCAGCTCAGCCTACCAGGGGCAGTTTTCCTCACATATTCTCAAGGTATTATAAATAGTCCTCATCCATGCACATGCAAGGGTATCCAAAAAATACTAAACACACCTCAAACTTCTCTCTCACTTTCTCTCTCTACATTTTCCTACTCTTACAGTTCATTGACTTGAGCGTCGGAGGGCCATTCCCCGGAACACCTCCGGGGGTAGCTCACGCTTGTTCATTGTGCAGATCAACGAGCACATTACGTGGAATTTGGACTAGCTCTCAAGCCCATCAACACATTTACATTGTTGTGACCACAAAATCACCTCAACAATTTGGCGCTAGAAGGAGGGTCCCGAGTGCCATATTCAGTTCATCTTCCACCTCCGAACTACCTTGACAATGTCTCAACACGGTGACTCTGGTGACCATCCGAGCAAGCAACCACAACGCTCAAACCAAGAGAGGAGCGGTGGTGCCCACGTCCCCAAGGTGTCACGAAGTGACCGCAGTGCAAACGCACCCACCAAGTCTCAGGTAAGGGAAGCACTTCGAGTCCTTCGAGCAGCTTCCTTGCTGAAGAAGGAATCAGATGAGAACGAGCCCAATGCAAGTGAACGATCGGAGGATGAGGGTGAGTCAACAGATGAGGACTACTCAGTGTCCCCACCACGACCATCCTCCTCCGTCGGCACAAAGAGGCCATCTACCTCGAGGGCTCCATCCCAGGACGACCAAAGGCCACCCCGCGTGCGTAGAAAGCTCAGCTACCCGCGGGGGTCAGGCAGCCAAAGGGTCTCAACCAACCAACATAGATCCACTCCACTTACATCTCTTCCAGGGGAGTGGGAAGAAAGCGAATGGGATATGACGAGGGAAGTAAGAAACCACCCAAGTTGGTTCTCAACCTCAAACAAAACAAGGGCTTTGGACGACATTGCCCAAACAACTCATGAGGTGGCAAAAAGGTCACCCAATGTTCGAGAGGCGAAGCGCCGTCACCAGCGATCTCCGTCGCCTCATACCACTGTCCGGGAGGAACTTAACACGGGGTCTTCCTACCGGACCACAGTGTATGACAGGCTAGGCGAGAGAACTCCCGTACATCAAAGGCTGGGGGCTCCACCATCCATCCATGACAGACTGGGAGAGCCTAGATCTGTCAGCGATAGGTTAGGACCAACCTCAGTCACCCTACCTGGCCCGGAGCCAACCCAACGAGGGGCTCCAGGGCCGTCTACAGGTCTTCGAGCTGCACGGCCACCAAGGCCTGAAGTAAGAACCCTCACGAAGTCACCATTCCATGCTTCGGTGATATTCGAACCTTCTCAAAAGGGTGAAACTACCTGGTCATATCAAATATGACGGGACAGGGGACCCTAATGACCACATTCAACTCTACGAAGGTCATATGTACTTGGGCCCCTACACGGATGCTACCTGGTGCAAATACTTCCCCACCACCTTGACAGGCCTGGCCCAATCTTGGTTCCAGAGTCTATCACCAGGTACCATCTATGATTTCAACCAACTCACTGAATAGTTCACTGGTCATTTCATTAGTGGACGAAGAAGAGAAACGAGCTCTATGGAGCTCATGAGCGTCAAGCAAAGCAGGGAAGAAAGCATGTGGGAGTACTTGGCAAGATTTAGCAGGGAGGCCATTGTTGTGTCTCCCCTCAAACCAGACATAGTAATGATGGCCCTGAAACATGGCTTGCAACCAGGGTCCTCAGGGACCACCTGGTCAGGGAAAATGTCTCCTCTCTCACAGAGGCAATGCAAGAGTCGGACAAGTTCATCAGGACAAAGGAGTTCAACAAAGCACCAAGAACTCCCCCTGGTGAGAAAAGAGGACAGCAGGAAAAGAAAGGACAAAGGGATCCAAGGAAACGTGATTTTCCAACCTTTGATTCCTACACCCTCCTGACTGTATCGGTGGCAGAAATCTACGCCGCCCACAAGAACGAAGACAAGTGGCGAAGGCCACCCCCCATGAAAACAGCTGGTCGAGAGAGGGACCTGTACTGCGATTTCCATGACTGCCCTGGTCATGCAACGGAAAAGTGCAAATCCCTACGCGACAATATTGAAGACCTAATTAGCAGAGGGTACTTCAAGCAATACAAGGACTGGAAGGCTGCTCGAGAAAAAGGTGGTCCTGCTCATGAGAAAAAGCGTGACCAGGAATCACAAAAGAAAAAGGCCCCAGAGACACCCTGCAACATCATAGCGGTCATCTTTGGAGACCGACCTTCCACCAGCTCCTTAAGGGCAGACCTGCGAGCAATGGGATCAGGCAGGTCGTACTCAGTCAGAGACCTGCCAAATACCAGGCCCACAGTTCTGCCCACTATCTCATTCGGACCAGGGGACTGTGAGGGAGTATCTTACCCCCACAATGACCCCCTGATCTGCTCTGTTCAGGTTTCTCACAGCCTGGTGAGAAGAGCCCTGGTCGATGGAGGTAGCTCCATCAACATTCTATATGCGGAGTGCTTCCACAAGATGGGCCTAAAAGATAACATGCTGGTTCCTTCCCCTGGACCGATATCAGGCTTCATGGGCGAGTCAATAGTGCCCAGGGGAGAAATCAACCTTCCTGTCAAGCTGGGGCAGGAGGATTCTGAAAGAATTTGCATGGTGAGATTCCATGTGATAGATGCACCTTCACCATACAACGCCATCCTGGGCAGGACATTCATGGACCAGTTCGAAGGTGTAGCATCCACCTTCCACCTATGTTTTAAGTATGTCACTGGTGCTGGGGAGGTAGCCACCCTTAGGGGATCTCAAGAGGCTGCCAGAAGCTGTAACCTGACCCAAATCAGGCAATCTAGGCCTGAGGAGGTGGCCAAGACCAGGAGGTTGGCCCAAGAATTGTCTGAGCTAGCTAAAAGCAGCCCCAACAAAGTTCGCTTAACAGGGGAGGAGCAGCCCCAACAAAACAAAATCTTCACTACCAGTCACAATACTCCCAACACGTCGATGGAAGCCGACCAATACCTGGACCCAGAGGCCAGGCCAACTGAAGAGCAAAGCAGGGACCAGGCCATCCAACCTGGTCAAACTACGGAAGAAATTCAGTTGGAAGAAGGGGCAGGCAAAACTGTCATTATAACGGAGATGAACAGAGAGGAGAGGTGCAACCTGATCACCCTACTCAGAACAAACTGTGATATCTTCGCCTATGAAGCGAGTGATATGCCTGGGATAGACCCTGGTCTCATCTCCCATCACCTGAGTGTTCTCCCAGAAGCAAAACCCATCAAACAGAGGAGGAGAAACTTCTCTGCTGAGAAGAATAAGGCGGTCGAGGCAGAGGTTAACAAATTGATCAAGGCAGGTTTCATCGAGCCCTGCAACTACCCCCAATGGTTAGCCAATGTGGTTATGGTCAAGAAGTCCAACGGAACATGGAGAATGTGTGTGGACTTCACAGATCTGAACAGGGCCTGCCCCAAAGATTTCTATCCTCTGCCAAGGATAGACCAGCTGGTAGACTCAACCAGTGGACATGCTATGCTGAGCTTCATGGACGCCTATTCTGGATACCACCAAATTTTCATGCACCCTGCAGACAAACATAAGACAGCTTTCATCACCAGCTGTGGAGTGTTCAATTATGTCATGATGCCATTTGGCCTGAAAAATGCAGGGGCCACATATCAAAGAATGGTGGACAGGGTCTTCAAAGACCAAAGAGGCAGAAACCTTGAAGTGTACGTGGATGACTCCATAGTCAAAAGCGTACACACAGCAGATCACGTCAAGGATCTTCAAGAAACCTTTGCCAACCTGAGGAAGCACAATGTGAAGCTGAACCCCAAAAAATGTGTATTCGGGGTCAGATCAGGCAACTTCTTGGGTTTCCTGGTTAGTCAACGAGGAATTGATGCGAACCCGGATAAAGTCAAAGCAGCCCTGGACCTGTCAGAGCCCAAGTCAGTCAAAGACATTCAAAGGCTGACTGGACGCATGACAGCCTTGTCCAGGTTCATCGCTAAATCCTCGGAAAAGACCCAGCCCTTCTTTAAGGTCCTCAAAGGCAACAAGCAATTCGCCTGGGGTGAAGAACAACAAGAGGCCTTCAAGCAGTTGAAGAGCCACCTCATAAAAATTCCCACCCTGGCCAGGCCTGTACCAGGTGAAGTTCTGTACCTGTACATAGCCGTGTGTCAGGCAGCCGTCAGTGCAGTGCTCCTTCGAGAAGAAGGGAAGATCCAGCAGCCAATCTACTTTGTGAGTCATGCCCTGGTCTCGGCTGAGACCAGGTACACCCTGATAGAGAAAGCAGCTTATGCAGTGGTCCTGGCAACCAGGAATCTCAGACCCTACTTCGATGCTCATGAAGTAGTGGTCCTCTCAGACATGCCCTTAGAAAAGTCACTGGAAAAGCTGGACAGGTAAGGGCGAATATCTAAATGGGCGTTGGAATTGACTGCGTTGGAATATCTAAGTGGTCACGCCATCAAAGCACAAGCCCTGGCTGACTTTCTCGCCGAATGCTCTTATCACGAAGAAGCAATAGAAGCCCCTGGTCCGTGGATTGTTTATTCAGATGGCTCGTCTCAACAACAAGGTTCAGGAGCAGGGGTGGTCATGATCTCACCTGAAGGAGATGTGATTGAATATGCTCTGAGATTTCAATTCACTGCAACAAATAATGAGGCAGAGTACGAAGCAGCCCGAGCAGGTCTTCAATTGTGTTCAACGATGAAAGCCACCAAGGTCCACCTCTTTACAGACTCACAGCTGGTTGCAAATCAATTCAATGGAGTATATGAAGCAAGGGAACCAGCCCTGATTGAGTATCTAAAAATGATGAAGGACCGGTCCTCCAAGTTAGAGGAATTCGTGGTACAGCTAATCCCCAGAGAGGAAAACATGCAAGCTGATGCATTGGCAAAGCTGGCCAGCTCCACCCTTCAGGAGCTGACCAAGAAAGTTTTCGTGGAAATCCTGCCCACGAAGTCAATAGAGCAAACGAAGGAGTACACCTGTCAGGTGGACTCACCAATAAACTGGATGAGTTAAATCATCCTCTTCAAAACAACAGGCCAGCTCCCAACTGAGAGGGGTCAGGCTAGAAAAACAAAAAGAAAGGCTACCAGGTACACCCTGGTTGATGGGGAGCTGTACAGAAAATCATTCACAGACCAGCCCCTACTAAAATGCGTTGACGCTGATGAGGGAAATTATATCTTCAGAGAGGTTCATGAAGGCATTTGTGGCCACCATATGGGGGGTAGAACCCTGGCCCACAAAGCCCTCAGAGCCGGGTATTACTGGCCAACCATGTTAGCAGACTCAAGGGCCCTGGTCAAGAAATGTTCAAAGTGCCAGAAGTTCTCACTAACCATATCTCAACCAGCAAACGACCTCTGTCCCATCCTCAACCCTATTCCGTTTGCTCAATGGGGTATGGACCTGCTAGGTCCTTTCCCCACTGCCAAGGGGGGGAAGAGGTGGCTGATAGTGAGCATTGATTACTTCAGCAAGTGGATAGAGGCAGAGGGATTAGCCACTATCACAGAGGGTAACGTCAGGCAGTTTATCTGGAAAAACATTATAACCAGATATGGAGTTCCCAGGTGCATGGTTTTTGATCATGGGAAGCAGTTCGACATCGAACCCCTCAGAGATTACCTCACCCAGTTTCACATCAAGTTTGCCTACTCTGCAGTGTGTCATCCCCAATCCAATGGCCAAGCTGAAGCAGCCAATAAGCAAATCTTAAATGCTCTAAAAAAGAGGCTGGACGACAAAAAAGGAAGATGGCTAAGAGAACTTCCCAGCACATTGTGGTCACTGAGGACCACTTCCAAGGAATCCACAGGCAGGACACCATTCAATCTTGTTTTTGGTACTGAATCCCTGCTCCCAGTAGAAGTTGGAAGCAGCTCTCTAAGGGTTCATCTCTATGAAGCAAAAACTAATGACCAGGTCCTCTCCGAGAACCTGGACCTGCTCGACGAGGTCAGGGAAGAAGCTGCAATCAGGCTAGCTGCTTATCAAAACAGGATAAGCAGATACTACAACAGAAAAGTTAAGAGCTGGCCCATCAGAACAGGTGACCTGGTCTTAAGGAAAGTTGTAGCTGTCCAAAAGGATAAAATTCATGGCAAATTATCAGCAACCTGGGAGGGCCCCTACCAAGTCTACGAAGAGCTGTCCACATCAACATTTCGTCTCATGGACCTGGAAGGAAATCAACTCCCCAGCATATGGAATGCTGACCAGCTCAAGAAATACTATGCCTAGAGTTTTATTTCAATTATTGCTCCCACTGAATCATTGTAAAGCAGACATGTACAAACAAAATTTGTAGTATCAATGAAAATTCAAGTTTGCTCCTACAAGCCTTTGTATAAAAGAATATCAAAAGTTCTGGTCTGGTGGGGCAGGTGAAAAAGGCTTGCACAGCAAGCACACCTGGTTCCATTCCTAGCCCAGTCCATGTATTTATTGGCCTAAGGCCAAGAATGCATGGATCAAAAGTTCTAGTCTGGTGGGGCAGGTGAAAAAGGCTTGCACAGCAGGCACACCTGGTTCCATTCCTAGCCCAGTCCATGTATTTATTGGCCCAAGGCCAAGAATGCATGCTTCAAAAGTCCTGGTCTGGTGGGGCGGGTGAAAAAGGCTTGCACAGCAGGCACACCTGGTTCCATTCCTAGCCCAGTCCATGTATTTATTGGCCTAAGGCCAAGAATGCATGCATCAAAAGTTCTGGTCTGGTGGGGCAGGTGAAAAAGGCTTGCACAGCAGGCACACCTGGTTCCATTCCTAGCCCAGTCCATGTATTTATTGGCCCAAGGCCAAGAATGCATGCTTCAAAAGTCCTGGTCTGGTGGGGCAGGTGAAAAAGGCTTGCACAGCAGGCACACCTGGATCCATTCCTAGCCCAGTCCATGCACTTCTTTGACGCAAAGTCATACAAAAGTCCATGCCTCAAACGATCTGGTCCTGGGTAGGGTAGTGCAAAGAGTTTGCCTAGTAAACACACTTATCCAAACACCCTGTCCAATCCATATTCCTATTTAGCCTCAGGTCATACAAAGGAATATGCCTTAAACGATCTGGTCCTGGGTAGGGTAGTTTAAAGAGTTTGCCTAGCAAACACACTTACCCAAACACCCTGTTCAGTCCATATTCCTATTTGGCCTCAGGTCATACAAAGGAATATGCCTCAAATGACCTGGTCCTAGGTAGGGTAGTGCAAAGAGTTTTGCCCAGCAAACACACTTACCCAAATACCCTGGCCAGCCCATACACCAGTTTAGCCTAAGGCCATATAAAGGGATATTCTCTAAATGCCCTGGCCCTGGATGGGGTAATACAAAGAGTTCACATAGCAAACTCACTCACCCAAACACCCTGGCCAGTCCATGTGTTCACTTGGCCCCTGGTCATACAAAAGCACATGCACTCATAAAAAGAGTAGCAAATACCAAGATTTACAAATCAAGCCAGCTTACTTAGCCATCTGTTAGAACTTCTGCAACCCGTATCTGGTCAAAAGGTCACTCTGTCACCTTCCAACCAGGGGGGGCAGAGAGTATACACAATATATATAGCACATATAAATATTTGCAAGGGCAAACATTCTTGCAAAAACCATACATTCATTTAAGCAAAAATATCAACTGAATGTTTGAAAAACAGCATAAAACACATCCACCCCATGGTGAATGGTAAAAATGTTAGAGAAATTATACAAGTTGATACTAATAGGGTCGACGACCACCTGGCTCGAATATGCCCAAGCAGAGGCCAAAAAGAAATTGTTCTTAAACAACAGAAAAAGACAATTTAAATACAGAAGCAAAAGAGCTCAAAGGGCACAAGAGGATATCACCAACATGCTCCAAAACAGGTCAGTTAAAAGCATGACCAGATGTGCTAGAGCAGGAAGAGGCACTCCCCTGATTGCCAGGTGATCGCCAAACTTCCTAGGCAGGGGGAGACCCCCTGCTATCCTGCTGAGCAGGAACACCCTGGTCACCCTCAGAAACCAACCTATCCTGGTCAACAGCTCCACCACTCACCTCCACCTCAACAGGGGGGGACATTTGAACTATGAGCTGCACTGTGGTGGGCATCCCCTTGTTCAGACTGGATGGCAACAGGATCGGTAGTCGATAGTTCAGGCTGAACAGGCTCCTCTACAGCAACTGGCTGAGCAAGGGAAGGAATAGGAACATCCTCAGATGTTGGAGTGGCAGGTATTTCAGGAGTCAAAGGATGCAAATACTCCTGGATGGACGAAGGAAGCACTTCACCAGCCAGGGGTACTGAACCCTAGCCAGCTCTATAACCTTCCTCCACCACCTCCCAATCCACATCAGGATATCCATGCTTAACAGACCTGAAGGCAGACAACCAGACATCAAATAAATAATCATTGAAGTCCTGGTCTGTCCTTGTAAGATGAGCTCTAGACTCCAGTTCCCCCTCGAGCTCCACTAGCTGGTTCTTCATTTTTTTAGAGCTGACCCTAAGGGCCTGGAGCTCCTCAGCCTGGGTGTGGTTGTTCTCTTCAAGCTCTGCCATCTTCTCATCCTTGCTCCTTCCAACGGCCTCCAGGTCCTCAACCCTGGACTGAAGGCCTTCTCTGGCCTGGTCGGCTCGGATTTTCTCTTCAGCAGCTTCAGCTTTGACCTGCTCCACCAGCTCCTTGGCCCCTGCAAGCTGGTCCTGAGCCTCTTTCAATTTGCCCAGGGCCTCATCCTTGGCCTTCTCAATAGCAGCTATCTTATCATGAAAGGCCTCAAAGGCCTGGGTTTGTTCACTGAGAAGGGCTAGGTACTTCTTCTTAACAGAGACCACCTCCTCCTGCAGACCGCTGATCTTGTCCCCAGCATAGGTCAGGTAGGGCAGGCCAAAAGTCAGAAACTCGCTGGCTACCAACCCATACTTCACCACCTGCAAGAAGGAAACAAATTACAAGCCTCAGACAAAAACACAGCAGACTAACTAAAGCAAAAGAAAGCAAAAAGTTTCATACCAGCCCAATCACCCATCTCAGGGTAATCCCAGGGTCTGCTACTGAGCTGGAGGGCCTGTCCTGGGGATGCAGGGCACTATGTACCATCCCCCTGATGCACCTGTCAGAGGATACCCCAGGGGCAGCGTCAAATCTCCCCTCCTCAGGCACGGGGAACTCAGAGCTGAACAGGGCTGCCAACTCAGAGGGCAGATTGTATGAAGGAAGTGTGTTTTGTGCTGGTGGTGCTGTTGCTTCTGTTGCTGCTTCTGCTGTTGTTGCTGTTTTTGTCGTTGTTGTTGTTGGTATTGTTGTTGTTGTTGTTGATACTGCTGCTGCTGCTGCTTGATCATCAGAGGTGGAGGCACCAGGTGCCTCCGGAATTAACTTCTCTACCCCCACATGGGGGGCAGGGGTAATAGAATCGACAGGCCCGGCCATCTCAGCAGACCTCCCACTCTAGTTAGAAAGCTGAGAGTAAGAGGGCAAGCCAGAAAGCCCAGTCCTATCAGAAGGATGGCTCCCCAGAAGGAACTCATCTCCACCCGTAGGAGAATTCAGGCCTGCTCGAGCCAGGTCATCTTCATGGATGGCCATGGCAGTCTGAAGTCCAACCTGGTCCTGGACCCTCCTCCTCCTCAGCCTCAAAGGCTCCTCATCATCATCATCATCACCACCATCGTCGTCGTCATCGACATTCACGACCTCCTTGCCCTTCCGGCTTGCCTCCTCGCCACCTTGAGACCTGGGTCTCTTACCTGCCAAGGCCCCACCTTCGTTAATAACCAGGGAAGATCCCTGGTATCTAGTTGTCGCTGCCCTGGCACTCCCAGCCACAGGAGGAGTCAACCCAGCACTCCTCCTGGACCTCCTACTTGGCCCAGTCACCAGCCTAGAGGCAATTGAAGAAGGAGCCTCAGCATCAACCTTGGGCCTGGGGGGCAACCTGCTCGGAGCACCCGTAACAACATCAGGGTTAAATGGAACAAATCTGGGGGCAGGTCGCAGAGGAAGACTCTTGTCATTCTCCAGCAGGACAAATTTCATCCTGGCAGGAGGCTCCATGGGAATGGCCCTGGAAGGCCTCACCTGGTCATCCACACCCAGTTTCTCCAAATCCACCCTCACCTGGGCCTCAGCTACCAAAAAGCAAGTCAAAAGGATGGTGAGACTAAAGCTACACTCAAGACAATCAGGATTGAAAAAGCAAAATAAACAAAAAGAGAGAATACCTTTGGTCATTTTGCAGCTGAGATTAGACAAGGCTAAATAAGCCTCGTTTCTAATCAGGTCCAGGTGTGGGAGCCAAACTACGGGCGTGGCGCTCCCAGTGCTGCTGGTAGGGGGGTAGGCAGCAAACTCTCTGACCACCGCCTGATCAGCAGCAGACAGCGTCTCGAACCCTATCCACTCCGTGTTCCTGGGCCTGGCCCACTCAGTCCTGGGCAGGTATACGTTGGGGTCATTGCTTTCCAGTGGGACCCTCAACCACAGGAATTCGTAGTACCAGTGCCCCATCTCCCTAGGCTTGGGGTAGGTGGTTGCATACGTCTCGTTGTCCTGCCTCAGGACCTCCACTGTCCACCACCCCTTCGGCACATTGGACCCCCGGTACGGCTTCAACCTGTACATAGTCCGGAAGACCCTCGAGCTCAAAGGGAAGCCCCTGAACTCACACACCCAAATGAACCCAATCAGCCTTTGAATGGCATTGGGCACCAATTGTGACAGGCATACGTTCCACACCTCCAGCATCTCCACCACGAAGGGATGTAAAGGGAACCTTATCCCGGAGTTCAAATGGGCAAGAAAGACAGCAATGTGGCCTGGTTCAGGGTCCCAGGCACAAGAATCTGAAGAAGGGGGAGAAAACTGATACACGTCCAGGCCAGGTGCCAAGGTGAGGATGTTTGCCCTGGACACCAAACTTAGCTGGTGTATCTTCCCCAAGAAAGCTGTGGAGGCTCTGATTTGCATGACCCCATAAAGTGCCTCAGAGTCCTCCCATCTCACTGAGGTCCATCGCCCTTCAGCATCCAAGCAGTGGTCACTGCCAATAGGACCACCAACTCTAACCTGGACCCTTCGGTCCTCGTTCCTAACCACCAGAGCCCTACTCTGCTCAGGCTCTGATTCCTCTAGAAGCTCCCTCTCCATTTCTTGGAGCTGCTCAGCAATGAGAGCGTCGCAACTGACGTCTGGGTCCTCGTTAAAAATTTCATCCCCAGGCTCGTTAACGGTCAAAGAAAAGTCGGAGTTGCTGGGTTGATCGGCAATTTTTTGGAAAGGAATTCGAAGTTTTTGAGGAAGAAGAAGAAAGAGAGAGTGAATAAAGGAATTGGGAGAGAGAAAATTTTTGAATAAATTCTCAAAAAACTCCTCAGCTCCTCCTTTAAATACACCTCTCTCGCTTTGTCAGCTCACTAAGCATGATGGTAAGTGGAGGAATTAAGGCGGCCATAACTGCTACTCCACGTCCCCTAACTGCAAAAAAAAAAAAAAAAAAAAAAAAAAAAAAAAAAAACTCTTCAAATTCAAAAGAAGAAGAAGACTGTTCATGATGTCTTGCTACCAGGACCAGGTAGAGATGGCGACGGACCGGATCTGGACCGGATCCTTATGGATCCAGATCCAGATCCGTTTTTCAAGTCTAGATCCAGATCCGGCGGATCCTCAGAATAAGGATCCAGATCCAGATCCTGCGGATCTTGCGGATCCGGATCTAGAACGGATTTAAAGCGGATCCTCTTATGTTATACCTACTAAATGAAATAATTAAAAATTTTAATGCATTAAAATTGTCACTTCATCACATACACAATTAATATGCAAATTAAAACCATTACTAATTAGTAAGTACTAACAAACTAATATTATCAACATCCTAAAATCTATAATTACATAATCAACTTGGGTAATGGACTATTTGAGCTTTGAAGTATTGAGCATTTGGGTCATATAATTTATAAGGCTATCATTAATTTAGTATATGTTTTATTACAAAAACGGATCCGCGGATCTTGCGGATCTTAATGCGGATCTGTAAACAAGATCCATATCCAGATCCGCATTTTTCCAGAGGATCCGTATCCGATCCGGATCCAAGATCCGTTGCCATCTCTAGGACCAGGGCCCACTCGACAAAATCCACAAAAATTAATACTTAATTTTTATGGACTTGGGGGGCAAATTGATGGGGGAAAATGCACCCATTAGCTGTTGGGCCAGCCACATACAAAGCTAAGGCCCAACCCAGCAATCAGCAAACAACAGAAATCCATCACAAGGAAGGCCCACAGAAAGGATCAGGCCCAGGTATAGACCAAAGTCTATACAGGGGCCCTGATCCCCACGCTCAAGCACCTACCTAGTCAAGATCGCATCTACCAGGTCCTGAGAACAGTAGCCTGGTCCAGGTCCAGCCTACCAAGTCAAAGGAACGCCTACCAGGTCCAGGGTTGCTGACCAGGTCCAGCCCAGCCTGCCTGGTCCAGCTCAACCTACCAGGGGCAGTTTTCCTCACATATTCTCAAGGTATTATAAATAGTCCTCATCCATGCACATGCAAGGGTATCCAAAAAATACTAAACACACCTCAAACTTCTCCCTCACTTTCTCTCTCTACATTTTCCTACTCTTACACTTCACTGACTTGAGCGTCGGAGGGCCATTCCCCGGAACACCTCCGGGGGTAGCTCACGCTTGTTCATTGTGCAGATCAACGAGCACATTACGTGGAATTTGGACTAGCTCTCAAGCCCATCAACACATTTACATTGTTGTGACCACAAAATCACCTCAACAAATGGTATACAAAAAACGTGACAGTAGATTTGTACCCATTATAATCATGTATTGTTGAACCTCGTATATAGTGCACTAGTGAGTTTCCCAAAATCGAAAGATGAGGAGAGACTAAACTAATTTATAAGTTAGGAGTTACTCCTCCTATAACCAATTGGTTTTAGGACGCATGCATCCATGCATGAACTACTAACATTAGGAAAGAGGGGTATAAATTAACTAAAGTTGAACATATTAAACAAAATTAGCTCAATAATCTAGTTATAAATTTGAACAAGTATATAATGAACTGTTTGTGAAAAAAAAAAAGCAAAATTAAATTGTAGAAACAGATTGATAAATATTATGATATCAATACATATTATTACAATTATGTATTGAGAAACGGGGGTCTATTGTCACATGATACATTTTGAATATTATTATTTGATGATACTAGGTACAATTATATATTGGCGGAGAGTACGTAATATCATCCTAGCCTCCTAGGCTTACATTATTAACAAGAAAATGTTATAAAAATAAATATGCCATTGTATGGATGCTATATAGAATTATAGATAGATAAGCAACACAAAAATCTGGCAGTCTTATTAAATAATATTGATATATATATATATATATATATATATATTGGATGGTGCATTATATTCCTCATTTCCTTGCTAGCTAGTTCTTTAGGTTCCCCATGTTTGCGACGCTACAAGAGACAGTAACGCTGGTTAGAACATTAAACAAAATTTGTACGAGCATTACAATAAGCAATATGACTTTTTTCTAGGGTTTTATGATAAAATAATACTCCATAACATAATACTAGTAACAATAGGCCGGGTTTTGAACGTATTTTGAGGAAACGATTCAAGGGTGTAAGCGAATGAATTAGTCAAAATGGTTCTAATACAAACACGAATGTGATTATAATTAAGTTGCTAATATTAAAATTATTTTGACTAATTCCTTCATTTATACCCTCGAACTGCTTCTTCAAGATGCGTGCAAAATCAATTGTTGCTAGTATTATGTTATGGAAGGAGTATTTAAATCCAAAAATCATATGTTGGGCCCATGCGTGAACTCCATGCACACCCAAAGCCAGGCTGATGACGTGTGTCACCACTCACCATTCTTGAAAGCTTGATATACATGATCAAACTGACGTTGCCCTCGCTACAAATTTAGAATGTAATGACAACGTTAATCTTGACTTAAAAAAAAAACAAAACAACACTTCTGTATATAACAATGTTGATTACTTGGGAAATGGCCCTGAAAATCAAGCCGCCCAACCACAACCACCACCATGATCTCCAGCGTTGGTGATGGTCGTGGTCCGGTGACGTGGTTTTCAGGTCCGTTTTTCAAGTAATCGAAATTGTTAAGGAGCTGTTGTAAGTAAGGGCAACGTCATCACTTTTCATAAAAAATTTGGAGCAATATATAATTACTTATTTTTTACCAACGAATAGCAAACTTTTTTGCACAACTAAATAATTAGACAAGTTAAATTAAAAGGAAAATTTGTTAAAAAACCAACTTATAAAAAAGTTTTTTTTTTTAATCATAAACTACCTTTTAAATATATTTTTTTTTTTGTAAAAAGCCAACTTATTTTTATTTGTAAAGAACCACATTTGGACGAAGTTCAGTGTTTAAATCAAACCCTCCTCTGCCGTTTCAGCAAACCCAATTCTTCCCTCTCAAAGCCATCTCTGGCCCTTTTCCTTCCCTGAATAACCACCTCGTAAAACCCCTAAATTTGAAACCCGAAATTCATCCATATATAGATAGTTCCTTACAAAAATTTAATTTAAAAAGGTGGCTTCAAACAAATAAAAATTTAAAAGCTGGTTTTTAACAAAAACAAAAATGACAAATTTTCCAAATTAAAAACACAAAAAAAAAAGAAGAAGAAAACAACACATATATAATTTATATATATATATACCTTGTTTGGAAAGAGCCCAATTGTCATCTTGTGCAATATTCCAAGAAAAATAACCCAACAAGGAGGCAGCATTCTTAGCATATAAAACCTTTTGTTTAACAGTCTCAGGACCATCAAAACCAATCCAAGTCTTCTCGGAAACACAATACCCCGTAACATAAGTCGAATTATACCTAACTTGTGCACCATTATTATTAGCAATAAAGCTTCTAATTTCCTTATACGAAACACCATTATTACCATATTTTGTATTCCCCCCAGTTGACGCTGCTCCAATTCGATTCTCATTCGCATTCACCAACTCCCATGCGTACCCATAAAACGGCACCCCAAACACCAGCTTTTTCGCCGGCACTCCCGCCTTAATCCACTCATTCACCCCATTTTGTCCACTCACTTCCATCCCCTTTAGGGCCGCGTTGGGCATGGCTTTGTACGGTCTCCCGGCCCATTCCGGCCCGTAAAAATCATACGCCATTACATTCACCCAGTCAAGACTCTCCTTTATCGCCGTATAAGGAAAAGGAACGCCGTTTGAACCAGTGCCGGTTCTGGCAGTGTACCGAAGTGCCGCCGTAAGAAGCAAGTGTTGACTTTTTGGGTTTGACTTTATGGCTGCACGCCATTCGGTTAGGAGTTGACCTAAATCGGTCATTTCTTGAGACGTTGACTGTTGTTCCCAGTCCAAGTCAAGCCCGTCGAACCCGCCGGTTAAGGCGGCGTTAATAGAGGATTGAATGAAGGCTTTTCGAGAAGAAGGGTTGTTTGCCATTGCTTTTAGTTGTTTAGTGGGTTTATCTGTGCCTCCACCTATGGAGATTAGGGCTTTGACTTTTTGGTTCTTTTTTTTGACTGTTTGTGGGAAAGATGAGCACCCTGCAGGGATTGTGATTTGGTTGGTTTGAGAGTTGATTTCAGCAAAAGCGCAGAAGAGATGGGTGAAAAGGGTTGAGTCAATGTCTGAGGCTGTTATCACACCATTATCGTGAGGAAAATAGCCTCCTTTAACTGCGTTTGAAGGTTGCAAATTAAATAGTGAAACCAATGCAATTAAGGATAATAATATGGGGTGGTAGTACTTTTCTGAAGCCATGATTATTTATTGAAATAATAGAATTCGATTGTATTGATCATTTGTAGGAGAATTGGAGAAGTATTTATTTATAGATACCAAGTTTTGACGTTTCTATGTCATGGGTTTAATCTATCAACATTATTGTTGTTGTTTGTTGAATTTGAAAATTCCAACTTTGATGCATGGCCACGAAAGGAACACAAATTATAAATTTATACATAATGCATTACGTCCGTGGCCCCACACCAATAACTAGAGGTGGGAAATGGGTTGAGTCGGGTCGGGTTTGTATAAATTCGTTTACATAAGCGGGTTGAATTGAACCCCATTGATCATAACCTGACTAGTTTGATAAAGGGTCGTGTCGCGTTGACCTATTGTTTTAATTGTGTCAAACACATTAATCCAAACTCGTTAATAATGTGTTGATTTCGTGTCGGGTTGTCGGATCATTTGTGTTTTTTTTTTTAATATTAAGATGTAATCGTGTCATGTTGTTTTAACACTACAAAAAATCATCTTTTAGCGACTACAATTATCCGTCGCTACACTCCAAAAATCCGTCGTTATAGTTTGCTTGCGACGGAAATAGAAACAGAACCACTGTGTTGGTAAAAGGCTCATCGCTAATTAAAAATAGCAATGGATTTTGATATTCCGTCGCTAAAATTGCTACGAATACAATTTCGTCTCTAAATACATCGCTAAATATCAACGACGAATTTAATAATCTATTGGTAAATTTAGTGACGGGTGTGAATTATCCGTTTCTAAATTTAGGTACAGGTTGTTAAATCCATTGATAAATTTAGCAACACATTATTAAAATCCCCAACCCTAATCTGGCCCGCTTAATAAATCTGTCATGTCAACCCATATACTTAAATGGATTGAACCCCGTGATCCAAACCCGTTAATAACACATCAATTTTGAGTCGCGTTAAAAGTTCATGTCAAAATTTCTCACTTCTACCAATAATTGCAACAATCATGGGCGCCAATTTATAGGCAAAATTTGTTTATTGATTGTGAGTATGAAATAATGGATAAAACCATAGAGGGATAACATGTACGAAGTACTTCATCTGCACCTTTTTTTTAGTTACGTTTGAATTATTTTGATGAAAAAAAAAAAGCGAAATTGTAACTAACAAGGAAAAAGAGGGAATATCTGATAAGGAGGGGATAAGAAGAAATGGTTATTTTTAAGGAAATAAAACATTTGTTGCAATTAATGTGTAGCTTCTATTTGGGGAAAATGATGCAGTTAAACATGAGTGTATGTATAGACAGTATGAAAGCAAATACACAATATAATGCAATAAAGGTTCAATATGATGATGTGTGTGGTACTAAGCCTTGAGCTGCAACCTACAGCAGGTCAAATACACACATCTATAAGGGAAAAGTAAGTAGAGGTTCAAGACGTAGTAAATGGTACATAAGTCAGAAACATCCTCCACACCAAGTTTTGTTACTCAATTATACATCAACTTTTTTTTATAGGATAATGTATGTGTGGGATAATAGGCTTTAAAACCGAGTCGTATTGCAGATCACCCGGCCCAATTTTAGCCAAACACATACATCAACTTGTTAACTACATAAAAATGATTTTTGTTTTCGTATTTGGTACGTGAAGAACCAACTGCGTGGGTTGTTTTGTATGTATCTAGTCATAGAAGATATTTAATTTTTTTTCCTCTTCTTCTTGTGATTTAGCTGTTCAAAATGGACCAGTTTACGTGAGTAAGGCTGAAAGGAAAGGACTTTCCATAAAAAAGTCTATGCACGCACAATGCTGAAATATTGGGCATCTTAGCAAAATCCCTCATTTTTTTTATTTTTATAGACGTAAGATATACTGGGGAGCCCTTTCTATCTCTGAAGGGGATGAGGAATCGACTCTGGGTCTAAGCCTTGGGAGAAGGAAGGTAATGCCAACTGCACTGACCTTCAACCTCTAAAAAAAAAACCCTCATACTGTGCTCACCTATAATTATTATTTTCGTTTAAATGGATATTTGCTTATATTATCCGATCTAAACTTATATTTTCGAAATTGATCTGAATTTTTTTATTTAATTGGATTTGATTTTCTGATTTCACTAATTTTAACCACGTATATAAGCTAATGCATAAGGAAAAAGTATATCAATTGAGATCTTATTTTATTCGTATTAATGAATAGTTTTCAAAAATGTAATTTTTATAATTTTTTTGTTACAAAAATTAAAGCTATGTAAAGTTTTTTAAAAATTAAATAAAATTGGCATGCCTGATATGATATAAAAGAAGTATAAAAACCTGAAATATGGGGAATCAAACGTAGCTAGTGTAGTTTAAGTATCGGTGACTATATTGTTAAGTGCCTCTTCAATTGAGAACATTATAAGAATCTACTCACTATACATAAACTAGTTTTTCACCCTTGCTATGAATAAGATTCATTCTGAGTCCCGCCATTTTTATTTAATTTGCGCTCATTCTTTTTGGATTTTTATATTTGTTCATTTCCTACATTAACTAAATATAGTAAAATTTATTTTCTACATTTATTAATTTATAGTTCCCAATTCACTTTTTCATACTCTCCCATACTTTTGAGAAATTTTAGAAAATTTACTTATTTTTCTCTACTTTTCATACATTCTCTGGTCTCTTCTTTTGTGCACAATTTTTCATCATAGTTTATGATATATTTTTTTTTTATCCCTATTATTTTTTTGTATTAATAAAAATTCAAGTGAGTAAATAAAAAAAAAAAAATGTATGAAGTATATGCTAATTTAAGAAAATGAACCTATCTCTATTGGCTCCCCTCCCCTAATAGAGAGAATGGACTCTTCCTTTTTGTTTTACTACTACCTCCGTTTCTTATTATTTGCAACGATGTGACATAAAGTTGAGAGGAAAAGTGTCAAATCGTTGCAAATAATAAGAAACGGAGGTAGTATTAAGTAAGGTTGTCTACTTGTCTAGATTTTTTTTTTTTTTTTGAAATAAGTCTACTTGTCTAGATATTCCTTCAGCTTTGGGTGTTTTTAATTAATGAGTTGCTTGAGTTCCAAGGATGGGTTGATATGTTGTACTTTGCTGATACCATTTATGTTGACTGTGTGAGAAAATTTATGTGAATTTGAAACAGTTGTCATATACTTCCCTTTGTTTTGTAGTCTTACTGTTGATATATTTATTTCCTCATTAAAAAAATGCGGGTAAGTTGAGGGCAGATTAATAAAGACGAAGATAAAAAAGTTGGACTCCTAAAAGAGTACGGTGAATTAAAAGAATATATTCGCCATATCATAATTATATGTTAAAAGTCATGACGAGTTTCCAAAAGAATAGGTTCAAGGGTGGAAAGCTAATCTTTAATTATTATATAATTAACACCACTCCTAATTATTTAGGGAAGTTATCATAATTTTTGAACTTTTTGAAATGAAAATATTATATAATGTAAAATTTGTAAAAATAAAATAAAAACACCTAAATTCATATTTTTGAATTCTCTATAAATATATACCCATATTGATATAATTTGTTACATAAAACTTTTAGCTTTTGATTATTATAGAAATTTGATAGCCGACCTCATACAGTAAATAGAATTTTTCTTTTTGTTCATTGTTGTGGAATGACACGATGAAAGGGGAAAATTTTGTTTATGACTTCACTAGCCTTTTGTGCACGCTTTGCGTGCGACAATATTTTTAATGTATCTTCAAAAATCGAAGGTTTTTGTTCGGGAGATTAAAATATTTTTTAAATTCGCATTCATTCACATAATCGCAAACAAACTTTCCCCTTTCATCCAGCCATTCTATAACAATGAACAAAATCAACTATCAAATTTCTAGGATAATCAAAAGGTAAAATTTTTATGTAACAAACTATATTAAAATGGATGTCTATTTATAGAGAATTTAAAAATATGAATTTTGATTATTTTATTTTATTTTTCCAAATTGTATATTTTGTAATATTTTAATTTTAAAAAAATTAAAAATTGTAGTAACTTTCCTTAATAAATAAGAGTGATGCTATTTGATTTTTAATAAATTTATAAGGGGCATTATAGACTTTTTGAGGGGGGCACCATGGCTCCCCCCTTGGCTTATATAATAGAGATGATTATGTGATTGAGTATGAATTTGAAAAATATTTCAATTTTTCAAACAAACAACATTTATTTTTTTATTTGCTTAGACAAATTAAAAACTACCTTTAAAATATCATCGCATGCAAAGCGTGCATACAAGGATAGTAGAGAAGTAGGACAAGGTACGTAGTGAATAAGTTTTTATAAAAAAAAATTCCATTTTTAAAAAATATGTAATAGTTGTTGTTATTTAAAAGATTTTTTTCTTATATAATCACGGGTATAGATAAACTTTATTAATTTTGTTCATTTTAAAAACTAATATTATTTTTCCGTTCTTTTTTAATTATTATTAATTTTTTTCATTTTAAAAACTAATATTATTTTTCCGTGCTTTTTTAATTATTATTAATTTTGTTCATTTAAAAACTAATATTATTCATAAGGTGTGTTCATTACCCAAAAAACAGGCATTATTTTTTGCAACCCATAATGCGAGTACCCGTTGGGTAGGCACCTGCTTCAAAAGGTAAAATTTTTATGTAACAAACTATATTAAAATGGATGTCTATTTATAGAGAATTTAAAAATATGAATTTTGATTATTTTATTTTATTTTTCCAAATTGTATATTTTGTAATATTTTAATTTTAAAAAAATTAAAAATTGTAGTAACTTTCCTTAATAAATAAGAGTGATGCTATTTGATTTTTAATAAATTTATAAGGGGCATTATAGACTTTTTGAGGGGGGCACCATGGCTCCCCCCTTGGCTTATATAATAGAGATGATTATGTGATTGAGTATGAATTTGAAAAATATTTCAATTTTTCAAACAAACAACATTTATTTTTTTATTTGCTTAGACAAATTAAAAACTACATTTAAAATATCATCGCATGCAAAGCGTGCATACAAGGATAGTAGAGAAGTAGGACAAGGTACGTAGTGAATAAGTTTTTATAAAAAACAATTCCATTTTTAAAAAATATGTAATAGTTGTTGTTATTTAAAAGATTTTTTTCTTATATAATCACGGGTATAGATAAACTTTATTAATTTTGTTCATTTTAAAAACTAATATTATTTTTCCGTTCTTTTTTAATTATTATTAATTTTTTTCATTTTAAAAACTAATATTATTTTTCCGTGCTTTTTTAATTATTATTAATTTTGTTCATTTAAAAACTAATATTATTCATAAGGTGTGTTCATTACCCAAAAAACAGGCATTATTTTTTGCAACCCATAATGCGAGTACCCGTTGGGTAGGCACCTGCTTTAAATGGGTTGAGTCAACATATACCCATTATCCGCATGGAAAAAAAATCCAGATTGAAAATACACGAATTTTAAATTCTTTACAAAACATATTGTGGGTCTTCTGGTAATTGGTGACAAATTTTCTTAGTCATCCCCGACACGCGAAAAATGTAATTAGTGTTAGTCGGGTATGCCACCGGCAAAATTAAAATTTTCCTTTAAAATTATTTGTCACAAAAGAGACCGGCAAATGGATCATGTGGGTTGAGTCCCCTCCCCCATATTGATTCAATCACCTATTTAAGAAAAAGAAATGCATAGTTATATTATGAAATATATACAGAGTATATGAAATTTTATTTAATATTATAATATTTTGTATTCGATGGGAGAATATGAATAAATTTATATTACTCTAATTTGCTAATTAATGTTGCAAAAATTTCAAAATTCAACTGTACTCCTCCACCAGAACCCGCTATAATTTTCTAGGGAGTTAAATTAAGATTAAAAAAAATAAAGTTCATTATTTTATGTAATTTTTTAAATATTTCTCGCAAAATAAATTTCACTATAATTTTTTATGAAGTGCATTGCACGGACGCTATACTAGTCAAAATATATTTTCATTCCCAAGCTTGAATTTTCTTCATATTTTTTTATTTTATAGGGAAATTATTATATGTGGGAACGTTGATATAATCCTCCAAACACGCAAACTATGTTTTCCTATTAGTTTAATTGCACCTCCATTTAGGATCATTGGGTTACCGCGAAATAACTAATAAGATAGATCGAAGAATATTCACTCAATATGATCCTAAGTGTAATGAATCCTAAAAGACTTTGTGTTTTAGATTATGTTTGAGCACAATTAGACAAGTTTGCAAGAATTTTCTAAATCCAAACAAGTTGTACAGGAATGAGAAAATAATCTCAGTTTTTTTCACAACTTAAACTTGTAAACTCCATTCCTATTTACAGCCACAACCCATAGGAAAAAATCAGTCAAACAATGAGCATTCAACCCATTAAAACTACATTAAAATTCTGATGTAATCATATGATTAATTGGTGTAACATATGGTTTGATGAACATATGGTTTGATGAATAGACACAATTTACACCATTAATTAACCAAAATAAACTCAAATTTTAATGTCATTTAGAAGCTTAACATCAGACTTAATCACTCAAGGCATCTGAGAAAGTATCCGAGGACAAACCAAGCCAACCAACGAAGCAGTCCAGAAGCTCCACCGCGCAGCGCACACCGCGTGGCGCGGCTGTAGTCGAGTGACTCGACTGAGCTTCTGACTTTGCACTTCCTTCCAGTGTCCTTTCGCATCTTGTGAGGTATTTTCGTGTGGCGTGAAATCCTCTCTGACTTGACCTTTATTAGGATCTTATTACATTCACAAGTTCATCAAGTCCATTTATGCATAAATGTTCAACACTATTATCATCCATTACCATTGGGAATGACAATATTGGATGATGAGAATGAATATTTATGAAGCAAATTAGATAAATTGAAGTTAAGCTAGCATCACCATAGGAACGAGTATTGATTTTCATTCCAAATTTACATATAAATTTATTCCTATTACCAACATTAATGATCGTAGGTGTGTACATTGGTGTGTAATATAGTAGCTCATAGAGTTTGATTTTTTTCTTCGTTTGACAACACAATTCTCATGGCCGGTTGTGTACTTATGGGGTTCTTTGGATTAATTAGATAAGATGCCTAATTTTATGAAAATTTTAATGTAGTGTTATGACTATCGACTATATCGTAATGAATGGTTAGGATTGCACGATTTTTTATTTATTTTTTTATTGCTAATTCTAATTAAGAAATATTTTAAAAATATTTTAATTAGAATTTTAATTTAGGAAAATAATTTCTGATTTTTTCTAAAATTAGTTTTTATTCTCGGAAAAATCAAAATGTTGTTTCCAAAATTAAATCTAATTAAAGTGTTTTAAAAACGATTATAAATTAGATTTAGGAGTTAAAAATAAATAAATAATTATGCGATCTAGTCATCCACTACAGTACTCAGTCGTCACATCATAAGACTACACTAAAATCATCCCTAAATTTAGGCATGTTAGTAATCTTAGTATAGATTTTCAGTGGAAAGTCGATCTTATCGGACGTAGATTAGTCCATTATTTTATCTGCTGGAACAGCTAATCACATTCAAGAACTGGATAAAATTGAATTATTCTTCTGACTTTTCCTGCGACCCAAGTTTCGCAATTACAATACTTCTTCATAAAATAAAGTTAGCAAAAATCAATTGTACTCCGTAGAAGTTACTATTCCAAAAATGAAAACACAAATTAATGGCCCCTACTATTGACTTTCAGTATTGCAAATTTCAATCGGCTGTATATCTCTATTATATAAGCAAGGGGGAGCTATGGTGTCCCCCTTAGAAAAGTCTAAAATGCCCTTGCATTTTTCTAAAAATACAAACTACATAATTAAGGAAAGTTCATACAAATTTTTTATATTTTTGAATAAAAATAATACAAAATATATATTTCAAAAAAATAAAATAAAAATATGTAAATTCATACTTTTAAATTCTCTATAAATTGATACCTATATTGATATATTTTTTTACATAATTATTTTTTACCTTTTGATTACACTGGAAATTTGGTAGTACAAAAAAAATATATAGTGGATCAACATTTATTTTTTAAAAATTCAATTAATACTAAATTTTGTAAATCTTTACATGGTGCCCCCAAGTAAAGCTTTGATTTCAGTGCAATCAATAAATTGTTGTTGTAACCAGCGTAAATGGATACATACAGAATTAATAATGTGTTTAATTAATATTTAAAGTAAATCAATTTTTTTTCCATAGCCATATGGATGTCAAGATAGTTACAAACTTTTGATTTGGAATTGGTTTATTACTATCGAGTAACACTAAGCTCTAAATCTCAGCACGCATAGCGTGCACAAAATGCTAGTTTTGTTTAATAATAAGGGTGTGTTTGGTTGGGGGTAATAATCAAAGGGAATGGGAATCAACTGCCCCCATTTCCTTTGATTGTGTTTGTTAGACTATATTTGTCATTCCCTTACTCCTGCCCATTCCCCTATTTTAACACTTTTCTAAACCCAAACCTCCCCCTATCTTTTCCATTCCCTTTCCTCCATCTTCCACCCAACCACCCCAACACCAACCATAACCACCCACCTCCCCTCCCCCACCCCCTGTCGGCGCCGCCCTCCTCCAGCCCCACCCATCACCGGCGCCCAACCACCCTCGAAACCCTAACCCTAACCCTAACAACCCAAATTAAAAAAACAACCCCCACCCACCTCCACCACCCCCAGCCACACCGCCTCCCTCTGCCGCCCCTTTGCCACCTAGGTTTTCAAATTTGGGGGTTTTTGGTTCGTGGGGGGTGGTTGGGGGCTGTAGGATGGTGGAGAGGGGGTGGCGAAGGGGCAGCAGGGGGAGACGGTGTGGCTGGGGGTGGCTTTGGGGGTGGTGGAGGTGGGTGGGGGTTGTTTTTTTAATTTGGTAATTCGGGTGGTTAGGGTTAGGGTTTTGAGGGGTGGGGGAAGGGAGGAGGCTGCCGTGGTGGAGGGGGTAGCGCCGGCAAGGGGTGGGGGAGGGAGGCGGGTGTTTTCGTTGGTGGTGGAGGAAGTGGGGGTTGTTTTTGAACTTGGGTGTTGGAGGTGGGTTTGGGGTGGTGGTGGTGTATTTTTTTTTTTTTTAACAAAAATTGCTTTCCATTCTCCCCCATTCCCATTCTTAAAGTGATTCTCTTTCACCTTTGATAACCAAATGCCCCCTAAATGGTCTCCAGGGGGATGGGGGGGCTCGTCCACTCCTTAGCATACAAAAACTTAGGTCCTGTTGTGAAATCACCAATAATGTATGTAAATAGTTTATATCTTTTATTAAAGTGAATAATTATTATTTTAGTATTTATCAATAGTAAAACATGTGATCATAACCCATCATGTTTGCCCATAAATATGGGTTACTTGGAAGCCTTGTACACGACATAAAATACAAGTAATAAATCATCTCATACTTTCTCTCTACTTCTCTTACTACTCTAGTATACTTGCTCTTGTTTTACTACTAATCAAACAAGTAAATTCTCCCAATTTCTTAACAGGTTCTATTCTTTTGGAGTTAATTTCTTAAAAAATTTTACTTCGTAATAATAATAATAATAATA
The DNA here is from genome assembly GCA_951394345.1 of Salicornia ramosissima. NCBI lineage: Eukaryota > Viridiplantae > Streptophyta > Magnoliopsida > Caryophyllales > Amaranthaceae > Salicornia > Salicornia ramosissima. The sequence goes on along the minus strand of OX596233.1, from coordinate 18,373,379 downwards.
ATAATAATAATAATAATAATAATAATAATAATAATAATAATAATAATAATAATAAAATAAAATAAAAACTAAGAGAGTCGATTTTAGGGTTCCATGACGGCAATCCCCGTGTGGGTTTCAGGCGGCGGTTTCAGACTAGGGCGATTTCCAGCGTACTCTCAGGTTCAATCACGAGGGTTCTGTCTGTGGTTCTCGGGCGCGAAGGTTCGGAAAGTGAATTATCATGTTCTGCATGTTCTCTTGGCCAGTTAATAATAAGGCCATCAATAACCAAAATTACCACTGAAAGTCCAACTTTCTTGGAAAGGATTCAAGGAGATATTTGTGGACCAATTCATCCAGGATGTGGAACATTCCGCTATTTAATGGTATTAATTAATGCCTCAACACGGTGGTCACATGTAAGTCTCTTGCCAACTAGAAATGTTGCATTTGCAAAATTACTTGCTCAAATCATTAGACTTAGAACACAATTCCCATATTATACAATAAAGAAAATAAGATTGGATAATGCTGAGGAATTCACATCCAAAGCTTTTGATGACTATTGTATGTCAATTAGAATTGTTGTTGAACATCTAGTTGCTCATGTGCATACACAAAATGGTCTAGTAGAGTCATTAATTAAAAGACTCCAATTGATAGCAAGACCACTATTAATGTGGTCAAGTCTACCATCGTCAGCATGGGGATATGCCGTAATACACGCAGCATCCTTAATTAGACTCAGACCCACTGCTTACCATAAATTTTCACCGTTACAGTTAGTTTCTGGTCAAGAACCAAATATCTCTCACTTGAAAATTTTTGGATGAATGTGTAGCGTATGTACCAATTGCTCCTCCTCAACGAACTAAGATGGGTCCACAGAGAAGGTTGGGAATATATGTTGGATTTGAATCACCATCAATTATTAACTATCTTGAGCCAATGATTGGTGACTTGTTCATGGCTCGATTTGCCGAATGTCATTTCAATGAAACAATATTCCCACCCTTAGGGGAAGAGAAAAGACCCACTTGAAAGGAAAGAAATTGAAATTACATAGAATGTAATGGAATTGTCAATGTTGGATCCAAGGTCAAAAGCCTGTGAGCAAGAAGTGAATAAAATTATTCACTTACAAAGTATTGCAAATCAATTGCCTGATGCATTCACAGATAATAAGAAAGTGACAAAATCACACATACCAGCTGAAAACGCTCCTATAAGTATTGATATACCCAATACTGAAAAGGCCGGTGAAAATGAAAATGCTCGCAGCAAGCGTGGAAGACCACTTGGGTCAAAAGATTCAAAAACCACAAAAATTAAAAAGGCAAGATGATCCAACTAGTGAAACCAATTCCATGACTCCAGTTGAGAACCTTGAAAAGAAAGATGAAGAAGAAAAAAAGATGATGATGTCCCAAAAGATGTAGAAGTCATTGACAATAGTGAGACATCAATAAATTTTGTCCTTGATGAAAATCTTTGCATACTCCATGGTGGCTGACATAGAACAAGATGAAGATGATGTAGAACCAAGGACAGTTGATGAATGTCGTAAAAGAAAGGATTGGTCAAAATGAAAAGATGCAACCCAAGCAGAGTTGAAATCACTTGAAAAGAGAGAAGTATTTGGAAGCATAGCCGACACCCCAATAGGTGTAAAACCTGTCGGTTATAATTGCGTGTTTGTGAGAAAAAGGAATGAAAATAATTAGATTACCAGGTATAAGGCAAGGCTCGTGTTACAAGGGTTTTCACAAATATCGGGTATTGATTATGATGAAACATATTCCCCAATAGTTGATGTAACTACATTAAGATTTCAGGTAAGCTTGACAGTTACAAAAGGGCTACAAATGCGTCTAATGGATGTTGTAACTACATACTTGTATGGGTCCCTTGATAAAAATATTTACATGAAAGTTCCCGATGGGTTAAAGTTGCTAGAAAATCACAAGCCTAGAGAAATGTTGTTGTAAACACCTATTTGTGGCACCTCAGTTAGCTCCCAACTGTCTATGATGAATGTACCCGGTTGCACAGGTCCGGTCTTGAGCTAGTATGCCAAAATACCACCTCTTTACCCCTCTCATACCACTCTCACGCCATTTATAGGTGTTTTAGAGGCTCACGACTCGTTTTGGGATTTTTCAGACATTTTTAGGATTTTTATTAATTTATTTTCATTTTTTTTCATACATATTTATTTATAAGGGATTTTTAGTCATTTTCCATTGCATAAAATAATTTTTCTAGGTTAATTACATTTTTCTAGAATTTTTGGTAATTTTTCCACAATTTTCTGAGTTTTTATCTATTCTCTATGAATTTTCGAACCATTTTCCATTCTTAGGGGTATTTTAGTAATTTTACACCTCCATCGTCAACTTTTTCTCCACTTTTCAGTCATTTATATTTTTCTAAAATTTTTTCCATATTTTTCATATTTTTTGTCATTTTTAGCGTATTTTTTTTCAAAATAGTCCGAAAAACCCGAAAACGGTTCGAGAACAGTCTAGAATGGCCCGGATTATTCCGCAACCTCGCAGAATCTCCCAGAATCTTAAATATTATGATAATATTACGTAATCATCCAATGATTCCCGTAATCGTATCATAATCGCATAATATCTCAGAGAATCACGCGCAAAATAAGCAAAAAAATCGACCCGTACCCCAGCTGGACCTGCGCCTAGACGCGGGTCACAAATACTGACCTGCGTCTAGACGGAGGTCATGTAACTGGACCTGCACCTAGGTGCAGGTCTGGTGTCCTCCGGGGTCGATTTTTTGCCTCTGTTTGCTGCTTATAAATACGGCCCTTCATTCGACCTTTTCACAACACAATAAACCATTCTGACTTCTACTCTCTCTACTATTCATTCTCTCTCTCAAAATCAAATCAAAATTCTGTCACTTGGCATTTGGCGTGCTAATCTCTAAGTCGTAATCGACCGCCGCACATTCCGGTATACATTTCTGAGACCCTTTTTCTATTCAATGTCAATATGCTTAATTTTCTTTTAATTTTTATTTTAATTTATGATTTGCGTTAATCATGATAACGCGTGAATTTTTTTGTTCTGTTCGCGCAGATCTATGTTTTTAATTCATGTAACTTTTTTTTATTTTTTAATCCATGTCATTCCTTTTTTCTGCATTTTTCATGTCATTCAATGTAGCATTTTTTATTTATTTATTTTGATTTTATAATTGCACGGGATTCGAGGTATGTTCGCATTTTTCCATACCATCATTATGTCAAATTTCTTTTTTTTTTATGCGATTTATGCGTTTTGACCCTTGATTTCTCCCGTACTTTTGGACTCATTCTAGTGTAATAATATTGATTAATTCCAAAGTGGTCATAAAACAATTTTAGGCTAGCTAATTTGTGCATTAATTTGAACCGACTTAGTAATTCGCAAATTAGGGTTAAAATTCAGTTAACTCTGTTGCTCTGAAATTGAGCAATGATCTTACAAAAGAGACCTAGTAGAGACCGCTTGCAGGCGGGCGGGCCCAATGCACGATTAGCTCGTAACCTGTCCCCGAACCCATACTCTGGTGCACGACCATATGGGAGCGATTGCTCCTGGCTTTCGGTACTAGTCCGTATTCACGTACGGCGTTAACGAGCATTCAAATCAACTCGTGACGTAGGCGGCCGGGTAAAAACGACCCCTACAGTTGTCAATAAATTTGAAAATGTCATTTTATGATTTAAAACAATCTGGGCGGATGTGGTATAATCGATTAAGTGATTATCTCTTAAAACAAGGATTTAAGAACGACCAAGTCACTCCTTGTGTATTCATTAAAAGTTCTCAATTGGGGTTTGCAATCACTGTAGTTTACGTTGATAACCTTAATACCATTGGGACACCCAGAGAACTTGAATTAACTGCAAAACATTTGATGAAGGAATTTGAAATGAATGATCTTAGAAAGACAAAAATCTGTCTTGGTCTGCAAATTGAGCATTTGAAAAATGGAATTTTTGTCCATCAAACAAATTATACAAAGAAGGTTTTAAAACGATTCTACATGAACAAAGCACATCCAATAAGTTCCCCAATGATAGTTCGATCATTAAATGTGAATGATGATCCATTTCCACCCCGAGAAGAAAATGAAGAAGTTCTTGGTCCTAAATTCCCGTAATTAAGTGCCATTGGCGCACTGATGTATTTGGCAAATAATACTCGACCTGATATAGCATTCTCAGTAAATTTGTTAGCCAGGTACATCAATTCACCCACAATGAGGCACTGGAAAGGAATAAGACACTTGCTCCGTTACCTCAAAGGAACACAAGGTTTAGGGTTATTCTACCAAGCAAAATCAGATGCTACCCTTATTGGCTATGCAGACGCTGGATACCTATCTGACCCCCAAAACGCCAAATCTCTAAAAGGATATGTGTTCACCTACGGAGGAACTGCAATATCATGGAAGTCAACAAAGCAGGCACTGACATCCACATCATCAAACCATGGCGAATTGATTAGCCACATCCAAGGAGCATGCGAAATGAGAACAGTTACGGAAAATCCAACTTTGATCTTTGAAGATAATTCAGCTTGCATTACTCAAGTAAGTAAAAGATACATTAAAGGAGATAAAACAAAGCACATAATACCCAAGATCTTCTACACTCATGACCTACAAAAGGAAGGAAAAATTGAGGTCCAGAAAATTCAATCATGTGATAATCTAGCCGACTTGTTCACCAAATCACTTCCATCGAAGAAATTTGAGGAATTAGTACATAAGATCGGCATGCGTCACCTTCATGAGTTATGTTGAATTCAGGGGGAGTATTTCACTTACTGCACTTTTTTTTCCCTTCGACCAGGTTTTTATCCTACAGGGTTTTTCCTGGCAAGGTTTTAATGAGACAGTACCAAAGTCATATTATACGATGTAAGTTGCATTCTTTTTCCCTTGGCTATGGTTTTTCCCACTGGGTTTTCCTAGCAAGGTTTTTAATGAGGCAACTAAACCTAAATGATAATGGAATAATTATTCAAGGGGGAGTGTTGTGAAATCACCAATAATGTATGCAAATACTTTATGTCTTTTACTAAGCTGAATAATCATTATTTTAGTATTTATCAATAGTAAAACATGTGATCATAACCCATCATTTTTGCCTATAAATATGGGCTACTTGGAAGCCTTGTACACAACATAAAATACAAGTAATAAAATCATCTCATACTTGCTCTCTACTTCTCTTACTACTCTAGTATACTTGCTCTTGTGTTACTACTAATCAAACAAGTAAATTCTCCCAATCTCTTAACAGGTCCTATTGTTTTGGAGTTAATTTCTAAAATTTTTATTTCATAATAATAATAATAATAATAATAATAAAATAAAATAAAAACCAAGAGAGACGATTTTAGGGTTCCACGACAGCAACCCCCGTGTGGGTTTCAGGCTCGTTTCAGGCGGCGGTTTCAGACTGGGTACGGACATCGGCTAGGGTGTTTTCTGGTGTACTCTCAGGTTCAAGCACGAGGGTTATGTCTGTGGTTCTCAGGCGCGAAGGTTCGGCAGCGACACCACGAGTTTCAGTATGTGGTCCAAACATCGGTGGTGGGCGTTCTACTCGTCGTTCTGGGCTTCAGGCGGTGTTCCGTGTCCATGCTATGTTGGAAAATGGAAATAGTCCTTCAAAGTTAATTAATGGCTTGTAGTTTTAATTAGTCAAAGTTTATGTTTTATCGTTAAGGGTTTTCAGTGGAGTAGTGGGTTTAGTTTCCCTTAATACTAGAAAGTTATTTTGAGGTTTGTTTCAATAAGTTTGCCTATTTAAACTCATGTATTATTAGTTTACAAAGTGAAGTAAAAAAAACATCAGTATTTTATTTTTGAGCATTTCCTTTTGTCCATCTTTCTTTATGTTAATATAACTAACATGGTATCAAGAGCTTCAGGTTAGATCCGAGATAGTAAAAAAAAAAAAAGGGAAGCGATGAAAAAAAGGAAAGAAAGAGTACGTGATGAAAAAAATTTAAAAAAAAGGAAAGAAGGAAAGAGTATGTGATGAAAAAAATTAGAGTGGAGATTTCTTTTAGCATTGTATTTGTTTCTTTTTCCATAAAAATTAAGAGCCATCTAAAAAAAGTATCAGTAGTCGTTATATTGGTGGAGGACGTAGTCAATTCGCAAGACAACGTCAAAGAGTATTGATGGAGAAAAGTGCTCCATTTAATGTCGAGGTTAAGTTTGGTGATAATGTGCACCAACCAGTCGAGTTTATTGATGAGAAGTGCAACAACGAAGGTGTAGGTGATGATAATGTGCATCACAAATGATCGAAGAGATCGTGCTTCGAAAAAGTTGAAAAGTAGAGCAAACTCAAGGTAGTCGATGTCAAAGTCACGGTCATCATGAAGAAAGTCCAGTGTCCTTGTTATGATTTTCTCTTGAAATTAAAATATCGAATTCAACCTCAAGTTGTGAGTTCAGAGTCGTGTTCAAGTTAGTCGTGGTTAAGTGTCGTGTTTGAAGATAACAAACAAGTGCATATGGTCGTGGTCGAGCAAGTTTACAATGTTTAACAATAATATACCCAACTTTGAAAGAAGGAGGTGTGTTAGAAAATGGAAATAGTCCTTCAAAGTTAATTAGTGTGTTGTAGTTTTAATTAGTCAAAGTTTATGTTTTATTGTTAAGGGATTTTAGTGGAGTAGTGAGTTTAGTTTCCCTTAATACTAGGAAGTTATTTTGAGGTTTGTTTCAATAAATTTGCCTATTTAAACTCACGTACTTCCTCCATTTTTGAATTCTTGCAACAAATGGGTATTATTTGTGAGAGATAAAAAATTCATTTGTTGCAAGAATTCAAAAACGGAGGAAGTATTATTAGTTTACAAAGTGAAGTAAAAATACATCAGTATGTTATTTCTGAGCATTTCTTTTTGTCAATCTTTCTTTATGTTAATATAACTAACACGCTTCAGGCGGTGATTCTGTGTGAGAATTTGCTGTTGTTCGATTGTGTGGGTTTTGGACAGGTTCTTCTGTTGGGTTCAGGCAGTGGTGGTGTTGGTTTGGGGCAGTCGGTGGTGGGCGTTCAATCTGCTCATTGTTTTGGGCTTCAGCAGGTGGTCTGTGTCCGTGCTTCAGGCGGTGGTCGTCGATGATGGTCCGTGTTTGCTTCAGGCGGTGGTTCTGGGCGACATTTTGCGGTTGTCCATGTGGATTTTTGGGCAGATTCTTCAATTGGGTTCAGGTAGTGGTGGTGTTTGGTTTGGGGGCAGTGTTGGGGGTGTTTGTGGGTTCCCAATGTCCACTCCTATTGTAAGGTTTCATTGTCCCTTTGTGGGTCTTTGTGGGTGTCGTGATGGTGGTGGAAATGGCCTTACACAGAGTTCCTTGATCACTCATCTACGCGATCCACATTGTAATGGTGATGCCCGGGAAATTACAAAACAAACTCTTACTACTAACTTATAGGTTTTTATGGAGGCCGAGGTGATCTTTCGTCGTATGGGAATTTGGCTTTGTGTGGTGTGTTTTAAGACTCAAGCTCGTCGTTCTAAATGTAAACATGGTCCAGGTTCAGTGTTTGTGGGGCCTCCGGATGTTGGAGATGGGGTAATTTGATATGTGCTATACGTATTTCCTAACCACAAACACCCTCTTCTGAATTGTCCTAACTTTTTGTTAATGTGGGGCAAGATCAAGACTTTACTAGTTGCGCTACTAGACCGTTTTCTCTCCAAACGTTTACAAACCGTTAAATCTATTCATACCAAGTTTCGGCTAGGCTTTTCTCAGGTTTTGAAAGGAGCTTTAGATAAGGTTTCTAGTAGGCCTTCTGACATCTCTACTTGGGTCGCTTTGCTTGTGTTACCACTTTGTATTCTTAAGACCTTCAATCCGAGGAGCAATATAGAGCGTCGGTCTGTTATTCGACGTCAGCGATAGGAGGAGAGTGTCACTGCTTCGATTCGTTCTTGGGGAGAACCCGGGGGTGGTTTACAACTTTTAAAGGAGACTTTGGCTGAGGACTCCCCTTCTTGGGTGGATGTTGATGGGGACCAAGAGTCCATTGATCGTAGTATTAAGCAGTGCAAGAGGAAGATCCATGATGGCCATTACACTATGGTTGTACGTGTTCTTTCATCTTCTGGTGTTGCTCCTTATAATGGGGCTACTCTTGCTGATTTACAGGCTAACCACCCATTTTCCCTTCACCAACCCCTTTGCCTGATAGCGCTACTGATCACCATCCAATACTTGCTACTCCAGCTGTTGTTTTGGGTCAGATTAGGAGTTTTCCAAGAGGTACATCTTGTGGTAGGGATGGTTTGCGTGCGCAACATCTCATGGATTGTTTGAGTGGTGCTGCTTTGGCTGTTTTTGATGATTTGGTTGACTCTATCTCTCAGGTGGTCAATCATTTCTTAAATGGGAAATGCCCCTGAGGAATTGGGTGGGTACATTGCTAGTGCACCTCTTACACCTCTTGTGAAGCCTGGAGGTGGTGTTCGTCCTATAGCTGTGGGTACCGTTTAGAGGCGACTGGTTTCTAAGATTTATGTTGCATCTGCTGGCCCGTTGTTGAGTGGCTATTTTGAAGGTCTACAGTTCGGTGTTGGAATTCTTGGGGGTAGTGAGCCTATTCTTCATGCTGTTAATCGACTGGTTGAGGATCGTGGGGACATTGTGGGTATTTCTATGCTTTTTGTTGATTTCAAGAATTCTTTCAACTTGGTGGATCGAGAAGTTATGTTACGAGAGGTGCGCATACAATGTACAGCTATTTTGCGATGGGTTGAATTATATTACTCTAGCCCGACTAGGTTGTATTATGGTGAGCACGTCTTATGGTCATCACAGGGAGTGCAACAGAGGGATCCACTTGGTCCTTTGCTTTTATCTTTGGTTTTACTTCCCTTAGTGTGTAAGATTCGAGCCTCTTTTGATTTATGTCTCCATGCATGGTATTTGGATGACAGAACTATCATTGGTGACACGTTAGAGGTCGGTAAGGTTTTGGATCTGTTTACAGAGGACGGGCCCGCTTTTGGCCTCCATCTCAATGTTGATAAAAATGAGGTTTTTTTGGCCAACAGAGAACCCTCGGAGTAGGTTAGTTGGGGTTTTCCCGCCCAACATTGCTCGGCCTCTCCGGGGTGTTAAACTACTTGGTGGGCCAGTTAGTGCGGATTATGATTTCAGTAGTGAGCTTGTGGTGGGATGAGTGGATAAGACTGTTGCGCTTATGAATGTGGTTGCTCGGCTTGAAGCTCCGCAGTGTGAGTTGTTACTTCTTTGCGCATGCACTGGGGTTTCGAAACTTTACTTTGCGATGCGGACTTGTCCTCCTCGCCTCTTTGAGGCTGCTCGGCAGAAGTTCGATTTACTCTTCGTTCTTCTTTGGAGCGTATTGTCACTGCATCTGGTCTGGGAATTAGAGATTGGCAATGGAGGCTCGCCAACTTACCCTTTTCTTTTGATGGGTTAGGTGTCTATTCTGTTGCGGATGTTCTGCATTATGCTTTTGTAGCGTCGCGGTTGCAGTATGCTGGGTTGCAGCTTCAGCTTCTCCGCTACGCTGGCGTTGCGGATCCTGGGCCTGCCTTTGCTCATGGATTAAGTATTCTTAATGCTGTTTTGGATGTTGACATTCTTGGAAATCCTAGTGAGAACGCTGCCCCCAAACTCATGAAGAAACTGGCAGATAAATATGTCATAAAGGTTACTCAGACTGTTGAAACCACATTTTCTTTATCTCCACGACAGTTTGCTCTTTGGAAATCGGAACAACGAGATCATACTTCTGATTGGCTTAGGGTGGTTCCGATCTCAGGGTTGGGTCAGACTATGAATGATAAAACGTATCGGTGTGTGCTCTGCTTCCAGACCTTGTTCCGCTTTTTCGAGGGTTTTTGAGGGTGACATTTACGGAGATCACATTGTGTCGTGTGCTGGGATTGTGGGTGTCAAGCATCGCCATAATATTGTATGGGACACTCTTGTTGATATCTGCATTCGCTCAAGGATTTCTGCTGGAAAAGAGGTTGATATTGGGTTGGGCTCAGAGATCGAGGTTCTTCGTCCTGCGCACTTGCTGCTTTATTCTTGGGATCGTGGTCGCGATGTTTGTGTTGATTTGACAAGGTCCTCACCTTTGACTCAGTCTGGTATGGCTGATTTTGTTCCTGGTCGTGTTGTGCTGGCTACGGCTTCTCGCAAACGGGGTAAGTATGCAGATAGGTGTGCTACTTTGGAGTATGGTTTCCTTCCTTTCTCTTTTTCTACTTTTGGCGAATTAGAGGAGGATGTTGTTGCACTGCTGAAGCGGATTCAGAGGTTTTTCAGAGCACATGATATTGGCGCGCGGCTGCTACTCACATCTTCACTCGTATTGGCTTTGCCGTAGCTAGGGGAGTGGGGGCCCAGATTGTATCAAAGCTTCCCACTAACTTCTTGTAGACATTTTGAGTTTTAGTTTAAAATAATAAGTTTTTTATAATATATATATTAATAATAATAATAATAATAATAATATTAATAATAATAATAATAATAATAATGATAATAATAATAATAATAATAATAATAATAATATAATAATAATATAATAATAATAATAATAATAATAATTGTTGAGAAATTACCACTTGAGGTGAATAATTATTACCCCACAAGTACACATATATTGTAAAATATTGTATTTACCACTCTTACCTTTGCCTATAAATAGGCACCTTATGTAAAGGCTTAAGATGCACCTCTTCTACTACAATATCAATTTACCTCTCTTCTACTTCCTCCCCATTCATCTTCTTATTACTAATCAACTACTAGTACTTTTAACACGTTATCAGCACGAATTCCCTAAAAGGTAATGATCTAAAATTCACTCAATATTTCTAACTTCATTATTCTTTTCAAGGGATCATTTTGAGAAGTATGCTCTATAGTTGCCGAAAATTCGGATCTTCTATATCAAAAACTCAAAATGATACTTTCACTAAAATTTAATGCCAAATATGCTAAAAACTGTCAATGTATAATTCTAAGAATTTTACTCACCTAATGATAGCAAAATTATACATATACTAGCTTTATTAAACTAATTCGGTACCATAATACTAGGTTAGACTTAAAAAGGAGAATGACCATCATATTTAAATGATCAAATATTATATATGACTTGACTTTGGACAATTATTTTGATGATTTATGGACAAAATTTCATACAAAGTAGCCATGCATATGGTACAATACAAGGGAGTACACTCCTCACTTATTACTCTAATTTGTTGTATTTATTTACTCATGCATTATTTACATCAAATATTACATTATTGTACTATGCATCACTATTTATATTTTTATCTTATTATGCACTTATTGCATTTTACATAAACTCTTCCTACAATTGTCATATGACATTTTGACTTATTTCTTACACCACCATACTTATATGTCTACATATTATTTTGTTTGCATTGTCCATACTTATGACTAACTAGTATCTATAGTCCTATCATATAATAGTTTCTTTCATAAATTGATAATATAATTATATTTTGCTCCTTTACCTTTTTGTTTCTACTAAAAAAAAATAAAAAAAATAAAAAGATAAAATATGTATATATATATATATATAAATAAATAAAAATGATGTATCTTTTATGATACATCAAATTTTTGTTTTCGAACCCTTGACCTCTTATACTGATCAAGAGTTTTCGGACCACTACGGCTTACATCCCAGTGTTATATATTTTGATCCTATAAAATATAAACGTATTCAATTTTTTTTTCTCACATTAGCTTGATACAATAATTTACCATGATACTGAATCTTAAACAGATAAATTTCAAAAAAAAAAAAAAAAACTACAATTTTTTTTTTGGAGATTACTCCTATTTATTTCTACCATACCTTTCTTATCCTATCATAAATTTTACCTTACACCATTCATTTTTTTTTCTCTCCTCTCTTCTTCATCCATTAATAATCAACCACCATGACCTCCACCGACAACCACCAATCATCATCCTCAATTAAAGAAGATTTAAGAGCATTAGAAGTTTATTTACTTCTAATTGCGGCATTATTTGTACTTTTCGTAGCTATTATGTTTTTTATGATTATTAACAAGTATTTTTTTTTTTTTTTTGTATTTTGTTGTATGTTTAATGTCATTATCCTAGTGTATTTTGTTGTATGTTTAAAGTCATTATCTTAGTTTTATTATTGTTACCTACCTATCATCATTTTCCTGTCTTATTTCATTTTATGCTTAATAAAATTATTTGTTTAATTTGGTTTAATAATGTTGTTTTCCCAACGATCGTCCCTAATAAACTAAGGGGGGGAGATGAAGATAATGTAGTTTATTATGTATAATTTATATAATTACAAAAACCAATTTTTTTTACTAACAAATATTAAAATTTGAATATAGCTAATATGGGAGATCTGATGAAAAGACAATTCAATATTCTTGACCTGTCTGGTCAAAAATTTCTCGAGTGGAAAGTAGATGCACAAATAAACTTAAAAGCTCAAGGATTGGAGCATGCTATAAAAGACCCTGAAAAAAATGCAGATGGAACCATTATTGTCAAAACCATTAGTGAACAAGACAAGACAAAAGCTTTGGTGTTACTTAGACATCACTTGCATGAGAGCTTAAAAACCGAGTATTTACTGGTAAATGATCCCAAAGAATTATGGGACAGATTAAACGAGAGGTATGGACACCACAAAAGGGTGCTCCTCCCAAAAGCTCAATTTGAATGGACCAATCTTAGGTTCCAAGATTTTAAGTCCATCAATGATTACAATTCTAACTTACATAGAATAGTATCTATACTGAGATAATGTGATCAAACCATTACTGAGGAACAAATGATAGACAAAAATCTTACCACGTTCCATTCAACTAATATATTGCTACAAGAGCAATACCGTGAAAGAGGATTTCAGAAATTTTCAGATCTAATGTCTGTGCTATTGGTTGCAGAGCAGAATAATGATCTTCTGCTGAAAAATCATAACCTTAGACCAACTGGGTCTATGGCATTTAATGAAGCAAATGCAACCGAAAACTTCAACCCACCTGAAGCAAATGCAATAAACAGGGGTGGGAGAGGAAATAATAATGGCCGCGGACGACGCCGCGGAAACTTTCGTGAAAATTTTCCTGGACGAGGTCGTGGACGTGGTAGAAATAATTTCCCCCCAAGGCACAATAACTTCAAACAAAATGAAAAGAAGAAAGGGCACGATTATCCAAATTCCACAAAAATAAAGGATAAGTGCTACAGGTGTGGCATGACAGGGCATTGGGGACGTACATGCCGTACTGCAAGGCATTTGGTAGACTTGTACCAAGCTTCAATAAAAGCTAAAAATATTGAAGCAAATTTTAATGAAACTAATGCACCCATCCTAAGCCTTGATGTGTCTGACTTCATCATGGATGGGTGATTTTGAAAATGGGAATGAATTTGTTTTTGGGGAAAGTAGCAACATGTAAAATTCCCCTACCTTTATTTGTAACAATGAATGTGCGTTTTTTTAATTTAATTTTCATTCTGCTTTTGAAGTACTTATCTTAGTATTGTTATGTAACTCTAAATTACGATCAATAAAATATGTGAGCTTTATTTATTTATTTTTAAACTGATTCTAACTTTATTTATTATGAAGATATGAGTTTGTCTGCTGATGAATCCGCATGTCAAAGCATTCTAGATAGTGGCGCAACACATACCATTTTGAAAAATAAAGGGTATTTTTCAGAATTGAAGATATCTCAAGCAAATATTAACACTATCTCTGGGACAACAAGACTAATAGAAGGTTATGGTAAAGCTTGTATGACACTCCCCAATGGTACAAATTTGACAATTAATAACGCACTTTACTCGAGCAAGTCTCGAAGAAACCTAATAAGCTTCAAAGATGTGCGTAAAAATGGCTACCATTTAGAAACAATGATTGAAAATCAAAAGGAGTACTTATGCTTAACTGCAGAAAAATGTGGCAAAAGACGTGTTTTTGAAAAATTGCCAGCATCATCACAGCTATTTATTATTGATGTTCGTCCAATTGAAATAAATATGATATCTAACCAGAAGTTAGATAATGCAAAATTGCTCACATTATGGCATGACCATTTGGGTCACCCTGGCACGGGAATGATGCACAAAATTATTGAGAGTTCAAATGGACATTCAATTAATAATATCCGAGTCCCCATCTCAGAAAAATTAGCATGCACGGCATGCTCGCTTGGCAAATTAATAATAAGACCATCATTGAATAAAATTGCCATTGAGTCTCCTTCATTTTTAGAGAGGATTCAAGGGGACATTTGTGGACCAATTAATCCTCCAAGTGGACCATTTCGATATTTTATGGTGTTGATTGATGCATCAACACGGTGGTCACATGTAACACTTTTGTCTAGTAGAAATGTTGCATTTGCAAAACTATTAGCTCAAATAATCCAGTTGAGAACACAGTTCCCAGATTACTCAATCAAGAAGATAAGACTTGATAATGCTGGAGAATTTACATCCCAAATATTTAATGACTATTGCATGTCAATTGGGATTGAAGTTGAACATCCAGTTGCTCATGTTCACACACAAAATGGTCTTGCAGAATCTCTAATCAAGAGACTACAATTCATTGCAAGACCACTATTAATGAGGTCAAAATTATCTTCCTCATGTGGGGTCATGTTATACTTCATGCAGCAACATTAATAAGACTAAGACCCACTGCATATCATAAATATTCTCCACTCCAATTAGTCTCCAGAAGAGAACCAAATATCAAGCATTTAAAAGTATTTGGGTGTGCTCCACCTCAACAGACAAAAATGGGTCCACAAAGAAGGCTGGGAATTTATGTGGGTTATGACTCCCCATCTATAATTAATTACATTGAACCAATGACTGGTGACATGTTTAAGGCTAGATTTGCTGATTGCCATTTTGATGAGGCAGTATTCCCAGCCTTAGGGGGAGATAAGGTGGTGGACCCAAATAGAAAAGATATAGAAATCACATCGAATGCAACACAGTTTCAATTCCTAGACCCATGAGCAAACTCTTGTGAACAAGAGGTAAAGAAAATTGTCCATTTACAAGGTATTGCAAATCAATTGCCTGATGCGTTTACAGATACTAAGAAGGTGATAAAGTCACATATACTAGCTAAAAATGCTCCTGTACGCATTGATATACCTAGTAATGAAAAAGATAAAGAGAATGAGTTCATTGCTCGAAGAAAGCTTGGAAGGCCATTTGGGTCAAAAGATTCCAAACCACGAAAGTTGAAAAAGCAAGATGATTCAACTAGTGGGAGAAATACCATTAGTCCACTTGAAAATCTAGAAATGGAAAATGGAGACAATGATATCCCAAAAGATGAAGAAAACATTGACAACAATGAAACATCAATAAATTATGTTTCTCCATGGAAACAATGGAATAGGAAAAACGTTTTCATAGATGAAATCTTTGCTTATTCCATAGCAACTGATATAGTATATGATGAAAATGATGTTGAACAAAGGACAGTGGATGAATGTCGCCAAAGAAAAGACTGGCCAAAATGGAAAGATGCAATCCATACATAGTTGAAGTCGCTTGAAAAAAGAGAAGTATTTGGAAATATAACTCATACCCCTAAAGGTGTAAAACCTGTTGGATACAAATGGGTATTTGTGAGAAAAAGAAATGAGAAAAATGAGATTGCCAGATATAAGGCCAGACTTGTGGCACAAGGGTTTTCACAAATGCCAGGGATTGATTATGATGAAACATATTCTCCGGTAGTCGATGCAACTACACTAAGGTTTTTGGTAAGCTTGAAAATTAAAAAAGGGCTACAAATGTGTTTGATGGATGTTGTAACTGCATACTTGTATGGGTCACTTGATACAGATATTTATATGAAAGTTCCTGATGGATTAAAGCTACCAGAAAACCACAAACCTAGAGAAATGTTGTCAATAAAATTGAGAAAGTCGCTTTATGGCTTAAAACAATCTGGGCGAATTTGGTATAATCGGTTAAGTGATTATCTCCTAAAGGAAGGATTTAAGAACAACCAAATCACTCCTTGTGTATTCATCAAACATTCCCAATTGGGGTTTGCAATCATTGCAGTTTATTTTGATGATCTTAATATCATTAGGACACCAAGAGAGCTTGAATCAACTGCAAAATATTTGATGAAAGAATTTGAAATGAAAGATTTGGGAAAAACAAACTTTTGCCTTGGTCTCCAGATTGAACATTTGAATAATGGAATCTTTGCCCATCAATCAAATTATACAAGGAAGGTTTTAAAGCGATTCTACATGGACAAAGAACATCCGTTAAGCTCCCCAATGATAGTACGGTCATTAAGTGTGAATGATGATCCATTTCGACCTCAAGAAGAAAATGAGAAAACCCTTGGTCCCGACGTCCCGTACTTAAGTGCAATTGGTGCACTGATGTATCTAGCAAATAATAAACGACCTGATATAGCATTCTCCGTAAACTTACTAGCCAGATACAGCAATTCACCCACAAAGAGGCATTGGTATGGAATAAAGCACTTGTTTCGTTATCTCAGAGGCACACAAGATCTAGGGTTGTTCTACCAAGCAAAATCGGATGCCACCCTTATTGGGTATGCAGATGCTGGATAACTATCAGACCCTCAGAAGGCTAAATCACAAAGTGGATATGTGTTCACCTATGGAGGAACTCCAATATCATGGAAATTGACTAAGCAAACTCTAACAGCCACGTCATCAAATCATGCTGAATTGATAGCCTTGTATGAGGCAGGACGTGAGTGTATATGGCTTAGGACAATGATCAGTCACATTCAAGGAGCATGTGAAATGAAAACAATTACAGAAAGTCCAACCTTGATCTATGAGGATAATACAGCTTGTATTACTCAAGTAAGTGAAGGATACATCAAGGGAGATAGAACAAAGCACATATCACCTAAGCTCTTCTTCACTCATGACCTACAAAAGGAAGGAAAGATTGATATCCAGCAAATTCAATCATGCGATAACCTAGCTGACTTGTTCACCAAATCACTCCCATCGAAGAAATTTAAGGCATTAGTGCACAAGATCGGTATGCATCACCTTCATGACTTGTGTTGAACTCAGGGGGAGTATCATACTTACTGCACTCTTTTTCCCTTCGACCAGGTTTTTATCCCTTTGGGTTTTTCCTGGCAAGGTTTTTAACGAGGCAGTATGGAAGTCATAAATTATGATAAAAGTTGTACTTTTCTTCTTATTTATGGCTCTTCAAATATGTTGTAATTATTCAAGGGGGAGTGTTGAGAAATTACCACTTGAGGTGAATAATTATTACCCCACAAGTACACATATATTGTAAAATATTGTATTTACCACTCTTACGTTTGCCTATAAATAGGCACCTTATGTAAAGGCTTAAGATGCACCTCTTCTACTACAATGTCAATTTACCTCTCTTCTACTTCCTCCCCATTCATCTTCTTATTACTAATCAACTACTACTACTTTTAACAATAGTAATAATAATAATAATAATAATAATAATAATAATAATAATCACAATTGATAATATAAAAGGGGAAAATTTGTTTTTAGTACTACAACTTTTACTCCATTTTACATTAATGATACAAAACATATGCATTATTACATATTAATACAAGCTTTGGGGGTAATATTCCATAATTAGGTCATTTAACCTGTAACTGGTTAACAATAGGGAGAAAATTAAAAGAAAATTAATTATCTCCCTTACTCTTACTCAATACTAATGCCGTTAGTTATTATTTTCATATCAGGGCTAATCGGATTGGTTTTTGCAAATTCCAAACTCAAATCTAACCCTAAAAGGGTTAAAATGACCTGTAAAACTTTGAGAGGATTTTTTTTGATACATAGATTAATATGCGCAAATCGATGTTAATTAGGAACACATATCGGGCTAATAAGGTCTTTTTTGTAAATTTCGACCTCAATCAAATCGAATCCACAAGGGTTAAAATGCCCCATAAAATCTTAAGAGATTAATTTTTTGACACATACCCACCCTTCCATTTGACAAGTGGGCAATAGATATTCTCGGCCCCTTTCCTCCTGCTCTTGCTCTGAAAACATTCCTACTAGTGACCATTGTTTACTTCCCCAAATGAATTGAAGATGAAGCCCTCACAAGCATCACTAACAAACAAGTACGATAGTTCATTTGGAAGAGTATCATTACTCGGTTTGGAATACCAAATATGCTAATCTATGATAATGGGCGACAAATCGATAGTGGCCCTACTCGGGAATAATGCTCTCAGTTTGGTATCCAGACTCGCTTCATGTCAGTCACTCGACCCCAAACTAACGGACAAGCCGAAGCGACCAACAAGGTCTTCCTCAAGGAAATAAAAGCTCAACTGGAGCAGGGAGCGAAGGGATCATGATAATTAGAAGAGTTGCACGAACAACAGTCAAAGAAGCCACATGCCACACCCCGTTCTCTCTGGTATATTGAAGTACAGTTGTCTTACCAGTCGAAGTAAGAGTGCCATCTCCAAGAATAACATTCTACAAACGTGTGAATGAAGAACAAAAGTGGATAGACCTAGACCTTCTCCCAGAAATCTGAACCGACGCCTTACCCAGATCCATCATCTACAAACAAAAGATAACAAGATACTTCAGCAAAATGGTAGCACCCCGATCAATTGAGAAAGAGGAGTGGGTCCTTCAAAAATTTGAAGCTACGGGAAGAAAACCTAATGAGGGAAAGTTGATTCCAAACTGGGAAGGTCCATATCATGCCAAGGAAGTCATTCGGCCAGGAACTTACAAGCTACAAGATATGATGAAGGGGTAAATCTCTGCCTCGACCCTGGAACACAGACAATCTCAAGAAGTTCTATGTCTAAGTATTTTCTTTTAATGTCAATGAATTGAAGGCAAAGTAGACAAACAATGATAGTTTGTCAAAAGTTGACTGTTTAAATAAATTCCATCAATATTAAATGAAAATCTCACCAAAATTCGAGTAGTATTTCTAACTTAGTACCTAAATTGTGTTAATGGTAAACAAAAGGCCCCCGGGCTATGCCATTATAATAATACTAACAGCTAACTCGTCATGTTAATATTAATTTTTGGCAGTTAATCAAACAAAGATATTACCCAAATTTAACGACAGAGCAAATAAAAATAACATATATTCCAAAATAACCAAAAGGACATAAGTTGATTACAAAAATACAGAAAACCTAAGTAATTACAATTCTAAGCCATATATATAGCTACGTACATAATTCAATAGAACCAGCAATAGAGGGATTGACAGATTGAGTAGGGTCAGTGGCCCCGGGATTAACCACTGAAGTCTTAGAGTACTTCTTGGAACAACTTTCCCTCTCCTGGACTTCTTCATCCTCAGCGTCATCAGCATTATCAAAACCAGAGTCGGAATCATCATTCGGAGAGGTCTGGCCTCCCCCCTCCGTTGCACCGACACCAGCAGGCATGGTCTCAGTTCGCGAGAACATCCACATAATATCCTCCTGCAGCTCTTTGGTGGATTGCAAGTAATAAGCCTCCACGGCTTCTTCCTCACTCATTTTAGGAACATTCAAGTTTAAGCCTTGGTTCGGCTCTCCCTGAGGCATCTGAGCTATCTCCCATTCTTCTCCCTTGTACAAAATCAAAAGGTCATTACTAAGGGGTTGTTTGGCTGAACACTAAGGAAAGGAATGGAACCAAGTAAGAGAATGGAAAGGGAAGTAAAGGAAAACCCTCTCAACCCCTCACTTGTTTGGTAAAACAAGGGAAATTGTATAGAAATCCATTTGTAAGGTTTGGTATAATTTATTGGGTAACGACAAAGGCTTTAATCCCTTTTCTTCTATCTTCATCATCAATGCTTCTCTGTACTTTTTTTTTCCAGCAACGCTTCTCTGTATTTCATCACCCCCAATCCCCATGTGAACCACCAAAGTTGCATCTCTCTACTTCTGATCTTCATCATCAGTTTGTTCGATTTGCTACTGAATGAAATTAACTTTAATTTGCTATCGATTTCAATTCTTTTATGCTACTTAATTCAATATATTATTCAAATTAATAGGTCTTGCTATTGTTTTAACTTCTCTTATTTTATGGTATTGTATAATTGATTAAGTTACTGAGTAGTATATTTTTTTGAATTTTTAAAGTCTATTTTAAATGGTGCGAGATCTGTGTTTCCATTGGCTGAGCATCGACAGTGTGCACGACACATTTTTTCTCTTTGGCACAAAGCATATAGGGGTGATGAATTCAAGAACTTGTTTTGGAATATTGCAATGGCTTACAATATTTCAGCATAGTTTGGGTTTATTATTTGCGGAGGTGATAAAGATGGGTTTATTAATATCAATTTTTCCAATTTTTTTTTACCATCTAGGGTTTTAATGGTGGAATTAAATCAATTTTTTTTCCAATTTTGATTTTTTCAAATGTCATACAGTTTTGCACCGTACTACCAATAAGTAATATATGGACCAGGGACCAAACAATTATTCGTGGTTCCGCGTGTCCAGGCGCGTCACAAAAAAAAAAAAAACACACGCGCTCTCCTACACCCAGCTCCATAAATACCTCTCTCTAACAACATTCAAACGTTTCGTCTCCCATTTCAAAAAACCGCTCTCTCAACTTCCATCCAACTGCTCCTTTTCTCTTAACTTTCATCCAAAAACACGCTAAATTCATCAAGATTAACTTTTCACATACTTGAAACAAAATGTTCACAATAATACACCTAAATGTTCACGATATTAGAACCTTAACTTTTCAAATTCAAAAGCTAAGGTTTGAACTAAATGTTCACCAATAAAAAGAAAATGTTCACAATAATACACATAAATGTTCATGATATTAGAAACCCTAACTTTTCAAATTGATAACCTAAGGTTAGTACAAAATGTTCACACACTTAAAAGAAAATGTTCACAACAATACGTATAAATGTTCATAATATTACAATCACTAATTTTTCAAATTACAAAACAAAGTTATGTACTAAATGTTCACACACTTCAAATATAATGTTCATAGTATTGCACATCAATGTTCACCATATGAGAAACACTAACTTTTCAAATTACAAAATAAAGTTTTGTACTAAATGTTCACAATCTTGAAAGAAAATGTTCACAGTATTACACATAAATTTGCACTTTATATTTCTGCTATAATCTTCACAATTTGTTTGCTAAATGTTTGCAAACTAAAATAGGAATAATGATAACCTAGTTGTGTTGCATTTGCAATATATAGTGATTTAAAAAAATTTAATACCATCATATACACGACTCATTCAAACAATATACATTGCATGTTGACATATATCTTCAGAGCCAAAGAAAAAAGGCCACCAATCATTGTCAAAATTAGGAATAATTACATTAATAGGTATCAACTATTGCACTTTTTATTTTATAGGTACCAACTTTTGATTATTCACCAGCAGCACGAACTATTACATCAAGTTGCAACGATAGGTATGAATTACCTATAAATAGGTATGGATAACCTATAAGTTGTAACAATATTTAGGTCATATACCTATCATTGCAACTTTATGCAATAGTTCGTGCTCCTGGTGAATAATCAAAAGTTTGTACCTATAAAGTAAAAAGTGAAATAGTTGGTACCTATTAATGTAATTATTCCTCAAAATTAAAAGACCTGGGGCAGCAAACAAAAAGGAAACAATTGCTGCAAGGTATATATCCATATTTCTTCATATATTTCCTATAATTTACAAACTAATATTTAAATAATTCTCTGCTAACAAAATTATGATCCTAATTACTCAAACTAATATGAAATATTCAACAAAAATTTAAAAGAAGCAGAGTAACAGCAAGATCAGCAACCACAAGCAGTGCAACAACAACAACAAGCACCACAAGCAGAACAACAACAAGCAGAGCAACAACAACTAACAACCACCACAAGAGGATCAACCACAAACTGAAGACAACCAAGATGAACAATCACCAAAGAAGAAAAAAATGAAATTAGTTGCAATCAAAAAAAGCAAAACATTGTTCTAGAAAATAAAGAAAGAAGAACAAAAAAAATTGCTAAAGCTGCAAAAAAAAAAACAGTTGGTGAGGGCACTAAAATCTAAAGCTGCAGATGAAGATGAGAACAAAGACTTTGCAAATTAAGAAACCAAACCATCACCAAAAAAAAAGAATAGCAATCAAACCACCACCTGAAAAGCAGGAAAAAAAAAAAGCAAAGAAGGACAACAAATTGGTTGAATATGAAGTAAAGAAGAAGATTGTCAAAATAGGAAAACATAAACTGGTATGATTAACTATACTTTTTTTTTTAATTTGTGAACATTTGTTTGTGATGTTGTGAATATTTCATAGAAAGTGTGTGAACATTTTAAATTTGTGAACATTCTATTCTAATTTATCCTATTGTCCAAAATGTTCACTATATATTGTCCTGAATGTTCACTTTATTGTCCAGAATGTTTACTACTTGTGTTCATAATCGGACCTATAAATATTAACCCTAAAATGCCTCTATTATATTATAAAAAAGTTCACAACCTGAGTCATAAATGCTCACTACATTGCTAACAATATTCATAACCTGGCTTTTAAATGTTCACTGTATTAATTACATTTGTTTTTAATTTGTGAACATTATTTCTGAACATGTGAATGTTTCGAACAAATTGTGTGAACATTTCTCATGAAAGTATAATATTGCATGGGTTATTATTGCATGTTTTATTTATTGTTGTGAACATTTATGAGTGATTATATGAACTTGATGTGGACTATTCTACATAACTGTGTGAACATTTGCTAGTAAATATATGACAAAATTTTTAAAATACATGTGATGCATGATGATGATATTGATGATGAAGAAAGCAAGCAAAAAAAAAATCAAAGACAATAGTTAGAGGAGGACACTTGCTATTCATGAAACTAGACGCAAAACTAATGAAGGAAAAAAGAGAGGCAGTCGAAAGGATTGGCCTTGGGGCATTGCTCAAGCTTGACTTCCCTTCTAGCAACCTTTCATTCAATGCTGCATTGATTGCGGCATATGATGCGGATGTGTCTGCATTTCATCTGAAACACAACATCTGATAAGTGGTATTTTGGTAGTTATTTTCTTAGTTTTTATTAGTTTATTTTCTTATTTTATTTAGCTTTTGTTAGCGGCCACTGATCATGAAGCTGACAGGCCACCTGATGTGCAAAGGGAAGAACAGCGGCCGCTGACCCCAACTCAGCGCCCGCTGTTCCCCTCCCCTGTTCTGAGGCAGTAGCTTCCCAAGAAGCTTGCAGCGGTCGCTGACCTAAACTCAGCGCCCGCTGCCCTTAGTCTCCTGAGCCTGCAAGCCTATGAAAGTAGGGGCAGCGGGCGCTGTCATCGCCTCAGCGCCCGCTGAGATGCTTTTCTGAGAGATTTTTATTACTTTTCTCTGTTTTTGCTTGGATTTTTGGGGGGTTCTATAAATACCCCCCTCTTCCCATTTCATTTTCCAGCTGATGTTAGAGGCTCATTTAGGGTTTTAGGTTAGTTTTTCTTGCTTTCTTCTTCAATCTTCTTGTAATTTATATTTTTGCTCTTAATTTATGCAAGTTCCTTAGCTTCTTCTTCCCATTCTTGTTCTTCTCTTCTCAAGGTATTTTATTGCTTTCTTTATTTTTATGTTTTTATGTTTGTTGTTTATGTTCTTATGTTTTAATTCTTTGCTTAGTTTTGTTGTTCTTAGTTTTAGGTTTAATTTATGCTTTTATTTATAGTTTTAATTAAGTTTTGTTTATTTATGTTTGAGTAGTTAATTTCTAGGGTTTTGAGTGAAACTTCTCAAATCCTCCATTATTGTGGATTAGTTGTTCTTGGCTTTGGTTGTGATAGTGTCGGTACCTTAGGATTCGATTATGTTGAGTCTTGTGTGTAGCTAGCATAGGATTCATTGAAGAATCCCCACCGAAGGACCGAAAGGTGAACGTGGGTGATGACTTCCTTTGCCCGATTGATGGAAGCACCACGAAAGTTGGGCCTTCGATCAAGGGAAAGTTACCGGTCTTCGTGATTTTGTGCTTAGGACTTGTTAGATGTGTCACTGGACGAAAGTGAGTTGTATATGTCTTCCGGTCATCGTACTAGCTTGAAAGAGTGGTACGATCATAGAACGACCTCCCCTTATCCACGACCTAAGTCTAAGTTCGATTGATTCACAATTCATGGTGGCATGAGTTGTGATCTCTTAACCCTAGTCCCCTTTTATCCTAGCTTTCTTAGTTTAGTTTTAGTTGTTTTCATAGTTTCTTCCTCCGCCTCTCGCGACCATCCTTTGACCTAGCTTGTTCGACACTCTTATGCCTAGGCTAAGCGGCTGGACCTTCCCCGTGTTCGACACCCCCACTCATACTACGACGGGGGTTTTTATTTGGTGAAAATCCGTTCCATCAACATCCCAGTACTAGTAGATGAGGAAGACGTTCATTATGTAATGGGTCTTCCAAAAGGAGAGATAGAAATAATTGAGCCACAACTAGACTTATACACAGAAGAGTTCAAAGCTTTCTTAGCAAGATGGAGGGAGTCATTTGGGATAGGGCCACAAGCTGGAAGCCCTTCAGTCAATTAGATAGTGAATCGCTACATTCGTGAATTGAAAGCTGCACCAACTGATGATGACTTCCTCTACAACTTTATTGTATGTGTTGTAAACTGCATGATAGTGTCAAAAGCAAGTTCACAATGCAACTTCAAGTTCTTATACTCAATGATGGACTTGTAACTTGTACCATAACTAAATTGGTGCAAGTTTTTTCACCAGCAGCTCATACAAACAGCAATTGATTTCAAGACTAAGAGCCAAAGCTTCTTTAAAGGACCGATTTGCTTTTTAAGTGTAAGTACATTAACTACCTATTGTACTGTTGTTCAGAACACTATTCATAATGATGTGAACATTACTTATAAAGCTGTGAACATTACTCATAATGTTGTGAACATTTATTTACAATTATGTGAACATTACTTATAATCCTGTGAATATTACTAAAATTGCTATGAACATTACTTATAATTCTGTGAACATTACTATAATCATGTGAACATCACTTATCATGCTATGAATATTACTTATGATCATGTGATCATTGTTGTGAAAATTACTTATAATCCTGTGAATATACCTGTGAACATTACTTATAATCATGTGATCATTGTTGTGAACATTATTTATAATGATATGAATTTTACTTATAATACTATGAACATTACTTATAATTCCTATTTTAAACTTCTTGATACATCTTTGCTACCTCGATAGAGTTAAAAGGCAAGGCATCTCACAGCTAAGGACATTCCCCTTAATAGCAACATGAAACAAAAAGATGATTTATGACAGGATATTAACAGAAGTTGTTGAAGGGTTTGGGAAGGGGTAAGTCCTTAAAAGGAAGAGGCACAAGCCTGCTGGGAATAACTTTACTAAAAAGAAGCATGATGAGAACAAGCCTACTGAAAAGCAGAATGCTGGGAAGAAGTGTGCTGAAAACCAGCCTGAAGACAACACACTCGACAACAACAACACAAGCCTGTTGAAAAACCATCTGAAAGAACTATTGAGGTAATATTAATTCACCTAGCAATATTTAATTGTTCACTATATTATCCAAAATGTTCACTATATTAGAAACCTAATTTTTCAAATTACAAAACAAAGTTATGTACTAAATGTTCACACAATTCAAATATAATGTTCACAATATTACACATTAATGTTCACCATATGGGAAACACTAACTTTTCAAATTACAAAATAAAGTTATGTACTAAATGTTCACAATCTAGTACTATGTTCACTATATTGTCCATAATGTTCATTAGAATTCTTATTTAAAAAATTACTAATGTTCATTGTATTGCTAACAATGTTCACAACATCACTTGTAAATGTTAAATGCATTGATAACAATATTCACAACCTCACATTCAGGGCCGTGCCGGGTAGGTGTGCAAAAAGACCTTCTGCACAGGGCCCATTTTTTAAAGGGCCTATTTTCTTTATAAAAAACATTCTTTTCTCAAGTTATTGTTATATTTCTAGATAAATATATCATTATATATGAAACAACTTTGAGATACATACATGTGTTGTCGAAATAGTATTGAATTTTAGCATTGATTAAAATATAAAGGGCCAAATTACATTTTTAGAACAGGGCTCCAAATATTTTCGGGACGGCCCTGCTCACATTTGCTATAATTGCAGGGGTTCCTCGGTGAATTCCTTGAAGAACTGACCTCATGTGAGGAAATTGACTTCAATGATTATTGAAGCTCAAGAGGTAATACCAGATAATACACTAGCACAAACAGCAACTGACTTCATTCAAACAATGAAGAAACAAGGAGTCGAACAAGTATACTCACTTTCACAAGACAGATATATATATATATATATATGAAAGTCCTTCCTTTCTAAAAGAGATCGAAAGGATTGAAGGGATCATAATAGCTGAAATGAAAAGAGATGAAAGAGTTGTACTCATAAAAAAAAGAGAATTTGATCTTGAAAACCCATTCGACATTGGATTCAGGCATCTCCCAACTCCTGATTCACAAAAGCAACAATCTCCATCTCCAGAGCCAAACATTGACACAGATTTCAGATTGTGTACACCAATGTCAAGTACACATGATGTTCTCAAAATGTTTGAGCAGGAATTAAGGAATTTCAAATATAAACTATGAAGAACCTAAAACTCATCTTGGAGAAGATGAGCAACAAAAACAACAAGAACAACAGTAACAACAGCTACAAGAACAACAACAATTGCAACAAGAACATTAGCAGCAACAGGAACAAAAACAGCAACAGCAACAAGAACAACAGCAGCAACAACACCAACAAGATCAACAACAACAACAGCAGCAACAACATCACCACCAACAAGATCAACAACAACACCAGCAGCATCACCACAAACAACAGCAACAACAGCAGCAGCAACACCACCACCACCACCAACAACAACAGCAACAACAAGAACAACAACAACAGCAAGAAACACAACAACAACAACAACAAGAACAACAGCAACAACAACAAGATGAACAACAACACCAACAATAAGATGAACACCAACAACAACACAAAGATGAACACCAACAACAACAAGCAAAAAACAACCAACCAGAACTTCAAGGGTAATACATAATCCTTAATACTAATTTTACAAAATAAAACCTTAAATACTACAAAATGTTCACTAATTTACTATCAAATATTAACTAATGGACAGAGCTAATAGACCCCAAAGAGCCATTCAGAAACCCAGCCGTTTCCGTTTACCTTTCATGGTGAGATATAAAGACTCTTTCAAAGATGCAGATGCATTACAAACCGCTATCACGGACTACGCCTTTGCAGATGGCGACGACGGGTAATTCATGATGTATTCTTTATTTTGTTCTAAAAAAATTAATTCCTCAATCACTAGTATTCTTTAATGAAACTCCTTAATCAAATACAGTGAAGTCCTTTATTTTGACGGTGAGAATGCGGTAAACCGTGAGGATATCAGAACAATGACACCAAATGAAGAAGTAGTCAACTCTATCATTAACTCATGGGAAATAATTCACAACATTGGTGTCATTAGTGAAACTCAAAGGATGCATGACAAGGTTCACTTCAGCACATTGCCTTTTTTAAGTGACATTTCTAATATTCAAACATTAGTTATAATGATACTTATAATCATGTGAACAATACTTCTAATCTTGTATTAATTCTATGAACATTACTTATAATCTTGTGAACATTACTATGAACATTACTTATAATGTTGTGAACATTACTTATAATCCTGTAAACATTACTTATAACAATATGAACATTACTTATAATCATGTGAACATTACATATAATTATGTGAACATTACTTATAATCATGTTAACATTACCTATAACCATGTGAACATTACTTATAATCCTGTGAACATTAATTATAATCATGTGAACATTACTTATAATCCTGTGAATGAACACTACTCAAATCTAAGCACATATTTACCAATAATGTTCACATATACACTATCAAATGTTTACATATCCAAATTTGCACAAACAAAGCTTGTCCAGCAAAAATGCCAATGAAGGCTAAGTTACCAATATCACTTGCTCGAATGGATGAGGAATTAGAAAATAAATACCCTCCGTCAACAATCTGAATAAAGTAAGTAAAAATTAAATTTAAGTAAACAATACATGTACAATTGATCTCTAACATACTAATCTTTGTTACAGTTCTTCTTCCCTTGTTTGTATGAGGGACACTTCTATTTTGTAATACCCCGAAATTTCGGGATATTTTAAATTTTTTCTTAATTAATTAATTATATAATTAATTAATTATTTAATTAATTATTATTTAATCAATTATTAAATTGGTTGTAGCAATCTAATTATTTCACCTTGACCTTACTTTAGCCCAATCATCAAACCCGAGCCCAAACTTTTTATCTTGTCTTGCTAAATAGGGCCAAAGCCCAAACCCTTGTTTTGTTAAACCCACGACCCCCTTATTAATTTCTTTTATCTATCCTTTTCTATCCTATTCTATTTATAACCTAAACTAGTAATCTATATCTATTTTTGACCCTTCCTAAAAATCTGATTTTTATCCTAACTTCCTTACTAAAGTTTAGGAAGGGAACTACCCTCTTGTTGATTCATTCCACACGACTCCTTCTCCCCTTCCATTAAAATTCTTTAATTATATTTTTCTAACCAATAACTCTAACCACATCTATTTTGACCCCAACCAAAAATCTAATTTTTATCCTCCATCTAATTGTTTTATTTTATTCTTTCAACCTAAAATACTAAACTATACCTATTTTAATCCTAAACTACAAATAAAAACTAAACTACAAATAAAAAGTACAAATAAAACTCCTCCTTTTCCCCACACAAATACTTCCTTCACTTTATCAATTCAAACACCTTCATCAAAGAAAGTTCAACCTTTAGCCTTTAAATATCAAACCATTCACCATCAATATTAGGTAATTGGATTGCTTTTACTTAATCTTTAGGATAGATTAGTTTCATAGTTTTTAGAATATGGTTTGGAATTGTTTAGAACAATGTAGGATTGCTTAGAATTAGTATCATGTTTAGGATTGAAATTTTTCGAATGATATGATGAATATTATGATGTTATTTTCTTGATTTCTTTATGTAAATTTGATGAATCTTGATTATTTAAATTATTAATTAAAGTCTTAAATTAAAAAGAATATTTTTGCTCTTGTTGTTCTAAATTGTCGAGTCACTTAGAATAATTTTAGGGAGTTTCTTTACTGTTTCATTATGAACCATGATTTATTTCGTGGCAAAATTCGTCCTTTTCTTGCTTATAACAATTTAATCTTTCAAACCGGTAAAACTGTCCAGATTTAGTTTACAAATTATTCAAGACACTTAATCAATTTTGATGGCTACGAAATTTTAGGTGGAAGTCAGTAACAGTGTTTTACATCTTGTGTTAAATTTTCGTAATTTTTAAAGTTCTTTTGCTATGGCAGAAAAATCTGAAATTGATTACAGCCTATCTGATTTGTTAGTTATAAAATCCCTTAAAAATAGTAAATGACGTTATTTTTGGACGAAATTTATGCATGTTAAACCTTGAACCCATGTTTAACTCCCATCAAAATTTCCAGATTATTTGATACCTTTAGATGGTCGATCTTAATTTAATTCTTTAAATCAGATTGTGTAAAATAGTGTGATTAAATTATTAAAACATGTTATTTTTTTTCCAATTCATGAAATTGTTCTTGATGTTGTTAAGAAGGCCTAAATTTCGTGTGGTTCATGTAAATAAAAGAATGATTTTGATCTCGTTCTTGATTAATCTTGAGGATCTATGGTTGTTGCATAATTCATATGTTAATTAAGTTAATTTATTTAATTATTGATGATTGCATTTAATTAATCAAAAGTTTCAAATTGGTTATTTTCCTCAAAAAAATGTCGAGTGACCCAAAAGAATAAAGATAGGATTTTTATCATGTTTAGGTAATTTATGATGAATTTATTTAATTATTATTTTTAGATTAAAATGTTGTGTGGTCTCATATTTTATTTGATCCATTTTAGTTTAACTTTTGACTTACAATATTATTAAAAGGTAATTTTAGGAAGCATTATAATTATTATAATTAAAGGAATTAATAGGGATAAGTTGCAATACGAAGGAAAGTAACAACATAATTATTACCATTAAAAGGAATTAATAGGGATAAGTCGCAATATAAAGGAAAGTACTAATATGAATAAAGGAAGGGTTATGGGTAAAATATGACAAGATAAGTATTTCAGGGGAAGGTTTCCTTTGTATATGTTATAGTATGAATTTCGTGTATTTGTGACTGTATGGTATACGTATATTATATGTATTTCTAACCGTATTTTGCAGGTATTTTATGCGTATTGTATACGTATTGTTATACGTACTTTGTACGTATTCCGTATGTATTCCGTATGTATTTTTGTACGTATTTTTGTACATATTCCGTATGTATTTTTGTACGTATTTTTGTACGTATTCCGTATGTATTTTTGTACGTATTCCATGTGTATTTTGTACGTATTTTCATACGCATTCCGTATGTATTTTTGTACGTATTTCCAAGTATTTCCGCATTATTTTTCCGCATGATGTTGGTCATTTTCGAGTGGTATAAGTTTAGTTTGGAGTTTGAGTCAAGTTAAGATGAACACGATTGGATTAGAAGTTAAGCTATGACGATAAGGAATTGAATTGAGGATTGGAATAGAACAGAACAGAATTGAATTGAATTGAATTGAAAAGATGATTAACTATGAAGTGACCACCTATCTAGTGGCTCATGTGCCATGAATATAGGTATAGTTGAAGCCACTGTCCTATCTTCGGATTGGGGACAGTTCTTGATCCCAGTGCTTGGGGAGTAGATCCTTGTGGTTGACCCGGCATGAGCAAGGAAAGTTGGGGGGAGTAGATCTTCGTGGTTGACCTCTTACGAGCATATGACTGGTCACGGATTAGCACCTGATTGGGAAAGAACAGAAAAGAAGAGTCGTTGATGAGGATTAGAAGTCTAGAATTGGTTGAGCTGAGCTGAAGGTCTTGTTAAGGATGACTTGTATGATTGTTTTCCACTGCGTACTTGATGTGATTGCTTGTTGACTTCTTTGCATGATGACTTGTTCGACAGTTCAGATGATCTGTTCTGATTATTATGTTTCTAATTGTGTTCTACTGATTAAGTAGAACAATCTAATTACTCACCACTGACGGTGGACCCCCCCCATTCTATTTCAGGTACAGGTGGTGATTGAGTTTAGGCTACGTATGGGCTGGGATTGTGAGCTAGCCAGCTTAGAAGTGACCCGATGACTAGTTTAGATTATGTTTATTTGATTTAGTCGTCTATTCTTTATTTTGTAATAGTAAAGGATATTGGTTTGATATTTCTTTTGGGATTATCTAACAGTTTTTAATGAATAATATGATTAAGTTTTAGAGCTTCCACTGTAGTTTATGAACCTAACTTTGAAGTTTTAGAAGTTAATGATCTGTGATTGTTGTTTTCTCCGAAAACAACGCTGCTAAATTACGGGTCGCTACATATTTGTTGTGTGTTGACATTGAACAGAATTCAATATTCATCATTGACAACAGATTATTGCCAGAAAAAGTGAATCAAAAATCAAAATACAGGGATATGCCAAAAAAAATGGTAAGATGATAATCATTCAAGTTCCATAATACTAAAATAAAAATTGAATGCTTAGATTATAACAAAAAATTCCTTGTTCCAGCTGAATGTTCTTTCGCAATAGTTGAAGACAAAGAAAAAAGAAAAATGGAAAGCTGTAAATTCCTTCAAACAGAAACTATTGGGAATGTCATCGGATACATATGTCACAAACTGTGGCATTTATTTGATGCATCACATGGGAACTTTCAATGGGCAAGATGATTAGGACTGTGACTTTTAAATCAAGGATCAAGTAAGATGCTCGAGCACATTAACATTTTTTATAATTTTCACAATATTGCTTAAAATGTTCACACTGCTACAGAAAAATCTTCATGAAATAGTGTTACATTTTCAAGTAAGATGCTCTAGTCCACGAATGTTCATAGTATTAGTTGAATTCTTCACCATTGTTTTTGCAATGTTCACAGGACACTACTATAATGAACCTGAGGTCCAGATATTGTAGCCAAATCATCCTCAACAGGGGCAATCACAATAAGGTTGAAGTAATGGAAGTTGATGTAATCAGAATAACAACTACAAGAGGGGGGGTGAATTGTAGTTAAGGGAGTTTTTGAGATTTTAGCGGAATTTCAAACTCAAATTCGAATAAAACAATAAACAGAAATAAAGACAAAGAGATTTAACCTACAAGGAAAACTTCCTAGGCCCAGTTAGGAAGAAAAACCTTGACCACGAGGGATTTTGACTCTTGGACTTCTCTTATTAATATAGGCCAACGACTCTGTTACAACCTATAAAGGACCTTTCTCTATTCTCAATCGTTCCACTAGGAACTTGTTCCCCCTGACACCTGTTCCCCCTGAACTGATGCCACGAACTTACTAAAGTTCGATTTTTCTCACCTCAGATTTCGAATGAAATCTGAATTCTCTCTTTCTCTTTTACTGATTACAATCAAATATTTCTGTTTTGATTTTTCTTCTCTCACCCAACCCTTATCACTAATGAACTACAATTGAAATACTAAGGAAAGAGAATTATAAAGAACACTTGAATATCTTGACACTCGAAATCTTGCTCTTATAATCTTCTCTTGTTTGTGGTTGATTGTGATGCACTTGAATTCTGGTTGCTTTCTCTATTTAAGGAATTTCGAATTGTTTTGTCTTGGAGGAGAAGAAATGCACGTGATCATGGAGTAGTGTGTTGGAGTAGTGCCATGTCATCCACTACCTACAAAACTTGACCAAGACAATTGCAAAAACTAACAAAGAAATAAACCCTAATATAAGACCAAATACTTAGTCAGACTTACTAATTCTAAAACTTTGTGGGAATAAAACAAAGAATAAAAATTTTAATTTTAATTTCAAAAACTAACTATTACTAAGACTAACTCCCACTAACCTATTGCTATTTACGTGGGAAACAAAATAAAGAATTAAACAATAAAATAAAACTAAAGCCCACTTCCTATTAGCACTATGCGTGTGCTTTAAAAAGAAAATCAGAATTTTATTTCCTAAAAACTAACTTGCATGACCGAGTAAACCCACTAACAATAGTTAGTTACACTCTAATATGACTAGGTCATCTCTAACAACCCACTAAATTAATGGATTGAATTTACAAACTAATTTGTTGAATTTTTCCTTCCAACCACACGCACACCAAAAGGAAATGCAAGACCCACTAACAAATTCCTAATTTAATGGGTTGACCTTGAAAATTAATTTTCAAACAAAACTAATTCGTACTGAGTACACGTACACTAAGAGGAAGTAATCTTCTAACCACTTCCTACTATAGTGCATTTGACTAGAATAAAATAGGAAAAGACTCTACTAACAACAAGCTCCTACAAACTAGGAAGACTTACACGCACAACTAACACAAGCAAATAAAAAGTGTAATTTTAATTTCAAACAATTAATCTACCAACCAATTGTTTAACAACTTACTAAAAATACTCTAATCTAAATTGACTATTATAACACAGTTTTTATTAAAATAAAATAAAGTAAATTAATTACTACTACTAATAAGTCACTTACATATTATACCAAAACTAAATAAAACCAATATTAGTTTAAGTACAATATACTATATTAGTAGTCTAGTCTTATATTAGTGGACCAACCAAAAACACCTGTACCACACACAAAGATTAGTATCCCAAAAATAAAACAATATAATATAAGAGTTAGAATATAAAATATATTTATCTTAAAAATTAGATGCTCCTCTAATTTTATTCCCAATAAATATATTCTATAAAATACCAAATATATATTAAATGAAATATATTTAATATGAATTTGACACTCATCAAATTCATTCCCTATAAATATATAACATAAAATATACGAAATATAAAATAAATTTAATTTCAACCAAAATTGCTTTTAGTTGATTCTCCTAAAATTTATTTTATCTGATTATATTGTCATCATCAAAACTAAAATTCAACAGAAGTTATAAGATTGAGGAAGATCAATCCCAAAGACACGGGTTCTTCAGAAGATGCATAATGCTAGTTTTTCTAGAACTTGCAATCAAAAATCTCCATTTCCTATAAACAATCTATGAACAATATATTTTGGTTAATGTAAATATAGTTATCTCATTATTATAAACAAATGCTTAGAATTGATATATATATATATATATATATATATATATATATATATATATATATATATGCCAATATTTTGGAATGAGAATCTGGATAGAATTAACATTATCATCAAAAGTTGTTATATATGGCTTAGAATTGTTATAGCAAATATTCTACTTTCAAATGCTTTCAATATTAGAAAATGTGCACACTCTCTTAAGAAAATGTTCACAATAAAATACATAAATGTTGATGATATTATATAACCCCTAACTTTTAAAATTTCAAAAAGAAAATGTTCACACAACTAAAAAAAATATTAACAATAATATTGATAATGTTCACTACTTAAATTCTAAATGATCACTCAAAAAACAAAATGTTTACAAAAATTAATAAATGTTCACAAAAAAAAAACACTAAATGTTCTCCACAAAATGAAAAATATTCACAACATTATCCACAATATTCACTCTTTTATTTATATATTAAAAACACTAAATGTTATCCACAAAAAAAAAATATCAAAAATGAAAAATAATAACAAAAAAAATTATTGACTTTTTTATTTGCAATATTATAATTCAAAGTAAGAAATCATTACATCAAAAAAAAGGATCAACCCTATGGACTTCATCATGTAAAGTACAATCACCACCCACACTCTGCCTACTTGTTGATGCTTGAAATCTATTTGTATCATGAACTTTATCCTGATGTATAAAGTGTGATCCAACATTAGGACTTTGTTCGTGAACTCCTTGAGAGCCTTCTGTTGAACCATGTTTGATTTGGTGGATGACAAACCAGTTCTCTATACTTGATGTCTATGCATATTTGTGTATGAATAGGTTGAATCAAGTGAGGACTCATCAAGGCAACTTTGAAGGCCTTGAGATACTTGAAAATCAGAAGCCAAGAGCTTGGAACTATTTATTTTTTATATTTCTAGGATCTTCTTGTAAAATAGGCTTAGGAAAATATTCTTAGTGTTTTTAAGTAAAGAGCAAAAAGATTTTAAGTTTACATCCAGTAAAGAGAACAGGCCAAGAACAAGCTAAGAACAAGCAAAGAACAAGCTTGGAACAGTTCCCTTTACCAGATGTAGACTTAGTAGTACTGAGACCACTGTGGGAACAGACCTCAGTATTACGCACGTGCACTTAAGTGATCCGTACAAATTTTGTGTTCAAAATTATTTTTGAAAAAATTATTTGAAAAAATATTGATCACTTATGTTTTGGAAATCTGCCAAATTGATTCACCAAATCAGCTTTGCAATGTACTTATTTGGACTCTTGTGTACTTTCCACTACATGTAGTGGCAGGAGACAAAGGTCTGAAATGGGTGCCTTTGTACTTGTGAAAGCTGAGTTTGTTTGCACAATTTAGGCAAGTCTCCAAGCACACTTCTAGGGCACGGTTTTTCTTGGCATATAAAAACAATCTTTGCAAAAACCCTAGCAAGACTTTTGCTCTCCAAAGAAAACCAAGTCATATTTTCTGAGTCTATCCTTAGAGCAAAACTATCTCCATATCCATCTTTAAGAGAAAAACTTACGGATATTTAAGTTTGTAATATTTGAACCACTTAGAGGGAAGTGGTTGGGGAGTGTTCTGTGAACATTGAGTGAACTGTTAGAGTTAACAGTTGGGGAATTAAGTGTTACAAAGTTGTAGCATTTAATTGAGTGTGTAACCTTATTATTATTCTGAGTTGATTAATAATATTGGTGAGAGAGTGGAGGACGTAGGCTTGTTTAGAAGCCGAACCTCGTTAAATCCTTGTGTTCCTATTCTTTATTTATTGTTCTTTCGTTGTTCTCACAAAAAGATAAACAAACTTTGAAAACAATTGAAAAAACACACATACTCAATTCAACCCCCCTTCTTGAGTATACATTGAACTTACAATTGGTATCAGAGCCTAACTTCTCAAAAGGTTAACTACCTAGAGGAGCAAGAAAATGTCTACTCAAGAATCAAACAGTTCAAGACTCCCCAAGTTCAATGGCACTAACTACTCTTGGTGGAAGAATTGCATGAAAATCTTATCATTGGGATAGATTATGAATGCTGGATGATTGTCAAAAATGGACCCACATTCATCCACAAGAAGAATCAGGAAGGGCTCATAGTTCCAAAGTCAGAAGAAGAGTACACAAGTGAAGATTACAAGAAGCTAGAGAAGAATGCAAAGGCAATGTCACTTGTTCAACAAGGAATTGCATAATGTGAGGTAAATCGAATTCTAGCTTGTTCTTCTGCAAAAGAAATATGGGATACACTAGAGCTTGCATATGAAGGCAACTCTGAGGTGAGAAGGTCAAAAATTGACATGCTTATGTCAAAATATGAGGTCTTTGAGATGACAAGGGAAGAAAACATAAAGGACATGTTTACAAGGTTCATGACCATTGTAAATGAACTTAAGTCATTGGGGAAGACCTTCTCAAGTGAGGAGTTGGTGAGGAAAATGTTAAGAAGCCTGTCAGGGAAGTAGATGCCCAAGGTTACAGCCATACAAGAAGCAAAGGATCTGACCACACTATCTCTAGAACAACTTATTGGTTCCTTGATGACTCATGAGATGTTGGTAGATTCAAAGGCTGAATCTAGTTCAAAAAACAAGGAAATGGTCCTCAAAGCAGAGGAATCTGAGGAAGATGAAGATGATATAAGTCTTATGGCCAGAAGGTTTGAAAAATACCTTAGGACAAAGTCCAAGGGTAAGTTTACAAAAGGAAGAAACGGCTCTGGACAATTCAGGAAAACCAGTTCCAATGTTAGTTGCTTTAAATGTGGTGAAGTAGGGAACAGAATCAAGGAGTGTCCAACATGGAAAAATCCCAAGGGAAATCCTGGAGTCCATCCAGGCTGAAAAAAAGGTTTTCAAAAGAGCTATGCTGGCTGCAGTTTGGGGAGATTCAGAATCAGAGAATGAGGAAGATGAAGAAGAAGCAAATCTCTGTCTTACTGCTTTCACATGCACAGACCAGTCTGAGGTCTGTTCGGAAGAAAAAGAAGTTCTGTCTCATGGCTGGTGGAAGCACTTCAGATGACAACCAGGTATGTTTTAATGATTTAAAGGCAAATATGCATAACTTAGATAGAGATGAACTACTTGACTATCTTGAATTCACCATTGATCAATGCATTAGTGTTGGGTCTGCCTATCAGAAAAACAAAAAGAAACTAAAAGAAACATTTCGAGATTATGAAATATGTAGTGCTAGATCTGCTGAACTTGAGCTTGTTTGTGAAGAACTAAAAGAAAAAAATTCTGAACTTGAAATAACAGCAGATCAGCAAAGAATGGAGCTTGAGACATTAAACTCCAAACCAGTCCCTAAAGAGGATGAAATTTTTGAAAAAATTGAAAAGGGGTTTAATGAGCTCAAGAAATTCATTACACATAATTCAAACTTTGAACTGCTAAAAGACACATGTACCTTGAGTAAATCTGATATCATACTTGCATATGAACACTTAATTGAAAAAATTGAAGATTTACACAAGGAACATGGTGAGCTTAAGGGTTCTGAAGAGACTGGTTCTCCCACTGCCTTTGATGAGGTTTTGGATGTTTTACATGATGAGTGCATAGCTAAGATATGTGATCTTGAGGCTGAACTCATCCTGCTAAAACAAGAAAACATCAAGAAGACCAGTGACGAACCAGATCCCTCTCTGGTCTCAAGACTACAGGATGAACTTCAAAAGACTAGACTTGATTTAAAATCTTTTGAGAAACAAAATGAAGTTCAACTTAAGAGACTTGAGAACAAGGAAAATGAGCTAACAGATTGTATGAACCAATTGAACAAAATGTTAGATGCTCAGAAAACCCTAAACATCCTCACATCCCAACTTGGAAATTCACAAAAGTTTGGTTTAGGGTATTCTGGATCTAGTTCTACAACTGTTATAGGCAGAGACAACACATGGTTGGATGAATTCAAGAAAGGCAAGTATATATTTGCCAAGGATATGCATGTTTGTACCTATTGTGGTAAGAGTGGTCATGTTACTAACAAATGTTTCACCAAAAAGAAGCATGACAAGAAGAATTA
The DNA here is from genome assembly GCA_951394345.1 of Salicornia ramosissima. Classification (NCBI taxonomy): domain Eukaryota; kingdom Viridiplantae; phylum Streptophyta; class Magnoliopsida; order Caryophyllales; family Amaranthaceae; genus Salicornia; species Salicornia ramosissima. The sequence goes on along the minus strand of OX596233.1, from coordinate 18,334,845 downwards.
AAACCTACACCCAACAAGTGTGGGTTAGGAAGGTCAAGTTTGAGAATGTTTCAAAGAACAAGGAACCCAAGCTGGTCTGGGTTCCTAAAACTAACCTCTAGTTTCCTTGTGCAGGTACGAGTGAAAGGAAAGCCATATTGGTATTTGGATAGTGGTTGCTCAAGACACATGTCCGGGGATAAAGAAAAATTCCTTTCACTCACTGCATTCGAGGGAGGGCACGTGACATTTAGTGACAATAGCAAAGGATTTATCAAAGGAGTAGGTAAGGTTGGTAAGTCACTCTCCCAAGCAATTGACAATGTTTACTATGTAGAAGGTTTGAAACATAACCTTTTGAGCATATCTCCACTATGTGACAAGGGAAATAAAGTAAATTTTGAATCAAACACTTGTCACATAGTGAACCCTAAGACAGGGGAACTGGTCTGTGAAGGAACAAGGCATAACAATGTGTGTATTACATACTTAAGTCAAATTCCACAGAACAGTGCCCTCTGCCTTAGTGTTGTAGAGGATGACCAATGGCTTTGGCATAAAAGATTAGGACATGTTAGCTTCACTTTGCTCAACAAGTTGAGAACACAAGATTTGGTGATAGGTTTACCTAACATCAAATATGTGGCAGACCAGGTCTGTCAAGAGTGTGCAAAGTGCAAACATGTGAGATCATCTTTTAAACCAAAGAAAGTGGTTAGTTCCTCTAGACCATTTGAACTTGTACACATGGATTTATGTGGACCTATGCGTATACAAAGTAGAAATGGCTTTAGTTATGTATTTGTCTTAGTTGATGATTACTCTCGTTTCACTTGGACCATATTCTTGAAATACAGAGATGAAACTTTTGATGAATTTGAAATTTTAGTGAAACAGGTCCAGAACAAGATCAATCATCAGTTAGCATCTATCAGATCTGATCATGGATCAGAGTTTGATAATGCTAGCTTCATAACTTATTGTATGGAGCATGGTGTTTCTCGCAACTTTTCAGCCCCCAGAACTCCACAACAAAATGGAGTAGTTGAAAGAAAGAATCGCACTTTAGAAGAAATGGCTAGAACCATGCTTCTAGAGAGTGGTCTGTCCAAGAAATTTTGGGCTAATGCTGTGAGTACATCATGCTACATACTCAATAGGGTTATGCTAAGACCAATACTAAGAAAAACACCTTATGAGCTTCTAAGGGGTCGAAAACCAAACATTGAACATTTAAGAATATTTGGTTGTAAGTGTTTTGTACACAACAATGGTAAGACCAGTTTGGACAAGTTCGACCCCAGGAGTGATGAAGCTGTTTTTATTGGGTATTTCTCCTCATAGCAAGGCATATAAAGTTTTCAACAAAAGAACCTTGTGTGTTGAAGAGAGTATCCATGTGTTATTTGATGAAACTAACATGTTCAACAAGCCTGTGCAGGTAGATGATGATGAAGGCTTTGATATTGGGATGACAAATTTCACTGGAGCTGAACTAGAAAACACTGCTGAACCAGACCCCCCAACTCCTCCTGAAAACAACAATGGGTCTGGTGCAGCAGAGGCAAATGCTAAACAGTTTGTTGAACTCAGTGACTCTCTTGCCCATCCAACTAAAGATGGAGTGGGAGAGAACACTGAAGAAACTGGTCCACCCTCTCAAAATGAAAATGAAAGAGGGGGAACCAATACAGACATTGGTTCTAACTTAGGTGACTCGAATGTTGTAAGAAAGAGCATGTTTAAGCAAAGAAGCTCTCATCCTTCTGATCAAATCATTAGTGATTTATCAAAAGGATTCCAAACTAGAAATTCTGTTTGGAAGAACTTCTGTGCTTACTTCTCCTTCTTATCTCACATAGAACAAACTGACTATAAGATTGCACTAACTGATCCTGATTGGATCTTGGCCATGCAAGATGAGTTGAACCAGTTTGAAAGAAATCAGGTTTGGCATCTTGAACCAAGAACCAATGAGATGTCAGTTATTGGAACCAAATGGGTCTTCAGAAATAAAATGGATGACTCTGGTACTATAGTCAGAAACAAGGCTAGGCTAGTAGTTCAAGGGTTTAACCAACAAGAGGGAATAGATTATGATGAAACCTTTGCTCCAGTAGCCAGGCTTGAGGCAATAAGAATCTTATTTGCCTTTGCTGCCCGCATGAACTTTAAACTTTTTCAAATGGATGTTAAAACTGCTTTTCTAAATGGTTATTTGAAAGAAGATGTGTATGTGGAACAGCCCCCTGGCTTTGAGGATAGAGTTTATCCAGACCATGTCTACAAGTTAGACAAAGCTCTTTATGGCCTCAAACAAGCCCCTCGTGCTTGGTATGAGAGACTCTCTAGTTTTCTTATTGAAAATCATTATGAGAGAGGTTTAGTGGACAAAACTCTATTCTTAAAGAAAAGGGGAACAGATCTTTTAGTGGTCCAGGTATATGTTGATGATATTCTGTTTGGGGCTACTAATTCTGTTTTGTGTGATGAGTTTGCAGACCTAATGAAGAGTAAATTTGATATGAGTATGATGGGAGAACTTGGCTTCTTCCTAGGGCTCCAAATCAAGCAAGTGGATGATGGAATCATGATCCACCAACAAAAGTATCTCAAGGAGCTGCTCAAGAGATATGGTCTGCAAGATAGCAAATCCTATGACACACCTATCCCTACCTCCTCTAAATTGAGCCTAGATGAGAAAGGAAAGGATGTTGAGGATAAGCTATACAGAGGTATGATTGGCTCACTTCTCTACTTAACACCTAGTAGACCAAACATAGTGTTCTTAGTTGGGTTGTGTGCTAGATTTCAAAGCAACCCAAAAGAGTCTCATCTAAAAGCTGTTAAGAGAATTTTTAGGTACCTGAGTGGTATAGAGGACATGTGCTTATGGTATCCAAAGGGAAGTAATTTTGATCTTTTAGGATACACTGATGCTGACTATGCTGGTTTTAGTGTTGACAGGAAGAGCACTTCAGGAATGGCTCACTTCTTAGGTTCTTGTCTCATATCATCGGGATCTAAGAAACAAAATTCAGTGGCCTTATCCACAGCTGAGTCAGAGTACATAGCTGCTGCTTTGTGTTGTGCTCAATTGCTTTGGATAAAGACACAACTCAAGGATTTTGGGGTCTGTTCCGGAAGTCCCATATTGTGTGATAACACCAGTGCTATAAACATTTCTAAAAATCCTGTCCAGCACTCTAAAACCAAACATATTGAAATCAGACATCATTTTCTCAGAGACAATGTTGAAAAAGGAAATGTGAATCTTGAATTTTGCAGATCTGAAGAACAATTGGCTGATATTTTCACTAAACCCCTAAGCAGGGAAGTGTTTGTCAAACTCCGCACATTACTTGGTATGGTAAGGATTAGATCCTAGTTCCTTAGGACTTATCTTTCCCTTTTTGGCTATGTTTGACTTTTTTATCCTTAGTATACATAAGCAGGGTTGGTTAACTTTTAAATGTCATATATGCAAGTGGTCTCAAAGTTCTTATGTTGATGTTGTTCCAATGTGTGGTATCTCTAAGTTGTCTAACTAAAAGATGCCTTAAGTTTTTAATGAATACAGATCAGCGTCAGACCATCGTCAGACCAGTCCCTTACAACGGTTATATCATTTTATTGCTGAACCTTCAATTTTGAAATTGAGGATTTAATTGTTCTGACATGTGACCGTTGTGAACAGTGTAAAGTAACTTCCATCTTATCTGTTCTAATAACTGCCATTTTTTTTCTTCATTTTAATTCATTCTTTCACATTGAAATCTCTCTCTAACCGTCTCTCTCTCTCTAATTGCTCTTCTCTTTCAAACCCTAAGCACCATCATCAGAATCTCCTTTCAAGAATTCGAAATCAGTTTCTCTCTCTCTCATCAAACTTACTGATTAAATAAAAAATGGGAAGAAAGAAGAACAAAGCTGCAAGGAAGAAAAGCAGAGGACTAAGTCAATCTCCTAGTTTCACACCTTCTAAGGTTGAGAAGGAATCGATTACTGTAGTGGTTGCTGAACACCACCAAGCAGAAGAGAAGCAAGAAGAGTTTAAGGACCAAGCCACAACAGAAACAGTTGTTGAATCAAAGGATGCATGTACACCTAAAGAGAAATCCACTCCACCACCAAGCCCTAAATCACCACCACCATCTTCACCAAAATCTCCACCACCTCAACCTCAAAGAACTCCTTCATCATCTAAGCCATCACCCTCTCCATCACCTAAACAACCCTCTCCACAGCCTACTATCTCTTCACCTCCACAAAAATCACCATCACCCTCAAAAGCCAACACTCCTCCACCCTCACCACCAAAGTCCAAAACTCCACCACCCTCTTCACCACAAAAGAAAACAACCCCATCACCTTCTCCACAACCACAAAAGACACCTTCACCAACCCTCAGACCACAGAGAAACCAGTGCCAAGCACTGAGGAGAAAGAAGTTGAGAAGGAAGAAACAGAGAAGCAGAGAAGCAGGATGATGACACACATGCATAGGACATGGATGTCGAAATAACTGGGGTAGTAGAGGGAGAAAAAGAGACTGGAAAGAGGACAAGGCCCTTGAGGACAAGGGTTTGCAAGGAAGAAATCAAAAGAGAGCCTGCTGAGAAGGTTCCAGAGGAAAAGAAGGATGAAAAGAAGAAAAGAATGAAGAGTGTAGCAAAGAAGGGCAAAGCTTCTGAGAGCCCCAAGCCTGCAACCAAACTCCCAACTGAAAAGAAGAGGAAGGCTGACTCTGCTCCTGAAAAGGCCTCTGTCAAGAAGAAAGGTAAGACCACTTCTGAACCATTGTTTGAATTAAGTGGTAGGGGTGTCTTGTTTGGGTTTGCGTGTCCTAAGTCCTGGATGAGTCAACCCTTTTTAGAGGAGTTTAAGGAGGCCATAGAGTTCCAGGGTTGGGAGGGGCCGTTTGATAAGGGGTTGGATGTTTTTCAGAATTGTGTTGAAGAATTCTACTCAAAACTGGGAAAACTAGACAAAGGGAAGGTTTGGAGTGAGGTCGAAGGGGTCGACATCACTCTGTCTAGGAAGAGTCTAGGGGAGGTACTGGGTGTACCAAGAGGTGGGTTCTGTAACTATTCAAAGGATAACTGGCCTACTATTCCTGAGGTCAGTACAGAACACATACATACCACTCTCTTTACTGGTTCTCCAAATGATGGTTTTGGCTATGTTATTGGCCAACTAAGGGAACCAGTGATGAGGCTGTTTCATACAGTAGCCTCTAAGATAATACTCCCTAGGGCTCAAGGCAGAATGGATGTGAGAAAGATGGATGCTGTGATTATCTACTACTTGTATGAGAAAATTAAGTTGAGTCTCCCTGGTCTCATGCTAGCCCACATGGTTAGCATCCTGGAAAGGTCAAACCACTCTCTACCCTATGGTGCCTGGCTTACTCTTGTTTTCCAAAGTAGGAAGGTCCATCTGAGTGGTGAGGTCAAGAAAATGTCTGTCCTCACCAACCAGATCCTAGGTCAGAAGGGGATGACCTTTGAGGGTGGTATACTGAAAATGAGGGATGAAGAAAGGACCACAGGGGTCAAAAGAACAAGCAGTTCAAGGTCTGAGGAGGCTACTGAGTCATTGTCCAAACAGGTGCAAACTCATGGGGAACTACTGCAACAGTTGATGGCTAGTGTGAATGCCTTGTGCACTTCTCTGGATGGATCTATAAAGAACATATCAGCAAGGTTGGACTCCCATGAAGAAAAGCTTGCCTCCTCTTCTAGCATCAAGCCCAAGACCACTAAGAGACCAGTTCCCATCATTGCCCACGTCAAGAAGAAGCAACGGGAGGAGAGTGCAGAAAAGGAGGATGAGGATTCTACTGAGGATTCTGATGATGATGCTAATTCTAACTCCTCCTAGCTTACCCCCTACCCTACTAACATTTCTATCAAACTATCTTTTCTCTAGTTTCTGTGAACAATTCCTATCTCTAGTTTTTGACCATTTCTGCTAAACAGTTTCTCTGCAAAATGGTCCTGGTCTGTATAATTTTTAACTTCTATGTGCACTTTGACAATTGGGATTGTGAGTTGCAGGTACTCACTTTTGGGACAGCATCTCTAGAATGTTGTGTTTATACTATGCTTATGACTTTACTTGTTGCCTTCTCCTAATTTGTGTGCTATGTTAATTTTGTCATTTGATGATGCCAAAAGGGGGAATAGGACAGGTGAAGTTCCTAGTGTCAAGTGTAGCAACTTGAACAAGGTTCAGACCTTGTTAAGAGATGGCCCAACTTTATGCCTAGGAGTACCTTGAATTCAGATCAAGTGCTCCTATCAATCCCAACTGGAAGAAACTCTTCCAAGTGAATTTGAAAATTTCTCTTGCTACATTTGATAATTGATAAGTCATGCAGGTTATAGGTTTAATGCTGAAACTCAATAATTAATTGAGTAATGTGATGAGTGACTGAATCTTGTAATCAGTCTAATTGTGCTTTAGTCTGCTGTGTGTTTTTTTATTCTCTGAGATTATGAATCTGACTACAGGCACAGTGCAAGACCAGTTCCTCTGAACAGTTGTTTTATTTTAAAACAATTGGTTGCTGTTCTCAGGGGGAACTTCATGGTTTGTCATCATCAAATAGGGGGAAATTGTTGAACCATGTTTGATTTGATGGATGACAAACCAGTTCTCTATACTTGATGTCTATGCATATTTGTGTATGAACAGGTTGAATCAAGTGAGGACTCATCAAGGCAACTTTGAAGGCCTTGAGATACTTGAAGATCAGAAGCCAAGAGCTTGGAGCTATTTATTTTTGATATTTCTAGGATCTTCTTGTAAAATAGGCTTAGGAAAATATTCTTAGTGTTTTTAAGTAAAGAGCAAAAAGATTTTAAGTTTACATCCAGTAAAGAGAACAGGCCAAGAACAAGCTAAGAACAAGCAAAGAACAAGCTTGGAACAGTTCCCTTTACCAGATGTAGACTTAGTAGTACTGAGACCACTGTGGGAACAGACCTCAGTATTACGCACGTGCACTTAAGTGATCCGTACAAATTTTGTGTTCAAAATTATTTTTGAAAAAATTATTTGAAAAAATATTGATCACTTATGTTTTGGAAATCTGCCAAATTGATTCACCAAATCAGCTTTGCAATGTACTTGTTTGGACTCTTGTGTACTTTCCACTACATGTAGTGGCAGGAGACAAAGGTCTGAAATGGGTGTCTTTGTACTTGTGAAAGCTGAGTTTGTTTGCACAATTTAGGCAAGTCTCCAAGCACACTTCTAGGGCACGGTTTTTCTTGGCATATAAAAACAATCTTTGCAAAAACCCTAGCAAGACTTTTGCTCTCCAAAGAAAACCAAGTCAATATTTTCTGAGAGTCTATCCTTAGAGCAAAACTATCTCTATATCCATCTTTAAGAGAAAAACTTACGGAGATTTAAGTTTGTAATATTTGAACCACTTAGAGGGAAGTGGTTGGGGAGTGTTCTGTGAACACTGAGTGAACTGTTAGAGTTAACAGTTGGGGAATTAAGTGTTACAAAGTTGTAGCATTTAATTGAGTGTGTAACCTTATTATTATTCTGAGTTGATTAATAATATTGGTGAGAGAGTGGAGGACGTAGGCTTGTTTAGAAGCCGAACCTCGTTAAATCCTTGTGTTCCTACTCTTTATTTACTGTTCTTTCGTTGTTCTTACAAAAAGATAAACAAACTTTGAAAACAATTGAAAAAACACACATACTCAATTCAACCCCCCCTTCTTGAGTGTACATTGAACTTACACCTTCACTTGTAAAATTTCCTGATGCTTGGGCCTTCTTTTTTCGTGGCCTTTTCTTCTGAGGACGCACAACCTTTATTCGAACAGGAGCAATCTCACCATTGTCTAAAATATCAACCAAATCTGAATCTTCAACCATTGGATGGACATAACTAACAACACAAGGATCAAAACCCTTCGAAGCAAACATTAACATAAATCAAAGAACAAAAAAAACAAGAAACAAGTAATGTTCACAGCTTAAATAGAAATGTTCACATCCTAAATAGAAATGTTCATCACAACGTTCACAAGATATTTACAAATGTTCAAAGACAATAAATTGATAGAAATGTTCACATCATAATTAAAAATGTTCACCACAACGTTCACAGCATAAATTTAAATATATTAATAAAATTTGAATGTTCACAATTTTATGATAAATGTCCATAGCCACTCAGTAAGGAGTGCTCACTCAGGCCTATAGCTGATACGAGCCATCACAAGGTGACACTGAACCATAAGAGTATACTCATTGTCCATGTTTTGACCTAATATTAATAACAATAATCCAAAATTAGAAATTCATTCCCATTACCACCATTTATGACTAGCTACCAAACGGGCCGTCAATGTTTTGTTTGTACGGAGTACTTGGGTAGTTGCATACTTGATACATCATTTTTTTCTTATTCTTTTTTTATTCAACCATGATAAGTTCATAGTTGGTATGGATATATACAAACTACAAGACAAACAACTACATGACAAATTTTTATTTTTTTTAGAATTTTTTTTTTGGCACATTAAAAAACCTTTTGCGGAACACAATAATCAACTCAGAACAACACAACATGGGTTTCAGACAAGACTTAAGTCACACATACACTACAAACTTATTATTACTATTACTATTAGTTTTGTCATGCTTGGCTCAAAAGTGCAAAATGTCTTGTCCTAGCCTGTTTTTATCGTGTCGAAGAGAAGTGAATGAGGCAAAGGCATGTGGTATCACCATGTCATATAAGTTGTGTCATGTGTGCAGCCGATCAAATCTTATCTTAATTAGGTGCATGGTGTTTTGTCCCGATGTGGTTTTATTGTGTTCAAAATGAGTAAATGGGCCTAACGCATGTGGCACCACCAAGTCATATAAGTTTTGTCATGTGTGGCTCAAGTCTTGTCTCGAGTATATGATGTTTTGTCCTGAGCTTATTTATTGTGTCCGGAATGAGTAAAAACTGGTATGTTGTGCTAAAAAATAATATTTTTTTGTCTTGTAGCTGGTGTGTATGGTGGTCATATATAATACTCACCCCGTAACAAAATAACTGCAACAATTTGCCATAAAGTAAAGAGAAAAAAATGTCAATACTTGTCGTTAATATATTATGGAGGGATTACATACCAAACGAGGATTTTACCAAAATAATGTTGAGGCTAAAACTATTTATCAAAATATTGCCAATGAAAAAATAATTACGAAAATGATGTTCACGTAGGAGAGAGAGAGAGTTCATGTTTTTTAAAAAAAAAATATTTATAGCAAAATCTCTATTTGAAATAGCAATTTTGTTATATATGATAAATCGCTATCTCAGATAGCGATTTATCCCGTAACTTAATAACAACCCAACTTTGGTCATTATTCTCTACAATAAAGGTATTGATTGAGTTTTTTAACCTCAACAACATCCCTATTTGAGATAGTGATTTTGTTAAAGAAATCGCTATCTGAAATAGCGATTTATGCTGTGTAAAAAAAGAAAAAAACAAGGCTGACATGGACAATATTTTGGTAAATATTGTTGGTTTGACATTATTTTGATAAATATTTTTGCTACCAACATTATTTTGGTTAAACACTTCATACCAAACTATACCTTAATAATTTTTCTTTTTTTAAAAAAAAAATTCGGGGCAATGCGAATATGATAGTGTGATATAGAGGTGGGCAAATTCGGGTACCCGGATTTTCGGATATTCGAAAACCGGGTACCCGGTTTTTCGGGTCATAATTTTTTTGACCCGGATAATTCGGGTATTCCGGGTACCCGGAAATTTGGTTCCGGGAATCGGATATCCGGATCCGTTTTTTTTTCTTATACAATTTAAAAAAAAAACTGTTTTTTAACATTAAAAAAAAAAAAAAACTGTTTTATTTTTTTAAAATAAAAACTGTTTTTTTTTTATAAAAAAAAAAAAAAAACTGTTTTCTGAATTTTTTTTGAAAAAAAACTGTTTTTTCATATTTTTTAATAAAAAACAAATTTTTTTTTTTTAAATGTTTTTTTAAATTAAAAAAAAGTATTTATAATAATAAAAAAATTATTTTTAAATTAAAATAAAAAACTTTTTTTAATAATAAAAAACTATTTTTTAAAAAATTTAAAAAAGTAAAACCGGATACCGAGTATCCGATTTTTAAAAAATCCCGACCCGGATCGGATACCCGCTTTTTCGGGTAAAAAAAAACTGGTACCGATTCGGGAACCGGGTAGAGGTTTTTTTGCCCGCCGGTCATCATTTCATCAATTATTGTAAGGAGCAGTTGGTTGAATCTTATACGAAATATTATAATTGATCGACAAAATCCAAGAATTAAGCGCTGATATGGAGAAAATTGGCAAGAGATTCACAGGAAAGGTAGCAATTGTCACTGCTTCCACTCAAGGAATTGGATTTAGCATCGCTGAACGCCTTGGTTTCGAAGGAGCTTCTGTTGTTATCTGTTCTCGCAAGCAGGTTATTTCATTTTTCTTTCCCCTGTTGCTCTTAATTTTTTGTGTTCAAAAGTTTGAACTGTATTATTTCTGTAGCTGTATTATAAAGATTTTGAATGTTATTTCAATCTAGGTATATTGAATTTTGATTAATTTATAGTTTTTGTTTTGGTCGGTGGTATTGGGTTGAAATTGAAAGCGAGTTCATTTAATTTTGACTTGGATTATTGCAGAAAAATGTGGATGAAGCAGTTCAGAAGCTTAAGGCTAAAGGGATTGAAGTTTTGGGTGTTGTTTGCCATGTCTCAAATGCTGAACAGAGAAAGAATTTGGTTGACCAAACCGTAAAGGTCCCTCCCTTTCCTTGTTTCCTTGATTTATTAAGATTATGATTAATTTCATTTTAGTCCATTGCTTAACTAGTTAACTTCATTATGAGTTGCTACATTTTGTTATCAGTAAATTTGGTGTATTTGCTTTGTTATTTTGCATTATTGTTTCTTAAAATATGCAATTAAACTCATTGATCTTTTTTACTGAATTTGCTGATTGAGAGATTGATAAATTTATTTTAACTATTTGATATCCAAATCCTAACCCTTTCAATGTTTCAATGACCTCATGTTAGTGCAATAGAATTTAGATTCATGGTCTTAAGATTTTCAATCATCGTGTTCCGTGCTTAATTGTTGGGGTTTGTCCATATTCCAAATCATTAACACTCCCTCCGTTTCAAAATAAATGCAACAGTTTTCATTTCAGAAAGTTTCAAAATAATCATCAGCTTTCTAAGGGTAAAGGGATTGTTTGCCATGTCTCAAATGCTCGATCGAGAATGAGTTCGATAACTGAATGATACCGCCACCGATTTATATATGTGAATTCATTTTGACTGAATTTTTTATTTCATCTTGAGTGTTAATTACGAAATATTGAAATATGCTAAAAGCTTTGTTGATTTTTTTTCCGAGTAAATAAGTGAATTTAATTGAAAATTCAACATATTTGATCCTCAAATTAGTCCAAACTCATGAATAATATCTTTGCTGAAACTGCATAGTGCATATTGATTGATGATAGTGTATTTGGTATCCAAATTTTTTACCCTGGCAGTGCCATACTGTTGTGCAGTCAAGTATTTCAACTGTGCAATGAGTCTCTGTCACTGTGTTTCAAGTGTTCATATGTGTTAATTCAATTATTTTATTTCATGGACTTGTTCACAAATGAGGCAATAAATCAATATTATACACCTAACTACCTATGCCCAATTTTGCTATTTGACTATATCCGATTTACGTAATAGATAATGCATTCTGGAGGAATAAATTCTTTAAACTTCTGTTTTCTTGGACTCTTGGTGTTATTCAATTTTCCATCATGAACTACTGTCTTAGTTGTAGGAGTTTCAGCTGGTTGATGGTTTCATCTTTTATGATTACTTTATAAACAGGCAAATCAGCTGAAGCTTTTTTTTAAAGATTAAAAAATAGATAAATTTTAAACTTATTTCAAAGAAATCCCTGTTTCAACTACATTGACTACACTGGTATCGGTTTTTTCTGGACTACACCCTGGTGTCTTCCTTTTAAGGTTCTATTTTTTTGGACTAAATTAACCTGAACTGGATTAAATTAAACTAAATCTTAGACCTATCAGAAGTTGAGCTGAACTAAATTTGTATAGAATTAAGTCCAAAAGAACAGGGCCTAAATTGCTTCCCGAATTGTGCTTAATGGGAATTTCTTATTTGCTTGCAGGCTTACGGGAAAATTGATGTGGTTGTATCTAATGCAGCAGCTAATCCCTCTGTGGATGCAATTTTAGATACAGCAGAACCTGTCTTAGACAAGTTATGGGAAATTAATGTCAAAGCTTCTATACTTCTTCTCAAGGTAATTTCTACTAAAGCTACTTTTCAAAACTTATCATACTTAAGGATGTCACATGATCTTACTAATCAACCTTTATAATAGCTTTGTTAACTCTGTCCTCACCTAATCTTTGATTTAAGTAGGCGTTTAATAGAACACCCAATCATAAATCAATACCATATCAAGACATTTGTTTATTTGACTACTTTTCCCAACATCCTTAAAGAGCAGATATAGTTTATTTTATTGAAGGAAAAGCTCAGATAAATTAAATGATGTTGACGCATCAAGGGATTGTATTATCAAGCTCTCGATTCTGATGTTTTCCTGAATACGAAAATATCATTACGGTAAAGATTGATTTTTGAAATATCATTTGAGACTCCCTTACCCATGTTAAAGCATAAGGTGAACACTACCATTTATTTAAATTTCTGCAGTTGTAATGTTGTATCACATGGTAGTTAGGTACCTTTCTCTTGGACTTAATTCTAGACAAATTCAATTCAGTGCAGCCTAGCTCCTAATGAGTCTAGGATTTTGTATAATCTAGTTTAGTTAACTTAGATTAATCTAGTCCAAAAGAACAAGGTCTTAGTGTATATACATGATTCACATGACATGACTTCATTCAAGTACCTATCTTCAAGTGTATTGGCATCGGAAAATATATGAGGAGTTAAGGTAGAATATATGTGTCTCTCTCCCTCCTATCCCTGTTCTCTTGGTTTCTGAAGTACATTTGCTCCATTTTTAACTTGTTCAAAACGTCATGGTTATTCATCAATGTTTTTTTTTTTCTTTTAATAAGGATGCTGCACCCCATTTGACAAACAATTCTTCAGTTGTTTTCATCTCATCCATTGCTGGTTATCAACCTACAGCATCTATGGCTATGTATGGAGTGACCAAAACAGCTCTTCTTGGACTTACAAAGGTACTAGTCTCTTACTGTATGAAACTCATTTATATGTAAAACTTTATAAAACATCATATGTTTCGCGTCTTGTTCTCCTGTTTCTCGAACAGGCATTGGCAGCTGAGATGGCCCCAAATACTCGTGTTAACTGTGTTGCCCCTGGTTTTGTACCGACCCGTTTTGCTGATTTTATCACAAGCAATGATTCAATGGTAAGTTGCTCTTTCATATCTCCTTGGCACACATATTAATGAAGAAATTTGAGATTGTAAACAAACAAATTCATTGAAATGATTTTAACAACATTAACTTAAAGTCGCCCTCTTGCTGGTGTTGAAATTATTTTAATTAATTATATGCTCAGACCTCTTTCTTAAAATGCATGCTAAAAAGTTATGTTGCGAGTAATATGAAGGAAAAAGAAGTTGTACTTCTGGAGTGATAGTTAATGTCATGTGGAATTGTATGATTTCAGCGGAAGGTTATTGAGGAGAAGACATTACTTAATCGACTTGGAACGACAGAAGACATGGCAGCTGCAACTGCCTTTTTGTTGTCCGATGATGCATCTTACATTACTGGAGAAACGTTGGCGGTTGCCGGAGGAATGCCTTCCCGTCTTTAATCACAATAATTATACTCGTTTGTTCGCACTACATCAGAAATACTCAATCATTTCCTGATACAGCATTGTTAATACTTAAGAATCAAGCTTGAATGATACTTTCTCCGTCCTTTTTTATTTGCTACATTTTTTTTTCCTTTTTAGATAGTTTCTAAATTTTTACTGCATTTCATTTTTTAGGTAATAGGATATCACTTTTTTCTTCTAATAAAATGCACAAGAGGACGATATACTCATTCAATAAATCAATACTAAAGCAAAGCTAAAAGGGATAGCTTTTTTCGGAAAGTGATAAATACACTCTTTTTTACTCAATACACTCTATTTTTATCCATTCTTCTCAATTAAAAAATAAATAAATTGAAGTGTACTGAGTTAAAAGGAAGTGTCTTTATCATTTCCCTTTTTTCATTATTTTGTTCATGTACAGCTTTTTTAGAGTTTGAGGTCAGTGGAACAATATTCAAAGAGTATTTCTGTCCCACTTCTGTCAAAATTATGCCTGAGAAATCGCAAACAAGTTGTATATGGAACAATTTTATCGGTTGATCCTAACACTTTGAACGCATAAAGATCCTTTCTCTAGATTTTGGGCAATTCAGGTCCTTCAACTTTAGATCAATGGTTATAATAAATTTAACTGCAAAAAGTAAAAACAATATAAAACCTCACAATCACAACTCCACCTAAATTCAACTCTAGAGGATTCTAACACTTTGTGAACACAAGTCTGCCGCCTTTGGTAAATTTAAATCTGCAATTTTGTAATTTGTTTTTGCCAAAAATAAATAAATTAATTAATTAACGTTGTCTTGGTCCAACTCTTACATGGTAGTCCTGGGAACACAAACAGGCTACGTGGTCCCACGCGTAGGAGAGTGCGGAAACCCAAAAAATGGACCAGATGTTAGTTGCTGAGTGCATTGTATATATACCCCATGCACACAACTGTCAGGGGCTTTTTTCTTTCTCATCAAAAACAAAACCGTCTTTCGCTCTTTGCAACAAATCTCCATCAACAATGACGAATTGCATCAAAGCGACCACGAATCTGCATCGAATCTGAAAAAAACTGCATTATTATCTTCCTAATCTACAATTTCGTTCAAGATCATTCATCTATCAACAGAAAAATCGCCAAAAAAAAAAAAATGAAATCGTAAGTCCGCAAATCTATTTTTTGAGTTTTTATGTTTGAATTTCAAATGTATGTATCAGCGCTGATTAATAAAATTTTTGTTTTTTTTGGTAAATTTAATTGTGTAAGTCTTAGTTTTGAAACCCAAACTTTTGTTGTTGAATGTTCTTCGTAAATTTAGTTTGTTCAATTTTTTTATTTTGTTTAAATGCATGTTAAAGTGTTTGTTAGTTCAATTGTTTTTGTTATGAACTGAATTTTCATTTTTAGAAGATGATTCTTCATTTTTTTTTCTTTCTATTTTTCATTTTTAACATGATCAATTTGTGTAGTGAGGATGAAACCTTGCCAGATTGGGAAAAAAAAGCAGTATCAGATGCCAAGATACAAAATGTTGTTAATCAAGTCAGAATCGAAAAATCAACCTGAACAAGAGAAGTAAGCAATTTATTCATTTTTTGAAATGATGTCTTCATTTTTTGGAGTGGTATTAATTATTATTTTTGTGACTTTGTGTTAATTATAGCAATATTTATTTTATGAAGTGGTATATTCATTTTTTGAATGGGTGTATTCATTTTTTGAAGTGGAATATTCATTTTTGTGACTTTGTGCTGGTTATAACAATATTCATCCTTTATAGTGGTATATTCATTTTTGAATTGGTATATTCATTTTTGTGACTTTGTGCTGGTTATAACAATAATAAATTTTTGAAGTGGTATATGCATTTTTTGAAGGGGTATATTCATTTTTTAAAATGGTGTATTCATTTTTGTAACTTTATTACAATACTCATTTTTTGAAGTGGTTTTTTTTAAAGTGATAATTAATTATGAAGATTGCATTTAAAATAATGAATATATGCTTTTAAAAGGCAAAGCACAAACATCTGTCCATGTATATAATTATGAAGATTGCTTTTAAAATAATGAATATATGCTTTTGCTAAAATGATTATTGATAATGATCATATGTTTTCACATTATGAAGATTGTTATTCATGCGATGAATATTTTTGTAACGACCAGTATTTTAGCAGCGCTGTTTTCGGAGAAAACAATAATACGAATCATTACTAATTATAAGCTTTTAATATTAAATTAAATAACAACGGAAGCTCTAAACTTAATCATTTTATTTAACAAACTTTAAATAGTCCAAACCAATGTAATAAACATAGTCTTTTATTAACAACGAAACCTACTAAAGTCCATGAAAATTAATACTAAAAAGGCTAGGATGTTCTAATGGGTATCTAGGCTACTGAACTTGCTTGCCCTAAATCCCAACCCTCGCAACACCCAACTACTCTTCATTGTTGCCTGAAAAGGGAATATGTGGTTCACTTTCAGTGGGGAGTAATTAGATTGTTCTACTTAATAGTAGAACGCAATTAGAAATATAATAATCAGAACAAAAGTCAACCAGAAAGTCCACACAAGTCAACAAGAGCAACACCAACATACAACATACACGAATCATGAGACACGCAGCGGAAAATACACATGACTAAGCTATGACACGGTCATATGTGCTCGTAGGGGAACACCTTAACTCGTTCCCCAACTTTCCTTGCTCACGCCGGGTCAACCACATGAGATCTAATTCCCGAGCGCTGGGATTCAGAACTGACGCCATTCTGCAGTGGCGCAGTGGCTTCGACTATACCTATGTTCGTGGCGCATTAACCACTAGATGGGCGGTCACTTCATATTTAATCATTCTTTAATTCATTAACATCATTCATTATCATTATCATTAATCTTTCCAGTTCATAACTTTGACCATTTTCAACCTAACTTTACTTCTAGTCAACTCTAGAACACTTTACTTGACTCGAAATTCTTAGACACTACACGTGACACACGCATTCCATCATACAACCATTCGAAACTCATCATGCAACCACATTTACTTTAATTCAACAAGTTCATACAATATAGCATGCAAACATCATAATTCAATAATTAAAATTCAATCATCAAAATAAGTAGTAGAAATCAAACCTTGTCCTTACTCACCATCATGCACAACTTTCTTATCATAAATAAGTCACAATAATCAATCTCTCATAATTAAACAATTAAATCAATTAAATAATTAAAATATAAGGCTTAATTAAATTTAATCAAAATAATTTCATAAAAGTGTTCAAAATTTAATCTTTTTATCATTTAAACAATAAAAATCAACCCTTTTATTTAACATCATAACACGGCATTCATGAGTGAATAATAATAATTCAAGATTTAATTGTCAACTAAATTATTAAAGATTAAGATAATTAAATTAGAACAATTTCATAACAAAAATCCATGCTAACCGTGATTTTCGAATCATGTTTCAAGAAGATTTCATTCATTCGACATTCACTAATTTAATGATTCAATAAAAATTCAATAATTTAATTCAAGAATCCATACAATTAATGGAATTAAAACAAGAAAACTATAAAGAATTATGAATAAAACAAGATTAGCAACTAAAGATTTTTTCTTGAATTACTTAGCTCACTCGACATTTTCATGGGTATTAGGTAACAATTCGGTTTTTACATATTCAAGAATTAATCAAATCAATCCCAAAATTTCATAACAAGAAATCATAGAACATGCATGGATTCATGTCAAAACACAAAATAACCTCATCAAACCATGTTAGAAGTACTCGGCCATCTTAGGAAATCATTAAAAAGTAAGTTCTACTAATTCAACACTTGTTCTAAGCAATTCTAGACAATTCTAAGCATGTTCTAATAGTTATATGACTAATTTATTCTAAAGATTAAATAGAACAACTAATTACCTTGCTTTGATTGACAAAAGGTTTGAAATTCTAGTTGGCCGTGAGGGTACACGAACTCCCTTGGCTTTCTTGAACTATTTCTGTAACGCCCCACATTTTAACAACGACGTTATTAGTGATAACGTCATAAACAGGCAGTTACCAATCGTTTTATAATACAAAAATATAATTAAACTCGTGGAAGTAATACTTTTATTAATAATAATGGAATCCCAAATTACAAAAGGATAAATAAACCATAAATCTAGTTCTAAAAACTGAAATAAAAACTCATTGCAAAAGCAGGAAATAAAAATAGGGGCCTAGACGCTCATCAACTCATCCTGCTACTAGCTTCTATCCTACTTACCTACAAAATAAAATTGGGGTCAACCATCAGTGGCGAGTGACTAGACTGTCCTACTTAGAAGTAGGACCACATTACATACAATAATTGGGTTAAAACATCGGAACGATAACAAATACAGGATACAAGTTCAACCAACAGAGTTAGCAGCAGAACATAACATTCATCAATAGCAACATCAATCGTATCAACTAGCACAGGCACTTATCAACTCACATAAATACCAATTCAATATCAAGACAACGCTCGGTCTACAACCGATAACAAGACTGGCAACAAAGGACTTGCCCTGCACGATTCATCACTGATGAACCGATAGACCCGCTCGTTTTTATCACCGATAAACCGATAGACGCACGATCTTCAACCGTTCGACACGACTCTGACACACAATCAAACACACAAGACTTGCCCCACACGATTCATCACCGATGAACCGATAGACCCGCACGGTTTATCATTGATAAACCGATAGACGCGCGATCTTCAACCGCTCGACGCACGGTCTTTAACCGCTCGACACGACACGACTCGACAAGACTCAAAAACGACAAACAAATCAAACATATCACGAACTCAAATACACACATAATTCCACAAAGTACAAATCGATACTCATGCTACTATTAAATATAATACTAATTAAAATATCAAGTTATACTTAGGTTGTTACACGCATGGCCCAACTAATAAAACAAGCAATTAATCCTAAACTCCACGGCAAGATCTCTAACCAAAAGTCAAAACAAGAATTTATATAAATTCATGGTTTAGCCGCTAAATTAATTAGCAAAGTCGAGTAAAAACATAATCTTGCAACACTACAATAATTCACGCATGATTACTAACAAGAAAGGTCAAGATTGCAACCAAGATTACCAAGATTCAACAAGAAGAATTGACAAAGAAGAAACAAGATACATGCTTTTATATTATACGTATACACGCATAACAAGATACATGCTTTTATGTTATACGTATACACGCATAACACATCAATTAATCAACAAAATTCATCTAATTCTATTATCCTATGTAATCTAATCCTATTCCTAAGTAGAAGAAAATTAATTGGTGGAGTTTGATGGGTGAGCCGTGAGGATTGAGAAGGAGGAACGAAGAGGGGTTTTGTTTTAAGTGATGAATCGTAAATAATGGGTAAGGGATAAAGGGTGGATTTTTGTAGTATAAATAGGATGAAAGGATTTACTAATTAATAGGAGTTAGTTTAGAAAAGAAAATTAAAGCAAAATAATTATAGTGGTCGGCTAGGGTAGCTAAAAATAAGAGTTTGTTTTCTAAAATCTAGTGAGGTGGTTAGGGAAACAAAAATAGGATTTTTAGGTTTTAAAAATAAATAGATCTAATCTATAACTAATACTAAAGTAGAACAAAGCTGACATCATTTTCTCCCTAAATTGTACACATGTCAAGTTGCTGTTAAAAATTTTCCCGCCTAAACTGAAGCTTATGTCATCATCAACTTTGAATGCCTCTTTCCTAATTGAATTATACATATATATATATATATATATATATATATATATGAGTCACACTTGACTTTAGACTGTCTATCTTTCCAACTATTCATTTCTTCTTCTAATTAATGTATGTTTAATGACTTATTAAATGGGATTTTTTTTTTTTTTTGAAACATGTGTCCTACCTTGGAAATTTTTTTATGTTCTCTTTTCTTACCTTTTCCTTTAGTTTTTTCTGATAATTTTCGAATCATTTTTGTGATGGGATTACTATTTTTCATTTGTTTTTTGCTTTCACTCTTTTGTATTTTTACTTTGGTTTTTGGTTAAAATTCTTGCATAATTTTTTTCTTGTCTCTTGCTCGTGTTCTTTACTTATGCATTTTATTTTTGTGGGCTTGAGATGTTGACTGACAAATTGGAATCCTCACAATTGGTTTGTAAGATTGTTTCAAATATTGGTTTTACTCTGATTTTTTTTGGATTTTATATGTTGGATTTTTAGTTGGCTAAGAGCCTGTTGGATTTTAATTGGAATATCACTTATTGAATTTGATCGGAGTTCCATTTCAATTTTCTCTTATTACAATTTCTAGCTACCCGTATTCTTTTTATATTACTATGACTTTTTGGTATGGTTAGTTGATCGACGTTGGATCATTATTTATAATGTATTGATCATTATTTGCAATATCAACTACGTCGGGATGGATTATTGATTGATCAAATGTATACTCATTCATTCTATTTGTTTGGTGGTATGATTAGCAATATATATATATATATATATATATATATATATTAATTTAACAATTTTTTTCCTTTTGCTCATATAGGCAATAAATTTGTATTTTGATTATTGATGCAACTTTTATGTGCAAATAAATTATGACTATGAGTGACTTATGGCCCAAAAAAATCATACGGAGTATTCTTTTAAATTTGACTATATAGTGATACGATAATATAAAATTAGATTTTGCTTGCTTTTGCCTTTTTAATATATGATTTTAAATTTTTATAATATGTAAAGTTGTTTTTAATCTCGCTAGATATATAATAACTTTTTACAACTGTGCATCGCACGGGTACTAATCTAGTTGGATAATTAAAGTAGAAAAAAAAGTAGAAATAAAGGGGAAAAAATATGGAAGGGCCGGCCAAGAGGAGGAGGAATATGGGCTTTGGGCTAGTTTCAATTAAATAAAAATTAAGTCTTTGGATCCAGATCGAACGATTCAGACTTTAAGGCTTAATTTTCCACGAAATTTTACGGCCCAAAAATCCGGGTCGTTACAATTTCCTTCAATCTTTGAGTTGTTCCCCAATAGAAAATATTTAGGAGTGTTTAGGGATTTTTGTGAATCAATGAATTTTTGGAAGCCTAAAGAATTCTAATCCTTGATGTTTTTTTATCAAGGGGGGGCCGTGTGTTTTTGGTATAATGAGGGGATGGTAGTCTTTCTTTGGCTTGAAGAAAAGCTCCTAATTTTTTAGTAGAGAAAATAAGAAACAAAAATAGGATTTTTGGGTTCTTCAAGATAGATCTAGTTTACTACTAAAAGTTAATAAACAAAATAATTAAATAAACTAAAATTAAGGGGGTGGCCATGTGATTTGACCAAGGCAATGGGCTTTTGGGTTTTCAAATTAGCAAGGTGAGATAGGTAGTTTTGGGCTTTGGTCAATAATTGGACTTGCTTAACTTAAATTACAGTTAAACTTAATACATAATTAATTAAAGAAAATTTTAAAATAGCCCAAAATTTTGGGTTATTACAATTTTACTTTGAAAAAATGAATATTCTACTATCATGCTTTGCATTGAAGTGTTTTGATCAAGGTGTTGTTGGCTTCATCCATCCTTTGCTCTAAGACTCTGATTTGGTTGGTGTGTTGGGAGATGGGCAAGTTGCTCCTGTTCAAAAGAAAGTTGTTCGTGTTCAAAAGAAAAAAGGTCGGAAAAAGTCTAAATCAACTGTACAAGATGCTCCTATGTTGAACACTAATGCACCAAGTCATGATGTTGGGGAATCAAGCTATAATGTTGCAACACTCTTTGGTGAAGAAGAATTTGTGGCTGAACCAGTAATTGTTGAGCCTACATCAGTTGGTGATACCAATTTGTGCGATTAAGTTCATAGAGTTGATCCATATTTTGATGTTGTACTTTGTGTTTTTGATTAGTATAGATTGCCTCTTTGATCAAAATCTTATTTTATTTTATTTTTTTCTATAGTAACAGGAAATTAAAATACAATAGTTCTAATTACACAATTTTTTTGAAAAAAAAATTAATAATATTCTTTTATTGATTAGATTTGCCAAGAATCAATATGATATATTCTGAATTTGCAGAAACACCAAAAATGAAGATTGCATTTTGGAAAAAATGAAGATTGAACTTCGAATTATGAAGATTATTTAAATTGAAGATTAGATCAGACTTCATAAAAATGAATCATGCATTACCAAAAATGAAGATTGCACTCGCCAAAATGGATTACTCAATTTCCTGAAATAGAATGTGTATATGAACTTAACATATGTCGTAGTTGACGTCGTCTTATGAACTTTTCTAGGCACATGAAGATTATTTGAAATGAAGATGCTACTTCTTATTGAACTTCATAAAATGAAGATTGCAGTTGCCAAAATGAACATTATATTATCATTAATGAAATGCGAAATTAATGTTATATACCGTACCAGATTGCATCGATCTATTTCATATACATTGATTCAAATTCAAATTATGTTCATCCATGGATTGCAAAACACTTAATCCTAAAAATAATGTTGTTCACATTCATCAAAACTATAAATTTTTTTAAAAAAAAAAAAAAAAAACAAACAAACAAACTTAAAAATGTTCAACCATTTCTTCTTTGTTTTGGTGCATGGATTAATTCTTGTTTTTGTAGATTTAGTTCCGAACATAACATAGCAACGCATAGCTTGGCCCTCATTTTTAGCAGCGTCTCAATAATTTGAATTTTTAAATATCTATGTAAAAACATGAAGTTCCAATTATGAAAAAAATGAAGATTCTTTCTTGAAAAAAGGTTATTATGATTTATTACGACTTACTTTATCTCTGCACTTGTTAAAATGACAAAACTAACTATCTAGTCCACCATCGTATGTTTTCATGTGGTGCATGTGGTAAACTCTACAATTTGTTACATCTGAGTTGTTCTCCAAGACATCTTCACCATGTGCATCCTAAATTTAGCAACTTCATCAGCATGAGGATTGCCCATTGGATTGAACCATTGACTTGTGGCAACAAACTATATGAAGATTAAAAAATGAAGATTGCACACGAAAAAATGAAGAATGCACTTGAACGAAAAAATGAAGTTTGCATATAAAGATTAAAAAATGAAGATTGCACATGAAAAAATGAAGATTGAACATGATAAAATGAAGATTACACATGGAAAAGGGAAGATTGCACATGAAAAAATGAAGATTGTATAAGGGAAAATGAAGATTCTAGTTTTAAAATAGAATATACCACTTTAAAAGATGAATATTGTTATAACCAGGCTAAAGTCACAAAAATGTATATACCACTTCAAAAATATGAAAATACCACTTCAAAAAATGAATATTGTTATAACTAGTTCAAAGTTACAAAAATGAATACACCACTTCAAAAAATGAATATTCCCCTTCAAAAAATGCATATACCACTTCGACAAATGATTAGTGTTATAACCAGCACAAAGTTACAAAAATGAATATACCACTACAAAGATGAATATTGTTATAACCAGCACAAAGTCACAAAAATGAATATACCACTCCAAAAAATGAATATACCACTCCAAAAAATGAATATACCACTTCAGGTTGATTACTTTACAAATTCATAAAAAAATGAATAAACTGCTTACTTATCTTATTCAGGTTGATTTTCGATTCTGATTTGATTAACAACATTTTGTATCTTGACATCTACTACTACTTTTTTTCCAGTCTGACAAGCTAAGGCCGGTTTCATTCTCACTACACATATTGACATGTTAAAAATGAAAAAATAGAAAAAAAAAAAAAGAAGAATCGTCTTCTAAAAATGAAGATTTAGTTCATAACAAAAACAATTGAAATAACAAACAATTTAACATGCATTAAAACAAAAAAAAAAAAATTGAACAAACTAAATTTACGAACAACATTCAACAACAAAAGTTAGGGATTCAAAACTAAGTTTAAATTCACCAAACAAAACAAAACAAAACAAACATTCGAAATTCATACACAAAAACGCAAAAAATACACTTGCGAACTTACGGTTCCATTTTTTTAATTTTTTTTGGCGATTTTTTTGTTGATAGATGAATGATCTTGAACGAAATTATAGATTAGGAAGAAAATAATGCAACTTTTGTGCAGATTCGATGCAGATTCGTGTTTGTTTTGTTGCAATTCGTCAGTGTTAATGGAAATTTGTAGCATAGAGCAAAAGAGGGTTTTTTGTTTCTGATGAGAGAGGGAAAACGTTGAAAAGCAGGGAGTTAGCTATGAAGTAAAGCAATTTTTTTTTACTGAAGTACAAAACGACGCCGTTCCGGGACCACATAAACCTAGGTCGTCCCGGGACCATATAATAATTTGCAGTCTTGGTCTAGTGGTGCTAGGGGCTAAACTTGGTAGGGAGAATCACAGTTCGATCCCCCACAACCACGGTGGGAGGAGTTAAAAAGCTTAATCCTGGAACGCGCTCCGAATCCGGATTAACAAAAAAGGGTGAATCGGGTGAGTACACCAAAAAAAAAATAGGAAAGATGGAACTAAACAATCCCACCTTTGTGATGTCCGCTCAAAATAAACCCACCTTCCATTCATTACAAAATAATGCTACCTTTATACCCAATCTTCTTAAAATTGACCTATTCACTTAGAACCTGATATGATTAGCAGGTAACTTATTTTTCTTTTCCTTTTCCTTTAAAAACTGATTTTTTTTTTTAATTGGTCATCGCCGTCATTCCTTCAAACATTCTACCCTTATTTCTCCTTCTCCATTGAAACGTTCAACTCTCTACTTCTTACTGCAACTTTCCCTCTTTCATTTTTATAAACATTGAAACTTTGTAATGAAATTCAAGTCTAATTCATTCAATAACCCAACAAGCAACAAAATTTGTGTTTTATTTATCACAGATTTTAAATGTGTGGTACTTGTTTATGTCATTTAAGAGAAGAAGAAAAAAAAAAACAAGATTTAATTCATCCTCCTCTTTCCTCTTTATTTTTCTAATTGAAAGCTTTGATGTAAATAACTTTTATATACCATATTTACCACAGATTTCAAATGGGTAGTACTTGATGTTCATCCTCCTCCTTTTTCCTACCGATTCTTCTAAACTTTTCTCTGTCCTCCGTCACCCCAAAATAAAAATCTAGTGCAAACTGTAAGAACATCTAAATTTGGTTGTGAAATAGAAGAGATGAAGAAGAGAGGGTAGTTAGTTTAAGCTTAAATTTAAGAAGACATAAAAACATAGTTCATCAAATTTAAAGGGACAATGTAAGATGTTTGAATTAATGAGATTGATGAATGAGATGAGACTATTGTCCATATGATATTTGATTTGGAAAAAAAAAGTTATTCCCAGTGGTACACCGGAAAATTTAACAAATTATACTGACACACCTAAGTTTTTTAAATTCCAAAAAATAAACCTAAGTTTTTGACAATTTCTAAACGTGACATTTAGAAGGAATATTCCGTTTAATAACATAATATTACGTTAAATTACTATTTATTTTAATAGCATGCATTTCAAGATGAATATTGTCATTTTTTGCAAATGTTGACATCAAATTTGACCCTTTAAGGGCTAAAATGACCCCCCTAAACTTTTGATTGAGTAATTTATTCGTCACACAAACCAATTGCATATAAATCGAGGCAAGTAGTTAACGGTTTTTGTTAATAAATGTCACATTTAGGAATTGTAAAAAACTTAGGTTTATTTTTAGGATTTATAAAAACTTATGTGTACCAGTGGGATTTTTTAATTTTTCAAGTGTACCGCCATTGGGAATAACTGGAATAACCCAAGAAAAAATTAGTGAAACCTGGGGTTTTTATATGTAATGTCGTGATGGTAGTGGTGTTGATGGTGACGTGAGTGGTGGTGGTGGGTTTGTGGGTTGGTGAGAGTTGGGATGGGTTTGGTTGGATGGGAATTTTTTAATTAAAAAAAAGCTTCTACCAATAACAAACAAACATGTGGATGTTAACCTATAAAATCGGTCACTCTTACTCAACAACAGGTCAAGGATCATTTTGAGAAGATATATGTCAAAGGTGGAATTATTTTGAAATAAATAAATGGTGGGATTATTTTATGCAGACCAACTAAAGGTGGACTATTTATTTTCATTTTTTCAAAAAAAAAATAATAATAGATAAATTTGCACTTTGTAATGATAATTAATGAAGGGGTAATCAAAAGGATTATAATTAATATTGTTCAAAGAAAAAGGAAAGTGTTAAGAAAAATGTCTTACCACTTGGCAAAATAAGCTCTTGTTTTAAATATTTAACTAGTATTTTGCCCGCTCGATGAACTTGATGATTTTAAAAGATAAATTGAGAGAGAATATTATTAATTTGAATCAAATTGTTTTAATTTTTTTTTTTTTAAAAAAAAGGTTTAAAATGTATAAAAGTTAAAAGAGATTAATTATATCTTGTTGATGAATGAATAAAATTAATATTTCCTTGTAAAAAAAATCATTTGACTCAATTTATATGGACGTTAGTTTAAAATGTGGTTTTTTTTATACATACATACGTATGTACATACATACATGCATACATACGTATACATACATGCATACATACGTTAGCCCCAAAATATTGTCAAATTCCGATCTAATTGACACTCTAATAAAACCCGATACAAACTGACTTCAACCCGAAACATACCGTTTCTTTTCGTTGACCCGTATTAGCCTGAATTATTTTGGACTGAACTGATATAGGCTCGACCGTTAATGACTTGAACCTGAACTGAACTGTAACCGAAAAAAAAGGCAACCTGTTATGACCTGCTATCGAAATAGCCTGACCTAAACCGAACTGAACTATTGGACGAGATAACCTAATTCAACCTGAACTGAAAATGCACCGAACCCGTTTAGGTCAACCCAAACCTATACCATTAATAGAGCTGTCAGTTTGGTTAGGAACTGTTGGTTCAACTGTTAACCTAACTGAACTTAACTGAACTTAACTGAACTTAACTGAAATAAAATGAACCAAGAATCAAATGACTGATAACTGAAATTCCAACTAAAACAAAATGAACTGAACTTAACTGAACTAGAACTGAACTAATTGATGAACTGAAATCAACTGAACTGAAAAGGTTGATTATATATAACTATTTTTAATTGATCATAACTGAACCAAAACTGAAATTAACTGTAAATTTTTTAGTTTTGTTAGTTTATTATTTAATTTAACTGTTGATCAACTGAACCGAAATGACTTATAAATTGTTTGGTTTTGTTAGTTAACTAAACTGTTATTAATTGTTGATCAATTGAACCAAAATGACTTGATATTGTTATAATTTAAAGTTAATTGAATTGTTAATTTGCTATACTTCCTCCATAAATGAATTTTTGCAACAATTGTATTTTTGACACTATTAACAATTTTCACTTTGAGTCTTTGATCATAATTTGTCACTTGTACATACAAAAGAAATATAGTCATGTGGGATCCCATTAGATTCGTCTTAACTTGTAGTTTTTATTATTTAATGATTATAATTTTTTAAATACATAATTAGATATATTAAGTTTCAAAAATTTTCCTCGACATACGTGAAAAGTCCTTTGTTGCAAGAATTCATTTACGGAGAAATAATTTAAAACTAACTAATAAAAATTTAATATTGTTATAATTTAGTATTGTTATAATTTAAAGTTAATTGATAAAAATTATATTTAATCGACCCATTTCATAAGATAATCATTGTAATCCATATGAGTATATGACATAGAAGTATTGAAAAAATTATGAAAACAATCGGAACCGATATATCAACCGTTCACAATGAACTAACATCAATTAAAATTGTACGGGTAAAACCGAAGACCAACCATAATGTAAACCGAATACAATCGGAACTGTTAT
The DNA here is from genome assembly GCA_951394345.1 of Salicornia ramosissima. Taxonomy (NCBI): domain Eukaryota; kingdom Viridiplantae; phylum Streptophyta; class Magnoliopsida; order Caryophyllales; family Amaranthaceae; genus Salicornia; species Salicornia ramosissima. Next base: position 18,307,040 of record OX596233.1, on the reverse strand, counting down.
GTCAATCGTTCACAATGAACTGACAACAACTGAAATCGTATGGGTAAAACCATAACTGAACTGATTTGAACTGTTAAAAATAAAAATAACTGGACTGGTTTGGAACTGAAATTGAAAAGTTAAAACTGCATTGGTTAATTTGAAAAAAATTAACTGAAGTCAACTGAACTGAAGTTAATCAAACTATTTGGATCCAACCATAACTGAATTGATTAACTGAATTGACACCTCTAACCATTAATCCGATTTGACATCTCTAGTTGGGACGTAAGTTATTGAAACACGGTATGTGCAATACCAGTCCAAAAATTGAAATCACGTTTTTTTTTCTTTTTTGATGCAAAAAATTGAAATCATGTTGACACTTGACAAAACAAATTTGATGCGTAGCAACTACGGAGTAGCAAGTATGTGCAATACCAGTCCAAAAATTCAAATCATTTTTTTATTTTTTTATTTTTTAAGCTCTGTTCTTTAGGACTGATCTGGTCTGATCTGATCTGAGTTTGTCTGATCTGATCTGATTTGAATTATTTTTATTTATATTTTTTTTATTCTTATTTTTTTTATTTTTTTTTATTTTTATTCTTATTCTTATTTTTATTTTTATTCTTATTCTTATTTTTATTCTTATTCTTATTTTTATTTTTATTTTTATTTTTATTTTTATTTTTATTTTTATTTTTATTTTTATTTTTATTTTTATTTTTATAATTGTAATACTTATTTTCTTATGAGAAATGTAATACATGATTATATTTACTAAAATAATAATTATTATTATTAATAATAATTAATATAATTATTATTATTATAATTATTAATATTATAATTATTATTATGATAGTCCATTTCATTTCACCTCTTCATTCAATCTCACCCCAAAACTTCAAATTTTCAAATAATAATATTAATACTAATAATAATACTACTACTACTAATAATAATAGTAGTAGTAGTAATAAACACCGCCGAAAATTTTGACCAAACCGTCACCGAAAAAGTCGACCGAATAATCACCGCCGGAAAAGTCATTCTGAAAACCGTCGCTGAAAAATTCGGCCTGAAAACCGTCGTTGGAAAAGTTGGCCGAATGATCATCGTTGGAAACGTCAGTCCGAAAACCGTCGCCGAAAAACTCGGCCTGAAAATCGTCGCCGGAAAAGTCGGCCGAATAATCACCGCCGGAAAATTCAGTCAGAAACCGTCGTCGGAAAAGTCATCCCGAAAACCGTCGCCGAAAAACTTGGCCTGAAAATCGTCGCCGGAAAAGTCGGCCGAATAATCACCGTCGAAAAAGTCAGTCCGAAAACCGTTGTCAAAAAAGTCGTCCCGAAAATCGTCGCCGAAAAAATCGGCTTGAAAATCGTCGGCGGAAAAGTCAGCCGAATAATCACCGCCGGAAAAGTCAGTCCGAAAACCATCGTCAAAAAAGTCGTCCCAAAAATCGTCGCCGGAAAACTCGTTCGAAAACCGTCGTCGGAAAATGTCGAGCGGAAAAACGATGCTCGAAATTATTGTTATTATTATTAATAATAATAATAATAATAATAATAATAATAATAATAATAATAAAAATAATAATAATAATAATAATAATAATAATAATAATAATAATAATAATAATAATAATAATAATAATAATAATAATAATAAAGAGTAATAATGTCTGATCTGATCTGATCTGAGTTTGTTTGATCTAATCTGTTCTGTTCTGATCTAATCTGATTTGATTACTATAACTTTTAAGTCCAAAAGAACAGTCCTTAATCTTTTGATGCAAAATATTGAAATCATGTTAAGTTGTTAACAAAACAAATTTGATGAGTAGCAACTAGCAAGTTGTGACGTTGAATTTTTACTTGGTATTTGACCACCGACTGTACTATACGATGGTGGGCATCAATTTGGAATGTTTTCAGGGATATTTTCCCCTTTTATACCCTATTCTTGTCTAATTTTCTACCTTTGCCTTTTTTACGCTTTTCAAAATATAATTTTAAATGAATATATCTTTAGATATATATAATAAAAAATTATAAAAATCACATATTAAAAAACTACAAATTGAGTCGAATCAAACAAGATTTCATTTATCTATATTTTTTCTTATACATATAAAATTAGAGAGAGTTAAAATTACACAATAAATAATGCTAAAAGTCCTTATGTAGCAAACAAATAGGGCACGGAGTAAGTATTTTTGGGCATGTTGCATTCGCAATATGTGTCGCAAAATCCCACAGATGACCATGCATATTGCATATTGCATAACAACAATCCATACGGCATTTGCCTCCCTTTTATATGAAGCAGTGAATTAGTGAAATCAAGGGGCTCCATAACAAGTAAAAAAAGCTACTTAAAACATGATTTTTAAAAAAAAATCTATAACACCTTAGCAGGATACTATAACTTTTTAACATAACTAGATGTTCACGACGCGCATCGCGTGCCGTGTCCAACACATCATTGTCTAACGTTTTAATGCATCGGGAAGTTGTTTGAGTAGTATTCTTGCATGATATTATGCGCAATAAATTGTGCGACGATGCTGAGTTGACAAAGGGAACAAGTAATTTGATTAATGCACACGAAATAAGTCGTACATATGTGGTGGATTTGAATATCAATTGTCGATTATTTATATTATTTGGACTTCTAAATTGTATTTTAGTGGATTACAAACAGTTTGATTATTGCGTTGTGTCCTATTTGAAAGATGTCATAATTGTATAGTTCAAATTATCAAAAATTAGTGTACAATTTTAATTTTTTTTAAAAATGATCACACACTTTGATTTTGACATAAATGTTATAGAAATTTGATAATAATTTTTTAAACTTGATTATGAGACAAATTATTTTAAATTATCAAATACAAGATTTTCTTTGTTTGGTAAATTAACAGTGATGTCGTAATTAGTTAAGCAAATTTTTCTAGTTTGATGTTAAAGATAATAGTCTCTATAATTGCTATAAATTAAATTTGAGCAAGCATACCTTGGTTTTTGTTCATAATATAACCGACAGATCATGTCAAAAATGGCAAAATAGAATACATTTTTATTATTTTCCAGTAAAATGATCAATTAAAATGATCAATTTTTCACGTGAATCAAATGTCTTGTCTTTGATGGGTGAAATAACCTCATGAAAGGTGAGCAATCCCACTCATAGAGAAAAAAATTAATAACAAAATAACAGGAACAATTTTATACTAAATGAAACATATTATAATAATACATGATATCTTACTCAAACCTAAGAAAAAAGAGAGTGTAAAAGAGAGTTGTCTTTACACAAAATTTTATCTAATCAAGCAGTTGACAACACAACTACACAAACATCTTATATCGAAAACTTTTTCCTATTGGGATTCTGCTTAAGTATTTCTATCTAATTCTGCTAGCCTTTGCACGTCTTTTATCTGTAATCAACCAGAGAGGCATTAAATACTCAACAAATCAGTATATAAATTATATCAACAAAATACCCAATTCCCTATATCCCATTTGAGACAATGTAACAGAATAATAAAATAAGCTACAAGCTAATACATAGTACTTTTCCTACTTGACATCCACCAAATAAATGTACAGTCAAGCATACTGTTACGGAGTAATTGTATATTTGGGCTTTAGAATAGTAGTTAGGCCTAAAGTTTACTAATAGAGCCCTAAGCTTTCTAGGTTACTAATAGAGCCCTAAGCTTTCTTACATAGCATAGGTTGTATATATATATATTCATCATCTTGGCCGCATGATCAAGATACACAACAATATTATTCATACTTCTTGCATCCTTAACACATACCCATAGACCGAAATTCCAATTAGTTCAAAACATAAATGAAGATACCCTACTAAACTAACCAGCCACTACCCTACTAAACTAAAAAGCCACTGAAGAAGGAAAAAAATAGCATAAAAGCACATTTCACAATAGCAGCAACACAATAGCATTGTTGGCTAGCCAATCCACAAAAGCATACAACACACAATAACATAGCACAACATCACATTATAGTAGTACATAGTAGCAGCAGGGCACAACAATAGTAGCAAACAGCAACAACAACAGTACCAAAATGATCGTTCCTCTTAATCCGAATCAATTTGTTCATGAAGTGTCCAATTTTACCTTCTATCTCAACACCACAAGACACATTCTGTGATACCACAATCAAATGTGAAAGATTTCTTTATGTATGAAAACTAACAAATATAAAGGATTACCCAAAATCATCAATCAACATGAAAAAAAAAAACATAGAATTACCCATAGTGTTTTAGCAGTAAGCTTAAGTACCGAATGAAAATAATCAACTCACCCCAAAGATGTCAATTCTCATAACCCAGTCTATCCGTTTCAAATTTAAAACTGCAAATATATAATAAACTTACCCCAAAGACACCCTTCTCATTGGAAAATTATATTTTACTGTATTTCAATATTTATTGTGGTTGTCAAGATAACAAAAGATGCATCAACTACAAGTACTTTGCCCACATCCAGGCTTTTTCTGCACCACTAAAATAAAATTGGCTATCAAGCAATGCACCATGACAAATTTTAATTCTTATAGACTATGAGTTGGAGTACCTATGCGCATGAGCTATTCAAAAAACTATATATTTTTCTCAAGATCAAACAATAAAATTTTAATTTATTAGAAATAAAACCCAATTTAGTCAGAATTAGTAAATTGGTAAAAAAACAAATCACTCCATTTTCGCATATCTAAATTAGTAAATTGGTAATGATTAAGTTAGAATTAGTAAATTGGTAACTAAAAATCACGTTACCTTGTTTCTTCATGAAAGAACAACTCTAGTTTCCTCAACTAAGCCTTGAAATGTATTGAACATCATTAATTAGTTATTTTCATGAAGAAGATAAACATTAAGAACATGAACCATATGTTGTAAGAAAAATGGAGATATATAATCAATAAAACATTCACCTTAAAAGGAACAAAATCACCAAGCCACCTTGTATACTTAATATATGTATGGACAGGGGCAATATCTTTAATATTGAAATCTTGTCAAACAAATAGATTAGAATTAGGCATTAAGTAGTAGTTATTCAAACGTAGGATTAATTGAGTCAATTGTTTTTTTTAGACAAAGGATACCCTTGTTGCCTTCTACCGAAATCGACAATACTATTTGAGATATATAAATATTCAAGACTTATTTTATATATATATATATGTATATATATATATATATATAAATATTATTGTGTAAGTATTTATAAGCTAGTACTTAATGCTTTCTAATCCAGTTGCGACACAAAACACTTTAGTAACAATATGTAAGAGTGTAAGACCACCAAGGAGGAGTGAAGAGAAGCATTGAGAGAAAAGGAAAATAAAGCTAATTTTCAAACATCTGAGCCCAAAAGAATAAACATTAAAAATGCAGTTTAGCCAGCCAAGCTTGTTAGATTAATTCAAGATTCATTCTCTTATTTCTTCTCTTCATGGTCATAATTGGCATTCACAAGTGGTGTAGCTGCAATTGTGTGAATTAAGAGTAAATCAAGAAAGAAATCAAAAGTATAGAATGTAATATGAAATCAGAAGTTAGTTGGAATAGTACAAACTACCCTATTTATAGACTAATTAGACACCTAATTACAAGCCTAACTAAGGTTAAGTAAGTTAACCTTAGTAATAGTCCTAATACCCCTCCCCCCAAGCTTGACAAGGAAATTAGTCCAAGCTTGTTACATAAGCTACTTGGTCTTGGGTTGGAACATGATACACTTGAATAAAACCTTGCTCTACTAGTTCCCTTATATAATGCATATCCCTCTTGATATGCTTTGTCTTTTCATGATACATTGGGTTATTAGCTAAGTGTGCTGCAGATAAGTTGTCACAGCCAAGTGGAATAGGCAGCTGAATACTGACTCTAAGATCTTCCAACAACCCTGCTGCCCAAGTTAACTCACTAGCTGTACTAGATAAACTCCTGTACTCTGCTTCTGTAGAGGACTTATTGACAGTGGGCTGCTTCTTAGTTTTCCAAGAGACTAGGCTGTTACCAAGACAAACAACATATGTACTCAAGGATCTGCTGGTGAAGTTGCAGGATCCCCAATCTGCATCACTAAAAGCAGAGAGCTTACAGTCAGTAGAGGCAAAGTAGAAGAGTCCATAGTCTTGTGTGCCTTTTAGATACTTTAAGACATGAAGTGCTGCTCTTAGATGAGGTGTTCTGGGATTTTGCATGAACGGAGACAAGTGTTGAGTAGCATATGAAAGGTCTGGCCTGGTGAAGTTTAAGTATAATAACCTCCCTATTATTCTTCTATAGATTTCAGGAGCATCTAACAAGTCACCATCTTCCATATTTAGCTTGAGACCAGTAGGTAGAGGGGCTACTGCTTGATCACAAGCTGTCATGCCTGCATCCTCTAAGATGTCAGCTATGTACTTTTTCTGAGACAAGAAGGTACCCAAAGTGTTCCTCTTGACTTCAACTCCAAGGAAGTAATGCATTTGGCCCAAGTCCTTTATTGTGAACATGACATCTAAATCTGTTTTAACTTTATCAATCTGCATTTGAGAGGAACCTATAAGTAGAATATCATTTACATAAACTATTAAAATTAAAAATTCATTTTCAAACAGTCTAGTGAATAGAGAATAGTCTTGTTTTGATTGTTTAAAACCTTGTTGAACTAAGAACATGGTGAGCTCTTTGTTCCATTGTCTGGGGGCTTGTTTGAGCCCATATAATGATTTTTGTAACTTACACACTTGACCTTTAAGTGCCTTTGTATAGCCAGATGGAGGAAGCATGTAAACTTCTTCATCCAAATGGCCATGCAAGAAGGCATTATTTACATCAAGTTGACAAATAGGCCATGCTTTAATGGTTGCAAGAGCAGTAACCATTCTGACAGTGGCCAACTTGGCAACAGGAGAGAAGGTCTGGTTAAAATCTAGACCTTCCTTTTGTTGGTAGCCAGTAGCTACTAGTCTGGCTTTGTACCTCTCAATAGTTCCATCTGAGTTTAATTTTGTTTTAAAAACCCACTTAGAACCAATAGCCTGTTTATCTTTAGGTAAAGTTGTTAAAATCCATGTTTCATTCTCTTCTAAAGTTTTTAGCTCTTTATCCATTGCTTGAACCCATTCTAAGCTTTTCTTTGCTTGAGAAATTTTTTTTGGTTCAATTATCTTAGAAGAATTCACAGCAAAGGACATGGATTGAGACAATTCAGATTTATTTTGACCTCTATGAGGAATATAAGAGCAAATATAACCATTCAACTTAGTAGATTGTTGAATAGGTCTAGAAGAAACTCTAGTTGAAGAGATAGTATTTAATTGAGGAAGGATATTACCTGAGATAGATATGTCAGATACCTCAGTGGTATTAACCTGCATTCTAGAATCAGAATCAGAAATGACATTAACATGCTCAATATTATCAGCATCTTGCTGACTTACCTGATCAGAATATGTCCTGTGACCAGTATGGTCCATATCATTCTGTATAAGCTTATCAGAAACTTCATTAGCAGACAAAGAATCATTGTTATCAATCACTTGATTAGGATTAACTATACCTCCATCCATGGAGGAATGCCTAACATTCTCTTGATGAGTACCAAAAGAAACTAAAGTAGGAGAATTATAAGACTTAGGTTCAATATCCTCTTTAAAAGGAAATAACCCTTCATAAAATTTGACATCTCTTGACAAGAAAACTACTTTCTTTTCAAGATCATATATTTTGTAACCTTTTTGACCACTTGGATAACCAAGAAAAACACCTTTCCTTGCTGTAAAATCAAATTTGTCTCTATGAACATTATTATTAACAACAAAACATAAGCACCCAAATATTCTTAAATTGTCATAAGAAGGTTTAGAACCAAACATCACTTGAAACGGAGTTTGCCAGTTAAGAAGTTTTGTTGGCAGCCTATTAATTAAATATGTGGCTGTCAAAACACAATCACCCCAAAAAATTTTAGGAAGTAAAGCATGAAACCTAAGAGCTCTAGCTATCTCAAGCAAATGCCTATGTTTCCTCTCAACTCTTCCATTTTGTTGAGGCACACCAACCATTGATTTCTGATGAACAATCCCTTTCTTTGCAAACAAATGCAAATAAGGAGCATTAATAAATTCTGTGCCATTATCAGACCTAATTACTTTAACTTTCCTTTTAAATTGAGTTTTAACATATTGCAAAAAATCACATAGAGTTTGAAAAACTTGTTGCTTATTATGCAACAAAAAAGTCCAAGTAACCCTACTAAAATCATCTACTATGGTCAAGAAAAATCTTGCACCACTAATAGATACAACTCTATATGGTCCCCAAAGATCAACATGAATCAAAACAAACAATTCATCAGCCCTGGAATTACTCACAGAAAAGGAACTTTTATGTAACTTTGCATTATTACAAACCTCACAATCATAAGTCTTCAAATAAGTACTCTTACAGGCATCTATGTATTTCATTTTAGACAAGGACACATGTCCTAACCTAGCATGAACTAAATGTACATTATCCTCAACTTTATTACCAGCTCTTCTATTACCCAAGAAATTAGCACCAAAGACTTGACTCACTTCTACATTATTACACTTACCAATTCTACAACCCTCACTGGTAGAATCAGCACTAGGAACTCTCAAAGCTCTCAAACAATATAGCCCTTGAATCTTGGTTCCATTAGCCACTATATTCCTAGATAGGTCCTGAAAAATGCAACCATTTCTAGTAAATATAACCTGCAAATTAGACTTTTCAGTTAACCTACCAACAGATAGCAAATTATGCTTAAATTCCTCAACTAACAACACATCATGAATAACAAGCTTTGTTGTCAAAACAACAGAACCACTCCATTGCACTATCTTAAAATTACCATCTGGTAATCCTACTTTTATGCCTTTAAGCAATTTTCTTTTATTAAACAATAAACTAGCATCATAGACCATATGATCACTAGCTCCAGAGTCAATAATCCAAGAAATACTATCATTGGAAAGAATCATACCTGCACAGTTAGCATAAGCCATGGCAGAACCATCTTCAGATTGACCTCCATTCTTGGTCTGCATTGCTCTAATCACCTCTTGACAGATAGAAGACACTAACCCAGCATCCACATTCTTTGTCTCAGAATCTTCCAAGGGAGTATCAGTACACTCCTCAATAGTCAGCCCAGCAACATTTGCTGCCAATCTTGGCCTACTACTCCCACTCTTACTAGCCTTGAGAGTGTTATACCAGTCAGGGTAACGAATAACCTTGAAACACTAATCTGCAGTGTGCCCTCTTGCCTTACACACCTCACATTTTCTTTCCATTCTTTCTCTCTTCCAATCTCTCTTCCCCTGAACTCCATTCCTATAATCACTCTGCATACCACCAGTCCTGTACTCACCACTACCAATCCTCAATTGAGGAACAATGCCTCTATGAGCAACCAAAGCACTGGCCTCAGAACCAGCATTATTCTCAGCACACACTTCTTTCTGCTTCTCAACCCGTTGCACAATACAGAAAGCTCTATGCATACTAGGCAAAGGATCCATGGATAAAACATTTGACACAACAGTATCAAACCCACCATTCAAACCCAACAAGAACTGCATCAGCCTATCTTCTTGCTCAATATCTGACACAGTCTTAGCATAAGAACAAGAACACTTCTCAAGAATACCACAAGTACACACAGGCCTCTTCCTAAGACTACTTAACTCATCCCACAATCTCTTCATCTTACTATAATAGGCCATAACAATCATATTTTCTTGCTTTAAATTGCCAATTTCTTTCTTAAGCTGATACACTAAAGGACCATTAGTCTGTCCAAACCTATCTTTAATTTCAGTCCAAAGTTCTAAAGCAGTCTCTACATGAGAAAAATCATCTGCAATATCACTAGACATAGAACTTGCTATCCAGCACCCAACCATATAGTCTGCTGTCTTCCATTTTTGATACATTTTATCAGTTTCAGCAGGTGCTGTGATTGTAACATCAATAAAACCTATTTTATTCTTAGCACCTAACGATTTAACAATATTCTTGCTCCATCTCATATAAATCGATCCACTAAACTTTACAATTGTTAAAGCATTAGTAGGATTATCAGAATTCGAGATGAAATAGGGATCCACATTACCTGGATTCGTCGCATTCGACTCTCCACCACTTACACCAGAATCCAATTCAGCCATTGAAGCTTGCTTGAACTTCAATCAAGAAATCACTGCAAATTCTACATCTATACAACCACTCACGACAATCGTGAAAAAAAACCTAACTCTAATTGAGTTGAGGCTCTGATACCATGTGAATTAAGAGTAAATCAAGAAAGCAATCAAAAGTATAGAATGTAATATGAAATCAGAAGTTAGTTGGAATAGTACAAACTACCCTATTTATAGACTAATTAGACACCTAATTACAAGCCTAACTAAGGTTAAGTAAGTTAACCTTAGTAATAGTCCTAATAAATTGCAATTGTAATTGATGTTATATCTTGTATAGTTTTCAATAACATAATGAAAGGCATGAAGCTAAGACAAATGGTTAAATTTTCCCAAAATGTATATTCAACTTCATTAGTCTGAGATCATGTTAGACATTGAAACTAATTAAGATGAATGAATTGATGACAATATTGCATAAGCAACCTATTGTCCTCTAAAATTGGCTTATTTATAGCTTGAATAATCTAATTATTAAATTAAATTCAATTGTTTCTCAAATTATTGCATCTATGTTATATCTCAAATTGATAAAATAATTTGTCTATTTATAACTACAGATAAAAATATTGCATTCATCTTATAAACCATAATCCGAAATTAGCAATTATTTAGAATTAGAAATTGGAGGCATAAAGTGAATAGGATAGAATATATACTTTTCAGATTAGATAAATACTAATGGGTTGGATGATTTTGAGTTGTCATCTTCCAATCACTTTCGTTTCTTAGCTGTCTCTGTTTCATAATATGTTCACCACCTTAATGCAAGATAAAATGAAGAAAAGCAGGATCAAACAATAATAAACAATGAATGAACTTTATAATACTAAGCCCAAATGCAAAAATGCAAACAAAACATAGCTCACCTTCATGAATAAATTACCTTTGCCGTCTAAAAGAAGAAGAAAAGAAAGGATTACCTTATTTCTCTCAGATTTTGCCAGGCAAATGAAGATCGTTGCTCTGATTGCGGCACCTCATCGAAACCCTAAACGTGAGAAAATCAAAGAAAATCGAAAAGAAATTAAGATCAAGAGAAAAAAAGAAATCAAACAAAAAAACTCTCCCACAAATTGTAAAGAAACGGACAATGAAATCGAAAACCCTAACCCTAATTTGAAAACCAAAGTATAGCAGAAAATCATTAATTCATTCAAACATTAATTCAAAAACAATCAGATCAAAAACCCTAATTCAAAAGTTACAAATTCGAACATTGAAACCACGAAATTTAAAAACCCTACCTCCAATTTGTGGTCAGAGATCCAAACGGGGAAAACTGAGTAGAATGCCTACATTCGAACCAATGTGCAAAATGTGAGAAGAACTACATGAAAGGAGTAGAGGAAGTACCAAAACAATTCCAGACGAACTACAGGTGGTTGCAAGTACAAGCCTCCCATTTACGTTCAAAGAGATCCAGGGAGGTGTGTGAAAGCTGAGCGACGCATAAACCATTGAAGAAGCGATCATGAGAAGGGAAGAGGCAGAGAAGGAAGTAACCTAGGTTTTTTTCTTGTTGCTTGTTTGATGGACTACGACGCGGTTAGTGAAGTAGAGGGGGGAGAGGAGTGACGTGGAGCAGCACGTGATAGAGCAGCGTGTGGGAGAACAATGTTACTGTTCATAGATGAACAATAACCTTGAAGATTTGCTTTTTAATATGTATAGATATCATTATTAGAACCAATATTGTCTTGGTCTAGTGGTGTCAGGGGCTAGACTTGGTAGGGAGAACCACGGTTCGATCCCCCGCAAGTACGTTGGGAGGAGTTTAAAACCTTAACCCCGGGACGCGCTCCGAATCCGAATTAGCCCAAAAGGGTGAACCGGGTGGATACACCAAAAAAAAAAATATCATTATTAGAAAGCCTCCCGTCACATTGTGATAGCATTTGACACGATAAATTTACTAAAATATTATACTCCCTTTGTACCATAAAATTCTTGTAACCAAATTTTACGCCTCACAAAATACAACTTTAAATGAATATTTCTTTAAATCTATATAATGAAAAATTATAAAAATTACATATTAAAAAACTACACATTAAGCCGAATCAAAAGAGATCCCACTTGACTATATTTTTTCTTATACGTATAAAATTAGAGAGAGTCAAAGTGACACAATGAATAATGCTAAAAGTCCTTATGTAGCAAATAATTAGGGACCGAGGAAGTATATTGTACAAAAGTGGAAAAAAAAATCTTGTAAATGAATTCCAATATATAATGATAAAAAATATAGTCATGTAAGGTTTTATTTGATTTGTATTAAAGATTTTTATAATCATTATATAGTTTAGTCTATTATATAATAATATATTTTCATGATATAAAAAGTGCATTAGCAAACGTGAAAAAGTAAAAGTTATAAGAATTTTATAGTACAGAAGAAATAAATTTTTAGCATATAGTATTGTAGCTTTTCATATAATGCTTAACAAATTATGTAAAAAGTTAAAGATTTATTGTTAAAAGTTACCGTTTTAATGTTTAAAGATTTCTAAAAACAATTGTAATTAAACTGATATACTCTATTTGTTCTTTTTTGTTAGTTACAAGTATTTTTTGTTTCTTCTCACGCAAGTATTTTTTACATATTAGCTTACTATTGTAAATTCCAAAATTCCCAACACACAACTCCTCTCGCAAAAATATCAAGTCGTCCTCCCCTACCTTAAATGGATAGAGAATTTTTTTTTATAGGATAATGTGTGGGATATTAGGCCTTGGAATCGGGCCCTACTGCAAGTCATTCGGTCAAATTTTAGTCAACACACGCATCTGTAAAGGGGAATAATAAGAAATCCTCGCAAATGCATGCGGTGAGAATCGAACCCAGGACCTCGTGCCTGGAATTCTGAAACCCTAACCATTGGGCTATGACTTCATCCTCAAATAGGAAAGTTTTTAGTAAGCACGATACATGCAAAAATATAAGTATACAAAAGGTGGGTAAAAATACAACACAATTGATAAAGTAAGGGGCATATGCACAATAAAGCGGCGCGCATAGGAAAACACAGTACGGTCCAGAGTTGAAAGCAACTTGTAGCTGTTACGTTGTTAGTATAAAACAGCAACGAATTGACGAGGAATATTATTAGTTGACACGATTACTACACTAACAAGTAATAACAAGAGAGAAAAGAGCATCAAAAAAAAAAAAGGAGAGAAAATTAGCAAAAGAAACTAGAGCGAAACATTTACTATTGTTTGCTGAGTCCTACCAAGGTAAGCCAACATTTTTTTTTTATATTTTATCAAGTAATTTTGATACATTCTACTCCCTCCACCCTTTAAAGATTGCCCCCATATTGACTTTTGTTACTGTTTATTTGGTAACTTTGACTCTTTATAATTTTATACATATAAGAAAAAATATAGTCAAATGAGACCTCGTTTGATTCGGCTTGATATGTACTTTTTTAATATGTAATGCTTATAATTTTTTATTATACGTATCTCAAGATATTTTCATTTAAAGATGTGTCTCGGGAGATGAGAAAAAATAATTGGGGCAATCTTTTAGGGACAGAGGGAGTATATTTGATTATACTGCCTTTTTATTGAAATATTTTTATACATGCCATGTCAATAAAATTATTATGCCATATACATGTTATGTATATACAATCATAAAATGAGGATGAAGTCATAGCCTACCGGTTAGGGCTTCAGAATTCTAGGCACGAGGTCCTGGGTTCGATTCTCACCGCACGCATTTGCGAGGATTCCTTATTATCCCCCCTTACAGATGCGTGTGCTGGCTAAAATTGGGTCGGGTGACCTGCAGTAGGGCTCGGTTCCAAGGCCTAGTATCCCACACATTATCCTATAAAATATATATATATATATATATATAAATATATATATATATATATATATAAATATATATATATATATATATATATATATATATATATATATATACTTACAGATTAAAATGAATAATAAGAAATTCATGAAAAATTTAGGTAATTCAAAACAAAAGTCGTTCTATAAAATACTATCTAAAGAATAATCTTATTAAAATGTATGACATACTTTGCTCAAATATAATAATATTTCAAAGCCGGTGTATATATAAGAATTGTAAATAACAAACTAGCATTTTGAGTGACGAACAACGGAATGGATTCAATGTAAACAATGCTCTTGTAAATAACTAATGTCTTATTATTTTGGACTTATTTTTCAAATTTCAGTTCATTTTAATTTAGTTTAGTTCTTAAATAGCCTCATATTATAACTTAATTCAATTCATTTAATTTCAGTTTAGTTTAGATTAATTCAGTAAAAAAAACAAAGTCTAAAAATAATTTCTTTCACTCATAATGTATATGAATAGTTTGGGAAGAAAAGATGGAGGGGAAGATTGGAAAGAGATACATAGGAAAAGTTGCTGTAATCACAGCATCAACACAAGGTATTGGTTTTTCAATTGCTGAACGACTTGGGATGGAAGGAGCCTCCGTTGTCGTCTCTTCGCGCAAACAGGTTTGTTAGTTCGTTTTTTCTATACATACTACTTCCTTTTTCGAAGGAATATCGAAACATAAATAACAAAAAGGAACGAAAGAAGTATGCAATAACAAAACTAATTCTGAATGAAACATGTAAATTGTTATCTTTTGTTGCAAAAAACTCAGATTTCACATAATTATTGAGTTTGTTTTTTGTGTTACAAATCACAGAAAAATGTTGACGAGGCAGTAGAGAAGCTAAAGAGCAAAGGAATTGATGTTTTGGGTGTTGCATGTCATGTTTCCAATGCAGAACAAAGAAAAAATATGATAGACACAACTATTCAGGTTTTTTTTTTAATTTTATTTTGGGTTATCTATCATTTTCATTGTTCAATTAATTTGGTTATTGGTTTTCAACTAGATGTTTTACAAAACTAATCAAAACTATGAATTTATAATTACTTGCAGACATTTGGGAAAATAGATGTGATTATATCAAATGCAGCAGTTAATCCAACTCCTGACACAATCTTAAACACCCAAGAATCTGCACTTGATAAACTATGGGAGGTTAATGTCAAAGCACCTGTGCTTCTTCTCCAGGCAAGTTTCATACAAAGAAACCATAGGTAGTTTAATGTCAGATCATCCGATCTGAGGAGGGACATTAGCTTAATTTCGTGTTAAAAAAACTTTGTTTCGGAGTAAAAAGTTAGATTAATTTCGTTGAATGATAAATTTAGGGGTTGTTTGGTATACCAAAATATTAGCATAGGAAACGTAATCACAAAACAATGCATTTACCTGTGTTTGCTATAGGTTGTGGGAAACGAAAACAAATTTGATACATTGTTACCTTTTAAAAACTGGCGGAAACAATAACGTTTCCTTAGTGATATCAAACAACTCGTAAGAGCATCTCCATTGGTGTTGTTGAGGGACTTGCATGCAAATTTGAGAAACTTGGAGCTACTAGCTTTATTGTTGGAGTAAAATTTAACTTGTAGCTTGTGGGAGCTATGTTGCTCCACAAAGCAACAAGGTTTCTCCATCTTCATGTGGACCCCACATGTGCTTGGAAATGTGATAGCAACAGGTAGTTGTAGTTTTCCAATGGAAGAGGTTGTGGCTTGAAAATATTGTATTTTAAAAATATGATGTGTCATACAAAGCTACAAGTAGTTGTAGTTTGCCATTGTAGTTGCTCTAAGGGTAACACTATGTATTACCCTTTGACCCCGTTATTTGTTTCCAATCCATTTCATTTACTAATTTCTAAAAGAATTTTACTAATTTTTGGCAAAATTTAACTGATACAGGAAGCTGCACCACACTTGACAACAGGGTCTGCCATTATCTTTATTTCATCAATTACTGCTTATCAGCCTATGCCCTTGATGACTATGTATGGAGTGACAAAAACAGCACTTCATGGGCTTACTAAGGTACTTAATTGATGCCATCATTCATCCCTATTTATACATTCAAAGAGCACTAAATGATTCTGTTTTAACTGTGTACTTTCGTGTTCGTGTGTACTGCAGGCATTAGCAGCAGAAATGGCTCCAAAAACCCGAGTTAACTGTGTTGCTCCAGGCTATATCCCAACCCATTTCTCAGGGATCATCACAAGGTCCGACCCAATCGTAAGTACTCCAGTTAACCATTTTAACTGTCAAGATGAAATTATGACAGTGAAACAAATTTTTGAGAATGTTGCCAATATACCACAGGCAATCTCAAAACATGATACCAATCTGGCTTTGCCATTGAATCATACTTCTAAAACTGCCTAAATTAATCTCTTTTTATTTCTTTTTAAATTGTAGAGGCATATCTTTGAGGAAGGGAGTCTGCTAAAGAGGTTCGGTACCACAGATGACATAGCTCAGGCCACCGCCTTTTTGGCCTCAGACGAGGCCTCTTTCATAACCGGTGAAACCCTAGTGGTTTCCGGAGGGATGAATACTCGACTTTAAGCGAATACCTCCACCCTACCTTCCTGATTTCACAACCTGTATCTAATCTTAGTAGTGTCCTGTTTATTATCTTGTGATGTTACAACTACAAGTACTTGTTTCTATAACTACTATATTTGTTGTTAGGTTTGATTCTATATATATTGGAGTGTAATATAATTCACGAAAACAAAATAAAGGTCCATAAAGAAATTCCCAACAATTATTAGTTCTTCAATATCATACTCATTTTATCTTCGTTCAGACAAAATGATAGATTCCAGGCAGGTTTAACACATCAAACACCTCATTTGTTAGTAAGAGGATTCAAACTTCTAATCTCAAATATCAAAGAAGGAAGAATCACTGCTCCATATCTAATTCCTTACCAATAAATGAAGCAAGCCTTTCCCAAGTCATGATCAGTAGCATTCTATATATTATATTCAATAACAAGTCACCGTCACCATCAAATCATGTGACGAGATAACTTTTCACTAAAAGAAATCACAACTTTATAACATGAAAGCATAACCTTTTATATACTTCGTAAATCTTAACAAGTTAGATAAAAGTTACAGATTCATGGTAAAAAGCTATAGATTTTTAGTAACATGAGATTTTGTATTAATTATATTCCATGCAATGATGGAAAGGGTAATTTATAGCTGGCCGTAGTAGCGCACATGAAATCCTTCTAGGATCAAGGGGAAAGCAAAAGAAGCAAAATCACCATATACTACATATGCTTATAGGATTGAAGAACCTTATTATCATAATGATAAAATCAATACACAAAACACTGGTGTTAAATCCTACCTTGTGAGAAACAAATTGCAGAAGCAAGCAAAAATGCAAAAGAGAAAAAAATATATAGAATGAAGATAAGGCGCTTCCGACCTATTGCAGCTTTATGTACACTAAACAAAGCTAAAAGATTTACGATATACGTGGCTGAACATGAAAATCCCGAGCTTCCTTTTCTCATAGTGTTGATGGGGGAAAACTTCATTTCCCCTAATTTGGTTGATCCGAATAAACACAAATGCTTATAAGAACACAACTCATGTAATCCTTCACTTATTACATCCTGCGTCCTTTGAAGCCCCTTTCTGCGTCTCCTTGAAGCTGGTTTACATTCACTTAGGAGCAGAAAGAAAGGCATCGTGCCCTTTTGCAGGAAAGATGTATATATACTCGTAGAATCCACTCGAAAAAAACGAAACTTGGGAGGAAACTAGATTTATGTGCTAATACTTACACGGGTATCACTTCAGAGTTTTGATTATCTTCACAATGCAATACTAGGCCTTCAACATACATTGGGAGGAGGCAGCGTAGCCATTGACAGCCTGTAGAGAGGGGCTCCGTGGGTGGTACGATCATGAGGATATTCTCGTGGCGCCGGACTACGCCCATGACACTCACAGTGCTACCTTCTTTAACATACCTGAAAAAGCGTAGAGGGATGTGAAGAATGACGATAGGTTATATATGATTGCAAGATGAGCTGCTCCAAACCCAAAAAAGAATAAATAAATAAATAAAGGGCAAGAGTGGCATTGTAGCTACCAGTCTACCACTCCCACCTTGGATGCTATAAAAACATAAATGGATCAATTATACATCCCAGGTGTTTTATTGCTCATTTTAAATAGTTTTCAATCAATCAAAGCCTTATTCCCATAAGTGGGGTCGGTTACATGAACAAAAGTGATTATTTATTGCTCATTTTAATTTTTAAATAGTTTTCAATCAATCAAAGCCTTGTTCCCATAAGTGGGGTCGGCTACATGAACAAAAGTGATTATTTATTGCTCATTTTAATTTTTAAATAGTTTTCAATCAATCAAAGCCTTATTCCCATAAGTGGGGTCGGCTACATGAACTAAAGTGATTATTCCGAGAGGTCGTCCACATAGATTTTCCTCCTCCACCCCGGACGGTCGAGAGCCTCAATCTCGTGTAAAATGAGCAAAATTACACTTGGATGTACCATACATCCGGATGTATATAAGAATTCTATAAAAACATGGTCCAATCCTTATTACTTACATTCCCTCCCCCTATGACCAAGAGCTAGGTTATTTTACCAAATCAAAATAAAATAATAATACTCTAAAAGCTTGCCAATGGGTTACATAAGCCCAATTCAAAAAGGGTAAGAACAAGGTGAAACAAGCACGGAATCAGCCCTGAAAATGGTTCAGTTTTCCAGCCCAAAAGAGAGCAGTCAACAAAAAAACTGGCCTAGTTAGCCAGTTTTCAAACATAAAGATAAAACAAACTTGACTACAATTGGGCCCACAAATCGTGCATATCGGGAAGCAACAAGCTCAGACTTGAACAAAAGCATTCCAGGATTTTCAGCCCAGCCCCATCTACCCAGTTAATCTATGTCATTTCCATGCCTGATTTTCTGACAAGAGGGTCACAGCCCAGTACCAGACCTTTTCCCTCTCTACACACCTCAAAGAAAAGTATATAATGATTGCATTTTTAGATGATTTCTGGAGTAGATTTTATCAAGGTACCTATCTTTAAGGGATTAAAATACTTTTAATCCCCATTCATTCTTACAGTGAAGCCTGCTGATTATGATTGAGATTGATTTTGGCCTTGACACTTGGGTAATATAAAGATAGAATCATGTTAGGTAAAGAAGCAATACCCTTCTTTTAGGCGCATTATGCGATCATCACTAGAAAGACTTCGATCAGCTAGCCATTGCAAGAAGTTTGGAGACAGCTCTCGGTTTTCTTTGGTTATATCAACAACGGTTGCAGTTTCCACAAAAGGGGCCACCTTTGCTCCATAACCAGTTTTAACAAGGGCTCTTAATCCAGAGTGGAAATCTGATACATAAAAATCCCCCACATATTTCTGCCAACATAATGCATAAGATTTAGATACAGCAGATATCAAGAAATAATACAAAAGTAGTTAGATGGATTGACAAGCCATACTAACAAAGATAGATTTTTTCACAAAGTCTCTTACAGATTGCATTTGTATCACACAAAATGGAATCAATATGTAAAAGCAATTTAACTCTTATGTATCTATTATACACTGATCACTGGAAATGCAATATCATACTGAAAGAAAAGTCAACACTGAAAATTTGAGTGTATACCATAATCAGATTACTAAAGGAGTGGTGGATGAGTTGTTTGTCAGAATCAGAAATGATGGCATGCTATTAATATGTAAAAGCAATTTAACTCATATGTACCTACTATACACTGATCACTGGAAATGCAATATCATAAGAAAAGTCAACACTGAAAATTTGAGTGTATACCATAACCAGATTACAAAAGGAGTGGTGGATGAGTTGTTTGTCAGAATCAGAAATGATGGCATGCTATTTGAGGAAGCATACGATAAAATCTAGGGTAAAGGTACAGATCATAAATTAGAAATGTTTCATTATAGCCAGAGCTTTGCTATCGCTAGTCTATCCTATCGGCACGGTGAAAGAAGTCCTGATCAGGACAGCTTAATATATAATTCACATCGCTATCATAGCTCCTACGTCTTAATACTTCATTTATTATTATATACTTGCATCATTTTCCATTTTCCATTTTTAGAAGTTCTAAATTACTTGCAACAATTCTTTGTTGGCAATGCTTTCTCTCTGTACCTCTCCTATTACATGGGTCCCTTTTGTTCTCCTCTTTCAATCGCTCTCTAATTCACATGGGCTCCTAGATATCTATGCTCAACTTATATAATACAATCATAAAAAAATGAAGTACTAGAGGGGAAAGGTAATAATAATAATGCTAATTGACACTAGAGATCAGGAAAGAATAGTTGAATGTGTACACCAGTAATTGCTAGTAATGTCCTATAAATCAATTGAAAGAGATGTTGTCAACAACAAAAATTTTGAATGTAAAAATGCATCCAATACATTTCTTCAAGACCAATTAACCAAAGCAAGAAAATAATAGATTAATAACTAATATCTCCTCATAACCAATCAATAACTGTAGAAAACATCTCAGGAGCCGTTCTAATGCAATATGGAATACAAGAGATTGTAATTGCTGAAAACAAGTAAATAAATGCATCTGTCAAAAGGGAATTGAGTTAACTGACTGACCTCTGAATGCCTGCATCCCCATGAGAGGCAACGGTGTTTGGTATTTGTTTTTTTCTCACTCAACCCTTTATATTCATGAAGCTCTGTTGATACATACACACACCTTGATACCCTTTGAAATGACGATTCAAGAGGTATACTTCCACATGTAACCATCTGCATCCAAAAATATATACTTAACAATTTAGTTAAATAATTATGTAAAGGGAACAAAAATAATTGCTAATAACTACATGATTACCTTACACAGTTTCATATCAGTATACACTTGCTCAGCGTTTGGAATTATCAATTATTTCAAAGATAATATGCTTACTAAATATCTACCAAATACACATGTTTGGTGAAAACACTATAATAACAATACTATTGAATTGATTAACAATGGAACTTTAGAGTTGCAAGTCACTGATGACGTAATATCCAAATTATACTCATTGAAAACACAAGTGAAGGGAAATAGGCAAGAGAGTGTTACTATGCCAGAATCACGTTTACAGATTTACTAGGCTGCTTTTTCATGAAACATCGTATGCCAATCCGCAGTACAATAATCTGTGTTTTATCATGTAGTTGTGTGCAGTGTAGATTTGGGATTGAATGAAATAGTGATACTGCAGTTAGCCTGTCTTCAGCAAAACCTTAATACATGTCTATGAGAGGGGCTGCCACTTGCCAGCAAGTTGATATTGGATTGGCTATTTGGCTTTCAAGACTATTACAAGAGTCCTTGTTCCCAAGGTCACACTCATCCTTCTCAAATGCAATCCATTTTACAAGAAGGTCAACAACCACTATCCTTCATCCCAAGGCTAAGCGGTAAGCACACAAACACTTTATTGCCACTATGTCAGAGAGAAAATACAGCAGTGCCTTGTTGCTCCAGATCATCTGCCAACAATGATCTTTTTTTGTTTTTTTTGCAAAGCTTTACCTAGCCTTCAGCATCCTTTTCCTTGCATTTTCCAGGTATCTTGATTATTAAGCAAGCACAGTAAAAATGTAAAATGCCCACTGAACAAAGTCACAAGCTTGTATTTGTTTGGTATGCTTCTTGCAGTTTTTCCTTGCATTTTCCAAGCGGGGTGGGGCAGGGGGGCACTGATGCAGTGTCTTCATTATTAAGCAAGCATAGTAAAATGCCCACTAAACAAAGTGACAAGCTTGTCTTTGTTTGGTATGCTTCTTGCGTCTTTTCCTTGCACTTTCCAAGCAGAGGGGACACTAAGTATTTTGATTATTAAGAAAGCATAGTAAAATGCCCACTAAACAAAGTGACAATCTTGTCCTCGTTTGGTGTGCTCCTTGCGTCTGCTATAGGTGAAGTATGGTGTGGACTGTTTGATGGGTGCAACACACCATTACATGGCTTTAGTATAAAACCAAATCTCACTGAAACCCCTGAAGTCCTGAACTAGGGGTGGAAATTGTATACATTCTTTTGAATTATAAATCCCCAACAAATACTTGCATTTGGTTATCTATTAAGATACGATTATATAAAGGACATGCATTCTTTCATATAAAATGCATTGTTTCATATATCAAATGCTTAGTTGTTTTTATCACTGTATGAGTATATAAAAGACATGCATTGTTTTATATATCAAAATGTCCGATTCTTGTGACAGGGGAAAAAATGCATGTTCAATCTTCTCTCTGCTTTTATTCTCACAGTGCTGACATGCAATCAAGGTTCACCATATTCTGCTAAATCTCATAAATTTCAGTAATATCTTTAACTTGGATAACAACTAACAAGTAACAACATACCAAGATAATGCCAAAATGAGAACTAAGAACAATTTATAAACTGTCTAAAAAAGGCCATAGAATTCACAAACTGACAACAATAGCAACTGGTGATTTCCTATTTCAAACCCAACCTGATGACCATCAACTTTACCAGCAAAGTGGCAAACACACGTCCACACCCCCACCATGCCCTAGGTTTTTAAAAGTGTGCCTAAACACAAGGACAGCTCAAAGGCATAGGCCTAGTGCTTTGGGCCTCCGATCACCTAGGTGCAGGGCAGTCCAAAAGGCTCGGTCAAAGCACGCCTAGGCTTGTGCCAATGGCAAGGAGCAAGACACATGCCGCTGCACCTTTTGGTTCTTGACTCACTCTATTTCTTCTATTTTTTTCTCACTACTTATCATCTTTTCTCCTCTCGGCACCTCTTTCTACACAACTATAGCCTTCACAGCTACTTTGTTACTCTCTTTATAGTTTTATATACTTCTTTTTGTTTCTTTTTTTTACCTTATCTTCATAATTTTCCGAAGCGCGCCTCATATCCAAAAGGTGAACGCTTTGGTCTTGCCTCTAGGCTACAAGGCCACTTGGCCAACCTCACACCTTTTAAAACCAAGACCATGTTGACCTCCAGATTTAAAATATCCCTACCATCCAGTCCACATTTGTAGCGGAGAAAAAAGATTGCAGAACCAAAAAAAAGGGGGGGAGGGGGGGGGGGGGGGAATGTATTCAAATACTTTTTACGTTGTTAATGGCTTTACATAATTAAATTTGACTGTTAAAGATCCATATCTAAAGTTTTACAGTCAAGTATGACCAACTATGCAAGCCTTCAATTTAAATAAGGTGGCAGTGGTTGAGCAGCTATAGTGGCTGCATTAAATAGCTAGCAGTGATCATTAGTGGACTAAAAGACATTAGCTAGAAGTAATTGTTAAATGGGCTGCACCTTCAGTTCAAGTGATGGAGGATGAAGGAAAGCAACCATGACTCCATCAGGAAGCTAATGAGCAATAACTAGATAAGAAAAATGAAGAAAGACGATCCTTGAGTTGGGGTTTGAAATTTCAAGGAAGCAAGGATTGGGGCATAGACAAAAAAAAAATAGTCTTTTACAATACCAATGACAACATGCCAAAAGGCATTTTTGAACTGGTAAGATAACCTATAAAAGTAAGAAGAATCCTAGTCATTTAAGAAGTTCCACTGTTTTAGAGAAGATAGCGAAAAGGTATGATTAATACTTCCAATTTCATATAAAACCCCGGTTACGCCTGTGCTCCTACGACTTGACTCAATAAAAAGTACAATAACCATTGGCAAAAACACTACAGCTGAACCTCATCCAACAATAGCCTTGGAATGACTTTCTACTTCTTCATGAAATACTTGATAGAGTTAATTACAAATCCTTCATTTTTCATAAGCATAACCCAAAGGTTCTAACCTCTCGAGGCTAGAGCTAGAAACATTTAACTCATAGGTGATTCGTACAATACTTCTACTGAACTTACGGTCTCACGTCAACAGATTTTGAAGTAGGACACACAGAATTTCCTTCAATAATAGCCAACAAAATGTGTTCTGCCAGTCTGCCCTTTAACCCAAGAAGAAGAAAGTGTCAGCCCCTCCTATTACACACCTAATTCATGTTAAATTTTTACAAGTGAGTTGCTCCACTTTGCTTGCTGAGAACTTCAGTGGGCACATGGATTGCAAACTCAGATATCAATATAAGATTAGCTTAAGGAACCCTAATAACCTTTTAAGACTTTTACAACATACTAGTTACTACTTCATCAGAGAAATAACTATTAAAAAAAAAAAGGAATGAATCAACTTCTCAGCAGTATCCTTACACACAAAGCAAGTGTTTTGTTAATACATTTAATTTCTTGCCACTAAAAGTTCAGAAGTCCAAAACTATCTATGCAAATTATTAAAATTGGAATGGACCAACTGCCAAATTAAAGGACTCAACATTAACCAGGTCAAAACTAATGAAAACATAAAAAGCTGCAGAAATGACAACATTGCCAAAAACAAAACAAAACATATCATATCATATCATATGATAGTCACAAAATTAATTAATTAATTAGTTAGTTAAAATAAAACAAAAGATGGAGAAATTGTATTTACCCCAGTGACCTTGACAAACTGGCCATCAACAGCGCCTCTAAGCTCAGCATTAGGAAAATTCTTAACATACCGCAGAACTGCTTTCTTCCCCCAAGCATAGTTCCACGCAAACCCCACAAAAACTGGCACCAAAATCGCGGCGAAAACCACCAATATTACGGCTTTCTTCACGGCAACCATCAGAAACACCCCAACAAGCAAACCCATCAAAACCACAATCCCAAATACCCACATTACCCCTCTTGAAACATTTAACCCATAGTTCAACCCTTCACTCCCCAAGTTGGTAACAGCTGATCCATACACCATTTTTCCCTGCCCACCTCCCGCGGGGGCCGTCTGCGGCTGGATGGGACCCGGCCCATCGAGTTGGCCCGAATTCCGAATCGGGCCGGAGGTGATGAGCCCAGTCGGGGGGAGTGAAAGAGGGCCAGAAGACTTCTTAGTGAAGGAGCCAGAGTTGCTGAGGCGAGGTGGAAGCGGGCCAGAGTTGGGCCCGGATCGAGCTGATCCGGAGGTGGGCTGAGACGAGGCCCGAGAAGGAGGCGGTCTGGGTGAGGAGAGAGAAAGAGAAGAGGAAGATGTGGTGGTAGTGGTAGTGGACCTAGCAGTAATATTAGAGGTTATGTCGAACATCTTACCAAGTTCACCTGATTTCTTGATATCACCACCAGTGTACGGCACGGCCCGTGCAGCCATTGTAGGCTGGCGTTCCTTGGGATGTGAATCGGGACGGCCCGAAACGAAAAGCCCATTTCTAAGCTGATGAGATTGGGTGCGACTTCCCATGGAAGAAGAAGAAGAAGGAGAAGAACACAATAAAAATGGTGGAAAGGAAGAAAAGAGTGAAAGAAGGAGAGTGATGAGGGTGGGTGAGGAAAAGAGAAGTTCTTTTTTTGGAAGGGTAATGGTGAGAGAAGAGTGAAATGACGAAAATAGGGTGGAGAGTCGGTGATAAAGACGGGGGTAACCTGTTAGTGTGAGTGACTGAGTGACAGGGTTAGTATAGTAAATGAGTTGGATTTAGGAGCTACGTACCATTTTCTTTATTATTTACAAGTAATTTTTTTTTTAAATAATCACTCTATGTTTTATACTTTTTTATTTTTTTCCAAAGAGATAACACTTTGACTTTGGTATTATTCATCCAAGTCACGTTGACTGTTAATTGTTACTTATATATAAAGAAAAACATTGTGGATCTTGTTGGATTCACCTCGAAATACACTTTTCAAATATATAATTTTTACATTTATATATTTAGAGATATTACAAGTCAAAATTGTATCTCGGCAAATGTGAAAAGTGAAGTATTACATCTAAAAAAGCAGAGAGAGTACTACAATTCTTTGTAAAATCTTTTTTCTAAGCTTAGTCACTATAGTTGGATTCGCCCCACTTTCAATCAAAACTCCAATATAATAGAGAATATTTGTGTGATTAAAAAATAACTAAGACTTGACTAGTTTCAGCAAAATCGTTAACATATGGTAGCATATTTGTTTCTATAGGAACTTTCTAATCTTCAAAAATGATTCTACCCTTATTCCCCAAGGTACTAACCAAATTCTAAAATTCTTTAATAATTGGATGAAGAATCCATACGATAATAATATTTCTACTCCGGGCCAAAAACTTAAAATTAAAAAACACATTTTCGTTGCTACACAAAGCAACAGACTCAACGTTTGTTGGCCCTGCCTTCGGTTAATGCTTTCAAACATAATTTTGATGGGTTAAAGTACAACTCTTACGGCACGACAACAAGATTCGTTACTAGAAATCATAAAGAATAGCTTATTTTGTCGGCAGCCAAGTAAAATCATTGCAATGCCATTATTCTCTTTACTACAGCCGTAGCACTTAGAGAAGGAATCAAATAAGTCATTTCTCTTGGGATCTCTCACTCTCAACTAGCTATAGAAGGGAATAATTTAACAGTTAATAATGTAATCAGAGATATATGGCATGCCCTTGGAAATTTTAATTTATAATCACATTATTAAAAATGGACCTCCACACTCTAAAATATGTTGTTATAAATCACTCGTTTAGAGAAAGAAATAAAGCAGCAAGACTACCTTGCTTAGGCCATAATTGTGATACCCCGTAATTTTGGATAAATATTTTGCAAATAATTAATATATTTATACTACCAAAATTATTTATTTGAATTTAAGACAATACCATATCAACCTAAAATTGGTCTTATAAAAACTGAAATTTCATATACGTACATATGATTTTCGGGTATTTTAAATAAGCTTTCTATTCATAAATTACTACCATAACTTTATGATTAAACTAATTTTATTCAAAAGGGACTTTAAGTCCAAATGCTATTTTTGAATTTCCAAAAAATCCAAACTAAACTCCATAAGACCAATTAGTAGCCCAATAGGAGGAAAAATTAGCATGAAGCCCATGCAAACTCATGGACAAATTGGCTAGATCAAAGTAAGATATTTTTAGCCTAAAACCCTTATAAATATTCTACCTGGCCTACACCTATGTATCTCGTAAACTTTCCTTTTTAACAGATTAATGATTATCAATTATTCTCAAAATTATTTTCTTCTACATTATGAGTTTGATCACTAAGTTCCACTAATTACAATAGCGGTTCCAGGAATAATATCTAGCGGGGTCAAAATTGGTTTTTTAGTATTTTATTAGGGTCAAGTAAACAAATTTTAAGAGAATTTTTTTTAAAAAATTAAATTTTATAGGTAAAATTTTTATTTGTTTAGATCCAAGGTGGGTCACGTGACCCCACTTAAAGTGCCTGAATCCGCCAATAACTAATTACCTAAACTCTTACATCCACTAGTCTATTAATACCCTCTATATTTAATGCTTAATTTTGCACCATAAAGTTACAAACACTTCTCTTCTCTTACTCCTCTTCAAAACCTACTACCCTTCATACCTCTCCTTCTCCACCGATGGCCACCACCTTGTTGGCCACATCACCACCACACCATCAGGCCTCCACCGCCAACCTTCCTCCTCTTTGGTTTTCTTTTGCTTCCTCTCTTTACTCTTATTCATATGAGTACGTAGTATTATTTTACAAATTAATATTATGTATTGAGATTTTTAATTAATTACTTTTAATATTCATTAAGTATAAAAATCAAAATATCTTGTTAGTGTAAGTTCAACTATAAAAGACTACTTGATATTTTATTAACAATAATTTTATTGTTTTATGAAAACATATTCATCAAAGGTTATATTCATCAATGGTTTAATGTTGAGTTAAATCTTCTAATGTTAAATAATGATTAAGCTGTAAAAACACATTTTATAGTATATTAAATACAATGTGAATATGTTGTGCAGTTTGGTTTAAAGAAATCGAAATTACAACTTTGCGATTTGGATTGAGTGTCAAGCCGCAAAAAAATGGACCACATACACCTACCCCTGCTCATAACTAGAAATTTTCGCACGTGATACATGAATTAAAAAATATATATCTAGGCAAGGATAATAATTATATTTTAATATATTTCCTACTCCTTGACATTTGTTAATTAAGAATAGTTTCCTACTCCTTAACATTTGTAATTAACATTTAGTTATAAGAAGATTTGAAGATGTATAAAAAGATTGAAAACGAGCAATAAATTATTTAGGAAGATTATAAATCAGAGAATTATTCACTATTCGTCAAATTCTCAACCATCCACATAATCATAAACAAAATTTTCTCTTTCACCCTACAACAATGAACAAAAGAAAAACATTCATTGACGATGCTCTTTAATTTCTACTACAATTAAAAGGAATTTTTTTTATTGAACAAAATATATTAGTATGGATATCTATTTATTAAAAATTCAAAAATGTAAATTATGGTATTTTCAATTTTTTTTTCGAATTATATATTTTGTAATATTTCATTCTAAAAAATAATAAAAGTTTCAAAATTGTAATAACTTTTCTCAATAATTATTAGCAATGATACTTAAATTATTAGAAAGATTTAGGGGTAGGCTTTTCTAAAAGGAAAGTGCATAGATAATTTTTAAAATAAGGAGAAACATTTATTTATATAGTTTACAACTATTAATTTATAATTTTAACATAAATAGTATCTATCATGTATTAGAATATAAATGATATTGATTTTAATTTATTTTCTTACTGAAATTCAATGCCTATTAAAATTAATATATATATATATATAAGAAAGTTATTGATATTTCAGTCATCATTTATCATCTACTTACTTAACCAAGAATTTCTATGTGTTGACTTCTCCTTATTTTTAGTTTTTTTAAAAAAAAAAAAAAAATCAAAATTCAAAAAATAAATAATTTTCCTTAAAAAATATTTATAAATAATTTTCGATAAGTACATAAATAAAATATTTGAAAAATAAATAAATAAATAATTATAAATAATTTTCAATCATCTACATACTACTAAAGAACTAAAGTAATTTCGTAAAAAAAAAAAGACCTAAAGTAATAACAAAAATGCCATATGTCAGCCTCCCATTAATTCCTAAAAAAATTTAAAAAAAGGAAAAAATTAATAACTTTACAATTTTACTTTTTTCACATCTCTCACTACATAAGTTTAAAAATTAATTAGTTTTATGGCCCGTGATATTCACGGGTTGTTTTTTGTATTTTTGTATGGACCCGGGACCATGCAGCTTGGTGGTTCCGGTCCAAATGATGTTGTGAACATGTGGTAATTTTGTTGTGAACATTTGGTATTTTTGTTGTGAACATTTTATATTTTTTTTGTAAACATTTTATAGTTTTGTTGTGAACATTTGATAATTTTGTTGCAAACATTTGATAGTTTAATGCTGGTGAACATTTGATTTTTTTTATGAACATTTGATAATTTGATGTCGATGAGCAAGTGATAATTTTATTGTGAAAATTTGATAGTTTGATGTTGATGAATATTTTATAATTTTGTTGTGAACATTTGATAGTTAAATGTTGATAAATATTTGATAACTTTATTGTGAACATTTGATAATTTTGTTGAGAACATTTGATAGTGTTTTGATAGTGTAATGTTGATGAACATTTGACAATTTGATGAGTCACTATTGTATAGGTTTTTCAGGCATGTCTTAGTTTCATATTTAGTTGCATATTAGTCCATATTGTTGCATTTTAGGTATTAATTGCATGAATTATCCATTTTGTACTCTATTAGGCTTCGGTTGTGTTTCTTGACTTTTCAGGTAGTTTTATAGCTATTTGGAAGCTTTCGGAGCAAGATGGCACGGATTGGATGATTGTAGAAGGATAGTTGGTGATGACGGGATTTGCTACATGGAGATTAAAATCAGACTAAGCTTGGTTAACATCCACAAGAGTCATGGCATAGCTTATTGGGATTAAATTGAGCTAATATTGAAGAAATGACATTGTTTGCGAAAGATCAATTTGACCACCTTGCACTATTTTGGTCATATCTCGAGCTACACTTATTATCTTAATGTGATCCAAGTTGCATAGACTCGAAGAGCTTCGCAACGGTAGGTCACACGCTCCAAGACGATGCCTACAACAAGAGATACAACTTCCGAAGTTGCACTAGTGGAGCTGAGCTGCATACCCGGCCGGGTTTCCACATACCAGGACGGGTCAACCCTTTTTATCACAGGAGTCAATTCATTGTGTCGTGTACCCGTTCGGGTGTCCACATACCCGACCGGGTCCGTTAGTTTTTTTTCCTTGACTTTTTATTTTCCCTCATCTTTTAGTGGGAGGTTATATAGAGTGAGTGGGGAATGTTTAAGCACGGTTTTTCATTATCTAAAATAGCTTGTATGGAGATTAGGGTTTTGATACTCTTGCTTTTGGGAGAATTCAAAGTCCAACACTTTTACTGACATCTTTGAATGAAAATTTAAGGTATTATTTCCTTATTCCAATTCTTTTTCTTCTTTATTATTGTTTAACCTTTTATGTTTTGTTTCTCCATTAAAGAAAAAGATTGAATTTATTCATGGATTTCATTATTCAATTTCTTGTTAATTTTAATATGCATAGTGAGTAGTTTTATTTCTAGGGTGTGGTGAAACTATCCAAGGATCATGATTCATGATAGTTTGTAGGATTTAATTGTGGTTTGATTTGGTGAATTCAATTAATTTGTTATGATTGATTGCATTTTTGGCCAACTTGCGAGTGTTATACATTCAACTTTGGATGAGAAAGTTGCGAGATTGAATGTAGGATAAATTTCAATTGAGCTTTTACACTTTATATGCGAGAGCCAATTTATTGTTTAATTGTGAATTTGGTTAGCGAGAGCAACTCATTTCCTTTCGCCTAGATTCATTCCTATCCCATTAATTGTTGTTTGATTCATGATCGATGCATAATGGATCTTATCGGCCCTAGATTTTATGCTTATAGTGTCAATCGAATATTTGTGTCATTTATTTGTAGTCTTGTTTTATTATTTTCCTTTTTGTCAGTTTTACTTTAACTAATTAATCATTCTCAACCAACTTTTAATTTCGTTAGTAATAGCGAACTTGGTTCAGTCAGTTATTAAATTTGTCCTTCCTCGGTGGTTCGACCCTATTTTCCAAACTATACTAGTTAGGTTATTAGGTATTATTTTTGGTTGTGAAATGACCTATCAAAATTTGGCGCCGTTGCCGGGGAAGGCAATAATTTAATTTACTTATTAAATTTAGTGTTTGCTTTTACTGATCTATTTTATTTTATTAATTATTTTTTTTGGTTTGAGTGTGTCAATTCCTTGTGCATATGTTATCAGGGATTGGTATGGTTATGATTCTTACGAGTCGATGAGTAATAATTATCAAGGGTAATACGATTGTAATTATGGATACTCCAATAGCTCTATGTTTGATGCACCTTATGATTATCAACATTCGCATGATGCTTACATGAATTCTTCTTTAAAAAGCCCCGTGCTTAATGAGAAGTGTTATGGTATTGATGTAGTAGATATGACTTTTCATGATAACATGCCCCAAAATCTTTCTAAAGAACCCTTGGAGGCCGTTTTTTCTCTTAAATCTTCTACAGGATATACTGATACTTGGAGAGAAGAAGTGGATGCTATCGATAGAGCTCTTCACGGTGAAGAGGTCAATCATAGTGAGATTGAAGAGCTTATTATTGAAGAGTATGAGGTTGAATAAGAAGAGGTTGATGAGTCTATAGCGTCCAATACATTGGCTTCTAAACCTTGTGTGCCATTTTTAAA
This sequence comes from Salicornia ramosissima, assembly GCA_951394345.1. NCBI lineage: Eukaryota > Viridiplantae > Streptophyta > Magnoliopsida > Caryophyllales > Amaranthaceae > Salicornia > Salicornia ramosissima. The sequence goes on along the minus strand of OX596233.1, from coordinate 18,275,103 downwards.
AAACTTGACCTTATTCCTTCTTCTCCTCCCTTATATCTCCCCTCTTTTCTCCTTTTACCACCAAAAAACCATGGTAATTTTGTAAATAAGGAATCTCATTTGGATGTAAATACTAATTTTATTTTTCCAAGTGAGTCTAACATAGTGTCTAAGGATTTTTCTTCTTATTTTTCATTTCCTTTTGAGTCTAGTTTTTCTTTTTGTACATTTATTAGAAGTTTGGGTATTTTGTATATTCATTATTTACTAACTTTCTATATAATATTTTGCAAGATGCATGCAGATGTGTTTGACAAATTGCTACGAGCTTTAATGAGTTATTTTCAGCGATGATCTATTTATTAAATTGATTATATAATTAGGCATCACAAACTTTTGAATGGAGTATTTGGCACTAATTTGTTTTGATTTTCATATGGCCACGGGGATGCCTACGTTCTTCCCCCTTCTTAGCGAGGGTTTGTGAGTATCCTTTTTCTCTCTCCTTTGTTTTATGTATTTTCACAGTGAGGACACTGTGTTTCATTTAGCTTGGGGGAGGGATACTTATCTTTATTTGCTTTCTTAGTGTAGTTTCTTTATTGCTTTCTTAGTGTAGTTTTTTTTATTGCTTTCTTAGGATTGTTGCATGGTTTGTACCACTCACTAGGAGTGGGAGTTTACATGCAACCAAAAAATTGTATTGCTTTCTTAGTTGTAGTGTGTTTCATTCTCCCTTGATGCTACTAATGAATTCTTCGCCTGAGTAAGTTTCCCTGTGCCGTATGGTTAAAATTTTTTGAAACTTGTGATTACTAAGACTGGTCATTGTAAACTCTTGGCTTCTTTTCTAATTCCTTGATATTACTGAAAATTGGGTTTCTGAGTCTTATCACCAATTATTTGGAACAAGGAAGAGTTTAACTTGTCAGGATTTGAGCTTTGATTTCTATCTTATTATATCTTTCTTGTGTGATTAGTTCCTGGTGTGTCACTGATCTTGATCTTGGCTTGGTTCTAGCTTGGCTAGATGTATAATTGCATGATCGATGAGCATGATAGAAGGCCCTCATTTGTTAGGAGCTGTGCTACATTGATTTTAGAGGACAAAATATTTCACTTGATCCCTTATTTTGAGCGTTCTCTTTTCTTTCATACATAACCACCTTACAAGCCCTTTTGGCCTCATTTGATTAACCCAAGTCTAGCTTGGGGGAGCATTTTGGTTAGTTGGTGAGTGTGTTGTTATTGTCGTTTTGGCTCATTATTAGAGGTGGGTGGATTGTTTCCTCATTATCGAAGTGTGCTCTATCAGTTTGTTGTATCGTCTTCATCTATTTCAAATTAAAATATTCATGCAAGATGAGAAAAAAAATTCAAAAAAATTAATATAAAAATAGTTTCAATTCTTTTATTCGGTTGTACTTACTCGCCTTTGCAAGTTGTAAATCTGTCCCAATTTGATGACGATATAATGGTGCTTTTCAATTGTTTGGTTGATTTGGTAGTATTGAGTTTGAAGTTAATTGGAGTCGTTTTTGTAATCCCCCGTATTTTTATACCCTGGTATAAGAGTTAATTATACATAAATACGCGATTTTACGCCCATAATGGATATTTTCGGAATTAGAGTTAATAAAATAAATTTAATATTTTATTCTATGGGGATATTAATGATTTATATGTTTGAAATCATTTTATGAAAATTTGTGGGTCATAGTTAACATAACTCAAAAGGTTTTAATTGTCGGTTGGGAACCGTTCAAACAGATAAATAAATAAATAAAAAGAATGAAATAAAAAAAATAAAAATTCAGTGTTTAAAAATAATAAGGGCTTAAAAGGGTTTGTCACAGGCCCAACCTATTGAGAAACCCTAAACAACAATAACAATATAAATACCCTAGGATGAACCAAATTAGGTCAAAAAGCAAAAAGTGAAAAAAAAAAAAAAATACTTCACTCACTCTCTCTCACCGTGTATCAGGAAAAGGAAAAAAAAAACTTCAAAACTCCACCTTAAACTTCCATAACCAATTAACCACCACAACCTTCAACTTCCACCAAGCTATCGCCACCACCGCAGTCACCTGCCGACCCTCGTTGGTCCCCTGTTGCAGTCAGTTCACTTAAAAAAAAAAAAAAAGAAAACTTCTTCACGTAGAGCCACCAGGTGCAGCACCACCACCAGCCCACCTGCAGCCGCGTCACCGGAGCCTCGTCTGTCGTAGCCGCCGCCTGCCGTCACCGTACGTAGTTAGTTTATATATATGTATATATACGTATATATATGTAAAAAAAAAAAAAATTCTTTGATTTCTTTAAATCTTGAATTAAATAAAATAAAAAATATATATATATATATATATATATATATGCACCAGAGTATGGGTTCGAGGACAGGTTACGAGTCAATCGTGCATTGGGCCCGCCCGCCTGTAAGCGGTCTCTGCTAGGTTTTTTTTGTGGTCAAATTATTATTAATCCCGAATACATAAATATCTCCGTATTGTGTCCTTAAAAGCGCTATTTACTAGACGTGTTCAAATTATTACAATTATGACTAATTTAAGGTGACCACTTTGATTTAGTCCATATTAAACGGTCCCTAATGTCACAATTGTCCAAGGTTACAAAATATATACCTGAGATAAAATAAAAATATGTACACGAGATCATGAAATAATAAAAAAAATCAAGTAAGATAACAAGTGACATAATTAAACAATATGTTACCAAATAAAATCATATGAAATAAAATCAAGTCAAATAATATCAAATAAAAAACTAACAAAAATAAAACAAAATAAACTAAGAAAATCAAGTCATATGCAATCAGATCAGCACTGACCAACCTGGATTTGGACAAGAAAATCACCTGCAAGAATATTTTTAAAGTTTTTTCTAATATTTTTCCATAAAACTAGATACAACAAGCTTCAAAACGACTACTCACACGACCACTAATTAGTTTTGAGCAATCCTGTAAAATTCAGCAAAGTCAGACAAACGAAACTAAAAAGAGCAAGACTGACCATCCTCTGTTCGAACCCATAAAACATCTAGTAGAAAATTTTATAAAATTTATTTGATATTTTTCAGTACAAATAGACATAATAAGCTTTAAAATGATTATTCACAGGACTCCTAATTCTATCCCAATTGTCCTGCAAAATTCGGCAAAACTTAGATAAACAAAACTGGAAATAAAAAATCTGAACAGCGAGTTCATGACCAGGCTGCGTTCAATCCCATAAAACGCCCAGAAGGAATTTTCTTAAATTTTTTTAAATATTTTTCTGTAAAACTAGACATAATAGGTTTCAAAACTAGTATTCACACGACTCGTAATTCAATCCCAATTGTCCTAAAACATTCGGCAAAGTTAGACAAACAAAACTGAAAATAAAAATCTGAACTGCGAGTTCATGACCAGGCTACGTTCAATCCCATAAAACGCCCAAAAGGAATTTTCTTAAATTTTTTGAAATATTTTTCCTTGAAACTAGATATAACAAGCTCGAAAATGAGTACTCGCATAGATTGTAACTCATTCCCAATAGATCTGGAAAATTCATCAAAGTTACTGCTCAGAACAAAACTGAGAAAATGAAACAAAACATCAAGCTATAACTTGCTACAATCATGAATAAACTGATTAGTACTTAAATGAATTATGAAATCAAATACATATATGATTATAAAGAGATTGAGTCCTCAGAAATTATACCGAAATCACTGTGGTCGAAACGGAATCGTCAAGGCTTTCGAATCGCTCGTTTTATGACTGTTTGAGGGTTGTTTTTATGTGTTATTGCTGTTGCGTTTGTTGTAGTTTAGAGGGTAGTTCGAGAGGATTTTTTTGTGTGTCTTTTTTGGTGATGAAGAGGGCTGGTATATATAGTGGGATTGGAAGGTTCAAGAAGAAAATCAACAAGGATATGGGGGGATGTGATGAGATAGAATAAGGTAAGAGCTTGATATGGAGATGATTATATGGGATATGATGAGATATGGGTGATATTATTATTATTATTATTATTATTATTATTATTATTATTATTATTATTATTATTATTGTTATTATTAAAAATTTAGTAATGCTAGTTTTGGTTTATTTAGGCTAAAAGGTTTGGGCTTGGTTAAAAGGTCTAAATTTGGGTCTAGCCATGCACAAGCAATTCTCGGGCCTTTTCAGAAATCCGGACCAATTGACGATGGGTATATTAAAATCATTGGACCCTTAATTGGGGAGACACTTTTAGGTGTCTACAGTTATACATTCAACTTTAGATGCGAAAGTTGCGAGATTGAATGTAGGTTAAATTTCAATTGAGCTTTTAGATTGAATGTAGGTTAAATTTCAATTTAAACTCAGAAAATTATGGAAAAATTACCAAAAAATCTAGAAAAATGTAATTAGCCTAGGAAAATTATTTGATGCAATGGAAAGTGACTAAGATGCCCTTAGAAAATAAATATGCACGAAAAATAATAAAAATAAATTAATAAAAATCCCAAAAATGTCCGAAAATTCCTAAAACGAGTCGTGAGCCTCTAAAACGCCTATAGATGGTGCAAGAGTGGTATAAGAGGGGAAAGAGTTGGCATTTTGGCATACTAGCTCAAGACCAGACCTGTGCAACAGGGTACATTCATCATAGACCGTTGGGAGCTAGCTGAGGTGCCAGTATTAGGTTCTACAGAGAGCAACTAATTTCCTTTCGCCTAGATTCATTCCTATCCCATTAATTGTTGTTTGATACATGATCGATGCATAGTGGATCCTAGGGCTGTTCAAAGTGATCCGATCCGAGCGACCCGATCCGCGATTCGACTGACCCGATCCGAAAAAATCGGATATTTTTTATAAAAATAATTTCGGATATCCGATCCGAACTATCCGAAAAAATTTCGGATCGGATACGGATCACGAAATTTGGATTTTTGGATATCCGATCCGATCCGAAAAATTTTGGACTTTTTTTGGGCTTTTCCCTTTAGGATTTTCGGATATATATATGCTGAATTGCAAGTTTCGATTATATATAATTATATATATGCTGTTTTTTATTTTGATATATATATGTTGATTTTGATTTTTTTATTTATTTATTTATATATATGCTGATTTCAATTTATTTTGATATATATATATAGAGAAGGTATTGTGTCAGACCGGTCTGACAGTAACGTTTCTGTCAGACCAGTCCACTGGACCAGAACACATATTGTTGAATCTGGACACATATGTGTTTAACCTAGGGGACACATGCTGTTAAATCTGGACATGTATTGGTAGACCTGGACACATTTGTAAACCTGGAAACAGAACTGGACACATTTGAAACCTGGACACAAATTGTAAACCTGGACAAATGTGGACAAACCTGGACAAATATGAACAAACCTGGACAAATCTAGACAAACATGGACAAATCTAAACAAACATGGACAAATCTGGATACACCTGGACATGCAAACCTGGACAAATGTGGACAAACCTGCACAAATGTGGACAAACCTGCACAAATATGAACAAACCTGGACAGATATAGACAAATATGGACAAATTTAGATAAACATGGACAAATCTAGACAAACATGGACAAGTCTGGACACACCTGGACATGCAAACCTGGACTAATGTTGACAAACCTGGACAAATTTGGACAAACCTGGACAAATATGAACAAACTTGAACAAATCTGAACACACCTGGACAAACCTGGATACACCTACTTATAAACATGGACACATATTGTTTAAACATGGACACATATTGTAAAACATGGACACATTTTGGAACTAACTTGGACAAAATACTTTTCTTTTTGCATTTTGAGGCCTCGTTTGGCGATTTCCGGTGGCCAAATCAATTTTGACATATTATATGCCCCGATCCGACACCCGAGTGCAAAGTTATAGCCTCCCGAAGTTTTTCACTATTATATTTGGTTATATGGGTCAGCCATCTGACCAGATTGTCTGGTCAGACCGTCTGACCCAATACTTTCACTACATATATATGTATGTATTTGTTGAAAGTTGGAATAAGGTAGGAAAACACATTTTAAATTTTGAATATTTAATAATAAATAATGAAAAAAATACAAAAAAAGTATTTTAAAAAAAACAGATATCCGATTATTTTCGGATTGGATTCGGATCATGATTTGGCCGATCCGAAATTTTCGGATATCCGAACTTTCGGATCGGATCGATCCGAATGAGCAGCCCTAGTGGATCCTATCGGCCGTAGATTTTATTCTTATGGTGTCAATCAAATATTTGTGTCATTTATTTTTAGTCTTGTTTTATTATTTTCCTTTTTGTCACTTTTACTTTAATTAATTAATCATTCTCAACCAACTTTAAATTTCGTTAGTAATAGTTGTAACACCCCGCAATTTAGCAACGACGTTAACGGTGATAACGTCGTAAACAGGCAGTTACCAATCGATTTATAATATAAAAATAGAACTAAAACTCGTGGAAATAATACTTATTATTAATAATAATGGAATCCCAATTACAAAAGGTTAACTCACTAGTAAAAAAAAGTAGTTATTGTAACGGGCAAAAATGGCCTATTGTAATGGTCATCTGCCGTTACAATTGGCCCCGTTACAATAAGTCTGTTTATTGTAACGGGCAAATGGTAGGCCCGTTACAATAAACAGACTTATTGTAACGGGCAACTGATAGGCCCGTTACAATAAGTCATTTATTGTAACTAACACTTCCTGATGCCCGTTACAATGAAGCTTTTTTTTAAAAAAAATAACACTATTGTAACGGGCTTTGAGTAGCAAAACCCGTTACAATAGTGTTATTTTTTTTAAATAAAAATATATATATTATTATTAATAATGATTTATGTTTCGAGGCCCACAATCAATCGCAATATCAAATGGCTTAGCCGTCAATAACTTCATTCATCATCAAAATATATATCGCTAGCTAGAAATTGAATATAATCCAAAACCACACATTTAATGCATGCTAAGGTTATGTAATATACATCCAAAAAACAACATAAAAACCTATACATTAACTCACTAAAAAGTTACTCCTAAAAAAATCAGCCCATTGTTCTCGAATTTTGCCGATTTCCTTAGTGCTGTAGGCGGTCGATCTTCCAATATAATCCTTAAAAACAAATAATTACGAAAATTATTATACAGTACAATAATTGTATGATGATAAAATATAAATGATCCAAATATTATTTGGACATAATCACGTTCTATATCATTCATTTAATTAATAAAAACTTGTGCGCATGAGTTTGGGCATAAATAGGACGTTTGGGAACAAAAACAATGCAAATGGGTCATTTTTGACTAGTTTTGGGCGTTGTCATGCCCATATTCCTACCAATCAACCAATTTATATGTTTAATATGGTTTATACATGTCCTAAAACATTTATTTAAGCATAAAATGAATTATTTGCATCATATTGGGAAAAAATAGCATGTTTTGAGTGTTTTCTTTTCCATTTCCGCACCAACCAACCTATTTCAAGTGTTCAAAGTTTGAGTAAGTGCTATAACATTTATCAAAGTATAAAATGACTTGTTTGCATGATTTTGGGCACCAATAGCATGTTTTGGAACAAAAACAAGGCAAATGGGTCATTTTTAGCTAGTTTTGAGTGTTTTCTTTCCCATGTTCACATCAACCGACCTATTTCAAGTTTTCAAGGTTTGAACAAGTCCTATAACATTTATTTAAGCATAAAATGACTTGTTTTCATGATTTTGGGCACCAATAGCATGTTTCGGAACAAAAACAAGGCAAATGGGTCATTTTTGGCTAGTTTTGAGTGTTTTCATGCCCATCTTCTTACCAATCAACCAATTAATGGTTTTTAAGGTTTATACATGTTCTATATCATTCTTTTAAGCATTGAATGATTTATTCGCATGATTTAGGGCAAAAACAGGACGATTTAGAACAAAAACAAGGAGATAAGGTAATTTTTGGCTATTTTTGGGCGTTTTCATGCCCATATTCCTACCAAGGAACCAATTTATTGTTTTTAAGCTTTATACATGTCCTATAACATTTATTTAAGCATAAAATGACTTGTTTGCATGATTTTGGGCAAAAATAACATGTTTCAGAACAAAAACAAGACAAATGGGTCAGTTTTTGGCTAATTTTGAGTGTTTTCTCTCCCATGTTAGCATGAACCAACCTATTTCAAGTTTTCAAGGTTTAAAAAAGTCCTATAACAGTTATTTAAACATAAAATGACTTGTTTGCATGATTTTGGGCACCAATAGCATGTTTTGGAACAAATACAAGGCAAATGGGTCATTTTTGGGCAGTTTTGAGTGTTTTCATGCCCATATTCCTACCAAGCAACCAATTTATTATTTTTAAGCTGTATACATGTCCTATAACATTTATTTAAGCATAAAATGACTTGTTTGCAAGATTCTGGGCAAAAATAGCATGTTTCGGAACAAAAACAAGGCAAATGGGTCAGTTTTGGCTAGTTTTGAGTGTTTTCTCTCCCATGTTAGCATGAACCAACCTATTTCAAGTTTTCAAGGTTTAAAAAAGTTCTATAACAGTTATTTAAACATAAAATGACTTGTTTGCATGATTTTGGGCACCAATAGCATGTTTTGGAACAAATACAAGGCAAATGGGTCATTTTTGGGTAGTTTTGAGTGTTTTCATGCCCATCTTCTTATCAATCAACCAATTAATGGTTTTTAAGGTTTGAACAAGTCCTATAACTTTTATTTAAGCATAAAATTACTTGTTTGCATGATTTTGGGCACCAATAGCATGTTTTGGAACAAATACAAGGCAAATGGGTCATTTTTGGGTAGTTTTGAGTGTTTTCTCTCCCATATTAGCATGAACCAACCTATTTCAAGTTTTCAAGGTTTAAAAAAGTCCTATAACAATTATTTAAACATAAAATGACTTGTTTGCATGATTTTGGGCACCAATAGCATGCTTGCATGATTTTGGGCAAAAACAGGACGATTTAGAACAAAAACAAGGCAAATGGATCATGTTACCTTTTTCAGATCACTGTTGCAACTTCTATACCTAGTAAGTATCTCAAACATGTATCTCATGATATAATAGCCACACTCTGTCCCACCAGTTTGCTGAGCGCACTAATATAAATAATAAGGAAATAAAATGTAAGTCTAAAGAGTTCTAATATTAAACAAATATAATGTGTGATTATTGAAAGTAAATACCTCAATTTGTTTGAAAACAAGATTTTTTGAACTGTTTTCCAGCGCAGAACCTCTGAGCTTCGCCTTATACGACTTGTAGGCACTGAAAATGCAATTCACAAGTGTGAGACAACATATTATCTATGATGTTCAATTTTAATAAAATATATGCACTTAATTGTTAACTTACTACAGAAAAACATTTTCACAGCTTAATTGACGTTTTTTTGTAGCTGGTGGAGTTAGAGGGTCAAACAAGTACGCTACACCGACCCGCAAGTCAATGACCATGAGAATCCAATGGTTGCTACAAAAATAAAGACATGATAGTAATCCATAAAGGCAAATATGTTGTAAAAATTGAACAAATGCAATAGACATAAAGATCTCATAAAACGAATGAGTACATACTCCTCATTGTATGGCGCCAAGACAAACTTGCTTTGGGATTCTTTCTTTTGTGCTTCAAGGAAAAATGCATGTTTCACGTACGATGTAACTTCTGTGAAAACTCTCTTGCATTCAACACCTAAAATCCTTTGAGGACATAAAAAGGTAATATTTTCACCTTCAGATATGGGAATGACATGTTCAACTAGAAATCTGTAATTCATCAAAGAAAACATGCTACTAAGTGTAGAGACAAAATAAAAAAAAAAGAATTTTTTTAATATAATATATAGGAAATCATTAATATCAAAGTAAAGTTTAACAATACTTACAGAACATAATTAAACATGGATCAAAGAGATATTTGCACATGCTCTTAAAAATTCAGAGATATCAGTAGATGTGACCCAAACATCTTTGTCTTCTTTAAAATAGAACAATGGTGCCTTTAATACAACTTTTATAGCATCATGCTTTTCATCAGTCATCACAATATGTAGTAATTCACAATTTTCACTGAGGTTTGCAATATTTCTTCCATCAATGTTCATCTTATCATAGCTCGCATCAGACTCCTCAACCCTAATGTCACAACTAGACACTCGTTCTTTGTTTTGCGACCATTGAGGCTTCATTTTCAACAATGGTATCTATTATTTAATGAAAAAAATACAACCACTCAAGTTTAGACATGTTTAATTTTACTCAACATCACATACATATACTCTTAAATTATGTGCTCACCTTGTCCGCAAACAAAACCAATGACTTAGGCCACTGCAAAAAAAGTCTTTGGCTGCACCCACTGTTGTTACATTATCACCGTCTAGGACAGGAACAAGCACAGACCAATGTTCTTCATAAGGTGAGTCAACACTCACCCTATAATGGCCCGACAATAAAGATGAGTTGTGCACATGTGGTCCCAAATCAAGGTACACCTGACCTTCAACAACAATTACAAGGTTACCCTCGTTTTCCTCATCATGCACAGCTAGACGACACTTTGTAACCTCCTATTATATAAAAATATAATAGGTTGTAAGAACGTACTACTTAGCTCCTTAAGAAAAATAACATACTAACTAACAAATTAAAAATAATATAACACAGTAGCGAATTTTGTTTATTAAAAAAAAAAAAAAAAACTAACCTTTACAATTGGTGGTTCTTGTGGTGGAGTAGGCAAACCCAAGCTACTTCCAATAGTCATATTCAATGGAGACAACGAGGCTAGATAAGTTTGAACTTCCATAGCTACTTGTTCTTGCAACCGTTGTTGGAACTTTTGTTCTAATTCCTTTTCCATCCTTGCTTGTTTTAAGTCAAATTCTTCGATTAGGGAAGCTTTGAGTGCTTCTAACTCCTCATAACCCGAAGTAGATATTTTACTTTTTCCAGCTAATTTCCCAAATGCTTGTTGATGGCCAACACCAACACTATACCTCCCAAAACCTTTAACATATCCTCGATGATCCTTTTTGCCCATAGCTTTAGTCAAGGCATCAACACCTCTCCCGGAGGGTGTTCCCCCTTCCTCCTTTTCCTTGGCCTCTATTTCAATGTGTTCCATCTATAATATCAACCATTTAAATATTAATCCATAAATTTGAACTTCGAATTAAATAGCAGAAAAATGAAATAAATTTGTCATTTTTGTTTATCTTAAAATCACTTACTACTCGGTCGACAATTTGAGCGGTTTCCGGTTTGTTTGGATTTACTTCCCATTTTCCGTCTTTTGAACGCCTTTGATGAGCTAGACACCATTCAAGCGCACGATTTTGAACCGATGATTCATTGACAACACCACTGCTTCCTTCGCTAGTACCATCACTAGAAACTGGAAGTCTTTTTTCCTTGATCCATTCTGGCCTTCTCCTCGAATAACCTTTTTGTCCTAAGGTGTGGCGGTGGATATTGCGTTTTGCATTTTCCTTGCCCTTCCTACTCTTTTCCTATGACAAACACCAAACATAATTAGTCACATATCAATACTAACCTACTAAAGACAAATGATGGATACATTTTTTTTTAAAAAGAACAAAATAATATGGATTTACCTTAAATTCGTCAGAATTAACGTATGCCTCAAAAATCTTCCATTGGTCCTGTGTGAACTGTCCTTCGCATGCTTCCCAAGGCAGTTTATTTGAATCTGGAGAATGTTTTGCGGGACCAATAGTCTTTTCCACAAAACGAGACACCAACCATGACTTACGCCGTCGAAAACGAGTACCCAATGCTCTAAGGAAATTACTCTTCCTCTTTCCATTTTGATCCTCTTTGATGTGGAACTTTTTCTACATTAAAATAATAAAAGCAAACCATATTAAAATATCAAATCACAATATCCCTTTGCACTTTATTAAAAATTAAAAAAATGTAAATATTACATGTAAAAGTCAAAACGAATTAAGTACCTTTGTATCCTCCCACAACATATCCTTTGTGTCTTGCGCCACATCACCCCAATCACGAAGTTTGATGTCCAATTTTGTTGCACAATACCCAATTTGTTGCCCATATTGTTTTTTCCATTTATCAGTCGGAAAATGTATTTCATCAAACTCGAGAAACATGGGTTCAGGTGCCTTAACAGATTTTGCTGGACCTCTACCCTTTCTTTTGGTTGTTTGAGAATAAGAAGCATTTTGGTGTTGATTCAAATCATGGTCTTCTAAGTTTGCATTTTCATCCCTATCCATTTCCGCAAAATCCTACAGCAAAATCAATGACAAAAAATCAGTATCAATTACAAAATATGTTATAGAAACTCAATATTGCAAAAACAATACATAAAAAAAAAATATTTAATAGCAATAAACTAAAATTGGTCAACTTTATACAAGTCAAAACACAATATACTACCAAATCATTAAAACTACCTTTTTCTGTCCGTTCTTATCCTTCACAACCTCACTTGACATATCATCACTGCTCTCGTCACTTAAATCATCATCGCCTTCATCTTCCCTGTCAGGCTCATAATCAACATCTTCTTTATCTTTTCTTACTTGACTTTTGGATTTTGTCTTCCCTCCTACATCCATCCATGGGTTTGCCATTTGATGCAAACCCAAAGCTTTCATTCTAGCCTTATTTTGAGCAATCCTTCATTCCCTTTCTTTCTCATACTCTGTTAAACCTCCACCCATTTGGTTCGTTTGCTCATCCGAACTCCAATTTTCACTTGATTCTATATCACTCATCGTTGTTGGTTTCTGTTGGTAATGAACTGCAATGAATTCGATTAGAAAGATCGCACAAAACAATTAGAATAAGGTAATAAATGAAAATTCTAAAATATGATCATGAGTTAAACAAGCACGTATACGGTCGTCATTTACCTATTCCTTTGGCATGGCACATCAACATAAATTCCTTCATCATCATCATATACCTCATCATCAAAAAATTCTTCACCATGTGGTAAAGGTTGAACCCCAATTGATAAAGGAAGAGTAGCATCAAATTGGTCATACTCTTCTTCGTCTACTACATCTTCAACACCGACTATATTTCTCTTACCTTGTACAAGCACCCACCATCGAGGGTTGACGTTGTCTTTAACATAAAAAACCTGTTTAGCTTGGGATGCCAAAACAAAAGGTTCACCAGTATCACTAAACCGATTTGAATCCACCAAAGTCATACCCTCAACACTAATTTTCATACCACGTCGGTTGTCCACCCACTTGCACTTAAAAACAGGTATTTTAAAATCTAGATAATCAAGTTCCCATATCTCCTTAATGACCCCATAATATACTCCTGTAAAGTCAATAGGTCTACTATCTTTGGGAGTGGAATACTCTGTAGAAGAAGCAACTACCATAACACCGCTATTCTGCTGTACACTTTTCCCATCTTGACGCTTGGTGTAAAAACAATATCCATTTATGTCATAACCCTCAAAACAAGTAACAAAAGATTGTGGACCAGACAACAAACAAGCAAGTGTGTCGGAGACATCATTATTAGGTTGTTTTAATTCAAGTTGCACTTGTTGTTGGAACCATCTGACAAATGTGCGATTATGTTCTTGCATCAATGCATAAGGTGTAACTCTTGGATGAAGGCGTCTCAACTCATTGATATGTCTTTCTATGTAGGGGTGAACTTCAGAAAGGTGTTGAAGAACACACCGGTGTGCCTGGTAAAAACGCTCTGTAGGGGGTCTAATCTCCTTGCGATTGATTGTACCACGCCCCTGAAGTCTACCCTCATGTCGAGACTTTGGAACTCCAATTTCCTCCGCCATAGCAAGGAATTCACCACAAAAACTAGAAGCCTCCTCTGCTGTATATCGTGTGACAATACTCCCTTCTGGATTTGCCCGATTTTTTACTAATCCTTTCAGAATCCCCATATATCTCTCAATGGGATACATCCATCGTAGAAAAACGGGACCGCACTCTTTAACCTCACTCACAAGATGTATAACCACATGAACCATTATGTCAAAAAAAGAAGGTGGAAAATACATCTCAAACCTGCATAATGTCTCAACAACATCTTCTTGTAAAGTGTCAAGCTCTGTTGGATCAATGACCTTTCTGCATATCTTATTAAAGAACAAGCATAGCTTCACAATTGTCAGCCTAACATGCTTAGACAAAAGCCCTCGAAGTGTAATGGGAAGAAACACTTTCATCATAACATGAAAATCATGTGATTTCATGCCAATCAACTTCTTATCAGCCATAGATACAAAACGTTTCACGTTTGAAGAATAGCCAGTTGGCACCTTGATACCATGCAAACACTCACAAAATTTCTTTTTCTCCTCTTTAGAAAAAGTGTAACCAGCTCGAGGCTAATATGCCTTTGAACCATCTTGATTGTATTGTGGCCATAACTGAGGTCTAATGTTTAGCATCATCATGTCCTTTCACACATTGAGCCCATCTTTTGTCTTTCCTGAGTTTAACAAAGTTGAGACGATTGAGTCACAAACATTCTTTTCGATGTGCATGACATCTAGACAATGCCTAACGGACAAGTACTTCCAATAAGGTAGGTCCCAAAGGATAGACCTTTTCTTACACACTTCTTCCTTATTGGATGGAATCGGTAGCATCTTGACATTTTCCATACACCTTCCTCACATCTTTTATCTGCTCATACAACTGGATTTCCGACAAAGGTCCACGAGCTACCCTCTCCTCGATTTTTCCATTGAATTGTGCTTTCATCCTACGGTACCGGTGAGACGCAGGGAGCCACCTTCTAGTATACATGTACACATTCTTACCACAACATTTTAGCCTTTGTTTCTTCATGGAATCATCACATACTGGACATGCTTTTGCACTTCTAACTTTATATCCCGCTAAGTTTTCGTAAGCAGGAAAGTCATTTATTGTACAAAAAAGCATCGCACGCAAGTTGAAATTAGTACCAGTATGTGCATCAAACATTGGCACACCCTCATTCCACAACAACATCAAGTCGTCCTTCAATGGTGCTAAGTATACATCTATGTCATTACCAGGTTGCTTAGGACCTAATGTAACGACCCTAATTTTATAGGTATTTCTGTCGTATGTTTATGTGTATTTATGTGATTTTATGTATAGTTCAAATTTATTTTTGAACTATTTATTTTATTTTATGTGAATAATTTCGATTAAATTCGAATTATTTTATTTGTGGTTATTATTATTTATTTTAATTATTATTTAATTAATTAGAATTTTTATTATTTAATTTTCTAGTTAGTTATTTAATAGTTTTGGGCTAAATCGATTTAAGCATGATTAATCATGCAATTTTTGTAAATTAGCCCAATTGATCACGAAAGCCCAATTTGGCCCATTTCTCTTGCCTTGGCCGGTTACCCCTTGTGTGCATGACAAGGATTTGCCACTTGCCTCATGTTCACACCTTAACTAACCTCTATATATATGAGGGTTAGTAAGCCTTAAGGATCCTTTTGCTCATTTGCCATCTTAATCACTTGCCATCAAAAGATCAAACACAAAACACCCTCCCATTTGCTTTCCCTTCACACGCCATTTTTGGCTAAATTCCCATCTCATTGTTCATCATCCATTCAACTTCAAAACTTAAAGATTAATCCTCCATTGATCTTTAAGAACCAAAACACAAATTAAACCTCCATAATTCCAATCAAGATTTCTAGTTCGGGTTGGTTTTGGGTACTAGTTCGAGTGGGTGTTCGAGTGGGTGGTTCGTGGTGGTCGTGCGTGAAGGCTGTGTCAAGTGGTGGCCGTGTGTGCGTGGTGGTGTTCGTGCATAGCAGCCGTGCAACAAAGGTGGTGGTTCGTGATTTTTGGGTGAAGCCGCGTGACCATGTCCGTGCCGTGGTGGACCATGTTGCTTGGAGCCGTGTGGGTAGTTTCTGGGCAGCGAGTTTTTAGTGTTTACCTTGTTAATCTTCATCAAGGTAACATACTTTCTCAACTTAATTGGCATACTATGTTCCATAGTATAGATTAAATGAATAAGACTAGTTTATTTGAGTTTTGATCATGTTTTTGTGTATGAATTATAATCTGATTTTTTGAATGGTTTTATGATGATTTTATGTTTGAATATGATGATTTTATGATTGATTATGTTAGTATTAAGTTAGTGTTAATCATGTTCAAGTTTGATGAATTTTGGAGACTAGGAAGTTGATGATTTCATGTGTTGAATTGGTTAAAATATGCGTGTATTTTGTGTATGAATGGATGAGTTCTTGATTCTTGAATGAGTTCTTGGTTGAAGTTCTTGAATCTTGGATGAGTTCTTTGAGTTCTTGATGAGTTCTTTAAGGTTCTTTATAAGTTCTTGTTTGAGTCTTTTAAGTTAAAGAAAGTTAAAGGAAAGGATAAAGAAAGTGATAAGATGTTGTAAGTTGTTTGGTTTACATGTTATTTCTTGAGTCAAGGCGTAAGATGCAACTTAAGAAGTAACTAAGAATGTAAACTTCGGATTAAAGAGTTAAAGATTTTAAAGATTAGCTTGATTTCGCTATTAGACGCCTAAATCGTAGAGTAAGATTCTATGTTTTTGGGTTAAGACGTTGCCCCTATCCTATCCACGGTATTGGGATAGTTGGTGGTCTTACTATGTTGTCTTCGGATGTGGATTTCCAGTAAGATTGGTTTCACGGGATATGGGAGTAAGATTCTCAGTCCTAACATAGTAGAAAGTTCGAATGCGTAAGATGCGTTCGTACGTGCATAGTCCGGTCTAGTATGCGAATGATTGCGCCAAATTTAGAATTGGTTAAGTTGGTCGAGTCAAGCATGATTGGTTGTTATGATTCGCATGCTTGATGATTGATTTGGTTATTTGATTTATGCTATGTTCATGTCTATTCCCGTTAGGGTGAGACGGTTATGTAACGACCCGACTTTTCTAGGCTGTCGATTTACGGAGGAAATCGACAAATGGATCATTACCAACATAAAACTTAACAACAATATTATAATCAAAGTCTAAAATTCCTTTTATTACTTTAAATACGATAATAATAATCCCAAAGGTAAATAAACAATATTTAAATTACATAATTGGATAAAGTCTTTCCCAACAGGCTGGGAACAACTAACTAATAAACTGAAGAAAATACTCAAAACAAACTACGGTTGCACTAAATAACTCTAAAACACACAACCCGAGCCGACGTAAGCCCATTCTAAACCTCAGCATCTTCACCTGAAAAGGGGGGGGGTCCACTGTTAGTGGCGAGTAACTAGGCTGTCCCGCTTAAATGAGGGACCGTTAACCATATAATAGCATAGAATCAAGCGAGGAAATCATACAAAAACATATGGAGTTACGTACAAAAAAACGTACAAAAATACGTACAAAAATACATACGAAATACATACGAAATACGTACAAAAATACGTATAAAAAATACGTATAAAATATGTATACATATACGTATAAAATACGTATAAAATACGATTAGGAATACGTACAATATACGTATAAAATACAAGTACAATACGTATAAAATACCTGCAGAATACAGTTAGAAATACATACAGAATACGTATACAATACAGATACCAATACGTACAATATACGGGTACAAATACGTACAACATACAAATACAAATACATTCATCATACATATACCCAGAAATACACCATTAAAATACAAACTTACCAGACGTACGCAGCGGAAGACTTAATTTTACATAAATAATACATATATATACAGCAATACACATATACACATAACCCTTCCCGTGAATTACTTATTTATCATATTTTACCCTTAAACCCTCTTTTAACCTTCTTATCGGACCGGTCATAATGCTCGTTGTGGATCCCGTGTGCACCACAACTTTCCTAAAACATGCCGGGGTGAACTCGTGTATTCAACCCGTAGCCCTCCTTTGCAAGAACTAAGCCTAAGCTATGGCCATAACCCCTAAATAGCAGCTCGTGTACTACTACCTAGACGACTACATATTTTAAGATCCAGAACTGCCCAGAGACCGCAGTAGGGCAGTGGCTTCGACTTAACCCGACCTGATGACTCGTGTATCATCAAATGGGCGTCCTTACGTATCTTGTCTTTTCTAAAGGCCATCGTGAGACCACTAATTAACAGGCAATATCTAAAGGCCATCTTGAGATCACTAGTTCATATCATTTTCTAAAGGCCATCTTGAGACCACTAATTCACATCATTTTCTAAAGGCCGTCTTGAGACCACTAATTCATATCATATCTTATTCCTTTTCTTCTTATTCATATTGTTACATTCCTTCTTAGTCATATTATAACTTTCCTTCATATTACAACTTATCCCTATTAATTCCTTTTAATTCCTTTAATTATGTTAATTCCTAAAATTACCTTCTAATATTATTATAAGTCAAAAATTAAACTAAAATTGATCAAAACTATTCTAGTCCATTCGACATTTTAATAATAAAATAACAATTAGAATAAATTCATTAAATAATCATATAACAATTAAATAAATCATTTAAATTAACTATAAATCATGTAAATCAATAATTATCAACAAAATTACATAAAACATGATTAAAATTCTATTTTTGTGATTTGGAGTCACTCGACATTTTGGGTTAAAATACCAAAAATTATACTTTTAATTAATTAAATACAACTATCAATAATTAATCATAAAAACTTAATAATAAACAATATAATTATACTTTAAACATTATATCAACGAGATTAATCATAAAAACGAGATTAAAATTAATTCTTTATCTTATTAACTACACGGCTTTCATGGCATATTACAACATCAAGATTAATTTCAAGAATTCATAATATCATGTTATAATTAAAGACTAATTGAAGATTAATAATAACAATTCAAAATTAATCAAGATTCAACATTAAAAATCATATTTTTAATCCCTTTTATTATATCATACCACTCGATTTTTTTTAAATAAAAGAACAAAAATGAAAATTTTAATTAAGACTTTAATCTAACAATTAAACAATCAAGATTACTATTTCAATTCAAGAAACTATCATAAAAATCATCAAAATATCATGTTATAATACTCAACATAGGTTCGAAATTTCAAGATTGAAATTCGAAATTCATCATGCATTTATTCAACATAAATATATAATTAAATAAATTATTTCATGCATAGAATTAATTAAAATAATTAAAGATTCATAAAGATTACATAATACAATCAAGAAAATAACATGAACAAATTTATCATATGGTTTGAAATTCACAACCTAAACATGATACTAATTCTTTTAATTTTTCCTAGTTTTAATCCTAATTAACTATACAGAAAACTACCCTAATCTAAGAGAGCAAGTCTAGTTACCTTAGCATAGGAAAGAAATCAAGAAAAATCCACCCTTTGGATCCTTGAAACCACACGGCTAGGCTAGAGAAAACTTTAGGGTTTTTCTTTGAGTTTTGTAGTATAAGAAAATGTGTAAAAGAAATTAGGTTAAAAAGCTTGTTCCCTATTTATAATATAAGGAACCAAAGAAAAAGAAAAAGAAAAATAAATAAAAATAATATAAGGGGGGGCCGTGAGAGTAGAGAGGAAATAGGGGGAGGAGAGTGTTTTTAGGTAGACTTAGTATGGGGAAAATTAGGGTTTTTAATTGGGGTAATTAGGATATGGGTTCACTTAAAAAGGCAATGACCCAAAAGGAAATAAAGAAAACGATCCCTTGGCCATAACAAAGGGACCGGCCAAGTAAGGGGAAATTGGGTCATAGGCCCAATTTCAGAATAAGCTGAAAGAAACAAGAATTAAACAGTCCAAATAATGGGCCCCTTTGGACTTAGATTAGCAAAATAATATTAATAACCGCGAAATTTTCTGGCCCTAAATTTCGGGTTATTACAGTTATGTTACTCGCCACTGACGGTGGACTGTTGTTGTTTTTCAGGTAATTCTGATGATGAGGTCCTTGCTTAGTATTGGGTTGGGAGAGTGCTGATATTGCTTAGATTTTATGTTGTTATTTTTCGATGTTTTCTAGTTATACTCTAGTAGTGGTACTTTTATACTTTACTATAACTCTGACATGTATTTGGAGTTACGTTTGATAGTAGTGGTAGTATGACTTTTGGATTAGTTGTGTACAATCTTGTGGGTAATTGTACTTTTGGTTTAGAATATATAATCATTTTGAGGTTTGTTTTTAATTTCAAGTATTTTAGTCTGTTAGTTCTGACTATTCGACTTGTCGGTTTCTTCCGCGCCGGTTTAAGCGAGTCGGGTCGTCACACCTGATATAAGAAGCGACAAAATGATATACTTACGCTTCATACACAGCCAAGGAGGTAAGTTGTATATTGTCAACAGCACCGGCCATGTGCTATGTTGGGAGCTAAGAGTCCCGTAGGGATTCATCCCATGCGTACTTAATCCAAGCCTCAAGTTCCTAGGCTCACGACCAAATACTTGAAATTTCTCATTTATGTTCTTCCATTGTTCACCATCAGCCGGATGTCTTATTAACCCATCTTTCTTCCTTTCCTCATCATGCCACACCAAATTTTTAGCATCCTTCTTAATCGAAAAGAGTCTCCTGAACCTCGGTATGATTGGAAGATACCATAAAACCTTACATGGAGACCGTTTCTTGAAATCTATTGGGACACCTTCCTCTTTCTTATAACGCGATTCTCCGCAAACTGGACATTCTTCCAATTTTTCATACTATTTTCGATAGAGCACACAATCATTAGGACACGCATCTATCTTGGTGTACTCTAAACCTAATGGGTTTGTCAATTTCTTAGCATAGTAACTCGATTTAGGCATCTCATTCTCATCAGGGAACATGTCTTGAATAGCTTCGAGAATTGCAGTAAAGCACGTGTCGGTCAAACAGAATCTAGCTTTCACATTAGACAAGGTCAAAACTGCAGAAAGCTTTGAATACTCCCTACAGCCAGGATACAAGGGAGTCTCGGCAGCTTTTGAGACATCCTCAAACATGCGAGGTTGTTCAGTGCCATCATCGGCCATCGCATCTAACATTTCATTCATTCCATCTTCTTCCATACTAGCATACCCGTCATCATGCTCATTACCCTCATTAGGACAAGTCTCTCTATTCTCATGTTCATTATTATCCTCAAAATTTAACTTTTCACCATGCCAATACCAAGTCTCATAATCACTAGTGAACCCACGACAAATCAGGTGCTCATGTATCTTACTAATATCAATCCATCTCCTCCCATTATCACACTCACGACAAGGGCAGAATATAGTTGGCTCATTAGTAAGCCTCTGATGCTCCAAAGCTACACTACAGAATTCTCTAACCCCATCTTGGTACTTTCTATCCCGTCTATCACCGTACATCCAACTACGATTCATCTCTAAAAATATAAAAGGGGAACACTTTAATAGAATTACAAAATGATAATTGTATTACAATCTTAATATCATTGTTCTAAAATACTCAATATACATTCAAATTTGCACATCAAACACAAATTTCATTTGCACATTATATAACATGTTATTAAAATTGAATGCAGCCAAAGGGAAACTTATCACTCCAACCTAACCCTAAAAAAACATATTTTTGCCTTTTTTTTTTTAAAAAAAAGCCCTAAAAATTTAAATTCATCCCTGTTTGTTGTTTCAACCCTAAAAAACCATAATTCTGCCTTTAAAAAAAAACAACACTAAATAAGATACAATTTAACCCTAAAACAATAAAATTCAACCCTAAAAATTTATATTGATCACTAAAAATTTAAATTCAGCCCTGTTTGTTGTTTCAACCCTAAAAAAAACATAATTCAGCCTTAAAAAAACACACCCCTAAATAAAATACAATTTAACCCTAAAAAAATATTCAACCCTAAAAATTTATATTCGGCCCTTAAAATTAAAATTCAGCCCTAAAAATTGATTTTCAACCCTAAAATTTATATTCAACCCTAAAAATTAAATTTCAACCATAAAAATTAAAATTCATCCCTAAAAATTGATTTTATACCAATTAAAACCCAAAACAATAATTATAAACAATGTTATAATTGAAAACAAATAAAGCATCGATCAATTCAAGAGCAACAAGCAGAAATTATAAACAAGATTGGGTATACCTTCTAATTAAAGAGTAACAATCAGCAGAGCAGCAAAGGGAAGGCTCGCGAAGCAGCCGCGGTGGTCCAGCGGTGGCGTGGTGGGGCAGGCGAACACCAACGAAGCAGCAGCTGCGAAGTTGCACCCTAAAAATTTAATTTTAGCCCTAAAAAATTTAATTTCAACCATAAAAATTAAAATTCAGCCCTAAAAATTGATTTTATACCAATTAAAACCTAAAACAACAATTACAAACAAGGTTATAATTGAAAACAAAAAAAGCATGGATAAATTCAAGAGCAACAAGTAGCAATTATAAACAAGATTCGGTATACCTTCAAATTAAAGAGCAACAATGAGCAGAGCAGCAAAGGAAAGGCTCGCAGTGGTCCAGCGGTGGCGTCGTGGGGCAGGCGAACACTAGCAAAGCAGCCGCTGCAGTGGCGTGGTGGCGAACTCGTATCAGCGAAACAGCCACTGCGAATTGGAAGTCGTACCCTAGCTGGGGCAGGCGAACACCAGCGAAGAAGGCGTCCGCGGTGGAGTTCGTGGCGGTCGACGAAGTGGGTGGTGGCCGACGAGCTTTGGAGTTTGAATTGGAGGAAAGTGCAGGTTTGTTGGTGGTCGACGAGCTTAGGTTTTTTTTTTCGTGTTGAATTGAAGGCTGCAGCTGGGAGGGAATGAAGGCAGGTGAGTAAGTTATAAATTTTCATTTTTGTGTTAAAAAAAATATTAAATGAGGTATTGTAACGGGCATATCTTCAGCCCGTTACAATGGGTTAGCATATTTGGTTGTTCATTATATTATACGTTATTGTAACGGGTTGACTTACGCCCGTTACAATAAGTGATAATTAGTAACGGGCTCACATAATGCCCGTTACTAATTATTACTTATTGTAACGGGCATAAAATGGTTGGTTACAATAAGTGTTTTTTATGTAGTAATTATGATTTATTGTAACTAACATTTAGAATGCCCGTTAAAAAAGAATTAATTGTAACTAACAAATTTTAGGCGAGTTACAATAAGGGGGTTACAATTAGTGGTTTTTTTACTAGTGTAAACCAGAAATCTAGTCCTAAAAACTGGAAATAAAACTAATTGCAAAAGAAGGAAAAAAAAACAGGGGCCTAGACGCTCGTCAACTCATCCCGCTTCTAGCCTCTATCCTGCTTACCTGCAAAATAGAATCGGGGGTCCACCATCAGTGGCGAGTAACTAGACTGCCCTACTTAGAAGTAGGACCACATTACATACAATAATAGGGTTAGAACACAGGAATAACAACGATCACAGGATCAACAAATTCAACAACAGATTTAGCAGCGGAAACAAACAATCATCAATAACAACATCCAACGATTCAAGCTAGTGCACAAACTTCCAAGTTCAACACGCACAATCACAAGTTCAATACCAAGACGACGCTCGGTCTACAACCGATAACAAAACTAACAACAAAGGACTTGCCCCGCACGATTCATCACCGATGAACCGATAGACGCGCAATCTTTAACCGCTCGACACACAATCTTTAACCGTTCGACATGACTCTGACTCATAATCAAACACACAAAACTTGCCCCGCACGATTCATCACCGATGAACCGATAGACGTGCGATCTTTAACCGCTCGACGCGCGATCTTTAACCGTTCGACATGACTCGACTCAACAAGACTCGAAAGACTCCAAACAAAACATCAAACAAGTTCACACACTCGTCATCATCATCACGCATCAACACTCTAAACGAATCAATATTCATCTTCACGAATAAACTCAATCAAAATATAAATCAAGAATCAACAAGATTCATAAACGAGCAAGAGTTAAAAATCAAGCCTTTAGTCATCAAGCTTCACGAATGAGAAAGCAACAAGTAAGAAAAATCTATCCTTTGCAACATACTACAACACGCATGAACAAGAGAATAATAATTCAAACAATCACCATAATACTTTCAAGGTTCACAAGATTCATCCAAGATTCACTTTCAAGATTATAGAAATAACTTTGAAAACGGTTTATCAAGATTTATGAAATAAGTTTATAAACAAAGTAAAAATCGAAACTTTTAATCACTAAAGAATTCGAATAAAACAAGAATTAATCAAGTCAAGAATATATGCAAGAATCAAGATAACAATACATGCTTAACAACATACAAACACACGCATATCAAGATTAAAAATACCGCACAAGATCATCATGAGATTGACAAGATTACATTACAAGAACATCAAGAATATATCATAGAATGAAATAGCTTACAAAGAACACACAAGAACATAAATGGATCAAGCAAGAAAACAAATCTAACAACCTAATACCTCACGGTTTTCACATGTAAACCCCAATAATAATAACAACATAATTCTAACCCTTGTATTCTATGTAACCCAATCATAATCCTAAGTAGAATACTCTAGTTACCTAATATTGAAGCAATCAACACAAAAAACACGCCCAAATCTTTCTTTCACTCAACACCACCTCAGCCACGGTGTTTGGTTTCGCAATCATGGCACAAACTGTCACAATCTGCAAAAGATTTCAAGTTAGATAGATTATGAAAGAAAGAATTGAAAAGAAAAGAGATTGAAAGGAAGATGGCCTTGGGGCCGTGTGATACCAAGAGGGGGAAAGAGAATGTTTTGCTTTGAGTTTATGATCATATAATGAGTAATGAATAAAGGGCGTGGGTTTTTGAAGTATAAATAAATTTAAGGTTTACTAAAATTTAGGAGGGGCTACTATATAATAGGAGTTAGATTAGGAAGAGAAATAAAGGGGGATTAATGAGGGGTGGCTGACCATGAGGTGGTAAATAGGGGTTTTGGGCTTGCTTCAACAAATACTAATTTAAGTCTTTTGGCCCAATTTAGAATGTTTGGGCTTTAAGGCTTCATTTCTCACGAAATTTTACGGCCCAAAAATCCAGGTTGTTACAATAGCGAACTTGGTTCAGTCAATAATTAAATTTGTCCTTCCTCACTGGTTCGACCCTATTTGCCAAACTATATAGTTGGATTATTAGGTATTATTTTTTGTTGTGAAACGACCTATCATAATTCTGTTGTGAACATTTGATAATTTTGTTGTGAAAATTTGTTAATTTTGTTGTGAACATTGGAGGTACCACAGAAACTTGTGTGGTCCCGGGTTCATCCATTATCTGTTGAATTCCTTTTCTATGATTGATGTTCGAAATTTTGAGATGGTATTTATGTGTAATTGTTGTTTGATTATTTATGTTATTGATATGTATTGATTTTTAAAAGTGTGCTTAGTGTTGATAGAAGCAGGAAATATAAATAAATAAAACTAATTCAAAACATAATAATATTAAAAGGGACCCTAGCCAAAAAAAAAACATTAAAGGGGGATAAATGGTTATAATTATAATAATAATCAAAATATGGATATTGAGGTAAAAAGAGCATCAAATAGAATATAAAAACATACAAAAATTTCTTCTAAGCATGCCTATTATCTTGCTCAACGCTCACTACCAACTATGTGATTATTATGGTAGGAGAGTTTGGCTATTATTCTAAATTGAGTAATAAAATCTACTTCCCTGTTGGGACTTCACCTTCTTTAAAATAAAAACTGATATTGTTATATTATTGATGAATGCATATAATAATCATCCAATATGGAAATAATGTAAAATAATTGAAATTAATGCATTATAAATCAATAGATAAAGAGATCAACAAAACAAAATGAGGAATTCTTTATATTAAATTGTAATATGGAGATTATGACTTTATGACTATAATGATAAAGTTGTTAGAGCATAGATTGAAAACTCGTGAGTGACAATTTTTTATTTTTATTAATTAAAGAAGAAGATGACTAATATTTATTAGTTATGGGATGTGAAAAGTTAAGTTACATTATTTTTGTTTAATTAAAGAATTTGGAAGGTTTTTAAGGTGAGAAGAGTGGTGATGTGTCCTTGAGAGGAGGATGGAGTGATTTGTGAGAAATGTAATCTAGGATGTGCCATGTGTATTTTTAAGGGAGAGTTTTAATATAACTAGGTTTTTGGCCCGTGCATAATGCACGGGCTTTGTACCTATTAGGTTCATAGTTTTATGTTTTAGTTTTTGTAATTCTAATGATATTATAAGATTGAAACTAACTAAGACTTGATAATAATTCATCAAAAAAATGAAAATATATCAAAATTTTTATTTTTTTTAAGATTATAACATATATTTTCCTAAGAAAAAAACATATACATATTTTGAACAATATTCATTTGCATAATTATAAAATAATGGAAAATAATTTTGTAAATATGAAGTGTGAGCACATTTAGAAGAATTCAAAATGAATAAAATTAAAAATGAATAACTTAAAAAGAAAGTGATGTAAGAAAGCAAATCTCATAATTTGAAAGTAATTGAAAAGTTTTATTAAATGTAAATAAATTATTAATATTAATTGTAATTAGAAAATAAAAGCAATTTTTTATTTCAAAAAAAAGAAAAGAAAAATGAAACATTTTTTTAGGATGACACATGATATAATTTTAAAGATGAGATATCATATGTCAAAATTATATTTTAGGGTGTGTTTTAATATATTAGGTATAGATATTTAGGTAGACATCCCTTAATTGGAAAGTGTATTTCGGGACAAATCAAACGAAAATACATATGGCGATATTTTTCTTTACCTATATGCTATATATATATAAAATTAAATATGGTCAAAGTTACAATATGAATAGTGACTAATATCAAAATTTAGCCTTTTAAGGAAAAAAAATAAATTTCCTCAAAAAAAATAATAAATTGGTACCATTGTACTTTTGAGAATTCCCATTGGTACCATCGAATTTTTTTTAATCCCAATTATACTATTACTTTTTGTTAAAATCCCAAATGTAACATTATAGAGTTAAGATTCCGTTAAGTGAAGAATATTCCGTTAAGTATTAATAAAAAAAATTAAAAAATTAATAATAATAATAAAAAGTAATGATAATAATTATTATTCAGCCTTCAAACCACCCATCACCACCAACCCTTCATCAACCATCACCACCAGCCAAACGCCCAAACCAACACCACCTAGCCACCACCGCCTACTGCCACTTCCCTACCATCGCCTATTGCGACGTTGCCTAATTGATCAACCCCCAAATCGATCAACACCTTAATCTAGCCACCATTCATCGAACCCACCACCAACTCGATGGACCCTACCCACCCCAGCCCTTTCGAGCCCACCTCCGAATTGACCCACCACGTTCGACCCACTGCCAAGCCAAGCAAACCACCATTCGATTGGATTGGGTTCGACGAGGGCTGAAACCACTTAAAGCTAATCAATTTTAAAGAGGGTTAGCTTTAAGCTAATCGATGGTGGGAAGAATTGAAGAGGGTTGCGGTGGGGGTTCGAAGAGGGGTTGCGGTGGCTGTTCAAAGAGGGTTGGGGGTGGGATTTGGGTTTCGAATTGGGTGCAATTCGGAATTCGAATTGGTTGTGGTTCGGTGGGTCTGGTTGGAATTGGGTTCGAATTCCCAGTGGTGCGGTGGGTCTGGATGGGATTTGGGTTCGAATGGGAGGTTGTGCGGTTGAGTTGGGGTTCAAACGGGAGGTGGTGCGGTGGATTTGGGGTTTGAATGGGATGTGATTTGGTGGGATTTGAGGTGGTGCAGTGGGCTGGGTATAGTGCGGTGGGGAGGTTCGGTGGGCTGGGTTATGGTGCGGTGCTGTGGGAGGTGGGTTTGGGTGGGTGCGAAGGGATTTGGGGGTTTGATTTGGGTTCGAACTAGAGGTGGGTGCGGTGGGGAGGTGCTGCGGCGGTGGGTGCTGTCGGAGGTGGGTCTGGGTGGGTGCAGCGGTGGTGGGTCTGTCGGCCTGGTTGCTGGGAGATTAATTAATCTTAATTTTATTTTTTTTATTTAAGTTGTTAACATAATTTTTCAAAAACATGTTACATTTGGGAAATTTTTTAAAAAGTAATGGTATAATTGGGATTAAAAAAAATTCGATGGTACCAATGGGAATTTCCAAAAGTACAATGGTACCAATGGGAATTTCCCAAAAATAAATTGATGATTGTCTACATTTTATAGTTTTTTAATGAAAAACAAAATAATATCTTTTTTGTTTATAATAATATGAAAAAAATAAATAACTTTCCTAGTAAATTAAATGCTACTAATATAAATAAATGCTAATATATTTTTTTAAAAACGTCTAATTTCTGAACTAATTTTTACCTACTAACAATATTTAAACTAATCTACCTAAACTTTTGCAAACCTAATATTTTTCATTAATCTAAACGAATTAAATAAATAAATATTTCTCCCTAAGCATATATTTTAAAAAATTAAATAAATATCTATTTATGATACATATGCCAAGCATAGCTCAGGGCAAAAACTAGTAAAATTCAATGCCAATTTAATTTTATCATGTTAAAAAATTGTATAGAATTAATTTATTTTTTTAAAAATGTGGTTAGTTACAAAAAAAAAGATTATTCTCATTGGTATACTTGGGAATTTGCATATTCCCAGTGGTATCATTAAATTTTAAAAAATCTCAATGGTTTGGACGTCAAACCGCACCGAACCGTAAAATTACAGTTCGCCATATTTTGAAACTGCACCGCACCATAATTTATATCGAATCGCACCAAACAGCACCGCATAAAATGGTTTGATGAGGTGCAGTTTAACCTACTTATTTTTTTTTATAATTGGTAATTGATATGAATAAAACAAATCATAAATTTATTTTTTGTTAGAGCCAAAAAATAGAGAAGCGTAAAAAAGTTGCAGCATTTAGGCCCAAACAAACAAAAGAAATAACTTCAAAAAAATATTAATGTATGAAGTGTTTTGCTTCTGCCCAACTTTTCTCTTCTAATTTCAACCCTAAACAATTGATTATCTCTCTAAAATCTTAGTTTCTTTCGCAGGTCTCCTATTTTTGTCAAAGTCTGTGACTGAGTTGGGCGTGGTTTCTGTGGTGTATTTCCTCCATCAAAGTCGAGCTTTTGAGGTAAGATCTTTTATTTTTTTATATTTCTTTTTCCGTAGAATCATGGAAAATCGATTATACAATGGGGTTAGGTTCTTCTAGTGTGGCTTATTGAATATATCATACTGGGTAATTTACTGCCAGAGTTTCAAGCGAAAGGAGAATTTCCAATCGAATTTTGTTGATAATTTGTTGTAGAGTTTTGGTTATAATAATTGGTAAGGTTATATCAGACTCTACGAAAATGGAGGATTTCTTCCTGGGACTTGGTGATTAATTCAAGAATGCCGATCAAAAGTATCACTGGCATTAGGAAGGCCCTCATGTAGTGAGTCACCAAATGGGTTAGGAGGCCGAAACTTCTGATCAAAAGTATTAATTTATGAAGTGTTCTGTTTTAAGTAACATCAAAAGTATTAATGTATAAAGTGTTCTGTTTTGCTAAATATTCTGTTTTGGATTTGTGAATTTGGACCTGTGTGAGTGTATTGGTATCAATTTGGAATTATGTTCTGTTATTGTTTTGTTTTTTGCTAAATGTTATGTTAAGTGTATTAGAATTTGGACTTATGTTGTTGTGCACTTTTATATTGTTATGAATTTGAAACAGCCGATTTTATACAAGAGCATCTGAATATCCGCTCTTTGATTACGTTCAAACCCCATTGGTACAAATATTGGATCTGCCATTGCGAACTCCTAGGCAAAATTTAGTTGTGATTATGAAAGGCATCGAGAGAGAAAGTGAGGTATATGTTGAAGTGAGAGATAGAAAGAAATGTCTTACAAAAAAGTGTGTAAATAAAGTTAGATCACTATCATATGAATTAGTGATTACTGATAGTTAAAAGTTTATGTATGCTCATGAAGTAAAGTTAAGAAACAGGAACATGATGTGTTTTTCTATTTTGAATGTAAAAATTGACAACTATTAGTTAATTAGTCTATAACTGTAATTAAAAAGTGTGTTTTTGGATTGTTCATTTGTTCTTGCAAGTTTCATCAAATCAATTTTTGATTTTGTTTTTAATGATTTATCCTTGACAATTTTTGGAGGTCAGGGCTTGCTAAATATAGTCAACAATGGATGCTTCTAAGAGATCAAAGCTAATAGGAGAAGCCCTTGAGCAATGGCAAGAAGGGGTATCGCTTGTGTTCTTACATTGGAGGGCTCTTCGAGATGCAGTGAGTCAGGAGTTTGGAGGCCCTTATTCTCGAGAAAAAGAAGTCTCTTTTCTGGTTTCTGTTCTCAGTTTTTTCTCCCAACCCAAGGGCAATGGTAAAGGTGTGTATCTATTCTTCTCTGTGATAGTGGTCACTGGTCAGGGCCAGGGGAGGGGATTTATGATTTTTGAATTGCTGTTTCATTTATTTTTGTTGTAAATTTAATTCTAATGATGCCATCAAAGCTGTACAATTAATGTTTTACAACTCGTTTGCTTTAGCCAACAGTCTGGTACTCTGGTAAGAATATCAAATACTCTGGTAAGAATATCAAAGATACGTTTCTGTTTCCTATTGTGCTATGAGATCTTAGAGTGCATTATATTCAACTATAGTGGTACATCTTGTATCTCTTTGTTCCCCTATAAATAAGCCTATGCCTTTCGGCTATGTGCCTTCCATGGGATCCATAATCATCTCTGCCAGGCCTAAGTCCTACTTAAGCCATGCTCTTTTGAGCTGAGCTGAACTGAATTTTAGTGTAAAAATTAAATTAGTAGAGCTGAAAAAATTGAACTGGACTGAAAATAAGCTCAAAAGAACAAGTCTTTATAATGAACGGATTTTGTGGAATCTAGATACAAATGACATTGACATATGTTTGACCTTTTTGGATTACATAGTCGTATGACAAGTCTAATTTATTAAATGCAAAGTCTAATTTATTAGAGGTTTAAGGGGATGTACATATTCTTGCTTGTATCAGTGTAAACAAAAAATCGCAGGGCGCTTTTAGGCAATAAGGTTCTTAGAGCCTAAGTGCAAAGCGCAAGCGCACGCTTACTCGAAGTGAGGCGCACTTTCTAGTAATTAAACATTTTTTTTCACTCTCGCATACATAACGCATTAAAATTAATCATCAAAACACATTACAAGTCAACAAAAGATTTAAATTTTATCATTTCATATTAATATTCGACAAACACATCATATATATCATTTAAATACTTCCTCCGTTCCAAAAAAAACGCAACAGTTTCCATTTTTGGATGTTTCAAAATAAATGCAACAAAATTTTATTTTCCTTATATAGTAAACTGTTGCTACTTAAAAAACATAAATACCCTTACTAATTCTTTATTTGTCCCTACCTTTTCTCTCTCCAATTCTTTAATTGTCCCCACTCTCTTTCACAACTTCTTTAATTGTCCCCACTTTTCTCTCCATTTATTTTAATCAACCACCTCTCACTTTTTCTAATCACCCACAAAAAAAAAAATGCCTAGGAGTCCGTGCCATGACAATTGTTGCGTTTTTTTTGGAACGGAGGTAGTATCATTATTTTTTTATACTATGCAACAAAGTTACTATTTTTTAAACAAATAAGAAAGGTCTTATTTTCTTCTCTCTTTTGTCTTTTTTTTTTCTTTTCTTCTTTATATTTTTAGGTGGGCTCTTGTCCCATTTTATAAACTTAAGGTATGGTGCAGTCTATTGTAAAGAGAAAAAAAAAGACATGCATATATCATAGAAACTAAAATTTCAATCAAGCGCAAAAAAGCAAGCCTAATTGAAAATCGCTCCGCCTAGAGGTAATTAAGCGCTCCCCCCCTGCCCCTTGACTCCTTGAGCCTAAGGCGTGCCTTTTTAAACACTGGCTTGTATACAACAATTTGGTCTTGTGTTTAATTCTTATTTGCATGCATTTCTCTTTCTCAGAACCTCTATACATTGACGATCTAGAAGATGTGCTTTATGACGGCATGGATTCCATGAGTCTAACTAATGATGGGGAGGTCGAGGAGGTTAATTTTCATAATTAGATTATGAAGAATTAAATATTTCAAAATTGAATTAATATGTTTATTGCATTTAATCCCTCTAATATATCATTATTCTCTTCACAATTCACATATTATAGGTGGCAGAAAAATTAATGATTATGCATGAAGAATGCTTAGAAGGCAACTATCATTCAGTTCAAAGGCTTAGGGAACTGAGTCCAATTCCCCATGTGGATGTGGTACAGGTAATGTTCCAAATGGGTCACTTATATGAACCAAAATGTTATTTAATATGTTTTTCTATATGAAATTTGAACTATGTTTTTATGGATGAAAACCTGCATGGCTGCATCATTGCATATATGGCTGTTTTGTTGGGTTTTGTCGTGTTTGAGACAATCAATCAATCAAATCCCTAATTACACAAATGTTATTTCTTGTGATCATTAACTTAGGTCATCTAATCAGTTAATGTTTCTTTATTTGAAGTGTAGAACCATTTTTGTGGATGAAAATGTGAATTATTGTATGGCTGTTTTTTGTAGGGTTCTGTCATGTTTGGAACAATCAATCAAATAAAGCCTGAATCACACAAATGGTCCGCTATATGAACCAAATTGTTATTTCATGTAATCATTGGCTAAGATCACCCCCTCCCTTTTTTGTTTTATACCCTTCTTAACTCCTTCCCGTCACACTATCATCGGTATCCCTTGTTACCTCTTAAGATCATCATCTTACAGTCTTCTTCTTACATGTCGAAATCAACACAAATGATTCATTAAATTGGTTCACAAGTTTTGCTCACATGGCTCAGGTCAGCGCATAACTAGTCAAAGAAATCCTACTAGCGTTGTGATCTGACTCCAATTTTTTGAGCTGTGTGAGTTACTTTGGAGCTAATGTAATCTGCGATGTTTGGACTTTGGAGATAGTGAGTAACAAGTGAATTTAGCACCAGCAATTTGAATAGTTTGAAGGGTAGATATGGAAAGGTTAAAACATAATACACAAAACTCGAGCTACTTTCTCTGTCCTACAATTCATGCAACATTTGGATTAGCACATTTTCCTAGGCAAAATTTGGTTATTGTGTCCTAAGTGTGTTTTTAGTTAGAGTGAAGAGAGAGAAAAGTAAAGTGCTACTTTGTAGTTTTTAATTAACGGTAGTTTTGTCTTTTTGAGTGAAAAGACATACCAAAAATAGAATAGAGTGCAATTGTTGTAAGAATTGTGTGACACTCCTATAAGGAAACTATTGCCAGAATTGTGTGACGGAGGGAATGATAATTTAGTTTAAAGTTTTTTCAAGCACTCATAAAGCTCCTGACACTTAATTATAAGAAAACTGAAATTCAATATTTTAGCTAGCTCTTTCTTATAACAAGCAAATTGCATTTGTGTGTACTACACTTAAATCTTACCCTATTGCGTAAGAATGCTAAGCTTGGGCACACTTTGCAACCAACCAACCAACCAACCAACCAAATTATTTGATGCACCAAATTCATGATTCAAAATTTTCTAGCTTTCACACTTTGTCAAAGGCTTGTATCTATGCTTGTAAGGGGGGTTAGTAGGAGAATTAAAATTCATCATGGCATCATCATGAATTTAGGCCACTACCACTCCATCCCCTCCGCATTTTCTCTCTTGTGCATCTGCTATGTGATTTCTCTCTCCACCATCTCCTCTCCACGATTTCGTTCTCCTCGATTTATATCGCTACTAGCTAGATGGTGGTGGCGGCCTGTTTTTGTGGTAATTTTCAAATGGGGTTTATGGTGGTGCTACAGTATCTTTTTCATGGCAATCCACGCCGTTCCATGTTGCAATATATTGGAATGAAGTATTTGAGTCGCATTTGCTCGGTTGCTCCACTTTCAAAAGTTACCAATTTAGAGTCACGCTTCTTAAACCAAGTTTTGCCTAATTAGCAGGATCAAGTCATAAGATTGGGCAAAATTCAAAATGGTCTCCCCTTTTATGTTTCTTCATCTATACCCAAAGCCTCTATGGACACTTTCAAAACCATCATGGCTTACCCCTACATCCGACATACCCATATAACTTCCAATATATAATTTTAAAAACTCCCAAAATTAATGCTTCATTACTCCATTTGCAACAACCTAACTTGTATATGCACTAAGAATATTAGCATTTTAGCAATCCATTTATCGTGCAATAACTTCGCTCTTATTGATTTGCCACCCTGCCTATATGCATCAATTACATCCTTTCTTAACTGCTCTTCAAGCTTGGGTAACACCAGCTCTATTACCAGTATTATCCCATCCAAGATATGAGCAAATGGGAACACAACATGCTGATACATATTTACTTCATTACTCATACTAATTCGGCTTTGCTCTGTAATACTTTACAAGAAGAATATTCTTTATTTTTCATCTGGATTCTGGTTGGCTTGTCAGACTAGTGGTATATTATAATTATATTTTAGAGATCTCTTTAATTTTATATATTGGGTCATAAGTTATATGAGAACACTTAAGAGTGACACTCAAATCTAAAAAATTGCAAAGTTTAGATGAAGCAACACTAGGGCGAAATAGGGTGAGAACATATTCTTAGTGTCTAGTAAGTAGTAACCCATTGCTGAAACTCGTTTCTTGCTATGTTGCAGGTAGGGATGTCAGTTTGGGTTGAGACCCGTTGGGTTAACTGAACTGTTTATAACCTGAACTGAAAGTGACCCATAGCCTGAAATTGACCTGAACTGAAAGTGACCCATATATTAATAACCTGAACTGACCTGAACCCAAACTGAATATAAACTGAACTGATAATGACCTGTCCCAAACCTGAATTTTCAAGAAACTGAACTGAACTGTAATCAACCCGTTACATAATTTGACCTGAACTGAATTGAACTAAAACCTGAATCGAACTGAACTGAAACCTGAATTGAACTGAACTGAATCCTGAATTAATGTAAAAGTAATTGACATTGTTGACTTTTAATTTTGATTTTCAATTAGTGGGGGAATCTGATTCAATGGTTTTAATTTGATTCACATATATGGTCACTTGTGACATTTAATTTGTGAGACCACTATCAACTATTTTTTGACATTATATAACTTAATTGTACAAAACGCTTGAACCTAGCTTTCAACATTATAATTTAACATAAACTATAAATAATACTCGTAAAACAATTCTTTTATTCACTTTTCTTCTTTTTAAGTTAGCAAGGGCAAAACATGGATGATCATCTTAAATCATCATATGACATGTTCGTTTAAAGCAATAGCAGCTAGCTCATGGGTCATTGTCGTATAGTACTTAGTCTTGATATATACTTCCATTTAGCTTCCCATAAAATCATTCATTCATCAATCCACAACCATAACAATTCAGTACTTAAAACATCTATTCAAAATGTTCTAAAATGCTTTAAAATGATCATAATACTACAAAGAACCAATATTCTTCAATTACAAGTCATGACTCCTGCACCAATATAGATCCACTGCAAAAGCAAGTTGTTCTTGAGTGTCACCTGTTGTCCTGCTCAAACTTCAAACCTGAATTGTTTAGTCTCTTTCCATTAACTTACCTATAATGAAAAGAACAGATTAAAATATTTCCAGTAATAAAGAACATTTTTTTATGTAGCAGAGATTATCTTTAAAATATATACCTTGCAAGAGATAAAGGACCCATGGAGCCAAAGATACAACAGAAGGTACAAGCAAGTCCTGTAATTATATCCCACAAGTAATCAACATGAAAAACATGTAACATGAATACTGACAATTTAAGATACAACTCACTTGCATAGGAGTAGGACTCTCAAGACTAAACAAAAGAACCCTTCACTGAATTGGATTTGTGAATTTGTCTACTTTTTCATATCACCCCGTGAAAGACATAGACCAATATTTTCTAAACCATATCAATAAAAGGGTATGACAACAGCTCACCAATGGTTCATAATAATGGGTGAATAGGATGTTCGGGCGCATGTCACGATGAAATGACATATGAGAAATAGAAAAATATAGTTTGCATCAAGTTCTCCCACTTCAACATCATCAAATGTAGCATATCAGCTAAAAGAACTATAGTAATATCTGCCAAATAGAAGAAAAAAAAAAGAATTAAACAGACAAAATAAAAAATAATAATACATATACTGACAAAGAGAAAATGGATTTAAGAATCAAAAAATAAATAAAGTAGTTCAGCAACAATACCCTTTAAAACCAACATAATGATCTTATTATTTTTAATCACCCTTAGATTATATCATCATCAAACCATGCCACTTTGTATAAGATATAAGGCTCTAATTTGATTGGCTTCACATATCATCCAAAAAGAAGCCAAATCATAGCCCCAACATTATAAGGATATCTCCTTCAAAATCTATCAAAGGCCCATGTAATACTTTCACCATCCCCAAAAAAATCATCCACCTATTGC
The DNA here is from genome assembly GCA_951394345.1 of Salicornia ramosissima. Lineage (NCBI taxonomy): Eukaryota > Viridiplantae > Streptophyta > Magnoliopsida > Caryophyllales > Amaranthaceae > Salicornia > Salicornia ramosissima. The sequence goes on along the minus strand of OX596233.1, from coordinate 18,238,549 downwards.
TTCATAGTAGATTTTGTATCGCCACAAGAAAAAACAACCATTGGATGGATACAATAGCAAAAAAAACCCATTATTAGATCAACAAAAAAAGACACCCCCTGCAAGAAAAAATAAATACAAGTAAGTCGGCTAACAACTAGAGACCAAAATTCATAAACCATATGAAAAGGGCAAAAAACATATTAAACTATTGCATACCCTAATTAGGAGGGGAATCTTGATCAACATCATGATCAGAAATGTGATCATCATCATGATCGGAGATGTGATCATCATCTTCCTCGAATACACCATCTTTAGCATAACCAAATAACCAATTTTGAGTAGTTACTAATACTTCAGCATTCTCAGGGAGCAAACGAGATCGATATTTGCTAATCACCCTCCCTGCTAAGCTAAAACAGCTTTCGGATGCAACTGAGGTTATAGGAATAGCCAAGACATCTCTTGCCATGCGAGACAACGCAGGATAAATTGTGCTTTGATCCTTCCAATAACTTAGAACATCAAATTCTACATCTTTGCTACGAGGAATAGGAGGTGAATTCAGGTAAGAATTGATGATAGTAATGTGGCTACTATCGTCAATATTTCCAACACCATAGTTCTACAAAATATATTAAAAAAAAAGAATACACAATCAAAACAAAAACAAGTTTTTGGAAAACGAATAATTATTTGTATTCAATATTGAGAAAATGTCAACAAACCTCAATCAAATCATACACAAAATTTGGTTGAGATGATGAAGAAGGCATTGGTGAACAATGCGAAGAAGAAGATGTAGAATTTGCCGGAGCTGTTGAGGCATAAGATGAATACAACTCAACAAAAGCATCATATGCAACTTTCACCTTGGCATTAACACCTGCACCATAAAGATGAGAATACAAACTTTCCACAAATTTAAGCTTGTAACGAGGATCAAGAACAACAGCAATCGAAAGGATAACTGAATATTCAGACCAATATTTTTCAAACTTGCTCATCATATTTTTTGCCATTTGTTGAATACAAAGAATAGCCTGTTTATGTGCCTCAACTAACAAAGACTCGATAGCAATGATGTTTCCAAAATAGAGATTTGCAGTGGGATATTCGGAACCAGAAAACAGCGTTGTTATACTAAAGAAAGGCTTAAGGAAATGATGGATATATTCAGCTATAATCCATTCTTCATGAGTGAGAGCATATTGAAAACCAGACTCCCTAGTGGCAAACAATTGTAAAGCTTTTTTTGCCTCTATCGCACGCTCCAACATATTGTATGTGGAGTTCCACCTTATAGGCATATCAAGAGACAATCTACCCTTAAATTCGGAACCAGTGGCTATATTACATTCATCAAATCTACATTGTCTTGAATCTGACCAACGAATATACTTAGCAGTATCACGTAATTTAATAACACAACCATCAACTACTTTCAAACCCGCTTGAACGATAAGATTCAAAATGTGAGCACTACACCTGACATGAAAAAACTTGCCATTACAAGGCAAATTACTTGAAGAATGCAAGTCAGATTCTAGAAGAGACATCATCACATTTATAGGAGCAGCATTATCAACAGTCATAGTAAAAACTTTTTTTTCAAGACCCCACTCTTTCAGTAATCCAATAACAAAGTTATAAATTTCAACACCATTGTGAGGAGGTGGGAAATAACGGAAATTTAAAATCCTAGACTTCAATTTCCAATCGTTATCAACGTAGTGAGCAGTGAGTGTCAAATACCCACGTGAATTGCAAGCTTCCCAACAATCACAAGTGAAACAAACCTTCCCAGGAATATTAGCAAGAATATCATGCAACAAGGATTTAAACTTGTCATGCTCCTCAATACAATATTTTAGAACGGTGTTTCGAGAAATACTTTTAACTTTGCGTTCTAGATATTTATGCAACCTCCTAAGTCCCACATGTTCCACTATAGTTAGAGTATAAGAGTGCATTAAAATTGCTTTTGCCCATAAACGAACATAAATTTTTTGGTCAAATTTAGATTCTTTTGGTGGATTGTCAGCACAAAATTTTTTATACATCTCACATTTACCAGTGTGTCTTTTAGCAGTGGATGTTCCTAAAACTGAATTCCCTTTGTACCTAATCTCACAATACTTGCACTGAGCATATACCTGTTGGACATCATCAGTTACCCAGTTGTAGTGTCGCCAAACAAGAGATAAGCGTCGGCCTTGGATTGGAACATTTGTCCGCTTCTTCTTCTTATGAGTTGGCTCACTCCCCACTAAATCTGATTCTATCACTTCAATTTCTGGTACAGAAACTTCATTTTCACCAACTTAAAAAAAGTGAGGGAACAATTAGTGTATAAATTAAAATTAAATAAAGAAGAGTTAAGAAAACATGATATAATGAGTTATCGTTTGGTTTGTAATTCTGATGCTAATTATTACCTCTCTTTATCTATTGCTCTTTCTCTCTATGTTTTCTTTATTTTTTTATTATTTTGGTTTGTAATTTGTTCATGTTTTACCCTAAATCAAAGATATGGTTTAATACTACTTTTTTTAATGTAGAGCTTGCTGTGAAGTTTATGGATTTTTTTTAACTGTGAGCTTGTCGGTGAAGTTAATCAAATCAAAGATATGGTTTAATACTACTTAATGTAATGGAATTTTTTCAACGGTGAGCTTGTCGGTGATAACTGTCGTCCATGATGGTGATAGTGATGATTATCGATTATTCAAGATCTGCTTTTTTTTTTGTGGTCAAATCAAAGATCTGATTTTTTTAACAACCTCCAAAACAGGTGATTGAAAATTTGAAATTATTCAAGTAAACATTAAAGAAAGCAAGGTTTAATACCTCCAAAACAGACGATTTTTGTAATAAATTGAAATTATTCAAGTAAACATTAAAGAAAACAAGGGTTAATACCTCTGCTATTGCGATTTGCATCAGATTGGAAATCATAAGATTCGTCCATTTTTGTTGATGCTTGTGCATATATCAGAATTGAGAAGATGAGATTTTTTTTCCTTTGTTTGAAAGGAAAATAGAAGATGATTGTTCAGTTGTGTGACTATAAATCTATAATTGTTCAATGAATGTTAGAGTAGATGAGAGGAGAGAGAAATAAAATGGCTAAAGGAAATGAATTTTTTTAGGGTTGATGCTTTTATACTATGGAGTACTAGGCATAGAAATGGGCAAGTTAATTTTACTCTTATGGCCCAAATGCTTTCAATTCTCACCCTTCACAAATCTCAACCTTACATCCATTTTGAACATAATTTTGATCAACGGTTAGAACTATCAATCTGTGCAAATTGTTACCATTGATTACATCAATTTTGATCAATTGTTATATGAATGATTGGATGCAATCTATCTATTTCCTCCATCCCATTTAATTAACATGGTCTAATTCTAATTTTAATTGTGTTTTGAATAAAATTACTTCCTTCATATTAGAATTCTTGATATAATAAACCACCACCAACAACTTAAAAATCAAGTACTCCCTCCGTAACATAAAAATATTTACTGTTGTTTTTTCACACATTTTGAGGAAGCGATTTAATTAAGGATATAAACGAATAAGTTAATCAAAATGATTTTAATACAAACAAGAATGTGGTTATAAGTTACTAATATCAAAATTATTTTGATTAATTTGGTCGTTTACACCCTTAAATCACAACCTCAAAATGCATGGAAAAAAAGTAGATATTTTTATGTTACGGAGGGAGTATTAGTTTAATAGATAGTTCTTTTCTTTGTCTTATGGACTTACGAGAAGTAACGTGACATTGGGAATTTGGGATTATAAAAAGATACAAAGAGTAGAGTAAGATCATACGAAATTGAATTAGAGAAATGATGTATCAATAAATTCCAAACTATTTCAACCAATAGTGTATCAATAGATACCAAGTGATTGATTCCAATTGATTGTACCTATGATGATTTAGATCATTCATGTATACTTTTATTGTATGATTACATGATGTCAATTACTTGTAATACTTCTTTTTGTAACAAAATAGATGTTACACTTTAATAATAAATATAATTCTCCCGTTTTTTCTTTAAATGCACGTAATTGTCATCACGCAATCATTCAATAAAAGTATAAATCAATAATCCAAATCACAGATACAATCAATTGGAATCGATCACTTGGTATCTATTGATACACAATTGGTTGAAATAGTTTGGAATTTATTGATACAACATTTATCTAATTTAATTTCGTACGATCCTACTCTACTCTTTGTATCTTTTTACGATCCCAAATTGTCAATGCCGCATTACTTCTCATAAGACAAAGAAAAAACCACCTATTAAACAAATACTTGATTTCTAAGTTGTTGGTGGTTTATTATATCTTTCACCGATTATGTAAGATTGTAGGACCAAGCATAAGATTTTTACCGACCTAATCTTATCTTTACAACCAATAACTTAATTAGTTTCTTTCAAAAAAATAACTTAATTAGTTACTAATTAATCATGTTCTTCATTATTCCAATAATCCAACATATTAAGTGAAATTATGATCTCACACGAGCTTCTATTATGAGAATTATTTAAACCATACTAGATGTTGTGTAAATTTATTAATAGCTTAACTTCATCATACCCCAATTAAAATAAATTTTAACTTCATATCACAAATAACATACTGAAATTTTGCTTGAAAATCCTCTTGTCTCAAATAATCAATTTTATCACAATAACTAAATAGTAGAAAAATACTAAGCTAACTTATCTACTAAATTATTTATTATTCAAACATTGAATATGTCGATTGTCTAATGTAAGTATACAATGATGTACAAGTGTTTGACTAATGTATATTTAATTTTCATATAATTAATCGTATACTTCTTATATCTTACTTGCATAATTCTATATGAAACTTTTTTTATATACGAAAGTATTCGTTCACCTGTATATGGAACACTCCATGAAATGGATGGAGTACTAGTTGTAATCAAATTTTGAAAGTATTTTTCACCAAGTGTTTAAAATTATTTAACTCAAATTTGAAAAAGGTCTGGAGGAAATATTGGAAATTATAAGATCTGATCTTGTTGATGAATGAATAAAATTACTATTTCCTCGTAGAAAAAATCATTTGACTAGATTTATATGGACGTTAAATGTGATTTTTTATACATACATACATATGTACATACATACTGACATACATACATACATACGTTAACCCTAAAATATTGTCAAATTCCGATATAATTGATATTCTAATAAAACCCGATACAAACTGGCTTCAACCCGAAATTATCGTTTCTTATCGTTGACCCGTATTAACCTGAATTGTTTTGGACTGAACTGATATAGGCCCGACCGTTAATGACCTGAACCTGAACTGAACTGTAACCGAGAAAAAGGCAACCTGTTATGACCTGCTACCGATATAGCCTGACCTGAACCGAACTGAACTGTTGGACGAGATAACATGATTCAACCTGAACTGAAAATGCACCGAACCCGTTTGGGTCAACCCTAACCTGTACCGTTAACCCGATTTGACATCCCTAGTTGCAGGTTAGCAAGGGTGGCAATGATGATTCTGATGACAATGATAATCTGGGTGATAATGTAGAGGGAAGTATGATGATTGATACACCTGCAAATAATGAGGCTGCTACAAATAATGATATGGAGGTTGATGGGTGGGTTACTGTTTCCCGAAAGAAGAGCAAGGGTCGGAAAAAGTAGTTTTTTTTTTCAAAATTATTTTTTTTTGTATAAAGCACTTGTTTTTTTTTTTTTTTTTTGGTTTGAACAACAAATAAAATTACTTAAAATAGTATGGTACACGTTCTCATACATAGAAGTAAATCTATTACAGTCCTCATGCTAAATATTACTCCATAGTACAAAAGCTAGGAATATACTCCATTGAATTCAGCACATTGACATCTGCCAAAGCATTCTCCTTGCAACATCTGTCAAAGCATTCTCCTCACGCCTCAAGAATTCTAGGTGAAAGCTCTAGAACAGGTCCTTCTTTTCCCTGCATTGACCAATAATATTCGAAAATATACTATGAGATGGAGCGTCTCTTTCGAGGACTTCATTTGCATTTCAGCAATGAGAGAACATAATTATATTATAAAAACAGTTATGATGGCAAAAGTGTAAAGCCTCTCTAATACTCCGTAGTCCGTACATAGTAATTCTACGTGAAAGGTATCAAGGGCAATTTTTTATTTTTATGGAAGCCCTTAATCCATAAAGCACTTGTGTTATCTAATAGTCAATCAGTAACTTGTTTGGGGGTTAAGCGTAACTAGGCTAGAGGGGCTTCAAAGGAGACATGCTCTTCATGTTTTCGCCCCCCTTCTACCCCTTGCATTACCTTCTAGTTCCTTCCATTAATTACATTACAATTTTTGATTGTAAATGTGGTTCTTACAAGCAATCAAATTTCAAATCTCAAATTTCCAACATTATAGCAAATCATAGTTTTGGATTTATGTGCACTTTTGAATATAAAAGAAAATGAAAGAAAATAAATTACATTACAATTTTTGACAAATAATAAATCCTAGTCTAATGGAGAAAAATATGTTACAATTATATCCTTTCTTAAAAATGATATGTTAGTTAATTGTCATTGACCTTTGATGTTGTTAAACCCATGATAAGATGAGGATACTCCCGTCCCTCTAAGATTGCTACATTCACTTTTTTATATCTTCCAAAACACAATTTTAAAATAGAATATCTTTAAATATGTGTAATAAAAATTATAAATATTAAATATTAAAAAAAAATCGCATCGAGCAGAATTAAATGAGATCCATTTGACTATATTTTTCCTTATAGGTACAAAGCTAGATAGATTCAAAGTTACCAAGTGAAAATTAACAAAAGTCAAAATGTGGCAAAATTAGAGAGACGGAGGGAGTATAATAAGTCAATAAGTTTTATTAGCAATTCATGTTCAAATATGAAAATAAATTATAATAAACGATGAAATAGTTGAGAAATATTTATTAAAATTTTATTTAATGAAGATTTGTATGAGTAATACAGAATAAAATTTACGCGCAAATTATTATATGAACTCGGGACCACCTTGTTTTTTATGATAGAATCCTGAGTCCTTTTATTTAAATAAAACTAGTATATTGACCCGCGAAATGCACGAATTGTGTATAAATTTTTTTTATAATCTTAAAACGATTAAAATATTATTATAGAATTAACTTGATCATAATAATATAAGAAATTGTAGGCTCTATAAATGAAGATATAATGTGTCTTCTAAAATTCTCTTAATTAATGAAAGATTGTATTTAAAAATAAAATAAATTAAAATTAAATTCACAAAAAGTTGACACATGGCACAAACAAATCCTGTTTTAAATAATTAACTAGTTTTAACCCCGTGCAATGCACGGGATTTATTTGATTTTAAAACCATTTGAATCAAATAAAGAAGTTACAAAAATTGCCCAATCAATGACCAAAATAAAGAGCTGGATCAAAGTAAAATTATAGAAGATGAGTTTATGATAAGTACATGAAAAATTGTTCCCTAAAGTACTTTTCCAATTAAATAGTGCAGGAGCTATTCATCTACTCATAAAATTGCACACGAAAGTCAAGAGTCGGAAAGGTAAAATGATGGACAACAATAAACATAGAAAGGAATATGAAGAAACATAATTTATTTATTTTTATTATATAAGTAAAAGTAGGAAATAAAAAAAAAACAATAAAAATAAAAAAGGAGGTGCTAAGAAATGACACGTGGCAGCTAAAGTTCCGGTTTTAAATATTTAAGTATAGATATATATATAGATTATTGCATTTATTTCTCTCTACTACTTCATCTTTACTTTCTCTTCTATCTTCACACTACCTCCCCTCCCTCCCCTTTACTTTCTCTCTCCATCCTCACTTTCTCTTTCCTCTATAAAAATGGTGGAAAATAAGTTTGTTGCAACTTGCAACTACTCGATTGATAGAGATGATCTCCGTCAACATTTGTCGTGTTTTGATCATGTTGAGCACCGCTCTCTTCAACTTATTCGACCTGACCTGTTTAAATCTGATAAGCAGAGCCGTCTCAAAAATATTTGGGGCCCTGTTCTAAAAATTTATCTAGGCCCTTGATATTTTAGTAAATGAGATAATTCAATATTATATTGACAACACATGTATATACCTTAAAGTAATGATATATTTATCTAAAAATATAACAATAAGACAAAATAATTTTAAAAAAATATTAAAAAATTAGGCCCTTTGAAAAACGGGCCCTGTACAGAAGATTTTCTTACACACCTACCCGGCACGACCCTGCTAGTGATAAGTGATGAGACATGATAAAAAAGATTGAAGATAACGCACCCATAACGAGTAAGACTTGTAATGACATCATCTCTTTTATCTCTCTAAAGGTTCTCTACTATCTCGATCTTCTTCTTTCACTGCTATTATTTTAAGCAGTTTTTGAAAAAAAAATGATTGTAGAATGTTTGTAAAATGATTCTTTAGGTCATCTTCTATTCTTGTTTTAAATACATCTTAAGCTTGATTACATTATTAGTTTATATTTTCCCCTATACATCCAATAGTTTGACTAATGCATGACTTGCATGTCCTTTAACACAAAAAAAAAAAAAAGATAAAAGAAATCTACATTATGTTTGGCTGATTTACATTTTAGCTCTATAGAAATAGAAACATAATTGTCCATCATTTTGGGTTTCTTATTAGCTAGCTTTACATAAGTTAAATCGTAAAAGTTACACAATAAATAGTGACAAAAGTACTTATGCAGCAAACATATATGGACGAAGCTTATACTACAAAACTGGGTAACAAACCTAAATCAGTATACACAAAATCACTACAAAAAATGTGTTCAAGAATGACAATTAAAATTGCCCTATTTGATACAAAATTTGTCTTCTTAGGTTATAATGACAATTTTAGTATTGCCCTCATGTTGCTGTGACGACCCGACTCGCTTAAATCGGCGCGGAAGAAACCGACGAGTCGAATAGTCAGAACTAACAACTCAAATACCTAAAAATTTAAAACAAAACCTCAAAGTATTATTATTATAACCCAAAAGTACAAATACCCACAAGTTTGTACAAAACTAAACCAAAAGTCAAACTATCAATACTAATAAACGCAACTCCAACCACATGTCAGAGTCTAAAACAAATATATACAAATCACTACTATAGTCCAATACTATCCAAAACCATAGAATAACGAAAATACAACTAAATCAAAGTAGCGGCGCTCGCCCAACCCAAAGCTAAGCAAGAACCTCATCATCAGAATTACCTGAAAAGTAAACAACAGTCCACCATCAGTGGCGAGTAACATAACTGACTCACCCTAACGGGAATATACAAGAACATAGCACAAATCAAATATCCAAAACATAACATCAAACATGCGAAAATCATACCAACATACAGACTCGACTCAACTAACTTATCCAAACTTATATTTGGCGCAATCATTCATAAACTAGACCGGACTACGCTCGTACGAACGCTTCTTACGCGATCGAACTTTCCAACTATGCCAGGATTGAGAATCTTACTCTCGCTCCCATGAAACCAATCTTACTGGAAATCCATATCAAAAGACGACATAACGGTAATCACTATCCCAATACCGCGGTCAGGATAGGGGCAACGTCTTAACCCAAGCCTTAGAATCTTACTCTAAGGTTAGGCGTCTAGACACGAAATCAAGCTAATCTTACATTCTTAACTTTTAATCCGAAGTTTACTCACTTAGTTACTTCTTAAGTTGCATCTTACGCCTTGACTTAAGAAAATAACGCGTAAACCAAACATCTTACAACTTCTTATCGATTTCTTTAACTCTTTCTTTAACTTTCTTTGCTTTCTTTAACTTAAAAGACTTAATCAAGAACTTATCAAGACTCATCAAGAACTCATCAAGAACTCAAAGAACTCAACCAAGATTCATAAAGAACTCAATCAAGATTCAAGAACTTCAACCAAGAACTTATCCAACATACATATTCCACACGCATAACTCAAATATAACCATGAAATTACCAACTTACTATCATCCAAAATTCATCAAACTTTAACATAATCAACATGAACTTAATAACAACATAATCAATCATAAAATTTAACATATTCAATCATCAAAATCATCATTAAACCACATAAAATCAGATTTGCAATCATACATGAAAACATGATCAAACTTCAACATAAACTAATCTTATGCATTTAATTCATACTATGAATCATATTACACCAATTAAGTTGAGAAAGCATGTTACCTTATTGAAGATTAACACACAAAATCAACACAAGTTGCAGCCCGGAAATTCGAACCACACGGCCCTACCTCATGGTGTACCCACGACTTCCACACGGCACCCCCTTGGCACGACTTGCACGAACCACCACCACGGCTAGCACGAACAACCACCACGGCCTGCACGAACCACCACCACGGCCTGCATGATCAACCACCACGGTTGCACGAACCACCACCACGAAACACCACACGGTCACCCATGAACCACACGAACCAAGCCCGGAAAAAACCCAAACTAGTGATCTTGGTTGAAACAATTGGGTTTTGATGCTTAAAGATCAATAGACTTTGAATCTTTAAGTTTTAAGATTGGCAATGGTGATAACAATTGTTTGGTGTTTGGATGGATGATGAATCAATTGGGGTTGATGAAGCCAAAAATGGCGTGTGAGGATGAGGCAAATGGAGGGAGTTTGTGTTTTAAACTTTGGATGGCAAGGGATGGCAAATGAGCAAAAGGATGTTTAAGCCTTACTAACCCTCATATATATAGAGGTTAGTTAAGGTGTGAACATGAGGCAAGTGGCAAAATTTGCCGGCCACCAAATACAAGGGCCAACCGGCCTAACAAGAAAAATGGGCCAAAATGGACTTTCGTGTTTATTTGGGCTAATTTACAAAAAGTACATGACTAATCATGCTTAAAATCGATTTAGCCCAAAAAATATTAAATAATTAATTAGAAAATTAAATAATAAAAATTCTAATTAATTAAATAATAATTAAAATAAATAATAATAACTGCAAACAAAATAATTCGAATTAAATCGAAATTATTCACATAAACTAAAATAAATAGTTCAAAAATAAATTTTGAACTATACATAGCATCACATAAATACACATAAACAAATGGCAGAAATACCACAAAATCAGGGTCGTTACAGTTGCCCTTGTAACCCCGTTGTATTAGGTTTCAAAGCCAATTTTAGATGTTTTGCCCTCTTTGAATCAATTTAAAAAGGGCAAACAAAATTGTCATCATTGATCATCAACAAAGGCAATAAATTTTGCTTTTTTTGATTTAAACACTTTATTTATTGTCAAATAGGGCAAAGTTTCAAAAGTCTAAGAGGGCAAAATAATCATATTGTCTTCATTGTTAATATCAATGAGTGCAAAAATAATTGCCCTTGTAAGCATCATTAAGTAAAACAATACTCATATTGCCCTCTTTAATTATGATAAATTGCCATCGTTCTGTGAGTTTTTTTATAGTGAATCTTTGTCTAAAATAAACATTCAATCAATATAAAATAAGTCAACAACAATTATTGTTTTAGAAACCCATACACTTAGCTTATATGTATTGCATTACCGACATGTATTAAAAAGTTTTGGTTCAAACCAAACCCAAGAAATTTCAGTTTGGACCAGATTCAATTACTAAAAGAATATTGTGTATATTAAATTAACAACAATAATACAAAATTTTCAAAATTATTGCACGCATCACTTGCAAAGAAATCTAGTATATCGTTGCAAAGAAAGCTAGTATATAGGAGTGTGTCAACAATACTAGATGCAAGAGTCGTGCTAGGCATTCCTAATTAAAGTATGTTCTTTTAGTCAAATTTAAAGAGTTTTTACTCTTTTCATGTTTTATTAAATCTCACCCTTGCTTCAGAACTCTCCACCTACTAGATGGGAAGATAACTAGTTGGTTTCTGTGTTGAATATGCTTAGAAATTGATTTATTTGGTTTTGAATTGGAATATTGCTCGTAAATTTTTATCCTACGTTTTGTGGTATTATGGTAAAGGTTTCTACCGCAGTAATTTTAGATCTCTCAATTGCTTTGGTGACATTTTGGTAGTTTGTTTTAATGAGTTATTTGTTGAAGGCTAGTGTTGTTTGGCTGACTTACCAGTCATTTCTTCTCGTGCAAGTTGTGGCTAATTGGTTTATGTTTTGTCGCATGAGTGCGTCAAGTTGAGAAGGATCTGGCAATCTAAACTTAAATATTTAAAATACGACATTTTAGTGCCACGTGTCCATCCTTTAACCCTCCTCTTCAAGACACGTCACCTCCCTCACTTACTCATCAACCCACCCATTAATCTCCTCCTAATCAAAACTTGTGCGTCAATTTTTATTTGCATGACTCTTCATTTCAGTTTCTTGCTCCTCAATCGTTGCTCCCCTTCATTATTAATTGTCCTTCATATTCCTGCAATCAGTTTAGGATGACTGTCATAATAATTAGTACAGTTCAGTTTCTCAAATTTAAGACCGCGATGCTCCAATTGATTTGCTCCACTGCGATTTGGGTAAGCTTTTTTTGTCATTATTCTGAGTTTTTTCTCATTCAGTTTGATGTTATTAGTGGATGATGTTCAATTTGCTTTGTTCTGAGTATGATATGAGAGATTTGGGTTTTTTTTTAAAACATTTTGAATTTGTAATTTCTAAAAAAAATAAATAAAATAAGAAATTTAATGATAAATTACCTAATCATCGTTCGAATCTCTTTAACTTTCTTAAATTGCTTGGTTTTTTAATTCATATTTTTTTTATATCTTAATTTAATATTAAATGCATAGTTTTAAACTCTTATTTATGAAGTACATACTCTTAATTTATATGCATGTTCAATTTCTTTATTTGTTTTTATATATGTTGTGCATATGAATAAATGTTTCTTATATATTTGTGGTAAAATATTGTAATTTTTCCCTTACGTAGTCACTTTATAAGTCAAACAAAATTTACGTAGTACAATCACTTTATAAGTCAAACAAAATTTCATGCAAGGCAGGAGGTTAAAACTAGTTAATATTAAAGAAGGGGGTCTTCGAGCAGGCCGGATAAGAAGACTTTAATGTTGTAGAAGAGAATCTTAGCACTGAAAATGATGACTAAAATGCTCTTTTACATATCACTTTAAGAGCATGTTTGGTATGCAATTTTTTGATGTTGAAAATGGATTCAAATACCATTTTACATTACCTTTTGTTTGATATGCTAATTTGGTAACAAAAACCCTTTCCCAATGATAACCATTACCACCATTTTGTTACCCTTCACAACCCTATGAAAACAAAATCCTTATCCTTCTAATCCATTTCCATTCCATTTCCTTAATTATACCAAACAACAAATAATAGTATCACTTATTATTACCCTTTCCCCTTCTAATTTGTTTCCATTCCATTTCTTTTCTTAATCTCATACCAAACACCCCCTAAATGTATTTTTTGCGTTTGTGGTGGATTCGACATGCTTGTAGGTTCTTAAAATCTATTTTTGGACAACTATTATATGCTTCGTTAATCTAGGGCTTTTTTGGTAGTGGATCTGTAAAGGTTCTGACTTTAATATATTGTTTACAACTTATAAGTATGTATGTTTTACTTAAACTCTCACCAAATTACTTAAACCCCTACTTTTGCATACATTAGATAACACCACAAATAGATTAATATATACCACAAATAGATTCAACCATAAGTGACATTGTTTCAAAATGGTCATTTTTATACTACTCAACACCTTTCACAATCCAATAACACCATATCTTTTTTCTATACTAAACAATCAACTTTATACATGATAGAGTATATAACATATTTTAGGGCCTCAACTATTAGCTTAAGCTTTTGGTTGAGATGGTCCTTTAACATGGTATCAGAGCCAACGTGACACAAAGGTCACGGGTTCAAATGTCTCCTCCCTGGCTCTTGCTTCAATTATTAATTTGCGCCGGGTATGATGGGGCCCGTGCTACGTCCACATTTCAAGCCCAAAGGGTCTTTCATGTGAGGGGGAGTGATAGAGTATATAACATATTCATGAGCCTCAATTATTAGCTTAAGCTTTTGATTGAGATGATCCTTTAACAATATCCAAAAAAATTGTTACTAGATTTTTCAATCCATTATCTTGTAAGAAAAGTCCACACCAATGTGTTAGTCCAAACTATTTGTTTCCCTGGCTAATTAGTTAACTCTAAGCTTCTAAAATACTTCGCCAGCCACCACTATTCACAGAAAATAAAAGCACTAGATTCAATGCACCAAATTTGCCATAAATCATAGAACAATTATACATCACATCCAAAGTAACATTACAACCCAACAGTTATTACTCACATCCACAACATACATAACTTTGCGAAGAATTTACATCGTACAATAACTTGGAAAAAAATAGTCAAACAATTACCCATTACATCAAAGTGTTCGACGACGAAGTGTTGGACACGCGTGCATATAGACAACTAGGTTAAAAAAATTAATAAAATTGGAGTACTTAGTTCAAAGCAGCACAGCATTAGAAGGACAAATGGTAGCCATCAACAGACACTATTCAGTATTCAAGACTTTTTTTATAATTAATTAATTTAATTTTTTTTTATGTCTTTTCTTTAAAGTACTCCGTAGAAAAAAGAGTATTACAGTACAATAATTGGATGAGAATCTTCACCTAATGACGGCAAATATAAGTCAGCTTGGAGAGCGATTCTGATTCCACTGGTTCCCACGACACATCGCTAGAAAGTCGCCATTATCTTTGATCTGAATTGCCTTAAATTTTACAAGGGTTATCATAGAATTACTCTCTCATACACCATCTGTAACATAAAGATTTCAACAAATATTTTTTCACGTATTTTGAAGAAGCGATTTGATAGTATAAACGGTCAAATTAATCAAAATAATTTTGATATTAGTAACTTATAATCACATTTTTGCTTGTATTAAAATCATTTTGACTAATTCCTTCGTTTACACCTTTAAATCGCTTCCTTAAAACGCAATGCCTAAAAAAACAAATGGTTAAATCTTTATGTTATTGAGGGGTATATAATTAAAGGTGTCCTTATTTGTGATGTGAAATGGTGATATAGAGGATAGGATGACAATAGAATATTATTGCCAAGTCCACACAAATGAATTCTAATGTCAGGATCTAATGTGTATCAAAATCAATATATACGGATAATAAATATTGAAAAGGTACAATTATGACCAGGTAAACAAATTAACATGAGAAACTTCCAAAAAATGTACCGATCGAGTACAAGAATTCAGAAAAGCTACGGTAATGTAATTAAGGGTTGAGTTCAAAAATTCAAGAAAAGGCAGAGATATATTGATTAGACATACTGGTTGATGATGGTACGGTACCCAAATAACCCGTCAACAAAATGACTAGTACAATTAGGGGTGTAAATGTGTTTAGTAAACTGTTTGACCGATCATTACCGACCGATACCGTATCTGTTTTTGACCGTATTTTTAGTGACCAGATACCGACCGCTACCGAATTCGAATTATACAGATACTGTTTCCGACCCATTTTATGTATACCGAAACCGACCGATACCGACCTCATTTAAGACCGAACCCGTTTTCAACCGGTTTTTATTATACCGAGACCGACCGTTACCGAAACCGTATTGTACCGAACTTATTTTTGACCGGTTTTTGACCGACCGTTTTCGACCGACCGTTTTTGACCGAAATCATATTGTACTAAACATTATCATCACTCATTATCATCCATCATCAACATCATCATCACCATACATAATTGATGTCATCATAATTCCTCACCATGATCAATCACCATCATTGGCCAATATCGTGATCATCACCAATTCACCATCATTATGATCGTCATTGTTATTATCATCCATCATTATTATGATTGGTCGATTGATTATTATGTCATTGACTCACCGTCATTATCATTATTACTATTGTTATATATCATATATATTGCTTTTACAATGATGATGACAAGTTGACAACAATAAATCTCATCCTCATAGCCATTGACATCGTAATGATATACATTGTTATTATAATCGTATCCATCACACTCATCATAAATTGATATGGTTCATTGAGATTAATATTTGATGTCCATTACTTCATATATAATATTTATATTAGTCACTTACTAACGTCGTACTGTTGTTATTCTCATAATTTAGGGGTGGATATAGTTTTTCGATCCCAAGCTTCTAAGCCAAATATTTTGGGCCAACTAACCTAAAATATCAAAATCTGATATGGAGTTTTGAGTTGATTGATCGTATTATGATTTGTGATCGATCGTTTAAGGCTGATAGGTAACGTCCTACATGTGACCTTAACCGACCGATTATGACCCGTATACCGATTTTGACCGACCGATTATAACCTGCATACTGATTTTGACCGATCGATTATGACCAGCTTACCGGTTACGACCTGCAAAAAACCGTTTTTGACCGACCGAATGTGACCTGTTACTGACAACGACCGGACCGATAAGTACCGGACCGAAACCGACCAACACCTGTTTAGGAAAATACTGAATTTGACCGGATACCGAATAAGACCGATTGTTATCGACCGATACCGAAAGGGTTCATATGACCTATTTTTTGACCGGCCGTTTTTGACCGAATCTGTTTTTCACTGACTAGTTTCCGACCGTTTGACCGTTTTTACACCCCTAAGTACAACATGGTTGGACGCTAAGTTCGATTATGTATTGTTTATCATGTTTTGAATCTCACTACACGTATCCCTCAAAAAAAAAAAATCTCACTGTACAGTAAGTTTTTTTAGAGATTATTATACTTTATCATTTAAATGTATGTGTCAGCTAAATTAGACTGAATGATTTGTAGATGGTCTTGCTTAAGGTCTAATATCATTTATCTTGTGAGCTTTTAATTAAAAAACTACGGAATACTTGATAATTTTAAATACTATAAATCTTTAACTTTTTTACATGTGAAATAACTAAAAAATGTTACCATATTATGCACAAAAATTATAATCCTTAACCAAAAAGTTTTCTTATCAGACGGCCACTGACATTATCATTAAAAATAAAATTTAAATTAACACATAACGAGTCAAATAGGTCGAACTAATTTTGTTTAGGATTGCGTTGATATATTTTTCTCAACTGAACTTCCATCTCAAATTCTCAATTAAGCCTTTTTATGTACCAAGTAATTTATACTTTTATAGTGGTCCACTTTCAAATGTCATGCATGCTACGTGCTTTCCTCAGGATTCTTTTTTTTTTTTTTTTTTTCTTTTTTTTTTCTTGACTCTTGTTTAGACTTTATTTAAGAGCCGTAAAGATTTGACCCCTTGTAAGTTTTAACAAATGAAAAACATAGCTAGTCCTTTTTCGCGGACATTAACATATAAATAATACAATTAAACTACAATAACATTATGTTATGTTTGGATATAAGCATTTTATTTCAAAAGATACATTTATGACAAATTCTATTTTGTCATGTAAAAAAATGGAATTGGAATTGAATTTGGATTTGGTCCAATTCCTAACCCAAATTTTTAATAAGTAAATGATGTGAGTTTTAATAAAATCATATAATTTCAAATGTTAAAAACAATTCAAACAAGTAATTTTCATTTGAATTATAACATTTTAATTTCAGAAATTAAATTCATCAATTTGAAATGAATTCATATCCAAGCACTAACTTAATTACTTTGTATTATTGGTGTATTTGTTTGTCCTATGAGAGGGTTGCAGATGGTAAGAAATTCAGCTTGTAACTTCAAGTTCAAACTTACATCCACCGATCCACCAGTGTTTGAGGATTCGATGTATTGCAATATCCAACTCATAGGACAAGGGAACTGTATCCTACCCTTTTGCGGATTACCTGTCGTTTTCCCAGATTAAGATAGTCTACATAAACTCTTATGGGTCCAAAGAAGAAATTCTCAAGGATAGCCATGGAGGTAACATAACCTCCCTCACTCTCAAGGCCATTCTTGATGGGATACGGACTGTACTGCACAATAAGATAACCTAGGGGTGCTTATCGAGCGAGTCGATCTCGAGTTGGGGGTTGCTCGACTCATGCTCGTTAGTTTTCGATTCGAGCTGGAGTCGATAACGAGTTGCTCGTTTAATGTTTTGGCCCTATTAAATTTCAATTTTTTTAAAGAAAAATTAATGATTATGTTGTTTTTTCTTTAGATAAATTATTTAGTCTTAAGGTGTATTAATATATTATATTAAGTGTTAAACAAATTTTTCTTTATTTATTATATTAAATTATTTTCAATGATTTCACATAAAAAATTATTAATTAATCTGTAAATTTATCGAGTTTCGAGCTAATTTGAGCGAGCACGAGCCATATCGAGTCGAGCTTTGACCGAACTCTGACCGAGTCGAGCTCGAGTAGCTCGCAAGCTGCTCAACTCAATAAGCACCCCTAAGATAACTGTTTAGGTGAAATTTCACGGATCTAGGTTATACCTGGTTCTTATAGCCGCAACTAGGTTAGATGTGAAAAATACGAAAAGTGCAGAACAGGAGACACGAAGATGATGACGCAGAAAACCCTATGAATAAGGGAAAAACTGCGGGTGGCTTTGAGTCCACCAATCCACTAATTAAATTTAGATCTTTGATTACAATATGATTCCTGACTCTAATTGGAATGATTGTTTCTTTAGATACTACAATTGAAATAACGAATGAATAATGATTAACCAAGTAATGAACTACGAAGAAAGAACAATAGGAAATGAATAGAACAAATAGCTAATCAGCTGAATGGTGATATCAATAAACTCGTTTGAATGCTCTTGTCTTGCTTTTTTTGAATGAATCCTCCTTCTTCCGTCCTGCCTCTATTTATAAGCGAAGCCTCAAACCGTGATAGTCTCCACACGCCCCTCAGCCCCTTGATAATAGGGAATTGTTGCTTGACTGAGCACCTAGCTAACTCCTACAAAGTAGGCACGCAAGCGAGGGCTTAGCTCTATTACTTGACTAGCAGTTTTATAGAATATTCCTTGGTATATTTGCCTTAACCCACTTCAAAAGCCTTACAACCTGCATCAAGTGTACCTGGACATGAGAGTACCTGGAAAATCTAGGTACGTGGGATTTGACCCAAACAATTGCCCCTGAATCTGGAGCTGAGATGCCCCTGCTGCAAGCCAGATACCGGATTCACCAACCAGCTCCTAGGTCCAGCTGACTCCTCTGGCCACACTCGTATCTTTAGAGACTTAATCATCCTGCAAAACTCATGGGCAGTTAAAGAATCAGAGCCGTTATGGTCACCAATTGCACATAAATACCCCACAACGGTCACAACCACTCTTATTCAAATGTTTTCAAACAGAAAAAAAGGAGAGAGAAAAGAAGGGGGAGAGAGAGAAAAAGAAAGACGAAGCTTTAACTGCATCATCAAGAACTTCGTTGTGCTCAAGAACTTCCAACTGCTGCACGAAGCTCCAACATTGCGTGAATCTTGGACTGGTATGCTCTTACACTTTCTCTCTCTTTCAAATTTCACTACATTTGCTTATTTTCACTTTAATTATGGTTAGAGTCAACCAAGTTGCAAGAAGGGGTCATTCTAGAAAAACTAAAAACCCTAACCTTCCAATCGAAAGGAACATGGGAAAAGCAGATGAAGATGTGCCTTCAAGAATTACACAAAACGACTTTGAGAAATTGATTTTACTGGCCAACTTTCCCAAAAGCTCTCTTCTAGTTGCCCCAGTCCCCGAGGACAAACCCCAACATTGTGATGACGAATTCGTCGTCTTTTACGACTATCCCTTCAAGATTGGGTTTAGGCTCCCCTTTCCCCCTTTAGTGAATTCTGTCTTAGAAATTTTCAATATCAGCCCTGGACAATTGATGCCTCTTGCATGGAGGATCTTGGGGGTCTTAACCAAATTTACCTCAAACTGGCAACCTGAATTCACCTTAGCTAAGTTGAGTGCTTTCTATGAACTGAGGAAGAAAGAGTTAGGCGGAATTACACTGTACAAAAGAAGTGGGGCAGATGACCTAGTTGATGGTCTGGAGGTGAATGATAAAGGATAGAAGAGTGGGTTCTTTTTTGTGGAAAAGTCTTCATTGGGTGAAGCTGGTCAAACCCTGAGAGGTGGATGGAACATTAGAGGTAAGAATTTTAACTTTTGTGCTTTGATTTTAGGACAACAGTGATTAGCTGATTGTTTAATACTTTGCATGCGCTTTAGATCTTCGCCTGGACCTAGTGAGGAGCGACACAGGGAACCTAAAACTGCAAGACAAACTATTTACTATTCCGGTGGAACAGAGGTCATTCTCATATCACCTGGGCGGTTACTCCCACGCTGTTTCTACCACTCATTCTTTTGACTCTTCCATGGCATCAGGTAAGGCTAATTTCAGATACTACATCTGTATGTATTCTTACTGTCATCTTTACCTGTGGTTAATTACCTGCTCTTTTGACATGTGGCAGACAAAGGCAACAAGGTTCTGAGTAGGGAAGAATCCAAGAAGATCCTCCTGAAAAGAAAAATAGGAGGCACTCCTAGCCCCAGTGAGGTCCAGCAAATGCATCAAGTGCTACAGAACGTTGGAGATGGCATTACCTCCACCAAGGGGTCTTCCCTCGCAACTGCTGGGGACAAAGCCCAATGCACACTCACCTTCTTCTCCCTAACTCTTCCCAAGGACTTCTTGGCCAATGAGGGACTGGGCAATGGAATTTGGCCAGATGCCGAGAGGCTCCTGTTCCCAGCTGCTAAGGAGAGACTGAGAGCTTGGGATCCTTCATTGTCCTTTCTCAAGGGATTCAGCACCAACTCCAGGTATGCATTTGGTATGATCGTCAGTCAACGTATGCTAGGTACTTGTGTTTGCTAACGTAGGATTGCTCGGTTTGATTCCCAGGCTTTGCAAAATAGCCTAGCTATCCGCACTCACATGAACACAGCTGACGAGAGGATCAAACGGGCGAATGAAGCCAAGAAGGCAGCTGAGGGCGAAGCCTAGCAACAAAAAGTTAGGGCTGACACTTTGTACAGGGAACGGGAGGAGTCGAGGAAGAAGAAAGAGGAAGAGGTAGCCTACTGGAAGGACATAGCTGCCAAAGTTGAGGATGGCTTCCAGATCCAGGAGGCAGAGATGACGATCCGGGTGAAGGCGTCCATGGCTAACAAGTTCCTGCTAGGCAGGTATATGGGACATGAGGAAGAGCTGAGGGCACTGGTGGATGACTACCTACATATAGGCAGCATCAAAGATTTAGAATCTGAGCAGGCTGCAGATCAAGCTGCGGACCAGGTGCACTCCACTACCGAATCCCAGCCTATCCACCCGGAGTCTAGCCTTAATGTAATCACCGCAGAAGGAGGAAATGCTTCTTAATTATAACCTCTATCTTTTATTACTGTTAGATTAAAACTTTTGCTGATCGTAGTTTGTATTAATTTTACAAAGGGATGGCCCTTTGTTTTTGGTACTTTACGTAGTTAGCTGAACATCTTAGGTAGCTAAGACGTCTTACCTGACATTTTGGTACTTGGGTCCATGCTTCTGAATATCTATGTTCATTGCATGAGACTTACTTTACTTTTCTAGTTGAATTTGTCTGCTTGTGATATCTTTTTGCTTTTTTGCGCGCTTTTGTCACTCTGCTAAATGCCCCTGAGGACTTGCTCTTAGGCTCTGCAAAACATGGGTTAGAAACGACCGTTAGTGTTTTCACCAACGGCCCTCCGATGCTTAAGTCAGTAACCAGTTATTTGAATATTAATAATTAAATGATCAAGATTAAGTTAGCTAGATTTTACAGAATCTACTTTAGAAGTGATATTTTTTGAGGTGGGTAGCATTCCAGCTCCTAGGCACTTCCTTACCATCTGGGGTTACGAGACGATATGCCCCTTTCCCTACTACCTTATGTATTTGGTAAGGACCTTCCCATGTAGCTCTTAGCTTATCTGCGTTAAGTTCTTGAGTGTTTTGGAAGACTTTCCTTAGCACCCAATCACCCTGCTGAAAATATTTTACATGTACTCTTTTGTTGAAACTTGTGGCTACCATTTGTTGGTAGGCAGCCATCTCCCACAATTCCTCCAAGGTGTCCAGGTCATGGGCCAGCTGCAAATTATTCTCTTCTGGTGTCTGCAACCCATATCTGGCAGTAGGGGTGTTGACTTCTACTGGTAACACGGCCTCGCATCCATACACCAGGGAGAAAGGGATTTGGCCTGTTGCTAACCTGGGTGTAGTCCTATTGGCCCATAGGATTGGAGGTAGCTCTTTTCTGCCCACTTACCTTTCCGCGATTTGAGCCGCTTCTTTAAGGAATTGAAAATTATTTTGTTGCTGGACTCTGCTTGCCCATTGGCTTGAGGATATCTAGGTGTTTAATTAACCAAGATGATGTTCCATTTGTCACAGAAGTTGCGTGTTTTGTCACTTATGAACTACGATCCATTGTCACATACGATTTCAGAGGGTACCCCAAACCTGCAAATAATGTTAGTCTATAGAACTTTACAACTTCTTCATCTCTTACCTGTTGATAAGAGTCAGCCTCAATCCATTTCGAAACGTAGTTAGTTAAGGCAAGCATACATACTTTTTGACCAGGTGCAACAGGTTACTTCCCTGCTATATCCATCCCCCATCTCATGAAAGGCCATGGGGTGAGGGTTGGATGTAGGAGTTCTGGGGGTTTATGGGTCATACCTGCATATCTCTGACACTTTTCATACTTTGTCACGTACCTTTTAGTGTCTTCCATCATAGTGGGCCAGTAGTACCCGTAAGTAAGTATTCTGTTGGAGAGGGTTCTCCCAGCTGAATGTGTTCCACACTCACCGTCATGGAAGTCTTGGAGGACCTGCTTCTGGTTGCTCTCTGGTATACACCTCTGCAAGACATTCCGTGTGGATTTATTAAACAATATGCCATCTATGAGTACGTACCTGGAGGCCTTGGCTCTTAGTTTCCTGGCTTATATCTTGTTGTTAGGTAACTCATCACTTTCTACGTAGTTTTTGATTGGGTCTATCCAGCCCGATGTGATGGACGTAGGACCATTGTTATGTGTGTTTTGGATATGGATGGGGTCATGAGGTGTATTAGAGGTATAGAGGTGAAGTCTGTCTTTTTAAGGGCGGATACTAGGTTAGCTAGGGCATCTGCTTGGGTGTTCTGGTCCCTTGGGATCTGAGTGATGGTGAAATCTTGGAATTGGGATGCTATGGATTTAGCTAGCTCAAGGTATTGGGTCATTTTGGAGTCTCTAGCTGCATACTCCCCTTTCAGCTGGCTAGCTACCAGGAGAGAGTCACAAAAGATTTGAAGTCGAGTAGCACCCAGTTCATAAGCTAAGTTCATACCTGCAATAACAGCTTCATATTCGGCTTCATTGTTAGTTGCATTAAATTCAAAACATACCGATTGTACCAATATGTCCCCCCTGTGGTGACTTTAGCACCAGACCTAGACCAGCTCCCCTGAAATTTGATGCTCCATCTACGTATAGGATCCATGTGTTTGATGAGGTTGCGTTCATGGCTATTTCTACTTCTTCGTCAGCTACAGTTTCCAGGTCCAGTGTAAAGTCCGCCATAAAGTCAGCTAATGCTTGGGATTTGATAGCTGTTCTTCGTAGGAACCTAAGGTCGAAGGCGCTCAGCTTCATCGCCCATTTGCTCATCCTACCTGTTAACTCTGGTCTGCGTAGCACATTCTTAATTGGGAAATTAGTTCTTACTAGTATTGGATGAGTTTCAAAGTAGTGCCTCAGTTTTTTGGCAACCATGATTAATCCAAGTACCAATTTTCCATAGTAGTGTATCTAGTTTCAGCGGCTAGCAGGGTTTTGCTAACATAGTAGACTGGCAGCTGCTGGCCATCAGTCTCCCTAGCTAACACCGCACTTACTACCTTTGCGCTGACCGCCAAATACAGCTGCAAGGGCTCACCTTCAGATGGCTTTGACAGTACGGGGGGCTGCATCAAATAATGTTTCAGTTTCTTTGAAGCATTTTCATGTTCCTTTGTCCAGTCAAAACCTTTGTTTTTTCTTACTACATTATAGAAGAGGTGACATTTATCAGATAATTTAGAGATAAATCTATTTAATGCAGCCACTCTCCCTGTCAACTTCTAAACCTCTTTGATATTTCTAAGTGATTGTAAATTCAAGATGGCACGTACCTGGTCTGGGCTAGCTTCGATGCCCCTTTGGGTTACAACATAACCCAGGAACTTACCTGAACCTACCCCGAACGAGCACTTGCTTGGATTGAGCTTCATCTGATATTGCCTGAGGACCTGGAAGGCGTCTTCCATGTGCTGTGTGTGGTCGATAGCTTTTTTGGACTTGGTCAGCATATCATCGATGTATACTTCCATTGTGTCCCCCAGCTGCTTTTCGAACATCCTGTTTAACAGGCGTTAGTACGTGGAACCTGCATTTTTTAAACCAAAGGGCATAACTTTATAGCAGTATATACAGCTATTTGTCATGAAGGTTGTCTTCTCCTGATCGTCCGGGTGCATTAGGATCTGGTTGTATCCAGAATAAGCGTCCATGAAGGTATAGGGAAGGGGTCTTCTGGACAGGCTTTGTTCAAGTCTGTGAAATCAATGCATACTCTCCAGGTGCCATTTTTTTTTACCTACAACCACAACGTTAGCTAGCCATTCGGGATATTTAACCTCTCTAATCTTACCTGTCTTGAGGAGCTTTTGTACTTCCTCATGGATGATTTTGTTCCTTTTCTGGAGCGAATTTTCTTCGTTTTTTTCTGACTGGCTTAGCGTCTGGATCAGCTTGTAGGTAATCACTTCTGGACTGATACCTTTCATGTCTTCATGGCACCACACAAAACAATCTGCATTTTGCTTTAAGCATTCTATGACCTAGTTATGAAGCGGGATGCGTAAGGATGCTCCAATGGGCACTTTTTGATCAGGTTTGTTTTCATCCAACGCCACTTCATGTAGCTGGCAATCGTTTGGTTACAGGGGTGCTGGATGGTTCTGTAATTGATAAATTGATGCTTTCTTTGCTTTCAAAGCTACCTGGTAACACTCCCTGGCTTGCTTTCTGTCACCTTGAACGTTAGCTACCCCCCAAGGGGTAGGAAACTTCAACACTTGGTGATAGGTCGAGGGGATAGCCTTCATCTTATGTATCCAGGGGGTTCCTACAATGACATAATAGGCAGTTTTGCAGTTCAATACATAAAATTTGTGAGTCATATTGATACCTTTTACCCAGGTAGATAGCTGAACTTCTCCTATGGCCCCCATAGTCTCTCGGCTGAAACCTACCAGGATAGTTGACCCTTTGATGATGTCTGATTCCTTCAACCCGATCTCTTCAAATGCATCTCGGAAAATGATGTTTGCAGAGCTGCCATTATCTACCAAGACTCGCCTAACCAAGCAGTTGTTTACCTGCAGGGATATAACTAAGCAATCATGGTGTTCCATACCTGAGGGTATATCCTCCTCGAAGGTGATCGGCATTAGAGCTAGCTCCCTTGCTCCCTTGTCTGGGGGTTGTTGGATGCATTTGGACAGGCTCTTGCTACCCTCTTAGCTGCAGAATACGTTAGTCCAGATATTTCAGAACCACCAGATATTACGTTAAGTACCTTGGATGGAGGTGGTGAGGCAGGTCGATCTGGCTTTCCAGTGGTTTCTTTCCCCTGTTGCTGGCTGTAATACCCCGAAAATTTGGGATATTTTAAAATTTTTATTTATTAATTAAATGTATAATCAATTGACTATTTAATTGATTATTATTTAATTAAATATTATTTTGTGTAGCCATCTAATCATTTTAAGCCTGGCCTTAACTTTTTTTTTATTTTGTCTTGCCAAAACCCGAGCCCAATTGTTTCCTTTGATCCATATATTACGCAGTCCATCCTTTTATTCATTTTCTTTTCTCCTAAATATTTTATTTTATTTTAAGTCCAAAAGGCCCATTTATTTGGACTGTTTTATTTTATTTTCCTCTCTTTTAACTCAATTGGGCCAATGACCCAATCTTTTTCCCCTCTTATAAACTTGGCCGGTCCCCTTTTTGTTTTTGGGCCAATGTTGTTTTTTTTTAATCTAATTAATTAGATATTGTGGATTAATTATATTAATTAAAATAAATAATTTAATCTTTTAAAACCTAGTCCAACTAGTTTGTTGAGCCTCCCAAATTAAGCTCAACTTTTCCCTATTTGTCCCCCTTTTACATGGCCCTCCTTAACAATTTTTAGGGTTGTTGTTTTCTTTTTTTTCTATAAATAGGACCTAACCCTTTCATTTGGTTCCTATCTGCTATTATACTCTTAAACCCTAAAAACTATATTTTTCTCCTCTTTCCCTTCCAAAAAGCCGAACAGCACAAGTTCACCAAGTAGTGAATTATTTTTGTGCCTTGGAAAATTTAGCGATCCGAGGTAACTTTGCTTTCTCTTTTAATTTTGGGATAGATAATCACATAGTTAATTAGGATTGATCATGAAAATTGTAGGATTTTATGTTTGTATTGATTCGAAAATTTCGAGTACATGATGATTTGATTTTTGATTTGTTTTATTATTTTCTTGATTATTTTATGTAGTTTCTTGAAATCTTTAATTGTTGAATAATTACTTGTATGAATTTATTTATTAATCAAATCTCGTTATTTCTTGATGAATTTTTCTTGGAAGTTTCTTTACTGTTTGATTATGAATCATGATTTATTTCGTGGCAAAATTCGTCCTTTTATTGCTTATAAAAATTTAATCTTTTAAACCGGTAAAACTGTCCAGATTTAGTTTACGAATTTATTAATATACTTAATCAAATCGTATGGCTACGAAAGTTTAGGTGGAAGTCAGTAATAGTGTTTTACAGCTTTTGTTAAATTTTCGTAATTTTTAAAGATCGTTTGATATGGCAGAAAAATCCAAAACTGATCTCAGCCTAATCTGATTTGTTAGTTATAAAATCTCTTAAAAATAGTAAACGACATTATTTTTGGACGAAAATTATGCACGTTAAACCTTGAACCTATATTTAACTTCCATTAAAATTTCCAGATTAATCGAGACCTTTAAAGGGTCGTTCTTAATTTAATTCTTTAAAAATCAGATTGTGTAAAATAGTGTAATTAAATTATTAAAACAAGTTATTTCGAATTCTTGGAGGAAGATTAAATCTTGTTTTTCTCTTTGAATGTGTCGAGTGGTTTGAAGAATAAAAAGATGATTTTTTGATCTTGTTTTGTATTCAATCTTGATGATTTTATGTTAAAAACATGATTTTTATTATTGTTGTTTGGTTAATTAATTGAATCTTGTTGATTGTAGTTATTTAAATTAATTGATAAAATTGGTGTTCTTGAGTGAAAAATGTCGAGTGAACAAAGGAATAAAAAAAAATGGAATTTTTATCATGTTTTAAGTAATTTTAGTGATTAATTGATTAATTAAAATAATTTATGAATTTATTTAATTAAAGTTGTTTAACTAGAATTATCGAGTGGCCTAAAAGTATTTAGTCAATTTTTTTGTTTAATTTTGACTTATAATATTTTAGGAATAATTAATTATAAAAGTTGCAGTTAAAGGGATAAGTTGTAACAGGAAGGGGTAGATAATAATATTGTTATTATTATTATTACAATTACACGAGTATTATTATTAATAATATTAATATTACGATTATTATTAGTATTATTATTAATATTAGGAATCAGTAGGGATAAGTTATATAAAATACGATAAGATATTAAAAGGGTAAGAAAGGAAACAGAGTAATAGGAATATGAATTGTTTCGATTTCTGGCTAGGAAAGACTTGGTATTTAAGGTGGCCAATATACGTGCCGCACCTCTCTTTCTTGGGACTTCGAACATTTCATTTCCGATTACGGCCACCTAGTATTTCCCGATATAAGATAAGATATAATATTGAAAGATATAAGATAAGATATAATCTTTGAAATATAAGATAAGATAAGGACGCCCACCTGATGACTCGAGTAGTCAGACTGGGTTAAGTCGAAGCCACTGCTCAATGGGACGAACACACGAGTTCCCCCGCGCAGTTCTGGGTCTTAGGATATGTAGTCTGTTAACATATTCCTTTTATGTTTTGATGATGACATAAACCTCAAACTTAATTACTAATAAGTATCTTTGAGTTCTTGGAGAATTTTAGATCTTGAAGATAAATAAGCATTGAAGATTCAAGTGGAGGTTCGAATCATGAATCAAAGATGGTGCTGTCAATAGGCTGCCAGTTTTGAAGATGTGGCTGCCATCTTGAAGCTGCCGTCTTGAAGATGCCATCATGGATTTTAAAGCTGCCGGTCTTGGACTTCACAAGCTGCCGGTTTTAGGGTTCAAAGCTGCCGGTCTTGGACTTCATATGCTGCCGGTTTATGCTGCCGGTTTTACTTAACAAGCTGCCGGTTTATGCTGCCGGTTTTACTTAACAAGCTGCCGGTTTATGCTGCCGGTTATGAGAAGAACTTCAAGTATTCCAACGAATTACTTGTTGAAGAGAAGAGAATCATCCATGAAGGTTATAATGTAATGTTCTAGGATAAATGTAAGTATATTAATGCATTTGAGTCTGGTTGGAACTTAGTCGTGTCTGTCAGAGGAACTCTAGGTCATGTTCCCAGAGGAACTTGTGTCGAATCTGTTAGTTACTTTAGTCCACGACAGTTGCTAATTTTTAGGGACTGTTTACATCACTCCTTGACTGTTTTAATCAGTTTAAAATGGTCAAAAACTGACTGGATTAGTGCAGCCCATTTTTAGGATTAGTGGGTAGGTATTGTTTGAATTAGTTGGTGGTCAATTTGGTGTCCTTAATTTTAGGATTAAGTTAGTTGTTTTAATTCTGATTTCCTTTTTGTTTTATTAATTCATTTCTGATTTTAGAAATTAATTTAAAGGTTGAGAATTAAAAAAAAGTTTTTTTTCGGAAAAATTAAAAAAGAAAAAACCGGTTTTTAGTTTATTCTGATTTTTTAGGTTATTAATTAAGTTAGTGGGTTGTTTAAGTTAGTCAAAGTTAGTGGTGTGTAAGTGAGAGTGGTGGACGTGTATATGGGGTTATGGGTGGTTATTTAGGCTTCTTCTTCAAGCAATTTTATAACTATTCTTTCTATATATACACATATACAATTCTGATTTAAAATACACACAACAAGAGAGCACACTTTCAGATTTATATTACTTAGAGTTTGTGTCAAAAGTTCCTAAGTTCCAATTCAGTTTTACATGCATTTCAATATACTAGAGTTATTATTTGAGTTGTAATTGAGAGAAAAAGAAAGAGAAGTGTGTGAGAACTTAGAGAAAACAGAGAAGAAAGAGTCGTGAGAAAGAGAAAGAAAAAGAAAGAGAGAAAGAGAATAGAATCGTAAGTTCCTACAGGAACTCACGAGGTCCAGAGAGAAATTTAGGGTTGTAATAGTTTACAAGGCCTATATATAAAAGTGGAGTTTTTCTTCCTTGGGCCAGGAAGTTTTTCTCGTTGAAATTTGACTCTTTATATTTCGTTTTACTCAAAGTTCCTTTAGGTTTTCAATACTGGAAAAATCTGTGCCATAAGTTCCACACAGCAATTCACCCCCCCTCTTGCAGTGTTCCTACAGGAATAACAATTGGTATCAGAGCAGGAACTCAGACCGTTCAAGACACCTTGACGAGAGATCCGGGCAGTATGAACACTTGCGAAAAATTGGAAGAAGGGTACTCATCTCAGAGACCTCCCATGTTTAATGGGAAATTTTATGCATACTGGAAAAATCGCATGGAGATCTACATCAAAGCCGAAAATTATCAGGTATGGAGAGTCGTGGAAGTCGGTGACTATCAGGTAACCAAAACTAATGCTAATAATGAGGTAGTCCCTAAGGAAATTTCTGAATATGAACGTGAAGACTTTGAAAAAATGGAAATTAATGCAAAAGCCATAAAATTGCTTCATTGTGGTCTTGGACCCCATGAACATAATCGTATTATGGGGTGCAAGAGTGCAAAACAAATTTGGGATTTACTACAAATAACTCACGAAGGTACTAATGAAGTTAAAAGGTCTAAAATTGATTTATTGATCTCTAAATATGAAAGGTTCGAGATGATGCCTAAGGAATCTATTCAAGATATGCTTACTCGTTTTACTAACATCATAAATGAGCTTGTTTCCCTTGGAAGAGAAATACCCATTGATGAACAGGTTAGAAAGATCTTAAGGAGTCTACCACAAGACGATAGATGGAGATCTAAAGTAACAGCACTTATGGAATCAAAGGACATGACAAAGTTCAACATTGAACAATTGGCGGGTTCCTTGCTAACTCATGAATTACACCTGGGAACCAGCGGAGAAGGTTCTAAGAACAAGGGGTTAGCATTGAAGGCAGAAGAAAGTGATACTGAAGAAGATGACGAGACTGCTATGCTCGTTAGAAGATTCAAAAGAGCCTTCAACAGAAACCGAAGTTCCTTCAGAAACTCAGGAAAGAAACTGACGAGTTCCAAAAGGGAATTTGGATGTCACAAGTGCGGCTCCACTGATCACTTCATCAAAGAATGTCCACAATGGGAAAATGAGAAAACAAAGTCCAAAGGGAAGGAATCATTTAAGGAAAAGAAGGATTACAACAAAGAAAAATACTACAAGCCTTCGTTTTCCAAAAATGATGTTCGAAAAGCGATGATAGCTGCATGGGGTGATTCTGAATCAGAAGAAGAGGTGGAGGAACAACCTGAAGAGGAAACGGCCCAATTGTGTTTAATGGCAAGATCTGATGTACCAGAGTTCCCACAGGAACTCGACGAGAAGGTAAGCCTAAATCCTTATTATTTAAATTCTCTGCCTAAACAAAAACTTGTTGATTTAGTTATTGAATTTCATAAAAACTGGATGAATGTTAAGAAAGAAAAGAATGAATGTGAAAACGCACTCAAAGTTAGTAGGGAACATAGTGATTGGTTTAAGGGTAATAAAGTTGAAACTGAAAATAGATTCTTTGACCTATTTGATAAAAACAATGTTTTAATGACTAAGGTTAAAAATCTTGAAAAAGAATTAAGCCAAACAACAATGGAACTTAACTGCTATAAGTTGATTAATCTTAGTTTGAAATCTGAAAATTCGAATGAAAGTTCCTCTAGGGTTTCTGATCTGAAGGAACTCAAGACTGATCTGGAAAAGGTAAAATCTGATAATAAGAAATTGACAGAGGAACTTACTGAAATAAAAAGGGATAAAGATAATCAACGAGAAGTTCCACAATGGATTCTGAATGCCCAAGCAAAGAGGACCAAAGGTCTAGGTTTTAATTATAAACAAAAAGGGAGTAATCAGAAAAGGTATGTGGAACTTCCAAGCAGCAAAGTCTGTCTGTTCTACGGGAACTCAGGTCATCTGAAAGACCAGTGTTCCAAGAGGAACAACAGCTTGAATCAGAATCATAGACATGTTAAATGGATTGAAAAAACTTATGATGATATGTCTACAAAGGAACCCAAGGAAACCTGGGTTCCTCAACCTAACCATTAATTATTCTTGCAGGAATTAGTGAGGGGGAACACCACATGGTACCTCGACAGTGGATGTTCCAAGCACATGACCGGAGACAAATCAAACTTTCTCTCACTAGTAGCCTACTCAGGGGGAACTGTGACATTCGGTGACAATCAGAAAGGTAATATTATTGCCGTAGGTAAGGTAGGTAAGTCAAGTTCCCATAGCATAGATAATGTCCTTCTTGTAGATGGTTTGAAGCATAACTTGTTTAGTATTTCACAATTTTGTGATAAAGGAAACTCTGTACATTTTACTAATGAGTGTTGTAGAATCATCAACAATGACACTAATAAAATTATTCTTGAAGGGAAACGCAATGGGAACACATACACTGTGAACCTCGAAGCAATTCCTAAAACTACTCTTACTTGTCTTAGTGTCATTGAGGATGATCCATTACTTTGGCATAAACGAATGGGACATGCTAGCTTTTCTCTACTGGATAAATTAAGAACAAAGGAACTAGTTGTTGGTTTACCAAACATCAAGTTCCAATGTGATAAATTGTGTGATGCATGTGCTAAAGGCAAGCATGTTAGAAGTTCCTTTAAAATCAAAAAGCTCGTGAGCACCACAAAACCATTGGAACTTATTCACATGGATTTGTGTGGGCCCATGAGAGTCCAAAGTAGAAGTGGAAAATTGTATGTCTTAGTCATAGTTGATGATTACTCAAGATTTACTTGGACAATGTTCCTTCATAGCAAAGATGAGACTTTTGAAGAATTTATTTACTTTGCTAAGAAGATACAAAAGTCGAGTGGTTATCAATTAATTCACTTACGATCTGACCATGGTACTGAATTTGAAAATCAAAAGTTTGATGAGTTTTGCAGGGAACATGGCATGGATCATAACTTTTCCGCACCTAGAACACCACAGCAAAATGGTGTTGTGGAGAGGAAAAACAGGACTTTAGAAGACATGGCAAGAACAATGCTCATTGCAAGTGGATTACCTAGGAACTTCTGGGCTGAAGCCGTTAATACGGCATGTTATATAATCAATAGAATCATGTTAAGACCCATCACAAACAAAACTCCCTATGAACTAATGAAAGGAAGAAAACCTAACATTTCTCACTTGAGATCTTTTGGTTGTAAGTGCTTCGTGCACAATAATGGTAAAAGGAACTTAGGGAAGTTTGATGAGAGAAGTGATGAAGCCGTGTTCCTAGGATATGCCACTGATAGTAAAGCATATAGAGTTTATAACAAGAGGACATTAAGTGTCGAGGAAAGTGTACATATTTTATTTGATGAAACTAACCCTTATGTAAATAGTGATACTAACTTTTTGCAGGAACTTGAGGACTTAGAAATAGGCTTGGTTAGAAAGGATCCAGATGAAGAAGAGTTAACATCCAATAATGAAGAAAGAGCAAATATCCAAGAAGAACGACCTCATCTTGAAAGACAAGAAGAGCCAGCTCCTGAAGGAACTCAGGGGGAAGTTCCAGAGACTGAGGGGAACTTAGAAGAAGAGATCAGAGTTCCTGAAGAGACTGTAGAAAGACCAGTTCCAATCAGAGACTTTGAACCAAAACCTTGGAAATATCAGAAGTACCAACCTCTTGATCTTATCATAAGTGATATAGGGAAAGGAACTCAGACCAGAACTCAAATCAGGAACTTCTGTGCCCATAGTGTGTTCCTATCCATCATTGAGCCTCGAAATCACATAGAAGCACTTGAGGACGCAGATTGGATACTAGCCATGCAGGAAGAACTCAATCAGTTTGAAAGGAACAAGGTATGGCACCTTGAACCAAAGCCCAAACACCAAAAGGTAATTGGATTGAAGTGGGTGTTCAGGAACAAGCTAGATGAACATGGCACGATCGTCAGGAACAAGGCCAGGTTAGTTGTAAAAGGATACAATCAACAAGAGGGAATAGATTATGAAGAAACATTTGCTCCGGTAGCAAGGTTAGAAGCTATTAGAATCTTAATTGCTATTGCTTCTTTCATGGATTTTAAATTATATCAAATGGATGTTAAATGTGCTTTTTTAAATGGATTTTTAAATGAGGAAGTTTATGTGGAACAACCTCCTGGTTTTGAAAACTCTAAATTTCCTAACCATATCTACAAGCTTGACAAGGCTCTTTATGGGTTGATGCAAGCTCCTAGAGCATGGTATGAGAGGTTGTCCAAGTTCCTTTTGGAAAATGAATTTAAAAGAGGAAAAGTTGATAAAACTTTATTTCTAAAATCCAAAGGAACTGATCTTCTCATTGTCCAAATCTAAAGGACAATGTAGAAAAAGGTCTGATAAAACTTGAATTTTGTCAAACTGAAGATCAAATTGCTGACATATTAACTAAGCCATTGAATAGAGAAAGATATGAGAAATTACGGATGGAACTTGGGATGATCAAATTAAAGTAATTTGCTAAGAAGTTCCTCCAGGTACGTCAACTCAATTATTAAAGCTCCTAGAATAATTTTCATTGCAATTATGGTGCGAAAGCATGTTCCTGATGGAATTTGGGATTTATACTCGTAAATGTCTATCAATATTACTCTTATTTTCATGATTGCTATTTGGATGATAAATTAAATGTGTGCATCAATATGTTCCTATGGTTTTTATTTTATTTCTTTCTTCTTTTTATATAAATTAATTTATTCCTCAAATTAATTTATTTTCATTTTATTTTCCACAAATTAATTTATTTTTCCACAAATTAATTTTATTTTCCACAAATTATTTTTCTTTTGTAGCTAAAGAAATCTACCCATTAGGAGAGTCAATTTAGAAGAGTCATCATGTTCAAAATTTTATAACTGATTAATTCAACCTTGTTTAAACCTCTATCTAAAAATAAGGAGAGTAAATGGGAGAATGTTTTACTAGCTAAACAAATTACTCTTATTCTCCTCAAGCCATCCACCTATTCCTCTCTCTCTCACTCACGTCATTTTCTATCTATCTCCAAAACCACATTCATTTTATCCATTTTTTAAATTAAAAAAAAAAAAAAAAAAAAACTTCATGAACCTTCAATTATTTTTCCTCTACTACCAACTCTTCCAATCAAACCCAAAGAACCTACACAACAAGATCAAAACCCTAGCATCATCTAAGGGGGAATCCCAGCAAAGAAAAGAAGTAGATGATTCAACTATTAAGCTTTAATGTTCTACTCGAGATGTACGGGAATTGAAATTAGGGATGAAAAAAAAACAAGGAACAATGTATTTAAAGATCAACCCTTGATGAATTGAAGTTGGGTTTGTTGGACAAAAAAAAAAAAAAAAACAAAAAAAAAAAAAAAAAAAAAGGAAAAAGGAGAGGTCCATACTGTGAATTTAGATGTTGATGATGATAGGAGTGTAGTAAAATTACTTGTTCTTAGTGCTGAAAATTCTGAAGGAACTTGAGCTGTTAAAGGACTATTAAGAAGATATTGAGGGGAAAACATTCATTTTAAGATAGCCTTTGAGTGGCATGATTACTACTTCGTAGAAAGGGAATGAATGAAATCATAGGGTGCCTCCAAGAGCTAACGTTGTTGCTGGCACTTCACCTGATGATACTACAGGAACTTCTGGAGCATCTGCTAATGTTCCCCCCACGAAAGTTCCTGATGATGCTTAACCTGCCACCTAGCCTCTTCTTACCTCATTTACATTAATTCTTTTGCACTCACTTCGTTTTGGTTATAATTTATGAACATGGTTTAGGTTTTATTTTATTTTGTTCTTTGACATTTTCTTTCTTTCTTTTGAGTCTTAGTAGTCGGGTAGTCGCTACTTTCTATTTTTCTTCTGTCCTTGGAACATATATATATATATATATGCTATATTTTGCAATTTCATCCTTGATGCTCTTATGATGACTAATATTGCTAGATTGCTACTTGAGTTATTTTCTTATTCTAGAGATCAGGTATTTGCCATTACTGGTTTAATGGTGCTGTGATGAAAAATGTTTGAGGCGTGATGATTTTGATTTTGATGATGCCAAAAGGGGGAAGAATAATTGGCAAACCAACTTTATTCTTTTTCGTCTTATTTTTCACCTTATTCTCATATGAAATGAAGTTCCTAACTTGTGAATAATTTACTAACTTGTGAATAGTTAACTAACTTTCTTGATTCCATGTGGAGTTAAGATGTATATAACTTTGGTAGTATAATTTAGTTCTTAAATAAAAAAAAACAAAAAAAAATAATTAATTAAAAAATCCTTTTTTCAACGAGTATATTTGTTTTAGTTTTCAATTAAGTTTGCCTTGGGTTTGTCATCATCAAAAAGGGGGAAATTGTTAACATATTCCTTTTATGTTTTGATGATGACATAAACCTCAAACTTAATTACTAATAAGTATCTTTGAGTTCTTGGAGAATTTTAGATCTTGAAGATAAATAAGCATTGAAGATTCAAGTGGAGGTTCGAATCATGAATCAAAGATGGTGCTGTCAATAGGCTGCCAGTTTTGAAGATGTGGCTGCCATCTTGAAGCTGCCGTCTTGAAGATGCCATCATGGATTTTAAAGCTGCCGGTCTTGGACTTCACAAGCTGCCGGTTTTAGGGTTCAAAGCTGCCGGTCTTGGACTTCATATGCTGCCGGTTTATGCTGCCGGTTTTACTTAACAAGCTGCCGGTTTATGCTGCCGATTTTACTTAACAAGCTGCCGGTTTATGCTGCCGGTTATGAGAAGAACTTCAAGTATTCCAACGAATTACTTGTTGAAGAGAAGAGAATCATCCATGAAGGTTATAATGTAATGTTCTAGGATAAATGTAAGTATATTAATGCATTTGAGTCTGGTTGGAACTTAGTCGTGTCTGTCAGAGGAACTCTAGGTCATGTTCCCAGAGGAACTTGTGTCGAATCTGTTAGTTACTTTAGTCCACGACAGTTGCTAATTTTTAGGGACTGTTTACATCACTCCTTGACTGTTTTAATCAGTTTAAAATGGTCAAAAACTGACTGGATTAGTGCAGCCCATTTTTAGGATTAGTGGGTAGGTATTGTTTGAATTAGTTGGTGGTCAATTTGGTGTCCTTAATTTTAGGATTAAGTTAGTTGTTTTAATTCTGATTTCCTTTTTGTTTTATTAATTCATTTCTGATTTTAGAAATTAATTTAAAGGTTGAGAATTAAAAAAAAGTTTTTTTTCGGAAAAATTAAAAAAGAAAAAACCGGTTTTTAGTTTATTCTGATTTTTTAGGTTATTAATTAAGTTAGTGGGTTGTTTAAGTTAGTCAAAGTTAGTGGTGTGTAAGTGAGAGTGGTGGACGTGTATATGGGGTTATGGGTGGTTATTTAGGCTTCTTCTTCAAGCAATTTTATAACTATTCTTTCTATATATACACATATACAATTCTGATTTAAAATACACACAACAAGAGAGCACACTTTCAGATTTATATTACTTAGAGTTTGTGTCAAAAGTTCCTAAGTTCCAATTCAGTTTTACATGCATTTCAATATACTAGAGTTATTATTTGAGTTGTAATTGAGAGAAAAAGAAAGAGAAGTGTGTGAGAACTTAGAGAAAACAGAGAAGAAAGAGTCGTGAGAAAGAGAAAGAAAAAGAAAGAGAGAAAGAGAATAGAATCGTAAGTTCCTACAGGAACTCACGAGGTCCAGAGAGAAATTTAGGGTTGTAATAGTTTACAAGGCCTATATATAAAAGTGGAGTTTTTCTTCCTTGGGCCAGGAAGTTTTTCTCGTTGAAATTTGACTCTTTATATTTCGTTTTACTCAAAGTTCCTTTAGGTTTTCAATACTGGAAAAATCTGTGCCATAAGTTCCACACAGCAATTCACCCCCCCTCTTGCAGTGTTCCTACAGGAATAACATAGTCGTCTAGTAGTAATACACGAGCTGCTATTAGGGGTTATGGCCATAGCTTAGGCTTAGTGGTGCAAACGAGATCCGCTACGGGTTGGGTACACGAGCCCACCCCGGCATGTTCTAGGAAAGTTGTGGTGCAAACGGGATCCACAACGAGTTATAGTGACCGGTCCATCGAAAGATAAGAATGATATGAAATGATACGATATGATATGAATGATACGAATGATAAGATATGATATGAATGACATGTTCGATAGGATATAGTATAAGTTAATGAATAATATAAGATATGATATACATATTGTAATATGACATAAGATGTATAACATAAGATGTAGGTTATGATTTAAAGGAAATGGGATGATTGGGTTATAAGAGTATAATGTTATAAGGATATGTATCGAGAATAGTATAAGTCTTCCGCTGTGTACTTCTGTATTCGTATGAGATTGTATGTAAGTATGTACGTATGTATGTATGTATGTATGTATGAGTGTATGAGTGTGTTATACGTGTATTTTGTACGTATTCCTAGCCGTATTTTGCAGGTATGATTATATGTATGGTATACGTACATTATACGTAGATTCTACGTATTTTAACCGTATTTCTGCAGGTATTTTTATACGTATTTTGTACATATTTGTATACGTATTTTTGTACGTATTTTTATACGTACCCCGTGTTGACTTCTGTATAGCATGTATTAGGTTTTTGTATGGTTTTCATGCGATATTCTATGATATTATGTGTTTAGCGGTCCCTCGATTAAACGGGACAGCCTAGTTACTCGCCACTGACGGTGGACCCCCCCTTAGTTTCAGGTGAAGGTGCGGCTGATTAATTCGGGCTTCCGCTGGATGGGCTTTTTAGTGGCTGAGGACCTTAGTAAACCTTGGTTACTTAGTAAATTGAATTAGACTTTATGATTATTTCATTTATTTATAATCCCAGCTTGTTGGGACGGTTTTAGAATAACTCATGTAATTACGTTTCTTTTGGGAATTACTCAGATTTTTGGATGATAGTTTAGTTAATTTAATAAAAGTTACTAAATTTTAATCGAACAATCTAATTTATAGTTTAAATTGTTTTGGTAATGATCCGTTGTCGATTTCCCTTCGTAAATCGACATGTTTAAAAAGTCGGGTCGTTACACTGGCGCTTTCCTAGGAGATCTTTTAGGTAGCTTTTCTTCAACAGCCAGGCCACTTCCTTCTTGAGGGCGTTGCACTCATCAGTCTTGTGTCCATGGTCGCCGTGGTACTCGCACCACTTAGATTGGTCTTTAGAGGCATCGGGTTTATCGCTCCTTCTAGGCCATCTTACCTTGCTACCTAGGTCTTTCATTGCGTTCACAACTTCAGTTTCACCTACTGAGAATCCTTGGGATTGGACGCTGGGTAGATCAGGGTTGTCAGATATCCTCTCAGATATGTAGTTAACTTTGTCTCTTATAGGTCCTGGATTCTGGCTCCTTCCTCTGAAGGGGACGGGTGATCGCTGCCTCTGAGGGGCTCTAGCTTGTTCGTCCTCCTCTACACGGATCTCAGCCATCGCTCGTGACCTGACTTCTTCAAAAGTGGAACAGGGGTACCTAGTCAATTCATAATACAACATGGATTTATAATGGAGTCCTCTTCTGAATGATTCTATAGCTGTGGAAGGATCGCAACCTTTGATTGACACCATCTCAGCGCTGAATCTGGCCCAGTACTCGGTGACTGATTCTCCTTGCTTCTGGATCACTTGGTACAAGTCACAACTTTGCTTTTCCATCTTCCTGCTAGTGGCGAATTGCTGGAAAAACTTATTTGCTAGTGCTTGAAAATTTGAAATAGTCCTTGGCTTCAAGTTGATCAGCCATTGTAGCACGGGGCCAGGCAAGGTACCTCAAAAGGATTTGCACATGGCTACCTCCATCTTCTCCCAAGGTATGGGTAATTGCCACATCCTCTATTTATACAGATTCACATGGTCATGAGGGTCAGTAGTCCCATCATATGGTTTGTGCCAGGCAGGGATGTTGAGCTTTTCAGGTAACATGGCTTTAGCTATGTCTTCTGTAAATGGGGAATCAGCATATCCGCCTGAAGTTTCGTAGGTAACAGTTTCCAAGCCTCCTGGCATTCTGGACATGACTTTTAACAACTTTCGATGTTCGGCCATGACTCTTTGATTTTGGGTTTTCACAGATATCATCTCCTTTGCAACGGGGTTACTAGGAGACATGTCCCCAGGAATTCCTGAAATATCTACCTTCGTGTCAGATTCATCTGACAGGTGCATGATGGGTATGTCACTGACAGGTCAACTCGCTTCTTGTTACTCTTCACATATTCCAGCTCTTGGGCTATCTTGCTCAGGTCGCCCTTCAGTGATTCGTTTTCAGCTTTGTATGCTTGGAAACTTTTAGTAGTTTGTTGGAGGAGCTTCTTAAGTTCAAGAAGGCAGGGTCGCTAGATACGGCGCTGCTAGGTGGTGTTCGAGAAGGGGTAATGGAACCTCCAGCCATTTTTTGGGAAGTTTGGGGGATGAGTTTTCATATTCGAGAAACCTAACTGTGGCCCCACGGTGGGCACCAAATTGTTTAGGTGAGATTTCACGGATCTAGGTTATACCTGGTTCTTATTGCCGCAGCTAGGTTAGATGTGAAAAATACGAAAAGTGCAGAACAGGAGACACGAAGATGATGACGCAGAAAACCCTATGAATAAAGGAAAAACTGCGGGTGGCTTTGAATTCACCAATCCACTAATTAAATTTAGATCTCTGATTACAATATGATCCCTGACTCTAATTGGAATGATTGTTTCTTTAGATACTACAATGGAAATAACGAATTAATAATGATTAAACAAGTAATGAACTATGAAGAAAGAACAATAGGAAATGAATAGAACAAATAGCTAATCAGTCGAATGGTGATATCAATAAACTCGTTTGAATGCTCTTGTCTTGCTTTTTTTCGAATGAATCCTCCTTCTTCTTTCCTGCCTCTATTTATAAGCGAGGCTTCAAACCGTGATAGTCTCCACACGCCCCTCAGCCGCTTGATAATAGGGAATTGTTGCTTGACTGAGCACCTAGCTGACTCCTAAAAAGTAGGAACGCAAGCGAGGGCTTAGCTCTATTACTTCACTGGCAGTTTTATAGAATATTCCTTTGTATATTTTCATTGACCCGCTTCCAGAGCCTTCAACCCTGCATCAAGTGTACCTGGACATGAGAGTACCTAGAAAATCCAGCTACGTGGGATTTGACCCAAACAATAACCTATGGCACATCCACATTCTCACCAATAATAGAAGAGCCATTCAGGATCTTGCGAACAACTCTGAGAGCTATACCGAGACAGAAATGTAATCCATCAAATTTTGGATAAACTAAAATTGTTTCATTGTGTTTGTATTAGTCAGTGTCGCTTGGTGGATCTCCTTTATAGGGCCGCCTTTTAGCATTTTGTCAAAAATAAAATAAAATTGATGATGACTACTCGTAACAAACAAAAGGGGACTACACCTAGTTAAGTTATTTTTTTGTGGTTGTACAATAATTGTACTTTATTTGTAATTATATATAGCTTAATTATCCATAAGGGAAGGAGTTTGTGCTTAATGAAAATACTCCATAAAGTTTTTGGGCCATGACACTGAACAGTCAAATTCGGCCTACCACTCTTTGAAGTTTGGAATATATACATTTCAATGTGAACAATAAGTACTGATCGAGTACTGTATTATAACTTCGTTTAACATGTTTATATTGACAATATATACTTCCTCCGTTAAAAAAATAACGCAACAAATCATTTTGCGCGCATTTTAAGGAAGTGATTTAAGGGTGTAGATGAGCAA
Source organism: Salicornia ramosissima (assembly GCA_951394345.1). Classification (NCBI taxonomy): domain Eukaryota; kingdom Viridiplantae; phylum Streptophyta; class Magnoliopsida; order Caryophyllales; family Amaranthaceae; genus Salicornia; species Salicornia ramosissima. The sequence goes on along the minus strand of OX596233.1, from coordinate 18,197,179 downwards.
ATTAATCAAAATAATTTTAACACAAGTAAGAATGATATTATAGGATACTTGTCTTAAAATTACATATATTAATTTGATCGTTTCGACCTTTAAATCTCTTCCTTAAAATACGTGCAAATAAGTTTGTTGCTTTTTTTTAAACGGAGGAAGTAATATATTTGCGTTTACAATCCATCCGTTAATCTATTATACAACCATGTTAGAATAATTGTAAAACCAACATAACGAGTGGTGATAGGCGCATAATGGTTGTTATGGTCGATTTTACCCAATCTAAGTACAGGTTGAAAGCTGAGAAGCAAGTTAAGCCGAGAAGCAGAGGCTCAGGATCACGATGGAAAATTCTAGAAGAAGGAACAAGTTTGAAATTGAAGCAAAGGAACGAGTAAAAGGCCAGCTTGCATAGGGAAGACGTGTGCTGATGTGGCATGAAGAAGTCATCATTCCATGGTCTCACGCATCCCAAGAAAATAGGGAGTGGTTCCTATTATGGTGGAACGGCTAGCTTAGGATTTTTTGGTAGTTAAATAAGAGAAGAAAACCGATTGTAGGACAGATTATTATGACTCATTAGCTTACGTATTATTCGAGAGAAAAAAGTTCATCATATTATTCATTCTTATTCGAGCATTATCTCACAACCATTGTAACCGGAAAAGAGAAGCAATTATCATTCAGTTAGTGGATTGGTAGACTCAAAGCTACCCGCAGTTTTCCCTCTGTTTCTAGATTTCTGCGTCATCATTCTCTCGTGTCGCCTTCGTTCCCATTTATTTTGATTCGCACCTCGTTATTTTTCCATTGATACGTCACTCAAAGCATTCAAACACGTATTCGACTTATCACAATCCAGATGTGGTTCGTACTTGCTTAGTCCCATACCTAGGTAGGGATTTCGCATAAACAATGGTTATGTTTTTAATTTGGACAATACATTATAGGGTCATTTTGCGGTTTTCAGTCATCTCTCACTTTCTCTATCTCACTCTTTCTCTCAGCACGAAGAGTGAAATTCAAGTTTAAAAATTCGAAAACTTCATTGAATAATGCATTAGTTGCTGAAATGTTTATTATTTGTAAAAAAAATTATCATTGTATGGTTTATAATTAGAAATTGCGTGGGTGGGAAGAACCGTGGCTTTGGGAAGAAATAAACATCTTCAAATTCTTCAACAAGGAATGTAATAATGTAAGTTAGAGTAAAGTTAGAGATGGTAATGTATAAATTTTGCAAAATGTTTGGCTGCTATATGAATTGTTGTTGGATTTTTAAAGTTTGATTAAGGCTCTGTTCTTTAGGCTTGATCTGATCTGATATGATATGAACTGATCTGATTAGGTGGGGTAATATTTTGTGAGAGTATACAATTAAAACAAAGCTGAATTAATCTGATCTGATCTGATTACTGTAGCTTTTAAGTCTAAAAGAATAGGGCCTAAGGTAATGTATAAACCTATAAATTTTGGTGGTTGAATTAATTTTGCAAAATAACATGTTTTGATATAATTTCAATTGCTATATATATGATTTATACTTTTTGCTGCAAATTGGAATTTAGCTTTGTTTTAATGGAGGTCATAATTAGGTTAAAATTGATTAGTTTTAACATGGCGGGAAATTTTTGGACTGATTGTTGTTGCATATTTGATGCAAGGGTATATGATTATATAAAGATTGAGTTGGGATGCTAAAGCAGGTATTTTTTTGTTGGTTTATGGTTTTGTTTGCTTGCTGATTTATGGAGATTTCTTTGCTGATTTATGGCTTTATTGCAAAGAGTGTAGTTGTTTTTATAGGATTTTGAGTGTTCGACCCTAAAAGTAATTTGAGAGGGAGGGATTACATGTCACTTTGAGAACATCATTTCAAATAGAAAGTGTACCATCCATCTAAAAATTCATCATTACTACATTTATTGAAGAGCTGATCAAATCAAATGAATATATTATTATATATCAAATAGAGTACTATCATATCTAATATAATAAGGGTACTATCTCAAACTGTAGTGAAAATAAAATGAACTTAATTGGACGAACAACTTTATAAAAAAACAGTCCTATTAACTAGACTTTTCATTTTTTGTAATACAAGTTCATAGGTCTTAAGGAAGAAGGTTCCTGTTGTGATTGAAAATGTATGCAATACAAGTTCCTAAGTTGGAACAAGCATAGAGAAACTTTTGAGTTGAATCAAATAAATAAAGAAGTTCGAGAGAAAGAATTTAATTGGAGAAGTGTTACTAAACCAAGAAACTTGAAGGAGTATTCAAGTATTCAAGGGAGATCAAAAGGAGAAGAGAAAAGTTTCTATGTGAGAATGCAACTCAAAGAGGTACTAAGTTGAAGCCTTGCAAACAGAAGACATGAAGAAGCATAATAAAGCTAGCAAGCTAAATCGAAGTTCTTAAACAACATGAGTTAATTTCATGTAAAGAAACAACACAAAGTTCCTATACCGGAGCATGGTAACACAGTTCCAGAGGTGGAGCAACAATGGAAAACAGTGAAGATTCAGGTCAAGTTCCAGAGGCAGAAAAGGTCTGATCTATACTGAAGTTCCAAGAGAAAAGAGAATCAAGATTTTTAGAGTTGGAGCATCTTGAAGGTGAGAAGAAACTAGAAAATTAAGAGTTTAATTTTCTAAGACTTTTGTATATATGTTGAGTCATGAGTCTGACTGGAACACGAGTTAAATAAAAACATAAATAGGTATCAATTTCTCTTTTCCTTACAAACCCTTTATTTTATTAATATTAATAAATAATTCTAGGGAAGATGCTGAGCTTTTATATTTGTATTTGAAAAAAGTTTGAGTTAAAATCTCTGAAGTAGATGGAGATTTATATTTATATACTAATCCTTGATCATAATTTCCGGTATGAATACTACGACCAACCCGAAACTTGTGATTAATAGTAAAACATCGATTCGGAAAGAACACCAACAGCGAAAGCACTCTGCTGGGCCGACACTGACACTAAGAGCCGAAAGCTAGGGGAGCGAATGGGATTAGATGAGTCCGTTTCCTAGCGGAACTGGAGTCTAGTTCCTAGAGAAACTTGAGTCTGTCAGTAGCTTTAATGAGTCCACAAATTTAATAGGTTAAATAAATTAAATATTCATCTTAATAAATATTTAATTTAGGTATTCAAAGAGATTAGTAAAACTGAATAAGTTGTTGAGTCCTTGTTTTTAGGAGTTTGTAACCACTTTGTTTGATTAAGTATGGCATAGGTTGTTAGCATGTTTTTAGGACATGTTTGGTTTGTTAAATTACTGGTTTTTCTAAGAGTAAAACGTGCAAGTTGAAGTATAAAGACTGAAATTAGTGTTATTGCTGACTAAGCATGGTTTTAGGAGTGCATGGGAAAATGGCGGAGTCATACAGGGGAATAATGGGTGGTTTCTTAATTTTGGGAGTTAACTCAGTAATTTAGAGTCAAAAGAAGTCCTAAAAATAAGAAGTAAAAGAATATTGGGATGTGGATGATAGTTAGTGGAAAAGTGGACAACAAGTTAGTATGAAACTACAAGTTCTTGACAGCACTTTGAGTGGGCTTAGTGATGTAGATGATGATTTCTTAGGGAGCACGACCTCAAAGCTTGTAAGTACTGAATGAATCACCATTTCTAAGGTGTGCTAGACTTCATTAATGTGGAGTGTCAAAACATCACATCTTATAGCCACATATTGAGTCGGTCCCACTCAAAGTTCCTATCGAATGTGCCTGATTCTATTCCAAGTTCCAATCAGTTTTATGTTCAACATATTAGAGTTTTATTCTATCAAGAGTCTATAATTTTGAGAAGAGAGAAGAGAGTTTGAGTTAAATCTTCTAATGGGAAATTTGTAAAGGGTTTGAGAGAACTTTTGTAATTGGGGTGAGAATAATATGAGAAAAGTGTGAGAACAGAGAAGAGAAAGAGAAAGATAACAGAGAATAAAAAGAGAAAGAGAAAGAGAAAAGGGAAAAGGGAAAAGAACACTGGAATATAGAGAATAAAGAAGTAAGTTCCTAGAGGAACTTACAGGTCCAGTAGAGTATTATAGGTTGTAACTGAGTTGTTGCCCTATAGTGAAATGTTTTAGAGAAATCCCTAGTGGGTCGAGGTTTTATTTCCAGCTGGGCCCTGGAAAGTTTCCTTGCTAAATCTCTCTTGAATTGTTTCTCTTTATTTACTTTTATGATCTTTAAATTCCGCAAAAATTGACTACTAAGTTCCATACTAAAATTCACCCTCTCTTGTAGTAGTTCATCCAAAATAACAAACCTTCTTTCACATTTTCATATTGTTTATGCCACCCAAACTTATCTTCAAACTTCCTAGGTATGTGCCAAATGCACCATTGATGTCTCAACTAAGACATCTCTATAGCTAAAGCCTTTCTCATTGTAGCCGCTTGATCCGTCAGAATTCCAACTGGGGATTTTCCATCCATGCAATGAATCCAACTATTAAATACCCACTGAAATCTCTTCGTCGTCTCATGTGAAATCAGAGCACAACCAAGCAAATTAGATTCTCCATGGTGATTTACACCAACAAAATTTGTAAATATTGGAAGCTCATACTCATTCGTCAAATAGGTGGTGCCAAAACAAACAACATCTCCAAATTCTTCATAAGCAGCCCAACTACGAGCATCAACCCACATAATATCTTGCATGTGACACGTTGAATCCATTCTAAAAGTGTGGGAAAAAATTTGTTACCTTCAGTCATCTTCTTAAAATAAGCAACCTTGCTTTCGAATCACCCTCATCCATCTTCAACCTCTTTTGCTTAGCAAGTTCGTTCCTCACATCCCTTTTCGACAAACCAATATCATCATAGTCATTCCTCTCTGTCACTATCATATTATGCAGCTGCGCGACACTAAAAGCAGACTTCGAACCTATTCTCAATTTCCTTTTCATGTACTCAGTCAGCACCTCCTTCCTATACTGAAATATATACTTCGACATTGATGGAACATGTGCATGATTCTTATGCACATTTACTGCCCTCTTAATTATTTGCCACTCATTATCACCATTCACACCTGCATATATCATTGCACAACAATTAATCTTCTTTGATGTAACGATTGCTTTCCCAACTTTGACATTAGCATTTGTCACAAAGTTCTTACCAATTGCCTTTCTCTTCCTATTTGGTCTCCCATATCTATCACATGACCATATGCAATTCCTTATAGGTTTTTTTCACACAGTCTTTTCCCCTATAAGTAGACCCTGCTGAACGAACAACCCCAAAACCTTGTTGTGTTCCATATCTCTTATATTACGCTTCAACAGACTCCATATATGGAAACACCATTCTAGGTTTAGGGAAAACCACTAATTCCTTCTTTAAACTAGGCACACTTTCATCACCCAGACCATTCTCATTATCATTATCCAACCCATTTGGAACAACGTTAACATTGTCATCATCATCATCGATATTTTGACTACTAGGACCACCTAATTCATTCTCTTTGATGTTGCATGACTTATTCCTGACTAAAATTTCATCCTAAAAATAAAGCCAAAGGAATTATATTTCCAACCCAAATTATAATCATAATTTCATCTTCAACAACGATTGTAAGTCAAAAAATTAAATCATAAAGAATAAAGGCTATTATAAAAAAATTTCAATCCTCATACAAAGCTCACTACTAAATTTGAATTTATCTTCAATTTTTTTCAAAGTATATACAATTGTAGTTCAATTTCTACTTTACAAAATCCCTAGACTAGGCATCAATTTTACAACAACCAATACTACCCAAGTTTCAGATTTTAAAATACACATTTGGGAATTTCCTCATTTTAAAATACATGCCACGATTTTTTTTCAACTTTAATTTCTTAAAAAAAAATAAACAAGCCACTTTTGGGATTTTCAGCTTCAATTAGTTTAATAATACAAGCCAAATTTTCATATTATATCATCGCCAGCATCAATTTTTCAACGATATACCACAAAATCATCTTCAACATAACATTGCTACTAAAACAAGCATCATAATATAAAAAAATTCAACTACGTTAACAATTTCATTTTTACTTTTAATTATTATGATCAACCTCATAAACTGATGGGGCAAAATGCACCCATTAGCTGTTGGGCCAACCACTTCAAAAGAGGAAGCCCAATCCAGCCATCAACACATAAAAGAGGCACATCACAAGAAAAGCCCACAAGGAAAGCCCACAAAAGATGATTAGGCCCAGACACAAGCCAAAGCCTATACAGGGGACCTGATCACCTAAGTCCACGCTCAAGCACCCACCTGGTCTAGATCACATCTACCAGGTCCGGGGAATAGTAGCCTGGTTCAGATCCTATCTACCAGGTCCAAGGAACGCCTACCAGGTGCAGGGTTACTGACCAGGTCTAGCCTAGCCTACCAGGTCATATTCAACCTACCAGGGGCAGTTTTCTCCTACGTTCTCAAGGTACTATAAATACTCCATGCCATGCACATCCAAAGGTATCCAAAAAATATCAAACGCACCTCAAATTTCTCCCTCATTTTCTCTCTCTACATTCTTACACTTAACTGACTTGAGCGTCGGAGAGTCTTTCCCCGGAACACCTCCGGGGGTAGCTCACGTTTGTTCTTTGTGCAGATCAATGAGCACCTTCACGTGGATTTGAACTAGCTCTCGGCCCATAAATTACATTTACATTGTTGTGACCTAAAAATCACCTCAACAATTTGGCGCTAGAAGGACGGTTCGAGTGCCATATTCAGTTCATTTTTCCACCTCCAAACATCCTTGAATCATGTCTGAGCACGGTGACTCCGGTGACCGTCCGAGCAAACGCCCACAACGCTCGATCCAGAAGAAAAGTGGTAGTGTGCACACGCCTCATGTGGCACAAAGCCACCATAGTGCAAATGCCATGCCAATACCTTCTCAAGTAGAGGAAGCCTTTCGAATTCTTCGTGCAACATCTCTACTGAAGGAGGAAACGGAAATAAGCGAGCCTAGTGCAACCAAACGATTGGAGGATGAGGATGAGCCCTCAGACGAGGACTACTCAGTAGCCCCGTCACGACCATCCTCCTCCGTCGGCACGAAAAGGCCATCCACTTCAAAAGCTCCGTCCAAGGACGACCCAGAACAACCTCGCGTGCGTAGGAAGCTAAACTACTCACGTGGGTCGGGTAGTCAAAAAGTTTCAACCAATAGACATAGATCCACCCCACCTACATCTCTTCCAGGGGGTGGGAAGAAAGTGATTGGGATACGACAAGGGAGGCACGAGACCACCCTAGTTGGTTCTCAACTTCAAATAAAACAAGGGTGCAGGACGAAACAGTCCAAGCAACCCGTGAGGTGGTCAGGAGACCACCTACTGCTCGTGAGACAAAGCACCGTCGTCAGCGGTCTCCATCGCCTCGTACCACTATCGGAGAGGAAGCTAACATGGGGTCTTCCTACCGGACCACAGTGCACGATAGGCTAGGCGTGAGAACGCCAGTACATCAAAGGCTGGGTGCACCAACCTCCATCCAGGATAGGCTGGGAGAGCCAATACCTGTCAGGGATAGGTTGGGCCCAACCTCAGTCGCTAGATCAGGTCTGGAGCCTATCCAACATAGGACTCCAGGACCATCCGCGAGTCTCAGATCAGGTCGGCCACCAAGGCCAGAAATAAGAACCCCCATGAAGTCACCGTTCCACGCTTCGGTCATCTTCGAATCATCTCAAAGGGTGAAGCGACCTGGTCATATTAAATATGACGGGACAGGGGACCCCAACAATCACATTCAGCTTTATGAAGGCCATATGTACCTGGCCCTTGCACAGATGCTACCTGGTGCAAATATTTCCCTACCACCTTGACAGGCCTGGCCCAATCTTGGTTCTAGAGTCTGCCACTAGGTACAATCTATGACTTCACCCAACTCACCGAGCTGTTCACTAGCCATTTCATTAGTGGACGAAGAAGAGAAAAGAGCTTCATGGAGCTCATGAGTGTCAAGCAGAGCAGGGAGGAAAGCCTGCGGGAGTACTTAGCCAGATTCAGCAGGGAGGCCATTGCTGTGTCTCCCCTCAAAACAGACATAGTAATGATGGCCCTAAAACATGGCCTACAACCAGGGTCCTACAGAGACCACCTAGTCAGAGAAAATATCTCCACCCTCACAGAGGCAATGCAGGAGTCCGACAAATTCATTAGGACAGAGGAGTTCAACAAAGGTTTACGAGCTCCCCCTGGTGAAAAGAGAGGACAGCAGGAAAAGAAGGGAGATAAGGGAAAAAGGAGCAAAGGGATCCAAGGAAGAATGACTTTCCACCCTTTGACTCCTACATCCCCCCTGACCGTATCAGTGGCAGAGATTTATGCTGCCCACAAAAATGAAGACAAGTGGCGTAGACCACCTCCCATGAAGACAGTTGGTCGAGAGAGGGACCTGTACTGTGATTTCCATGACTGCCCTGGTCATGCCACAGAAAAGTGCAGGATCCTACGTGACAACATTGAAGACCTGATTAGTAGAGGGTACTTCAAACAATACAAGGACTGGAAGGTCGCTCGAGAAAAAGGAGGCCCTGCTCACGAGAAAAAACGTGACCAAGAGCCAAAGAAGAAAAAGGCTCCAGAGACACCCTACAACATCATAGTGGTTATTGTTGAACCATGTTTGATTTGATGGATGACAAACCAGTTCTCTATACTTGATTGTTATGCATGTTTGTAATTGAACATGTTAATTCAAGTGAGAATTCTTCAAGGCAAATCTGAAGACCTTGAGATACTTGAAGAATCAGAAGTCAAGAGCTTGAAGTCTTTTAATTTTTATACTTCTAGGATCTTCTTGTAAAATAGAATTAGGAAGATATACCTTGTGTCTCTAAGTAAAGAGAAAAAAGATTTAAAGTTTATATCTCGTAAAGAGAACAAGTCAAAAACAAGCTAAGAACAGACAAAGAACAAGCTTGGAACAGTTCTCTTTACTAAATGTAGACTTTGTAGTACTGAGACCACTGTGGGAACAGACCTCAGCATTACGCACGTGCACTTAAGTGATCCGTACCAATTTTCGTGTTTTGAACACTTATGTTGATCAATATTGAAAAATAATATTTCCAAAACATAAGTGATCACTTATGTGGAAAATAATATTTCCAAAACACACTGTGGAAAATTTGTTTGAAAAATATTGATCACTTATGTTTTGGAAATCTGCCAAATTGGTTCACAAAATCAGCTTTGCAATGTAGTTGTTTGGACTCTAGTGTACTTTCCACTACATGTAGTGGAAGGAGACAAAGGTCTGAAATAGATACCATTGCACTTGTGTCAGCTGAGCTTGTTTGCACAATTTAGGCAAGTCTCCGAGCACACTTCTAGGGGACGGTTTTTCCTTGCATATAAAAACAATCTTTGCAAAAACCCTAAAAGACTTTTGCTCTCCCAAGAAAACCAAGTCATATTTTCTGGGAGTCTATCCTTAGAGCAAAACTATCTCCATATCCATCTTTAAGAGAAAAACTTACGGAGATTTAAGTTTGTAATATTTGAACCACTTAGAGGGAAGTGGTTGGGGAGCATTCTGTGAACACTGAGTGAACTGTTAGAGCTAACAGTTGGGGAATTAAGTGTTACAGAGTTGTAGCATTTAATTGAGTGTGTAACCTTGTTATTATTCAGAGTTGATTAATAATATTGGTGAGAGAGTGGAGGACGTAGGCTTGTTTAGAAGTCGAACCTCGTTAAATCCTTGTGTCCCTACTCTTTATTTACTGTTCTATCGATGTTCTCACAAAAAGATAAACAAACCTTGAAAACGATTTAAAAAACACACATACTCAATTCAACCCCCCCCCCCTCTTGAGTATACATTGAACTTACAATTGGTATCAGAGCCCAACTTCTAAAAAGGTTAACTACCTCGAGGAGCAAGAAGATGTCTACTCAAGAATCAAACAGTTCCAGACTCCCCAAGTTCAATGGCACTAACTACTCCTGGTAGAAGAACTGCATGAAAAATCTTATCATTGGGATAGATTATGAATGCTAAATGATTGTTAAAAATGGACCCACGTTCACTCATAAGAAGAATCAGGAAGGGCTCATTGTTCAAAAGTCAGAAGAAGAGTATACAAGTGAAGATTACAAGAAGCTAGAGAAGAATGCAAATGCAATGTCACTTGTTCAACAAGGAATTGCAGAATGTGAGGTAAATCAAATTCTAGCTTGTTCTTCTGCAAAGGAAATATGGGATACACTAGAGCTTGCATATAAAGGTCAAAAATTGACATGCTCATGTCAAAGTATGAGGTCTTTGAGATGACTAGGGAAGAAAACATAAAGGAAATGTTTACAAGGTTCATGACCATTGTAAATGAACTTAAGTCATTAGGGAAGACCTTCTCAAGTGAAGAGCTAGTGAGGAAAATGTTGAGAAGCCTGTCAAGGAAGTGGATGCCCAAGGTAACAGCCATACAAGAAGCAAAGGATCTGACCACACTATCTCTAGAACAACTTATTGGTTCTTTGATGACTCATGAGATATTGGTAGATTCAAAGGCAGAATCTAGTTCAAAAAACAAGGAGATGGTTCTCAAAGCAGAGGAATCTGAGGAAGATGAAGATGATATCAGTCTTATGGCCAGAAGGCTTGAAAAATACCTTAGGACAAAGTCCAAGGGTAAGTTTGCAAAAGGAAGAAACAGTTCTGGACAGTTCAGGAAAACCAGTTCCAATGCTAGTTGCTTTAAATGTGGTGAAGTGGGGCACAGAATCAAGGAGTGTCTAACATGAAAAAATCCCAAGGGAAATCCTGGAGTCCAAGATGAGAAAAAGGTTTTCAAAAGAGCTATGCTAGCTGCAGTTTGGGGAGATTCAGAATCAGAGAATGAGGAAGATGAAGAAGAAGCAAATCTCTGTCTTACTGCTTTCACATGCACAGACCAGTCTGAAGTCTGTTCGGAAGAAAAAGAGGTTCTCTGTCTCATGGCTGGTGGAAGCACTTCAGATGACAGCCAGGTATGTTTTAATGATATAAATGCAAATATGTATAATCTAGATAGAGATGTATTACTTGACTATCTTGAATTCACTATTGATCAATGCATTAGTGTTGGGTTTGCTTACCAGAACAACAAAAAGAAACTTAAAGAAACAGTTCGAGATTATGAAATAAGTGGAGCTAGATCTGCTAAGCTTGAGCTCATATGTGAGGAGCTTAAAGAAAAATTTTCTAAGCTTGAGATAACAGCAGATCAGCAGAAAATAGAGCTTGAGACATTAAACCTCAAATCAATTCCCAAAGAGTATGAGTTTTTTGAAAAAATTGAAACGGGGTTTAATGAGCTCAAGAAACTTCTCACACATAATTCAAACTTTGAACTGTTAAAAGACACATGTACCTTTGGTAAATCCGATGTCATACTTGCATATGACCACCTAATTGAAAAACTTGAAGATTTACACAAAGAACATGGTGATCTTAAGGTTTCTAAGGAAACTAGTTCTCCCACTACCTTTGATGAGGTTTTGGATTTTTTACATGATGAGTGCATAGCTAAGATCTGTCATCTTGAGGCTGAACTCATTCTGTTAAATCAAGAAAACATCAAGAAGACCAGTGATGAACCAGATCTCTCCCTGGTTTCAAGACTACAAGATGAACTTCAGAAAACTAGACTTGATCTGCAATCTTTTGAAAAACATAATGAAGTTCAACTTAAGAGGCTTGAAAACAAGGAAAATGAGCTAACAGTTTGTATGAACCAATTAAACAAAATGTTAGATGCTCAGAAAACCCTAAACATTCTCACATCCCAACCTGGAAATTCTCAAAGGTTTGGTTTAGGGTATTCTGGATCTAGTTCTACAACTATTCTAGGCAGAGACAACACATGGTTGGATGAATTCAAGAAAGGCAAGTATATATTTGCCAAGGATATGCATGTTTGTACCTACTGTGGTAAAAGTGGTCATGTTGCTAACAAATGTTTCACCAAAAAGAAACATGACAAGAAGAACAAAACCTACACCCAACAAGTGTGGGTTAGGAAGGTCAAGATTTAGAATGTTTCAAAGAACAAGGAACCCAAGCTGGTCTGGGTTCCTAAAACTAACCTTTAATTTGCTTGAGCAGGTACGAGTGAAAGGAAAGCCATATTGGTATTTGGACAGTGGTTGCTCAAGACACATGTCTGGGGATAAAGAACAATTCCTTTCACTCATTGTATTCGAGGGAGGGCACGTGACATTTGGTGACAATAGCAAAGGACTTATCAAAGGAGTAGGTAAGGTTGGTAAGTCACTCTCCCAAGAAATTGACAATGTTTATTATGTAGAAGGTTTGAAACATAACCTTTTGAGCATATCTCAACTATGTGACAAGGGAAATAAAGAGAATTTTGAATCAAACACTTGTCACATAGTGAACCCTAAGACAGGGGAACTGGTCTGTGAAGGAACAAGGCATAACAATGTGTATATTACATACTTAAGTCAAATTCCACAGAACAGTGCCCTCTGCCTTAGTGTTGTAGAGGATGACCAATGGCTTTGGCATAAAAGATTAGGACATGTTCGTTAAACTTTGCTCAATAAGTTGAGAACACAAGATTTGGTGATAGGTTTACCTAACATCAAATATGTGGCAGACCAGCTCTGTCAAGAGTGTGCAAAGTGCAAACATGTGAGATCATCTTTTAAACCAAATAAAGTGGTTGGTTCCTCTAGTCCATTTGAACTTGTACACATGGATTTATGTGGACCAATGCGTGTACAAAGTAGAAATGGCTTTAGTTATGTATTTGTCTTAGTTGATGATTACTCTCGTTTCACTTGGACCATATTCTTGAAATACAAAGATGAAACTTTTGATGAATTTGAAATTTTAGTGAAACAGGTCCAGAACAAGATCAATCATCAGTTGGCATCTATCAGATTTGATCATGGATCAGAGTTTGATAATGCTAGCTTCATAACCTATTGTATGGAGCATGGTGTTTCTCACAATTGTTCAGCCCCCAAAACTCCACAACCAAATGGAGTAGTTGAAAGAAAGAATCGCACTCTAGAAGAAATGGCTAGAACCATGCTTCTAGAGAGTAGTCTGTCAAAGAAATTTTGGGCTGATGCTGTGAGTACATCATGCTACATACTCAATAGAGTTATGCTAAGACCAATACTGAGAAAAACACCTTATGAACTTCTAAGGGGTCGAAAACCAAACATTGAACATTTAAGAATATTTGGTTGTAAGTGTTTTGTACACAACAATGGTAAGACCAGTTTGGACAAGTTCGACCCCAGGAGTGATGAAGCTGTTTTTATTGGGTATTCTCCTCATAGCAAGGCATATAAAGTTTTCAACAAAAGAACCTTGTGTGTTGAAGACAGTATCCATATGTTATTTGATGAAACTAACATGTTCAACAAGCCTGTGCAGGTAGATGATGATGAAGGCTTTGATATTGGGATGACAAATTTCACTGGAGCTGAACCAGAGAACACTGCTGAACCAGACCCTCAAACTCCTCCTGAAAACAACAATGGGTCTGGTGCAGCAGAGGTAAATGCTAAACAGGTTGTTGAACTTAGTGACTCTACTGCTTATCCAACTGAAGATGAAGTGGGAGAGAACACTGAAGAAACTGGTCCACCCTCTCAAAATGAAAATAAAATAGGGGGAACCAGTACAGACATTGGTTCTAACTTAGGTGACTCAAATGCTGTAAGAAAGAGTATGTTTAAGAAAAGAAACTCTCACCCTTCTGATCAAATCATTAGTGATTTATCAAAAGGAGTCCAAACTAGAAATTTTGTTTGGAATAATTTATGTGCTTACTTCTCTTTCTTATCTCACATAGAACCAACTGACTATAAGATTGCACTAACTGATCCTAATTGGATCTTGGCCATGCAAGATGAGTTGAACCAGTTTGAAAGAAATCAGGTTTGGCATCTTGAACCAAGAACCAATGAGATGTCAGTTATTGGAACCAAATGGGTCTTCAGAAACAAAATGGATGACTCAGGTACTATAGTCAGAAACAAGGCCAGGCTAATGGTTCAAGGTTTTAACCAACAAGAGGGAATAGATTATGATGAAACCTTTTCTCCAGTAGCCATGCTCGAGGCAATAGGAATCTTAATTGCCTTTGCTACCCACATGAACTTTAAACTCTTTCAAATGGATGTTAAAACTGCTTTTCTAAATGGCTATTTGAAAGAAGATGTATTTGTGGAACAGCCCCCTGGCTTTGAGGATACAGTTTGTCCTGATCATGTTTACAAGCTAGACAAAGCTCTTTATGGCCTCAAACAAGCTCCTCGTGTTTGGTATGAGAGACTCTCTAGTTTTCTAATTGAAAATCATTATGAGAGAGGTTCAGTGGACAAAACTCTATTCTTGAAGAAAAGGGGAACAGATCTGTTAGTGGTCCAGGTATATGTTGATGATATTTTATTTGGGGCTACTAATTCTGTTTTGTGTGATGAGTTTGCAGACCTAATGAAGAGTGAATTTGAGATGAGTATGATGGGAGAACTTGGCTTCTTCCTAGGGCTCCAAATCAAGCAAGTGGATGGTGGAATCATGATCCACCAACAAAAGTATCTCAAGGAGCTGCTCAAGAGATATGGTCTGCAAGATAGCAAGTCCTATGACACACCTATTCCTACCTCTTCTAAACTGAGCCTAGATGAGAAAGGAAAGGATGTTGAGGATAAGCTATACAGAAGTATGATTGGCTCACTTCTCTACTTAATAGCTAGTAGACCAGACATAGTGTTCTCAGTTGGGTTGTGTGCTAGATTTCAAAGCAACCCAAAAGAGTCTCATCTAAAAGCTGTTAAGAGAATTTTTAGGTACTTGAGTGGTACAGAGGACATGTGCTTATGGTATCCAAAGGGAAGTAATTTTGATCTTTTAGGATATACTGATGCTGACTATGCTGGTTTTAGTGTTGACAGGAAGAGCACTTCAGGAATGGCTCACTTCTTAGGTTCTTGTCTCATATCATGGGGATCTAAGAAACAAAATTCAGTGGCCTTATCCACAGCTGAGTCAGAGTACATAGCTGCTGCTTTGTGATGTGCTCAATTGCTTTAGATAAAGACACAACTAAAGGATTTTGGGGTCTGTTCCGGAAGTGTTCCTATATTGTGTGATAACACCAGTGCCATAAACATTTCTAAAAATCCTGTCCAACATTCTAAAACCAAACATATTGAAATCAGACATCATTTTCTCAAAGACAATGTTGAAAAAGGAAATGTGAATCATGAATTTTACAGATCTGAAGAACAATTAGCTGATATTTTCACTAAACTCCTAAGCAGGGAATTGTTTGTCAAACTCCGCAGATTACTTGGTATGGTAAGGATTAGATCCTAGTTCCTTAGGACTTATCTTTCCCTTTTTGGTTATGTTTGACATTTTTTTATCATTAGTGTTCATAAGCAGGGTTGGTTAACTTTTAAATGTCATATATGCAAGTGGTCTCAAAGTTCTTATGTTGATGTTGTTCCAATGTGTGGTATCTCTAAGTTTCCTAACTAAAAGACGCCTCAAGTTTTTAATGAATACAAATCAGCGTCAGACCATCGTTAGACCAGTCCCTTACAACGGTTATATCAGTTTATTGCTGAACCCTCAATTTTGAAATTGAGGATTTAATTGTTCTGACATGTGACCATTGTGGGACGGATGAACAGTGTAAAGTAACTTCCCTCTTATCTCTTGTAATAACTGCCTATTCTCTTCAGTTTTATTTCACAATTTCACATTGATATCTCTCTCTAACCGTCTCTCTCTCTCTCTCTCTCATTGCTCTTCCCTCTCAAACCCTAAGCATCATCAAAAGAATCTCTCTAAAAGAATTCTCAACCACTTTCTCTCTCTCTCATCAATCTACTGAATCAAACGAAAATGGGAAGAAAGAAGAACAAAGCATCAAAGAAGAAAAGCAGTGGACTGAGTCAATCACCAAATTTCACACCTTCTAAGATCGAGAAGGAATCAAGTACTGTTGTGGTTGCTGAACACCACAAAGGAGAAGAAAAGCAGAAAGGGGTCAAGGACCAAGCCACTGAGGAAACAGTTGTTGAATCCAAAGATGAATGTAAGCCTAAGGAGAAAACTACACCGCCACCAAGTCCTAAATCACCACCACCATCTTCACCAAAATCTCCACCACCTCAACCTCAGAAAAATCCATCCCCATCTAACCCATCACCCTCCACATCAAAGAAATCACCATCTCCATCACCTAAACAACCCTCTCCACAGCCTACTACTTCTTCACCTCCACAGAAATCACCATCACCCTCAAAAGCCACAACTCCTCCTCCACCTTCACCACCAAAGTCCAAAACACCACCACCCTCCTCACCAAAAAAATAAAAAAAACCCCATCACCTTCTCCACAAAAGACACCATCACCAACCCCTCAGATCACAGAGAAATAAGTGCCAAGCACTGAGGAGGATGAGGTAGAGAAGGAAAAGAAAGAAGAGAAGGCTGAACACACACATGCAAAGGACATGGATGTTGAAATCACTGGGGTGGTACAGGGGGAAAAAGAGACTGGGAAGAGGACAAGGCCCTTGAGGTCAAGGGTTTGTAAGGATGAAATCAAAAAGGAGCCTGTTGAGGAGGTTCCAGAGGGAAAGAAGGAGGAAAAGAAGAAAAGAATGAAAAGTGTAGCAAAGAAGGGAAAAGCTTCTGAGAGCCCCAAACCTGCAACCAAACTACCAACTAAAAAGAAGAGGAAGGCTGACTCTGCACCTAAAAAGGCCTCAGCCAAGAAGAAAGGTAAGACCATTTCTGAACCACTATTTGAATTAAGTGGTAGGGGTGTTTTATTTGGTTTTGCATGCCCTAAGTCTTGGATGAGTCAACCTTTTCTAGAGGAGTTTAAGGAGGCTATAGAGTTCCAGGGTTGGGAGGGGTTGTTTGACAAAAGGTTGGATGTTTTTGAGAATTTTGTTGAGGAATTTTATTCAAAATTGGGGAAGTTAGACAAAGGGAAGGTCTGGAGTGAGGTCGAAGGGGTAGATATCACTCTGTCAAGGAAAAGTCTAGGGGAGGTACTAGGTGTACTAAGAGGTGGGTTCTGTGACTACTCAAAGGACAACTGGCTTACTATTCCTGAGGTCAGTACAGAACACATACAGACCACTCTCTTTACTAGTTCGCCTACTGATGGGTCTGGCTATGTAATTGGCCAACTAAGGGAACCAGTGATGAGGCTGTTCCATACAGTAGCCTCTAAAATAGTACTACCTAGGGCTCAAGGCAGAATGGATGTAAGAAAAATGGATGCTGTGATTATCTGCTGCCTGTATAAGAAGATCAAGCTGAGTCTCCCTGGTCTCATGCTAGCCCACATGGTTAGGATTCTGGAAAGGTCAAACCACTCTCTACCCTATGGTGCCTGGCTCACTCTGGTTTTCCAATGTAGGAAGGTACATCTGAGTGGTAAGGACAAGAAAATGTTTGTCCTCACCAACCAGATCCTAGGTCAGAAGGGAATGACCTTTGAAGGTGGTCTACTGAAAATGAGGGATGAAGACAGGACCACTAGGGTCAGGAGAACAAGTAGCTCAAGGTCTGAGGAAGGTACTGGGTCCCTGTCCAAACAGGTGTAAACACATGGAGAACTACTGCAACAGATGATGGCTAGTGTGAATGCCCTGTGCACTTGTCTGGATGGACTCCCATGAAGAAAAGCTTGCCTCCTCTTCCAGCATCAAGCCCATGATAACTCAGAGACCAGTTCCCATCATTGCCCAAGTCAAGAAGAAGCAGCAGGAGGAGAGTGCAGAAAAGAAAGATGAGGATTCTACTGAGAATTCTGATAATCATGCTAACTCTGACTCTTCTTAGCTTACCCCCTACCCTACTAACATATCTTTCAAACTATCATTTCTCTGGTCTCCTTGAACAATTACCTATTTTTAGTTTTTGACCATATCTGCCAAATAATTTCTCTGCAGAATGATCTCCTTGTTTGTATAATTAATTAACTTATGTGCAACTTTGACATTTAGGATTGTGAGTTGTAGGTACTCACTTTTGGGACAACATCTCTAGAATGTTGTGTTTATATTATGCTTGTGACTTTACTTGTTGCCTTCTCCTAATTATTGTGCTGTGATTATTTTGTCATTTGATGATGCCAAAAGGGGGAATAGGACAGGTGAAGTTCTTAGTGTCAGGTATAGCAACTTGAACAAGGTTCAGACCTTGTTAGAGATGGCCCAGCTTTATGCCTAGGAGTACTTTGAATTCAGATCAAATGCTCCTATCCATCCCAACTGGAAGAAACTCTTCCAAGTGAATTTAAAATTCTCTTGCTACATTTGATATTGATAAGTCTTGCAGGTTACAGGTCTAATACTAAAAATCAATAATTTATTGAGTAATGTGATAAGTGAATGAACCTTGTAATTAGTCAAATTGTGCTTTAATCTGCTGTGTATTTTCAATTATCTGAGATTATGAATCTGACTACAGGATCGTTGCAAGACCAGTTCCTCTGAACAGTTGTTTTATTCTAAAACAATTGGTTACTGTTCTCAGGGGGAACTTCATGGTTTGTCATCATCAAATAGGGGGAAATTGTTGAACCATGTTTGATTTGATGGATGACAAACCAGTTCTCTATACTTGATTGTTATGCATGTTTGTAATTGAATAGGTTAATTCAAGTGAGAACTCTTCAAGGCAAATCTGAAGACCTTGAGAGACTTGAAGAATCAGAAGTCAAGAGCTTGAAGTCTTTTAATTTTTGTACTTCTAGGATCTTCTTGTAAAATAGACTTAGGAAGATATACCTTGTGTTTCTAAGTAAAGAGCAAAAAGATTTAAAGTTTATATCCAGTAAAGAGAACAAGCCAAAAACAAGCTAAGAATAGACAAAGAACAAGCTTGGAACAGTTCTCTTTACTAGATGTAGACTTTGTAGTACTGAGACCACTGTGGGAACAGACCTCGGCATTACGCACGTGCACTTAAGTGATCCGTACCAATCTTCGTGTTCAAAATTATTTTTGAAAATTTGTTTGAAAAATATTGATCACTTATGTTTTGGAAATCTGCCAAATTGATTCACAAAATCAGCTTTGCAATGTACTTGTTTGGACTCTAGTGTACTTTCCACTACATGTAGTGGAATGAGACAAAGGTCTGAAATAGGTACCTTTGCACTTGTGTCAGCTGAGTTTGTTTGCACAATTTAGGCAAGTCTCCAAGCACACTTCTAGGGGACGGTTTTTCCTTGCATATAAAAACAATCTTTGCAAAAACCCTAAAAGACTTTTGCTCTCCCAAGAAAACCAAGTCATATTTTCTGAGAGTCTATCCTTAGAGCAAAACTATCTCCATATTCATCTTTAAGAGAAAAACTTACGGAGATTTAAGTTTGTAATATTTGAACCACTGAGAGGGAAGTGGTTGAGGAGTGTTCTGTGAACACTGAGTGAACTGTTAGAGCTAACAGTTGGGGAATTAAGTGTTACAGATTTGTAGCATTTAATTGAGTGTGTAACCTTGTTATTATTCAGAGTTGATTAATAATATTGGTGAGAGAGTGGAGGACGTAGGCTTGTGTAGAAGCCGAACCTCGTTAAATCCTTGTGTCCCTACTCTTTATTTACTGTTCTATCGTTGTTCTCACAAAAAGATAAACAAACCTTGAAAATGATTGAAAAAACACACATACTCAATTCAACCCCCCTTCTTGAGTATACATTGAACTTACAGTTATCTTTGGAGACCAGCCTTCCAGCAGCTCCCTACGGGCAGACCTGAGAGCCATGGGATCAGGCAAGACATACCAGGTTAGAGACCTGCCAAATAGTCGGTCATCAGTTCTGCCCACCATTTCATTCGGCCCAGGGGACTGCGAGGGAGTATCCTACCCTCACAATGACCCCTTGAGCTGCTCAGTCCAAATTTCTCATAGTCTGGTGAGAAGAGCCCTGATCGATGGAGGCAGCTCCATTAACATTTTGTATGCTGCGTGCTTCCACAAGATGGCCTAAAGGACAACATGTTAGTCCCCTCCCTTGGTCCAATATCAGGCTTCATGGGTGAGTCAATAGTGCCCAGGGGAGAAATCAACTTACCTGTCAAGCTGGGACAGGAGGATTCTGAAAGAATTTTCATGGTGAGATTCCATGTGATAGATGCACCTTCACCATACAATGCCATTCTGGGCATAACTTTCATGGACCAATTTGAAGGTGTAGCATCCACATTCCATCTATGCTTTAAGTATGTGACTGATGCTAGGGGGGTAACCACCCTCAGGGGATCTCAAGAGGCTGCCAGAAGCTGCAACCTGACCCAAATCAGGCAATCCAGGCCTGAGGAGGTGGCCAGAACCAGAAGGTTGGCTCAGGAATTATCTGAGCTAGTCAAAAACAGCCCCAACAAAGTTCGCCTGACAGGGGAAGAGCAGCCTCAACCAAACAAAATTTTCACCACCAGTCACGATACTACCAGCACATCAATGGAGATAGACCCACACCTAGGCCCAGAAGCCAGGCCAACTGAAGAACAAATCAAGGACCAGGCCATTCAACCCGGTCAAGCCACAGAAGAGATTAAGTTGGAAGAAGGGGCAGGCAAAACTGTTATCATAGGGACAGAGATGAATAGAGAGGAGAGGTGTAATCTGATCACCCTGCTCAGAACAAACTGTGATATCTTTGCCTGTGAGGCCAGCGACATGCCTGGTATAGACACTGGTCTAATCTCCCATCATCTGAGTGTCCTGCCAGTTTCAAAGCCTATCAAGCAAAAGAGAAGGAACTTCTCTCCTCATAAAAACAAGGTTGTCGAGGCAGAGGTCAACAAGCTGGTCAAGGCAGGCTTCATTGAGCCCTGCGCATACCCTGAATGGCTGGCCAATGTGGTCATGGTCAAGAAGTCCAATGGAACATGGAGAATGTGCGTAGACTTCACAGACCTGAACAGGGCCTGCCCTAAAGATTTCTATCCTCTGCCCAGGATAGACCAGCTTCATGGATGCCTACTCCAGGTACCACCAAATTTTCATGCACCCTGCAGACAAGCACAAGACAGCTTTCATCACTAGCTGTGGAGTGTTCAACTATGTCATGATGCCATTCGGCTTGAAGAATGCAGGGGCAACATATCAAAGAATGGTGGACAGGGTCTTCAAAGACCAAAGAGGTAGGAACCTTAAAGTGTACGTTGATGACTCCATCGTCAAAAGCGTACATGCAGCTGATCTTGTCAAGGATCTACAAGAAACTTTTGCCAACTTAAGAAAGCATAATGTAAAACTGAATCCCAAAAAATGTGTATTTGGGGTCAGATCAGGCAAGTTCTTAGGATTCCTGGTGAGCCAACGAGGAATCGATGCAAATCCTGACAAAGTAAAGGCAACCCTAGACCTACCAGAGCCCAAATCAGTCAAAGACATTCAGAGGTTAACTGGTCGAATGGCAGCCCTGTCCAGGTTTATTGCCAAGTCCTCGGAAAAGACCCAGCCTTTCTTCAAGTCCTCAAGGGTAACAAGCAATTCGCCTAGGCGAAGAACAACAAGAAGCCTTCAAGCAATTGAAGAGCTACCTTACGACACTTCCCACTTTCGCCAGGCCTGTACTAGGTGAAGTTCTATACCTGTACATAGTCGTGTGCCAAGCAGCTGTCAATGCAGTGCTCCTTCGAGAGGAAGGAAAAGTCCAGCAACCAATCTACTTTGTGAGTCATGCCCTGGTCCCAACTGAGACCAGGCACCCCCTGATTGAAAATGCAGCTTATGCAGTTGTTCTAGCGACCAGAAGGCTCAGGCCCTACTTCGATGCTCATGAAGTAGTGAAGTAGTGGTCCTCTCAGACATGCCCCTGGAAAAGTCACTAGAGAAACTGGACAGGTCAGGTCGAATATCAAAATGGGCTCTGGAATTGACTGCTTTTGGTATCAAGTTCCAATCTCGACATGCCATCAAGGCGCAGGCCCTAGCTGACTTTCTGGCTGAATGCTCCTATCATGAGGAAGCAATAGAAGCCCCTGGTCCATGGATTGTTTACTCAGATGGCTCATCTCAACAACAAGGATCAGGAGCAGGGGTGGTCATGATCTCACCAGAAGGGGATGTGATTGAGTATGCTTTAAAATTTCAATTCATTGCAACAAACAATGAAGCAGAGTATGAGGCAGCCTTAGCAGGCCTTCAACTATGCTCAACAATGAAAGCCACCAAGGTCCACCTATTCAATGGAGTATATGAGGCAAGGGAACCAGCTGATTGAATATCTGAAAGTGATGAAGGACCGGTCCTCTAAACTAGAGGAATTCGTGGTACAGCTGATCCCAAGGGAAGAAAATGTGCAAGCTGATGCACTAGCAAAGCTGGCCAACTCCACCCTTCAGGAGCTGACCAGGAGGAGTTTTGTGGAGATCTTGCCCACGAAATCAATTGAGCAAATAAAGGAGTGCACCTACCAGGTGGACTCATCAATAAACAGGATGAGTGAAATCATCCACTTCTAAACAACAGGCCAGTTTCCGATTGAAAGGAGCCAGGCCAGAAACACCAAGAGGAAAGCTACCAGGTACACCCTGGTCGATGGGGAACTGTATAGAAAATCTTTCACGGACCAGCCCCTGCTAAAATGTGTTGACACAAATGAAGGAAACTACGTCCTCAGAGAGGTTCATGAGGGAATTTGTGGCCACCATATGGGGAGCAGAACCCTGGCCCACAAAGCCCTCAAAACTGGATATTACTGGCCAACCATGTTAGCAGATGCAAGGGCCCTGGTCAAGAAATGTTCCAAGTGTCAGAAGTTCTCACCCACCATATCACAACCAGAAAACGACCTCTGTCCCATCCTCAACCCTATTCCGTTTGCTCAATGGGGCATGGAACTGCTAGGTCCTTTCCCCAGTGCCCAGGGGGGGAAGAGATGGCTAATAGTAGGTATTGACTACTTCAGCAAATGGATAGAAGCAGAAGGTTTGACCACTATCACAGAGGGCAATGTCAGGTAATTCATCTGGAAGAACATTATAACCAGATATGGAGTACCCAGGTGCATGGTCTTTGATCATGGGAAGCAGTTCGACAACGAACCTCTCAGAGATTACCTCACTCAGTTCCACATCAAATTTGCCTACTCTGCAGTATGTCATCCTCAGTCAAATGGCCAAGCTGAAGCAGCCAATAAACAGATCTTGAATGCTCTA
Source organism: Salicornia ramosissima (assembly GCA_951394345.1). Lineage (NCBI taxonomy): Eukaryota > Viridiplantae > Streptophyta > Magnoliopsida > Caryophyllales > Amaranthaceae > Salicornia > Salicornia ramosissima. The sequence goes on along the minus strand of OX596233.1, from coordinate 18,173,976 downwards.
AAAAAGAGGCTAGATGACAAGAAAGGAAGGTGGTTACGAGAACTCCCCAACACACTATGGTCACTAAGGACCACCTCCATATAATCCACAGGCAGGACACCATTTAATCTTGTCTTTGGAACTGAATCCTTACTGCCTTTGGAAGTAGGAAGCAGCTCTTTAAGAGTCCACCTCTATGAAGCTAAAAACAACGAACAGGTCCTCTCTGAGAACCTGAACCTGCTTGACGAGGTCAGAGAAAAAGCTGCAATCAGATTAGCTGCTTATCAGAACAGGATAAGCAGGTACTACAACAGGAAGGTTAAGAACAGGCCCATCAAAACAGGTGACCTGGTCTTAAGGAAAGCTGCAGCTGTTCAAAAAGATAAAATTCATGGGAAGTTATCAGCAACCTGGGAGGGTCCTTACCAAGTTTATGAAGAGTTGTCCATTTCAACATTTCGTCTAATGGACCTGGAAGGAAATCAACTTTCAAGTATATGGAATGCTGATCAGCTCAAGAAATATTATGCTTAGAATTTTTTCCTAATTACTATTTCCAAAGAACCATTGTAAACATGTACAAATAAATTTCAAATATCAATGACGATTCAAGTTTGCTGCTACAACTCATTGTTCAAGGGAATACCAAAAAGTCCTGGTCTGGTGGGGCAGGTGAAAAAGGCTTGCTCAGCATGCACACCTGGTTCCATTCCTAGCCCAGTCCATGTATTTGTTGTCATAAGGCCAAAGATGCATGCATCAAAAGTTCTGGTCTGGTGGGGGTAGGTGAAAAAGGCTTGCTCAGCAAGCACACCTAGTTCCATTCCTAGCCCAGTCCATGTATTTGTTGGCCTAAGGCCAAAGATGCATGCATCAAAAGTTCTGGTCTAGTGGGGGCAGGTGAAAAAGGCTTGCTCAGCAAGCACACCTGGTCCCATTCATAGCCCAGTCCATGCACTTCTTTGACTCAAAATCATACAAAAGTGCATGCCCTAAACGATCTGGTCCTGGGTAGGGTAGTGCAAAGAGTTTGCCCAACAAACACACTTACCCAAACGCCCTGTCCAGTCCATATGCCTATTTGACCACATGTTATACAAAGGGATATGCCTCTAAACGACCTGGTTCTAGGTAGGGTAGTGCAAAGAGTTTGCCCAGCAAACACACTTACCCAAATGACCTGGCCAGTCCATATGCCTATTTGGCCTCAGGTCATACAAAGGGATATGCTTCAAATGACCTGGTCCTGGGTAGGGTAGTGCAAAGAGTTTACCCAACAAACACACTTACCCAAATACCCTGGCCAGTCCAGGTGTTTATTTGGCCCGTGGTCATACAAAAATACATGCATTCACAAAAAGCAGTAAGCACAAAAATTTGCAAAGCAAATCAACTTACTCAGCCACCTGTTAGAAATTCCTGTAACCCATATCTGGTCAGAAGGTCACTTTGTCACCTTCCAACCGGGGGGAGGGGGGGCAGAGAGTATACACAACATATATATAGCACATATAAATATTAGCAAAGACAAAAATTCTTGCAAAAACCACACATTCATAACAGTCAAATATCAACAAAACATTCAAAAGCAAAATAAAACACATCCACTCCTTGGTGGATGGTAAAATGAGTATCAGAAATATTATACAAATTTGATACAAACAGGGTCGATGACCACCTGGCTCAAAAATGCCCAAGCAGAGGCCAAAAGAAATTGCTCTTACAATAAATGAAGACAATTTAAAGAGAAAAACAAAAACAGCTTAGAGGGCACAAGAGGACACCACCAACATGCTCCATAACAGGTTAGCCAAAAGCATGACCAGATGCGCTAGAACAGGAAGAGGCACTCCCCTGGTTACCAGGTGATCGCCAAAATTCCTAGGCAAGGGGAGAACCCCTACTATCCTAGTGCCCAGGAGCACTCTGATCACCCTCAAGAGCTGGTCTGTCCTGGTCGCCAACTCCATAACCAACCTCAACCTCAATAGTGGGGACATTTGAACTGTGAGCTGCACTGTGGTGGACATCCCCTTATACAGATTGGGCAACAGCAGGTTCAGCAGCTTGAACTTCAGGCTGGGCAGGCTCCTCTGCAATAGCTGGTTGAGCAGGAGAAAGAGTTGGAGCATCCTCAGGTGCTGGAGTAGCAGGTGTACCAAGAGTTAAAGGATTCAAATCTCCTGGATGGAGGAAGGAAGCACTTCACCAGCCAGGGGGATTGAACCCTGGGCAGCTCTGTAGCTCTCCTCCACCACCTCCCAGTCCACATCTAGGTATCTGTGTTTGACACACCTGAAAGCAGACAACCAGACATCAAAGAAATAATCAGTAAACTCCTGGTCAGTCCTAGTCAGGTGAGCCCTAGACTCCAATTCCTCCTCAAGCTCTCCTAGCTGAGTCTTCATTTTCTCTGTGCTGGCCCTAAGGGCCTGAACCTCCTCAGCCTGGGCCTGATTGTTCTCCTCAAGCTCCACCAGCTTCACGTCTTTGCTCCTACCAGCCACTTCCAGGTCCTCAACCCTGGTCTGTAGGTACTCCCTGGTCTGGTCAGCCTGGTTCCTCTCTTCAGCAGCCTAGACTCTGGCCTACTCTATCTGCTCCCTGGCCCCTGCAAGCTACTCCTGAGCCTCTTTCAGCTGATCCAAAGCCTCATCCTTGGCCTTCTCAATGCCACCAATTTTCTCATGGAAAGCCCCAAAGGCCCGGGTCTGCTCACCAAGGATGTCCAGATACTTCTGCTTGGTGGAGAGCACCTCATCCTGTAGGCCACGTACCTTGTCCCCTGCATAGGTCAGATAAGGCAGGCCAAATGTCAATAACTCACTGGCCATAAGCCCATATTTCACCACCTACAAGGAGACAACAATTTACAAGTTTTCGATAAAAAGCACAGCAAACTGATCAAAATAAAAGGAAAGCAAGAAGATTTCATACCAAACCAATCACCCATCTCAGGGTAATCCCAAGGTCTGCCACAGAGTTGGAGGGTCTGTCCTGGGGGCCCAGAGCACGATGCAACATCCCCCTAATGTATCTATCAGAAGACACCCCAGGGGAGCATCGAATCTCCCCTCATCAGGAACAGGGAACTCTGAACTGAATAGGGCTGCCAGCTCTGATGGCAGGTTGTAGGATAGAAGTGTATCATGTGCTGGTGGTGTTGCTGTTTGCTCTGCTGTTGTTGCTGCTGTTTCTGTTGCTATTGTTGTTGCTGTTGTTATTGGGATTGTTGTTGTTGTTACTGTTGTTGTTGGGATTGTTGTTGTTGGGACTGTTGTTGTTGTTGTTGTAACTGTTGTTGTTGTTGTGGTTGCCTGGTTATCAGCTGTGGAGGCACCAAGTGCCTCTAAGATTAACTTCTCTGCCCCCGCAAGGGGGGCAGGGGTAACAGAAGTGTTAGGGCCAGTCATCTCAGTAGACCTCCCACTCCAATTTGAAAGCTAGAAGTAAGAGGGGATGCTAGAAAGCCCTGCCCTATCAGATGGATAGCTCCCCAAAAGGAACTCATCCCCACCAGTAGGAGAGCCCAGGTCCCCTTGAGCCAGGTCATCCTCATAGATGGCCATGGCAGTACGAAGTCCCACTTCCTCTTGGACTCTCCTCCTCCTTCTCAGCCTCAAGGGCTCCTCATCTTCATCATCATCATCGTCATCGTCATCATCAGCAACTGTCATGACCTCCTTCCCCTTCCTGCTCGCCTCCTCATCACCAGGAGACTTGGACCTCTTACCTACTAGGGCCCCACCTTCATTAATAACCAAGGAAGATCCCTGGCGCCTGGTCGCCGCCGCCCTAGCACTCCTTGCCACAGGAGGAGTCAACCCAGTACTCCTCCTAGACCTCCTACCTGGTCCAATCACCAGCCTTGAAGCAATAGAAGAGGGAGCATCAGCATCAGCCTTGGGCCTAGTGGGCAGCCTGCTCGGAGCAGCCCTTACAATCTTAGGGTCAAATGGCACAAACCTGGGAGCAGGACGAAGAGGGAGGCTCTTGTTATTCTCCAGCAGGAAATACTTCATCCTTGCTGGAGGGTCCATAGGGATAACCCTGGAAGGCTTCCCATTCCCATCCACTCCCAGTCTCTCGTAGTCCACCACGACCTGAGCCTCAGCTGCAAAAAACAGGTCAAAAGATGGTGAGACCTAGGATACACCTAAGATGACCCAGGTCAAAATGATCAGGGCTCAAAAAAGCAAGGAAACACAACCAACACTAATTTGAATAAAAAGACCATGCAACAAAAAATGGTTAAAAGAAGATACCTCTGGTCATCTTGCAGCTGAGGTTGCATAAGGCCAGATAGGCCTCATTCCTGATCAGGTCCAGATGGGGAAGCCAGACAACAGGCGTGGCGCTCCCAGTGCTGCTGGTGGAAGGGTAAGCAGCAAACTCCCTAACCACGGCCTGCTCGGTGGCAGTCAGCGTCTCAAAGCCAACCCTCCCTGTGCTCCGAGGCCTGGTCCACTCAGTTCTGGGCAAGTAGACATTGGGGTCACTGCTCTCCAAAGGGACCTCCAGCCACAGAAACTCGTAGTACCAATGCCCCATCTCCTTGGGCTTGGGGTAGGTGGTGGCATATGTTTAGTTGTCCTGCCTCAGGATCTCCACCGTCCACCAGCCTTTAGGCACATTTGACCCCCTGTATGGCTTGAGACTATACATGGTCCTAAAAGCCCTGGAACTCAGAGGAAAACCCCTGAATTCACATACCCATATGAACCCAATCAGCCTCTGTATGGCATTGGGCACCAGCTGCGACAAGCACACGTTCCAGACCCCCAGCACCTCAACTATGAAAGGGTGCAGAGGGAACCTGACTCCAGAGTTCAGGTGGGCAAGAAAGACAAGGATGTGACCTGGTTCAAGATCCCAGGCACAAGATTCAGAAGAAGTGGCAGAGAACCGGTACCCATCCAGGCCGGGGGCTAGGGTCAGAACATTTGCCCTAGTCACCAGGCTGGCCTGGTGTATCTTCCCCAGAAATGTTGTGGAGGGCCTGATATTCATAACCCCAGAGAGAGCCTCGGGATCCTCCCACCTTATCGTGGTCCAACGCCCCTCAGCATCTAAATAATGGTCCCTGTTCACTGGACCTCCAATTCTGGCTTGGACCCTGTGGTCCTCGTTTCTTACAATTAGGGCCCTCCCCTATTCAGGCTCCTTAGGGAGTTCCCTTTCCATCTCTTAAAGCTACTCCGCAATAATGGCGTCACAGCTTACGTCAGAGCCCTCGTCGAAGATCTCATCTCCGGCCTCGTTCAGGGTGATGGAGAAGTCAGAGTTCGAAGGTTACTCAGCCATTTTTTTTTTAAGAAAGAAAGATTGAGTTCTCGAAGAAGCTAAATGGAGGGGAAGGTGAACAGCTCTGAGAATTTGGGAAAGAGAGAGAAGGTAAAGAGAGATTGAGAGTGAAGAAATTTCTGAATGAAATTTTGAAATCCTTCCAACTCCTCTCTTAAATACTGCACTCCTCCTCTTCAGCCCACTAAACACGATGGTGAGTGGCTCAATTAAAGTTGTCATAACTATTGCTCCACGTTTCTCAACTGTAAAAAAAAAATAAGAAAAAAAAAACTCTTCAAATTCAAAAGAAGAAGACCGTTTCAGAGGTCCTGCTACCAGGGCCAGGGCCCACTCAACAAAATCCATAAAAATTCCTCCTTAATTTTTATGGACTTGGGGGGCAAATTGATGGGGCAAAGCACCCATTAGCTTGGGCCAACCACTTCAAAAGAGGAAGCCCAATCCAGCCATCAACACATAAAAGAGGCACATCACAAGAAAAGCCCACAAAAGATGATTAGGCCCAGACACAAGCCAAAGCCTGTACAGGGGACCTGATCACCTAAGTCCACGCTCGAGCACCCACCTGGTCTAGATCACATCTACCAGGTTCGGGGAACAGTAGCCTGGTTCAGATCCTATCTACCAGGTCCAAGGAACACCTACCAGGTCCAGGGTTACTGACCAGGTCCAGCCTAGCCTACCAGGTCATGTTCAACCTACCAAGGGCAGTTTTCTCCTACGTTCTCATGGTACTATAAATACTCCATGCCATGCACATGCAAATGTATCCAAAAAATATCAAGCACACCTCAAATTTCTCCCTCATTTTCTCTCTCTACATTCTTACACTTTACTGGCTTGAGCGTCGGAGAGTCTTTCCCCTGAACACCTTCGGGGGTAGCTCACGTTTGTTCTTTGTGCAGATCAACGAGCACCTTCACGTGGACTTGAACTACCTCTCGACCCATAAATTACATTTACATTGTTATGAACCAAAAATCACCTCAATATAAACTAACCTCAATTAATTCATCGATGCCTCCAACAATTACGAACTTTGAACCACTCCGTTCATTTAAAAATTCTGCCTTTTGCATTTTGTTGTAACTCTTTTCCTAATAAGACTACAAATTATTTCCTCTTTAAATAAATCTAGTAAAACATGTGCCTTTTCATTTAGATATAATAAGTGTATTCATAAAAGTTGTAAGGGGTTTAATAAATCATTAAATGGATTTTATATTATAGATATCATAACTTTGTTAATGGGTATCATATTCTAAATTCATGTCATACGAATGCAATGAATAGATATAATAAAAGTTTTTGCAAATTATGAAATTGCCCTCATATAAATTGTACGAATACATAACAATCATTTATTTATACTCCCGCCATTTTAACATTTACATTTTCTTCTTCTTTCCTCTCTATCCTATATCATGGCTTGTTTATTTAAGATGGAGTATTTTACATGCCAAAAATTACCAATTTTATATAATCTTTTTAAATTCTTATTTGTGAAGAGATGAGGATGAAAATATGTGACAAAATGTACGATAATTACAAACTAGGGATGAAAATATGTGACACTAAAGGCTCGTTTACTTTAGCTGAATATAGCTGAACTGAACTGAACTGAATTGAATTGAACTGAACTGAACTAAACTTAATAGAGCTGAACTGAACTGAATTTAATCTGATGTAAACAAGCCCTAAATTGCAATAATAAACTTAATTTGATGTAAATGGTAAAATTGCCTATTTATTTGACTAGTATTAATTTCAACTTCATTTAGCTCATGACTAGATTAGCCCTTGGTAGGTTTGTTTTAATATTGGACTAGTATTAATTATATTGCCTCTGTCCTAACTCCTAAACATTTTGCAACAAAGTTGTAGAGACTCGTAGACAAAATTTGTTTGTTAGATCATATTATCACTAGTCTAAATTCATTAGACTGCATTTAGCTTTATGTAAATTTATTTATGTTTTTTTCTGTAAATTTATTTATGTTTTTTTCACCTTTCGTAAATGAAAAATAAATCGACATAATAAGGTGTAGAGCTAGTGATGAATACACTATTTTACGAGTTAGGATCCTCTCCATATTCTCCTAAGAAATGGAGAATCCACTTCCTTAATCAATGGTTATAAATTTGTAATGCATTAAGGGGAAAATTGGGTGAGAATTTTGGAATTTTTATATTTATTGTAAATTAAGTGTCATTATCTAAAGTAGAAAATGGAGAGAAGAAAATAGAATTGATCCTAACTCCTATTTTACAGCACCACCTTATTTTGTAGAGGTACAAGTTCAAATTTCACCACTGTCTAATTTGAGTATTTTCTCTTTATCTTTCTCTATAATTGCAAGGATTGGTCGGATATACAAATTAATGACTCGTTAATAATAAGCTGATAACTTCAATTCCTTATCCTATATGGAGTATAAAATCAAGAAATTATAAATACATTTTTTTGGAAAAGAAAGGTAAACAGTGAAATGTTAGGTTGTCTTCCTCTCGAAGAAACAACATGCATGACTTGTTGGTATTTAAAAAATAAGAGAACTTAGAATCCATAAAAGGGTCTATATTGACATGCGTAGGGGCCCAGTATCCGAGAAACACAATATAATTGGCGGATTGATTGGCTTCACTGCACGGTAGACATGAGACGAAGAATAATCACTGAAATCGCGGAGGATGCACCGAATATCATCCATTAAAAGCTGAATTTTCCAAGGACAGCAGAATTCGCCCTTCAAAACATTGATAACAGTAAGGTTATCGCCTTCAATAAAAATCGATGAAAGATTAAACTCCCGAACTAAAAGAAGACCATTGTGGAGAGCCAGGGCTTGAGGCTTCAGCAACCAGGAGGAGGTGTTGCCTAAAAGGAAAGAACAGGCAGCGAGGTAATTCCCTTGAGAGTCTCTAAGAACAACACCAGCGGTTGCGGAGGACACTTTCGAAGAGCTGTCAAAATTTCATTTAACAATACCAGGGGGAACCAACGAACCCACCAAGGCGACGGGGCAGGGGAGGGGATTATAAATACAACTATACGAGCAATTCTTTGCCAAAAAAAAAAGACTATACGAGCAATTAGTACTTTTCTACTCTGTATATGAATTTGAACATTCTTTGAGATAAAAAAATATGCTCCCTCTATCTTTTTTTTTACTTGTTACATTCGTTTTTCACATCTCTCAATTCATAACTTTAAACAAAAATATATGTTACATGTCATTAAAAAAAATATTTGAAAATTACATGTTGAGACGAATTAAATTAGATTTAGGGCTCGTTTACATTAGCTAAATAGAGCTGAACTGAACTGAACAGAACATAATAGAAGTGTATTAATTGAACTAAATAGAGAAGAACTGAACTGAACTGAACTGAATAGAGATGAATTGAACTGAACTGAACTGAACTGAATAATCTGATGTAAACAAGCCCTTATAATGACTACACTATTCTTTATGTATACAAAACTAGAGACAGTCAGAATTTACAAAGAAACGATTATAATTGAATGAATATAACAAGTAAATGTAGACGGGAGTAGATATATTCCATGCCTTACCCTTCAAACTAAAGTTCAAATGCAATCTGGCCACTTTACAATCATCAAAACGCCATGATATCACTTTCACTAGGAATTATGCTGAATGATGATTGATGACCAAATTGACCATAATGCTATGCTATCCAAATGCAACCTCGAGTATTGAATCACCGAGACTTGAGCCATTTGTCCCCCCTTTTCATATTCTCATCTTCCCCCCATATTCTTTAATATTGATTGGCTAGCGATTGCGCATTCCTATGGCATTTTTTTTATTAAGGAAAAAAAAAAAAGAAATAAAGCACCGAAAAGCTCTATTGAAATCTATAAAGATATAGACAAAGAAGGTGCAAAATTTATTGGTAACAAATACTCGCTTTGTATCGATTTAATTGCAACAAATAAGTTACTACAATTTCCTAGTTATTTTTTCTTAAAATAAGATTAGATAAATGTTGAAATGTAAAGTAAAAGAGCGAAAATGATGTGTAAAGAACTTTATGAGAAAGTAAGATTTGAGAAGGTATAATGTTTGTTTAAGTTTAAGTTATGGGTATTTTTATCATTTTAATTTATATATAAAATTTTACCAAATTTAGAATAATATGAATTGTTGCAGTTATTGTGTTACAACCTTATTTAAAAATATTACAGATAAACTGATATGGAGGGAGTAAAATGTAAGACTGTAAGAGAAGACATTCGTCGTGTGTAACCTAAACATTTATGGATATGAATTGTTTCGGCTTGCCACGATGGCAAGCACAAAAATAACAGAAAATTTCTAAGCCTAATAAAATTAGGGTTAGGTAATTATCGGTTACAGATACGCAAGTAAAATGATGACAATTGTCATGGACCATTCAGGGCTAGACCCACTCGTCAGTTTTGACCGGCTTATACTCAAAACCCTAACCAGGTGACATAAACCTATAAGAGCACCAGTCAAACCACTTTTTCAGGTATTTCATTCATAATTCTCTGACTCCATATTTTTGAATAATTTTCTCCCAATCCCTGACTTAAGTATCGATCGGAGGGGCGTTCCCGGATTCCACCCCTGGTTAGCAACATTTCCTTGATTTTCAGGTCAAACCGAGCACTTAAAGTCAACCCAAACACATTTGACCGTATAGTAGAAGTTCTAGATCAGCAACATGAACATTCATGGATATGGAAACATATCCTTTATATCACACCTTATTTATTCATAGATTTTCGTTGGAAGGTACTCCCTCCGTCCCCTTTGTTTGCAACACGGTACAATTGTAACTTTTATAAGAGTTTAGTATTGAGTTGGTATGAAAATTTGTATTTTAGTGTGTAGAGCGGTGGATATGTGGGGTAAGGTAAAATAAAGTAAAGGGGAGTTGTGACGACCACATGTGGACCATATTACTTATTTTAGAATTGTAGCAAATATTTTGGGACATCATAAAAAGGAAATTGTTGCAAAAAAAAAAGGGGGACAGAGGGAGTAGGTAATAAGTCCAATATCCTCTTTTGGGTTGAAAACTGGATTTGTAAAAATAACCTGATTGATGACCTTAATATCAATGTGTCTACTATTCAAAACCCCAAGCTAAGGATCCGTTTATTTTGATGGAATTTTAGGAAATTAATTTTCTTCCATCTTTTAATTTTCCTTTGTTTGATTTGAAAGAGGTGGAAAACAATTTTCCTTAAAGTGAAAAATGTGACATTAAAAAAGGAAAACCATTTTCCTTTTGTAGAAAAGGAATGCCACATTTTCTCTCTCACTCCTTACTTTTCCCTTCTTCAATCATCTCATCCTTCATTTCTAATTAATTTTTATTTCCCTATATAAGTTTTTCTCTAATCAAACAAACAAAGGAAATTTTTTCTTAAATCATTGTTTTCCATTGAAAAGTGTTTTAATTTCCCTAGAAAATGATTTTCCTTTTAAAAACATTTCGTTCCAAACAAATGGAGGTAAAATATTTATCAGGTTATTTTTGAAGGACAATGGAATATTCCTTTGTAAACCCGGTTACTTAATACCATATTTGTGGCATAATTCAAGGTATCCCCTTGCCCGACCTCAATCCCTATCCTTGGACCTTGATGAACCTTATTGGTTTTTTTTTTTTTTTTTGTTGTACCCACCCGGTTCACCCTTTTGGGCTAATCCGGATTCGGAGCGCGTCCCGGGGTTAAGGTTTTAAACTCCTTCCAACGTGCTTGTGGGGGGATCGATATCGAACCGTGGTTCTCCCTACCAAGTCTAGCCCCTGGCACCACTAAACCAAGACAACATTGATTATTGGGTTTTTCTTAAGACGGTCGTTTTACCATAATAACTGCATCATGGCTCGCCCATGGTCTACACGTCTACATAAGTTCCATTGGCTTTAATTTGGATAGTGGACATTAACCCTAAAATTCAAGTCACTTGGCAATTCCCCCATAATGATCTCCAAGTTTGTCATTATTCAATCATTTGGGGCACTCCAATTTCAGGTATATGCTTTGTCATTCAGATACAGAAACCCAGGAACAATTTTTTGTTTTTTTTGTATTGCCCTTTAAATTACTGCCTTGTGGACATAAGTTCAATCTATTCATTGGGTTGCCCCTCTCCCTCCTCGCCCCAATATGAATTCATTTTTGTTAAACCTCTATATCCATAATCATTCATCCACGGTCAAGATATTCTTCATCTTCTGTGAAGCATTTAGAAAGCACGAAACAAACTAATTTTTAAACAAACCCATTTTTCTTCCATCTTTTTCGAAAGAGATAACCTAACAATTATTAATGATTTGCAGGCTAAATATAAATGCCCGTGGAAGATCCATATATTAATAAAAGACATCCGCTCCCTACTTTGGGACTTCGTTTCTACTTCTTTCACTCACATCTGTCGGGATTCGGGAAGCAAATCGCTTTGCGGATTATATAGCTTCTCTGGGACACCTGACCTCTCACAATCTCACATAAATATAGATTCTTTTATAAATGTTAAGTTCTCCTATTTTTTAACTAGTGATAAATCAAAATGTGCTCGAAATTAGCAAGAAAGATGTATTGTACTTAGTACCCGATCCCCATTTAATCTTTGTATAATTGTATGTTGTATGTTATTTTAAACATTGTGTCTTGACTCTTGATTTTATAGTGACACAAAAATATTTCATTTCATTTCAAAACATCTTTTTTAAACATCATTTTAAAAACCTATCCTGCTTGCTGTGACGTTACTGGGTTAGTGGAGTTATAAGTTCAAAAAGTAAACAGGCCATTAAACAAATCCCTTTGAAAAAGCCACAAAATTTTCTCATTCAAATAAGATAATTATTTTACAAACTTTTTGTGTATTGTCATGAAAGTATTATATTGGTTCATCAAAAGATGAATTCACCAGTCACCACTGCATGAATAATGTGTGAGAATGGGTTGACATAGGTCACTTTCATACTGTTTAGTGTTTACAAATTTACTCTAATGAATAATGATAATACTTATTATTAAACTAAGGTGGTTGTTTATTATGTACCCCTCCCGAACATAATACTTGCAACAATTAGTTTTGCACGTATTTTAAGGGATCAGTTTAAGGAGTGGGTACGGTGTAAACGAATGAATTAGTCAAAATGGTTTTAATACAAACAAAAATGTGATTATAAGTTACAAATATTAAAATTATTTTGACTAAGGGCTTGTTCACTTCAGATTATATTCAGTTCAGTTCAGTTCATCTCTATTCAGTTCAATTAATACACTTATATTCAGTTCAGTTCAGTTCAGTTCATCTCTATTAAGTTCAGTTCAGTCCATTTCATCTCTGTTCAGCTAATGTAAACCAGCCCTAATACTTTCGTTTACAACTTAAAATTATTTCTTCAAAATACGTGCAAAATTAATTGTTGCAAGTATTACATTATGGAGGGAGTATATATTACTCAACCACTTGGTTTTATGAGACTTCCATAAATTTCTATTATTTCTTATCCATGATATATAATCTTGACATTGACATCTTATTATCACAAGACTATACAACTTGTTAAGTTGTACCCCGTACTTCCTCTGCCTTAGGGCTTGTTTACTTAAGATTATATTCACTTTAGTGTAGTTCATCTCTATTCAGTTCAGTCCAGTTCATCTCTATTAAGTTCAATTAATACACTTCTATTCAGTTCATCTCTATTAAGTTCAGTTCAGTTCATCTCTATTAAGTTCAGTTCACTTGAGTTCATCTCTATTCAGCTAATGTAAACGAGCCCTTAAAGTTTGCTACATTTGTTTTTTCACGCCTCCCAAAACACAACTTTAAATGAATATATCTTTAGATGTATATATTAAAAAATTATAAAAATTATATACTCCCTCCGTTTTTTAATTTACTCACTTTCCTTTATTGGATGTTTTTTTTTTTAATTTACTCACTTCTTACATTTTTTCTTCTACATTTATTAATTTATGATTCTCAAATATTTTTTCCATACAAGAATAGAAGCATTACTACATCTACCTGGTGGGTAATCTACCCACCACAAATAGAAGCATTAAAAAATATTAATCATGCAAGTTGCATCCCACTATTATTACTCTCTATTAGTGGTGGGTACATTACCCGGTGGGTCAACAAAGTTTTTTCCCATCTCTCTTACTTTTGACTAACTTCAATAAAATTAAGCTCTTTTCTCTCTTTTCCATACCCTCTCTCTTTTAAATTTTATACAACTTTCAATCATCATTTATTTTTTCTTCTACTCCCAATATTTTCTTGGTTTTGATAAAAACACAAGTGAGTAAATTTTTTTAAAAAATGGAGGGAGTATTAAAAAACTACACATTGAGACGAATCAAACGAGATCACACTTGACTATATTTTTTCTTATACGTATAAACTTAGAGAGAGTCAAAGTGACACAACGAATAGTGCTAAAAGTCTTTATGTAGCAAACAATTAGGGACGGAGGAAGTACAAAATTAAAAACAAAAAAAAAAATTAGAATTTAAAAAAGGGTATATATATATCATAATGTGTCGGGACCCAATGGCCTAATGATGCGATGTAAAATGTGCTGACGAAGAGGATGAAAATAGGAATTCATGAGTGGATATACATTATACTCCCTCCGTAACATATTAATGGCAACGATTTGACATAAAATAGAGAGAAAAAATGTCAAATCGTTGCCATTAATATGTTATAGAGGGAGTACAACATATATTTTACTATTATATATTATTAAAAAAGAAACACACATAGAATATGAAATTATGGCCTAATGTATGCCATGCATGTTGTTTTTGATAATAATATTAATCTGAATTGAAATGCACTGTAAATTACAGATGAAGTATGACAAGCTTGTAGTATCACTAACACTGATATTGAAAAGATGTGTACGTTAAAAACAAGTTATAAGATGGAGTTAAACGACTAACGGGGAGCATACAGCAACAATCCGACATAGTTTTTGTGAATAAAGAGACTTGGGGATGGCAGCAACCCTCTAAACTCTAAAGTGAGTTGTCGTTGCATTATATTGTTGAAGCCCTTGAGGCTTTGAGACTTGTTTATTGAATTAATTAACTTTTTCCTAATTTCAATGACATCATCACGTGACTAGTGTTACAATTTTAGATTAATTTTACTACCACCTTCACATAATTTTAGTATTTACATAATACATTTAGGATTTATTTATAAAGTATAGGAGAAGATGTTGATATTTAAATGTGTATTGAAAATTGTGCATAAAATAAATGTAATTAACATTGTGAAACAGATAGAGTATCATCAATAAATGATTCAATACACCCTCTTCATAGTTCTGTGAAAGAGATTGAATAAAAATATTGCTTAGGCCTTAGGGTGTTCTTAATAATTTTACATTATTTTAACTAGAGATGGCAAAGGCGACTCAATCCGAATGATCCGAACCGTAACCCGAAATTTATCCGAATTCACATGATATTATTGACCCGGAGTTGATCTAAACCTAACCCGACCCGGATTACCTTAACATTAAAATTTGTAATATTAATTATTATATTTTCTTTAGATCTATTTGGCAAAAAATCGAAGTTAACCCGACCCAAAACCAAAATCCATCTAACCCGAATGGACCGACCCGAATCAACCCGACGTGTACCCAACCAAAATGACGCTCTGGGTAAGCTATCGACCCTTGTTTGTGAGAAGAAAAAAAATGTGATAGTGGAATCCAACTCATCACCATTAATTTTTTAAATACATTATATTATGGTTGTGCAAAGTGATCCGATCCGAGATATCCGATTCGCGATCCTACTGATCGGATCCGAAAAATTCGAATATTTTCAATGGAATTTTTTTCGGATTATCAGATCAGATATCCGAAAAAAATTCGGATCGGATACGGATCACACAATTTTATTTTTTCGGATATCTGATCCGTAAACTTTTGGGGTTTTTTTTCCTTTTGCATTATACGAATTGCTAATATTATACAATTACAATCTCACTTCAGTTTTCACTGTGTCTCACTCTCAAAAAGCCCAAAGTAGTAAACACTTCAGTTCGCATGAAAGGCCCTTTGGGCTTGAAATGTGGACGCAACACATTTCATCATACCCGGCGCAAATTAATTCCACTTAGAAAGGAGAGGGAAAGATTCGAAACCGTGACCTTATCGTCATGTCGGCTCTAATACCACGTTAAAGGACCATCACAACCAAAAGGTTAAGCTAATAGTTAAGCGCAGGCCATGAATATATTATATACTGTATCAAGTATCAATTAGTAGTGAATTAGTTACTTAATGGGTAGATGTAGCATTGATGGCCATGGCAATTGTTTTCATGTAAATTTCGTCCATGATTCCATGAATTTCATCACTTGCTAGAGAAGAGATTACTTTCTATTGTTCAAAAAAATGATTAAGGTAGGATATACTTGAAGGGACACCTCAATTATTTCCCCCCTTTTAATTTATTAGACTGTATTGTCTATTTCCAAACAAAGGAATTTAGACATATAATTTAAAGTCCATTCCTCCCAATAATGACTAGCTCTTTTAGGAGTATAAAGGGCACAAAAAACATTATAAAAGGAGACAATGGGTTTTAGATTGGAATATATGTATGTGTTGACACAGCTAAAGTTAGAGGATTGATGTATAAGCTGGAATATATATATCGATCTATATATATTAAAAAAATATATATATTATAACATAAATACATAATGCATATGATGTTTATGGAGTGCCACGAATCTAAGTTGTGCTAATTCAATGTTTTCAATAATTTTTTTTAAAAGTTATGATATACTACTTATTTAGTAGTCTCACATTCATTTTATTTTTTTTGATGCAATTCCCTCATTCATTTTTATTTGCTATCTATTCCTTAGAGTATATTAAGTGTATAATGATTTATTTGTAAACTTTATCTGATTTGAGTTTTTATTATTTTTTGCGAATCTTATTTGAGTTTTATTTACATATAACAAAAAACAATCTTAATGGATCTAAATTGTTTCATTTTAAAATATATTTTTCAAACATATAATTTTTATTTATATATTTAAAGATATTTTGTTTAAAATAAATCACGAGACAGGTGAAAAAACAGTTATTAGCAAGTAAAAAAAAAAAAAAATCGGAGGGAGTAATAATTTAAAGCAGCATTTCAAAATCACTTGTTGTTTAGTATAAACTAGGGTTCGTTGTTTTTTTGGGAAAATAGTATAAACTAAAATTGCTTAATTTCGTACGATGCACGATTTTTGAAAAATAATTGCTGAAATCTATTTCAATAATGATAATCTATATTGGATAAATACAAGTCAAAATCAAATAAAAGAATAGTTTTTGTCACCTTAAATTATAGATATAATAATGGATGTAAAGTAATCATCGCAATTATTCTAATGCTTAAACGTGTCACAAATTCACAATGTAATATAATTTTTTTTTTCTTATTCTATTATTTCATATAATGTTTTTTGTTTTTTTTTTTGTGTGAAAATAAAGAAATGTGAAATTATAACCAAGCACAATGTTATCATGATTATCTGTAAAATTATAAAGTAATTGTGCTATAATTTTTCCTATTTTATTTTTTCTTATTCAAAATAATGAGAAAAAAATAATAATTATTACTTCAAATTAAAAAAATTGATAAATATTTGCGGTTTTGACAACAAAAAAACTTGTTCATATGTTTAGCTATTATTATTGATAGCTATTTCTGTTTTATTCTATTGGAATGTTACACTTAAAAATGTACAATCTTGACAAAATTATAACATTTTTATATTACACGTACTTAATATAATTTTAATTTTATTTAAACAGATTATAAACGTGATTTTACTAAAATTAGTGTGTACATAAAAAAAATAGTGCAACAAAATTAAGTTATGAAAATTTTAGTAAAGCTAAGGTTGAATTTTTTATAGTTAAGCTATGCCTAATTAAACAAATAACTTTTAAACACAAATAAGTATCATCCTTTTAATAATATAGGGAAAAAAAATTTGGAATGGAAAATATTGAAAAAAAAAAATATTAATAGAGAGAAATTTTTGAAAAAGGAAAAAGATTTTAAAAAGCCAAATAAAGTTTAAGAGGAAAAATATTTACGTAGTAATAAGAAGGTGACATGTGTCAAATGATAATTTCAGCAACTTTTTTTTTATTATTAATGGTTATAAATAAAAATATCGATAGATATATAGATTATATTGATGCTAAAAAAAATATTTTCTACGTTGAAATTTGAGAGTGTTAAAAATTGCAACAAAAAGAATAATGTGATTATAGATTTTAGAGGGAAAATTTTTAATGAGCACTTAACACATGACAGTAATAATGTAAGCATGGCCTCTTTTAGTTAATATATAGTTATATAGCTAGACAATATTCAATTTAAGTTGATATTTTTACTTTGAAATTCGAATAAGCGTGTGATAATTACCAATTTAGCATTTTATTAAAAAAAAAATTGATGATCCCTTCACAAATCACATGTAGTTCCGGTAATAACTATAAGGCTAACATGACTCCAAGCCTATGTTAAAAAAGTCAATGACGTTTTATGATGCATTCTCTTCAATTTATTGAACCTGACCTTATCTGACCTAATTAAAACTAATAAATTCAAATACTTGATAAAAAAAAATTAAAGAAAACACACCCAAAATAAATATAATTAAAACTCTAAAACACGCATCACACACTCACACGCGGACACGCCCATGGATTATATTGATGTACAAAATAATGAGATGCCCTAGTACCACATTAGTTAGACATAGCTAGGCTCATGTTGTGAAGGTGATATTCACACTCTTATTTTTAGTTATGTTGGGCATTGCTCCAATCATTCATCTTTATAAAATCTTCTTATTTTAAAATTTCAACCTAAGAGATACCTTAATAAGGCTATGCTCTTTAGGACTGAACTGATCTGATTAGATGAGGGTATTATTTTATGAGAGTATAAAATTAAAACAAAGCTGAACTGATCTAATCTAATTACTGTAGTTTTTAAGTCCAACAGGGCCTAAATCTCAATAAATTTCAGGGCTAACATAACTCCAAGTCCAAGCCATGTTAAAAACTCAGTGGCATATTAATAAATCCAAGGCCGGGGCAATGTAAATGGAGGCCCTGTTCATATTCTTGTAAGTAGGCCCATCTGTCAAATTATACTGTTCTTAAAAAACATCAAATTAAAAGCTGGAAAAAAAAAACAATCCTTTAAGATTTGAACTTACAACTTGAGCCTTGAGATTAATTGTAACCCAGTTTAATTAAGCTTACCACTAATACATGCAACATTTGCTTTTAATTATTGGAAACAGTAAGTAATATTATAAATTAGGTACCCTTGTTATTTGGGGCCCTGAGCGGTTGAACACCCCGCGCATGCCAAACGCCCCCGAACAAATCTTAATAGATATAATCAAAACTCTAAAACATGCATCACACAAACATGGATTATTTTGATGTACAATATAATAAGATGCCCTTGTACCATGTTAGTAGACATACCTATGTTAGGTATTGCTACAATAAATCTTTATAAAATCTACTTATCCTAAAATTACAAGCTAAGTGATGCCTATATAAACCAATTTCATTTGACTAATTAAAGGCAATTATACCAAAAGGGCACAAAATGATTGATTAACTATGATTATACTAGGACTAGTAGGTAAAAATTTCAATGTTTAATTTCAGTAATGATAGCAAGAGCAAAGGAAAACAAACAACACCTTAAAACAGAAAGATTGTCTTTCTCAGAGGAAAAATGACATGTTTTTCCATCCTTTACAATCTAAATCAACATCTTAGCTCAACTTCATCCACCAACCAACCCAAAAATGAATCAAAGATAAAATCTCTACATGAAATTTTTTTATAATAACAAAAAACAATATATAATCAGAGCAACTCCCCATAAAATAGGGAGGAAAATAGATTTCATTACCAGCTAGAAAAAAAACCTAAAAATTATTTATGATTGGATGATACATATTTACAATGAAAATACCAAAAGGTAAATTCATTTCTCTGTAATAGAACTTTTAAAAACTACTTAATTCTCTCATATGAAAAATATCAAAACTGCCCATATAATTTTTTTTACATAGTAGTACAAAAAACAAAAGAGAGCAGGGAAGTATATCATACAAGATTGAAAATAGGAAACAGAGGACTGACTAAACAAGGCTTAAATCTGGAATTTTTCTTTTGAACAAAAAAAGGAGGAAGGAAATTCAAGTAAATGCATAATTTTTTCATAAAATTAGCAAAACTTAAAAACCCACCTTTTAAAATTTATATATATTTATTATTATAAATCTAATTCTCAACCCCAAACACTTCCCCAAATTCTTTCACCAATGAAAGTGACAATCTTCCTAACAGACCCCTGTTTTTCCCCTGTTTCACAGAGCATACCATCATCTTCATCAACTGAGTCAACTCGGCCCAAATCAGGGTTAACTCGGACCGACCCATTAACATCTTCATCAATCTGATGATGATGAATATGATTGCAATTAGTATTACCACCATCATAATCCAAGCTAAGTCCCTTGATGATGTTGGTGCTGTTGATGTTGTTCTTTCTTTTTTCCTTTCTGCTTAACCCCTGTTTCTTCTTCCTTTGAGACAACAAATTATCTTCAAAAGCGTCGATAATTTCATGAATAAGCTGACGGTTTGGGGAGGAATCCCAGCGAGCCCAGTAACTGGTGTAGCAAGTGAAACAATAGCAGGAGAAAGAAGGAGGGTGTTGTTGATTGTTGATGTTGAGGTTGAAGTTGAAGTTTGAAGGTTGTTTTTTGGTGGAAGATGATTTAGAAGGGTCAAAATCAAAAGGGGTGTTAGAAGAACAAGAAAGAAGATAAGCTAAGACTTGTTTGTCTTCAGAAGAAAGAGAAGCAGCAAGAGTGAGGATTGCAGCTGGAAGATAGTTGAGAGAAAACTCATCAGAAGATGGAGATGGAGATGGTGAAGGGTGAACTTGACCTTTGCGGTAAAGTTTTTTCATGGTGGTGTTGTTTTTGGGTGTGATTTTTTTTTTTTTGGTGGTTTGAACTTTGAAGAATAAAGAGGGGGGTGAGTTTTGTGAGAAAAGTTAGGGTAAGAGAAAAAGAAGAGAGAGAGAAGTCTTATCTACCGGTTTAATGTGGGTTGATATAAGCTTAAGAGGGAGAATACTAGGGTTAAGGAATGGTTGATGAGTCTTTCTCCTCTTTTTTTTTTTTCAATTTTAATAATGAGTTGTCATAGTGGACCATCTTCATTTTCATAAAGGGAAAGGTTTTAGAGACATGTTACTAGGTTACTTTGTTACCAATGAATCATGGTGGGTTTTTTTTTACTAATTCTGTATTGTAATATTTGCTATATAAGTAGGGGTGTAAAAGCAGGTTAAACGGTCGGAAACAGATCGGTCAAAAACGAGTTCGGTCAAAAACGGTCGGTAAAAACAAGTCATATGGCCCCTTTCGGTATCAGTCGGTAGCGGTCGGTCTTATTCGATATTTGGATGAATTCGGTATTTTCTAAAACAAGTGTCGGTCGGTTTCGGTCCGGTACTTATCGGCTCGGTCGTTTGTCGGTAACAAGTCACATTTAGTCGGTCAAAAACGGTCTTTTACAAGTCATAATCGGTATACGGGTCATAAATGGTCAGTCAAAATCGGTATACATCGGTCGGCCAAAATCGGTATGCGGGTCGTAATCGGTTATTTACGCTAGTCTATTCAGGCCAATTAAGATCGAGTTATGTTCTATTTGAGTTTATAGTAAGGGTGAAAGTAATTCGGATAAAAATCGAAAACCAAACCAAACCGCACAAAATTATAATTTTGGATTGGATTTTATTTTATTTCGGGTCGGATTGGATTGAAAAGTTTAAGAAATTTGGATTTCAGATTGGATTCGGTTTTGGCCTTTTAAAAACCGAAAACCGGATTACAAACCGAATTTAAGTTGCTATTGTTAAGTTAAATTTCAGTTTGTTATGTCTAGGATTTGTAGTGAGTACTCATAAAAAATTAAGCTTTGAATTGATTAAGTGCTCATAAAATATTTATATGTAGACCTTTTAATTTCCTAAAGCGTTTGAGAAGGCACTATAAACTTGTTAATTAGTTGAATATCTTGCTATTTGCTAAAACATATTATTTTATTTATGTGTTATTAAGATGCATTTTTCAAAAAATAGTCTCAAAAGTATGGATCGGATTGGATTACAAATACTAAAATCGGATTGGATTGAATTTTTTTTGGTTTGGATTCGGATCGAAAATTACAAAACCGAAATATTATGGTTCGGATTTGATTTTGCCAATAATCCAAACCTTACACCGAACTTTCACCCCTAGTTTATAGCAACATTGTAACAAAATATATGAGAATAACAACGGCATTAATTTTATTTAATTTTTATGAAATTATATTAAGTTTAATTTATTTATATTAAGTTTTAATTAAATGAATTTAGAAAAAATTCATCAATTTTTATCAACTTAGAGAAATCTTGTAGATAAGTTCGGTAAAAAACGGGTTCGGTTGTAAACAGACAAATGACTTCGGTGATAAGGCCGATCCAAAACAGGTTCGGTACAGTACGGTTTCGGTCAAAATCGGTCGGTCAATAATCGGTTTTTGGCAGGTTGAAAACAGGTTCGGTTTGAAAACAGGTTCGGTAACGGTCGGTCTCGGTATAATAAAAACAGGTCGGAAACGGGTTCGGTTTTGAATGGGGTCGGTACCGGTCGGTTTCGGTATGCGTAAAAGCGGTCAGAAAACAATTTCGGTATAATTCGAGTTCGGTAGCGGTCGGTATTCGGTCACTAAAAATTCGGTCAAAAACAAGTTCGGTATCGGTCGATAACGGTCGGTCAAACAGGTTTCTTACCCATATTTACACCCCTATATATAAGTATATAATATATTTATTTAGGCAAAAGTTGGATTTAAGGTGAGAGATTGAGTGGAAAAAAAAAAATTAATTGGGTTCATAAAAAAGTAAAGTTAAAAAAAAAAACCTACATATAGGTATTTTTATACTGAATATAGTAAAAACATTTGTTATAAATATTGTATTACATCCTAAAATGACAAAAGTTGCGAGTATTTTGATAGGAGAGGTAGTAGATGGTAAGATGAACTGGACTATGTTCTATCTTAGGAATAGTATGATAGCATAGCCCTTGAGGGGATGCGTAAGGAATCGACCTCTTACCTTGAGACACGGAGATTATTGGCTGTTTTACTAGACTAATAACCCAAGCCTCATGAACCATAGTGGCAAATGGTAACATATTAACATGTTACCTGTATGTGTATGAGTTGAGGAAAATGACTTGGATCGGTGGATACAACTCTTCATCAACCCCATTTCTACATCTCCATCAATGAGTCTATTATACATCTAAAATGCATGTAAAGGTATATGCATCCAATATGTTTTATTGCTCATTTTAAATAATTCTTTCTAATTTTTTTGGTAGCCTTTTGTATTTTCATTATTAGTCACATTTTCTAGAAATTTTTACCAAAAAATTACTCCTACGGTCCCATGTACTTTTGGATAGTCTGAACTCTAAGCGTTTATTTGAATACCTATGCAAGTACACTATTTTGAAAATTCAACAATTCATGTGTCCCATTAAGTCAATCTAACAATGGATAAATAGTTCAATCTTCAAACACTAGTTCATTACACGAGTACAATCAATAAATCCAAAAAAATCACGTTTATTCATGTAAGTAGAACCATTCTTTTGTTTTTCAACGCGTTTTTGGCACGGCTTGCAGTATATTAAACAAAACCATGCGATATGCGTATGCAGTACACGCGACAAGAAAGTGTTCTTCTTCAAATGCAAATCACGATGCCAATCATTGCTTCTTCCCAACATCTTCCACCATCTATACTTTTCCATCAATCGTAGTAGGAGGGTAGGAGAGAAAAAAATAACTTTTTAATTTTTTTTCAAATGTATTTTTTACAAAAAAAAAAAAAATACAATTCTAAAAAATAAAAAAAAATATAAAAACTAAACTCATATTTTTTTTTATTCTCTACAAATAGAGACCCATATTGATGTAATAACTTCCTACACGATAAGAAAGTGTTCCTCTTCCTTGCTTCCTTGTTGTACTCATAGGCCGGTTCATAATCTCGACTCTTTTGGGAGCTTTTCGCTCCTTAGTGTTGACATCGCATTTAGTCCTCTGTCCCGAGGAAAAGGTTCAATGACGATGACATACGCTAATTTCTCTGGAAGAATGCACACTTGAGTATACATGGACAACACTAGGCCTAATTTGATTTTCCAGGTATTCTAAGCCCAAAAAGAATTTCCAGATAATAAAAAAGGGGGTTGGCCCTGAAAAAAATAAACAAATATAAATGTATTTTTCAAAACCCAATACATTTTGTAAAGAAAAAGGAAAAATTTAAAAAAAGGTCAGCGTTTCAGATAGACCTACGCTGACACATCAGCGTGTCATACTTGCTAACTCTGACCAATCAGTCTTTCACTCTTGCTCACGCTGCCCATTCTGCGTGATCCATGGAAACACTCTAGACACGTCAGCGAGTCTATCCATTAATCGCTAGCAAATCATGTTAATTGACTTAATGTGATATGACAACGATGTTAATTGATTTTCGAGACTTGTCAGCGCTTAATAATGGTTAGACGCTGATTCTTTCAACGTTTTAAATTGATTTTCGCTGACCAAATAGCGTAATCATTGATTATACGCTGACTCATCAGCGTATTTTTCACTGACTCGCTCAACTATAAAAGACTGATTTTCGAAAAAAAGGGGGAAGGATTGCTCTAAAAAATTATGCTTATTGCTCACACGAGTACTTAAAAAAAAATGAATCCTCTTAATTAATTACATTACTAAAAAGAAAAGGGTTTTTTTTTTTCTTTGTATTCACATAAAAAAAAATTGGCCAGAATTTCTAACGGAGATAATTCGAGGCAATGTGTTGTTCATAATAATACTCATAAAAGGTGTTCTTCAAAGGAGAAGTGGTGGTTCGTTTCTTTCTATGAGAACATACTGCCTTTTTTTTTATGTAAGGGAAACCGCTACTGGTAGTAGCGGTTTTCTTAATGAAACCGCTAATACCAGTAGTGGTTTAGTTAAGAGAAACCGCTACTGATAGTAGCGGTTTACCCGGTTCAAAGAAAAAAAAACGTTCTATTAAATCGTCTACGTGGATGGTAGATTGAGAAAAAAAAATTAGGAGCAGCATTATTGGAATTGAAGAGGTTGTTGACATTATTAGGGGGGGAAATTCGTAACTAAATGGGCACAAATGGAGTAATAAAGTACTCCGTAGAACGGACGGAGTACTGATTACGGGTGCGTTCTCTTCAACTTATTAGACCTGAACTTATCTGAACTTATCAGACCTTATTTAACTTATTAGATCTTATTGAACTTATTAGACCTTATTGGAACTTATTAGACCTTATTAGAACTTATTAGACCTTATTGGAACTTATTAGACCTTATTAAAACTTATTAGAACTTATTAGACCTTATTGGACCTTATGGGAACTTATTAGAACTTATTAGACCTTATTGAAACTTATTAAACCTGATTGGAACTTATTGAAAAGTATTAAATATGATTGAATAATAAATTATTATTAATAATATTAGTAGTAATGATGATGATGATGATAATAATAATTATATTATTATTATTATTATTATTATCATTATTATTATTATTGATCCAAAAAAGCAATATTCTATACATTTGAATTTTTTTTTTTATTGTTAGATTACGTTTAAGTAGGTAGTAATAATTAGTATCTCATTTTTCAAATCCATTATTAATTAATATTATCAATTCCAATAATAACTTATCTACATATTTAATTTTCCATAATTTCGATTTCACAAGTTGGTGAAAATGTACAACTACGAGCTGATGTAAATTTAACTGATGGCGAACGACTAAAAGCAATGAAAGTTGTTCGTACAAATATTACATATGAGATATGGCAAGTTGTACGTGAAGAAAATATGCTCGATAAAGAAAATGATATTGAAGGTGAAAATATGTACTCCGATGATGAATCTGAAGCAATATATTGATGTGGATTTTTATTCAACGAAATTTAATTTAATTTTAATTACTACCAGAATTGCGAATTATTTTAAATCTACCATTCTTATTTTATAATATAAAAAAATAGTTTAATTCAATCTAAAACAAATAGTTTAATTCAATACAAACAAAAATAGTTTAATTCAATCTAAAAAAATAGTTTAATTCAATATAAAACAAGAATGATAAAATAAAATTCGTTTATGTTGCGGATTAATTTAATTAATTTTATTTAATGAATGATAAAAAAAAACCTAAACTTGATTGGAACTTATTAGACCTGATTATAACTTATAGAACTTATTGGACCTTATTGAAACTTATTAGACCTGATATAACTTATCTGAACTTATCTGAACTTAATTATTAAACCTGAAACTTATTTTTTTTAAGGTGAAGAGAACCCACCTACAAAAGAACTCATTGTTCGAATTGCAATAAACCTTATCCATAAAGCTAGGACTCACCCTTTCAAAAAAAAAAACTACTCATTCACCACTCACTTTAACCATTTTTTTTTACATATATTCGAATCAAAATTACTCTTCGTACCATATTTATGACAGTATAAATAAATGAAATGGCTACACCGTGTAGTCGGTTATCATAAGAATTACGAAAATAATTGAGCAACCCTCAAGATTACCAACGATACATTACAATAAAATACTTCGTAATAATATATACTTTACTCTGCTCTTATTATTATGATATATACTACTGTGACCAGGTTTAAAATTGTAAATCATATTATTATGAACCCTGCTTCTAATGATTATTAAAAAAATTTAGATTAAAAATATTCAGGTCAGATCAGAAAAAATAGATCAGATACAAAATATTCCTTCAAAAAATATTACTAATTCATATTATATTAGAAAAGTTCAAATTAGATCAGAAAATTTTAGATCATATCAGAAAGTTTCAGATCAGATCAAAAAAGTTTAGATCTGATAAGAAAAGTTCAGACGAACGGAACACACCCTTAATCCCAGTTTCATTTTACTAGTTTGTTAATGTATTTTTTTTGCGTTCGACGAGATGAATCCCCACTTAATAGTATTCATTTTTATATATTAGTACTAATTTATTAGAAAAAATAAAGATTATATCTTATCATGAACATTTAAAAATACAACAACTGCATTTTACAATAGATGTGAGAAAACGGAAAAATAATAATAGCACTCCATAAATTGATGTTGGCACCCCCACATTGTGTGTAAAAATTAAACATTGTGCTCTCACAATGAGGAGTGTCAATATCAATTTTAAAGTATCAATATCTAGGGCCGGGCAAAATCGGATATCCGGTTTTTCGGATCACTTTTTTTCTGAATCGAATCCGGTCCGGATAATTCGGATATCCGAAAAACCGGATTCGGAAATCGGATATCCGGATCCGATTTTAAATTGAAAAAAAAATTAAACTTGACAATAAAAAAATGTAAAACAGAAAAATAAATTACATAATAAATAATCGGAGCATCAAAACATAAAAAAATACATAAAAAAGAAAAACCTAAACTTCTTTCCAAAAAAAAAACCTAAACTAAAAGCCTAAAACCGAAAAAAATAGAAAATCTAAAAAAAAAAAGAAATTACAAAGAAAACAAGAACATAAATCAAAGCAAATTATATGATAAGAACGTAAACTAAATTATCAAAGAGTGGAAAGCCAATTTTTTTTTTTTTTAAAAAAAACCGAATACCGGATAATGCGGTTTTTAAAAAATGTGATCCATATCCAGTCCGGTTTTCATTTTTTAAAACTGGATATCCGGTCCGATTTTAAAAAAACGGATCGGATATTCGCTTTTTCGGATAAAAAAAGCGGATAGCGGATCGGAAACGGGATACAGATTTTTTTTCCCGGCCCTACCAATACACTATTAGGCATTAGTCTCGTAAAAAAGATTTGGTTCAAGAGATTCAAATTGATTCATATTAGTTTGATTTACTCCCTAAAATATTCCCTTCGTCCCAAATTATTACTTGCTACCTGCCTATATTTCGACTTGTAGTATTGTCCACATATGTTCTTTAACTTCTTTTTTTCTATGCCGAAATTATAAATATTAATGTTTAAAGTTGTTTCAATCAGGACGTAGACATTTAGGATAGAAGGAAAACTTGTTATCTCTATTATATAAGCCAAGGGGGAGCTATGGTGTCCCCCTCGAAATGTCCATCTTATCCCTTAAAACCTTCTAAAATCTCAATTTGTATTACCCCTAATTATTAAGGAAATTTATTATAATTTTTGAACTTTTTAAAATGAAAATAGTACAAAATATAAAATTTGAAAAAATAAAACAAAAGTTTCAAAATTAATATTTTTAAATTCTCTATAGATAGACATCCATATTGACATATTTCATAAAAAAAAATACATTTTAATTATCATAGAAATTTGGTAACCAATAGAATATGGTAAATAAAACTTTTCTTTCTTTCATTGTTGTGGGATGATTGAATAAACGGGAAAAAGTTTTTTTATTATTATATAAAGATTGTTTAGACAGACTAATAAATATATTTAAAATATCAACGCACGCAAAGCATGCATAAAAGGCTACTAAATAATGTATGTGAAGGAGATACTCAATGAGTCAGTTGGTTCACGTGCAACGCGGTACTTGTTTGGCAGATTCTTTTTACTCCATAACTCCATTGATGGCCTGATGGGTGATCAAATTACCTCAACTTGTAGAGGATGCCTACAAACATAACAAGGGTCACAATTTTTTGACATTTCGATAAATGTTATGGAGTACTTTCTTAGTTCCTTTGCTTCATACGTGTGCGACACACATTTTTAAGAAGAGATTTGAACATTTAAATGAAACAAATAATTAAAATAATTTTAACACAAGGAAAAACCAAACTATACGATACCAGTGTTAAAATTACTTTACGAAATATGATTGTTTTGCATGTTCAAATAACTTTCTAAAATTGTGTGCCAAAAAGCTATGTTCGATTAATATGAAGCAGATGGAGAAAGTACTATTTGATAACTTATCACATCTTTAGGATTGTGTTTTTGGAAAATCTCATAAAAGTTTCGTGTATAAATTTAAGTACGTAAAACTTTAAGAAAAACACCCCACATTTCTAAAACTTTGTAACTCACTAACAAACACCATATTAGTATATTACATGTATTAAGTAACTTCAACTCCTAAATTAATTTCTCAATCATTCTGGTCGGATTTTGTGGGGTGAAGTTAGTAAACAATTTAGCCTTACTAGATCATCTCAACCAAAAGTTTAAGCTAATAGTTGAGGTACAAGAATGTATTATATGCTCTATCACTCCTCCTCACATGGAAGACCCTTTGGGCATGAAATGTGGACGCATCACAAGCCCCATCATATCCGGCGTGAATTAATTCCACTTAGAAATGGAGGAGAGATTTGAATTGTGACCTCTACGTCACGTTTGCTCTGATACCATATTAGTAGACAATATCAACCAAAAGCTTAAGCGAATAGTTCTAACCTAGGAATGTGTTCTATGATTACATTGAACTTTAACCCTATGGATAATAAAAATATAGTCATGTGGATTTCATTTGATCGTCTCGAAATATATTTTTCTTAAATATATAACTTTTTGTATGTAGTTAGAGATATTAATTTTTAAATTAATGTCTTGGGAGATATGAAAAAAGCGCAGTTTTTTTTTGGGGACAGATAGATGGATTAAAATAAATTAATGTTTTGCATTACCAAATTACAATTAAGAAATAAAATAAATAGAGTACAAAAACTTTCCATCAAGAAAAGTTTGGTCTTTGCCAAAAAAAACGTATTTGGTTGGTATGGGCGTATATATACTTGTCAAACGGGTCGAATCAGGTTGATGTAAAATAGTTGCGGGTTCGGGTTGTAATAAGTCGAGTGTCAATGAGTTTGTGTTGATATTAGTTGTGCTTTTTTATCACCTAAAGTTGTCGGGTTCGGGCTGACTCAGCGCGAGTAGGTTGGTGTAAAACATGTACTTTAATTAAATGTTCTAATAAGTACTATAAATTAGAAGAAATATCTTCATTGATAGCCAATTTATGGAAAATAATTGATTTTTTTTAAAGAAAAATAATTGATGTTGTGGTCCAACAAAAACAATGCTAAATTCAAAGTTTTAATGGTTCGAAGTGTTTTTCCCTAGAATTTTTCATAATATCATAAGTTTAATACATTACTAATGATATTCAGGTTGGGTCAGGTTGGAAGCAGGTCTGATCGAGTTAAGAGTTGATTGTACTTATTTTTTTTAAAAGGGCTGATTGCACTTATTAAAGGATTTAAAACGGGTTATGATCGTTATTGTTTTGTCAAAACTAACTATTTACGGGGTCAAATTTATTGATCGTTATTGTTTTTTCAAAACTAACTATTTACGGGGTCAGATAACAAAGCGCTACAGTTAAAACTACTATAGAAATTACTAAAACATCCAAATAGTAATTGGGTAAAACTAGTCTCAAAGAAATATCTAAAGCGTTATTCTCTATTTAATTTCCCCCTTTCTGCCAATTCCTCTTGGCAATGGAAAAATCTAATAATGCTCAGACCTCTAGAGGTCTTCGATGGCAACTACGAACTGGCAAAAATCTCTTCAATTTTTGGGAAGACAACTGAGTTTTTCAAAAACCCATATCAGAACTAGTAGGTTATCCATCTCATCTTATTAATCAGAAAGTGATGGATTTTATCACAATAGAAAAACAATGGAATATTCCTATGCTCAAATCCTTACTCCCAAGCTGGATCACGGAGACCATCATTGCAATCCCCATTCCTACTAACCTAGTGAAAGATAAACTCTTCTGGGGACTCTCCTCCAGTGGAAAGTTTACAGTTAAATCAGCTACTCAGTTTATTCAAAACCCCAACTTTAATTCTGAGCCAGTCTCTTTTTTCTGGATTTGGTCAATAGATACCCCTTAAAATAAAACATTTTCTATGGAAAATTTGTGTTGATTCCCTTCCAACTACAGAAAGATTGGCTAGAAGTAATGTTGCAGTTCCCCAATACTGCCAGTTTTGCAATCACTATAGTGAGACGGCCAAACACCTCTTTTTTTATTGTTCATATACTAAAGATGTTTTTTCAGTCCTAAATTGTCACCGAATTTCTTCTTTCTGTCATGATCCTAACCAGTCCTTAGTTGACAAGTGAGAACATTTATTTACTTAAACAAAAAGATAGGGCTTAACCATTTCAACTCTATTGCTACCACCTGGTGGTATATCTGGTTTGCACGAAATTCTTTAGTAATTTGTAACACTAGCACATACCTCTTTTTCAAATAGCCAAACAAATTGAGTGCCACCTTAAAAATTGGCATAAATCTTTAAATGAAGCTCCTTCTGTTGTCCATAAATCATATCAATCAAAATCAGAATTCTAACCGTTCCAATAGCTTTTGGTCCCCCCTCCAAGGCATTTCTTTAAGCTTAATTTAATAATTTTGATGGTTCAAAATATTCTAATGTAAGCACAGCTATAGGATTTATAATCAAAAATCATAATGGAAGCATACTCAATTCAGGAGCGATGAAAATTCACAAAACTAGCTCCATCCTTTTTGCGGAAGCTCTTGCTCTTAGAGAAGGCATAAAGAATGCGATCTCTCTAGGAGTTAAAAATTTAGAGATAGAAGGAGATAACCTTACGGTTATGCAATGCAGTTAGGAAAATTTGACAAATTCCTTGGGAAATACATAATATTGTGGAAGATGTAATAAAAGACTTTATCAATTTTGATCATATCTCAATTAAGCATATCTTCAGAGAAGCTAATTATGCGGCAGAGTACCTGGCCAATAAAAACCACCATTATAATATTATGACCTATTGGTACTACCCCGTAGAACACCTTCTTGCTTTATTGGTCCGCAAGGACGCTTGTGGTTTTTCTTTCTCAGGAGGATAACCGACTTTTCTTTCCTTAAAAAAAAATGTAACAAGTGAAGATTGAATAACAGAGGATAAAGTATGGCCCAATTACCTTTAACCGTTGTAGAAATATCAACATTGAAAACCATAACGTTTTTGTCTTTTTTTTTTTTTTTCCTGTTTTAGGAGACTTTTTTTTTTTGTTAAAAAAATGATTTTGGCCAACTTCATGCTTTTCTTTTATACTATCTCTATTTGTTTTTAAAAGTAAGGATTTGACATAAAATAGACATGAAATATGTCAAATCTTTGCATAAAAAAAGAAATGAAGGTAGTATTGTTTTTTATAGGGAAAGTTTTATTGGGTCCTAACTCGAAGCAACTTTATGTGTCACTGCATTAGAAGTTGATCTTCTGATCTATTTTAACTTTTTACATGGTAACGTAAATTAGGACCAAGCATAAAACTCCTATCACAAAAAAACCCATTTAGTATTATCTATAAAGAAAGGGAGGCGATGAGACTCCACCTGAAAACCTTTCAGTTGCAAATATACTCTAGCAGCTAAAGCACAAATAGTTTCTCTCTTTTTTTATTGGAAAGGTATACATGAATTAGGATTGTTTTCTTATAATGCAAGTCAATGTATGGATCGATATCCTCGTGAGAAGCTGTCCAGTGACCCAGAGAAGCGAGATAATCAGCTGCACGATTTGCCTCGCGATAGATGTGATGAGAACATGTTGACTCGAACTGATTAAGAAGTCGATGTACACCTTGCATGAGATATTGAATTTTCCAGGGCCACTTTGATCTGCCTTGTAAAATTTGAATAACTAGTAGATTGTCGCCTTCAATATGGACATTTTTGAAATCGTAGTTTAGAGCAAGGATTAAGCCGTTGTGGAGAGCCAAAGCTTCATCGATCATGGAGGAATTGTGTCCCAAGTTGTAGGTGCGTGCGTCAAGACAAGAGCTGTTTCTGAGAATGACTCCTGCTGCAGTATAGGTTGAGTGTTGGATGATCCAATCCATCAAAGTTGATCTTCACTATACCTAGAGGGGGTGGGACCAGGAAATAATTAAGAAACATGGGGTTTGGAATCGTGGGGGGGGGGGACTTGTGAGGGATGTTTAGAGGTTGTGGTGGCCAAGTCCATTCAGGATAAATTTTGAGAGCATGGTTGAAGGTGGGCAGGGTAGAAAACATGAGGTTATTAAAAACTAAATCATTGCGCGATTTCTAGATGCTCCAGATATAGAAGATAATTTTGGGGATAATAGTGTTGTCGGTGTTGTGGAGATTTGTGAGAAGTTGAGAGATATTGTCAGAGGGAGGAAAAGTACCGACCCAGTCGAGGATAAGAGGTGAGGACCAAAAAAGGGAAATGGTAGGGCAAATTAAGAAAAGATGGTCTACGGAACAAACAGTTTCCCATGCTATTAGTGTATAGTCAATATTGATGTTGAATTATTGACTAAATGTAATGTTCTCTAGAATTTCTATTATACACCCGGATGTACATACATCCAGGGACTAAATTGTAATTTACTCATTTTTTCTTGAACTTGCTCATTTTTTCTGGAACTTACAATTTACTCATTTTTTCTTGATCTTGCTAATTTTTTCTGGAACTTGCTCATTATTTGTAATACCCCAAACTTTGAAAATCAATTAATTTATATTAATTAGGTTATAATTGCAATTAACGTTTTGAATTATATCTACATAATATTATAGTTCAAAATATTTTGATAAAATTGAGAATTATTCTTATTTTGTATGATTAATTGCTACAAGCCAAGGTTAATTCATAAGATTTATTGTATCAAAATAAGACATTTCAAAAAGGACTCAAAATATCTTTAAAAGAATTATATTTTGGGTAATATTTAAAAAAAAAATAAAAAAATAAAAAAATAAAAAATAAATAAAAAAAAGGAAAATCACGTATGGAGTACAAATGTACTCCATGCCTTCATCCTCAACCTTTCTCCAATCCTCCTTCTACGCCCCTTCACCATACTCAATCAAATTCATCTATATATACCACAAATTCCTTCTGATTTTATTCACAAAAACAAACCCCAACCTTTAATCAACATCTCCATTGAAATTCAAGCAAAAAAATCCCCAATTTCTCTTCCTCCAAACAACCACCACCACCACCACCGAGCTTCCCCCACGACCACCACCGCCGTTGCCCCTGCAGTTTTCGCCACCAACACGACCACCCACGACCATCACCGCCACCCTTCCTTTGCTCTGCTCTGCTCTCTCTCTCTCGTGTTTTTCTCTCTCTCCTCTCGTGTTGCTGCCCCACCGCAGCACCACTGTGCTTCCACCCCCTTTGTCATCGCCGCGGCATCACCACCCACCTCCACCTGCTTCCGGCCGTCGCTCCAGCCACTGCCCAACCACCAATTTCCCCTTCCTTCGTGCCCTGCTCTACTCCCCTGCCTTTGCTTTCCTTTGTTTCTATAAAAGACCAAATAAAACCCATTATTTGGCCCATTTGACAAAAGAGTAAGTTTGGACAATTTTATTTAATTGGACTTCTGGACCTATTTGTACAAAACCTTATAATTATAATACTAACAATAAAAACTAAAATTTGATAAACAACTATCACTAATATTAATACTAAAGTTGTTTATTATTTTTACTAACATTATGAATTTTATGACTAATCTTATTATTATTGTTATTATTATTATTATTATTATTATTATTATTATTATTATTATTATTATACTGCTTTATTGTTATTGTTATTATGATTATTATTATTAATAATATTATTATTATTATTATTATTATAGTATTTATATTGCTATATTATTATTATCATTATTATAATATTTATATTGCTTTATTATTATTATTATTATTATTATTATTATTATTATTAATATTTACCACTTGTGACTACTATTAGTCGATTACTACTACCATTGTTAATATTTAGATAAGTTTATAAATTTGATTAAGTTTTAAAGGAAGGAAGATATTAAAATGTTATTAACAGGTAATGACTAATTATCCACTAAAGTATATTTTGAACTAAAGAGGAAATGAACTTTAAGGTTGTTTTATAAATCAAGTTGCTAATTTTATTAATTATTTATACCCCAAGAAGAAACAGTTCTCGGAGCTCGAGCAGAACGATCCATCGAAAGTAAAGAATATAAGTGCTAATTGAGGATTGAGGTAACAAATATTGCTGACACCTTCGAACTCTATGTCTATTTAATGACTTTAACAAATCATTATTATTATGTATCAAAGTATTATTTTGGTAACAAATATTGCTGACACCTTGGAACTCTATGTCTATTTAATGACTTTAACAAATCATTATTATTATGCATCAAAGTATTATTTTGGTAAAAAATATTGCTGACACCTTCGAACCCTATGTCTATTTAATGACTTTAACAAATCATTATTATTATGTGTCAAAGTATTATTTTGGTAACGGTTATTGCTGACACTTTTAACCTGTATTTGCTAACTGTTTATTGAAGTTATTTTAATGAGCTTTTATAATGTTTATAAAATATCGTTTTGGAAATGTGTTCTGGAAATAATATTATGATTTATTATTTATGACCAAAATTACAATATGAATCTATGATACATAAAATGATATCTTGTTTAACACGTTCCTGTAAAAGAAATGAAACATGATAAAGAAAAGTGAAAGACTCGGTCCTGGCAGTATCCTGTTATAGTCTATATGACTCCTGTTTTCCTGTTCCGGTCGTGCATGCACCTACGTACCTCGATATTACCCCTTGTAGGTAATACCTGTTTCCTGTATTATGTTATGGTACGCCTGGTAGGATTTGTCCTACATCCTGTATTCTTGTTTATACTCGCCAGTTACCGAAAAAGAAAATGGAATAAAAAGGAAAAGATAATGGAAAATATTATATAATGCTCTCATTTATGTTCTTTAAGTTTGTATTAATTAATATGTTATAAAACGTTTACGAAATGTTTTTATAACAGAGCTTTTATATTATTCTAAAGTGTAACGACCCGGATTTTTGTGCCGTAAAATTTCGTTTGGAATTAAGCCGTAAAACCCAATATTCTAATTTTGGGCCAACAGACTTGATTATGTGTGTTAAAACAAGCCCAAACTTGTCTCAATTCCCCATCTAGCCGGTCCCATATTACTAGTTTCCTTTTTATTATTAATTTGTTTTATTATCCCTAATCAACAATTCATATCTATTTTAATCCTAAAAATCCCATTTTTATTCTCCTAACCACCTTACTACATTTTAGGAACATCCAAAAAATCTTACTTTGCATCTGCCTAGCCGGCCCCTTTGTTTTTATTTATTTTTTTCAATCCTAAACTACAAATAAAAACTCATCCTTTTCCCCTTTAATTTCTTTTCCTAATCTAACTCCTATCATTCAGTAAAATCATTTTATCCTATTTATATTACATAAAAACCCACCCTTTATTCATTACTAATCATATGATCAAACTAAAACAAAACAACTCCTTCCTCTCTTCTACTAGTCCCTCACGGCACATACATCAAAACCCCACCAAATATTCCTACTTCACTTCATCAATTCAAACACCTTCATCAAAGAAAATTCAACCTTTAGTCTTTGAAGATCAAAGCTTGCCTTGCTCTTGGTCGTGCGTTGGTGGTCGAAAGTGGCGTGTTTGGGCGTGGTTTATGCGTGTGTTTTGTTGTTCTTCTAAGGTAACTAGATTATTCTACTTAGGAATAGGATTAGGTTGCATAGGATACTAGGCTTAGAATCACGTTGTTATTGTTATGATTTTCGTATAAACATGATGTCTAGGTTGTTAGATTTGTTTTCTTGTTTGATCAATTTATGTTCTTGTGTGATCTTCTAAGCTATT
Source organism: Salicornia ramosissima (assembly GCA_951394345.1). Lineage (NCBI taxonomy): Eukaryota > Viridiplantae > Streptophyta > Magnoliopsida > Caryophyllales > Amaranthaceae > Salicornia > Salicornia ramosissima. Next base: position 18,137,689 of record OX596233.1, on the reverse strand, counting down.
TCGTTCTATGATTAATTCTTGATGTTCTTGTATTTATTCTTGATAATTTGACAATGTTCTTGCTTGATATTTTCGATTATGTTATTGTGTGATAGCATGTTGTTAAGCTTGGATTTTTATCTTGTTTGATGATTAATTCTTGAAATCTTGTTTGTTAATTATAAAAATTGAACCTTTATGTTTATTTCATGTTATTCATGCGCTGTCTGGTTGGTCTGCATAATTGCTTATTTGGATTGAGCTTGGTGTGTCATTATTGTAAGAGTCATACGTGATTGTTGATGCTCGTCTGGTTTGAGTTGTGTCATTGGATGCTTATTTTGAGTCGTGTCATTTATCGCTTTGAGTCGATCGTGTCAATGTTGTTATCGGCCTTGCGTCGTGTCGTATCGGTTCATCTGTGATGAATCATGTCGGGGACTTGTTTCTTGTATCGGCCTTGCGCCGTGTCGTATCGGTTCATCTGTGATGAATCGTGTCGTGTCGTATCGGTTCATCTGTGATGAATCGTGTCGGGGACATGTTTATTGTATCGGCCTTGCGTCGTGTTGTATCGGTTCATCTGTGATGAATCGTGTCGGGGACTTGTTTGTTGTATCGGCCTTGCGCCGTGTCGTATCGGTTCATCTGTGATGAATCGTGTCGGGGATTTGTTTGTTGTATCGGCCTTGCACCGTGTCGTATCGGTTCATCTGTGATGAATCGTGTCGGGGACTTGTTTGTTGTATCGGCCTTGCGCCGTGTCGTATCGGTTCATCTGTGATGAATCGTGTCGGGGATTTGTTTGTTGTTATCGGTTCATCTGTGATGAATCGTGTCGGGGACTTGTTTGTTGTATCGACTTCAGTCGTGTCGGAAATATTCTTGATGTCTAATAATGTAGATTAATTGTATTGATAAGTAAGCATGGTAATCTTTGAGTATGATGTTTATTGGTTGTTATGTTTCCGCTGCTAACTCTGTTGTAGTACTTGTATCCTGTGTTTCAAACCCTATTATTGTATGTAATGTGGTCCTACTTCTAAGTAGGACAGTCTAGTTACTCGCCACTGATGGTGGACCCCTAAATCTATTTTGCAGGTAAGCAGGATAGAGGCTAGAAGCGGGATAGGTTATTGAGTGTCTAGGCCCCTGTTTTCAATTCCTGTGTTTGCAATAGGTTTTATTTCTAGTTTTAGGACTGTTTAGTTTAACCTTTTGTAATTTGGGATTCCATTATTATTATTAATAAAAGTATTACTTCCACGAGTTTAGTTATATTTAGTTTATTAAATCAATTGGTAACTGCCTGTTTACGACATTATCACTAATAACGTCGTTGCTAAAATGCGGGGTGTTACATAAAGTCTCCTCTCTGTTTGCAAATAAAATGAATTGAAATGAATTTACGTTGTCAGGATAATATGTTACTGGGCCTCGGCTCATGATATTGCTTTTTGGTTTTAGGTACCGAAGAGGACAACGGGGCAAATTAGTGTGAGGAGAACAAATAGAGTCGCCATCCTTCGATTAAATAAGTGAACTCCACTAGTTTAATTATTGTATTAAATTCTAGCTTGAACTATTTAATTTGCTGGTTTGTAACCGAATATTTCAGCTTGTTATAAGACTTATGTTGTCTTAATATAATATTATTAAGTTATGTTATTTTCTGCGCCTTGTGTTTCTCAACTGAGAAACACGGCATGTGACGCGCCGACTGACTAGGATTCCGCTGCTAATTAAATTAACTAAATAAAATGGATTAGAAGTCGGGCGTTACATTATTTAACACATTGTTCATTTTATTTGAATGTTGCTCATTTATGCATATTGCTCATTTTTTTTTTTACATATTTCTCATTTTATTTGAATGTTGTTTATTTTTTAAGCAGATTGCTCATTTCATTTGAATGTTGCTCATTTTTTTCTGTATATTGCTCCTTTTTGTTTCTTTTTATACATTTCAAATCCAAATTTTTACTCATTTTCTTGTCCATATCGCTAATTTGAGAGTTAGGCTTTGTTATATTTTTTTTTTTTTGAAATGCAATAAATTGAGATTCAATAAACTCGTAAGGTGTTCAAAAATGTTTTAAAGATTACCTCCTACTTGAATTGGCTATTTGGCTCTATTACAAATGAAGATGAGATTTGATTTTCCTCCATTACTCCAACTAAACTAATGTTCGCTTTCTTCATAAAAGTTCCGTGCTCTTGATATTCACGAGTTGCATTTTATGTGGTTTGATTCATGTTTGCATAATCTATAAATGAAATTGCTGGAATTGAATTTGTTGGAATTGAAATTGTGCGTGGTAGAGAAGTGTTGAAGGAGAGAGAATTTTTTTTTGTATGAGAGAGAATTTGATTTGTATGAGAGATTTTATATTTTAATCCTTCAACTTTTTAATATTTACAAAAATACCCCTGAATGTACGTAGCTCTACGTACATTCGGGTGTATAATAGACTCCCTCAATGTTCTCACCGCTTGCTTATCGCAAATTTCTTAAAGTTGTTTCATTTTTATTTCCTACATTTTAAATATAATAACAACATTATTTTCGTTTTTATATCTCTTTTGGTATCTAGACTCATATAATTTTTTTTTTCTATTTTACCATTGTTTTTGTTATTTACCCATTGCAGTTTGCCTATTCAAACCTATTTTAATATAGCAAATCTATATTTATATCTATATAATATATTAAAAGGCATTTCTCGTACTGTATTGCGCCACGTAGGCACCAAGTCATTATGCCATGTCATTAGTCTACATGAATCCAGCTCCATGTAGCCAAATTTTTTACAATAGTCGACATATTCTCCTTGTATTCAATTAGATGATTTCAATTATTATAAACATCTTTCTTTGAAAACAATTTAAGTGTCCTTAGTCAAAGAAAAAAAATTAAAAAATTGTGACGCGAAGCAATGCCCGAGCTAGAATACTAGTTAACCCGTCAAAACAACCAATTGATAACATCTATACATTGTAAGGGTGCGTTTGATTTATCTGAAATTTTCTGGTATGATCTGGTCTGATCTGATCAGATCTGATCTAATCTGAATTATTCTGATTGTAGTTATTGTTATAGTTATAAGTCTTCAGATCTGATTTGGTCTGGTCTGAATTTTATGAAAATAAGCAAAGAAGTGCTTATTTAAGTTGTATCAAACCCACCTAAATAGCTAGTAGAAAAGGGAGGTAATAACTAAATGAACAGTTAGCTTTCTGAAACAAAAACCATAAAGTTATGTGAAGAGTTAGGCCCTGTTCTTTTGAACTTAAAATCTACAGTAATCAGATCAGATCATATCAGACTTAGTCAAATCAGATCGTATCAGATCAGATCAGATCAGACATTATTACTCTTTATTATTATTATTATTATTATTATTACTATTATTATTATTATTTCGAGCATTGTTTTTTCCGCTAGACATTTTCCGACAACGGTTTTCGGACTGACTTTTTCAGCGTTGATTATTCGGCCGACTTTTCCGGCGATGATTTTCGGGACGACTTTTTCGACGACGGTTTTCGGAATGACTTTTCCGGCGATGATTATTCGGTCGACTTTTCCGGCGGTGATTATTCGACCAACTTTTCCGGCGACGATTTTCAAGCCGAGTTTTTCGGCGACGATTTTCAGGATGACTTTTCCGACGACGGTTTTCGGACTGAATTTTTCCGGCGGTGATTATTTGGCCGACTTTTCTGGCGACGATTTTCAGGCCGCGTTTTTCGGCGACGGTTTTCGGGACGACTTGTCCGACGACGGTTTTTGGAATGACTTTTCCGGCGGTGATTATTCGGTCCACTTTTTCGGTGATGGTTTTGGAGTTAGATTGAATGAAGGGTTTGAAAAGAATGAAAAGTAAAATACTGAAGAGGTGAAATGAAATTAGCTTGAGGCTTTGGGCTCATTAAATTTTTGTCCTAATAAAAATAAAAATAAAACTAAAATCAAATCGGAAAAACTCAGATCAGATCAGATCAGACCAGATCAGTCCTAAAGAACAGGGCCTTACTTGTTATTGTCACCATAGTAAAAAAAGCTATTATTACTCCTATAATTTAAGTAGCTTATCTTTTTCGTTGATTAGGATATAAGAGGGTTGGTAAAAATAAAAGGTTTATAATATAATAAACATTAGTCTACTAGCTTTGCATGTTGCTGTAAACAATTCCAAATGCAAACGACATAGCAAAGTAACTACACAATCGAAAGGTGTTAGAGGATTGTCATTAATTAGTGGATTTGGTGAGGGGCAATTTTTTAATTATGCAGTAATTTATGTGATTTTGGAGCAATCAAATTAAAATTAGCTATATATTGCAATAAGCTTTACAAGATAAGGATATATAATATATACTCTTTTCCGTTCAAAATTAAGTGCCCCAATTTGACCGAAAAGCTCTCACAAGTTTAATCAAAATGAAGCACTTATTTTTGAATTGAGAGAGTAACATATATGGGATGTTAGACCGGTTATTCACCAACTCAATCTTGATATCCTACTAACAAATACTAATACTCTATCAAAAAAAAAAAAAACTACTCCAATTTAATAATACTCCACATATCAAGTTTTTTAATACCAATGAATAATAATAATGATAATGGTCTTCTTAATTTTTTTGGCTATGTAAACAATTGACTTTTTGACGGTATAGCCCACATTTTCACTCAAAATTCGCCCTGACTCTCTCACTTCTTCAAAATATAATTGCTTCAAGAAATTCAGATCCACATGTATGAAATAAAGAGAATAAATAGTAATTTTAATACTATTTTTGTCTCAAAAAGTCTTGAAAAGGGCAATAAATGAGAATTCCAAATATATCTCCTCACTCAACACATTCTAATATTAATATTAATTAGGAAAAATTGCAAAAAATAAGTCAACCTTTAGCTGGTTTTCTCAAATTAAGTCAACTTTTTTATTAACTTAAAATAAGTCAACTTTTTGATTAACTTAAAATAAGTCAACCTATTACACATATCTGCTCAAATTAAGTTTTTTCACTAATTTACTGGTGGAGAAAGTTAATAATTTCAATGCAAAATTAAAGCGGTGTATTAACATGTTGTTATTTATATGATATTTCATTGAAAATTTTAATTTAATCAACAAACAATTAGTGGAAAAACTTAATTTGAGAAGACATGTATATTAGGTTAACTTAATTTGAGTTAATCCAAAGGTTGACTTAATTTGAGATGGTCGGCTAAAGATTGACTTATTTTTTTACAATTTTTCCTATTAATTATGTTGAATACATCTCTGAGATGAATTAAGCATCTCAAAATAAATTGTCGTACTTCATAGCAAGGTTGGGAGAAGATAGTGTTATACACAACCCGAACTCATCCTTTATGGACCCTTCGCCCGCTTAGAAGTGGATTCGAACTTTATCATGAGATTGTTTTCGATGTTTGAATTCGTCACATAACGTATAACAAGTAGCTAGACATTACTGTGCCACGCATGTCCTTGCTTTGCAGAAATATCATGTAATTTAATTTAGGTCTGATCTATACATAGTTGATTAATAGTTTAATACTTTCACTGTTTTCAATTAGATGTAAATAATGTAAAACTTTTCAAACTACGAATTTCTAAGCAATTTTTGCATAGGAAAGAGATAGAGCGTAAGAGCAACTCCATCGGCAAGCTATAACAACTTATAGGTTTGTGCGCTACATCTTATTTCAAACTACAATATTTTTATGAGTGTTTTACGAAAATAATGCTTGGAGCAAAACTAATTACCAAAATACTGCCGTAGCAAAAGTTAAGAAAGTCGAAAAAAACTTAACTTTGGTCATTGGTCTCTAATTTACAGGCAAACTTTTGTGTGTTTTTTTACTTAGGCAAAACCATTATCTCAATTAGCGATTTTGTTAAGAAAGTCGCTATACCTGAATAGCGCTTTTCCTAAAACGTTATATGGGACAACGAAACAAAATCGCTACTTGAGAAGTTGAGATAGTGATATAAGCTACATATTTTTTTGAAAAAAGAAATTGCTTACATGAACAATATTTCCGTACATACTTTTACAATGGCAGTATTTTGGTAAATAGTTTTGCTCCAAGCATTATTTTCATAAAACACCCATATTTCTAAGCTACAACTTTTGTCAATGGAAAAAAACAATTACTTGTGGTTTTTATAGGCCCCACATGAAGTGAAAATGGTAAAATGTAAATATGTAATAAAAAAGAACATGTGGGGCCACGCGAAGATAGAGAGAGCTTGTTGCTTTGTAGAGCAACTTAGCTCTCAGAAACTACAAGTTAAATTTCACTCCAACAAGAAAGCTATTCGCTACAACTTTGTCAAATTTGCAAGTTGGTCCCTCCTGTACACTAGTGGAGTTGTTCTAAGACTTCATGATTATGGTAGACTAGTAGATTCATGTTGCATTTGTCTCAGATTTTAAAGGTATCAACTTTTAATTATACCTGAACAATACCAACCATGATCTTTAGTCTTTACTTGCAATGCGAGGTATTATAAAGTTCATAACATGCTGTTAAGGGTTAATGTGTGTGTTTCTGGTAATAGAAATTCTAACGACTATATATTACCAAAGACACTGACAAATCATTGAATTAGCCGTTAACAACAAATTATGAACTTACGAATACTTCTCATTGCAAGTAAAAGTCAAAGTTCATACTGTTTATGTATAATTAAAAGTTTGTCCATCAATAGTTCACCTTAAATAATTTTTCCTTTATAATAATAAAACATATCTAGTTAGGAAAAAGAAAGGTACCCTTTATGTTATTAAAATCTTAAAAGTAGGAGTATAATAGACTAATAGAGTAGGCCCACTTGAACAGCATAATTTCTGCTTCAAGATTTGAAAAACACTTGGAAGTGAGAACTGAGAAATGGGAACATCCTTTCAATTTGCAATTTTCTTGCCTGCCTCATCATTAACAAAATAAAAAAGGCTTAAGTATAAATAATTAACTTTAGATGATTAAGGCAATCTTATTTAATTATATATTTTGCATAAGATAACAAAGTATACATGTGACAAGAAGATACTAACATTTAAGTTTTAATGTTTTATGGACCACTTAAAACACTAATCAACATTAACTACAAATCACACACGTAACAAGATTTCTTTCCATAATAAGAGCATGGTTTACAATAGTTTAATTGCTTTTACAATGGAGTTGTTCAGAAAGTTGCAACTTATACATGTATACGTTTCAATTAAAGATCTAATTAGTCTAGCTAGACTGAAACATGAACAATCAAACAAAACATAATCCGAATGTTGCTAATGATATCGGACATCATAATAACCTCTGCGAGCTAGTAGCAAATAATAAGGGAGAGAAAAGCGGATCCAAATATTTGATTTGTCCCACTTTATGTGTATCAATTGTGTGTCAATTATTCCTATTGGCTGCTTTTAAAACAAGGACCCACTAGTTATCAATTTATTATTTAATAAAAGTTATTCACAAGAATCACAACCAATGTGAATAACTGAATAAGAGGCATACAACTTGTATATATAAGGTGAGACATAAGATTTAGACTTGAGAAAAGCGTGCTAAGATGAGCTCTTGAAACGGGATTTGATCCATGATTCAAGGTTCTTCAACTCCTCGTTGCTAATTGAATGCCCTAATCCTGGATAAGCCTGAAAAAACCAAAAACTGTTGAAACTTACACTATACCCTAAATCAATACATTTATTTAGCTCTAATGATAATTTGTGATTGGATTTATAAATATTTCCCTAATTAACCAAGTACAGCATTGAGGAGATAAATATAACAATAAAACTGTTAATTACCCGGAACCAGAATCGGAACCAGTTGTGACCTGGTAGTAACTTTTGGACCTGAAACCAAACCCAATTGAATCGTGTCCGGGTAATTACGCGCCGGTTCCGTAGGTGGGTATAGGGGTGTAAAAACGGTCAAACGGTCGGAAACCGATCGGTCAAAAACAGGTTCGGTAAAAAACGGTCGGTCAAAAACAGGTCATATGATCTCTTTCGGTATCGGTCGGTAACTGTCGGTCTTATTCGGTATTTTCCTAAACAGGTGTCGGTCGGTTTCGGTCCGGTACTTATCGGTCTGGTCGTTGTCGGTAACAAGTCATATTCGGTCGGTCAAAAACGGTTTTTTGCAGGTCGTAACCGGTATATGGGTTATAATCGATCAGTCAAAATTGGCATGCGGATTATAATCGGTCGGTCAAAATCAGTATGTGGGTCATAATCGGTTGGTCAAAATCAACATGCGGGGTCATAATCGGTCGATCAAGGTCAAATGTAGGACGTAACCTGCTAATCTTAAACGATTGAACAAAAATCACAATACAATTAGTCAATTCAAAACTCCAGATCGGATTTTGATATTTCGAGTTAGTTGGCTGATAATATCTGGCTTAGAAGCTTGGGATAAAAAACTATGCCCACCCGTGAATTATGAGAATAACAACGATGTTAATAAGTGACTGATATAAATATTATATATGTACATCAAAGAATAATCTCGATGAACCATATCAATTTATGATGAGTGTGATGGCTACGGTTATAATAAAAATATATATGATTAGAATATCAATAGCTATGAGGATGGGATTTATCATTATCAACTTGTCATCAACATCATAAAAGCAATATACTACGTATATGGTAACAATAGTAATAATGATATGATGGTGAGTCAATGACATAAATAATCAATTGATCAATCATAATAATGATGGATGGTAATAACGACGACGATCATAAAGATGGTGGATGATCCATGGTGAATTGGTGTTGATCACGATGTTGGCCAACATGAAAGATGTTGATTGATGATGGTAATGAATTATGATGGCATCAATTATGTATGGTGATGTTGACGTTGATGATGGATGATAATGAGTGATGATAATGATCATGGGTGATGATGTATATGAATGGTGATGCATGTTGATTATGGATGCATATGATGACGATGATGATGACATCAATGATGTATGGTGATGCATGATGACGATGATGGATGTTGATGATCAATATGATAGATGGTCATGAATGATGATGATGATGATGATGGTGATGATGATGATGATGATGACACTAATAATAAATGGTTATGAGCTTATGATGACGATTAAGATGACGATGATCGAATTGACGATAACAAAGATGATAACAATATTGATAACAATTAGCAACAACAACGAATTGATGATGATACTGATCAATCATGTAAACAAGTTCGATAAAAAATGGGGTTAGTAGTACTTCAGTCGTAAGGTCGGTCAAAATAAGTTCGATAAAAAAATGGTTGGTCAAAAATAGGTTCGGTACAATAAGATTTCGGTAAAAAATGGTCGGTCGAAAATCGGTCAAAAATGGATTCGGTACAATACGGTTTCGGTAACGGTCGGTGTCGATGTAATAAAAACCGGTCGAAAACGGGTTCGGTCTTAAACGGGCTCGGTACCGGTCGGTTTCGGTATGCATAAAATCGATCGAAAACGGTTTCGGTATAATTCGGATTCGGTAGCGGTCGGTATCCGGTCACTAAAAATACGATCAAAAACAGATTCGGTATCGGTCGGTCAAACAGTTTTCTGACCACATTTACACCCCTAGGTGGGTACCCGGAATTGTTGCTCACCTCTAGTAATTTTGGCGAATGGTGAATTTAACAAAGTCTCATTTGAACATGGCTTTTCTTATGGTATATTGTATGAGAAAAGAGAGACAAAATACAATAGGTAAATGGTGTCGAGGGTTACAACTAACAAAACGGAGAAAGCATTTCATAATTATATAATAAGATTACGTCCTTAATCGTGAGTTAATAAGATTTAAGATAAACCAATTCACTGAGAGAGTATAGGCTATAGATGATCCAGTGATTGCATTAACATTTACGACTATGAGATCAATTGTAAAGTAGTAGACACCACAAGTCCATAATGTACCTTAAATTCGCAGGTAACACCAGCTTTTTCAAGAAAGGGAGGCCCTGCTTGCCCAGCCTCGAATAATACTGTTGGATCGGATAATCCATGAGACCATAAAATTGGTGTCTGCACAAATACAAACTTCATGAGCAATGAGTAGATTTTGCATTAAACAACCATGACAATGCTTGATTTTGAGAGAGAGAGAGGGGGGGGGGGGGGGGGTAGTTACTTGCAAAAAAACACTTTGAGAAAGGAAAAGGTGTGAGACCATACAAGCAACTAAGTGCTTCTAAATGTTGCTCTTTTCAAAAAAAAAAAAAAAACTAAGTGCTTCTAAAGCAATATTATAAGCTTAAGATAAGCATATTTGCATGCACCTTTTATAATCAGAGTTGTGATTTACCACAAAAAACTGACCCATGCTGTGTTCAATGTGCCTTTAAATTCTTTAGAGACTGAGTGAGATTGTCTTTACTTTCTTAACCTCGAAGAAGTATAATACTAACATCAAATAAAGAAAGAAAAAAAGAGAGAAAGAGAGTGTGTTCAAGATTCAACCCATAATAGATTGCTCAAGCACTTATATATCTAGGGCTCAGTTTGTTTTAATGAAAAACATTTTCCAAATGAAAAATACAATTAGAAATTAATTTCCATTGTTTGTTTCCATAGAAAAAAAAATTAGAGAAAAGATGAAAAGAAATGGAAGAGAAAGGATATGTAGGAGGAGAAAAGGAGTAAGGTAAGGAAATATGGTGGAAAATGTGGCATAACCAATGTTTTCCTCCCTTAGAAGGATCATTTTGCAAAACAAACAAAGGAAAATGAGAAAAATCGTTTTTCAGGAAAACATTTTCATTCAAAACAAACAGAGCCTAAATCAAGTTTATAAATTGACTAGTATGGAAGTTCAGATGTTTCCTATAGCAGATACAGTCATACAAAAATGGAATTTCGTATTGAACATGAAGTACCAAAAAAAAGAAAAGAGTGAACCTTCTTTGCATCTGCTGGAAATTGTTCAATTATGGAATGATTGAAAGGAACCCAGCCGCTGAAAATTGCACCACCTCCTAAAGTTTTTGGATATAGCAATACACTAGCCAAGGTCAAAGCACCTGCAAAATTTGATATTTCAGTGTAATTTATTTAAGTTACAGACAATTATTGAGTGGAATTCTAAGTGTGCGAAGGGGCGAAGATTAGGACCAGTTACCTCCTTGACTAAATCCACAAACAAATATGTTATCAGGACTTAGGCCAGCATCAATCTCTTTGTCTATCATCGCATGAACTTGTTTCACAGCTTTCAAGACAGAAGATTCATCATTTGGAGAATGCTGAAAAACAGTTAAGTTTATTGTAATACACAAATACATGCACAGAGAGAGGAACAACCGAACAACCAAACGAGTGAAGAAGTTGATTTGAGACACAACTTTAGGGGTTAAAGATGCAAGGGGGGAACATAAGAAGAAGAAAAAAAATGATTTTAAGTATGGAACAATTTTTAGGTCTTTTAACCTAGCATAGATTTTGAAAGGAAGTAATAGAACTAAATGAAAAGATACACGAGTTTCTTCCAATTAGTCTATTAAGCTGGATAAATCGGGACCCAGGCTCAACTTTGAATCGACCAGGCCAGCATTTGCATTCTTCCTTGCATCGGTAAAAGTAAGAGGTTTACATTGATTTGTTCCAATGCTTCTTGTTTGGTTACCACTGGAAATTAATTCCTGTGGGAACTCTTATTTCATGGGAAGTAAGTTCATTGGTGTATTTCCTAGGAAGTGATTTAATTGATTTTAGATGTTTGGTTAAACATGATGAGAAATTCAATTTGAAACATGAATTTTTAATCACCAAGGGGGACTTGGTGATTAATTTCCTACAGTCCATGGAAAGTATCATTTCCGAGGAATTATGATTTCCCATGAAATGCAAATTTCTTGCATACCAAACAACTCAATCAATCAATCAAAGTCGTATTCCCATAAATGGGGTCGACTACATGAACCAAAGTGATTATTCCAGGTGGTCATCCACATAGATTTTCCTTCTCCACCCCCTACGGTCGAGAGTCTCAATCTCTCGTAAATCTATCTGCTTCAAATCTTTTCTAACTCCTCCCCGCCAAATCATTTTCGGTCTCCCCCTACCACGTTTGAAATCCCCCTGAGCTTCACCATTAAAAACATAAAAAAAAATGAAGCTAGCTTCTCTCTCTAGCTTCTGTCTCATCTTTTCTCTCACTCCCACTTGGTGGTGAAGCTGATGGCTAGGAGCAAGGGAGGCCGAGGAAGGGTGGCTCAGGTAAAGGCAAAGAGAACTCTAAGCAAAAAAGTGGTTCAGGTAAACAGAAGCATGGAGGAAGGAAGAGAGGCCAGGAGACTAATTCTTCTGGGCTTCTGATGTTGATTTTTCCTCTTCAGAAGGGGAAGATGATGGGATGGAGTAGAGAAGGTCCAGCAGACTGCTGCTACTCAGTCTCATGGTGCAGTTGAGGGTAGTACAAGGAGTGCAGGTATGGTTACACCACTGCCAGGGCCTACTATGACTAGATCATTGAACTTTGGAACTGCTTCTGAGGTTAAAGTGCATGATCAGAGGAGAGTTGGGCAGGTGAATAGCAATACGGGGGTGGGAAATAGACCCCGATCAGAGAATGCATTGAATGTAATTGAGGAAGTGCATGCTATTGTTCATAGCCCACAGGTGTTTGATAAAATGGAGCAACAGGCTACTGTATTGCCAAAAATTGACTTGGAGGATATCCACGAGGAGTTGGACTTTTGGAAAATCTCAGTTGTTTGCACTGTTTTGGATGCAAACCCACCATTGCAAGTGATGGAGGGCTTTTTCAAGAGGATATGGGGGGGGGGGAAATGGGATAGAATTAATTGCTCCACTGCAGAGAGGAAAATTCATGGTAAGATTTGCAAATACGGGAGGCTTTGAAAGCGCTTTGCAAGGTTGGTATACTTTTGATAGCAAGCCACCGGTTGTTCAACCTTGGAACCCAGATGGTGACCAGAATGTGGAGGAATTGCCTTTGGTGCCTATATGAATACAACTACCTAAGTTGAATCTCAAGTATTGGGGGAAAGGGTGCTTATTCAAATTGGTAAGCCTATTCAGATTGACAAAGCAACTGAGACTAAAACTAGGTTGAACTATGCTAGAGTTATTGATTGAGGTTGAGGTGGGGCAGGAGTTCATTGATTCCATATCCTTCACTGATGAACATGGTGAGGTTATGGAACAAGACATTGTGTATGAATGGAAACCCACCATTTGCCAAAATTGTAAAAATGTTGGCCATGATGCTAGTTCATGCAGGGGAAAGGGCAATCCTAAATCAAAACAGGTGTGGAGAACTAAAGGTGATCAGGGGAGGAACAGGGCACCTGTTGCACAAAAGCAAGTGGATGAAGAGGGCTTCATTATAATCCCTTCCAGAACACAGGAGAGGCCAGCCCCAGTGGTAGGTGAGAACAAAACACAAACAGCAAATTCATTACTGTCTGGAGCAGTTAGAAGACACAGGTGAGTAAGTGATAAATATTGACCAGGGGGTGGCTTCCACTGACAAGAATCGATAATATTCTATGTTAGGACACCAGGGACCTAAATAACAAAGACAAACAAAAAGAGGTTAGGTCTACTATCCTTAATCATAGTATCAAGTTATTTAGGCTCTTGGAAACAAAGGTCAAAGCTCATAATTTAGGGGCTTTGTACGGTTTGTACCTAGCTATGTGTCCTAGTTGGTGTATGACTACTAATATCCCTTATGTTGGTAAGGGGAGGGTAGTTTTGGCATGGGATCCTAAGGTGTTTGAGGTTGATATCATTCTTTGTAGTGACCAACTTATACACTGCAAAGTAATACCCATTTTAGCAAAAAGGCATTTTATTGTTCTTTTATCTATGCTCATAATGGGAAGGAAGAAAGACATGCTCTTTGGGCTGAACTTATTAGTCTAGCTGATATTTGCAAAGGGAGCTGGATGGTAGCAGGTGATTTTAATTTGGTTTTGAATGATGATGAGAAAAATGAAAGGGTTTCAACTTTCAAGTAGACAAGGTATGAATCATTTCAAGGACTTTGTCAGCTATTGTGGGCTTATGGATCTCAAATTTACAAGTAGATTTTTCACCTGGAATAATAAACAAGAGGGTGTGGATAGAAAAATGTGCAAGCTTGACCATAGTCTTGCAGTTCTGCACTGCTTTACTGACCATCAAAGGCGCCCTTTAAGTTTTTCAATATGTGGGCTGAAGAATCAGGATGAACAATTCTTGGAAAAAGTAGAGAATCACTGGAAGCAGAGAATTGGTGGGAATAAGATGTTTCTAATCCTCCAGAAACTAGTCCTTGAAGCATAAGATGAAGAGGCTAAATCTAAGTTGCTTTAGGGATGTTATCCAGGCTGATATGAAGGCTGCAAAGGTTTTGAGTATGGCTCAGGAGTCTCTGCACAGACTGAATTTGAAGGTGCTCAGCATTATAAAGCTGCTCATGATAGATGCATATCCTTCCTCAAACAGAAAGCTAAAGAGGACTGGTCCCAATTTGGTGATGAGAAGCTGCTTAGCATTATAAAGCAGCTCTTTGGTCAATAACTCAATACCTACTAGCAAAGCCCCAGGGTTGGATGCTTATAGTAGCCATTTCTTTAAGACAGCTTGGCAAGTGGTAGGTGTGGATGTGGTGCAAGCTATTCAGGAAGTGTTCAGAACAGGGAAACTGCTAGGGTGAATCAATTCCGCTTCCATCACTTTAGTCCCTAAGGTGGTGTGTCCTTCTCTTGTGACTAAATATAGGTCTATTTCATGTTAATCTGTCATCTACAAATTCATTTACTAAGCTCATTTGTTCTAGAGTGAAGCAGGTGCTACTTCACTTTATCTCTGATACTCAAGGTGCTTTTGTTTGTTGGAGAAGCATTATAAACAATATTCTTGTGTTTCAAGATATTGTTAAACATTTAACTAGAAAATATCCCCCTAAAGGGTGCCTCATGAAGGTTGACCTTCAAAAAGCTTATGATACTATTGATTGGAGATTTCTCAAGGCCTTGTTGCAAGCTTTCAGGTTTCATAGATCACTTTGTGAAGGTAACTATGGCTTGCATAACTAGTGAAAAATTCTCTTTGCTGATTAATGGTTCTTGTCATGGTTTCTTTGGAGCCAGTAGAGGAATCAGGCAAAGGGACCTTATGTCCCCATTGCTATTTGTTTTGTGTATGAAGTATTTAACAAGAACATTCAAGTATGTGGGTTCAAAATCAGAGTTTCAGTTACACCCAAGGTGTGGTTTGATGAAGATTAATCATCTCTGCTTTGCAGATGAACTTATGGTTTTCTGTAAAGGGGATCTTAAGAGTGCCAATCTGTTGGTTGCTGGACTAGAACACTTTGAAGAAGTGTCTGGTCTTCATGCAAACAAAGCGAATAGGGAAGTCTGAAGTGTATCAGGTCAACATGGATCCTTGTGAGGTTGATTTGCTATGTGCCAAAATTAGGTTCATAGTTGTGTCTTCGCCTTTTAAATATTTGGGAGCTCCTATATGTAATAAAGCCATAAAGGCTGCAGACTGTGATCAGTTGATTCAGAGGATGACTAGCAGAATTAAAACTTGGCAAACTAGGCATATTTCTTTTGCAGGAAGGCTGCAACTAGTCAATGCTGTCTTGATGAGTATATGTCCATATTGGATGCAAATCATGATTCTTCCTTCTTCTGTAAAAGAAATAAATAGAATCTGTATGAGATTTTTGTGGGAAGGGAAGGTTGATGGAACCAAGCCTGGGCATGCGAAGTGGTCTGTTGTTTGTGCCTTAAAAAAGTATGGGGTTTAGGAGTCAAAGACTTGGCCTTGTGGAACCAGCTGGTTGTAGGGAAGATTATTTGGCAAATTTCCCAAAAGAAGGATACCTTACGGGTGAAGTGGGTACAAGCTATCTACCTTAAGAGGTCCAGCTGTTGGGATTATAGATATTCAGCTGCTGCAAGCTGGGTATTGAGATGGTTGTGCAAGACTAGAGACAGATTGCTAGCTTCAATATGGCTAACTGGTGGCCTGATGAGAATGCTCATTACTCTATCAAGACTCAAGAGAGCTTATCAGGTCATAAAGAGTTATGGGACTAAGGTTATTTGAGAAAAGATCATATGGGAAGGAATCTCAATTCCCAACAATCCCAAGCACAGGTTTAACTGGTGGCTAATAATGCACTCCAGGCTCCAGGTGAAGAACATGTTGATGGCCCATGGGATCTGCAGAGATGACAATTGCTGCATCTGCCTTGTTGGAAGTGAAACTCATGAACACATTTTCTTCCAATGTTACCTTGCTATTCAGGTTTGGTCTCTTATTACGAATTGGTTGGGCTTTAACTGGCAACCTAAGAGCATGAATCAAGTAATTGTCCAGATCAGCAGTAATAGATCTGGTTCAAATATCAAAACCAAAGTCCTAACTGCAGCAGCTGCTTCTACTTTCTACAATATTTGGAGAGTTAGGAATAAATATTTTTGGCAGCACTATCAAGCTGATTCTACTGCTTTGTTTCAGGAGATTAAGTATTTTGTTATTATCTGTAAAGCTTTAGCTTATAGTAAAATGAGTTCTAGTGACAGAACTTGGCTGGAAAGCTTGTAGAGTTGAGCTGGTTGCTCTGTTCTCCTTTGGGATGGGGGCCCTACCTAGTGGGGGTGTCCATCCTTAGGTAAGAACTTTAGGTTGTAAAACTGTTTGTTTGGGCTTCATAGATTTCTTCGCTTACCAAAAGAAAAAAAAAACTCCACCATTTTGTATTTCCTAGGAAATATAAATTCCAATGGAATTTGAATTGAACCAAACAAGTTTGGACCCTAACAAGGCTTCTCCTTGATCTTTAAAATCCGTGATTACAGATGTAAGAATCTCAGACTCTCAGAGCATAAGTTGTAGCTAAAGAACTGATTACAATAAAAAAACGTTTAACCACAAATTTAAATACAAATTAGCAAGCAATCACGGATTACCCGATGATCTATTGTCACATATGTCCAGATGTTGAGGTTTGAGGAGCCTAAAAATTTGTTATCAAAACCTTTGCCTGGTCTCAGTAAAGGGGGTCTCTTAGCATATGCCCCTCGACAAGTAAAAAAAAGGTTTCGTTTTATATTGTATATATTTGGAGGCCTTTAAAAGAGCCAAGAGGACTCCAATATTGTTTTCCATTCTCTCCTGAACCACTAAAAGGTTATCGTATTCACTAGTTAATTAGTTATAAGCTCATACGCTATTATAGCCTATGTTAAATATTCATCTCGGACGCCTAACTTTTAAATATTGCTATAACGACTCTTGGACACTTCCCTCTGAATCATAATCATGCAATTTTTTCATAAATGGATAAGCCCCACACTTGGAAATGTACTTGTGTTCGATGCGTTAGCAGAGCCCAGGTAAGTAACATATACCATAACATTCACGGCCCGTTTGGTAGCCGGTTATAAACGGATGTAATGGGAATGAATTTATAACTAAATTTGGAAGGAAATCAAAATTAATTCCCATGGTGGTGATAGCTTAACTCCAATTTATCTAATTTTCTTCACAAATATCCATTCTCATCTAATACCACCCTTCCACATGGTAATGGATGGTATTGAAAAATAAGAAGAAATTTCAAGTTTGGGAATGAAAAATATGTTTTTCATGAGGATTTTAAAGTTTTTCCTTAACAAATTACACTTTAAATCCATTACCATTACCGCAATTTATTACCAACAACCAAACGGGTCGTCAAAACCTACATTCTCACAACATATTGTGTCAGATGGCAAACTCTATTCAAATGGCTGACATGGATTCACAATAATTAAGAGAAAATTAGAGGGAAAAAAAGAGCAACCCATGCAAGTTTTCTGTTCTGAGATACTCTACCAACCAGCTCATCTCCCATGGCCAATAAGAACTCCTACATCCAACTTCCTTGTGTTTTCATATAGAAAGGTTTACACAGACCCATAGTAAGGTCAGTAACGAAGTCTAGTCTAATGAGTCGCACAACTATCCTAGGAACCCTACACCTGTAATTAGCTTTGTTTAGACAAGGCATTGCATGATTGGCATAATTCTATTGAAAATTTCTATGCAGAAACTCGCGATTAGTTATAAATATAAAATTTTGATATTCTTTTAGGATGTTTTGCCTGTTTATGACTAGACAATAGACATTGTGGAAGAGGGAATGGAAGGGGATGCATAATGCATAATACTATGAGGCAAATCAAACAAATGGACATAAACGATACCAAATTGAGGAGCTTACAGCTGTCACTGGTATCTCAGGAATGTCAAACCATGAGGGCATGACAGTACCAACTGCAAACAAAAGCAGATTGTCAATTTAGGCAAAAGTTAATGTTATAGAGGAGGAAAATTCGATCCGTGACTTTCCACAGAAATATTTATAAAAAAAAAAAGTCCAATTGAGAGTTGTAGTCAATTATGTGCAGCAATAAAAAAAACGCAACAAAAGAGTAAATAAACCAAAAAAAAATAATCTCATAATTCTCTGGATTTTTTTTTTGGTATTGACAATTTGGGATAACTAGAAGATCATCTTGTTCAATTTCACATAAGGATAAAGATTTGACTTGAAGCTCAACTTGTTACGTAGTATAAGATTCTCCCCTTACACACTCAGTTCCCATAGTTCTTTTTTTTCTCTTCCTAGAATGAAGGTGTGAAGCATAGAAGCAGGGCCATTATGGTAAATAAAAAACTTGGTTCCTAGGTATTGCCATCAAATTAACATAAAGAACAATATTCACCAAACTTAAGGAAGGAATTACAACAGATGAGGTACCCACATGTATAACGACATTCATTGGACAATAGCACAAAAGAACATAGCTTTCTAGTAAAACTATAACTAAACAAAATTCAGCTATTCAAGATATTGCCTAAGGGTCTTTACATACAAGTAAAAGTGAAAAACGGAATAGGAATACCAAAATGGGTAATATCAAACGCAAGTACGCAACCCAGCGAGCTTTTGAAGCATATGTAATACCATTTAGTTAACAAGTAAAAATAACCAAGTGTGGGTACCTCAGCTGTTGTTTTTTTTCCCTCCAAAAAAAATAAATAAACAAGTGTGACTCAGCTTGCTGATTTAACTATCATCCACGGAATGAGATTAGCTATCTCGAACCATAACTTTCTCACTAGGCACAATATATATAGACTAATAAAGAGACCTTAAACTAAGAAATTTTAACTTGGTTCTTTATTTCTTCCATGATGCTTGCAGGTAATCTAAATACTATAATCTTGATCTCTTACCTAATTGTGCTAAGTCCATACCATCATTGACATGCTAAGCTGCTTCAAGATGAGAAGCTAATTAGATTGGGAGTTGGGACTAATATTTGAAGATCCATGTTCTTTCTTCTTGTATGCAATTCATTTGCCCCTTATTCACAAGTCCAAATAGTTTGGTGGGTGGTGGGTGGGCTGGAAGGGTGGGTGGCTGGGTTGTGGGTTGGTGGGTGGGTGGGGTGGTGGGTGGTGGGGGAGAGGGAATGCAAAAGATAGGGGGAGGAGAGTTTGGGAAAGTGTTAGAAAGGGGGATGGGAATCACAAAAGTGGCCTAACAAACACAATCAAAGGGAATGGGGTAGTTGATTCCCATTCCCTTTGATTATTATCCCAACCAAACACACCCTAACGGCCCGTTTGGTAGCCGGTTATAAATCATGGTAATGGGAATGAATTTATAAATAAATTTGGTAGAAAAATCAAAATTCATTCCCATGGTGGTGCTACCTTAGCTCCAATTTATCTAATTTTCTTCACATTTATCCATTCCCATCAAATACCACCATCCCCAATGGTAATGGATGGGAATGAAAAATGAGAAGAAAATAGAAGCTTGGGAATGAAAATTTGTTTTCCATGGAGATTATAAGGTTCCTCCTTACAAAATTACACTATAAATTCATTACCATTACCATGATTTATTAACAACAATCAAACGGGCCGTAAGTACCTATAGAGTAAGGGTATTAATGAGCTAAGCCGAACCTCAGCTTGGGGTAGCTCAGGCTGCTCGTAACACTTTTACTTAAGTTTGAGCCGAGCCTCGAGCTTTTTCGAGCCTAAATTATCAAGTTCAAGATACACTAAAAATCAATTTCGGTTCGAAAATCTTAACAATATAAATCTATTTTTAAGCTATAACAGTATAACATATTATAGGTAAGAATATTCTAGTCTTGAAATTATCAATATGTTTTTTTGACAAGATCAATAGCATGTTATAACTAAGTATAAGGTTACCATGTTAAATAACATAATTGAAATGTACAAATTCTTTGGTGAGACCGTCTCACCATAAGATCAAAGTTTCACTAGGAAAAGTTAGAGAAAAACGTGCAAAAGTTATAGAAAACTACTCCCTCCGTCCCAATTTACTTGCTACATTCTTTTTTTCACACCTCCCGTGATACAACTTTAAATAAAAATATCTTTAACTATATATAATAAAAAATTATAAAAATTATATATTTAAAAAGTATATGTTAAGACGAATTAAACTAGATCCATCATGACTATATTTTTTCTTACGTATAGTAAATTAAATAAAGTCAAAGTTCACATATGAATAGTGCCTAAAGTTAACTTGGGGCAAGTAAATTGGAACAGAGGGAGTACTTTATAACTTTTTATATATTTTTAATAACTTTTACAAATTTTTCCATAACTTTTCTTGACAAGATCTGGTCTCACCGTTATGAGACGGACTCACCAGATACCTACTTATTGAAATGTATTCCATAGTATTTAAAAAAAAAAGATTAAAACGCAATGCTAGTGTGAAAATACTTTTCACACACAAACACACACACACACACACACATACTCTCCTTTCCAATTCAGATTACGCCCCAATTTAGATTTGGGGGCCAGATCAATCAATGTAGCTATAGGTACTGAATTCAAAATTTCCAGATATTTTTCTTACCATTGGCTATGATTGGGAAAATCAAACACAATACTCAAATCATTAGCAGAATTTACTAGACATGAACTAAATATGCAAACAATTCAGAAACTTGATTAAATTATATACAGTATTAAAAAAAATGCAATAAATTTAGATGCTTGACAAAAACTTACAATTGCAGCTAACTGGGTTAGAAGGAGCAGAAGGAAATGACCATTTGGTGGAATTAAACTGAGGAGAAGTGAAGAAATTTTTGATGGGTTCATTGGCTGGTCCAGAATCACCCAACCCATGAAGCCATACAATGAAGCTCCTGCTCCGACCCGTTGACATTTGATCCGGGTTTGGGTTTGAATGTGGGTTAGAAACGAAGATGAAAATGAGAGTGATTAACACTGAGATAGTGAGCACTGCAATTGGTTTAGCTAGTACTGTAATTGTCCGTGATGTGCGTCCAAGCTTCATTTATCTGTCTCCTCATTCATTTATGTTTCGCTTGATTTCACAGAGACATGGGATTTTCTGCTTTCTTTTGTTTTTACTGCCTGTCTTAACTAATCATACCGCGGTTTACACGGTTACCAACGGGCATTGCTACATCTGCCCGGTGGATAGTCTACTCATTACTAATAGGGGCATTAAAATATTATTAAATTTATAAGTTGGATTTCAGGACTAATATTAACCACAACACTTTACTACTTGTGGCTTTGTGGGTAGTCAACCCGGTAGGTATACCAAGTTTTATCGTTACCAACTTACCAAAGGTTAAGGGTATTTTAGCACCATCAATGTAAATAAAATACCGTTGGTGATGCTTTAACTGCAACAATTTTAAATATAGGTGTAACAAAATAATTTCAACAATTCTTTATTTTCCAAAATTTGTATAAATTTGAAGATGAAATGTCTATAATGACCCTAACTTTAAAATGTTAAACAAAATTACCTAACTCGTGTGTTTTTCTTTCTCTTATTCTATATCAAACTTTACATACCCATGTGATCTCATCTCTGCTACTTTTCTTAACAACTATTCAAATCTATATTTAACAAGCTAACATATTCACTTTTGGAGTCCGTGTTAGCCCATTTGTTACAGTTAAAGTGTTAGAAATAGCGTAGAAAGCTATCATAGGAACAATGTATGTGAAATAAGAACCCAAAGGAAATTTTGGCTCAATCAACACCACATTTCTGATGGGTTGGGCGCAAGATGCAACATCAACTAAAGAGAGTGTGAAGGGTTGTATAACCTTTTGAATCAGGTGCAACTTGCGGCATAAAAGACACCGGAGTATCGGAGTTTTTATTGGAAAGTGCAACAAATTAAAAATAAACATAGGGCTACTAATTTACTCATAACAACCACATATGGTTCTTGTTAGGAATTTGATGTGGAAATTGTTGATGTAACCCTCCAAGGCGTGGAATCTACACTTTCCTTCTAAACTATTTCGCCCCTTTAGATCACCGGCATAGAGAAAGATGTATACTCTATATGATCTTTAGAGTATACCTTAAAAGTACTTAGTGTTTGTTTTGTATTTAGAACACACTTAGTATAGATTGCAAGAAAAATACTAAGTGCTAACAAGTTGTATGTAGTGTAGAATTTCTGATTTTCTTGTGTACTTCAACTATGAACTAATTAGCTAGCCTATTTATAGGCACAAGGGGTAGAGAAATCAGCTTCAAAAGCTGAATAAAAACCATCTTCAAAGCTCATAAAATCAATAATAATGGTGATTAATGTTGTGACATTAACATCCATGAAGATTTCATTCACAAGGCAACCTTCACTCTTCTGATATTACCTCACCTTGACCTTGGTTTAGTACTGCAATGAGGGTTTAATACAATGCTAAACACGTCCAAGCATCTTAGGCAAAGAATCCAAGAATTCGTAAAAATCACTCGAATTTTCCAGAGACAAATTGTGAGCCGCGACGAAGTAGTCGCGAGTCGCGCCCTTGGGCTCGCGAGTCGCGAAGTCCTTTGCTCGTGGTTTTGTTTCTTCTTGAAACTTTCCACGAGTTGCGACAGGTCCTCGCGAATCGCGAGGTACCCGTTGCACTCGTAGTTTCTGTTTGCCTAACTTCTCTTTCCTTAGTTCATAATAACAAGCCCATTTAGTCATAAACACGTCCAAGCATCTTAGGCAAAGAATCCAAGAATTCATAAAAATCACTCGAATTTTCCAGAGACAAATTGTGAGCCGCGACGAAGCAGTCGCGAATCCCGCCCTTGGGCTCGCGAGTCGCGACTTTCTTCTGTCCTTTGCTCGTGGTTTTGTTTCTTCTTGAAACTTTCCACGAGTTGCGACAGGTCCTCGCGAATCGCGAGGTACCCGTTGCACTCGTAGTTTCTGTTTGCCTAACTTCTCTTTCCTTAGTTCATAATAACAAGCCCACTTAGTCATAAATGTTTCAACAATCCTCCTCTCATTTATGAAATAAATGTTGACAAGCTCAAATACAACATGCAAAAACTTTTACACAAAACACATGTTCATGCATAAATAGAAATGTCATAAAGATTGAATTTCTACTTAGTATATGTACACTTTACAATAATTCCATTTGTAATAATAGACGAAGCTTTGAATTATACAAACACTACGAATTATTGAAGATACAATACACATAAATACTAACAAGTAAACTTTTAACCCTCTACACCTATGTCGCCATTGTGTACGTATCTATTCATGAGCGTTTCAAGCAAAGCCTAGACTTGATGAAGCAGCCAAACTTCTTACCCACATAGGTAGATCTTTACGCACATGCTCTTGGAATTGAGCCAATTATAAAGATATATTAATAATTGAACCAATTCAACTTCCTTTACATTGCAGTAAACTTAGGGCTTACAAAATAGACCAGGTACTGAATACCCTCTCATGGTAACTTGTAAATGTTTTGAGAGTAGTGCTAACCTCCTTAACCAACTTTAGGTATCTCTTCATGGCAGGCTCTCTAGCCTCATAGTCTCTATTGACTTGGCTTACAACAAGTTATGAATCAGACGAAGCCTCAATTTCATCTGCTCCCGCAGAATACACATTTTAAGACCCGTAAGAAGGGCTTCATACTCCGACTCATTGTTGGAAGCAGGAAATTTGAAGCGAAGTGCATACTCATACACATCGCCTTCAGGTGAGACACAAAGGATGCCAGCACCACATCCATTTTGGATTGATGACCCGTCAACAAACAACTTCCAAGCATTAGAACCAGCCTTGGTTTCAATTTCAAGCCTTGTCATTTCTGCTACAAAATCAGCGAGGGCTTGACCCTTGATTTCTTTCCTGGGCTCGAAAGAAATGTTAAAAGCATTAAGTTCTACAGCCCACTTTACCATTCAGCCAGAGGACTCAAGCTTGGTGAATGGCTGTTTCAAAGGCTGATCTGTATACACCACAAGAGGGTGTGCTTTGAAATAAGGCCGAACTTCTTTGTGGCCACGTATAGAGCGAGCCTAAATTTGTCAATGAGAGGAAACCTTAGCTCGGCATTTCTCAAAATATGACTTACAAAATTGTAACAAGCCGGATTTTTGGGCCATAAAATTTCGTGTAAAATTAAGCCTTTAAGTCTGAATCTTCCGATCTGGATTCAAAGACTTAATTTTTATTTAATTGAAACTAGCCCAAAACCCATGCTTGAACCTCCTCTTGGCCGGCCCCTTTTTACTCTCCCTTTATTTTTATTTACCTTATTTATCTATTTAGATCTATTTAGTCTTAACCTAAAAACTTTATTTTTATCTCCTAAAAACTAGCAAGCCTTAATCTATAATACTGTAAAAGTCTACCCTTTTATTTCCTTAACTCATTATAATAAACCACTCCCAAAAACTCTTCTTTCTCTCCTCTTCTTGGCCTCACGGTTTTCCTCCATAATCCCAACCCAATTTCATCTTCTCAATCAAACCCATCCATTAAAGAACAATCAAACCTTCAACCCATCCTCAACTAGAACCAAGAACAACATTGTGGAAGTTTGTTGTTGCCTTGGCCGTGCACTAGTGGTCGTGTGGCTCGAGTTTTGGGCAAGTGTTTGGTGCGTGAATTTTGTGTAATTATTCATTAAGATAACTAGCTATTTTACTTAGGATTAGGATTAGATTATATAAAATGATAGGATTAGAGAGTGATGATATTGATTGCTTTCTTTATATGTATTAACCGTATGTTTATAAGGATTACTTGAGTTCTTGGTTGTTAATCTTGATTCTTGGAAGATCTTTATGCGTTAATGTTTAAGTTGATCTTTAATGGATGACTTATGTTTAAGGTGATTGATGTATTTGGATCGATATTGTGCGTGTAAGTGTACTCCATGAAAGTATGAATTTTGCATTGATTATCCGCATAATTTAATGAACCTACAGAAGCATATGCACCGTTGTTCTTTTGATGATTATGCAAAATTAGTGATTAAATGGTTGACTAAATTAAGCTTGAGTGATGATGTCGCATGATCAAGAGGAAAGCAACATTAGACTAGTTTAATGTAGAAGCATGTTATTATCATTAACTTAAAGCTTTGACTATTTGGATTATTATATCTTAAAGTTGGTATCTAATCTTGTTTATGGCATTGCTATTGTATTTCGTATTATATGTACTTAGTGGAGTCATGAGTTTCCTTTGATATTTTTGTTGAAAATAATGTTAGATGTGAATTTGATATTGCGTGATGATGTATGATGGTTCTTGTGATGATCTTGTATGGTGTTTTCGAGTCTTGTCGAGTCGAGTCGTGTCGAGCGGTTGAAGACCGTGCGTCTATCGGTTTATCGGTGCTAAACCGTGCGGGTCTATCGGTTCATCGGTGATGAATCGTGTGGGGCAAGTCTTGTGTGTTTGATTGTGTGTCAGAGTCGTGTTGAACGGTTGAAGATCGTGGGTCTATGGGTTTATCGGTGATGAATCGTGCGGGGCAAGTCCTTTGTTGCTAGTCTTGTTATCAGTTGTCGACCGAGCGTTGTCTTGATATTGAATTGGTATTTATGCAAGTTGATAAGTGCGTGTGCTAGTTTGATACGATTGATGCTGCTATTGATGAATGTTATGTTCCGCTGCTAACTCTGTTGATTGAACTTGTATCATGTATTTGTTATCGTTCCTGTGTTCTAACCCTATTATTGTATGCAATGTGGTCCTACTTCTAAGTAGGACAGTCTAGTTACTCGCCACTGATGGTGGACCCCCAATTTTATTTTGCAGGTAAGCAGGATAGAAGCTAGTAGCAGAATGAGTTGATGAGCGTCTAGGCCCCTATTTTTCCTTTCCTGTTTTTGCAACTAGTTTTATTTCTTGTCTTTAGGACTAGATTTTGGATTAGTTTAATCTTTTGTATTTGGGTTTCATAATTAATAATAATAATTATTATTTCCACGAGTTTTAGTTATATTTTTGCTTTATAAATCAATTGGTAACTTCCTGTTTATGACGTTATCACCGTTAAAGTCGTTGCTAAAATGCGGGGTGTTACAAAAATAGACCGAGTGCTTAATACCCTCTCGATCTGCCACCAGCACAACACTTAGTTCCGAAACGGCCAGGTACATATACAATACCTCACCGGGAATAGGGCTTACTAGCCTCGGCAAGGTATGCATATGTTCCTTTAATTTGGTAAAGGCCAATTCGGCTTCTTCTGTCCACTCAAACTTGGCTTTCTTCTTCACAGCATCAAAGAAGTAGTAACATTTATCCCCTGATCGGGATAGGAATCGGCCTAGTGCAGGCAAACATCCGATCAGGCTTTGGGTTTCTTTTATTGATCTAGGGGAGCCCATGTCACTCACTGCCTTTACTTTATCCGGGTTCGCCTCTATGCCCCGCTGATCAATCATAGAGCCTAGGAATTTGTCCGAGCCAACCCCAAAAACACACTTTTTAGGGTTCAGCTTCATGTTGTATTTCCTAAGGGAATCAAATCTCTCCCTTAGGTCGGCTAAGTGATTGACTGGTTCCTTGCTTTTTACAATTATATCATCGATGTATGCCTCAAGGTTTCACCCTAACTGATGTTGAAACACCATGTTTTGCAATGATTACGGGATTTATTCGTAACTTTTCTTCATTTTAGTTTTTTTTTTTATATTTTTGCATGCATTTTTCAATGTTTTATATTCATAAAAAAATAATAAAAATGTCTTTTTGCATCACAAAATATTTTTACAAATCATAAAAATAATTTATAATTTATTCCTATTTTTCTATATTTTTTATCATACTTTTAGAGCTTTTTATGGATTTTTTTAGGATTTTGCATGCTTAGTGGCATTTTCGTCATTTACGAATGTTGAAAATTGTTCCGCAAAGCATATTAGTATTTTTTTTATACTTTTCATATTTTTTCATAATTTTTAATAATTTTTTTGTAATTTTTTGGAACTTCCGGAGGAATCTAGAACATTCCGGAATGTTCTGGGCATTCCGGCACATTCCGGGACATCCCGGAACATCCCGGGACATCACAGAATATTCCGGAATATCAAAATATTACAGAATATTTCCGTAATCGAATAAAATCGGATCGTAATCCTGAAAATCACGCGCAAAATCAAGCAAAAAAATTGACCCGGATACAGCCTGGACCTACGTCTAGATGCAGGTCCATATTACAGGACCTGCGCCTAGACGCAGGTCACAAATATTGACCTGCGTCTAGACGCAGGTCATGTAACTGGACCTGTGCCTAGGCGCAGGTCTGGTGTCATCCGGGGTCGTTTTTTCTCCTTCTGGCCTATAAATACACGAACTTATACGAGCTTTTGGGGACAGATTCAAAGCAATTATCATCCTTGCCACTATACTACACTTATATTTCTCCAAAAAAAAATTTTCATTCAAAATTCAAAAAAAATGATAATACATAATTGCATTTTCTGTCGTTAAATCTATTAATTGCGTTCTTGAGGTATGAATTCTGAAGTCTCTATCTTCATTTGTTTAGTTTGTAATCATAAGGAAATCGATTAAAGTGATGGTTATTGATATAAATGATGGAGAATAGATAATGTAAATAATTAATAAAGACTGTGCTCGCATATATGCGAATTTGGACGTTTCAATCGATAATAATATTGTTTTTGATATAATTAATCATGATTCACAATGTTGTTTTAATCGTCATTTATGATGTTTCTTAATAATTTAATCAATTTCGATCTCGATTCATATGCGTGGTGATTGTTAATTCATCAATGTAAGTTGATAGATCATACATTAATATTGACTCTTACAATTTTTTTATTTTTTAGATCTTCTTTAACATTTTGTAGATCAGAAAATAAATGATAATAATAATTATAAAAATTCATCTTTTTAATATGCGAACTATGTTACACGATTTTTATTATAAGATCTCGTGTCATAAAAGATCGGTACATTTTTTTTATCTTTTAAATTTGATCACTTTAAGTAGTCGGATCTTGATTTTTTCTTTTATGCGGTCGTGGTAAAATGAATTTATTAATTAAATTTCGTATTACCAATTAACCGCTATATTTCAATAATAATTTTCGGATCATTAAATAACATTTTATAGAATACAGTCAATTATTTTATTCATAAATTCAAGAGTCATACATAAAAGCCCGATCTGGTTAAATAATAATAAATGGCGATTAAAATCACCAATTTAAATATACCGATTGAAATGTCCAAATCGCATCAGAATTTCGTACCTTAATCATCATTTTAATCGTGTTCTTTTTTAGTATTTATTATATTTAGTGAGTCGAACATCACATCAAACCACTTCTCCTGGAACACACTTTGAACCTGCAATATTTTTCTTTTTTCTTTTTGTATTTTGTATTTTTTATTTCTTCTATTGTGTTTTTTATTCATTTTTTTATTTGATTTATTTTTTAGGACTTTTAATACTGACTTAATGCAAAGTGGTCACAGTAATTAGTCATGACGTGTAATATATTTAAACCCACTTAGTAATATGCGCTTTTTGGATATAATTTGAGATATTTGTGTATTCGGGATTAATAATGATACGACCACAAAAAGGAGACCTAGTAGAGACCGCTTACAGGCGGGCGGGCCCAATGCACGATTGGCCAGTAACCTGCCCCCGAACCCATACTCTGGTGCACGACCATATGGGGCCAATTGCTCCTGGCATTGGTATTTCTTCGATGTCCGTGGACCGTATAAAACGCACGGTGGCGACTCCTACTAGTCCGTATTCACATACGGTGTTAACGAGCATTCAAATAACTCGTGAGACGTAGGCGGCCGGGTAAAAATGACCCCTACAGTCATATTTTTTGAGAGTCTATCCTTGCTAAACTATCTCCATATCAATCTTTAAGAGAAAAACTTACGGAGATTTAAGATTGTAATCTTTGAACCACTAAGAGGGAAGTGGTTGGGGAGTGTTCTGTGAACACTGAGTGAACTGTTAGAGTTAACAGTTGGGGAATTAAGTGTTACAGAGTTGTAGCATTTAATTGAGTGTGTAACCTTGTTATTATTCAGAGTTGATTAATAATATTGGTGAGAAAGTGGAGGACGTAGGCTTGTTTTGAAGCCGAACCTCGTTAAATCCTTGTGTCCCTACTCTTTATTTACCGTTCTATCGTTGTTCTCACAAAACGTTAAACAAACCTTGAAAACGATTGAAAAAACACACATACTCAATTCAACCCCCCTTCTTGAGTATACATTGAACTTACAATTGGTATCAGAGCCTAACTTCTCAAAAGGTTAACTACCTAGAGGAGCAAGAAGATGTCTACTCAAGAATCAAACAGTTCCAAACTCCCCAAGTTCAATGGCACTCTACTCCTGGTGGAAGAACTGCATGAAAAATCTTATCATTGGGATAGATTATGAATGTTGGATGATAGTTAAAAATGGACCCACGTCCATTCAGAAGAAGATTCAGGAAGGGCTCATTGTTCCAAAGTCAGAAGAAGAGTATACAAGTGAAGATTACAAGAAGCTAGAGAAGAATGCAAAGGCAATGTCATTTGTTCAACAAGGAATTGCAGAATGTGAGGTAAATCGAATTCTAGCTTGTTCTTCTGCAAAGGAAATATGGGATATACTAGAGCTTGCATATGAAGGCAACTCTGAAGTGAGAAGGTCAAAAATTGACATGCTCATGTCAAAGTATGAGGTCTTTGAGATAACTAGGGAAGAAAACATAAAGGATATGTTTACAAGGTTCATGACCATTGTAAATGAACTTAAGTCATTAGGGAAGACCTTCTCAAGTGAAGAGTTGGTGAGGAAAATGTTGAGAAGCTTGTCAGGGAAGTGGATGCCCAAGGTTACAGCCATACAAGAAGCAAAGGATCTGACCACACTATCTCTTTCTAGAACAACTTATTGGTTCTTTGATGACTCATGAGATGTTGGTAGATTCAAAGGCTGAATCTAGTTCAAAAATAAGGAGATGGTTCTCAAAGCAAAGGAAGATGAAGATGATATCAGTCTTATGGCCAGAAGGTTTGAAAAATACCTTAGGACAAAGTCCAAGGGTAAGTTTGCAAAAGGAAGGAACAATTCTGGACAGTTCAGGAAAACCAGTTCCAATGTTGGTTGCTTTAAATGTGGTGAAGTGGGGCACAGAATCAAGGAGTGTCCAACATGGAAAAATCCCAAGGGAAATCCTGGAGTCCAGGCTGAGAAGAAGGTTTTCAAAAGAGCTATGCTGGCTGCAGTTTGGGGAGATTCAGAATCAGAGAATGAGGAAGATGAAGAAGAAGCTAATCTTTGCCTTAATACTTTCACATGCATAGACCAGTTTGAGGTCTGTTTGGAAAAAGAAGAGGTTCTCTGTCTCATGGCTGGTGGGAGCACTTTAGATGACAGTCAGGTATGTTTTAATGATATAAAGGTAAATATGCATAATCTAGATAGAGATGAATTACTTGACTATCTTGAATTCACTATTGATCAATGCATTAGTGTCGGGTCTGCTTACCAGAACAACAAAAAGAAACTTAAAGAAACATTCGAGATTATGAAATATGTGGAGCTAGATCTGCTGAGCTTGAGCTCATATGTGAGGAGCTTAAAGAAAAAAATTCTGAGCTTGAGTTAACAGCAGATCAGTAGAAAATAGAGCTTGAGACATTAAACCTCAAATCAATTCCTAAAGAGGATGAGTTTTTTGAAAAAAGGGTTTTTTGTCCAAAACTACCTTAGTTACACCAGTTTTTGTAAAAAACTACCTTACTTACAAAAGTTTGTCCAAAACTACCTTACTTAGCAAATTTCTAGTTGACCACTACCTTATTTACTATTTCGACGTTGACTTTGTATTTGCTGGCCAATCTGGTCATTTTTTTGCAAATTCTTACCTCAAATTTGACCCTTTAGGGCAAAAATGACCCACCAAAACCTTGATAGGGATAATTTTTTTGGCACGGAAACCAATGAACGCATATCGAGACAAATTTTGTAATGCAAAAAGAAGATTATACGACCATTTTTTGTAGATTCCGACCTTATATTTAACCCTTTTAGGGCAAAAATGACCCCAAAAGATTGATTGGGCTAATTATTTTCGAGAATAAAGCAAAGTCAACGCCGGAACAACGAACAAGGTAGTGGTCAACAAGGAATTGACTAATAAAGATAGTTTTGGACAAACTTTTGTAAGTAAGGTAGTTTTTTGCAAAAAGTGGTGTAAGTAAGGTAGTTTTGGACAAAAAACTCTTGAAAAAATTGAAATGGGGTTTAATGAGCTCAAGAAACTGCTCACACATAATTCAAACTTTAAACTATTAAAAGACACATGTACCTGTGGTAAATCTAATGTCATACTTGCATATGGCCACCTAATTGAAAAACTTGAAGATTTACACAAAGAACATGGTGATCTTAAGGTTTCTAAAGAAACTGGTTCTCCCACTGCCTTTGATGAGGTATTGGATGTTTTACATGATGAGTGCATAGCTAAGATCTGTGATCTTGAGGCTGAACTCATCTTGTTAAAACAAGAAAACATCAAGAAGACCAGTGATGAACCAGATCCCTCCCTGGTTTCAAGACTACAAGATGAACTTCAGAAAACTAGACTTGATCTAAAATCATTTGAAAAAAAAAATGAAGTTCAACTTAAGAGGCTTGAAAACAAGGAGAATTAGCTAACAAGTTGTATGGATTAATTAAACAAAATGTTAGATGCTTAGAAAACTCTAAACATCCTCACATCCCAACCTGGAAATTCTTAAAGGTTTGGTTTAGGGTATTCTGGATCTAGTTCTACAACTGTTCTAGGCAGAGACAACACATGGTTGGATGAATTCAAGAAAGGCAAGTATATATTTGCCAAGGATATGCATGTTTGTACCTACTGTGGTAAAAGTGGTCATGTTACTAACAAATGTTTCACCAAAAAGAAACATGACAAGAAGAACAAAGGCTACACCCAACAATTGTGGGTTAGGAAGGTCAAGATTGAGAATGTTTCAAAGAACAAGGATCCCAAGCTGGTCTGGGTTCCTAAAACTAACCTTTAATTTGCTTGTGCAGGTACGAGTGAAAGGAAAGCCATATTGGTATTTGGACAGTGGTTGCTCAAGACACATGTTCGGGGATAAAGAACAATTCCTTATACTCATTGCATTCGAGGGAGGGCACGTGACATTTGGTGACAATAGCAAAGGACTTATCAAAGGAGTAGGTAAGGTTGGTAAGTCACTCTCCCAAGCAATTGGCAATGTTTACTATGTAGAAGGTTTGAAACATAACCTTTTGAGCATATCTCAACTATGTGACAAGGGAAATAAAGTGTATTTTGAGTCAAACACTTGTCACATAGTGAACCCTAAGACAGGGGAACTGGTATGTGAAGGAACAAGACATAACAATGTGTATATTACATACTTAAAGTCAAATTCCACAGAACAGTGCCCTCTGCCTTAGTGTTGTAGAGGATGACCAATGGCTTTGGCATAAAAGATTAGGACATGTTAGTTTCACTTTGCTTAACAAGTTGAGAACACAAGATTTGGTGATAGGTTTTACCTAACATCAAATATGTGGCAGACCAGCTCTGCCAAGAGTGTGCAAAGTGCAAAAATGTCAGATCTTCTTTTAAACCAAAGAAAGTGGTTAGTTCCTCTAGACCATTTGAACTTGTACACATGGATTTATGTGGACCAATGCGTGTACAAAGTAGAAATGACTTTAGTTATGTATTTGTCTTAGTTGATGATTACTCTCGTTTCACTTGGACAATATTTTTGAAATACAAAGATGAAACTTTTAATGAATTTGAAATCTTAGTGAAACAGGTCCAGAACAAGATCAATCATCAGTTGGCATCTATCAGATCTGACCATGGATCAGAGTTTGATAATGCTAGCTTCATAACTTATTGTATGGAGCATGGTGTTTCTCACAACTTTTCAGCCCCCAGAACTACACAACAAAATGGAGTAGTTGAAAGAAAAAATCGCACTCTAGAAGAAATGGCTAGAACCATGCTTCTAGAGAGTGGTCTGTCAAAGAAATTTTGGGCTGATGATGTGAGTACATCATGTTACATACTCAATAGAGTTATGCTAAGACACATACTGAGAAAAACACCTTATGAACTTCTAAGGGGTCGAAAACCAAAAATTGAACATTTAAGAATATTTGGTTGTAAGTGTTTTGTACACAACAATGGTAAGAACAGTTTGGACAAGTTTGACCCCAGGAGTGATGAAGCTGTTTTTATTGGGTATTCTCCTCATAGCAAGGCATATAAAGTTTTCAACAAAAGAACCTTGTGTGTTGAAGAGAGTATCCATGTGCTATTTGATGAAACTAACATGTTCAACAAGCTTGTGCAGGTAGATGACGATGAAGGTTTTGATATTGGGATGATAAATTTCACTGGAGCTGAACCAGAGAACACTGCTGAACCAGACCCTCTAACTTCTCCTGAAAACAATAATGGGTCTGGTGCAGCAGAGGTAAATGCTAAACAGGTTGTTGAACTCAGTGACTCTCCTGCTCATCCAGCTGAAGATGAAGTGGGAGAGAACACTGAAGAAACTGGTCCACCCTCTCAAATTGAAAATGAGATAGGGGGAACCAGTACAGACATTGGTTCTAACTTAGGTGACTCAAATGCTGTAAGGAAGAGTATGTTTAAGCAAAGAAACTCTCACCCTTCTGATCAAATCATTAGTGATTTATCAAAAGCAGTCCAAACTAGAAATTCTGTTTGGAAGAATTTCTGTGCTTACTTCTCCTTCTTATCTCACATAGAACCAACTGACTATATAAGATTGCACTAAATGATCCTGATTGGATCTTGGCCATGCAAGATGAGTTGAACCAGTTTGAGAGAAATCAGGTTTGGCATCTTGAACCAAGAACCAATGAGATGTCAGTTATTGGAACCAAATGGGTCTTCGGAAACAAAATGGATGACTCAGGAACTATAGTTAGAAATAAGCCAGGCTAGTGGTTCAAGGGTTTAACCAACAAGAGGGAATAGATTATGATGAAACCTTTGCTCCAGTAGCCAGGCTTGAGGCAATAAGAATATTAATTGCCTTTGCTGCCCACATGAACTTCAAACTCTTTCAAATGGATGTTAAAATTGCTTTTCTAAATGGCTATTTGAAAGAAGATGTGTATGTGGAACAGCCCCCTGGCTTTGACGATAGAGTTTGTCCTGATCATGTCTACAAGCTAGACAAAGCTCTTTATGGCCTCAAGCAAGCTCCTCGTGCTTGGTATGAGAGACTCTCTAGTTTTCTAATTGAAGTCATTATGAGAGAGGTTCAGTGGACAAAACTCTATTCTTAAAGAAAAGGGGAACAGATCTGTTAGTGGTCCAGGTATATGTTGATGATATTTTATTTGGGGCTACTAATTCTGTTTTGTGTGATGAGTTTGCAGACCTAATGAAAAGTTAATTTGGGATGAGTATAATGGGAGAACTTGGCTTCTTCCTAGGGCTCCAAATCAAGCAAGTGGATGATGGAGTCATGATCCACCAACAACAGTATCTCAAGGAGCTGCTCAAGAGATATGATCTGCAAGATAGCAAGTCCTATGACACACCCATTCCTACCTCTTCTAAACTAAGCCTAGATGAGAAAGGAGAGGATGTTGAGGATAAGCTATACAGAGGTATGATTGGCTCACTTCTCTACTTAACAACTAGTAGACCAGACATAGTGTTCTCAGTTGGGTTGTATGCTAGATTTCAATGCAACCCAAAAGAGTCTCATCTAAAAGCTGTTAAGAGAATTTTTAGGTACTTGAGTGGTACACAGGACATGTGCTTGTGGTATTCAAAGGGAAGTAATTTTGATCTTTTAGGATACACTGATGCTGGCTATGCTGGTTTTAGTGTTGACAGGAAGAGCACTTCAGGAATGGCTCACTTCTTAGGCTCTTGTCTCATATCATGGGGATCTAAGAAACAAAATTCAGTGGCCTTATCTACAGCTGAGTCAGAGTACATAGCTGCTACTTTGTGCTGTGCTCAATTACTTTAGATAAAGACACAACTTAAGGATTTTGGGGTTTGTTCCGGAAGTGTTCCCATATTGTGTGATAACACCAGTTCCATAAACATTTCTAGAAATCCTGTCCAGCATTCTAAAACCAAACATATTAAGATCAAACATCATTTTCTCATAGACAATGTTGAAAAAGGAAATGTGAATCTTGAATTTTGCAGATCTGAAGAACAATTGAATTGGCTGATATTTTCACTAAGCCCCTAAGCAGGGAAGTGTTTTTGTAACGCCCCAGATTTTGGGCTAGTCTCGTAATTACTTTTTTTTTGTAATTATTGTTGTTGCGGTGCATGGTCTAAAATTTATTTTGGACTATTTTTAATGTTTTAGTGTAACCATTATTTTTAATGGTTTATTATTTCTTTATTTTATTTTATTTTAATTAATTGGAATTTTATTATTTAATTTTCTAATTAATTAATTAATTTTTGGGCCAAGTGCAAAATAATCATGATTAGTCATGAATTAGTGCAAAAGGTCCAAGTGATCAATTTGAGCCCATTTAGTAAGCCCAACCGGTTTTCCCCCTTGTTTGATGGCAAATTTTGCCACTTGCTTCATGTTCACACCTCACTTAACTTCTATAAATAGAAGTAGTTAGTAAGGCCTTAAGGGTATTTTGTTCATTTGCTCATTTAACCTCCTTTGCCATCAAAGTTTAAAACACATTTTCCCTCCCTTTCTCCTCTCTTGCCACACGCCATTTTGGGTGTCTTGAACCCAAGTTTTGTTCATCTTCAACTTCAAATCCAAACTTAAAGATTCCTCATTCATTGATCTTTAAGTGATTAAAAGACTAGTAGCCTTCATTGCCTTGATCATGTATTAGGTTGGTTTCGGTTTTGGGTTTGGGTTTTTCGTGGAGGTGATGGCTGTTTGGGCAGCAGGGTGCCGTGCAATCAAGGGGCTGTAGGTGCAGTGTGGACAGCCGTGCAGGTGCAGCAGGGATGGCCGTGCAGTTCAGACGTGCACCCGTGTGTGCAGCTGTGAAGACCGTGGCAGCAATGGGGGTCCGTGGTTGGTGGAAACGGCCAGGCAAGGCAGCAGAACCGTGGCTGGTTTCTGGGCAGAATTGGGCTGACTGGGCAGTGGCGTGATGGCTACGTGGTGGCTTCTTGGTTGCCATGTTCGTGTGCAAAGTAACCGTGTTGATGACCGTGCAAAAAGACGTTCCGGGCAGCAAGTTCTTGTATGATTAATGTGTGTTGATTTGTGTGTAATCTTCAATAAGGTAACATACTAACTCAACTTAATGGGTAATACTATGTTTATAGCTTTGATTAAATGCATGTTTGGTTGATTGTTGTTGATTGTTCATGGTTTTTAAGATATTTCTATAATCTGATTTTGGAAGTGTTTTAATGGTGTTTTAATGGTGGATTTTCGTATTTTAAGATTGTTTTATGATATTTTGGAAATCATGGTGATTGGGTTTAAGTTTGATGAATTTTTGATAAAATGTTGTTAAATTTTCGTGTATGATGATGATGAATATGCGTGTGATGTTGAGTTTGTATGAGTTCTTGATTGAAGTTCTTGAATCTTGATTGAGTTCTTGATTGAAGTTCTTGAATCTTGAATGGTTTCTTGATGAGTTCTTTAAGTAATAGATGAGTTCTTTAAGGTTCTTGATTGAGTTCTTTAGAGTTCTTGTTGAGGTTTGATTGAGTTCTTTAGAGTTCTTGAAAGTTAAAGAAAGTGATAGAAAGAGTCTTGAAAGTTAAAGATTTGGAATATGTTGATTAAAGATTGAGTTAAAGATTGATGATATGATGTTTGGTTAGTCTCAAGAGTATGGCTATAGGCAATTCTTGGGTTAACTTCGATGATTTAGTTGTTAAATTCAAGAGTATGGCTTATTCTTGTCTTTAATTAACTATGATGATATGATGATGATATGATGGGATGTTTAGCTTGATTTCTTTTCTAGACGCCCTTGACTTTGTGTATGGCTTATGCTTAGTTTTTGGGTTAAGACGTTGCCCCTATTCCATCCGCGGTATTGGAATAGTTTTGGAGTCTCACTATGTTATTCCTAGTACGCTCAGATTTATTTGGGGATTAGGGACACGAATTTCCAAGTATGAAATGGGTTCGTGGGATTTGGGTGTATGGCTTATGCCCGGTCCTGACATAGTAGAAGTTCGGTTGCGTAAGATGCTTCCGTACGAGCATAGTCCGGTCTAGAACCAGAATGATTGCACCTGAGTTAGAATTGAGTATAGTGATGTCATATGGTGATGATGTCGAGTGATTAGTCGAGTTTGGATTACGAGCTTGAGGTTGTCTCGTGTCTTCGAGGATTTACGTGTGATGTTATTTGATTAATGCTATGTGCTTGTGTATTCCCGTTAGGGTGAGTCAGTTATGTTACTCGCCACTGATGGTGGATTATGTTGTGTTTTTCAGGTACATCTGACGATGATGCTCTTGCTTAACTTTGGGGTTGGGCGAGCGACGCTTTGTGTACTTTGTTGTTGTTTATTACAGTTGTTTTATAGTTTTAGTTTCTATAGACGTTGTTTCAGACTTATGGTATTACATATGTTGTATAAGACTCTAGCATGTGGTTAGAGTTGCACTTTACTTTTGTTTTAGTACATTTGACTTTTGGATTTAGTTTTTGTACAAGATTGTGGGTTATTGTACATCTTTGGTTTAATAATAATATTTTGAGGTATTAGTTTATTTTCTAAGTGTTGAGTTTTAGTTTTATAACTACTTGACTCGTCGGTTTCTTCCGCGCCGATTTAAGCGAGTCGGGTCGTTACAGTGTTTGTCAAACTTCGCACATTACTTGGTATGGTAAGTATTAGATCCTAGTTCCTTAGGACTTATCTTTCCCTTTTTGGTTATGTTTGACATTTTTTATCCTTAGTGTACATAAGCGGGGTTGGTTAACTTTTAAATGTCATATATGCAAGTGGTCTCAAAGTTCTTATGTTGATGTTGTTCCAATGTGTGGTATCTCTAAGTTGCCCAACTAAAAGATGCCTCAAGTTTTTAATGAATACAGATCAGCGTCAGACCATCGTCAGACCAGTCCCTTACATCGGCTATCTCAGATTATTACTGAACCTTCAATTTTGAAATTGAGAATTAAATTGTTCTGACATGTGACCGTTGTGGGACGGATGAACAGTGTAAAGTAACCTCCTCTCTATATTACTTAATAACTTCCAATTTTTCTCCAGTTTTATTTCATACTTTCACATTGATATCTCTCTCTAACCGTCTTTCTCTCTCTCTAATTGCTCTTCTCTCTCAAACCCTAGGCATCATCAAAAGAATCTCTCTACAAGAATTCTCAAACACTTTCTCTCTCTCTTCAATCTACTGAATCAATCGAAAATGGGAAGAAAAAAGAACAAAGCATAAAAGAAGAGAAGCAAAGGACTGAGTCAATCACCTAGTTTCACACCTTCTAAGATCGAGAAGGAATCAAGTACTGTTGTGGTTGCTAAACACCACAAAGCAGAAGAGAAGCACAAAGAGATCGAGGACCAAGCCAATGTAGAAACGGTTATGGAATCCAAGAATGTAAGTAAGCCTAAAGAGAAAAGTACACCACCACAAATCCCTAAATCACCACCACCATCATCACCAAAATCTCCACCACCTCAACCTCAAAAAACTCTATCCCCATCTAAGCCATCACCCTCCACATCAAAGAAATCACCCTCTCCATCACCTAAACAACCCTCTCCACAGCCTACTATTTCTTCACCTCCACAGAAAACACCATCACCCTCTTCACCACAAAAAGAAAAAACCCCATCAACTTCTCCACAACCACAAAAGACACCTTCACCAACCCCTCAGATCACATAGAAACCAGTGCCAAGCACTAAGGAGGAAGAGGTAGAGAAGGAAGAAACAGAAGAGAAGGCTGAAGACACACATGGGGAGGAAATGGATGTTGAAATTACTTGAGTGGTACAGGGGGAAAAGGAGATTGGGAAGAGGACAAGGCCCTTGAGGTCAAGGATCTGTAAGGATAAAATTTTGAAGGAGCCTGCTGAGGAGGCTCTAGTGGGAAAAAAGGAGGAAAAGAAGAAATGAATGAAAAGTGTAGCAAAGAAGGGAAAAGCTTCTGAGACCCCCAAACCTGCAACCAAGCTACCAACTGAAAAGAAGAGGAAGGCTGACTCTGCACCTGAAAAGGCCTCAGCCAAGAAGAAAGGTAAGACCATTTCCGAACCACTATTTGAATTAAGTGGTAGGGGTGTTTTGTTTGGTTTTGCATGCCCTAAGTCTTGGATGAGTCAACCTTTTCTAGAGTAGTTTAAGGAGGCTATAGAGTTTCAGGGTTGGGAGGGGCTGTTTGATAAAAGGTTGGATGTATTTGAGTCCTGTGTTGAGGAATTTTATTCAAAATTGGGGAAGTTAGACAGAGGGAAGGTCTAGAGTGAGGTCGAAGGGGTAGATATCACTCTGTCAAGGAAGAGTCTAGGGGAGCTACTGGGTGTACCAAGAGGGGGGTTCTGTGACTACTCAAAAGATAACTGGCCTACTATCCCTGAGGTCAGTACAGAACACATACAGACCACTCTCTTTACTGGTTCTCCCACTAATGGTTCTGGCTATGTAAGTGGCCAAATAAGGGAACCAGTGATGAGACTATTTCATTCAGTGGCCTCTAAGATAGTACTCCCTAGGGCTCAGGGCAGAATGGATGTGATAAAAATGGATGCTGTGATAATCTACTGCCTGTATGAGAAGATCAAGTTGAGTCTCCCTAGTCTAATGCTAGCCCACATGGTTAGCATTCTGGAAAGGTCAAACCACTCTCTACCCTATGGTGCCTGGCTTACTCTGGTTTTCCAAAGTAGGAAGGTACATCTGAGTGGTGAGGTCAAAAAGTTGTCTTTCATCACCAACCAGATCCTAGGTCAGAAGGGAATGACCTTTGAAGGTGGAGTACTAAAAATGAGGGATGAAGAGAGGACCACTGGGGTCAGGAGAACAAGCAGCTCAAGGTCTGAGGAAGCTACTAGGGAACTGTCCAAACAGGTGCAAACACATGGAGAACTACTACAACAAATGATGGCGAGTGTGAATGCTCTGTGTACCTCTCTAGAT
The DNA here is from genome assembly GCA_951394345.1 of Salicornia ramosissima. Lineage (NCBI taxonomy): Eukaryota > Viridiplantae > Streptophyta > Magnoliopsida > Caryophyllales > Amaranthaceae > Salicornia > Salicornia ramosissima. Next base: position 18,097,132 of record OX596233.1, on the reverse strand, counting down.
GTATCAATCAAGCACATATCAGCACGGTTGGACTCTCATGATGAAAATCTTGCCTCCTCATCCAGCATCAAGCCCAAGACTACTCAGAGACCAGTTCCCATCATTGCCTAAGTCAAGAAGAAGCAGCAGCAGCAGGAGAGTGCAGAAAAAGAAGAAGAGGATTCTACTGAGGATTCTGATGATGATGCTAACTCTGACTCTTCTTAGCTTACCTCCTACCCTACTAAACTATTTCTCAAACTATCTTTTCTCTGGTTTCCTTGAATACTTAACTATTCTTAGTTTTTTTACCATTTCTGCCAAACAATTTCTCTGCAGAATGGTCTCCTGTTCTGTATAATTAATTAACTTGTGTGCACTTTGACATTTGGGATTGTGAGTTGCAGGTACTCACTTTTGGGACAGCATCTCTAGAATGTTGTGTTTATATTATGCTTGTGTTTGACTTTACTTGTTGCGTTCTCCTAATTATTGTGTTGTGATTATTTTGTCATTTGATGATGCCAAAAGGGGGAATAGGACAGGTGAAGTTCCTAGTGTCAGGTGTAGCAACTTGAACAAGGTTCATACCTTGTTAGAGATGGCCCAGCTTCATGCCTAGGAGTATTTTGAATTCAGATCAAATGCTCCTATCCATCCCAACTGGAAGAATCTCTTCCAAGTGAATTTAGAATTCTCTTGCTACATTTGATATTGATAAGTCTTGCAGGTTACAGGTCTAATGCTAATACTCAATAATTAATTGAGTAATGTGATGAGTGACTGACTCTTGTAATCAGTCTAATTATGCTTTAGTCTGCTGTGTGTTTTTTTAATTCTTTGATATTATGAATCTGACTGTAGGCACAGTGCAAGACCAGTTCCTCTGAACAGTTGTTTTATCTTAAAATAATTGGTTACTGTTCTCAGGGGGAACTTCATGGTTTGTCATCATCAAATAGGGGGAAATTGTTGAACCATGTTTGATTTGATGGATGACAAACCAGCTCTCTACACTTGATTATTATGCATGTTTGTACTTGAACAGGTTAATTCAAGTGAGAACTCTTCAAGGCAAATTTGAAGACCTTGAGATACTTGAAGATCAGAAGTCAAGAGCTTGAAGCCTTTTTAATTTTTGTACTTCTAGGATCTTCCTGTAAAATAGACTTAGGAAGATATACCTTGTGTTTTTAAGTAAAGAGAAAAAGATTTAAAGTTTATGTCCAGTAAAGAGAACAAGCCAAGAACAAGCTAAGAATAGACAAAGAACAAGCTTGGAACAGTTCTCTTTGCCAGATGTAGACTTTGTAGTACTGAGACCACTGTGGGAACAGACCTCAGTATTACGCACGTGCACTTAAGTGATCCGTACCGATTTTCGTGTTCAAAATTATTTTTGAAAATTTATTTAAAAAATATTGATCACTTATGTTTTGGAAATATGCCAAATTGATACACAAAATCAGCTTTGCAATGTACTTGTTTGGACTCTAGTGTACTTTCCCACTACATGTAGTGGAAGGCGACAAAGGTTTGAAATAGGTACCTTTGCACTTATGTCAGCTGATTTAGGCAAGTCTCCAAGCACACTTCTAGGGGACGATTTTTCCTTGCCTATAAATACAATCTTTTGGAAAACCCTAGTAAGACTTTTTCTCTCCAAAGAAAACCAAGTCATATTTTCTGAGAGTCTATCCTTAGAGCTAAACTATCTCCATATCAATCTTTAACAGAAAAACTTACGGAGATTTAAGATTGTAATCTTTGAACCACTTAGAGGGAAGTGGTTGGGGAGTGTTCTGTGAACACTGAGTGAACTGTTAGAGTTAATAGTTGGGGAATTAAGTGTTACAGAGTTGTAGCATTTAATTGAGTGTGTAACCTTGTTATTATTCAAAGTTGATTAATAATATTGGTGAGAGAGTGGAGGACGTAGGCTTGTTTTGAAGCCGAACCTTGTTAAATCCTTGTGTCCCTACTCTTTATTTACTGTTTTATCGTTGTTCTCACAAAAAGTTAAACAAACCTTGAAAACGATTGAAAAAACACACATACTCAATTCAACCCCCCCTTCTTGAGTATACATTGAACTTACACTTTTTCTTCCCTTGGTCGACCTTGGGGTCGGCTCCCTCCTTGGTCGGCCTAGATGGTCCTGGGTCGGCCTTATTGGCCTGGCCTATCATATCTTTCACTTGTGTGACCAGTGAGTTCCTCAAATCGACCATTATATGCTTCAGTTGGGAGAGAGAGATGGGCTGATCCTCCTCGGGAGCTTGGGCCTCGGCCTGACTCGCACGGTGTGCGGTTCTCTCCCTTTGAGGGGGTCGGTCATGATCCATTTCTCTCTCTTCCGACTCGTGGTCTTTTTCTACTGTTACTAATGTGGTTTTTGGAATCTCGGGAGTTTTTTTCTCTTAAGTTTGCCATAGAATCGTTCTCTCCCCACAGACGGCGCCAAATGTTTTATGGTATTTTGTAAATAAGGAGAGGGCTAACCGATTATACGCTACAAACTTGATCCAAATAGTAGTAAATGCAATAATAAATGTAGAAATAAATACGAAAGCAATTAAAGGTGCTAATGATAATAATAACTCAAATTGTTGTTAATCAAGATTAATTAAGGTTAATTGCAGTTATAAGTTATGTCTTGTCAAATCAGCAATATTGGAATCTGTGCATTAATCATTACATAAATCCTTTTATACAAGAATCTTCCCACTACTTGTTGTAAAGTATCAATGTGGGATACAAGTTTTCCCACTTTTGATGTTTTTCCTAACTTTTCATCCTGAACTCCAAGTGGCCAGGTGTACGTCTTCATAGGGTAATGTCACGTGGCCCTGTAGTATTCTGCCAAGTGGACCAGTAAGGTGCTGCCACGTGGACTTATACTGCCTTGCCTAGGGCTGAGTAGAGTGCGGTCTGAACTGCACCAAACCGCAAACCAAACCGCAATTGTGCGGTTTGGTTTGGTTTGCGATTTGAGAAGTGCGGTTTGGTTTGCAATTTTGCCAAACCGTAATTTTGCGGTGCGGTTTCTGAAAATTTTGAAACCGCACCAAATCTCAAACCACAACTTTTTTAATTGTTCTAAAATATTTAATTTCATACTTTTTATTTGGCTTACTACCCTATTGAAATTCTGCCTTTTGTTTTTTCTTAGGCCTTTTTTAGTTGTTTAAACACGCAACGCTCTAAGGCTTCTCTAACTCTTTAAGGCTCTAACAAAAAATAAATCTAGGGTTTTTGTCCTTATTAATTACTAATTATAAAATAAAAAATTTAAAAAGTGGGTTAAACTGCAAACCGCACCGCACCAAACCACAATTGTGCGGTTTGGTTTACAATTTTGCCAAACCGTAATTTTGCGGTGCGGTGCGGTTTCTGAAAATTTTGAAACTACACCAAAACGCAAACCACAATTTTTTTAATTGTTCTAAAATATTTAATTTCATACTTTTTATTTGGCTTACTACCCTATTGAAATTCTGCCTTTTGTTTTTTGTTGGGTCTTATTTAGTTGTTTAAACCCGCAACGCTCTAAGGCTTCTCTAACTCTTTAAGGCTCTAACAAAAAATAAATATAGGGTTTTTTTTGTCCTTATTAATTACTAATTATAAAATAAAAAATTTAAAAAGTGGGTTAAACCGCACCGCACCATACCGTATTTTGCGGTGCGGTATGGTGCGGTTTGATATAAATTGCGGTGCAGTGCGGTTTCAAAAAATGGCAAACCATATTTTTGCGGTTTACCGCACCAAACCGCAACGCGCTCAACGCTAGCCTTGCCACATGGACCTTCACTTGAGACTTATGTTGGGCTTCTGGTGATCTTGGGCTGATGAAACATTGGATCTTCAGTAGGTTGGGCCTTAGGATAGGTGGTTCCATTATGTTGGGCCTTCATACCTTGCTAGGCCTTACTAGCCTTTGAGAGCTATATTTTTGGTAGTAACACTAGTCATAGCATACATCAAGCTTCCGACCAAGCTTGCATACTCCAATTGAGATATTGGAGTACCACTACTCGGAACCAATTTAATATTGGGATCCATCGGAGTAGATAAATGAGTTGAAACCGACTCATTGAACCTCTTTACCACTTTCTCAATATAATGAGATTGTGTTAAAGAAACAGTGCCATTACCTCTCACAATTCTTATACCAAGAATCACATCTGCTTTACCCAAATCTTTCATTGAGAAGCTCTTTGAGAGAAATGCTTTGGTTTTGTTCACTTCATCCAAATCAGTCCCAAAAATAAGCATATCGTCAACGTATAAACAAATTATAACTCCTTTACCGTTATTAAATTTTCTATATACACACTTATCAGATTGATTTATTTTAAACCCATTAGCCAAAACAACATCATCAAGTTTTTTATGCCATTGCTTAGGTGCTTGTTTTAGACCATATAAAGATTTAATTAATTGACAAACTTTGTTTTCTTGTCCTTTGACAACAAAGTCTTCCGGTTGATTCATGTACACTTCTTCCTCCAATTCACCATATAGGAATGTTGTTTTCACATCCATTTGGTGAATTTCAAGACCATGCATCGCCGATATAGCTATCAAAAGTCTTATAGTAGCTATTCTAGCTGTAACGACCCGTATTTTAGTAACGTTGTTTTCGAAGAAAACAACAATACGAATCATCATTAACTGTAAAATTTCAATATTAAATTAAATAATCACAGCGGAAGCTCTAAACTTAATCATTTTATTTATTAAACTTTAAATAGTCCCAAAACGAAAGAATGGACATGGTCACTTATTAACGACAGAAACTACTAAAACAGGAAAAATAACAGGAAGTTAACAGGAGCCTTATTCGCTTGTCAAACACTCAACCCAACTCTAACCTCTATCTTGCTCACCTGCAAAATAAAAATTGGGGGTCCACCGTCAGTGGCGAGTAACTAGACTGTTCCGCTTAGCATTGGAACCAAACAACATAAAATAATAGATGAAATAGCAGGCACATTATAACCAATTCATCCATCAATTAAAACATCCAGTAATACTACTAACAGTAACATACAATAGAGAGCACAGGCAGCGGAATAACATAAACATCATAAAATACCATACTCTAAGATTACAACTCTTATTCATCAATACAATTATTAACATTAATAGAAAACAAGGATATTTCCGACACGACCAAAGTCGATTCAACAAACAAGTCCCCGACACGGCTCAAGGCCGATACAACAAACAAAGTCCCCGACACGGCTCATGGTCGATACAACATACAAAGTCCCCGACACAGCTCAAGGCCAATACAACAAACAAAGTCCCCGGCACGGCTCAAGGCCGATACAACAAACAAAGTCCCCGACACAGCTCAAGGCCGATACAACAAACAAAGTCCCCGACACGGCTAAAGGCCGATACAACAAACAAAGTCCCCGACACGACTCAAGGCTGATACAACGAAAAACAAAGTCCCCGACACGACTCAAGGCTGATACAACGAAAAACAAAGTCCCCGACATGGCTCAAGGTCGATAAATGACACCACCCAAAATCAAGCCTCAAATGACACGACTCAAAACCAAGCAATCACGCAAGACTCTTATAGTAATGACACATCAAGTTCAACAATTCATACAACGCCAAATAGCGGATTTACCAAACAACGTACGAAGCACACGAAACAAACCTAAAAGGTTCAATTCTTATAATTAACAAACAAGATTTCAAAAGAGGAGATTGCTGGCGTAAAGCATGCCCAAATAAATTGATGTGTCCAGTTTGTACGAGTTATTTAACTTATTTTTAGTTCCTTTATGTAATTAGTTTAGCATAAGATTGCACATTTTGTTACTTTTGAGTTTAAACGAGAGTTTGGCTTGAAATGTAAAGTTGTAGTGTAATTTACAGTTTTTAATGCTTTTTAGGATAAGTGTAGTTTGTAGTTGCGGTTTGGTTTTATGTGTTCTTGTAGTCTTGAGCTACGAAACATCATTAGGAGCATTTTTGGAGTCATTGATCATGCGCCAAGCACACTTAAAGAAATCATTAAGCATTAGAGGGAAAGAAAAGCCTTATTGTGAACCTCCAAATGCAGTAAGTCCAACTTCAAATAGAAATATCTCCCAATCTACTCATTGGATTTATGTGATTCAAATTTGAGGTTGTAGCTCTCTTCAAGATCTTTCTAACGGTAGGTCATAAGCCTTATTTCGTTAAGGAACAAGAGAGTTATGGCTATTTTAGTCCGAGCTGCGCAGACAGTCTACAGGGGCGCGCCCCGCGCCTCAGAGGGCGCTGCCAGCGCCCCCATTGCAGTGAGCATCAAGAAGAAAGCGCGCCCAGCGCCCTTTGGGGCGCGCCCAGCGCCCCCATCACAGTATCCCTCCAAGGAATGGCGCGCCCCGCGCCTATGGGGCGCTGCCAACGCCCATGTTACAGTAGTACTTCCAAGGAGGGGCGCGCCCCGCGCCTTTGAGGGCGCTGCCAGCGCCCATCTGCTCTGTTCTGCATGCGGCTTCATCCACTTGATTTCTAGGTTATAATTTAGTTTAGTATAAATAGAAAAGTGATTTTTCATTGTATAAAATCTAGTTTTTCATGTTCAAATAGTTCCTTAGCTTAAATTCTCTCTAGTTTCTCCTTAGATTACATAAAAACTATTAAATCTTTAGTTTGTAATTTTGATATTTAATCATGGAATCAATGAAGAATCTTTGTTCATCAATGGAAATGGTAGCTTAAACTTGTTCTTGGGATTGGTTTCAATGATTCCAAAAGGCTCCTTGTGAGGATTCTCTAACTCTAAACTATTTCTTTACTTCAATTATTTACTTGCTCTTATATGAATTGTTATTGGTTTTGTTGAATGTTTTAGCTTGATCTTTGTCTTGTTATTATATTTTACAAAATCATTACTAGGGTTTGAACACAATCGATTATTGTGTTCAACCTCGAGTAGCAACTATCTTGTTCATGCTTAAGCGTATTCTTATTGTGAACAATTTAGTAGAGCTTGTTTAAACGTTAATCCGTATTCTCTAAACAATTGCGTTCTTATTGTGTCTCCGTTCTTAAAGCTTTTGTTCACTGCGTGTTCTTTGAACATTAAGGGTTTTAGGCAATTTACGATTTATCTTGTCTAGCTAATTAAGGGGACTACAAGAGTTTACTCTTGTCAATAATTAATTGAGTATTGAAATGGTTTGGTAATTGAGAGTCTAATTCAATTAGCCGAGTCAGAGTCGTTGTAACCGAATCCTAAGATTCTTTAAAACTAGAATTTTACCGCAATCAATTAGTTGTTAGTTTATTTTATCACTAAAATCTCCAATTTCCCCCCCTGTTACCAATATCACTAAGGAATTAGTGATTCTCCCCTTTAATAATCCAAATACATATTAACACAATTAAATCAACATAAATCCGTTCTCTGTGGATACGAACCTTACTTGCCCTTTACACTAGTTGTAATTGGAGAGTAGGAGAAATTTACTTTTGATAAGTCTTTTATTTTTAACGACATAAATGGCTTACCAAATTTTGGCGCCGTTGCCGGGGAACGGTGTTGTTTGATTGTGTTTAGGTAATATGTTTTTATTCCTGTTTATATATATATATATATATATTATATATATTTGTTACTTTATTCTCATTGCTAAGCTGTGATCTTTCATAAGAGGAGTGTCTTCGAATGGCTATTTTCTATGTACCCCAATTTGAGGATGAGGCCTTTTGGAGGTATTTCATTCGTTTGCAGGATCCACTTCTAGTCCATTATGATTGTGAGTTGTGGGAGATATGTGAGGTGATTTATGAAGGGTTAAACCATTCCACAAGGATTGTAGTTGAGGATACGTTTAATGGGGCATTCCGATCTTTAACTTATGTAGATGCTTGGGATTACTACCATTGGCTATCACAAGTCACATATGAATGGGATAGAGCTTTAGGGTTCCAAAACCAAGGGTGCTCAACAAAATGTAACCCTAACTCTATCACCCTCAATCCGAGTTGGGAGGATCATATGTGCTTCAATCATGAAAACCAACAAAATGACCAACCACCCCATTACCCACAAAATGACCAAACATCACAATACAATGAGCCGGCCCAATTACCTCACCAAGGACCTTTTCCGGAGCAAGGTTCACATACGAGCTCCTCAACCGAGGAAATGCTCCATATGCTAACCAAGAATGTCATGATTATGGAAGGTAATATGGTCCAAATCCAAGATGAAACAAGAATAAATATCAACAACTTGGAAAGGCAATTGAGCCAACTTTCGGGGCTTTTGGCAAGTTTTGAAAGAAATTTGGAATCGGGTGAGCTCCAAATTCAAAAGGAGTCAAACCCAAAACCCCACTTTTCTTGCTTTGAGGATGAGGATACCATCCTTGAAAATGAGGAAATAACTCCATTTTGTGTGAATGTGTATGTGATAGAAGAGAACACTTTGAACGATGAAGTGTTGGCTGAGCCAAGTGGAATTTTAATGCCTAGGGTGATAGGTGAGATCTCTTACGGGGAAAATGCTCCCATTTTAGTCCCTCATGTGTCGTTCTCCACAAAACTTGACCTCATACCTTCCTTCCCCTTGTTTCTACCTCATCACATTCATTCCCCACCTCTTGAGGAGACTTTCCTTTCTTTTGATCATCCTCATTCCATTGTCCATGCCACCAAGGAAGTGAAAGCTTATGGCAATGACATCTTTCATTCCTTTTCTTCTTTTCATTTTGATTTTTCCGTTTCGTTTTCTTCTTTTCTTACTTTTTCTTTTCATTCTTCCCATTCCTTCCCTAACTGCCCTCCCTTTTCTTATATCATGGCTTTAACAATTTTTTTTGGCATTGTTATTCTTGTTTACCAACTTGGTAAACTCTGATTTTTGGGCGGTTGCACATGACAAGCTTTTGCGGTCATTGAGGTGTTATTTACTAAATAACACTTGAGCTTGGAGATTTCTCCCCTTTCTTAACCCCTAAACATTGAGAACAATGTCAATTTTAAGTGTGGGGGTAGGAAAACCATCCTTGTACATATTTCTTTTTGCTTAAAAAAAAAAACAAAAAAAGAGAAAAAAAATCCCGCTGAGTTGAAAACCCGCAAGAGCGGGCAACTCGGGCAAAAATGGGGGCCTTTGATAGGTTGAAAACCCGAAAGGGCGACCTATGCAAAATTTAAGGCTAATTGATCGAGTGGGTGAGTTGTGAGTTTTATTTATAAAAAAAAAATTGAAAAAAAAAATTAAGAGAAAAAGAAAAGAGAGTAGTTCCTATGCAGATTTGGTTCAAGTTTGAATGTCAATCTTCGATCATTGGATCTTGTTTTTGGTAAGAACCCTTGTTCTTGTCTCTTTTCACTCATTTTTAGGTTAGTGAACCTTGTTTGAGTTGTTTCATATATTGTGGTTCACTAGCTTATGTTTTTGTTTCCTTTCACTTTGTTTTGATACAAAACCATGAATTTCATGCCTAATTATGTATTTTGGTTTGGTATGAAAACAAGTAATTGATGGCTTTTTGTTAGAAGTCGTAACTTTGCAAGCTTTTGGTCTATGGCACTCTTATACTTATTTGATTTACTCGAGGACGAGTAAAGGCTAAGTGTGGGGGTATTTGATGTGTCCAGTTTGTACGAGTTATTTAACTTCTTTTTAGTTCCTTTATGTAATTAGTTTAGCATAAGATTGCACATTTTGTTACTTTTGAGTTTAAACGAGAGTTTGGCTTGAAATGTAAAGTTGTAGTGTAATTTACAGTTTTTAATGCTTTTTAGGATAAGTGTAGTTTGTAGTTGCGGTTTGGTTTTATGTGTTCTTGTAGTCTTGAGCTACGAAACATCATTAGGAGCATTTTTGGAGTCATTGATCATGCGCCAAGCACACTTAAAGAAATCATTAAGCATTAGAGGGAAAGAAAAGCCTTATTGTGAACCTCCAAATGCAGTAAGTCCAACTTCAAATAGAAATATCTCCCAATCTACTCATTGGATTTATGTGATTCAAATTGGAGGTTGTAGCTCTCTTCAAGATCTTTCCAACGTTAGGTCATAAGCCTTATTTCGTTAAGGAACAAGAGAGTTATGGCTATTTTAGTCCGAGCTGCGCAGACAATCTACAGGGGCGCGCCCCGCGCCTCAGAGGGCGCTGCCAGCGCCCCCATTGCAGTGAGCATCAAGAAGAAAGCGCGCCCAGCGCCCTTTGGGGCGCGCCCAGCGCCCCCATCACAGTATCCCTCCAAGGAATGGCGCGCCCCGCGCCTATGGGGCGCTGCCAGCGCCCATGTTACAGTAGTACTTCCAAGGAGGGGCGCGCCCCGCGCCTTTGAGGGCGCTGCCAGCGCCCATCTGCTCTGTTCTGCACGCGGCTTCATCCACTTGATTTCTAGGTTATAATTTAGTTTAGTATAAATAGAAAAGTGATTTTTCATTGTATAAAATCTAGTTTTTCATGTTCAAATAGTTCCTTAGCTTAAATTCTCTCTAGTTTCTCCTTAGATTACATAAAAACTATTAAATCTTTAGTTTGTAATTTTGATATTTAATCATGGAATCAATGAAGAATCTTTGTTCATCAATGGAAATGGTAGCTTAAACTTGTTCTTGGGATTGGTTTCAATGATTCCAAAAGGCTCCTTTTGAGGATTCTCTAACTCTAAACTATTTCTTTACTTCAATTATTTACTTGCTCTTATATGAATTGTTATTGGTTTTGTTGAATGTTTTAGCTTGATCTTTGTCTTGTTATTATATTTTACAAAATCATTACTAGGGTTTGAACACAATCGATTATTGTGTTCAACCTCGAGTAGCAACTATCTTGTTCATGCTTAAGCATATTCTATTGTGAACAATTTAGTAGAGCTTGTTTAAACGTTAATCCGTATTCTCTAAACAATTGCGTTCTTATTGTGTCGCCGTTCTTAAAGCTTTTGTTCACTGCGTGTTCTTTGAACATTAAGGGTTTTAGGCAATTTACGATTTATCTTGTCTAGCTAATTAAGGGGACTACAAGAGTTTACTCTTGTCAATAATTAATTGAGTATTGAAATGGTTTGGTAATTGAGAGTCTAATTCAATTAGCCGAGTCAGAGTCGTTGTAACCGAATCCTAAGATTCTTTAAAACTAGAATTTTACCGCAATCAATTAGTTGTTAGTTTATTTTATCACTAAAATCTCCAATTTCCCCCCCTTGTTACCAATATCACTAAGGAATTAGTGATTCTCCCCTTTAATAATCCAAATACATATTAACACAATTAAATCAACATAAATCCGTTCTCTGTGGATACGAACCTTACTTGCCCTTTACACTAGTTGTAATTGGAGAGTAGGAGAAATTTACTTTTGATAAGTCTTTTATTTTTAACGACATAAAAGGCTTACCATAAATGCACTTGGAACCTGAAGAAGATTCTACAATGTAGGGAAATAGTGAATGCAGCTGGGGGGTGGCACCAGTTTGAACATCATGGCAAGTATAAAATTAGCAAGATGTACAACCAACTCAGACCACAAAGTGTGAAAGTACCTTGGAGAAACATTATCTGCAATAATAAAGCCACTCCAAAAAGTGTCTTCAGTTTATGGCTTGCTTTGCAGCATAGATTAGCCACTAAGGACAGGTTGACCAGCTGGGGAATCAACTGTGACCCCATGTAACGACCCGACTCGCTTAAACCGGCGCGGAAGAAACCGACGAGTCGAGTAGTTATAAACTACAACTCGAAACCTAAGAAATTAAAACTAATTCCTCGAAATATTATTAATAAACCATAAACGTACAAATACCCACAAGTTTGTACATACTAATCCCAAAAGTCAAACTAAAAATACTAAAAATACAAGTAAACTCCAACTACATGTCAGAGTTATAAACAACGTAAAAGAGTCCATACAATACTCCAATACTATCTAAAAACAACAGTATTAGTAAATACAACAGACAATGGCAATAACAACGTCGCTCGCCCAACCCAAAGCTAAGCAAGAGTATCATCATCAGGAATACCTGAAAAATATACAACAGTCCACCATCAGTGGCGAGTAACATAACTGACTCACCCTAATGGGAATACACATGTACATAGCATAAATCAAATAAACAACATCATAATCGAAAGTACGAGAACATCCCATAATGAACTCGACTCAAACCAACTCATCAAACCTAACAACTATCTTTGGCGCAATCATCCATATTCTAGACCGGACTATGCTTGTACGAACGCATCTTACGCGATCGAACTTTCTTTTATGTTAGGACCGAGAATCTTACTCCCGAAATCCACGAAACCAATCTTACTGGAAATCCGTGTCCCTTGTAACCAATCTTACTGGAAATACAAGAAATAACATAAAGAGACTCCAACTATCCCAATACCGCGGATGGAATAGGGGCAACGTCTTAACCCAAAAACATAGAATCTTACTCTAAGTCAAGGGCGTCTAGAAACGAAATCAAGCTAATCTTTAATTAATCTTTTATACATTAAACATCTTATCATCTCATTATTATCAGGTTATATTCAAGAATTGCCTTTGCGCCTTGATTCTTGAAAAATAACAATCAAAACATCGAAGTTAGACTCAAGATTGCCTTTACGCCTTGATCTTGAATTTAACCAATCATCTTTCATCAATCTTTAATCATTCTTTAACCATAATAAACTCATTCTTTAACTTTCTTTAACTTAACAACCAGTTTCTTTAATATTCAAGATTCAACCAAGAACTCAACAAGAACTCATCAAGAATTTAAAGAACTCAACAAGAACTCATCAAGAACTCATTCAAGATTCAAGAACTTCAATCAAGAAACCAATCAAGATTCAAGAACTTCAATCAAGAACTCATCCAAACTCAATCAAACTAAACGCATGATCAACAACAATCCATACGAAGATTACCATCCATATATCCAAAATGCACCAAACTTTGACATAATAATCATGGTCATCAAACAACTTATAATCAATCATAAAATCATGGAAAACCTTTATCAAAAACCTCATTTAAACCACTTAAAAATCAGATTATAAAACCATACATAAAATCATGAAAAATCATCATCAAACAACCCAAACATGCATTTAATTCATACTATAAACATAGTATACCAAATAGGTTGAGTAAGTATGTTACCTTAACAAAGATTAACCATAAAAATACCCAAGAACCCGCTGCCCGGAACGAGTCTTGCACGGCCAAGCAACACGGCTAACCCACGTACTTGCACCACCATACGGCTAGACCACGTACAAGGTTTGCACCATCACCACCGCTGCTGTCTAGCCCTGAGCACAGCCCACACGTCCACTTTGCACGGCCACCACCAGCCACGTGAGCCACTGCCCAGTCAGCCCAACACGTCCAGCCCTGGTCCAGCCATGGACCAGCCACGGTTCAGCCCCTCAGCTGCTGCCACACGGCTGCTTTGCTCGAGTCTTAGCACGCACCTTCTTGCACCAATTGCACGCACCCTTCCAGCCACGACCCAGCCCTGAACCAGCCTCATTCTAGCCTTGAATCAACCATGTTCCAACACCCAAAAGACCCACCCAACTAGTGATCTTGAATGAACCAAATAAAGTGTAGGTTGTGTTATGATACTTAAAGATCAAAGGATGTAGAATCTTTAAGTTTGGGTTAAGAAAAGATGATGAACAATGTAGGGTGGAAATAAGCCAAAAATGGCGTGAAGGAGTATATGGCAAATGGAGGGAGAATTTGCCTTTAAAAGTGATGGCAAGGGTGATTAAAGGAGCAAATGAACAAAGGAACCTAAAGCCTTACTAACTCCTCTATTTATAGAGGTTAGTCAAGGTGTGAACATGAAGCAAGTGGCAAAATAAGCCACCAATGAGAGAGGGGGCCGGCTATGGGCTCCAAAAATGGGCTCAATGGTTCAATTGGGCCACTTGCACTAATTCATGACTAATCATGATTAATTTGCACTTGGCCCAAAATTAATTAATTAATTAGAAAATTAAATAATAAAATTCTAATTAATTAAAATAAACTAAAATAAAATAAAATAAAATAAAGAATTAATAAACCATTAAATAATAATGGTTACACTCAAGTAATAAAAATAGTCTAAAATAAATTTAGACCATGCACCGCAACAAAAACAATTACAAGAAAGTAAACACGAAAATAGCCCAAAATCTGGGGCGTTACACCCCATGTGTGTATTGTGCAAGAGTTACCCAGAGACTCACAGCCATCTTTTCTTTGAATGTGACTATAGTGCTAATATTAGGCAACATCTCTTGAACATCCTTGACATAAGGATGAACTCCATTTTTGAGAATATTAGGCAACAGATGTGGAGGAGCTGCAGGAAATCAGGCCCTAAATACCAACTTCTTAATATGATTTTACCAGAGACTGTTTACGCAATATGATTGAGAGGAACAATGCAATCTACAAAGGAAATTACAAGCCTGTAACTCAGACTATTAGGAATATCATTTTCAATGTAGCTAGTAGATGTAATGATAGTTTTAGAACTTTACTAGTAAGATAAAGTTCATTTTGTAGAGCTTAGGTTTTTCTACAAATCCTTAGTTCTCTCTGTTTGCTTCTAGTTAACTTTTTGGGTTCTTTTGTGGCTTTTTGTGGGCCTTTAGAGTTGGTTGGGTAGGCTCAGTGAGGGGCATGTCTCCATTGAGCCCCTGCAACCAAGGTGGGGTGACTGCTGTCACTACTGTTAGGATATAAATTTCCTTCCTTTTGGTATATAATTCTTACTTACCAAAAAAAAAAAAAAACAAACAAGATTTGAAGATTCGAAATTCCATAAAAGAACTTATACCATTCGGCTATTAAAGAACCAAAACAAAAATTTTAATGCAATGATCCAAATAACCAAATAATTCATATAAACTCAAGATTCATGATTCCATCAAAAGATTTACTAAGATTAAACTAGCGTAGCAATTAATCAAGAAATCAAGAAAACAATAGTCTAGCCTTAACAATCTACATGGCTATCAATGACAAAATCAAGGCCAAGAATATGTTCATCAATTTACATAACACAATCATGAAAATTCATAATAAAATTATAACATAAAGATTCGATTTTTAAACTTTTAAAACTGTCAAGGATTCAAAAAAATTAAAGGTACATGCTTTAACATCCAAAGAATATCAAGAACCAAGAAGGACTCATGCTTACTAAACAAAAATGCATTAAATGAAACCAAACTTCATGCTCTAACTTAATTATACGCATAGGCTACCCATATTAATCATGCAAGGACAATTTACATTGCAACGATATTCATACCAGAAAATTAGTTAAAGGTTGGGGAAACATAATTAAACAAGGATTCAATAAGATATGTACATAAGCAATTTAAAAATCTAAGCTTTGACTACTTGTAAATACATACACAAGATTACTCAAAGTATTGGTCAAAGAACGTATCAAATTGCATCAAGATTGTATAAAAATATAAAATATCAATCACCGAATAATTATAGCATGATCATATGAAGATTTATCAAGATGCAAATAAAGAAAGTAATATATAACCTCCTACTCCACTCGGCCAACACGTATAAAAACATTCAACAAACATAATCTATCTAATCTAGTTATCCTATATTGATTAGTCCTAATACTAAGTGAAACAGCTAGTTACCTTAATAAGATCAACAAGCAAACACACACAAACACTCTCCCAAACTCGAGTACTCTACTCGACACCACACTCGGCCAAGCACCACCACGCATGGTCCAAAGTTGGAGATCTTGCTTGGTTGGATGATCTTGATGGTATTGTTGGAAAGAAGGAAAAAGGTTTACTTGGCTTGGTGATTCTTGGAGATTGCCGTGAGAGAAGGAGCAAGGAGGAGGAAGAGTTTTTGAGGTTTGAATGATAATGAGTAAGGTTTGCAAAAGGGTGGGGTTTTAGGATATAAATAGGGTAGGCTTTACTAGATTTTAGGAGTTAGTTTAGGAAGCAAATTAAGGGGAAAATAGTTAAGGGGGGCCGGCTAGGAGGGGGTTAGCAAGGGTTTTGGGCTTGAATAAATTAAACAAAATTAAGTCTTTTGGCCCAAATTAAATAGTTTGGGTTTAAAGGCTTAGTTTCCACGAAATTTTACGGCCCAAAAATCCGGGTCGTTACACTAGCTACCGGAGCATAAGTGTCAAAATAATCGATACCATATTTTTGCCTAAAACCCTGGGCCACTAACTGAGCCTTATGTTTTAGTATGGTTCCATCGACCCTTTTCTTCTTAACGAAAATCCATTTACAACCAAGAGGTTTACAAACCGGAGGTAAGTCTGATAAAACCCAAGTATTGTTACCCATTATTGAATCCATTTCATCATTGACTGCCTCCTTCCAAAAAGTGGAATCATGAGACTTCATAGCCTCACCAAAGGTTTTCGGATCCTCCTCCATATGGTTAAAATATGAATATTTAGTCTCAATGGACTCCCTTGATCCTTCAACTAAAAATATTTGTCCAAAAGTTTAAACATTTCTAGCTCTTTTACTTTTCCTAATTTCTGAAATTGTAGTATCATGATCTTTATTAAGATCATCCACATTCCCGGAACTAGTACTAGGTACCATGTCCTTTGGTCTAGGAATTGATGAAAAACGAGTTTCATCAAAGATTGCATCCCTTGACTCTATCACGGTGTGTATAGAGACAAAATCATTATGTTCAAGAGAGTAAGAAACTCGAAAGCTCCGTAAAACGATCGGTATACGCCTGGACAGACATCTTACCCTGTGTGAGAGTAAGAAACTCCTCCTGTTTCTGCCACCGCAACTCGTCGGGGTAGAAACGCTCCTGGACCTTATCGGTAAACTCGGTCCAAGTCATCATCTGCAACGGCTGGTACTCGTTCTTCGCTAGCGACCACCAGTTATCGGCCTCTCCACGTAAGTAGTATGCGGCGATCTGAACCCTCTCGTGCTCGGGACAAAAAGTCGCGTCAAAGAGCTTCTCCATCTCGCCCTGATCCAGCTCTCCAAAGTAATAGGGTCGGCAACCCCATCATATGTAGGAGGTCGATGACGTGCGATACGATCGAACGTCGATTGCACACCCGACGTATGGCGACTATGCTGTGCCAACGTAAGAATCGCCTCCTCGAGTGCCCGTAACCTCTGTCGCCCAGAATGCGCCCGGCGAGGTGTAGACATGCTGAAACGCATCACAACAACAAACATAGCAAGGGCACACGGTTAGTAAAATAATCACAACAGTCAAGTAATCGGCATAAAGGAAAAGAAAAGTAGAAAGAATCCTATCCCGGTCTTTCTACCCAACTCTTCTCTCTTCACATAGATTCTAGAATTTAGGTTGATCACTCGGGAAAAAATAAAGCGCTCAACTCCCGGATTATACTAAAATCCTAAAACTTCATTTAAAACCTATTCGGCTCTGATACCAACTGTGACGACCCGACTCGCTTAAAATTGGCGCGGAAGAAACCGACGAGTCGAATAGTCATAAACTACAACTCGAAATGCCTAAGAATTAAAACTAATACCTCAATTATTATTATAAACCACAAAGTACAAATACCCACAAGTTTGTACGCTACTAATCCAAAAAGTCCAATTACAAACACTAGAAATAAACGTAACTCCAACCACACGTCAGAGTCTATAACAACGTATGAAAATCCAACAGTAATGTATAAAGTCTATACAATATACCAATACTATCTAATAACAGTAGAAACAGAGAACACATCAAATAACAGAAGCTTTAAACGTCGCTCGCCCAACCCAAAGCTAAGCAAGAGTATCATCGTCAGAAATACCTGAAAAACATACAACAGTCCACCATCAGTGGCGAGTAACATAACTGACTCACCCCAATGGAAATACACATGTACATAGCATAAATCAAATAATCAGTCAACATATTCAAAAGTACGAGATCACCCCATAATGAACTCGACTCAACCCAACTCATCAAACCTATCAACTATCTTTGGCGCAATCATTCATATTCTAGACCGGACTATGCTCGTACGAACGCATCTTACGCGATCGAACTTTCTTTTATGTTAGGACCGAGAATCTTACTCCCGAAATCCCACGAAACCAATCTTACTGGAAATCCGTGTCCCTTGTAACCAATCTTACTGGAAATACAAGAAATAACATAAAGAGACTCCAACTATCCCAATACCGCGGATGGAATAGGGGCAACGTCTTAACCCAAATACAATGAATCTTACTCAAAGTATCAGGCGTCTAGAAATGAAATCAAGCTAACTTTATTAATCATTTATTCAATCATTTTATTAACTCAACCTAACTAAATTATATTCAAGAATTGCCTCAATGCCTTGATTCTCGAAAATAACTAGTTAAACATCGAAGTTATACTCAAGATTGCCTTTACGCCTTGATCTTGAGTCTAACCAACCATAATTCATCATTCATTAACCATTCCTAAATCATATTAGACACAATCTTTAACTTTCTTTAACTTTTAAACCCTTTCTTTAACTTTCAAGATTCAACCAAGAACTCATAAAGACTCATCAAGAACTCATAAAGAACTCAAAGAACTCATAAAGAACTCATTCAAGATTCAAGATCTTCAATCAAGAACTCAATCAAGATTCAAGAACTTCAATCAAGAACTCATCCATACTCAAACAACATCACACGCATAACATCATTGTACCACTCGAAAATTACCATTCCAATTATCCAAAATGCATCAAACTTTAACACAATTATCATGATCATAAAACAACATATAATCAATCATAAAATCATGAAATCCATCATCAAAATAATCCATACATGCATTTAATCTATACTATAAACATAGTATACCAACAAGGTTGAGAAAGTATGTTACCTTATTGAAGATTACACACAAATTCAACACAAAAATCGCAGCCCGGAACGAGACACACGAACAAGCAACACGGCTTCAACACCACGGCTGCACGGCTTCACCACGGTGCACCTCCACGAACCAGCCCACACAGCACGGCTAGGCTGCACGAACCCACGAACTGCCAGAAAATTTCGCGGTTATTAATGTGATTTCCCTAGAATATTTTTTCAGAACCGGCAGCTTGTGAAGTCCAAGACCGGCGGTATAGAACCGGCAGCTTGTGAAGTTCAAGACCGGCAGTATAGAACCGGCAGCTTGTGAAGTCCAAGACCGGCGGTATAGAACCGGCAGCTTGTGAAGTCCAAGACCGGCGGTATAGAAACGGCAGCTTGCGAAGTCCAAGACCGGCGGTTTATGAAGATCAAACCGGCAGCTTTGAAGCCTCATCTTTTAAACTGGCAGCTTCATCTTGAATTCTCAATTGGGCCAAAGACCCAACTTTTCCCCTTATGAGGCCTTGGCCGGTTTGTTCTTGTTGCTTGGGCCAATTTTCTTTGACTTGGTTAGTTAATTAGATATTAGTTAATATTTAATTAATTAATTTAATTAATTTAAATTTATGTTTACTCTTTCAAAGTTTGTTGTTGACTCATCAAACTCACTCCCTCTTTCCTTCTAATTACACGGCAGCCTTGAGGAGCTTGGGGCTTGCTTGTTTTTTTTATTTTCTTTATATATAGGACCCCTTCACTTCATTTGGGTCCTATTTGTTATTTGCTCCAAAAACCCTAAAGAAAATCTTCTCCTTTCTCCTTCTAAAACAGCCGTGAACCCCCATTGTTACCTTGGAAATTTTGCGATTTAAGGTAACTAGCTTTCTCATTTAATTATTGGGTAGCAATTCACATAGTTAATTAGGGAATTAAAATCATGAAAATTGTAGGGTTTTAATCTTGTTTTATGCCAAAATTGCCGAGTAATGTGATGAAGAATTTAGATGTGTTCTTTCATGTTTTTCTTGATTTAAGTGTATGTTTATGCATGATTTAATTATTAGAATTATTGTAATTTAAATCATGAAATTTAAGCATGTATTCGAATTTTTGGATAATTTAATCTTGATTATTTTCTTGATGTTTGTCGAGTGGTACAATATAATTTATGATATTTTCTTGAATTATTTAAAGCATGATTAAGATTAAATTAATTAGTATAATTAGATCTTGAATAACAAAGTTGGATCTTGTTTTATTCCTATAAATGTCGAGTGACTTAACAAGTTGGAGAGGATTAAAAAATCTAATCTTTATGACTAATCTTGTTTATATTTATATAAAGTATGTAATCTTTAATTTAAATCTTTAATTGTATCATGATAAAGATTGATTCTTGAATGTATAATTGTTCTTGTTTTAATCATGGGTTTTCGAGTATTGCATGATTGTTATGATAATCTTTAATTAATTATGTTAGCATGTTCATGATTAATTTAAAACTAAAATCTATTTACTCTCGGGATTTTCCCGAGTGAGCTAAAGATTAAAAATATTAGAAGTTATATTTTGTTCTTGAAATATTGGAGAATGCCGTGTGATAAAGCATGATTAAATTGTATCTTGATTCTTGATTTTAATCTTTTAAATGATGTTAGTATGATTTTTTTTTTTTATGAATATTGTCTATCTAGATTAATTATTTGTTGTCAATTGAATTTATATAATTTAATTGCATAATCTTGGTAAAATTAGTATAAATGTCGAGTGGGATAAAAAAAAGGGAAAATAGAATTTTTTTCTTCATATTTAGGGTAATTTTAGTAATTAAGTTGATACTTAAGATTTATTTAAGAAAATAGTTAATTATTGTTTATTTTGGAAAATGCCGAGTAGAATGATTAAAAGAGTCTTATTGAATTAATTTTTGACTTATTATTAATTTAGGGATAATTTAATAATAAAGGTTACGGTCAAAATAATTATTTAGGAATAAGTTGTAAAGTGTAGGGATTAAAAGGGATAATATTACTATTAATAGTAATAGGGCCGAAATGTTAATAGATAATAATATAATTATTTTCTAGATAATGTTACAATTTAATATATAAAGTTAAGGTTAGTATCCGAAGGGATAGGATTATAAGGATATGTTATATATTTGAAGAATAGCATATATTATAAGATTTTAAGATGTATAAGATATTACTAGGGATAAGAAAGGAAACAGAGTAATAGCTATACATGTCATGTTTCGGTCTCTGGCTAGGAAAGACTTGGTATTTAAGGTGGCCAATATACGTGCCGCACCTCTCTTTCCTGGGACTCCGAACATTTCATTTCCTATTACGGTCACCTAGTATTATCCTAATATATGATATGATTAATTTAAATGAAGATATAAGATACAATATGGACGCCCACCTGATGATACACGAGTCGTTAGTGGGTTAAGTCAAAGCCACTGCTCAATGGGACGAATACACGAGTTCCCCCGAGTAGTTTTGGGTCTTAGAATATGTAGTCGTCTGGTAGTGGTACACGAGCCGCTACTAGGAGTTATGGCCATAGCTTAGGCTTAGTGGTGAAACACGGGATCCACTACGGGTTGAGTACACGAGCTCCTCCCGGCATGTTCTAGGAAGTTATGGTGAAACACGAGATCCATAACGAGTTATAGTGACCGGTCCAACAAAGATGTTATGTTATGATCATACGATTGATAAGATGAAATCATAAGATGAAGTATAAGATGATTTCAAAGATGATAAGATATGTTATGATCAGATATGATATGATATGTTAAGAATATGATAAGATATGATTATGGCAAGATATGAATTATGATGGAAAGATATGATTATGATTTATTAATGATATAATTTAAGAAGGGTTAAGTATAAGTTAAGGATTGGGATAATTTAAGAAGTATATTATAAGTCTTCCGCTGTGTATTTCTGTATTTATGAGTATGTATGTGTATGTATAATTATACGGATGTTATGTATTTGGTATGTTTTCTAACCGTACTTGCAGGGTTGGTTATACGTATTTTTATACGTAGTTATACGTATTCTAACCGTATTTCTGCAGGGGTATTTATACGTATTTTTAAACGTATCTTTATACGTATTTTTATACGTATTTGTATACGTATTTTATATGTACTTTTATACGTATTCTTATATGTACGTTTATACGGAATTGGTGTATTGGTGTGAAAAGCATGTATTGAATTCTTTACAGTCTTTATGATATTTTTCTATGCAATTATGTGTTTGGTGGTCCCTCGATTAAATGGGACAGCCTAGTTACTCGCCACTGACGGTGGACCCCCCCCCCCTCAGTTTCAGGTGATGTTGCAGCAGAATAGAGCGGGCTTCGCCGGATGGGCTTGAGAGATTTAGCCTTTATTTTAAGTATCTAGTTTATCCAGAACAATTTAAACATTTATTTAGTTTATCCTATGATCCCAGCATGTTGGGACAGTATTTCCAGACTTTTGATGTAATAACGATTAGTGGATTACTATGGTTTTTAGTAGTTATATTAATAAGAGATATTTCTTCCATTCTAATGATTTGATTTATTGTTTAATATGATTAAGTAATGATCCGAATGTCGATTTCCCTTCGAAAATCGACAAGCTAAAAAGTCGGGTCGTTATAGTTGGTATCAGAGCCAAGGTTTGACCCTAAGTTACTTCTTCATAAGTAGCTTTGTAAGATGAGTGCTTTATGAACCCGAGCGAACCCTAGCCTAAAATGGAAAACTTAGGTGAGAGAAACCATGGGTAGTAGCCTGGGTTAAGACGTTTTATCGCTTCGTCTCCGCGTTGTTGCCGTTTCTGTGTGCCGTTCGTGTGCTAACTTGTTTGTGATTTCAGGATGTCGACCCCTAGACCACCGAATTTCCGTATTCGTCGTCGCAACTTGGAGGATGCGATCCTCACGTTGGCTCAGAGCAGCGTCCGGGCTCAGAACAATCAGTCGACCTTTGACCGTCTAGCCCGACTCCATCCTCCGACTTATGATGGTGCAGCTGACCCAACCATCCTCGAAAACTGGATTCGAGAGATGCGTAAGATGTTCGATGTCTTGGCTTGCCCCGCAGCTGAACGGGTCCCCATTGCTACGTTTTACCTTCAGGGTGAGGCAGACAACTGGTGGAGTACACTCCGGTCTGACCCCGATACAGATCTGAATCTGAGTTGGGGAGACTTCACCAAAAGGCTGCAAGATCGTTTCTACCCCGAGGAGCTTAAGTGGCAGAAACAAGAGGAATTCCTCACTTTCACCCAGGGTAATCTGTCCGTCCAGGCTTATACGGACAAGTTCACCGAGCTCTCCAGGTTCGCCTCAGCGGTTATCCCTTCTGAAGCCGAGCGGGTCAAGAGGTATATCAAGAAGCTCAACTCCAACATCCGGGTTCATGTGATCAGCAGTAGGGTGAAGACGTTTCAGGAAGCCTACGAAGTAGCTCTGGAGGTTCAGTCTTCGGTTTCTGAAGAAGACTCAGCTAAGAAGAGGGTTACGTCTGCTCCAGCTCCAGCTCCGGCAAAGAAGATCAGGTTCGAGTCTTCATCAAAGCAGCAACAGGGTCCTCGACCAGCTCCGAGTCAGGGTCCGAGAATTGGTCGAGGTTGTAAGAAGGAGTTCCACCCGGGAAAGAAGTGTGATGGGTCTCCTATAGTGTGCTTCGATTGTGGTGAAGCGGGTCACAAGTCTATCTACTGCCCTAAGAGACAGCCAGCAGCAGCAGCAGCCATAGGTAGTCAAGCTCCGGTCAAGAACAGGATTTTCTGCATGACACAGGAAGAGGCAGATGCTCAGCCCGATGTGGTCACGGGTACATTTCTTGTTCATGATATGTCTGCATATGTTCTGTTTGATACTGGTGCCACTGTGTCCTTTGTTGCTAGTTCATTTATTGCTAAAGCTAACCTGATGGGAGAGTCTCCTGTCAAATCTATCATAACTCTTCCTTCGGGAGAGGACTTTTCTTGTCTTCGGGAGTTCAGGGACGTGTCCATTGTCATCTCGGGGGTAAGGTTCGAGGCCAACCTGAAGGAGTTCCCTATGATCGAGTTTGATGTGATCTTGGGGATGGATTGGTTAGCTAAGCATCAGGCGACCTTTCGGTGTCAAGACCAGGCTGTCACTTTGCGAGGACCAGACGCAAAGAGGGTAACTTATGTCGGGAAGCCGATAGGCAAAGGGTTGAAGATCGTGTCCGCTATGAAGATGCGCAGGCTGCAGCGCAAGGGTGAGACAGTGTTTCTATGTCAGGTCAAGGACTTGACTAAGGAGGAACAGCTAGAGGCCATTCCGGTGGTTCGAGAGTATGCGGACGTGTTTCCAGAGGAGTTGCCAGGGATACCACAAGAGAGAGAAGTGGAGTTCAACATCGATCTGGTGCCCGGGACCGCCCCGATTTCTAAGGCTCCGTATCGCATGGCTCCGGCTGAGTTGAAGGAATTGAAGACCCAGTTGCAAGAGTTGATCGACAAGGGTTTTATCCGGCCTAGTGTGTCGCCATGGGGTGCTCCGGTATTGTTCGTGAAGAAGAAAGACGGCAGCATGAGATTGTGCATAGATTACCGGGAGCTGAACAAGGTGACGATCAAGAACAGGTATCCTCTGCCCAGGATCGAGGATTTGTTTGATCAGTTGAAGGGAGCCAGTGTCTTCTCTAAGATTGATCTCAGGTCCGGTTATCATCAGATTCCAGTAAAGCCAGAGGATATACCGAAGACTGCATTTCGCACGAGATATGGGCATTATGAGTTCGAGGTTATGCCATTTGGTTTGACGAACGCTCCTGCGGTGTTCATGGACCAGATGAATCGGACCTTCCATCATCTACTGGATGTGTGTGTGGTAGTGTTCATCGACGATATCCTCATTTATTCGAAGAATGAACAAGATCACACTCAACATCTTCATCTGGTGTTAGGTATTCTGCGAGCTCAGAAGTGGTTCGCGAAGTTGTCTAAGTGCGAGTTTTGGCTCAAGGAAGTTGCCTTTCTAGGGCATGTGATTAATGCGGATGGTGTCATGGTAGATCCAGCCAAGATTAAGGCAGTGGTAGAATGGCACAGTCCGAAGAATGTGGCTGAGATTCGAAGTTTTCTTGGCCTAGCAGGTATATTAAAGTATTTGTTATAGCTTTTATTAATGTCTATGCAAGAATACTTACCTGTGAAATTTGTTTGTATCAGGTTACTATCGGAGATTTGTGAAAGACTTCTCCAAAGTAGCAGCGCCTATGACCAAGTTATTGCACAAAGATTGCAAGTACGTGTGGACCGAGCAGTGTGAAGAAGCCTTTCAAGCACTCAAGCAAAGTCTTGTGTCTGCACCAGTTCTTGCTTTGCCGACAGAGGGTGTAGGTTTTGAAATCTACAGTGATGCGTTGAAGAAGGGTCTAGGTTGTGTTCTGATGCAGGAAGGAAGGGTGATTGCATATGCTTCGAGACAGCTCAAGGTTCATGAGCAGAATTATCCTACTCACGACTTAGAGTTGGCAGCGGTGGTGTTCGCTTTGAAGATTTGGCGACATTATCTTTATGGAGTGTCTTGCAAATTGTTCACCGATCACAGGAGTCTGAAGTACATCTTCACTCAGAAGGAACTCAACATGAGGCAGCGACGGTGGCTCGAGTTAATCAAGGATTACGACCTCTCAGTTGATTATTGTGAAGGGAAAGCTAATAAGGTAGCTGATGCCCTTAGTCGTAAGGATCGTCATTCATGTAACAGAGTGGCGGTTTTACCTAAGGAAATTTGTTCCGACCTTCGCAAGATGGAGATTGAGATGGTTACACCAGGTAGCACTAGAGTGTACTTGAGTGCTATGAGTGTCGAGCCCAGTTTGTATCAGGAGTTACGGGAAAAGCAGAAGGAAGACCCGCAACTCGAGAAGATTCGTGAAGCTAAACTTCAAGGCAAGGCAGAAGACTTCACGATTGAACCTGATGGTAGTTTGAGGTTCCGTAACAGGTAATGGAGGTTGTTTTTATGAACTAATTTTTCGCCTTGAGGAAACTAATCTTTTGTTCCGTAACAGGTGGTGTGTGCCCCGGGTTTCGAATCTGAGAAATCGGATTATGGAAGAGGCTCACAATACTCCGTATTCGGTGCATCCAGGTGGCGGAAAGCTCTATAAGGACCTGAGGGAATGTTTCTGGTGGCCGAGGATGAAGCAGGAGGTCGCAGAATTTGTAGCACGGTGTCTCACGTGCCAGAAAGTTAAGATCGAGCATCAGCGACCAGGTGGTTTGTTGCAACCATTGCCGATACCCACGTGGAAGTTTGACTCCATATCCATGGATTTTGTGGTTGGTTTGCCCACGACATCTACGGGTTTGGATACAGTTTGGGTTATCGTGGATCGTTTGACCAAGGTGGCTCGTTTCATTCCTATGAAGATTACTTGGTCAATGGAGAAGATGGCGGAAGCGTACTCGAGGGAGATCATTCGGTTACATGGTGTGCCGAAGGATATCGTGTCCGATCGAGATCCCCGGTTCTTGTCACGGTTCTGGAAGTCTTTACAAGAGGCTTTTGGGACTAAGCTTAATTTGAGTACGGCCTTCCATGCAGCTACTGATGGGCAGACAGAGCGGACCATCCAGACACTGGAGGATATGCTTCGAGCTTGTGCGTTGGATTTCCAGCAATCTTGGGTTAGATCTCTGAGTTTGGTGGAATTTTCGTATAATAACAGCTATCACGCCAGTCTTCAGATGGCTCCTTATGAGGCTTTGTATGGGCGTAAGTGTCGTAGTCCTACTTGTTGGAGCGACATCAATGATGCTTTGGTAATTGGTCCCGATCATATCCGGGATACAGTCGAGCAGGTGAAGATCATCAGGGCGAGACTACAGGCAGCTCAGAGTCGGCAGAAGTCTTACGCTGATCGTCGTCGGAAGCCGCTAGAGTTTGAGGTTGGAGACAAGGTTCTGCTGAAGGTGTCTCCTATGAAGGGTGTGGTCCGGTTTGGTCAGAAAGGAAAGCTCAGGCCTAAGTATGTTGGACCATACGAGATTCTGGAGCGAGTTGGTGAGGTCGCTTATCGGTTGGCGATGCCTCCGGATCTATCGAGGGTTCATGATGTATTCCATGTGTCACAGCTACGGAAGTATGTCAATGATCCTTCACATATCATTCCGGTAGAGTCATCGGAGATCGAGCCGAACCTGACTTTTGAAGAGAGGCCAGTTCAGATTTTGGATCGTCAGGATCGGATGTTGCGTCGCAAGATGGTGCCTTTGGTTAAGGTTTTGTGGCGTAGCCAGAAGTTCGAGGAGGCTACTTGGGAGACCGAGGCTTCGATGAGGGAGAAGTTTCCCGAGTTGTTCGAAGCAGGTACGGGTTGCTTTTGTTTTGTTTCCTTTTTGTTTGTGTGTTTGTTGTGCTTGTTTTTGTTTTTCTGTTTGAGCTCCGTTAAGTAAATTTCGAGGTCGAAATTTATTTAAGGAGGGGTGACTGTAATAACCCGGAATTTTGGGCCAGAAAATTTCGCGGTTATTAATGTGATTTCCCTAGAATATTGTCTCAGAACCGGCAGCTTGTGAAGTCCAAGACCGGCGGTATAGAACCGGCAGCTTGTGAAGTTCAAGACCGGCGGTATAGAACCGGCAGCTTGTGAAGTCCAAGACCGGCGGTATAGAACCGGCAGCTTGTGAAGTCCAAGACCGGCGGTATAGAAACGGCAGCTTGCGAAGTCCAAGACCGGCGGTTTATGAAGATCAAACCGGCAGCTTTGAAGCCTCATCTTTTAAACTGGCAGCTTCATCTTGAATTCTCAATTGGGCCAAAGACCCAACTTTTCCCCTTATGAGGCCTTGGCCGGTTTGTTCTTGTTGCTTGGGCCAATTTTCTTTGACTTGGTTAGTTAATTAGATATTAGTTAATATTTAATTAATTAATTTAATTAATTTAAATTTATGTTTACTCTTTCAAAGTTTGTTGTTGACTCATCAAACTCACTCCCTCTTTCCTTCTAATTACACGGCAGCCTTGAGGAGCTTGGGGCTTGCTTGTTTTTTTTATTTTCTTTATATATAGGACCCCTTCACTTCATTTGGGTCCTATTTGTTATTTGCTCCAAAAACCCTAAAGAAAATCTTCTCCTTTCTCCTTCTAAAACAGCCGTGAACCCCCATTGTTACCTTGGAAATTTTGCGATTTAAGGTAACTAGCTTTCTCATTTAATTATTGGGTAGCAATTCACATAGTTAATTAGGGAATTAAAATCATGAAAATTGTAGGGTTTTAATCTTGTTTTATGCCAAAATTGCCGAGTAATGTGATGAAGAATTTAGATGTGTTCTTTCATGTTTTTCTTGATTTAAGTGTATGTTTATGCATGATTTAATTATTAGAATTATTGTAATTTAAATCATGAAATTTAAGCATGTATTCGAATTTTTGGATAATTTAATCTTGATTATTTTCTTGATGTTTGTCGAGTGGTACAATATAATTTATGATATTTTCTTGAATTATTTAAAGCATGATTAAGATTAAATTAATTAGTATAATTAGATCTTGAATAACAAAGTTGGATCTTGTTTTATTCCTATAAATGTCGAGTGACTTAACAAGTTGGAGAGGATTAAAAAATCTAATCTTTATGACTAATCTTGTTTATATTTATATAAAGTATGTAATCTTTAATTTAAATCTTTAATTGTATCATGATAAAGATTGATTCTTGAATGTATAATTGTTCTTGTTTTAATCATGGGTTTTCGAGTATTGCATGATTGTTATGATAATCTTTAATTAATTATGTTAGCATGTTCATGATTAATTTAAAACTAAAATCTATTTACTCTCGGGATTTTCCCGAGTGAGCTAAAGATTAAAAATATTAGAAGTTATATTTTGTTCTTGAAATATTGGAGAATGCCGTGTGATAAAGCATGATTAAATTGTATCTTGATTCTTGATTTTAATCTTTTAAATGATGTTAGTATGATTTTTTTTTTTTATGAATATTGTCTATCTAGATTAATTATTTGTTGTCAATTGAATTTATATAATTTAATTGCATAATCTTGGTAAAATTAGTATAAATGTCGAGTGGGATAAAAAAAAGGGAAAATAGAATTTTTTTCTTCATATTTAGGGTAATTTTAGTAATTAAGTTGATACTTAAGATTTATTTAAGAAAATAGTTAATTATTGTTTATTTTGGAAAATGCCGAGTAGAATGATTAAAAGAGTCTTATTGAATTAATTTTTGACTTATTATTAATTTAGGGATAATTTAATAATAAAGGTTACGGTCAAAATAATTATTTAGGAATAAGTTGTAAAGTGTAGGGATTAAAAGGGATAATATTACTATTAATAGTAATAGGGCCGAAATGTTAATAGATAATAATATAATTATTTTCTAGATAATGTTACAATTTAATATATAAAGTTAAGGTTAGTATCCGAAGGGATAGGATTATAAGGATATGTTATATATTTGAAGAATAGCATATATTATAAGATTTTAAGATGTATAAGATATTACTAGGGATAAGAAAGGAAACAGAGTAATAGCTATACATGTCATGTTTCGGTCTCTGGCTAGGAAAGACTTGGTATTTAAGGTGGCCAATATACGTGCCGCACCTCTCTTTCCTGGGACTCCGAACATTTCATTTCCTATTACGGTCACCTAGTATTATCCTAATATATGATATGATTAATTTAAATGAAGATATAAGATACAATATGGACGCCCACCTGATGATACACGAGTCGTTAGTGGGTTAAGTCAAAGCCACTGCTCAATGGGACGAATACACGAGTTCCCCCGAGTAGTTTTGGGTCTTAGAATATGTAGTCGTCTGGTAGTGGTACACGAGCCGCTACTAGGAGTTATGGCCATAGCTTAGGCTTAGTGGTGAAACACGGGATCCACTACGGGTTGAGTACACGAGCTCCTCCCGGCATGTTCTAGGAAGTTATGGTGAAACACGAGATCCATAACGAGTTATAGTGACCGGTCCAACAAAGATGTTATGTTATGATCATACGATTGATAAGATGAAATCATAAGATGAAGTATAAGATGATTTCAAAGATGATAAGATATGTTATGATCAGATATGATATGATATGTTAAGAATATGATAAGATATGATTATGGCAAGATATGAATTATGATGGAAAGATATGATTATGATTTATTAATGATATAATTTAAGAAGGGTTAAGTATAAGTTAAGGATTGGGATAATTTAAGAAGTATATTATAAGTCTTCCGCTGTGTATTTCTGTATTTATGAGTATGTATGTGTATGTATAATTATACGGATGTTATGTATTTGGTATGTTTTCTAACCGTACTTGCAGGGTTGGTTATACGTATTTTTATACGTAGTTATACGTATTCTAACCGTATTTCTGCAGGGGTATTTATACGTATTTTTAAACGTATCTTTATACGTATTTTTATACGTATTTGTATACGTATTTTATATGTACTTTTATACGTATTCTTATATGTACGTTTATACGGAATTGGTGTATTGGTGTGAAAAGCATGTATTGAATTCTTTACAGTCTTTATGATATTTTTCTATGCAATTATGTGTTTGGTGGTCCCTCGATTAAATGGGACAGCCTAGTTACTCGCCACTGACGGTGGACCCCCCCCCCCTCAGTTTCAGGTGATGTTGCAGCAGAATAGAGCGGGCTTCGCCGGATGGGCTTGAGAGATTTAGCCTTTATTTTAAGTATCTAGTTTATCCAGAACAATTTAAACATTTATTTAGTTTATCCTATGATCCCAGCATGTTGGGACAGTATTTCCAGACTTTTGATGTAATAACGATTAGTGGATTACTATGGTTTTTAGTAGTTATATTAATAAGAGATATTTCTTCCATTCTAATGATTTGATTTATTGTTTAATATGATTAAGTAATGATCCGAATGTCGATTTCCCTTCGAAAATCGACAAGCTAAAAAGTCGGGTCGTTATAGTTGGTATCAGAGCCAAGGTTTGACCCTAAGTTACTTCTTCATAAGTAGCTTTGTAAGATGAGTGCTTTATGAACCCGAGCGAACCCTAGCCTAAAATGGAAAACTTAGGTGAGAGAAACCATGGGTAGTAGCCTGGGTTAAGACGTTTTATCGCTTCGTCTCCGCGTTGTTGCCGTTTCTGTGTGCCGTTCGTGTGCTAACTTGTTTGTGATTTCAGGATGTCGACCCCTAGACCACCGAATTTCCGTATTCGTCGTCGCAACTTGGAGGATGCGATCCTCACGTTGGCTCAGAGCAGCGTCCGGGCTCAGAACAATCAGTCGACCTTTGACCGTCTAGCCCGACTCCATCCTCCGACTTATGATGGTGCAGCTGACCCAACCATCCTCGAAAACTGGATTCGAGAGATGCGTAAGATGTTCGATGTCTTGGCTTGCCCCGCAGCTGAACGGGTCCCCATTGCTACGTTTTACCTTCAGGGTGAGGCAGACAACTGGTGGAGTACACTCCGGTCTGACCCCGATACAGATCTGAATCTGAGTTGGGGAGACTTCACCAAAAGGCTGCAAGATCGTTTCTACCCCGAGGAGCTTAAGTGGCAGAAACAAGAGGAATTCCTCACTTTCACCCAGGGTAATCTGTCCGTCCAGGCTTATACGGACAAGTTCACCGAGCTCTCCAGGTTCGCCTCAGCGGTTATCCCTTCTGAAGCCGAGCGGGTCAAGAGGTATATCAAGAAGCTCAACTCCAACATCCGGGTTCATGTGATCAGCAGTAGGGTGAAGACGTTTCAGGAAGCCTACGAAGTAGCTCTGGAGGTTCAGTCTTCGGTTTCTGAAGAAGACTCAGCTAAGAAGAGGGTTACGTCTGCTCCAGCTCCAGCTCCGGCAAAGAAGATCAGGTT
This sequence comes from Salicornia ramosissima, assembly GCA_951394345.1. Lineage (NCBI taxonomy): Eukaryota > Viridiplantae > Streptophyta > Magnoliopsida > Caryophyllales > Amaranthaceae > Salicornia > Salicornia ramosissima. The sequence goes on along the minus strand of OX596233.1, from coordinate 18,065,422 downwards.
CGAGTCTTCATCAAAGCAGCAACAGGGTCCTCGACCAGCTCCGAGTCAGGGTCCGAGAATTGGTCGAGGTTGTAAGAAGGAGTTCCACCCGGGAAAGAAGTGTGATGGGTCTCCTATAGTGTGCTTCGATTGTGGTGAAGCGGGTCACAAGTCTATCTACTGCCCTAAGAGACAGCCAGCAGCAGCAGCAGCCATAGGTAGTCAAGCTCCGGTCAAGAACAGGATTTTCTGCATGACACAGGAAGAGGCAGATGCTCAGCCCGATGTGGTCACGGGTACATTTCTTGTTCATGATATGTCTGCATATGTTCTGTTTGATACTGGTGCCACTGTGTCCTTTGTTGCTAGTTCATTTATTGCTAAAGCTAACCTGATGGGAGAGTCTCCTGTCAAATCTATCATAACTCTTCCTTCGGGAGAGGACTTTTCTTGTCTTCGGGAGTTCAGGGACGTGTCCATTGTCATCTCGGGGGTAAGGTTCGAGGCCAACCTGAAGGAGTTCCCTATGATCGAGTTTGATGTGATCTTGGGGATGGATTGGTTAGCTAAGCATCAGGCGACCTTTCGGTGTCAAGACCAGGCTGTCACTTTGCGAGGACCAGACGCAAAGAGGGTAACTTATGTCGGGAAGCCGATAGGCAAAGGGTTGAAGATCGTGTCCGCTATGAAGATGCGCAGGCTGCAGCGCAAGGGTGAGACAGTGTTTCTATGTCAGGTCAAGGACTTGACTAAGGAGGAACAGCTAGAGGCCATTCCGGTGGTTCGAGAGTATGCGGACGTGTTTCCAGAGGAGTTGCCAGGGATACCACAAGAGAGAGAAGTGGAGTTCAACATCGATCTGGTGCCCGGGACCGCCCCGATTTCTAAGGCTCCGTATCGCATGGCTCCGGCTGAGTTGAAGGAATTGAAGACCCAGTTGCAAGAGTTGATCGACAAGGGTTTTATCCGGCCTAGTGTGTCGCCATGGGGTGCTCCGGTATTGTTCGTGAAGAAGAAAGACGGCAGCATGAGATTGTGCATAGATTACCGGGAGCTGAACAAGGTGACGATCAAGAACAGGTATCCTCTGCCCAGGATCGAGGATTTGTTTGATCAGTTGAAGGGAGCCAGTGTCTTCTCTAAGATTGATCTCAGGTCCGGTTATCATCAGATTCCAGTAAAGCCAGAGGATATACCGAAGACTGCATTTCGCACGAGATATGGGCATTATGAGTTCGAGGTTATGCCATTTGGTTTGACGAACGCTCCTGCGGTGTTCATGGACCAGATGAATCGGACCTTCCATCATCTACTGGATGTGTGTGTGGTAGTGTTCATCGACGATATCCTCATTTATTCGAAGAATGAACAAGATCACACTCAACATCTTCATCTGGTGTTAGGTATTCTGCGAGCTCAGAAGTGGTTCGCGAAGTTGTCTAAGTGCGAGTTTTGGCTCAAGGAAGTTGCCTTTCTAGGGCATGTGATTAATGCGGATGGTGTCATGGTAGATCCAGCCAAGATTAAGGCAGTGGTAGAATGGCACAGTCCGAAGAATGTGGCTGAGATTCGAAGTTTTCTTGGCCTAGCAGGTATATTAAAGTATTTGTTATAGCTTTTATTAATGTCTATGCAAGAATACTTACCTGTGAAATTTGTTTGTATCAGGTTACTATCGGAGATTTGTGAAAGACTTCTCCAAAGTAGCAGCGCCTATGACCAAGTTATTGCACAAAGATTGCAAGTACGTGTGGACCGAGCAGTGTGAAGAAGCCTTTCAAGCACTCAAGCAAAGTCTTGTGTCTGCACCAGTTCTTGCTTTGCCGACAGAGGGTGTAGGTTTTGAAATCTACAGTGATGCGTTGAAGAAGGGTCTAGGTTGTGTTCTGATGCAGGAAGGAAGGGTGATTGCATATGCTTCGAGACAGCTCAAGGTTCATGAGCAGAATTATCCTACTCACGACTTAGAGTTGGCAGCGGTGGTGTTCGCTTTGAAGATTTGGCGACATTATCTTTATGGAGTGTCTTGCAAATTGTTCACCGATCACAGGAGTCTGAAGTACATCTTCACTCAGAAGGAACTCAACATGAGGCAGCGACGGTGGCTCGAGTTAATCAAGGATTACGACCTCTCAGTTGATTATTGTGAAGGGAAAGCTAATAAGGTAGCTGATGCCCTTAGTCGTAAGGATCGTCATTCATGTAACAGAGTGGCGGTTTTACCTAAGGAAATTTGTTCCGACCTTCGCAAGATGGAGATTGAGATGGTTACACCAGGTAGCACTAGAGTGTACTTGAGTGCTATGAGTGTCGAGCCCAGTTTGTATCAGGAGTTACGGGAAAAGCAGAAGGAAGACCCGCAACTCGAGAAGATTCGTGAAGCTAAACTTCAAGGCAAGGCAGAAGACTTCACGATTGAACCTGATGGTAGTTTGAGGTTCCGTAACAGGTAATGGAGGTTGTTTTTATGAACTAATTTTTCGCCTTGAGGAAACTAATCTTTTGTTCCGTAACAGGTGGTGTGTGCCCCGGGTTTCGAATCTGAGAAATCGGATTATGGAAGAGGCTCACAATACTCCGTATTCGGTGCATCCAGGTGGCGGAAAGCTCTATAAGGACCTGAGGGAATGTTTCTGGTGGCCGAGGATGAAGCAGGAGGTCGCAGAATTTGTAGCACGGTGTCTCACGTGCCAGAAAGTTAAGATCGAGCATCAGCGACCAGGTGGTTTGTTGCAACCATTGCCGATACCCACGTGGAAGTTTGACTCCATATCCATGGATTTTGTGGTTGGTTTGCCCACGACATCTACGGGTTTGGATACAGTTTGGGTTATCGTGGATCGTTTGACCAAGGTGGCTCGTTTCATTCCTATGAAGATTACTTGGTCAATGGAGAAGATGGCGGAAGCGTACTCGAGGGAGATCATTCGGTTACATGGTGTGCCGAAGGATATCGTGTCCGATCGAGATCCCCGGTTCTTGTCACGGTTCTGGAAGTCTTTACAAGAGGCTTTTGGGACTAAGCTTAATTTGAGTACGGCCTTCCATGCAGCTACTGATGGGCAGACAGAGCGGACCATCCAGACACTGGAGGATATGCTTCGAGCTTGTGCGTTGGATTTCCAGCAATCTTGGGTTAGATCTCTGAGTTTGGTGGAATTTTCGTATAATAACAGCTATCACGCCAGTCTTCAGATGGCTCCTTATGAGGCTTTGTATGGGCGTAAGTGTCGTAGTCCTACTTGTTGGAGCGACATCAATGATGCTTTGGTAATTGGTCCCGATCATATCCGGGATACAGTCGAGCAGGTGAAGATCATCAGGGCGAGACTACAGGCAGCTCAGAGTCGGCAGAAGTCTTACGCTGATCGTCGTCGGAAGCCGCTAGAGTTTGAGGTTGGAGACAAGGTTCTGCTGAAGGTGTCTCCTATGAAGGGTGTGGTCCGGTTTGGTCAGAAAGGAAAGCTCAGGCCTAAGTATGTTGGACCATACGAGATTCTGGAGCGAGTTGGTGAGGTCGCTTATCGGTTGGCGATGCCTCCGGATCTATCGAGGGTTCATGATGTATTCCATGTGTCACAGCTACGGAAGTATGTCAATGATCCTTCACATATCATTCCGGTAGAGTCATCGGAGATCGAGCCGAACCTGACTTTTGAAGAGAGGCCAGTTCAGATTTTGGATCGTCAGGATCGGATGTTGCGTCGCAAGATGGTGCCTTTGGTTAAGGTTTTGTGGCGTAGCCAGAAGTTCGAGGAGGCTACTTGGGAGACCGAGGCTTCGATGAGGGAGAAGTTTCCCGAGTTGTTCGAAGCAGGTACGGGTTGCTTTTGTTTTGTTTCCTTTTTGTTTGTGTGTTTGTTGTGCTTGTTTTTGTTTTTCTGTTTGAGCTCCGTTAAGTAAATTTCGAGGTCGAAATTTATTTAAGGAGGGGTGACTGTAATAACCCGGAATTTTGGGCCAGAAAATTTCGCGGTTATTAATGTGATTTCCCTAGAATATTGTCTCAGAACCGGCAGCTTGTGAAGTCCAAGACCGGCGGTATAGAACCGGCAGCTTGTGAAGTTCAAGACCGGCGGTATAGAACCGGCAGCTTGTGAAGTCCAAGACCGGCGGTATAGAACCGGCAGCTTGTGAAGTCCAAGACCGGCGGTATAGAAACGGCAGCTTGCGAAGTCCAAGACCGGCGGTTTATGAAGATCAAACCGGCAGCTTTGAAGCCTCATCTTTTAAACTGGCAGCTTCATCTTGAATTCTCAATTGGGCCAAAGACCCAACTTTTCCCCTTATGAGGCCTTGGCCGGTTTGTTCTTGTTGCTTGGGCCAATTTTCTTTGACTTGGTTAGTTAATTAGATATTAGTTAATATTTAATTAATTAATTTAATTAATTTAAATTTATGTTTACTCTTTCAAAGTTTGTTGTTGACTCATCAAACTCACTCCCTCTTTCCTTCTAATTACACGGCAGCCTTGAGGAGCTTGGGGCTTGCTTGTTTTTTTTATTTTCTTTATATATAGGACCCCTTCACTTCATTTGGGTCCTATTTGTTATTTGCTCCAAAAACCCTAAAGAAAATCTTCTCCTTTCTCCTTCTAAAACAGCCGTGAACCCCCATTGTTACCTTGGAAATTTTGCGATTTAAGGTAACTAGCTTTCTCATTTAATTATTGGGTAGCAATTCACATAGTTAATTAGGGAATTAAAATCATGAAAATTGTAGGGTTTTAATCTTGTTTTATGCCAAAATTGCCGAGTAATGTGATGAAGAATTTAGATGTGTTCTTTCATGTTTTTCTTGATTTAAGTGTATGTTTATGCATGATTTAATTATTAGAATTATTGTAATTTAAATCATGAAATTTAAGCATGTATTCGAATTTTTGGATAATTTAATCTTGATTATTTTCTTGATGTTTGTCGAGTGGTACAATATAATTTATGATATTTTCTTGAATTATTTAAAGCATGATTAAGATTAAATTAATTAGTATAATTAGATCTTGAATAACAAAGTTGGATCTTGTTTTATTCCTATAAATGTCGAGTGACTTAACAAGTTGGAGAGGATTAAAAAATCTAATCTTTATGACTAATCTTGTTTATATTTATATAAAGTATGTAATCTTTAATTTAAATCTTTAATTGTATCATGATAAAGATTGATTCTTGAATGTATAATTGTTCTTGTTTTAATCATGGGTTTTCGAGTATTGCATGATTGTTATGATAATCTTTAATTAATTATGTTAGCATGTTCATGATTAATTTAAAACTAAAATCTATTTACTCTCGGGATTTTCCCGAGTGAGCTAAAGATTAAAAATATTAGAAGTTATATTTTGTTCTTGAAATATTGGAGAATGCCGTGTGATAAAGCATGATTAAATTGTATCTTGATTCTTGATTTTAATCTTTTAAATGATGTTAGTATGATTTTTTTTTTTATGAATATTGTCTATCTAGATTAATTATTTGTTGTCAATTGAATTTATATAATTTAATTGCATAATCTTGGTAAAATTAGTATAAATGTCGAGTGGGATAAAAAAAAGGGAAAATAGAATTTTTTTCTTCATATTTAGGGTAATTTTAGTAATTAAGTTGATACTTAAGATTTATTTAAGAAAATAGTTAATTATTGTTTATTTTGGAAAATGCCGAGTAGAATGATTAAAAGAGTCTTATTGAATTAATTTTTGACTTATTATTAATTTAGGGATAATTTAATAATAAAGGTTACGGTCAAAATAATTATTTAGGAATAAGTTGTAAAGTGTAGGGATTAAAAGGGATAATATTACTATTAATAGTAATAGGGCCGAAATGTTAATAGATAATAATATAATTATTTTCTAGATAATGTTACAATTTAATATATAAAGTTAAGGTTAGTATCCGAAGGGATAGGATTATAAGGATATGTTATATATTTGAAGAATAGCATATATTATAAGATTTTAAGATGTATAAGATATTACTAGGGATAAGAAAGGAAACAGAGTAATAGCTATACATGTCATGTTTCGGTCTCTGGCTAGGAAAGACTTGGTATTTAAGGTGGCCAATATACGTGCCGCACCTCTCTTTCCTGGGACTCCGAACATTTCATTTCCTATTACGGTCACCTAGTATTATCCTAATATATGATATGATTAATTTAAATGAAGATATAAGATACAATATGGACGCCCACCTGATGATACACGAGTCGTTAGTGGGTTAAGTCAAAGCCACTGCTCAATGGGACGAATACACGAGTTCCCCCGAGTAGTTTTGGGTCTTAGAATATGTAGTCGTCTGGTAGTGGTACACGAGCCGCTACTAGGAGTTATGGCCATAGCTTAGGCTTAGTGGTGAAACACGGGATCCACTACGGGTTGAGTACACGAGCTCCTCCCGGCATGTTCTAGGAAGTTATGGTGAAACACGAGATCCATAACGAGTTATAGTGACCGGTCCAACAAAGATGTTATGTTATGATCATACGATTGATAAGATGAAATCATAAGATGAAGTATAAGATGATTTCAAAGATGATAAGATATGTTATGATCAGATATGATATGATATGTTAAGAATATGATAAGATATGATTATGGCAAGATATGAATTATGATGGAAAGATATGATTATGATTTATTAATGATATAATTTAAGAAGGGTTAAGTATAAGTTAAGGATTGGGATAATTTAAGAAGTATATTATAAGTCTTCCGCTGTGTATTTCTGTATTTATGAGTATGTATGTGTATGTATAATTATACGGATGTTATGTATTTGGTATGTTTTCTAACCGTACTTGCAGGGTTGGTTATACGTATTTTTATACGTAGTTATACGTATTCTAACCGTATTTCTGCAGGGGTATTTATACGTATTTTTAAACGTATCTTTATACGTATTTTTATACGTATTTGTATACGTATTTTATATGTACTTTTATACGTATTCTTATATGTACGTTTATACGGAATTGGTGTATTGGTGTGAAAAGCATGTATTGAATTCTTTACAGTCTTTATGATATTTTTCTATGCAATTATGTGTTTGGTGGTCCCTCGATTAAATGGGACAGCCTAGTTACTCGCCACTGACGGTGGACCCCCCCCCCTCAGTTTCAGGTGATGTTGCAGCAGAATAGAGCGGGCTTCGCCGGATGGGCTTGAGAGATTTAGCCTTTATTTTAAGTATCTAGTTTATCCAGAACAATTTAAACATTTATTTAGTTTATCCTATGATCCCAGCATGTTGGGACAGTATTTCCAGACTTTTGATGTAATAACGATTAGTGGATTACTATGGTTTTTAGTAGTTATATTAATAAGAGATATTTCTTCCATTCTAATGATTTGATTTATTGTTTAATATGATTAAGTAATGATCCGAATGTCGATTTCCCTTCGAAAATCGACAAGCTAAAAAGTCGGGTCGTTATACCCCGTGTTGACTTCTGTATAGCATGTATTAGGTTTTTGTATGGTTTTCATGCGATATTCTATGATATTATGTGTTTAGCGGTCCCTCAATTAAACGGGACAGCCTAGTTACTCGCCACTGACGGTGGACCCCCCCCTCAGTTTCAGGTGAAGGTGCGGCTGATTAATTCGGGCTTCCGCTGGATGGGCTTTTTAGTGGCTGAGGACCTTAGTAAACCTTGGTTACTTAGTAAATTGAATTAGACTCTATGATTATTTCATTTATTTATAATCCCAGCATGTTGGGACGGTTTTAGAATAACTCGTGTAATTACGTTTCTTTTGAGAATATTAGACTTTGGATGATAGTTATATTTTATTTATTCAATAAAGTTAGTTTAATTTAATTGATTAATTTAATATTTAATTTAGATAGTTTTGGTAATGATCCGTTTGTCGATTTCCCTTCGTAAATCGACATGTCCAAAAAGTCGGGTCGTTACATGGAGAGTCAAGGTTTGTTACCCACTAGCTTTACTGTTGAAAATGAGGTGATTGATCTAGCAAAAGCGTATTTGGAAGATGGTTGCATAGATGCACCAGGAGGAAGGGATAGAAACAGGGCAGCAACCATTTTGAATTGGGATGAAACAGAAGTGGAAGCAGTAGCCTCAACATCACAACTTCATAACAATGCTTAGGGTAGTAGCTAAGTAGTAATGTGCAAGTTTTAGCAACTTTTTGTGCAGGCAAACTAACTTTTTTTTTTGCATGTTTTAACAACTTTTGAGTAGAGTATAATGAAATTAGTGTGTAGGTTTAGTTGAATATATTACGGAATATATGTACTGTCCAACTTTTTGTAAACCGTTAAGTGAAAGTTACGCATATGTAGTTCAACATTTTGCAAGGGGATTAGTTGAAATCATGCATATGTAATTGATGATGACATTCTAAGTTTGAAAAAAAATGTGGCATGTTTTATAGAAAATCATCATTAGGATGCAATTAGAAAATGAATTATATAGATATGCCAAATCAAAGAAACAACATAGCAAAAGATGCAACACCATATTCATACCACAAATAACAATACCAATAACAAATTTAGATGATAATATCATATTCCTACCACATAGACAAATAAATTGTCATACTTACATTAGCACTCATTTCCCATTAATACCAACAAATTTAGATAGACTTGGAAATAACCATGTTATTCCTGTAGGAACACGGCAAGAGGGGCGGTGAATTGCTGTGAGGAACTTATAGCACAGATTTTTGACAGAATTAAAAAACGAAAGGAACTTTGAGAAAAACTAAATGTAAAGAGACAAATTTCAACGAGAAAAACTTCCTGGCCCACGGAAGAAAAACTCCACTTTTATATAGAGGCCTTGTAAACTATTACAATCCTAAACTTCTCTCTGGACCTCGTGAGTTCCTGTAGGAACTTACGATTCTGTTCTCTTTCTCTCTTTCTTTTCTCTTTCTCTTTCTTTTCTATTCTCACTTCTCTTTCTTCTCTGTTCTCCCTATGTTCTCACATTTCTCTTTTCTTCTTCTCAATTACAACTCAAAACAATAACTCTAGTATATTGAAATGCATGTAAGAAACTGGATTGGAACTTTGGAACCTTTTGACACAAAACTCAAATAATATAAATCTGAAAGTATGCTCTTGTTGTGTGTCTTAAAATGTCTGAATTATATTTGTATTTATAGGTGAATGGTTGTAATAATTACTTGGAGAAAAAGCCTAATCAACCACCCACACTACCATGCTAACCGTCCACCACTAACACACACACACCACTAACTTTGACTCATCCTATTTAAATAATAATGAACAAATTAATATGACACATGTACTCCATATCCCACTAACAATTTTACTGACTAACAAAATTTGTTAAACATGATACTGTATCTCACCCTTAATCACACATCCAACATCCCATGCACACATAACACCACTAATCATTGACTCCATAAATTAACAACCCACTAACTTAATTATTTTTGACCAAAAAATCAGAATTAAAGAAATAACCAACCTAGACCTAAAAACTAGGAAACTAACTTTGACTATTAACTAATTCAAAGTTTACTTACTAACCACTCCTAAAATTAAGGGAGCATAATTTCAGTCAATGTTGAACTTTTAAACTGATCAAAACAATTAAAAAATTCGTTCAAACTGACCCTAAAATGTAGCAAAGGACATGGACCACTATAACCAACTGACTCGACACAAGTTCCTCTAGGAACATGACCCAAAGTTCCTCTGACAGACACGACTAAGTTCCAACCAGACTTAAATACATTAATATACTTACATTTACCCTAGAACATTATATTATAACATTCATGGATGCTTCTCTTCTCTTCATCAAGTGATTCGTTGGAATACTTGAAGTTCTTCTCATGTTCTTTGCTGAATTCTCTTCAGGAACTTCTCTGATTTTCTCTGTAGAAACTTGACAGCAACATCTTTGATTCGTATTTGGAGCCTTCACTTGAATCACCATCTTGTTTCTTCAAATGATTGAATCTTCATGTTTGAATCTTCAATACTTATTAGTAATTAAGTTTGAGGTTTATGTCATCATCAAAACATAAAAGGAATATGTCAACAATTTCCCCCTTTTTGATGATGACAAACCAAGGCAAACTTAATTGACAACTAAAACAAATAGACTCATTGAAAAAAGATTTTTTAATTAATTTTTTTTAAAATTTTTCAATTTTATAAAACATAAAAACATTAAACTAAATATTTTTGAATTTTGAATTTTTATTTTTTTTGGTTTTTTTTTTAAATTAATGCAAATTAAAAAAATTAAGAACTAAATTATACTACCAAAGTTATATACATCTTAACTCCACATGGAATCAAGAAAGTTAGTAAACTATTCACAAGTTAGGAACGACTTCATATGAGAATAAGATGAAAGAATAAGATGAAAAAGAATAAATTAGTTTGCCAATTATTCTTGTAATACCCCGAAATTTCGGGATATTTTAAATTTTTCATAATTAATTAAATATATAATTAATTGACTAATTAATTGATTATTATTTAATTAATTACTAATTATATGTATAGCAATCTAATTATTTTACCCTGGCCCGAACTTTAATTTTATCTTGCCAAAACCCGAGCCCAATTATTTCCTTTTTCACTTGTATCTCACGGCCCACTCCTCCATTTGTCTCTTTAATTAATTTCTTTAATTTCTTTTAATCAATATTATTATTAACCTTTATCTATTTTTTTGACTAAGCCTATCTTTGTTTACCTATTCATCTTGCTAAATCTTAGGAGTTCAAGATCCCTCTTCTTTCATCATACCTCACGGTCCCCATCCCTTTCTTTTTAATTAATTTATTTTGTTTAACCAATTTTATTAATATATCTATATTGGACCTTTTCTTAAAAAACCCTAGCTTTGATTCCTATTTCTACTACTAGATTTTAGGAGGCCAAAACCCCATATTGTTGTTCCTCATACACGGCCTCCCTTATTCATTTCCTTTAATTAATTTATTTATCTTGTTTACTAATTCTATTAATTGTTATATCTGTTGACCCTTTCCTAAAAACCCTATTTTTATTTCAACCCTTCCTATTTTGTTACTAGATTTTAGGAAGTCAAACCTTCCCTATTAGCACTCCTTTTATACGGCTAAACCAAGAAAACAACAACCAAAAACTGTTTAATTATATTTCCTTCCAAGATCAATCATTAATTTATACCTAAACCTTTCATATTGTTCCAACCCTCAAAGATTGATCAAGAACCCTAAAGAACTTCAAGAAAACTGTGTCCCTTGAATTATTCGAACCTCTCCCTACTTTCAAAGGTAATTAGATTTGCTTTACTTACTCAATAGGATAGATTAGCAATATAATTCTTAGAATAAGATTAATCATGTTTAGAATAGGTTCAGAATTATAAAGATTTGATTAGAATTATGATGAATATATTCAGAATTAATGGATAGTCTTATATGAGGGATGCCGAGTGGTAATTAAAGGATTCCATGATGTTTTAACAAGTTTAATTCATGTTCTTGCTATGTTCTTTGATTATTTTATGATTCTTGTTAATTTGAGATGATGAAATTAATTATAGAATGTTTATGTAAGTATGCCGTGTAATGTCCCATGTTGTTCGAATGATTCTTGGATGAAAAATACGATTTTTATGTTACGATCTTGATCTTTAAGGAATCTTTGATGTTAATCTTGAGTTACTATATTAAATCTTGAATCTAATCTTTAATTATGATCATGTTATTACCAGTTCTTGAATTTAACCTTGATTTTGTTTTGAGCCTAAGAATGTCGTGTAAGTATGGGTTTATAAAGCATTGAATTTGTTCTTGTTTGGTGCAAGTTTGATGATTTATTGTTTAAAGCATAATTCTATGATCTATTATTGTGTTAGTGTGATTAATTGTTGTTAATTTTACTAAGTTAATTGAAGTGTAAATTTTGGTACAAGTTAGCATGAAAGTCGTGTGGTGATGTTTGGTAAAATTAAGATTGTTATTCTGTTTTAAGCATTATTGGTTGATAATTGTTAGTTGCAAGTTTAATTGATTGTTTAATTGAATTACTGAATTGTTTATGTGATTGATTAAGGAATTGATTTAGTTATTGAATTATTTTGGGAATTGTCGTGTGGATTAGAATTGGATTAGAGTTTTGGGGCAAGTTAAGGCAAGCTAGAATTGAATAGAAGTGAAGTTGTGTCATTAAGAATTGAATTGTGAAAAGGAATCAAGAACAGAACAGAATTGAATTGAAAAGATGATTAACTATGAAGTGACCACCTATCTAGTGGCACAAGTGCCATGAACATAGGTATAGTCGAAGCCACTGTCCTATCTTCGGATTCGGGACAGTTCTTGATCCCAGTGCTTGGGGAGTAGATCTTCGTGGTTGACCCGGCATGAGCAAGGAAAGTTGGGGGGAGTAGATCTTCGTGGTTGACCCCTTACGAGCATATGAATGGTCACGGATTAGCACCCGAACTGAATAGAATAGAAGAGTTAATAGTGGTGTCAAGAAGCCTAGAACTGAATAAGTTAGTATAGAAGGATTTGAGTTTATTATGTTATGATTATCTTCCGCTGTGTAATTGATTGATGATGCTTATGTATGATTTCATGATGATATGTTGGGTTGATTTGCTCTAATGATTATGTTTCTAATTGTGTTCTACTGATTAAGTAGAACAATCTAATTACTCACCACTGACTGTGGACCCCAAAATCCTTTTCCAGGTACAGGTGGTGACTGAATTGGGCTACGCATGGGCTGGGATTGTGAGCTTGCCAGTTTAGTAGTTGACCCTGATGTCTAGTTTTACCCCATGTTCTATTATTTTTAGTGGACTATTCTTTATTTTGTATTAATAAGGGACTCTGGATTATTAACTATTTTAGATTATTTAATAGTTTTTAATGAATAATATGATTAAGTTTAGAGCTTCCGCTGCAGTTTAAGAATTTGATCTTAAAGGTTTTTAGAAGATAAAGATCTGTAATGTTGTTTTCCTCCGAAAACAACGCTGCTAAATTACGGGTCGTTATAATTCTTCCCCCTTTTGGCATCATCAAAATCATCATTCCATAAACATTTTTCATCGCATCACCATTAAAACAGTAATGGCAGATACCTGATCTCTAGAATAAGAAAACAACTCAAGTAGCAATCTAGCAATATTAGTCATCATAAAAGCATCATGGATGAAAGTAGCAAAATATAGCATATATATGTTCCAGGGCCAAAAGAAAAATAGAAAGTAGCTACTACCCGACTACTTAGATGCAAAAGAAAGAAACGAAAATGTCAAGACGAAAACATAAGAAAACCTAAACCATGTTCAAATATATTACGACCATATCGAATTGTGTGAATAATTGAGAAAAGAGTAAGAGATCAATCGTTGTCCTGAGCATCACTATAAAGTCCAGTAATGTTGCCCAAAGAAGTTCCTTCAGGAACAGCAGAGGAAGTTCCAGCAGGACTAGGAGCAACAGGTTTGACAGGTTTGGGAGCAGTAGGACCCGAAGGAACAGAAGGTGGATGGTGTGAAGTAGCAGCTCGCTGTAGAAACTCGAGGCTCTTCATAACTTCAAAGTGATGTCGATCATTGGATTCCCTCAACTCAACTACATCCTGGAGAGAGGCGGATGCTTGCTCTTCCAAAACCTCAATTCTTTCCCGAAAGTGTTGTATCTCCTTCAAAATATGAAGAAGAATACTCTCCGTGTTAATGTCCATTGTTTTATTAGCATCATCCTTAAGCTCCTCATCATCAACTAAGTTCACGTGTGGAATTTCACCCGCAACCTTAGGCTTTGATGAAATTCTCCTACTCTTACGCACTGACTCTTTCACTCCTACCGTGCCCTTACCCTCAACTGTGACTTCACTAACTGCCGCTGCTTTGGCTTTCCGCTTGGCGTCGTTACCTTGTTGAATTTCGGAAAGAGTAGCAGTGCATCCGTCTAATACACCGACATGCCAACCCGCTAGTGTAGTTCCTTGAATGAACTGTTCTTTCTTTAACCTCAACTTTCCATATCCCTCAAGTGGCACATTAAAATGCTTAAAAAAAATTTCATGAAGTTACCATATCCTACTTTCTTGCCACTTGGAATAGTATCAAGCATATGTGAAATTATTAAACTAGGAAAGTTGATGGGAATATCATTTGCCAGACAATATATCAAGGAACAATCGTGCAAATTTGCTTCGTTTCTTTTAGAAGACCGTGGCACAATTGTTTTCCAAACAAGATTGAACAACACTTTGTGAAATGGCAAAAGTGAGTTAAGTTCAATTTTGTTTTTCTTGGGTTCACCATTTAGACTTAATAATATACCCATTTTATCCACTCCATTAATTTTCAAGTTATATGGCCCTTTAAAATAGTTATTGTACCCATTATTCGGAACCTCAAACACATTTGCTAACACATCCATATCAAACTCAAAATTAACCCCATTCACGGTACTCTTAATAACTCTTTGTTGAGAATCGAAATCATCACAGAATTCTTTCATTGCATCAGGATACATAAATTCAACATAATCACCAAGCATCTTATCCCAATTTTGAAATTTAAAGACATACAAGATTTGTCCATACCCTTGTTTGGCACACCACTCACAGTTCAGCACGAGCATGGGAACGAAATGACTTGTTGTTTGGTCGAGTTCCTTTGTAGTGTCGTTGCCTACTTCTCCCATTTCCAAGCTATGAAGAGATGAAGGTGCTTCTTCCTCCTTGCGTGTGCGTTTTTTCGAAGTTAGGGTTTGGGATTTTGCAATTTTGGGAGGAGATTGGTGAGTGGGGGAAGCATTGGAGTCTTTGGTTGATTGGGAGTTAGAAGTATTGGAAGCCATTGTTGAGAAGTAGAGTAGAGATGAGTAATGATGGAGATGAATTTTTGGGGAAGAAGATGAAGGGGGGTCGTGTTTTAGGAGAGAGAAAAAGGAGTTTGGGTGAAATTGGTGAAATGAAATTGGTAGAGTAGTGGGGAGTGGGTTAGAAACCCACGTGGTACTGACTTCCTTTTTTTCATATGGATATATACATAAACATGGTGACACTCTAATTGGACTCACTTAATGCGTAGTTTTCTTTAGCTATAAAAGAAAAATAATTTGTGGAAAATAAAATTAATTTGTGGAAAAAATAAATTAATTTTGTGGAAAAAATAAATTAATTTGTGGAATAAATTAATTTATATAAAAAAATAAAGAAAGAAAGAAAAAAATGAGAATCATAAGAACATATTGATGCACACATTTAATTCATCATCCAATTAAATAGCAATTATGAAAATAAGAGTAATATTGATAGACATTTACGAATATAAATCTCTAATTCCATCAGGAACATGCTTTCGCACCATAATTACAATGAAAATTATTCTAGGAACTTTAATAATTGACTTGACGTACCTGGAGGAACTTCTTGGCAAATTACTTTAATTTTATCATCCCAAGTTCCATCCGCAGTTTCTCATATCTTTCTCTATTCAATGGCTTAGTTAATATGTCAGTAATTTGATCTTCAGTTTGACAAAATTCAAGTTTTATCAAGCCTTTTTCTACATTGTCCTTTAGAAAATAATGATGTATGTGAATATGTTTCACACGTGAATGGTGAACTAGATCCTTTGATATACAAATGGCACTAGTATTATCACAATATATAGGAATACAATTATAATTAATACCAAAGTCCCTTAGTTATTGTTTTATCCAAAGCAGTTGTGAACAACATGCAACAGCTGCTACATATTCGGCTTCTGCAGTGGATAGAGCAACTGTGTTTTGCTTCTTGGAACTCCAAGAAACTAAACACGTTCCAAGGAACTGAACCATACCTGAAGTGCTTTTCCTAATCACCAAATCACCGGCATAATCCGCATCAGCAAATCCCTTAAGTTCAAACGTGTCATTGTGAGGATAGAACAGTACTAGATCATCAGTTCCTTTCAAATATCTCAATATCCTCTTGACTGCAGTGAGATGTGACTCCTTTGGATTTGCTTGGAACCTAGCACATACACCAACACTAAAAGAAATATCTGGTCTACTAGCAGTTAAATACAATAAGGAACCTATCATGCCTCTATATTGCTTTTCACTCACACTAGTTCCTTTGGGATCTTCATCCAATCTGGTGTTAGTTCCCATAGGAGTGTGATTTATTTTGGATGTTTCCATCCCAAATTTCTTTAGAAGTTCCTTTATGTATTTTTGTTGATGAATATAAATTCCCTTTTCAGTTTGCTTTATTTGCAAACCAAGAAAGAAATTTAACTCACCCATCATGCTCATCTCGAATTCCTTGCTCATTAAATTTGCAAATTCCTGATACAAAGATTCGTTAGTAGCACCAAATATTATATCATCTACATAGATTTGGACAATGAGAAGATCAGTTCCTTTGGATTTTAAAAATAAAGTTTTATCAAATTTTCCTCTTTTAAATTCATTTTCTAAAAGGAACTTGGACAACCTCTCATACCATGCTCTAGGAGCTTGCTTCAACCCATACAGAGCCTTGTCAAGCTTATAGATATGGTTAGGAAATTTAGAGTTTTCAAAACCAGGAGGTTATTCAACATAAACTTCCTCATTTAAAAATCCATTTGAAAAATCACATTTAACATCCATTTGATATAATTTAAAACCCATGAAAGAAGCAATAGTAATTAAAATTCTAATAGCTTCTAACCTTGCTACCGGAGCAAATGTTTCTTCATAATCTATACCCTCTTGTTGATTTTATCCTTTTACAACTAACCTGGCCTTGTTCCTGACGATTGTGCCATGTTCATCTAGCTTTTTCCTGAACACCCACTTCAGTCTAATTACCTTTTGGTGTTCCGGCTTTGGTTCAAGGTGTCATACCTTGTTCCTTTCAAACTGATTGAGTTCATCCTGCATGGCTAGTATCTAATCTGCATCCTCAAGTGCTTCTATGTGATTTCGAGGCTCAATGATGGATAGGAACACACCATGGGCACAGAAGTTCCTGATCTGAGTTCTGGTCTGAATTCCTTTCCCTATATCACTTATGATAAGATCAAGAGGGTGGGACTTCTGATGTTTCCAAGGTTTTGGTTCAAAGTCTCTTATTGGAACTGGTCTTTCTACAGTCTCTTCAGGAACTCTGATCTCTTCTTCTAAGTTTCCCTCAGTCTCTGGAACTTCCCCCTGAGTTCCTTCAGGAACTGGCTCTTCTTGTCTTTCAACATGAGGTCGTTCTTCTTGAATATTTGCTCTTTCTTTATTGGATGTTAATTCTTCTTCATCTGGGTCTTTTCTAACCAATCCTATCTCTAAGTCCTCAAGTTCCTGCAAAATGTTAGTATCACTATTTACATTTGGGTTAGTTTCATCAAATAAAATATGTACACTTTCCTCGACACTTAATGTCCTCTTGTTATAAACTCTATATGCTTCACTATCAGTGGCATATCCTAGGAACACGGCTTCATCACTTCTCTCATCAAACTTCCCTAAGTTCCTTTTACCATTATTGTGCACAAAGCACTCACAACCAAAAGATCTCAAGTGAGAAATGTTAGGTTTTCTTCCTTTCATTAGTTAATAGGGAGTTTTTTTTGTGATGGGTCTTAACATGATTCTATTAATTATATAGCATGCCGTATTAACGGCCTCAGCCCAGAAGTTCCTAGGTAATCCACTTGCAATGAGCATTGTTCTTACCATCTCTTCTAAAGTCCTGTTTTTCCTCTCCACAACACCATTTTGCTGTGGTGTCCTAGGAGCGGAAAAGTTATGATCCATGCCATTTTCCCTGCAAAACTCATCAAACTTTTGTTTTTCAAATTCAGTTCCATGGTCAGATCGAAAGTGAATTAGTTGATAACCACTCGACTTTTGTATCTTCTTAGCAAAGCAAAAAAATTCTTCAAAAGTCTCATCTTTGCTATGAAGGAACATTGTCCAAGTAAATCTTAAGTAATCATCAACTATGACTAAGACATACAATTTTCCACTTCTACTTTGGACTCTCATGGGCCCACACAAATCCATGTGAATAAGTTCTAATGGTTTTGTGGTGCTCACGAGCTTTTTACTTTAAAAAGAACTTCTAACATGCTTGCCTTTAGCACATGCATCACACAATTTATCACATTGGAACTTGATGTTTGGTAAACCAACAACTAGCTCCTGTGTTCTCAATTTATCCAGTAGAGAAAGGCAAGCATGTCCCATTCGTTTATGCCAAAGTAGTTGATCATCCTCAATGACACTTAGACAAGTACGAGTAGTTTTGGGAATTGCTTCAAGGTCCACAGTATATGTGTTCCCATTGCGTTTCCCTTCAAGAATGATTTTATTAGTGTCATTATTGATGATTCTACAACACTCGTTAGTAAAATGTACAGAGTTTCCCTTATCACAAAATTGCGAAATACTAAATAAGTTATGCTTCAAACCATCTACAAGAAAGACATTATCTATGCTATGGGAACTTGACTTACCTACCTTACCTACGGCAATAATATTACCTTTCTGATTGTCACCGAACGTCACAGTTCCCCCTGAGTAGGCTACTAGTGAGAGAAAGTTAGATTTGTCTCCTGTCATGTGCTTGGAACATCCACTTTCGAGGTACCATGTGGTGTTCCCCCTCACTAGTTCCTGCAAGAATAATTAGTGGTTAGGTGGAGGAACCCAGGTTTCCTTGGGTTCCTTTATAGACACATCATCATAAGTTTTTTCAATCCATTTCAGATTAACATGTCTATGATTCTGATTCAAGCTATTGTTCCTCTTGGAACACTGGTCCTTCAAATGACCTGAGTTCCCGCAGAACAGACAGACTCTGTTGCTTGGAAGTTCCACATATTTTTTCTAATTGCTCCCTTTTTGTTTATAGTTAAAACCTAGACCTTCGGTCCTCTTTGCTTGGGCATTCAGAATCCATTGTGGAACTTCTCGTTGATTATTTTTATCCCTTTTTATTTCAGTAAGTTCCTCTGTCAATTTCTTATTATCAGATTTTGTTTTTTCCAGATCAGTCTTGAGTTCCTTCAGATCAGAAACCCTGGAGGAACTTTCACTCGAATTTTCAGATTTCAAACACGATTAATCAACTTATAGCAGTTAAGTTCCATTGTTGTTTGGCTTAATTCTTTTTCAAGATTTTTAACCTTAGTCATTAAAACATTGTTTTTATCAAATAGGTCAAAGAATCTATTTTCAGTTTCAACTTTATTACCCTTAAACCAATCATTATGTTCCCTACTAACTTTGATTGCATTTTCACACTCATTCTTTTCCCTCTTAACAGTCATCCAGTTCTTATGAAAATCAATAACTAAATCAACAAGTTTTTGTTTAGGCAGAGAGTTTAAATAATAAGGATTGAGGCTTACCTTCTCGTCGAGTTCCTGTGGGAACTCTGGCACATCAGATCTTGCCATTAAACACAGTTGGGCCATTTCCTCTTCAGGTTGTTCCTCCTCTTCTTCTTCTGATTCAGAATCACCCCGTGCAGCTACCATTGCTTTGCGAACATCATTTTTGGAATAAGAAGGCTTGTAGTATTTTTCTTTGTTGTAATCCTTCTTTTCCTTAAATGGTTCCTTCCCTTTGGACTTTGTCTTCTCATTTTCCCACTTTGGACATTCCTTGATGAAGTGATCAGTGGAGCCGCACTTGTGACATCCAAAGTCCTTTTTGGAACTCGTCAATTTCTTTCCAGAGTTCCTGAAGGAACTTCGGTTTCTGTTGAAGGCTCTTTTGAATTTTCTAATGAGCATTGCAGTCTCGTCGTCTTCTTCAGTATCATCACTCTCTTCTGCCTTTAATGCTAACCCCTTGTTCTTGGAACCTTCTCCGTTGGTTCCCAGATGTAGTTCATGGGTTAGGAAAGAACCCGCCAATTGCTCAATGTTAAATTTCGTAAAGTCCTTTGTTTCCATAAGTGTTGTTACTTTAGATCTCCATCTATCGTCTTGTGGAAGACTATTCAAGACCTTTCTAACATGTTCATCAATGGGTATGTCTCTTCCAAGGGAAACAAGCTCATTTATGATGTTAGTAAAATGAGTAAGCATATCTTGAATAGATTCCTTAGGCATCATCTCGAACCTTTCATATTTAGAGATCAATAAATCAATTTTAGACCTTTTAACTTCATTAGTACCTTCGTGAGTTATCTTTAATAAATCCCATATTTGTTTTGCGCTCTTACACCCCATAATACGATTATGTTCATGGGGTCCAAGACCACAATGAAGCAATTTTATGGCCTTTGCATTTATTTCCATTTTTTCAAAGTCTTCACGTTCATATTCAGAAATTTCCTTAGGAACTATCTCATTATTAGCATTAGTTTTGGTTACCTTATAATCACCGACTTCAACGACTCTCCATACCTGATAGTTCTCCACTTTGATATAGATCTCCATCCGATTTTTCCAATATGCATAGAATTTCCCATTAAACATGGGAGCTCTCTGAGATGAGTACCCTTCTTCCAATTTCTCGCAAGTGTTCATACTACCCGGATCTCTCGTCAAGGTGTCTTGAACGGTCTGAGTTGCTGCTCTGATACCAATTGTTATTCCTGTAGGAACACGGCAAGAGGGGGGTGAATTGCTGTGAGGAACTTATAGCACAGATTTTCGACAGAATTAAAAAACGAAAGGAACTTTGAGAAAAACTAAATGTAAAGAGACAAATTTCAACGAGAAAAACTTCCTGGCCCACGGAAGAAAAACTCCACTTTTATATAGAGGCCTTGTAAACTATTACAATCCTAAACTTCTCTCTGGATCTCGTGAGTTCCTGTAGGAACTTCCGATTCTGTTCTCTTTCTCTCTTTCTTTTCTCTTTCTCTTTCTTTTCTATTCTCACTTCTCTTTTTTCTCTGTTCTCCCTATGTTCTCACACTTCTCTTTTCTTCTTCTCAATTACAACTCAAAACAATAACTCTAGTATATTGAAATGCATGTAAGAAACTGGATTGGAACTTTGGAACTTTTTGACACAAAACTCAAATAATATAAATCTGAAAGTATGCTCTTCTTGTGTGTCTTAAAATGTCTGAATTATATTTGTATTTATAGGTGAATGGTTGTAATAATTACTTGGAGAAAAAGCCTAATCAACCACCCACACTACCATGCTAACCGTCCACCACTAACACACACACACCACTAACTTTGACTCATCCTATTTAAATAATAATGAACAAATTAATATGACACATGTACTCCATACCCCACTAACAATTTTACTGACTAACAAAATTTGTTAAACATGATACTGTATCTCACCCTTAATCACACGTCCAACATCCCATGCACACATAACACCACTAATCATTGACTCCATAAATTTAACAACCCACTAACTTAATTATTTTTGACCAAAAAATCAGAATTAAAGAAATAACCAACCTAGACCTAAAAACTAGGAAGCTAACATTGACTATTAACTAATTCAAAGTTTACTTACTAACCACTCCTAAAATTAAGGGAGCATAATTTCAGTCAATGTTGAACTTTTAAACTGATCAAAACAATTAAAAAATTCGTTCAAATTGACCCTAAAATGTAGCAAAGGACGTGGACCACTATAACCAACTGACTCGACACAAGTTCCTCTAGGAACATGACCCAAAGTTCCTCTGACAGACACGACTAAGTTCCAACCAGACTTAAATACATTAATATACTTACATTTACCCTAGAACATTATATTATAACATTCATGGATGCTTCTCTTCTCTTCATCAAGTGATTCGTTGGAATACTTGAAGTTCTTCTCATGTTCTTTGCTGAATTCTCTTCAGGAACTTCTCTGATTTCTCTGTAGAAACTTGACAGCAACATCTTTGATTCGTATTTGGAACCTTCACTTGAATCACCATCTTGTTTCTTCAAATGATTGAATCTTCATGTTTGAATCTTCAATACTTTATTTTATCTTCAAGATCTAAAATTCTCCAAGAACTCAAAGACAGTTATTAGTAATTAAGTTTGAGGTTTATGTCATCATCAAAACATAAAAGGAATATGTCAACAAACCATAAACTACATGATAATACTAACAACAATGTAAGAAAAACTTAACATTAATAAGCATAAAATAGATGACAATACCATAAGCAAATTCAGATAGCCATTCAGTTTCCCTTGTTAACCTTTCCCTTCATCTTATAATCCTTTGTGTCCAAACGCTTTACTAAAACCTCCTTAGGTGTAGTTTGGATTTCCCTCGTTAGCTCCCCATTGTCTTCACATTCATCTACAGGAGCTTGCGGATTCTCCACCTTGGCGGCCTTCAATGGGGTGGAGGGGTTACTCTCTGGGGATGTTTCATTATAAGCACGGCGCCTTGCTTTGAGATGTTCAATCTCGAGGCCATTGATAAGTGGTATTTTGGTAGTTATTTTCTTAGTTTTTATTAGTTTATTTTCTTATTTTATTTAACTTTCGTTAGCGTTTTTAGGCTTTTTAGCTTAGTTTTGCTTTTGTAGTCCCCTTCCCCTTTTTCTATGTGATTTCCTCTATTTTTCCTTGTCTCTGCGTTTTCTTCCCTTTTTGCAGGTCCCGAGTTGATTTCGGAACCCGAGGAAGCGAACCGGGAACCTCGAGGAAACCACAAGTCTTCTATGCCATGTTGGTGCTGGAAAAGGCCTCAGCGGGCGCTGGAAATCCCTCAGCGCCCGCTGGGATGAGTCCTGGTGAATGGTGAAGCATTTGCCAATGTTGAAAAGAAGGCCTCAGCGGGCGCTGAGAATTCCTCAGCGTCCGCTGAGATGAGTTTTGGGCATGAGCATTTTTAGGCTGAAGGCAGTAGCATTTTGATGACCTTTCAGCGGCCGCTGATGGATTCCCAGCGGCCGCTGATCATGAAGCTGCAGGCACTTTTGAGCACAAAGGAGAAGACAGCGGCCGCTGACCTCAACTCAGCGCCCGCTGTCCCTCCCCTGTATTGAGGCAGTACCTTCACAAAGAGCTGGCAGCGGCCGCTGACCCCAACTCAGCGCCCGCTGCCAATTTTCCTCCCAGCCTGCAAGCCTAGGAATATAGGGTTCAGCGGGCGCTGTCATCGCCTCAGCGCCCGCTGAAGTGCTTTTTCTGCGTTGTTTTTATTACTTTTCTTTTGTTTTGCTCGCATTTTTTTGGGGGGCTGTATAAATACCCCCCTCTTCCCATTTCTTAGGCAGCTGAGGTTAGAGGCTCACTTAGGGTTTTAGGTTAGATTTTGTTGCTTTCTTCTTCAATTTCCTCTTGTAATTTACATTTGCTCTTCAATTTATGCAAGTTTCTTAGTTTCTCTTCCTCTTGTTCTTCAATCTCTTCAAGGTACTTTTATTGCTTTCTTTATTTGCTTGATTTCTTGTTCTTTGTTGCTAGTTATTGATGTCTAAGTAGTTGATAGCTGTTGTTGTTGTTTATTTAGTTAGTTTATTTGTTATTTTCATGTTTGTTTAGTTGTTTATTTTGATTTCATTGTTGTTCTTGGTAGTTTAGTTTGTAGTTTTCTAGGTTTTAGTTGTTGTTTTTGTTCTTCTTAGTTTTAGGTTTGATTTATGTAATTAGTTGTAGTTTTTATCATGCTTTTGTTAATTATGTTTGAGTAGTTTAGTTTCTAGGGTTTGAGTGAAACCCCTCAAATTCCTCCATGATTGTGGTTTAGTTGTTTCTTGGCTTTTGGTTGTGATAATGTCGGTACCTTAGGATTCGGTAATGTTGAGTCTTGTGTCTAGCTAACATAGGATTCATTGAAGAATCCCCACCGAAGGACCGAAAGGTGAACGTGGGTGATGACTTCCTTTGCCCGATTGATGGAAGCACCACGAAAGTTGGGCCTTCGATCAAGGGAAAGTTATCGGTCTTCGTGATTTTGTGCTTAGTACTCGTTAGATGTGTCGCTGCACGAAAGTGAGTTGTATATGTCTTTCCGGTCATCGTACTAGCTCGAAAGAGTGGTACGATCATAGAACGACCTCCCCTTATCCACGACCTAAGTCTAAGTTTCGATTGATTCATAATATATGGTGCTTTGAGTTGTGGATCTCTTACCCTAGTCCCTTTTGTTTTTGTTTCCTTAGTGTAGTTTTAGTTAGTTCCCTTCGCCTCTCGCGACCATTATTTGACCTAGCTTGTTCGACGCTCACGCCTAGGCTAGTGCGAAGTACCTTCCCCGTGTTCGACACCCCCACTCATACTACGACGGGGGTTTTTTATTTGGTAAGAAATCCCTCCTATCAAATTGGCGCCGTTGCCGGGGAAGGCAATGCCATTAGTTTAGGTTGAGTAGAATGGTTCTAGGTCTTTCTTTTTCTTTATTTTTGTGAATATTTGGGCCTTATGGCCACTCCTTTGATCGATCCCAGCTGTGGCAAGACGAAGGGGCGAAGCTAGAGGCTCCCTTGCTTGCTTACCGGACAAGCCCCTTGAGCTGACATCAGCTCAAGCTCGAGCACTGAGGTCCTTAAGTTAAGGCCAAAGCCTGGCTTCCGTAACTGACCAAATTGATGGAATTGCACGATGCCGAGTTAAGGAAAGTTGTAGCTGCAAAGGAAGGGTTTAAACCATCAATATCCATAGCGACACCCAATATGAGCATGAATTGTTTTGGGTGTATTATGACAGGATCGGAAGCTCTCTTCCGCCTAATCATAATCTTGGTAAGTGGGATATATGCAATATGTTGTATGAGGGTTTGAACTATGAGACGAGAAATTGGATAGAATACCTATCTCATGGCGATTTCTTAGCTCTCGACTTGGATAGAGCTTGGCTCTTATTCGAGTGTCTCGCTAAGGACACCTATGAATGGGATATAACTAGCCAAGGAATACATGATTATAGTCATGAGTTGAGTGCACTTGAGGAATATGGTTTTAATCAACCATCACCTCATGCCACTACCTTTGATTTTTCTCATCATTTTTCACATGAGTCAAGTTCGCTTAATCATGTTCTTGATGAGTATTTACAAGGTCTTGGCATGAACATAGTTGATTCACCTCATATTCCCCTAGGTGAGCCCTTCGATGATGACCTTAGTCATGGATTCGATCCCTCACCCCTCATAGTCGAGCACACCATCCCGACTCACATAGACGATGACATTTATTGGCAATGTTGTGATGAGAATCATGACACTTTCATACCGTCATGTGATGTTGTAGAGGATGAGGCCCTTATAGCAGAGTCGAGTGAAACCGACGAGGTAATTAATGTGGAGGATGTGGTTATACCACATTCTCTTATTCCCTTTGTAGGAGGATTTAACCTCGTCTATTCACATCCCACTCCACTTCCATCCGTGCTCATATCACCTCCATCCGAGGGCATCATCTCTTGTCTTGACTCCCATGTTTCTCTTCCAGAAACCAAGGCAAGTGAGGTGTATGGAGGTGTTCTCCCTACTTTATTTGATTTTTCTTTTTCTAGTTTTTATTTTAATTTACCTCCCTGTGGGCACTCACTCCCACATAAGCATAGGATGCCGATTTTTAAACCGTTTTCTTTGCTTAATTTATCTATCGCTTATGTGGTTTTTAGTGAGTTGAGTGCCAGTGTGTTTGACAAGCTCTTGCGAGCTTTGCGGGGCTATTTACTGAGCCCCGGGTGGTTGTTCCCGCTGGATGACTTTGACATAATTTTTCTTCTATGTCTTAGTCCCTGTGTCCAGCTCCTTTGTCAAGCTTAAGACGTTAAAACAAGCGCTTCTCGGGAGGCAACCCGAGTCTTTTTCTTTTTCCTTTTTCTTTTATTTGTAATTATTTTGTTTTTTTTTTTTGGAGTTTGGTTTCTTTTCTTTCTTTTTTGCAGGTTAAATGAATAAGCAACTCTCATGGACATGTATGGTACTAAAATGCAAAACGGAGGTTGTATGCTTACTTTATAGCCTGTTTTGGTGAGATCATTCCAAACTCCCATTCTTTTATTTTTCTTGTGTGCTTAGTTGTAGGATTAGTTTTAGGAGGAGATGATTGTTCGAGGATGTTTGGCTTTCAATTTTTGGCTTTTAAACCCTTGAGGACATTTGGATATCGATGGCATTGGGCCTCGATTTATTTATTTGTTTGATGCTTGGTTGCTTGATTGAAAGTCATTCATGCTTGATTTTATTTTCCTTCCTTTTGTTAGTTTTTATTTCTATTTTCCCTTTTTCCTTTTCTTTTTCTTTTATTTTCTTTTCAAGGCAAAGTGTGTTTTTGTTTTGTTTGTAGTTTGGACTTGGTTCTTAATTTCTTGGACTTTGAATGCATTCCTTCCTAAGTGTTAGTGGTCCACATGGTTTGAGATGTTGGGGTTGATTTTCAAATACTACATGCTAGGTTTCAGAACTTTGGAGTTCATGAAACCTAATGTCTTGGCTTGTGGTACGATTGGCAAAGCTTTGCTAGCTAGTTGAAGCCCTTGAGGTAGTTTTTGCAATTCACTACCCTTCATATGTGAGAAAATTGTCAAATCTTTCTAGCCTTCATCATTTTGTTTGAGTGTCAATAGGATCCTTGTCATAGTATAACTCAATCAAGAACTTGATTCATGACTTTCCGAGACTGTGACCGAGCTAATCTAGGGGAGGACGAAGGCGTTCATTTCTTAGTTATTTTCCAATTTTTTTCCTTTTTCATTTTCCTTTTTATTTTAGCATCTTGCTTCTTTTCACTTTTCTAGGTGTTTGCTTTACATTCATCCTTTGAAACCCTTTGAGCTTGGCCCTTCCTTTCTTCTAGCCACGTTACAAGCCTTGATTCCCATTGTTTTGTTTTGTACCCTTTAGGTGTAGTGAAGCAATTGGAGCGTCTTGGTTTGTATATGTTTTGTATTGAAAATTTGTGAAGTAAGGAGTTCGCCCAAGCGAAAGTGTGTTAATTTGCATGAATTAGAGCAAAAGCCGACCTAAGTTGTAAAAAAGGCAAGGTCATGTAAAAAAAAAAAAAAAAAAAAAAAAAAAAACACAACCAATTATTCCTTCCTTTTTCACAATGAGGGCATTGTGTCATTCAAGCTTGGGGGGAGGAATAGTTCAAGAAAAAAATTTAATTTGATGTATATTTTTATTTTTTTCATTTTTCATATAGTTTTTGAATAAGCTTGGGGGTTTTTGGTGTATGTGTGCGAATTTGAGGAATTCGTTTGCTATTTGATGCTCATTTGTACTTATTGCTTCACTATTTAGGTTTGAGCACCACAAGCCAAATTGATTCCTACCCTATCCCTAGCCTTACATTACAACCCTAAAGCCCTCTCGATCCTAGATAGTTGAGTCCTTTTCGGTTGAGGAAGTCATGTTTCAAGCATATTGAGAGGTTTGCTATGATGAGATGTCGGGTAGCCTAAATTGTTTCTCCTTTTTGTTTTTCCGACTCCTTCGTGGAGTTATGAGAAGCTAACTTTATGGGTGGAGACGACACTAGCTTAGCATGTGGATGCTTGGTTGTTGAGCGAAAGGGGAATGTTCCTCCCTAGTTCTCCAATCTAGCATGTTTTATTTGACTATCCACCCTTGACATCTTTGAGCATGTTTTCCGTTAGTGCTTAGAAAGGTTCGCATTCATTGATCCTCGGTCCCTTGACAAGTCCAACTAATTGTTTTTGTTTTGTTTGGTTTTCTTTTTATTTTCCTTTATTTTTTGTTTTTCTTTTCTTTTGTTTCTTGTGAACCTTTGCCTTGGTTTGTTTTTGAGAGAGTTATGGGTTAAACTCTTTGGAAACCCTTACGAGAGCATACTCGTCCTCCTTGGCGACTTTGAGGTTTAAATGGCTTGTTCTTTTTGCTAAAAACAACCGTGATTCCTACGAAAATGAGTTAGTGTGAATTATTAGTGTTTTGTTTTCTTTTCTAGCTTTACCTCCTATCAAGCTCTTCCATCACCTCTAGCTTAAGTTTTGCTCGGGACGAGCAAAAGCTAAGCTTGGGGGAGTTTGATAAGTGGTATTTTGGTAGTTATTTTCTTAGTTTTTATTAGTTTATTTTCTTATTTTATTTAACTTTCTTTAGCGTTTTTAGGCTTTTTAGCTTAGTTTTGCTTTTGTAGTCCCCTTCCCCTTTTTCTATGTGATTTCCTCTATTTTGCCTTGTCTCTGCGTTTTCTTCCCTTTTTGCAGGTCCCGAGTTGATTTCGGAACCCGAGGAAGCGAACCGGGAACCTCGAGGAAACCACAAGTCTTCTATGCCATGTTGGTGCTGGAAAAGGCCTCAGCGGGCGCTGGAAATCCCTCAGCGCCCGCTGGGATGAGTCCTGGTGAATGGTGAAGCATTTGCCAATGTTGAAAAGAAGGCCTCAGCGGGCGCTGAGAATTCCTCAGCGTTCGCTGAAATGAGTTTTGGGCATGAGCATTTTTAGGCTGAAGGCAGTAGCATTTTGATGACCTTTCAGCGGCCGCTGATGGATTCCCAGCGGCCGCTGATCATGAAGCTGCAGGCACTTTTGAGCACAAAGGAGAAGACAGCGGCCGCTGACCTCAACTCAGCGCCCGCTGTCCCTCCCCTGTATTGAGGCAGTACCTTCACAAAGAGCTGGCAGCGGCCGCTGACCCCAACTCAGCGCCCGCTGCCAATTTTCCTCCCAGCCTGCAAGCCTAGGAATATAGGGTTCAGCGGGCGCTGTCATCGCCTCAGCGCCCGCTGAAGTGCTTTTTCTGCGTTGTTTCTATTACTTTTCTTTTGTTTTGCTCGCATTTTTTTGGGGGGCTGTATAAATACCCCCCTCTTCCCATTTCTTAGGTAGCTGAGGTTAGAGGCTCACTTAGGGTTTTAGGTTAGATTTTGTTGCTTTCTTCTTCAATTTCCTCTTGTAATTTACATTTACTCTTCAATTTATGCAAGTTTCTTAGTTTCTCTTCCTCTTGTTCTTCAATCTCTTCAAGGTACTTTTATTGCTTTCTTTATTTGCTTGATTTCTTGTTCTTTGTTTCTAGTTATTGATGTCTAAGTAGTTGATAGTTGTTGTTGTTGTTTATTTAGTTAGTTTATTTGTTATTTTCATGTTTGTTTAGTTGTTTATTTTGATTTCATTGTTGTTCTTGGTAGTTTAGTTTGTAGTTTTCTAGGTTTTAGTTGTTGTTTTTGTTCTTCTTAGTTTTAGGTTTGATTTATGTAATTAGTTGTAGTTTTTATCATGCTTTTGTTAATTATGTTTGAGTAGTTTAGTTTCTAGGGTTTGAGTGAAACCCCTCAAATTCCTCCATGATTGTGGTTTAGTTGTTTCTTGGCTTTTGGTTGTGATAGTGTCGGTACATTAGGATTCGGTAATGTTGAGTCTTGTGTCTAGCTAACATAGGATTCATTGAAGAATCCCCACCGAAGGACCGAAAGGTGAACGTGGGTGATGACTTCCTTTGCCCGATTGATGGAAGCACCACGAAAGTTGGGCCTTCGATCAAGGGAAAGTTATCGGTCTTCGTGATTTTGTGCTTAGGACTCGTTAGATGTGTCGCTGCACGAAAGTGAGTTGTATATGTCTTTCCGGTCATCGTACTAGCTCAAAAGAGTGGTACGATCATAGAACGACCTCCCCTTATCCACGACCTAAGTCTAAGTTTCGATTGATTCATAATTCATGGTGGTATGAGTTGTGGATCTCTTACCCTAGTCCCTTTTGTTTTTGTTTCCTTAGTGTAGTTTTAGTTAGTTCCCTTCGCCTCTCGCGACCATTATTTGACCTAGCTTGTTCGACGCTCACGCCTAGGATAGTGCGAAATACCTTCCCCGTGTTCGACACCCCCACTCATACTACGACGGGGGTTTTTTATTTGGTAAGAAATCCCTCCTATCAGCCATCTTCCTCGTCCTCATTGTCTCCCACATCAGGATCCTTACTTTGTTTATTCAACCATTCCATTGCAAGAGCTTGCATTGGACGTAGATAGGTTTTTTCTCTTATAACTCCTAATTTAATTTTTCATTGAATATTTCTCAGGATATTTCTTCCTCCATTCCTCATCACTTTCGGAAGAGTAAATCAAATACCATGAACGGTCCTCCTCACTTTCAGAGTTATTCGTAGACATGCTACAAAGCCTGTACAACAGAATAAATCAAACACATAGAATAAGAATAACTAGAATTAAAATAACAAAGCTAGAAATAATTTTAACAATTTGAACAGATTTGTTAATTACCCAAAAATTTGTTTTTAAAAAAATTACTATAAAAATAAACGAATTTAGTTTTTTTTTAAAAAAAATAAGAAATTTAGAATCTAAAAAACCAAAAATAAAATCTTTAAATAATAAAATTTACTTTAAAAAAAGAATTCAAAAGTAAAATGATACCCAGAATTAAAAAATGAAAAATTTGTACAAAGTATTCATGAATTTTCTCACTACCAATACCAAAAATGAAAACTAACAACCCATATCTAACAATGCCCAGTGTTCGCGAATTTTTTTAAAAAAAAAAAACACAATAATAGATCTATCAATGTGCTCAAACGAAATTTGTACAAAGTAATCGTTAGGTCTGTTATCCTTTTTTTAAACCCAGATCTAACAATACCTAATGTGTTCATGAATTTGCTTAAAACCTAATCTAAAAAAAAATAAATCAAATAACAAATTTAAGAAGGAAAGTGAAGAACAGAGACCCAAGACACCAATATACTTACAAAGATCTAGAACATTACCCTTACAATATTCTTGGAATTTTCTCTTCACTTCATCAAGTAGATTCGTTAGAATTCTTGATTTAGTTCTCTTGTTCCTTGTAAAATATTCACTAAGAATTTGCTTTTCTTCTCTAGGAAATTGGTTGTAGATTCATCTTTGATCCTGCTCTAGAATCTTCTCTTCAAATCATCATCTTGCTCCTTGATGTTGATCGCATCATCTTGCTCCTTTGCATGAATCTTCCATCAATTTATTCAACTTTGAAACCTATAATTCTCTTAGGTACTCAAAGATATTTATTAGTAATTAAGTTTGCTCGCGTGCATGTCATCATCAAAACTAGTATAATCATGGGTCAACAAATATCCCCTTTTTTATGATGACAAACCAAGACAAACAATATTAAAACATAAAATAAGAGGAATATCTCTTTGAAAAAATTTTTGATTTTTTTTTAATTTTTTAATAAAACGAAATAAAGAACTAACTATGGGCGGTTCAATTCTAAAGGTATGAACTTCCAATTATATATGAACAGTACCAACTATGACCTATACTTGCAATGGGAGGGGGTATTAGTAAGTTCGTAATCTAATGTTAAGGATTAATGTGATGACATGCTAGGGCTTGTTTACTTCAACAGAATACAACTGAACTGAACTGAACAAAACTGAACTGAATTATCCTGAACTGAACTGAACAAAATACAGCTGAAAGTAATATTTTATAAGATAAGAAATTGAGAAACGAACTGAAATGAACTTAATTTAAGTTGAAGTAAACAGGCCTTTAGTGTCTGTGGTAATAAAAATTCTTACAGTTGTTACCAAAGACACCCGCATTACCCTTAAAAGCAGGTTACGAACTCAGTAATACCTCCCATTGGAAGTAAAGGTCATAGTTGGTACTGTTAATGTATAATTGAAAGTTTGTACTGTAACGAACTGGACTTTTTGGGACGTAAAATTTTATGTGAAATTGGCCTTAAAGCCCAAACATTTTGTTTTGGGCCAAAAGGACTTAATTATTTAAGTTGAGCTAGCCCAAATCATGCCTTAAAGACCCCTTGGCTGGCCTCCCCCTTTGTTATTATCCCTCATCTCAATTTTAAACCATTTCTTCTAGATAGCCTTACTCTATTTATATCCCAAAAGTCCACCCTTTTTCCCTATTTCATTATATCATTCAAACCTCAAAACAAATTCCCTCCTTCTCCTCTTATTTTCCACGGCTATTCCACAAAATTACCACCCAAAATCCATCCTTCACCTCATCAAATCAATCAACACCATCAAGAACATTCAACCAAGCAAGCTTTGCAATCTTGATCATAAAAAAACCAAACCTTGAGCGTGATTTTGGTCGAACAAAGGTGATGAGTGGGCAAGAGTCTTGTGCGTGATTCTTTGTGTAGTTCTTCAACAAGGTAACTAGACCTTCTACTTAGGATTAGGATTAGACTGCATAGGATAATAAGGTTAGATGGCTTGTTTGTTGTTGTTGTTGTGTTATTCGTATAAAAACCGAGTAGATTAGGTTGCTTAGTTTCGATTTCTTTCTTGTTTTATGTATGTTCTTGAATAATCTTTTTATGCTAAATTTTTCTATGATCTTTTCTTGATTTCTTGTATTAATTTCTTGCAAATTCAACGTGTTCTTGATCGGTTTTGGATGGTGTTGTGCGAGTAGAAGTAACAAGTAAAAATATGATTTTTACTTCACTTTGTGTTCAAATCTTAATGAATTGTTTTCAAGTGAATTTGTTGATGAATCTTGCATGAAGATTTCATGGATTTTGAATACGTTTTGATGATGTTTGTAAACCGAAGCTTGAGGATCATATGCGTGTGTTTTCTTGATTTAAAGGCATGAGCTTTAATTTGTTTTATGCATTAATTACGTGAAACGAAATCTAATCTTACAAGTTATTTTCTTTGATGAATCTTGAATGTTGCACTCGTGAATTTCGAAGCAAAGTGATGAATTCTTGAATCATAATCTTTCCCTATTTCATGCGTGTATTTTTGGGTAAATAAAGGTTTGATTTTTATTTCTTGTTTACAAATTCAATCATGTAATCAATGTATGGAATCTTGTCTGTTTATCCCGTGTTCTAATCGAGTGATTGATGATCTCGTTGATAAGAATGGTATGATGATTCGGTTGTGTGATGATGCGTGTACTTGAATTTGTGTTATGATTAGATGTCGTCTTTGAGTCTTGGTCAGAGTCGTGTCGTGTCTATCGGTTGAAGATCGAGCGATTTGTGTCTATCGGTGATAAACTGAGCGGGTCGATCGGTTCATCGGTGATGAACTGAGCGGGGCATGTTTGATTGTTTGATGATCATGTTGTGTCTATCGGAAGACCGAGCGAGTTGTGTCTATCAGATAAACTGAGCGGGTCTACCGGTTCATCTGTGATGAACTGAGCGAAGCATGTTTGTTTGTTTGATGGTCTTGTTGTGTCTATCGTTTGAAGACCGAGCGAGTTGTGTCTATCGGTTTATCTGTGATAAACTGAGCGGGTCTATCGGTTCATTGGTGATGAACTGAGCGGGTCTATCGGTTCATCGGTGATGGACTAAGCGGGTCTATCGGTTCATCGGTGATGAACTGAGTGGAGTATGTTTATTTGTTTGTTGGTCATATTGTGTCTATTGGTTGAAGACCGAGCGGATCATGTTATCGGTTGTAGACCGTGCGGAGTCTTGATGTTGAATTATGATTTGAACTTGTGAAGCGTGAATGTTGATCTATGGATGTTATGTTATGATTATGCTATGTTTACTAATTTATGATGAAGTTGTGTTCCGCTGCTTATTTCTGATGTTGGATTTGGTTGATTAATATGAACGTTGTTGTATGGCATCCTTCCTGTGTTCTATCCTGTTGTTTTATGTAATGTGGTCCTACTTCTAAGTCGGAAAATCTAGTTACTCGCCACTGACGGTGGACCCCAACTTTCATTTTGCAGGTGAGCAGAATGAAGTCTAGAGTCGGGATGAGTGTTTGTAGAGAGATCTAAGCACCTATTTTACTTTCCTGTTTAGTAGTTATAGATTTATTTCAAGTTGTAGAACTCTATATTTGGGTTTAGTTAACTAATTGTTCTATTTGACTTTGGGAACAATTTATAATAACCGTGATTTTCCTTTCAATCTATGAGTTTTAGTTAATTTCCGATATTGTATCGATTGGTAATTACCTGATTACGACGTTATCATTGTTAACGTCGTAGCTTAAAAATGTTGGTCGTTAAAAGCAGGTTACGAACTCAGTTTTACCTCCCATTGCAAGTAAAGTTCATAGTTGGTACTGTTAAGGTATAATTGAAATTTTGTACCTCTAGAATTGGAACGCCTATAGTTCATACCTTTAAAAGTAATTTTTCCAAAATAAAATAAAAATACAAAAACTCATACTTTTGAATTCTCTATAAATATAGATATTAATTTTTATATAGTTTGTAACATAAAAATTTTACTTTTTGATTATCGTAGAAATTTGATAGCTGATAGAATATAGTAAATTAACCTTTTCATGTGTTCGTTGTTGTGGGGTTATAACACCCCTCATTTTAGCAACGACGTTAACGTTGATAACGTCGTAAACAGGCAGTTACCAATCGATTTATAAAATAAAAATAGTACTAAAACTTGTGGAATGAATACATATTATTAATAATAATGGAATCCAATTACAAAAGGTTAACTAAACCAGAAATCTAGTCCTAAAAACTGGAAATAAAACTAATTGCAAAAGAAGGAAAGGAAAACAGGGCCTAGACACTCATCATCAACTCATCCCGCTTCTAGCCTCTATCCTGCTTACCTGCAAAATAGAATTGGGGGGGGTCCACCATCAGTGGCGAGTAACTAGACTGTCCTAGTTAGAATTAGGACTACATTACATACAATAATAGGGTTAGAACACAGGAACAACAACGATCACAATAACAAGTTCAACAACAGAATTAGCAGCGGAAAACTTAACAATCATCAATAGCAATATCATTCACGTCAATCTAGAACACGCACTATCGAGTACAATACGCATAAACACAAGTTCAATGACAAGATGACGCTCGGTCTACAACCGATAACAAGACTAACAACAAAGGACTTGCCCCCGCACGATTCATCACCGATGAACCGATAGACGCGCGATCTTTAACCGCTCGACGCACGATCTTTAACCGTTCGACATGACTCTAACTCTCAATCAATCACACAAAACTTGCCCCGCATGATTCATCACAGATGAACCAATAGACCCGCTCAGTTTATCACCGATAAACCGATAGATGCACGGTCTTCAACCGCTCGACACGACTCGACTCGACAAGACTCAAAAGAATCCAAGTAAAACATCAAAAAAGATCACACACTCGTCATCATCATCACGCATCAAGCCATCAAATCATCATACCATTATTCATCAACAAGTTCAACAATTCATACAACGCATATCAGAAGAAAACATCTTCACTAGAACTTAAGTAATCAAATACACAAACTTATAGCTTTTGACAGAAGAATACCCAAGTCGAAACATTTACGTTCCACTCCTTATATAAAGTTTTAGGTAAGTTATAAAGGATTAGCCCAAATAAACTCTACAAGTAATTTAAATAATTAAATTACACAAATCATCCAATTCTGATTTTACCGAATAAAATTATAGATCGACCAATTAATGAATTCGTTTATTCTGGAAATTATTATTGTCATCTAAACTAATTTCAAGGTTTAAACCACAAGAGTTTCATACAAAAATAAGTTCTTTTACTATTTTTAAGGAATTTAATAACCAGATTTCCAGATTTATCTGAAGTTGGTTCCTGAATTTTATGACTTAGCAAAAGAACTCCAAAAATTACGAAAAATAAACACAGATTACATTACCCTATTTTGGATACTCAGCTAAATTTTCATTGCAATCGGACCTGTTTAGATGGGTAAATAAATTCGAAAACAATTTCTGGACAAATTCAACCGTTTAACAGATTCAATCATTTTGAAGCCCAAAAGGACGATTTTAGCCATGAAATAATTATAATATCAATTTTATCCAGTAAAGAAGTTATCATAAATTTTTTATCAAGAAACAACATTATTAAAGGAACTTTGACTTCTATTTAAGGCCTTTTGGGGCCTTCTCACCAATCGAGAAGCTTCGCCATTTTTTTCACTATCATTGCTTTCCTCTGCCTTCAACGCCATCCCTTTTTTTCTTCGAACTTTCCCCGCTAGTTCCAAGATGCATTTCGTGAGTCAACAAAGAATCGACTAGTTATTCAATGTTGAACCTTTTGAAGTCTTTTGTCTCTATTAGTGCGGTTACCTTGGCTCACCACCTTTTGTCTTGTGGAAGACTCCTTAAAACTTTTCTAACCTATTCATAAATAGGTATATCCTTTCCAAGGGAAACTAGATCATTTATTATGTTAGTAAAACGGGTTATCATTTCTTGTATAGATTCCTCAGACAACATTTCAAATATTTCATATTGTACATTAATAGATCAACTTTGGAACAATTAATTTTATTTGTTTTTCGTGAGTTATTTCCAATAATTCTCATATTTGTTTAGCGCTCTTGCACCCAAGACCGTTCCTGAGAGTTTAGGGGCCCGGGGCGAATTTATGACTATGGACCTAATAAACTAATTTCAAAGAATATATGAGCAAAAAAAAAAAAAAAAAAACACTTGTAGAAATATGAAAACATTATAATTTAATGCTAAAAATATATCTTAATTTTTCTAAAAAAAATCATCTAAAGATAAATAATGCTATACTCCTTAGATCTATCCTTAAAAATTTAAATCAGAAACTTTAACATCCACGTGTTATCCTTTATATCATTTCTATTTATTTGATTTCTCATGTTAAAAAAAATTAATTGCTTTATTACTCTATTGCTTGGTATTCCTAATTTTCCTCATAAATGTTTCGATTTCTCATCATTATTTACACTTCACGGCTACATAACTTTTGGTTTTCTATCATCCTTTTTTTTAATTCAATTTCATGATTCATGTCTTTCAATTTAATGATACCTTACAAGAGAGATAATATATAAATACTAATATTTTTAATTTTTTGTGGGGGAAAAAAAATTGCATGGCACAGAGTTAAAACTAATTATAATTCATACGGAGTACAATACTTTATTATGAACATATTGAAATCTTACAAAAATAATTATATTGTAATTCAAATAAAATATATTAAATTCATATATATATATATATATATATATATATATATATATATATATATATATATTCATTTCAAGTTTTTGTATTTTGGATACAGACCATGTGTCAAAAGTTATAAAATATGTGTAAAAAAAAGTAGTATATGTTTACAACAGTTCCCAAAGAATCGCTCCCGCTGAGCCATGAATTACATCAGTGAATGTTTGACATTTTTATTAGATATATTATATATCTTCAAATTTGGGCCCTGGGCGTGAGCCCTGCTCGCCCCGCCCCAGGGCCGGCCCTGCTTGCACCCAATAACACGGTTGTATTCATGGGGTCCAAGACCACAGTGTAGTAATTTTATACCTTTAGCATTATTCTCCATTTTTTCAATGTCTTCTCTTTCATATTACGAAATTGTTTTAGGAACTAATTCAATATTAGAGTTAGTTTTTACCTCGTAATCACAAACTTCGATGGCTCTCCACATTTGATAGTTCAATTCTCAGCTTTGATGAAGATTTCCATTCTATTTTTCCAGTACATATATAACTTCCCATTGAACATGGGAGGTGTTTGAGTTGAGTACGCGCACTAACTCTTGTTTCTTGTGTGTGTTCATACTTATCAAATCTCTCTTCATGGTTGCTTGAATATGCTGAGTTCCTGCTTTGATACAAGTTGTTATTCTGATTGGAACAAGACAAGAGGGGAGTAAATTGATGTGTGGAACTTTGTGGGTAATTTTTGCTAAAGTGAGAAACAAAAGAAATTTGATAGAAATTTTGAATCAAAAGAGAATATTTGAACGAGAAAAACTTTTTGCCCCGAGGAAGAAAAGCACTGATTTTATATATAGGCCCTGTACACTCATACAACCCTAAGATCTCTATGGACCTCATAAGTTTTTGTAGGAACTCACGGCTCTCTTCTCTTACTCGTTCTTTTTCTCTTTCTCTTTTCTTTTCTCTATTCTCTATATTTCTTTTATATAAGATGAAATGTTATTTGTACAATTTATATCTTTGAAAAATGTGTTTCCTTCTTTGTTGGTGATTTTATTTTATTTTGATTTGATATTTTATATCAGAAATTAAAGTAAGATATTTATATAAGATGGTAGACGATTATTCATTTTTTTAGTTGAAGGGTGTAAGGAGAGATGATTACGTTATGTTGGCTTAAAAACTTTATTGATATTGAATGATTTGGTTAAATAATTTATTCCTTTATATATTTTGTTAGGTAGTTATTATGTTAGGTATTTTTTTTTATTAAAAAAAACAATAAAAGGTAGATTAATGAGAGACCTCCATTGGGGGTTTGGAGGCCTCTCATCAATTTATGTTTTAAAATTATATAATATAATAGATAATAGATAATAGATAATAGATAACAGATAATAGATTAATTTATTATAAACCGGTGCTATGCACCAGATATATATATTTTATTTTATGATAAAAATTTGTATACATTAAATTTTTAAAAAAAAATATTTATTTTTATGTTTATTAGTAAATATTAAATAAAAAATCGGATATATATTTATTTTATGTATCTGGATACCCGATTTTTCGGGTCACAATTTTTTGACCCAGATCCGGTCCGGATACCCGAAAATTCGGATAACCGAAAATCCAGATTTGGAAACTGGGTGTTCGGATCCTTTTTGTGTCTTTTATATAAAAATAGTGAACCGGTATGAAATATCCAATTTTAAAAAAATAAAAGGATGAATGATTACATTATAGTGGCTCCAAAAATTTTATGGTATTGAATGGTTTTTTTTTTTCCGTTTTTTCATAGTTGAAGACCATAAAGAGGATGATTACATTATGGTGGCCTGGCTTCAAAAATTCAATCATATTGAATTTTTTTTTTCATTTTTTCATAAAAAGCTTAAATAGTTTTTTTATAGGTAGTTATATATTTTATAAAAAAAGGGTTAGGTAGTTATTATTAAGGTCAGATGGTTATCATTTTTTATCATCAAATTTAAAATATATGGTGATTTAAGATGGAATGCATGAGAAGCCTCCATTGGGGGTTTGGAGACCTCTCATGCAAATTAGTTTTTAAATTATAATATAGATTTCTTTTTCTCCTTTCTCTTTCTTATTTCCTGTTCTCACACTTCTCAATTCTCACTCTACAACTCAAATTATAGACTCCAATATATTGATTGAAATGACTTGAAAATTTGGATAGGAACTTGTGATAGAACGTGATACACAATTAATCTTTTTCTCTAAAATTGTTACGAATGAATGCTCGAAGTGTTGTGTATTAAAATGTACGATTTACATGCTATTTATAGTTAAAGCGTTTGTCTAAAATAGCTTGGAGAAAATGCACCATGACGGACTCCACTTGCTTCCCACACGTCCACTACTAAACACATAACTCCACTTTATTTGGCGTACTCCTCAATTTGAGGACCTCAAAAAAAAATTACTGACTAAAATTTCAGAAATAAACTACCAAAGAAGTCAGTTTTTGACTCCAATAAACTTTTGAGAAAAAACTAATTATCTAGCCTAGTCAAAAATTATTTTTCACATAGTCAAAAATAAATTATTTTTACTTAAAAAAAAAAATTGTCCCTTTGTATTAGTAATTACAAATCAAAATAATATTTTAATCACTAAATAAAGTTGTTAATAAATCAGAAAAACCAACTCCAATTCCTAAAATTTTGGTAACAAACCTATACCACATACTAATTCAAATTAATTGTTTTTTTCTTTCCTAAAATCAAAGGCTCCATAAGCTTTTTGATTATTTCTTTAAGTTAATTCAGTCTACAAAGTGAGTTATAAGTATAAATATTCGTGGACCTATATCATACACCCAGACTGACGCAAGTTCCACTAGGAACTGGATACAAGTTCTTTTGACAATTAGACCCAAGGTCCAGCCAGACTCCAAGAGTCAAGGCACCAATATACTTACAAAGATCCTAGAACATTACTCTCATAATATTCTTGGAATTTTCTCTTCTCTTCATTAGGTAGATTCATTGGAATTCTTGATGTAGTTCTCTTATTCCTTGCAAAATATTCAATAGAAAGTTCTGCTTCTCTTTTATAGGAACTTGGCTGTAGATTCATCTTTAATCCTGCTCTGAAATTTTCTCTTCGGATCATCACTACCTTGCACCTTGATCATCTTTCTCCTTTGCATGAATCTTCCATCAATTTATTCAACTTTGAAACCTATAATTCTCCTAGGTACTCAAAGATATTTATTAGTAATTAAGTTTGCTAGTGTATAGGTCATTATCAAAACTAAATAATCATGGGTTAACACATTTGATTTGTACATGTACTTTCCAAGTACATGATGTATTTTGAATGTTGTTTGGGTGGTCTTGGAGTTTGCTCTTTAGCTTTTATCATTCTGTGTTGTTTAGTTACTACTTGCTTTTTAGTATTGTAGTTATAGTCTTATGGTTGTAAGAACTTTTTAATTTACTTTCCTTTCCCACTAAAAAGAAGTACACCCACGTCCCAAATTAAATTATCAATTTTGACTTTTGGTATTATTAATTTTGTAACTTTGAGTATGTCCCTTTAATTTTTTATAGACATGTGGAATATTATTTAATTTTTCTCGATGCGTTCTTTCTAAATATATAATTTTTAAAAATTATGTACAACTAGAGATATTAATATTCAAAGACGTGTCTCGGATGTGAAAAAGTAAATTGAGCATTTATTGTGGAACGAAAGGAGTAAATATTTTTTTATTTTATATAGCTAAAATGGAACATATATTATATATTTTACAATATATTTGGACCTCCGGTCCCAATTAATTGCAACATTTGTCAAAAAAATCACATTATCTAAGGTAGACGAGTGTGCCATGTACTGGTCGAATGTCAGAATACCAGTATGAGGGCTCAATCCCGCACCAACGGTGTGAAAAATTTAAGAGAAAAAACATTACATTGATGAGTACTCCCTCCGTCCCTCTAAGATTGATACATCAACTTTATCACATCTCCCGAAACTTAACTTTAAATTAAAATATCTTTAGACATATGAAATGAAAAATTATAAAAACTATATACTTCGTCCGTTCTTAAAAAACGCAATAGTTTCCATTTTGGAATGTTTCAAAATAAATGCAACAAATTTTTATTTCCCTTATATGGTAAACTTTTACTACTTAAAAGACATAAATGCTTTTACTAATTCTTTAATTGTCCCGTCTTTTTTCTCTCTAATTCTTTAATTGTCTTCATCTTCTCTCACAAGTCAGTTCTTTAATTGTCCCCATCTTTTTCTCTATTTATTTTAACCAAATACCCCCACTCTTTCTAATTACCCACAACAACAAAAAATACCTAGGAGTTTGTGTCATGGCAATTGTTGCGTTTTTTTTTTAACGAAGCCAATATTAAAAAAGTACATATCTAGTTGAATCAAACGAGAACCAATTTGATTACATTTTTCGTTACATGTATAAAATTAGAGAAAATTAAAGTTACCAGAAAAGCAGTTACCAAAATAAATTTGTAGGAAAAAAAAAGGTGAATTGCTAAATAAAGATACTCTCTCTGTCCCTAAAAGATTGCTCCATTTACTTTTTCTCATCTTCCGAGACACATCTTTAAATGAAAA
Organism: Salicornia ramosissima; assembly: GCA_951394345.1. NCBI lineage: Eukaryota > Viridiplantae > Streptophyta > Magnoliopsida > Caryophyllales > Amaranthaceae > Salicornia > Salicornia ramosissima. Next base: position 18,024,021 of record OX596233.1, on the reverse strand, counting down.
TATCTTGAGATACGTATAATAAAAATTATAAGCATTACATATTAAAAAAGTACACATTGATGAGCCGAATCAAATGAGATCTCATTTGTCTATATTTTTCCTTACATGTATAAAATTATAGAGAGTCAAAATTACCTAATAAACAGTAGCAAAAGTCAATATGGGGCAATCTTTAAGGGACGAAGGGAGTATCTTTTTACTTAGTAAAGCCCCTTATGGACGAAATTACCCTTGAACCCTAAAAACATAACAATTCACCTATCACATGATTTACATCCCACCTCCACCCACCCTTTATTTTATATCAAGATTAATCATACAACAAAACATATTATTATACTAAAATCATGAATTAAAATATAAATTATGAATTAAAAGCATTACAAGTGCTTTTGCACAATGGTCTGATTCAAATACTCATAACTTTTTACGCAAGATTTCGTTTTAGGCTATGCAATTTGCATATGATTCCTTGTTCCGAGAGCTTCGATTTGATATATTATAAGTCAAATTTCACTGAGAAACGAAGAAGATATAAGCATTTGAAGATCAAGTGCACAATTTGCGCCCCGGCCTAGGTCCAGGCGCATGGATGCACCTGAACCTAGGCCTGGACACATAGGTCTGGACCTAGGCCGGGTCGCATAGGTCATGCACCATGTTGTGTTTTTTTTTTCTACGTGTAGCCACGGACAAAATTGTTTAAATACGGGCTTTAGTTTATAAAATGAAACTGCATTTTAGTATAAAAAAAATTAAAAAAAAAAAAAAAAAAATTGGACGAAAGGAGTAATGGTTAGTCATAAGTCATAACATAGTTGCGGCCGACCGGCCGTACAAAAAGTCACAGGCGAACCGCTCTCTTTTGACTTCTCCCCGCACGCTAACTCTTTCAGAAGAAGTTTCGTCGTCTTTCTTCGAAAAGAGATCATCCATGGCGACTTCTAAGCTACAAGCTCTATGGAACCATCCAGCTGGCCCTAAGACCAGTAATTTTTTTATCTGTTTCTTCCTCCCCCCCCCCCTCTCCCCCCCCCCCCCCACCCCATCATTTTGACAACTTTCTCATTTCAGATTTGCGATGTCGAATGTACTTTTTTTTTTTTTTAAATGCTTTAATGGATGTCGCTCGATTTTGGTGCGGTTGCTACCATAACCACAATAACGAATTTATCCGAAAATTTTACCGTTGGTTGTGAGCATTTGTTATTGAAAATTACATGTTCAGTTGAATTGGGCTTTGCTATGTGGTATGTACTAGCAACTAAAATATCTCCGAATGTATTAGCCATGTATTTTACCATATGCTAAAAGTTTGACCTAAAATGGAAGGGATTTTTACGGGAAATATAGGGATTTATCTAGCTCAGCTTTGGTTTATAGGAACCCTGCGTAATGGCGACCTTAGGTTAGATTGGGGGTTGGTTCTGAAATATTTGATTGTTTCAGATTGATAAACTAGTTGGCCTGCTAACCTTCTATTATGCAGAATGTGATCCGATTGTTGATATTGTTGTTAGTTTGTTACTCCAATTATTTATGCTGAGTTGCTGACATTGCTATTAAGGCTAGGTATGGGTTGGGTATGCTGACATGGTGTTTCATTCCAGATAGTCACAAATTTGTGTGGTTTTGTCTGGAATCAAACACCATGTGTCCATGTGCATGTTAAAATTTGAGTTTCTATTTGGGTACTCGAGGTACTTTTGAAGACTCACTTGAGTAACTTTGATGTTGGACTGTGTATGTGTTGGTGAGCTTTTGATTGGTCCTTTTGATATTGGAGTTTGTGTCTTCATGGTAGCTTAAATTGTGCAGGCTTTGCATTGCTTCTGTTTGTTACCATGTTAAATGATGCATTTCATGAATATAAAAATGGTGTGCTAATGTATGTATTTTATTCATAGCTGGATTATGGAGTATGTTTAGCCCAAATCTATGGAGCTTTTGTGCTTAACAAATATGGAATCCAATGTGAAGAGTTGAGGATGCTCTAACTCTAATAGTCTCTTTCAGTCTTTTGTCTTGAATGCATTGTATACACAATGAAAATTGTACACTTTTTTGTTGCTCTTGAGTAGTTGTATCTTGAATGTTAAATTATTAGAAGATTAAAGACATTATATACTTATCTTTGTAGACAAAGAGGAGGCTAATTTGTGGTTGGTTTGGCATTTAAAATTTAATGTGACAGAGCTCTATTGGGCTTCCTAAGAACAAAGATAATTTATTGAGAAACAAGGTTAATGCTTGTGATGCATCGTTATAAGTTACTGTTTAAAGATACTCTCTCAAATAAATGAGATTCTAAACTGGCTATGATCAAGACAATGAAAGTAGCAAAGGACTCTCTATGTAATAATAGAGCTTGTGCTAGGAGCTAGTGAGCTAGATTAGTAAGCATGGACCTAAAACGTAAAGTAACTAGACTTTCTAGATTTGTTTTCATAATTAGTTCAAATTTATCTGTCATATTGGCTTAGTTCTAGAAGCCTGACTTACTCCGAGTCCCAAATTCTGGGAAATGGGCTTTAGCTAGGCAAGGCTCGGCCACCTATGAAAGGCGAGTGCCTTAGAGCACCTTTGGCAAGCTGCGCCTTAAAGAAAATAGCTTAGATTAAAGTTATAAATTGAAGGCTGATTGATATATATATATATATATATATATATATAAATTGAGACTACCTTGGCTTTACATATATCATTACTAAAATTATTAGGGGTCTTTTTAATTAAATATTAAATACAATCAAAGGAAAAAATAGTTTGAAATAAATAAGTAAATACATACATCTCGCCTACAAAAGGCGAACGCCTTCACCTCGTGCCTTGGCTCTAGGGACCATTTGCGCCTTGGTGCGCCTTGCTCTTTTAAAAACTAAGCATACTGGCATTTGCATTTGAACAGAAGAATGGTATTTTGATAGATTGACACTCTTTTTTCACTCCTTTTGTATGGACTGATGGATAAAACATACATGCATTTAGGGCCTTAGGCATTAGCATTCTGGCATTGGCTTAGACTTGAGAATATTCACATATGGATGTTTGAACCTTGGAAAAATAATCTTGTCCATTCCGTTACAGAACAACAGTTCTATAATGGATTTTGAATTTACTCTGCCGTGAAATCTCATTATAGAAAGTCACAATAAAAATCACATCCTTCTCACCGTGTTTTTTGTTTTGTAACTCAAACTTAGAACATTTGAGTGTTCTTTTTTCTTTTACATTATACTCTTTTATTAAAATTAGCCAAAAATCTGCAATCCCAACTGCATCCGCAATTGTTTTCTTTTGGTTGAAGTGTTGAACTGCATATGTCAAAAGGAATTGAAGAGTTGAACATGTTTCATAATATTTGATGTGTCATACGAAGGGCCATGAATAAGGGCAAAAGAAACTAACAACAACTACACTTATACATTCATATGTTATTGTTAGGTATCTAAAAGTTATGAAATGAGTTTATCTTAGATAAAGATAACCAGAAAGTACTGAACTTCTCATGTTTTATGCTACTTTCTATAATTAGTGTTTTTATCTTAATATCCTCTTAGCTTAGCATATTGTCAGATGATTCATCCAATAACTTGTTTTACATTGCAGTTCATTTTTGGGCTCCAACTTTTAAATGGGGAATTAGTATAGCCAATATTGCTGACTTTGCTAAACCTCCGGAGAAAATATCATACCCTCAGCAAATAGGTATGTATCTATGTCGGACACATAGAAATAGCTGTGCATTTTGTTGATAAACTTTGTTGTTCCTTTGTTCTTTTATCCCTTTTTTCTGATGTTTTATTGCCTTTGATGCTCAGCTGTCACTGCCACTGGAATCATATGGTCTCGCTACAGTACTGTAATAACTCCTGTAAGTTTTTCTTTTCCTTTTTTTAAAAATAAATTTTGCAACAATCATCAACTTTGTTGATTCACAATATCCTTTCTTATTTGCCTTATAGTTGATGGATATTGGTTTAGCATCTTTAATACAATATTCTTTACATTAGTCTTCTCTTTAATACACTAATGACACTTCTGACATGGCACTTGATAATGATCTTTCTTTGCTTGGCATTTAAATGCCTTCTATATACGTAGTGTCCTGTACTGCTATTTCTTGTCTTCTTGTTGCCTGTTAATGTCTGTTTAACTTTTCAAAATGCACTTACCTTATTAACACGACTTTGGCCAAAATAGATCGATAGACGGATAGATAGATCAAGTGTAATCTGCAAAGTAAATTGAGCATAAATTAACTTTAGACTAAAAGACCCCAGTTTTCTCCCCTTTTCTTTTCTACACATGCTTCATGCCTTGCTCTCTTTCTCGAGTACTTTTGCTTTTCCTTCATCTTGCATACTCATCTTGTTAGAAAAGGATAATGATAATTGTTCTTGTCATTGTGTCTTTTTTTTTTTTAAATTCTTTGGGTTGTTGGATATATAATTGGCAAGGTATAAAAGCTTTAACTCAATAATTGGTCTTAGCCACACGTTTGAATCGATTCTGCAGGGATGGGAGTTGGAAAAGATTTTACTCTGAATGCCATGAAAATTACCGAAACCATTAAAGACCAATGGTAGCAGTCGATGTTTTCTTTTCTGGGTCTGAAATCTCACTTAGGTCATTATGTATTAATTATATTTTGATAAATTTTTTGTGAAACAATCCTTTTGCTACTGAGCCTTGATGCTTTAATTGCTACTGTAAGTAGCCCAGGGCTACTCTTTGTTCCAAATTACGTTTCCTGTTGGGGTACAAAAATGCCCGATGCATTTCTGCTCGTCTTCTCTTATGTGGATTCTCAGTGTCGGATGGACCTTTATCAAACTCGTCCTCTTCCGTAACTCTTAATAACCAGGATCGATTGTTACTTTGTTGGCAATCATAAATTCGTAACTAACTGAGATTAATTTGCTTTATCTACTGTTACCTAGTTTGTGGTTCACTTTGGATCATGGAACAAGCAAGAGAGTACAATTTGCTAGTTGGCCTATTTTGATTCATGGAACTATGGAAGATTATGTTGTTTCTATTAAGTCAAATTTCATACAAAACTGCCGCTAAATAGGTAGTGTCTGAGTCTTTCATCATCCTCCATGCTCTAGAATCTTATCCAGTTCGTAGTTGAGTTTGCAATTGGAATGTGCTTCTCCCCATCTGTACAGATGGCTGGCATACACGCCTACATAGTAGATCTCCTCACAATATTCTTTGCAAAGACATTTCTTATATAAGTGCATTTGCAGGGTTATGGTCTGCTTTTTGGCCCCAATTCCCTCCTGCAAATGCGGAAACTAAATTCCACATCAGTCTTTCTAGTTTCACGTTCCTTTACCACTTCTTGTGCTTTGAAGTATTCAAGAGAAAACTTTCTGATTCTGGCTAGCCTCATGGTATTCAACTATAAGTGCTTTGCTATGAACCACTGCGATGCTGGTGTTTCTTGGCTTTCAAGAGGCCAAGTTCTCTCCCAAATCTGACCCTTCGAGTGGTCAAGACACTCCAAGCTACTACTGCTTATTATTAATTCCAACATAAAACATTACACACACTAAGAGTTACTCCCTCCGTTCCCATTTGTTTGTCTTATTTGGAATCTTGACACTAGTCATGTAGGGTCTTGTTTGATTCGTCTCAATGAGTACGTTATTAGTATCCAATTATTATAATTTTTACACATATACAACAAAAGATATTTACAGTCAAACAAGTGCATTGACATATGTGCAAAGTCAAATATGACAAACAAATGGGAACGGGATAGACTAATTACAACTACAAAACCGACAAATCCACCTACTAAAATAGTAAAGGACTAAAATACCCTTACTAACAAAATAACAACTAAAATATCTAAAATGTCATTGTAAATATAATTAGACGGTTCATAGCACGCTTCCCCTATTTCCTACTCTGGGGCATTGAGCTGCTTCAGAGGTTCCTACTGTGATATCTCATTTTACATGGTTGTCCTACCTACCAATATCACAGAAATTTGGCAGCTTGATCCTTTAATCAGGGAGAGGTGCGAGGGTTTTCTTAATCCATGCGATCTACATTTTCCATTAAAAACTGAAAAGGTCTCCTTCAATTATATGTGACTAGTTGATGAATTTGTAAGATCATGAAAAGCTTTTCTTGGAATGTTGATGCATAGTTGGGTCTTGGTCTTGTGGGGATGATTGGGGCACTAGACAATGTCTTAGGTCGTTCAATTTTTTTGGATATATATTGGTGAGTGCCTTGTTTCTATCCAGAAGTTTAGAGTTTATATGTGGCTTATTACTTGCATGAATGTGGGCTTATGAAGCTACAGTATGATCAGAAGAGACTTGGAATTTTCAAACTAAAAACGACCTAGTGATCTAAAAGGGCTAATTCTTAGTTCTGCACTGTTTTGACATTTTTCTACTATCGGTTACAGAAAAATTGGAATCTTTTTAGTGTAAACGTGGCAATGGCTGGAACTGGTCTCTACCAACTTTCACGAAAGCTCAAGTAAGTCTATTCGTATTTATCCTCCCTTCTTTGACTAATAAGTTTCACATTTTATTGCAACATTGCTTGGAACAACAGATGTCAAACGGAAAGTTCAAACATCACCTTAATGAATGCACTTGCTAATGGTCTTTGCTAAAATGGGGCCTTTGGAAATATTTACTTTTTCATGAAAAGAGAACACCTTTTACTTATCCATGCTAACCTACTTTGAAGTTATTGTTAACTCGCCTTGTAATGTCATTGAAATTTCAGGGAAGATTATTTCCAAGAGGAAGAACCCGTTGCTGCAAAAGAATGATGATGAAAAGCTAAAGGATAATAAAGCAAAAAAAAAAAAGTTTTCATGCCATAGATTTAAGACCTCTCTTTGACATGATCTTTCTACTTTATGTTGCTGATGAGTGGTTGACAATGTGATCTTTTCCCCTTGTTTTTTTATATCCCATCGAAGCACGCATTTGGTTGGGCTATTCTTGAGCAAATTATAAGGCTACCTGTAATGTAATGTATATTTCAGAATCTTCTAATTCTGGAAATGCAAGTTCCTTGTAGTGTAGTAACAGGTATCCTTGAATTTGTGATTGAAATTTACTAAATTTGACAGTTTTTGATCATTACTACCGCAAACAAAGTGAAATTATTGTGAAGATTCTTGTAAAACTGCTAAAATGCTAAGTGAAAAACAATGCTTGCAAATAAATACTGAGTAGTGACTGAAGTTTTTGTGCTAAGTGAAGCCTCAGTATTGTAAATTGAACGGGGAAAAAAGCATGCAAATGCAAGTAAATAAAAATGTTTCTTCCTTTTCTCCCTTTTGCCTTTTTTCTGAAATAGTGTGTGTTTTGTTTTAAAAGTTATTCTTAAATTGAATATTTCTATTTTTTGGTTAAAAGAATTCTCAATTTTTCAATTATAAGTTTTCAAAGTGAAATAAACTTGTGTTTGTTTTATGTTTCTAAATTTGTGAGTTGAGAGATTCAATCATAAGTTTAGTTAAGTGAGTGATCTTTGCCTAGAGAATAAGGAAATTATTCATCCGGTTGAGTGATCTCTTGCCTAGAGATGAGAGAGATTATTCATCCGGTTGAGTGATCTCTTGCCTAGAGATTAGAGAGATTATTTGATAGAGTATATAACATATTCTTGGGCCCTAACCATTAGCTTAAGATGGTTCTTTAACATAGTATCAGGAGCCAACGTGACGCAAAGGTCACGGGTTCTCTAACATCATTCATCCTTTGTGAGTGTTAGGATCAATTCTTGATTACCCTCTAATATTCACATCAAATTGGTACCAGGGCTACGGTTGTCGAAGCCTTGAAGCATTTGTTGATGGTTGTCGTGCAGTTTGGGTTATTTGTCCAGAAAATTATGTGAACTTCAAACAAATGTTTCTACGTGATTTATGACTCTTTTTTAGTTAGTCTTTTTGGTGTATTTTTTTATAGAATTTTTAGAAATTTTGTGGAGTTTGTGAAATTCCAAAACTAGAGAGTGCCCATATTTGCTTCGAATTTGCGCACTAAAAAATGTAAGGCTAGTTAGGAGTTTGTTGAGTCGAATTTCCATTGTATTTTGAGTAGTTTAGAGGCAGGAGAAAGTTCGTCAAAGTTTGAGTTTGTACACACCTCTATTGAAGAATTCAAGAATTGAAGGTCAGATTGTGGGAGACATATCTTAGTCGTTTCGGAGTATTTCTTTAAAAAATCCTTGTCTAAATTGGTTCAAAATCTTTCTATTTTCTTCTCCTAAAATTTGGTGAAGATTGGAGTATAGTTGATACAAATCTAGGTGATATACGTAAAGGTGGTCAGAAATTCATACTCACTAAACAGTTGGTATGTTTTGCTTGATTATGGGCAAACTACTACGAATTTTTGAAAGATTCTTTTTGCATTAGTTTCTTAAAACAATGAGGATACTAATATGAAAGTTAGAGTCAAAAGATATTCACAAACTAAATCTTGGTGAATTTTATAAAATGACGGCAGAATCTATAGATCAATTCTTTAGACTTTTTTATGCAATCAATTCTTTGATATCAAATCAAGAAAGGACGAATATCAGGCTAAATGATGCCATAAATAGTGTTTCACATAAGAAGGGATATTATTGACAGTGGCTAGATGACACCACCTTATCTCTTTTAATAGTGGCAGAGTCTGGCCTAATTGGCTTCCCCAAAGTTAGCAGAAGTTTCTCCACACATCCCTAATATTTCAAAGGTAATTCCGACAATTGGACCCAGATTATGACCTTCTCAAAATCCTTTGGGCCAAAATCTATAACATCCTCTAATTGTTTAAGGAACAAAAGTTTACTGTCAAAAGTGAGGTGCTTCATTGACAAAGCTATGTTCTTAGAATCAACATTCAAGAATCTAATAATGAACATGCCATTTTTGTAGAGCAATCACTTTATCAACATTTTGTTTTCCCCAAATTCTTCTAGCAAAGCCTTCAATCATACTAAAATTAGGTTTGACACCAAATACATACATCACAGCATACATAGACCAATATTCTAATTCATTAGCAATATCATCAGAGGTTATCTCAACTAAGCCATCAATACCATCAGCATCATTCTCATTACAATTAGTCATTGGAAATTTATTGTTCATAATAAATTTACCAAAAGAAAAACCATGTACCTCCTAAGTCTGTTCAGGCCCAACTTCTCCTTCCTTATCCCTTAAATACATGGCTACAACATTTGGAGTGTCATTGCGTATCGTTTTCGCCCCTGCAACCTCCTTCCCAGTTGAACTATGTTCGACAATCAATGAAACAATGTCCATAAATAGAGATTTCACTACTTGAGGTGTGCAATCACCATTCATAACTCCCAACCACTTAGAGTGCTTAGATTTCTCTCTTGAGCCCTACACAAGTTCTCTAATGGAGTCTTCAGGTGACAGCATTAGGTCATTGACAACATCATCTAAATCCAAGTCCATCCTTGGAAACCCTTCACCAACATTCTTCACAATGCTATGCCTTTGAATAGGAATATGAATCTTTGTCGAGTTCGTCAAATCTTTAACAGCCTTACTCCCCAAACTCTGAGAGCCATTCTTGCCCTTCTTCTTTGCAGGCAGAGAGAGGAAGAGAGAGAAAGTTTAAAGAGAGTTTTTTTTTATTTAATGGGTCTTCTCTTGTTAGTAAAAGAAATATAAAATATCTAGGACACACCTTCCAGTGTTACTCAAAGAACTTGCACCCCATGATTTAATCCTACTGGTAACCTTATCAATGAGATAAAAGCAGTCCACCTTATTAATCTTTTTAGCACTAACATTTACCCCCAAGTACCTGAATGGCAACTGGTCCTCAAGGAACCCTGAAGTTTGCAAAACCCTTTGCTTCTCATCATCCACCAAATTGCACCAATAGATGTTAGACTTAGCAGCATTGGCTTCTCATCATCCAATAAGTTCATACAACCCTGAAATCTAAGCAAAGTTCTCCAAAGCCAATTTAAGAAGCTTAACAGACTTCACAGACTTCACATTTCCTTTACAGAATAAAACTAAATCATCAGCAAACACAAGATGATTCAGCTTTAGTTTCCGACATATAAAATGAAAGGAAAATGGGGGGATTTTCCAACAAAGGCCAAATCCCTGGACAAGTACTCCATACAGACTACAAATAGTAGAGGGGACACGGAGTCTCACTGTCTCAAACCTCTCTTCCCTTCAAAAAAAACACAAAGATTTACATTCATCATAATAGAAAAGGTTAGGGAAGTGACACAAGCCATAATCAAAACAGTAAAATGATCAGGAAAAGCCACCAACATATCTTTCAAAAAACTCTAGGTTACCGAATCATATGCCTTCTTGATGTCAATTTTAACATACAACTAGGGGGATAGATTTACTACCATATCTTCCAATCAGATCTTGAATGATGCTAATATTGTGAATTATTTTTCTGCCCTTCAAGAATCCTGCTTCGCTTTCAGAAATGATATGAGGAAGTACCAAATTCAATCTTCTACAAAGGAACTTCATAATACACTTGTAAATAATATTACAGCAAGCTATATGTCTAAATTCCATTACCGAAACAAGATGAGTAACCTTAGGAATCAAAGTAAGAATTGTAGAATTCAATTCTTTTAAGATGATTCCATTATTAGAAAAAACTTAAAATTGCATTAGTGACTTGATCTCCAACAAAATGCCAAATTTTTTTAAAGAAAATGCTATTATACCCATTCGGCCCAGGAGATTTATGACCTGGAATAGTAAACATTGCATGGTTCATCTCTTCCATAGAGAAAGGATTACTAAAAATAGTTGCATCTTCATCACTTAACATTGTCCCTTGATCAATAATTTTCTAGTGGATCACTTTAGCATTAGGCTAATGGGTCCCCAACAAGGACTTATAGTACCTCACGAAAATTTCAGTAACATCATTAGACCCATGACACCAGTCTCCCATATGATCCTGGATACTTAAGACCCTCTTGGAGTAAGAATGAAGTTTTATAGTTTTATGAAAGTAGCTAGTATTTTCATCACCCACTCTAAGCCAATTAATTTTAGATTTATGCGGCAAAAAGGAGTGATAGGCGTCCTTACATATACCATATTCAAATTTAGCCAAGTATAAACTCTGTTGAGCCTTGTGACTCTGGTATCTACCATGAAACACCTCCTAAGCTTTATCTGTTTGAGCTTTAACAACACTGAACCTTGCTTCAATTCTAAAGTAAGCCTTCTTATTTAGTTCTTTTAAACCTCTTTTTAGCATTTTCAGCTTTTGAACCACTTGAAGCATCACATAACCAGTCACATGTTGTTTCCAATGTTGGAAAACTAAGCCATCAAAGGACTCATGGTCCACCGACATACCATAGAACTTAAAGTTTCTTCTCTAATGCCCATGATCTTTGAAAAAATAAATAACCCCAGGAGAGTGATCAGAGATACTATCAGGGATGTAATGAATATAAGTATTAGCCAACTCCTCTAACCACTGCTCATTCACCAAAGCTCTAGACAGTACCAAATCCACCCCCTTCTGTTTATTAGAGCAGGTATAATGGTACCCCACACTTAACATGTCTTGTAAATGACACCCAACGACAGCATCTCTAAAAGAAATAACTTCAGTACTACCAACCAAAGAACCTTGCCTATCTTCCAAGTTTAAGGGTTAGTTAAAGTTACTAGTAACTAGCCAAGGCCCCCTAACCCTACCACAAACCATCCTTATAGTATTCTACAAATGAATTCTACCTTCACTACTATTATAGCCATATATAAAAGTGCACCAGAATTTGGACTTGTGAGTATAATGAGAAACTTCACAATGAATAAACAGCTCTCCTGCCTCTATGACATCAACGTAGAAAAATTTTGCAACCAGAACACCATAATCCTACCTCCTTTCACACAATGAAAGTTAGTAGTCACACACCACCCTTGCATCATTCTAAGATACACATCATCAAAGTTTTTATTTATTTAGTTTAGTCTCCACCAAACAAATAAGACCTGTTTTATGACAGTGAATAAAATCTTTCACAACTCTCTGTTTTGAGACCCTATTAAGGATTCTCACATTCCAAATAGCAAGATTATACATCAAAAGTAAGAGGGATCCCCTCTAAGGGAGTGGGCCTAACAATGATTTCTCTTACCACCAAATTACCTTCCATTAACAATGCCCTAAAGGAATTATAAAGGATGATTATACCTAAGTTTATTATAATAGGCATACCTTTCTAACTAAGAGCTTCCGGGGTTCTGACCCTACATGTATTCACCTACTCATCACTTCTTATCTCCCCTTCTGACTGTTGTACAAAGGCCTTAACAGCACCTACATGCAGTAAGTTGGATCTCTGAGTCCTGAGCATCAGCAACCCCACCAATAGGCACCTAAACATTTTCCATATTAACCTGAGCCCTTGGCCTCCATTCTATCCTTTTGCTCTGTGTACATTGTGTAATTCCATGCCCAGTCCATTAGCTTTCTACAAACAGTTGGTTGATCTCCATTCATACACAACAAGTTGCTCATAGATTCCTCCTTTTCCTAGTCAAGAATTCAATAGTTTAGGCAATTTCTTTCTAATGTTAACATCAATCAAAATCTTGGTATAATCCAACTTCTCCTTTTGAGTAGTAGCATTATCAAATTTCAGTATAACCAACACAACAATCTTCTCCAAGCATCGCTTACCCCAATACTTGATAGAAAGTTTGGGTAATTGGATCCATAAAGTAACGTTAGAGATATCAGCAAAATCCATCTACATGTATGCCATCCTTCCATTGCCTCCTTAACATAGGCTTTTTATCAAACAAAACAAACTCCTTGAGCAAGGCATGAGAACGTATCTCAACATTCAGGAACCTAACCCAAAATGTACTCTTACAAATTAGAATCACATCAATCTTTAGATTGTTCAAATTAGATTCTCATCGATCCCTCAATACAGAAAGATGCACCCTAATCTCCTCCTCACCCTCTCTATAGCCCTTGTTCTTACTATCCTCTCCCTTTGAACCACTATTTTTCTTCTCCCTCGCCATTGCTAAGGTTCTAAGAGAAAACCAATTCTAAAGAGAGTTTCTAGTTGCCACTCGTGTTGCTAGCATAAGCATTAGCTGTTGTTAATGCAAATGATTGAAATAGGTAAGGCTTAGGACCCTTCCTAGTAGGTATCCTTGTCTTCCCTAATGATGCCTTTACAACAAAATTCAAGCTTCTTATGCCCTTGTGTTTTGGTAGGTGTATTGTTAAGCTTTCATTTTGGTAATAATAAAATCCCTATTTGCCAAAATAAAAAGATCTAATTGAGAATTAGAAATTGAATAAAATTTTGTTAATCTTTCATTTTGGTAATAATAAAATCCATATTTACCAAAATAAAAAGATCTAATTGAGAATTAGAAATTGAATAAAATTTGATCAAGTCTAATTAGATATGATAAGACCCATTCGTTCCTCGTAATCCAAGCTAATCAGGTTCATCAAGGCTCTGTTACTCTAGACTAAAATTTTTAAAATTCAAGTTCAATTTAATCCACATGTTCAGTTCAATTTGACTCCAAATGAGTGTAAAATTTAATATCAGTTTAGTTTAATTCAATCCAAAAGAGTATGACCTAAGTTAACAAGTTTCGATCATTTTAGATAAATTCAGATCCAATAATTTGAAAAAATAAACTAAGAACAATTCATTCATCATTATTTATTTATATCAACAATTTATTTCAAAGCACTCTTTTTGGACTTAATAGTGTAAAGTTGTTTAATAACACATAAATTGTTTATTTTTATATAAAATGAAATTTATAGACATTTAAAAATAATTAAATTTAAATTAGTGAATAAATTTCTCTCCAAAACTATACAAAAAGGCAACACTGTTTTTTACAAACAAAGTTTTGATGAAAGTTTTTTTTTTTTTTTACAAAACACTTTATAATACTCTTGTCTTACCAAAGACTCAAATTAGAGTATTGATTGATAACTTTAAACTCTTCAAAACAACCCGAAACTCTATTTGCCAAATACCACCAAAAATGAAACTGTGAGATCATGAAAAACTCAAAAAATATCAGAGCTTAAACAGAGTGTTGATATTGGAATTGTATCCTGACAATGAAAATAACGACTAAAGAGAAGTCAGAAATCTCGTGTGGAAATAGCTACGCTCATCGCAATCCAATTAAAATTGGATGCTGCGTATGCAAGAGCAAAGAGATTCATCACTCTGTCCATAATCAACTGCAAGAATCACTTCACAAATTTAACAGTAAAAATGTATTTATTTTTCAAATTAAAATTAAAATTAAAAATTTTAAATAACAAAAAACGAATGTAGTCACTTATAGACGCAGAGCAGCTGGAAAATCAGAACTGCAATGCCTGGAAAGTGACTTAATGTGACGAGAAGGGTCTCCTCAAATGGCTTTCATTTACGCCATTTCCTCTTCTCCCCCTTCTCAATTAACACAAATTTAAACATTGATTTGAAGATCGAACAAATTAGAATGAAATTGAACCTGTTTAAAACGAAAGCCCCAAATTAATGAAATGTATGAAACTCGGTAAGCAGAGATGTTGATTAAAATTAGCAACAATCGGCCAGATAGCTTCAATTTAATATTGCTACAGCCGATTTGGCAAATTCAAGAGATAAGAGTATTTATTATCACATTCTTCTCTTGGTACATGTAGCTGCTCAATTATTTTCACAATTTGTTGTTCTATAACCAAAAGAAAAAAGGAGAAAGAATTAGTTTTTGCAGAAATCAAATAAACCTAATTAACACAGATTATATAACAGGAAAAATAAAAACGAAGTTTACGATTTCTTTTACATCGACCATTGGATTCATGGAAGCATGAAACTGAGAGAACGACGAAGATGGAGTACCCTAGCTAGGGTTTAATCTCGAAAGTAAAGGTAGGGAGAGTGTGATGCTCTTATTTATATATTTAACAATTTTACGGTAGACGCTATTGGGCTAGGGTTTTTAACATTATCTTTGGGCCTCTTTAGCCTACATGTGGTCTACCTCCATCCAATTTTATTTTCCTCTTGTTAGAGTTGATCAATATTGGACCGCTCCGCTAGCGCACGTGCTCGGCTTGGCCCGAAAATTTTGCAAGCTTTAGTACATTTAAAAAAAAATCTCAGTTTCGAAAAAAACGCAACAAATTGATGGTTCGGACTTCTAGTTTATTTTTTGTTGTGAGAGTAAAAGGGATAGAGAGAGAAAGTGGGGTATATGATGATGTGAGAGATAGGAAGAAAAAACTTACAAAAATGAAAAGATTAAAATTGTTGCATTTATTTTGAAACTTCCTAAACTAGAAATTGTTGCGTTTATTTCAAAACGGAGGAAGTAGTAATTTTTAGTTCAAAAGTCTGTCCCGGCACGAAAATCATCATATGGCCTACCAATCCTACCTAAATAATTCGATATTTGGGGCACACTTGCTTGGTTAAAGTCTCACCTAAACTTTTGATCATCTCTATCTTTTGTGTGCTCATTAAAAAAGAAAGCTCTTTCCATGAATATTACATAGACAAAAACCATTTTTAAATAGAGATACTTATTAAAACTAATTCAAAATTTAAAGCATCTTTTACTTGGACCTGATCTAGAAATCTAAACAAAAACAAAACCGGCCCTGGAAGGATCCCTTGAATGCCAAAACAAATACTTGTAACCTATGCTTTTCGAGGTTCATAGCACCCATAATCTAAAAACATATTTCTCGAAACATTATTGTGGTGCCGTTGGTCGACAGGAAGTCCCTCGAGACAAATATCAGTAGCTTAATAGTTATATGATGGAGCTAGAGGGTTGAAAACACTACTCAACCTACATCATTTTTTATTTTTTTGAGAAGACATATAATTTGTAACAGAGCTTTAAAACGGATAAAGATCCTGTTTTAAAGACCTTGTGATTAGAACAAAAATAGAGAGAAAACAAAACGAGCCTTATACATTCACGAGAAGCCAAAATCAAATTTTATAATCCACGTTGTTGAAGTTTTCAAAACCCGAGAACAAAAGCATCACAAAACATTGGATAGGATTCTTGGATTACTAGAACAAGAAGGCTGCATGTTGGCCAATTCAGATCAGATTCATATGCTGAAGCAAAAACAATGCTAACTTGATATGTATAAAAAAAATTAAGATGATATAATACTTCATTATAGAGGTCTAAAATTGACAAGAATCCTACCTATAAAACTTTGGGACTAAAATGAAAAGGCCATGGCGAAAACTAAACCAAGCTCGAAACAGAATTCCAAGTGTCGAAATCAAAGGGTAATCCACACATTATGATGTTCTCAAGACCAAAATTCTAGAAACTTAATTATCCTAAAACATTACGGTGAAGTCCTTTGGATAACATGTATCACTCAAGAAAAAAATATTGAATGTTCTGGAGTCATAAAATGGAGTTGGAAGGCCAGAAACACCACATGACCTAATATGGAAAAAAATGTTCAAAATGAAACAACACTTCATTATATTTAAAGGCCTAGGATTGGGGAAGAAAAAGAAATGATTAAAAATAGAATAAACCCTTAGAAGGTTGCATAAGAGTCAAAACCAATAGATAAAATTCTTGCTTTAAGAGGTTCTCTATGCTATGAACAAAAATATCGTTGGACATATTGACAGTATATGTGGATAACAAATTGGCCCTCAAATGAATTTCGGACTTTGTGAAATCATATAACGGAGTCAAAAGGCATAAAACGTTGCCTGACTTAATATCAAACAATCCTTCAAGAGGACAAACTACGTTGTCGGAAATTTTTTAACCAAACAAGAATGCTTATTATAAGACCTTGAGACTAAAAAAAATTCCATGTTTTTTAGAGCTCATAGGGCCTAGGGAAAAATATCCCAAAACATTGAGAAGGAAGCCCCTAGAATGGATATTTTACGCTTTAAAGTTATACGATAGATCCAGAAGACCCAAGCACAAAATAGACCAACATAAAAAATCCTTCAAGAGGAAACAATATTTCATAATAAGACATAGAAGGGACGAAAAAGGAAAAATCTGAATATTGCCTCTATAACGACAACCTAATAGGCAAAACATAAGTGGATTGATGGGGGACTCCTCCACAATTCCCCTTAAACTCTAGAATGGGATTTGAGTAGAGAACTCCACAAACAAGACATAATCTTTATGAGAATAATAATGATTCCGCTGTTCCTATTGCAGGTGGAAATGTTCAACCAAGATCAACATTCATACCAAAACTCCGGGAAATGATAAAGGTACAACTAAAATTGATATAGGGACAACCCATTGTGAGAGCACTCTTCTTATGTTTCTCTCACAAAAGTTGTGCTTTTATCAAATTTAGTTGTGCCAATATCAATTCCTCAAAACTCCATATTAGGCTAGTGCATAGGGCCTTTAATTTTGATAATAGACAAGACAGCCCAATATTAAATTCATCGTTCCTTCTTCTTAAAAGCCCAAAACATGCAACATGCCATACCCGTGAATTCGTCATTTCTTAGAAGGTTTTTTTTTTTTTTTTGAAGCAAAGAAAGGAGTCATTTCTTAGAAGGTTGGAAATAAATCAATATACACAAACAACAATACACAAGATTACAAGAAGGTCCAGGAAAAAAAAAACAAAAACGAAGGAAAGAAACACAGAAGAAACAGTTACTCTCCATTTTTTTTAAGAAAAAATATTAATTAATATTTTAGGGGAAAAAAGCAAAAGAGTTGTGCATTTTCCCACTACAAAAATTTTCGATTTTATTAAGCAACCAAGAAATCCACCGTCGATCTACCAAATCGGTGGCCCATGGAAGGTGTCGGAGCCCGTTTGGGCCGATCTTCAAGCCGGTATGGAACCACCACAGTCTTCAATGGCCCTGTTAGAAAATGGAAGAAAGATTGGGTCCCAATAAACCCTTCTTCCTCTTCTTCATCTTCTAACAACTCAACTCATCATCATCACAACGATCATCATCGCTCTTCCAATGGTGCTGTTAATGGCACTAATGGCAGCACTGTTTCTCACCTTCGCCTCTACAAGTGGACCCCTCTTAACAAGGATAACAATTCTAATGATACTAGTAATAATAAAATTAGTGCCAATAATAATATTAAGATTAATAATGATGATGTTGTTGCTAATGGGAGTAAAGATTCTTCTAATGTCGATACTGTTTCGGAGGAGCCTCCCAGAAGAAAATTCAAGTATATCCCGGTAAATTTCCCTCAATTTTCCCTTTTTTTTTTTGGTATTATCTTGATTTTGTGTGGTTTTTTTTTTTTTTTGGGTAACAAATTTGTTATTGCTTAATTGAATGATTTAAAGGTATATTATTGATGCTTTGAGGTTGTTTCGAATTGAATTTGGGCTTGGTTTTATTTGCTTGTTGGGAATTTTATTCCGAGTTTATCTTAAATTTTGAAGATTTGGTAGTTTTATGTCTTAAATCCCACTATAACTCTATAAGTTGATACATTTAGGTGGGGTTGCCTGGAATTTAGTCTTGATTTTGGCTGGAAAGGTTTTTTTTTTTTTTGTTTTTTTTTTTTTAATGTTTTTGTTTTTGTATGAGGAATACAATTGAGGCTAAATTCCGCACGCATTTGCGAGATTCCTTATTATCCCCTTAAGATGCTTGTGTTGGCTAAAATTAGGCGAGTGACCAGTAGGGCCGGTTCCAAGCCTAATATCCCACACATTATCTTAAAAAAAATTCTACGCAATTAATTTTTTTATTTTTTTGCAAAATTACCCTTTTATAGTTTATGCCTTATCACTGAGATTAACTAGAAATTTGTCTTTTGTTTTAAATATCCTTTAGTTTGAGGATGGGATTCTAGGATGTATCAACTGTTGTCCTCATTTTCTCACAAACACTTGTCTGTCTTTTATAACCTCCTGAGACTGGTATTTTGCCAAAAAAAGTGGCAATGAATTTAGCCATTAAAGAGATCTCATGGTTTATTGCATGTAATTTAATGATTTATTTAATTATTTGGGGTGGTGTTGTGTTTTGGGGGTGAGGGGTGTGTGTGGTGGTGGTTGGGGGGGGGTGGGGGTGGCTGCGGCGGTGGTTACAAGAAAGGCAGGTGACTGTTTTGATTTCCTGTATTTTTGTATTTATAGAAGCGTTGGAATATGGCTTTGGGTTTTTCTGGAAGGTTTAGATATCAGTATATCACTGCACTTGGCAATATGATGTTTATAGCATGTTTTACTAGCTTATGGATTGTGTGATATAGCCTCTTGTATAAAGGTTATTTTTGATCCATTCTTTATCAAAGAGGTGTCAATTTGTAGTGATATACCATGTGCTTTTTATGAGATGATATGCTGCTTTAAAAAGTAAAAGATGAGTTTTGATATCATGTTTCCCTGCAGACAAATTCATAATAATGAACGGGGTATCATTACTATTTATGGAACTAATTTTTTTACTAAGCTCTATAAAGATTATGAATGGACTTTCTGGCTGCAAAGCCATGATTAGTGGGCCAGTTGTTGAGCACTGTTACACTTTTTTTGTTAATTCTTAGGAAATTGGGTAGTTGAAGATTTTTGACAGCATTTGGAGGATTTCATTGTGTGTTTCCATCTACTTCTTTGTGTTATATTGAGGAGGCTCGGGGAATCATTGAAATTTAGATGAAAAAAGAGATTAGAATGGTTCAGGAAGTGTTTGGTTTCAGTCAACTAGTTAATGTTGCTGATAAAGGTTACTGAAAGTTTTTATGAATTTATTGTGTTACTGATTGATTGTCATCATAAGCTCACGAATAGGTCCTGTTACCTCATTGTTATTTCATCTACTGAATTATCAATCCAGTTTAGGACTTGTATGAAGATAGGGCCATGCTTCATATCACATATATAGCCCAAGATTTGCTAGCAGTTTAACCATTCTAGACTTCTAGTCACTTCTAGATAACGAAACTGAAATATCTTATGATGAGGGACTTTTAATGTCGACTTGTATTGAATCTCTTTTTCCCATTCCCCCAGTTAAATCAATCTGTACTCTAAACATCTACAAACCTGGTCAGCATAGATCTATAAATGGTAGTTGTTTCTATATAGTGATTTTTAAATTCAGAATGTCAGTTTGGATAATCAAACAACAGATTACTTAAGGGTCGTTTGGTTATTAAAGGGGAAAGAGAATCACTTTAGGAATGAGAATGAGGGAGAATGGAAAGGAAAAGTGTTAGATTTAGTTAGTTGTTTGTTAAAAAAAAAGAATGAATACACACCACCGTACCACACCACCACCATAGGGGTCCACCACCACTGACCCACCCTTGCCAGCCCACCACCACCACCGACCCACCCTCGTCAGCCCATCACCACCGACCCACCCTCGCCCACCCAATTTAAAAACCAACTTATATATTTTTTCATTCCTGGGGTTCGTGGGTGGGGCTAGTACTGCGGAGACAGTGGGCGAGGGTGGGAGACGTTGGGGGAGGGGAGGTGGGTGGGGTTTTGTGGTTTTTTTGGGTGGTTAGGGTTTGTGGGGTTGGAGCAAGGGTGGGTGAGTGACTGTCGGTGCCGACGAGGGGTGGGGGAGGGGAGGGGAGGTGGGTGGGGTTTTGTGGGTTTTTTGGTGGTTAGGATTTTTTCATTCCTGGGGTTCGTGGGTGGGGCTAGGACTGCGGAGACAGTGGGCGAGGGTGGGAGACGGTGGGGGAGGGGAGGTGGGTGGGGTTTTGTGGTTTTTTTGGGTGGTTAGGGTTTGTGGGGTTGGAGCAAGGGTGGGTGAGTGACTGTCGGTGCCGACGAGGGGTGGGGGAGGGGAGGGGAGGTGGGTGGGGTTTTGTGGGTTTTTTGGTGGTTAGGATTTTGTAAGTTTAGGGTTTGTGGTGGTTCGTGGGTGGCTGGGGAGAGGGTGGGTGGGTGGCTGGGTGGGGCGAAGGTGGGTGGGGGGCTGGGTGGGTGGGTGGTTGGGTTGGACGGGTGGGTGGCTGAGCTTGTTGGGTGGGTGGGTGGGTGGGTTCGGTGGGTGGGGTGGGCGATGGGGGAAAGGGAATGCAAAAGATATGGGGGAGGAGCAGTGGCGTAGCTAGGTTTTTTGACTTTGGGGGACAAATTTATGACAATCTTATGGATGAAAATACAATGACAAATTCAAACTGAGTTTCATGGCTAGCTATATTATGATGAAGTACAAACTTACCAACTAGATATAATGTGCCCTTCGCCATATCCAAAACTTACACCGTCAATAATAAGAAGAAATCATTATGAGGGATATTATTAAAAAAAATCTATGAGAAAACTCAATATAGCTCAACATACTATTTAATGTTGTGTTCAGAAATTTGATCTTGTAAAGTGTGACATTTTAAATATAAGAAAATTAATTAATTTTGCAAAATAGAACACATACTTTGTTCAAAATTTACTATTAGATCCAAGATCATGAAATATTAGTGTCTTTAGATTATTTTTAAGAATATCTATATTCTCTTAAAATAAACAACTAATATTTCTTTTGATTTATTTTTTGAAAAAGTTGTAGTTATACTTTTAATTAGTATATTTAAATTTTAGTATTAAAAATAGGGAATTGGAAACAAAATATAAATATAATAATATAAGGAAAGGTGGGAAAAAAATTTGTAGGGAAAAGGTAAAGAAAAAAGAATAAAAATAACACTAAATTGAAATATTGGAAACATAATTAAACTTAAAATGAAGAGTCATTTAAAACAAAATAATAGGATATAGAAAAACATTAAATGAAAAGAACTTTTTAAACCAAAGAAAAACATTAAAAAAGTAAACTAGTAGGACTTGAACTTGTGACCTTACACCCAAAGATTTTATTTGACATGGAAACCACTATGCTATACTTGTTGATGTTATTTATATGTACACAAAAATCTATTATCCTTTCTTTGTTTGATTATTTTTTCCCAATTTTTTTTCTTTTTTTAAAAAAAATGACGGGGGACGATTGTCCCCCCATCTCCCTAATGTGGCTACGCCACTGGGGAGGAGGGTTTGTGAAATTGTTAGAACAGGGGAATGACAAAAGTGGCTTAACAAACACAATCAAAGGGAATGGAGGCATTTGATTCCCATTCCCTTTATTACCTCCAACCAAACACACCCTTAGTATAACCAGTAGCTTCTACGAACAAAATTTGACCTTGACCTATTCTATGTCCTTGAAATATATGAGAAATTGAGAATCTGAAGTGCATTTTTTCTTCAGTACACATGTTGTGATTCTAGGGATATGAAAGTGTAAAATCTGGATAGAGGCTGAGGTACAAAGTCCTGTATTAGTGGCCTCCGTATGACCATGCTTCAATTACCTGTAATCCCTCTAGTAATTATGCAAGTCATTACGTTACTAGTTTGCATACAACCATCATGTAGGACATATAGCATCCGAGGTATCTTTTTTTTAAATTTTTTTTTTTTAATATTGTTGTTCATTGTGTTATTTAGTTTTTCAGTGGGAGGGAATCCAGACACATGGTGCCGTTTTGTTACGATCTAACAGCTCATAATGCTAAATGCAGAATGATTCTATGTTCTTCATTTAAACAGCTTGTGAAATTCAAGTCATTTACTATTTAGCAACCTTTTTTTTGAGAGTTGGCTTTGAGTCTTTATGGGTTCTGCCACCCCTACATTCTTATCTACTCCTTAAGTGAAGCTTCTGCTGCATTATACATGGCCCCATCTTGAGAAATAGTCCTCCTGCAGTTTTGTGTGTTATTCAACAAGAGGAATCAACTCTGCCTTTAATTTTAGAGTTAGGACTCATTAGTCCATTGGTTTCTAAGTGCTGCACACACTTAATTGAGGCAAATTATGTACAGCTTAGGTTATCAGCAAATATTCCTGTCATGAGTGTCAGCTATGGGAGGCTACATGATACTTGGTTGGTTTTGATGGACATGGCTTTGTTTTTGCTCCCTACGTTGTTATCCGAAACCAATTTCTGATTTGCTGTTTTTGTGAGCTCAATATATATCCTCTGCACTTAAAGATTGCCTCTCTACGATTTCTGGGCCGAACTTTAAAAACTTTAACCACCAATTCTCATTAATCCTGAGAAATGTTATAGTTAAGTGAGGTTTTGTCACATTTGTTTCTTGTATATAGGTTTTAGTCAAATTTGGAGAGACTCTTACCTCTCGAAAGTAAGAAAACTATCAAAATAAATTGTATTCTTGCAGATTTCAGTTAATAAAACAAGAATTCTTCAAGAATCCTTCGGTTACTAATCTGATTCACAACAGAGCAAATTAAAGGACAAAAGAATAAGTTAAAAAGTAAAGCTTTGTGAGCCCCCTCTTTCACATTCAAGTTCAATGAGTCAACTTATTGCTTTGTTATGACCTTTTGTTGCTCCATAAGTATTACTAGTGCAGAGTTATTTTTGTTCTCTTTGACCTTGGCTGCAGGATCAATAATAAACTTCTATTGCTTGTGGCAAGTTAAATTGTATCTTTGATTTTCATTATCAAGTAGGCTGTGAATTTTTATCTGTATTCTTTGTTATAAGGTACACTATCTTGCTTTTTTGTACTGATGACTTAATGTATTTTCTGAGCATCAGAACTTCAAGTGTGTTGAACTAAATGACTATAAATGAACAGTTATGAGGCATTTAGTTTTGTTCGGTTCTTGACAGATTGCGGTGCTAGAAGAACAGAAAAAAGAAACGGAAGATAATACGGACGATGATGAAGTTAAGCCAGTTGATTGTGATGAAAACACTGGAGAGCAAGCTTCCAAAAGTGATGGTAATGACGAAAAACCTGACATCAATGATACGCCCATGGAAGAGAACCAGGTAATTAGTTTTTTGCCTCCCGATTAATTTCAAAGTAGAGTGCTCCCTTTTTGTACCCAAAATTTCCTTGTTTATCATCTCATATAGATAGTAGTTAGTAAAAGATACTCTCTTGTCAAAGTATTACCTTGTGTGGATTTAGCTGTCACTTTGTTAGTTCGAATTACGCTCTCAACATGAGAATTGAGAACTATAGAAAAAGGGAATTTGTTATATTAAGCTTTTAAATACACAAAAGTATTTTCAAGCTTTCAATTAACTAAGACGCCATACTTCATCAAAAGTTTCTTTACGTTTGACATTTGGATTGGACTGACTAAACTAAACCCTAGACTCAACAGGAATTGAACTGAATTGAATTTGACTGAGTCCAAAAAAGATCAATCCTAACCGCCTAAGAAGGATAATTGGATAAACAGAGTATAATTCATGCGTTGAAGTATAATAGCTGTACAAGTAATCAAGTATTGGATGACATTGTAACTCTGACAATGACTTTGATGTTCATCAGGCTGTTGAAGATAACCAAACTGCACCGGCCCGGCAGGATTTAAATGAATTGGACTTGAGCCTAGGCTTGACATCGCATGATGAGGACCATGATCCAGACTCTAAATCGGATATGAAAAAAGACGTTCAACTAGAAAGTTCAAATTCTGGGTCATGAACCGAACAACACCCCCAATTATTACCGAGACTGCAGGAAATTCAGATTTTTTTCCATGCTCGTTGTTGCGTTGTTATCTTCGGCAAGTCCGTGAGTCAATTTTTTTTTAATATCATGTTTAAATGTTTGCATTAATTGAGCTGATCATATGTATTAATTGTGTACAACATTCTCCATTTTTCAACCGATTAAATTTCTCTGCCTAGATGCTTATATTTTCTGCTGTTCCCAGAGAGATTTAAGAACTATAGCTTGTAATATGTACTTCATACTCAACACTGTAAACATTTAGTGTTTCTTTCTTCACTGCCAAATTTTTTTTTTTTAATTTCTGAAACTACATTAATGCTAACTTCTTCCGGTCGTTAGTTTATCATTATGTGTCTCATTACAGATTGCCTCAGTTATCTGTTTTAATGTTAACATGGAGTACTTCTGTCTATGTATATTGCTCTGTAATTTCCTTCTAGAGTTGGATATGCGTTCTCTATCTTTGATGGAAGGTTAACATAAACCCATCTTTTTAGGACGTTTAGGGTTAAACTTCGGATTTTTTCCGATTAAAAATGGAGTATAACTATCTAGATTTGCAACTTTAGTGGTATTAAATGATTCCAGGTATTAAAAGGACTTGTATGTAACATATAATTGCAATACAGTTGGATTTTGCACCTTTTTTTTGTTAACCAAATCATATTTAGAAAATTTAGAGGTCTTTGCGCAAATTGAAAAATGCTTCCAGAGTACTCCATTATAGAAGCTGAAAACTTAAAAGGACCATCCCTATTACTCCCAGGGTGCAGGAAGAATAAAATGGGCAACAACGAAATTAAATAAAAATCATGTTTATGTTTGAAGTAAAATTAATACTAACGAAATTAATACTAACTACTATCTATATGAGATGATAATACTTTAGGGGTCCATCAATATCCCTAAGTGACACTTTAGGGAGTCCATAAATATCTATATGAGATGATAATACTAACAAAATTAATTCAAAATCAAGGCCCGGTATCCCGAGATTTTCAAGGCCTGGTAACATCAATATCTCGTAACACTTTAGGGGTCCATAAGTGACGTTGAGCCCACAGGACAGAAACCGGGCTCTTTGGAGTAATATGATGCACCTCTAAGGACCAAAACACTACAAATTTCGAAAATCTAAAAATGTTTTTGGATGACACAATACTCCATCTTAGAAGCCCAAAACTGACAAGGATCCTCCCTGTAATCCATAGGGGCAGAAAAAAAAAAACTGGACAAAATCAAAACCTAACCTACCTCGGAATGGCTTTCTGAGAGCCAAATTCAAATGCTATAATCCACGTTGTTGAGTTTTTTGGGCCCGAGAAAACCATCCCGAAACACTGTGAAGGGGTGCTTGGGTAATAATGAGCCCTGGGTATGGATATTGGGCTATTTGGAAACACACATGATGCTAGGAAGGCTTAAGACAAATTTAAATAAATAAATATATATAAAACTTTCAACTCTAACCACATAATTTGTGTCGATCAATATAAGACTGGGTAGAGTAATAAGTTAGGATTTAGGCTATGTTCTCTTCAACTGATCTGATTTGAATTTTTTAATTTTTCTAATCTAGTTTAATCTGATTTGAATTTATCTGATATGGTCTACAATGATTTGAATTTTTTTTGTTCCAATCTGATCTGGAAAATTGACCAAGTTTTGACTACTTTTGTACAATAATTTATAAGAAAAATTTTATCAAATGAGGTATTACTATATTTGTAATGATGAGTAGTTATCAACTATATAATCTTTGTTATTTATATTAAAACTAAATTAAAATATTTAATAATAAATAAAAGCAAATAAAAATATCTGATCTAATCTGATTGTTTTTTTTTTTTTTTTTCAATAAGCAAGAGAGTGCTTAAATACGTTAAGAACATAGCCAGAAATACTTGATAAAAAGCCACACTAATACTCCAACACAAAACTAAACTGGCATTGATTTCACTTGATAAGGTGATGTAAACACACTAATTAAAACTTTCACCTCAATTTGATCTACTAGCTAGCTATATGCCTATAATATGTACAGCTTAGAATCAATCCTTGCAAAATGGAACTAAATAATTCAAATCAAATGGCTAACAACTACATAGGATTTTCCAAATAATCACTTATTTAATATACAATCTTAACAATCTAATTCAATTCTTAATTATAAATCAAATCATTTCCCTTGAAGAACCGATGTCAATAATCCAACTCTTACAGCATTAACCTTGCTAATACCAAAATCATCATCCCTACAATAATAAGAAACCATACTAGGGTTTTCACTAGATTCGAAACCACTATTAGTTGATATCTTCACATTTTCGACGCTTTTAGCACTCGACTCACGGTTAGTAGTCCTCTTGTAAGGGCTAAAGTACTTAGCTTGCATGTAACCATTCCGCCTCCAAGGTGCAATATGAATGTTTGCTTGTTTTAATGACTCTTTCATTGCACTAGATATTAGCCTTAATATTTGTTTTAGTAATTGATGCTTTTCTATGATCAATATTGAAGGGATCATTTCTAGTAGGGATGTGTAATTATTTGTTGGACGTACTATCTCAAATTCTCCGGCTATGAATACCTCAATGATGTATCGAGTTTTCCCCATGTTCACGTCGATGTACTCGTGGGTTCCGGCTGGGATTCGGCCGGATTTTTTCCACCGGGACTTGCAAAGGCCTGTGTGGAAAAAGGATTTTGAATCATGAGTAAATTAAATAAAAATCTCATTAGTACCATGGAAATCAGAAAAAGAATTTATGTTTGAAGTAAAATTAATCCATTAGTAACATAAACATTTGAATTCGATCTATTGGAGAAATCAAACTATTAATTGCAATTTTTCTTAATTGGGTACGTAAGAAAACGACTATCTCATTATTGGTAAGACATTTGAATCTCTGTCCCCAAAACTTAGATGTTAATTATATTGTTCTTTAATAATTAAAAATAATTTAGATTAAAAAGTATAATGTGTGTTCCGAGCCCACCTAAGTGGTCAGACCAAGATAAACGGGCCTGAACCCTAGGCCCAGTTCTTCCAGGGTTATGGATACATCAAATATTCTAGGATGAATAATATGACGCCACGTGTCATGGGCCAGACCCACACATCAGCACAACCGACTCAGCAAAACCCTAACCGAGTAACCTACACCTATATAAGGATCAGTCCTATCATTCTTCCAAGTACGCAAAATTAAGCACGCAATTCAGAATTCACAAACTCACAATATTCTGACTCCTTACTTCCGATATCTGACTTAAGCATCGGAGGGGCGTTCCTGGGTTCCACCCCCTAAGTTAGCAACCATTGACTGTTTTGCAGGGCTCAACCCTACCGAGGAGCACACGGAGTCAACATCAACACACCAGAGAGCATTGACTACTCATAAGAAGTTCCAGAACAGGAACAATGTGTATTTTGTTATTAGGCTATAATCTATAATGTATGATATATACTAAAGTAAAGTATTGCTTAAGTAATCATTGTACACGTGTCGCTTTGTCAAAACTAATTGATGATGTCATTTTTGTTTTTGTTAATTCATATCCATACACAAGTTCCAATATTGACAAAAAATTATCTAAATCGTACAACATACGGGACTAACCTAGCTAGTTATTGTAACATAAATACCTTCTTCGGTTCGACTAATCAGTCAATTAAGAAGTTATTTATCTTTGTTTCCAAATATAGAACATTAATTTCTCCAAATGTAGGTTTTTTTTATGGAAATCGTACCATGAAGAAAAAGATGAGCTCATTATGTCAAGTGTATTTGTCCATAAGACCATAACGGCCAATTAAATATGTTGACCACACACTCGTCGCCTCGTCGGTTATAAATTTTTTTTTAAAAATGCGGACTATATTAAAATACATCGGCCCCTAATTCAATTTCAAAAGTTCAATCTAATTTATTATACTATTTTTTTTATTGCAACAATTTAATATTTTTCCTTTCTACTTTAATTAAAATAAAACAGAGATAGTATATACTTTCTATATTTTTTTATTTACAACACAAAATTTTGTACGTATTTTTAAAAAAATATATAAAGTGTTAAACGGATAAATTAATAATTAGTTTAAAAAATATACATTACATGCAAAACCTATTGCTGCAAATAAAAAAAAAAAAAAAACCAATGCAACATGAATTGTAGATTAAATTAATGATAACGAAAAAATGTGCAACATAAATAAATAAATAAATAATTAAGAAAATCGAAGTAATAATGCTCGATCACACTTACCAGCATCAAAGCCCTTGTTACGAAGGTGAGCCATTAAATTACGTTTAAGGCTGCTCCTTGAAGACTCAACATTTACATCACTATTGCAACCACCAAATTTTTTCAATGCAATATCAATTTCTTCCCAAATCTTTTGTTTTATACCCTTTATTTTTCCATTTTTTGTACACTCTAACAATAAACTTTTTAATAACTCCTCCCTTCTTGTAACATGGTCGTCGTCGTCGTCTTCATCATTATCAGATGCCAAGTTTGCATCGATAGAGTCGTTACCAATAATATCTTTATTATTTATGTCTGTTTCATCGATATCAATTGCAAATGTATGATTCTGATCCAACCCATAATCTCCGTTTTCGATAAACGAATTTACGAGATCCGAGAGATGGGTCCCACTCATCGGCCAATACTCGCTACCACTACTACTGTCGCACGGGTGCTGCCACTTGGCAGCACCGTCGAAGGCGGCTGCCACCCTTTTGAATTTGATTGGTATTTTTGCCATTTAACTAATTAATTGATATATATTTGTATATGAAATTATTTTTGTTTAGGAAAAGAATGATTAAAGTGAAAGGAAAACTATAGTTTATATAGAGGGGGAAGTAAAAATGAAATGAATGATAATGAGTAGAAATAATGATGAGAGAATGATGTGAAAATGGTGTTAGGGTGTTACCATTATATGTGTTGATCAATATCTCATTTCTTTTCTCCTCTTTATTTTGTTGGGGTTTGCATTCACTTATTTATAGCCCTTTTAATAAAGAAGGGAAATTGGGCTAAATACTTAAATTATAGTTATGCGTCACTTGTTTAATTTATGAATGTAGAAAATGAATCTTCCCTTTTTTGTGAGTATGTTCAATGGTGTTTTCCAATGTATATGGCCTATATGTGAATTTAGCGGTTATTTGCCAATTTTATTGGCAAGATACTAGACATTACTAACAAGCAAATAATGTTCCATGTTTTTTTAAGGATAATGATATATAATTCTTAGGTGTCTTTGGTTGATGTAGAAAATATTTTTTTTATTACAAAAATTTTTAATTCATGAAAACTCATTTTTCTCTTAAATTTCCTAGGAAATATTGTATATGTGTTTGATTGAAATATGAGAATTTATTATTTCCACAGTAAATTAAACTTACCAAGGAGGGTCAAGGTGAATGATTTTCTACACATGGGAGGAATTAATTTCGTGTGAGATTTTGAAATTCTTATGAAACTGTAAATCAAATATAAACTATTAATTACGAGCTTGTTTACATTAGCTGAATAGATATGAACTTAACTGAACTGAACTGAATAGAAGTGTATTAATTGAACTTAATAGAGATGAACTGAACTAAACTAAACTGAATATAATCTGAAGTAAACAAGGAACACCTTAAAAGTGCATACAAGGCTATAAGCATTAATGTGTCTTTAAATACAAAATATTTAGGAATATGTATGTTAAATTACACAGCTAGATAAGATGGATAACAATTAAAACGCAAAGTATTAGATTAAGATAATCATTATTATATATCATCAATCGACGAGTGATTTTGACATGTATTCTAAAATTTTATTATTTTACTAAAAATGTATAAAATACTTATCTAACACCATTGGGACATCAATTATTAGATCTTAAAACTAATTTAGAGGGAAAAAAGATAATTCATTTATAAATCTTAGAAACTTTATAATATAATTATTGTATGCATTAAGCATTAAGGAACTTAAATTGAGTATGATGCATTGCATTGGTAGTAGAAGCATGCTTCCTAAGGGTGATGATCCGGGTCCGATTCCTTACCACGCCATACGACATCACGCCCCCTGTCCCACATGTCAAGGTCATTTCTTGAGATAGGAAGTTTTATGCGGGTCTTGTGTTCATTTTCTTAAAAAAATTACAAGGAAAATTAAGTTTTTTAATTTTTTTTTACGCCCTTTATCCACATTTCTAATACACACCATTAATTAATATTTGGTGTGGTTGAGTATTTGACAAAGGGAAGCTAGATATGTCACGTGTAGCTCCAACAGATATGTCCAGCAGGTTCAATTATTCTAATAGTATATCTGTTGAAAAATAGTTTAGAGTATAAGGAATTATTTAATTAGTTTGTATGGGAATGGTGTAACGAATAATTAATTAATTAAGCACAATTAATCATTGATTATCTAATAATTGGTATATTATAAAATACCGAATATTTCTAAGTTTGCATGAAAAGAGTAACGCGGACAGAGACATTTGCGCGGACGCGACAATTTGGTCTTTGTCCGCATACTCATGAAAAAAAAGAAAGTCAGAGAGCATTGGCCGCTCCTGCGCGGGTTTGTCGCACCCGTGCTGCTCCTCATCTAGCCATTCTTCGTTTGCGGTTTTTCTTGGTCTTCATGCGGTTATTTGGTAAAAGGTAGCGGTTTTGTATGTGAATAAGCTCTCTAACTGAGTTTAATAAAAAGCATTAGATGAGAGAGGAAGATATAACTTCTCATTCTCTCATGTTTTCTCACAGGCATATTCATGTTCTTCTCTTTAAACTTCATGCGCATTATTGTGACATTGTTGAATATGCATCAACATTTTTGTTCCAAATTCTTCGTTGTATCTCAAAGACATTTTCGATAAATCCATGCTCCAAATTAAAGATTAGGGTCGAAATCTTGTTTTTAAGAAAGCGATTCGTGCCTCGAAGGTTTTATTCTCTGAAATTTTCTTTGTGTTCCACCCTTGCACATCAAATCCAAAACAAAATCCTGAGCAATCTAAAGACACGATTCTTGCATAGATAGCTACAATTCATGAACTTACTTTAACTTTTCATAAATTGGAGAAGTTCGAGGGCATTGATTTTCGCCGATGGTAAATGAAGATGCATTTTCTTCTCACATCATTTAGGGGTAGTGTGGGCGCCGTTTTATAGGCCCACCGCCGTTCGTTTGAATGTCAGCTTTATTTTTCCATATTGTATATTGTGAGCATGATAAATAAAAACATGATTTGTAATGTACAATAAATAAAAACATGATTTTTAATTACAAATAAGAACTTTTATAAGAACTTGAATTTACAAGAGCTTGATGGTTTGCATATTTAGGGATTCTGCCTTTTTACATTAAATATAACTATGGGTATTAGGCCTTAGCCCTCTTGAAATTCAAAATCATTCGTTGAATTAGGATGCATGCTTACATTATATACGAGCCTCATTATTGATAATAGAAGAAAATTAATCAAAGAAGAATTGTATTCAAAAGCTACCGAGGATTTGCATTGTCATAATCTTTTGATGATTCAAATCCATTAAAGACAGGGTAATGATATGGTAGTTAAAAGATGATTGTGAGTTTAGAAAATAGGGTTATTCAGGCTCTCACATAGTAAACCTACTAAATATCAGCGGTTCCAATTTCACTTCTCCAGGCTCATAAGGATGCTAAACATAGCCTGTCTTGCTTGGCATCAATTGAGGTTGCTAAATGGTTCCCTTAACAATAAAGTTGCTCATTTCATAACCAATTCCTACAGACCACATCTATATACTTTCTAAAAGATGTACAGTGTTGTGATTTGGATCATGGATTAGGGTCTTGAGTTGATTTGCTTGTATGATTGATGAATATTATTATGGGTTGTTTGACTAACTTGCAGGGTGGAACATCAGGAAAATATTGTGATTGCATGATTGATTGTATATTGATTCTCTGATTTATTTATTGAATTATCTTACGATTGGTTGATTCCATTTTAAGTGGAACAGTCTAGTTACTCCCCACTGGTTGTGGAGCCATTTTTCAGATAAGCTAGATGATGAGGCGTGATCACGGGCTTTGGTGTGCGCTTATGTGAACTTAGGCGCCATTATCTTCGTCCTAGCTTCTAGGCAATTTAGGCTTTTTTTAAACTTTGATTATTTATTTACTTGAGGAACTATCCGTTGTTTGGATAATTTTTGGGTTGTTTTGGCCTAGTATCTATTTTGATTTCCTTTGGATAAGTTGTTGAACTATAAGTTCTTTCCCTTTTATTTATTTCTGAACCCTATTTTAGTTGAATTCTTTGATGAAGTGGCAATCCGTCTTGACTTTATTTCTGCTAATGTCGTTGAACAAAGACAGGACGTTACACCTAGTACATCGTCCATCGATGTGATATGTATGACACGTTCGATGGGTGTCATAGGGAGGGTATAAGATACCTAACCTAGCGTGCTAGGAAACTTTGGTCATGTAAGCGTTGACCATACGAGCATAGACCGGTCTGAAGTGCAAATATAGTTTAAGAGGGTTGATTGATTCGAATTTGGAATATGTTTGGGACAAATTATTTTTATTACATGTTAACTGTTATCGAATGTTTATTTTCTCGATCTAACTTGCAGGATGGAACGCAAGGTAAGTGGTATGTGAATGATTGAATGAATTTTTGTATTCTCTACTTTGCTTGTTAGATTATTTTGCGGTTGATTGAATCCACTTTGGGAGGGACAACCTAGTTACTCCCCACTGATTATTGACCTAATTTTTCAGGTGAGCCTGAAGCTGAGTCGTGATTGCGGGCTGGTGGTGCATGTGTGCGTGCGTGTGAGCTTAGTTTGAACTAGATGCCCTGCGTTTCTCTGTTAGACATTTATACCTTTGTTTAGACTTTAGTGTTATTTCCATTGTCAAGGAATTCTACGTTTTCTTGAAGTATTTTGAACTAGTGCATCTTGCACAGGATTTCGCTAATTGTTTTGGTGAACTATAAGTTTTGCCTTTTAATTGTTTTAAGTCCTGTTTTGATTCGTATTGTACGTTGAAGAGGCAATCCTTCTCGACGTTATTTCTGCTAATATAATATCGTTGCACAAAGACGGGGCATTACATAACAACACCATGCATTTAATTATTTGGATACAAATATTTGTATGTTTATAACACTAAGTGAAAGTTCAAGTCAAGTAAACTTTAATTGCTTTGTGATATGTATTATGCTCTAAATGGGGGAGGAATGTTGGAAAATAATTTAGAGTATAAGGAATTATTTGATTAGTTTATATGGCAATGGTGTAATGAATTCTCAAATAATTAAGCACGGCTAACCATGGATAAAATACCAAATATGTATTAGTTTTGCAAGAAAAGAGTGTTGTGGACCGAGACATTTGCGTGGATGCGACAAACTGGTCTCTATTCGCGCACTCAAGAAAACGAAGAAAATCAAGGACCATTGGCCATGCCCACACCTTGGGTCCGTCGCGCCCGCACTGCTCCTAATCCAACCATTCTTTGTTTGCATTTTTTCTTGGTCTTCGTGCAGTTATTTGATAAAAGGTAGCGACTTTGTACATGAATGATCCCTTTGACTGAGTTTATTAAAAAGCATTAGATGAGAGATGAAAGATATAAGTTCTCATTCTCTCATATTTTTTCTCACAAGCAAATTCATCTTCTTAAATATAAGCTTCATACATATTGTGACATTGTTGAATGAGCATCAACATTGTTATTCCAATTTCTTCGTTGTATCTCAAAGAATTTTTCCATAAATCCGTGCTCCATAGATTAGAGTAGAAATCTTGTTTTTAAGAAAGCGATTCGTTCCTCAAATGTTTTTATTCTCTGAAATTTTCTCTGTGTTTAACCCTTGTACATCAAATCCTATACAAAATCCTCAACAATGTCTATATACATTTTGCATAATAATCATTAAACCAATGTTGAAAAGCTAAAATAGACTGAAGTCGAATTAAATGAATTAAAGCTGGAATAGGCAAAATGGACCATATTGAACCCAATTTTTTGACCGGTCAATTAAAATGAGATGAAATAACTCCAACAATATCCCAATATGTCAAAGATGTTTAATTATACTTAAAACAAGTCATATAAGTAGCGAATAAAAGAAAAATAGGAAAAAGATAGGAAAAAAAACCTAAAACATGCAATATGGATCATATTGAAACCCAATTCAACATTTAATTCATATATGAGATGAAATCACTCCAATATATAACATCTCAAAGTGTCAAATATATGTAGTGAAACTTAAAATAAACAGGTATTAAGTATCCAATAGAAGAGAAATATGAACAAAGTTGAAAAAATGAACTTGGAAAGGGCGATATACCATTTTAACATTTTAGTGCATAAAAAGAGATGAAATCACCCCCCAAAAGCAACTCAATGTGTCAAAGTTATGTATGAAACATAAAACAAGTATATATAATTAGTGAATAAAAGAAAAAATAGGAACAAAGTTAGGAAGACGAACCTGAAGTAGGCAATATGGACCATATTGTTTTCAATTTAAAATTTTGGTCCATAAAATGAGTTGAAATAATCATTCCAATAGCATCTCAATTCAATGTGGCACTGATGTGTAATTAAACTCAAAACAAGTGTAAGTAGCCGATAAAAATAAAATATGAATAAAGTTACGAAAACAAAAGTAAAATAGATAATATGTACCATATTGAACCCAATTTCACCTTTAAGTCTATAAAATGAGATGGAGTCATTCCGATAGCATCTCAATGTGTCAAAGATGTGTAATTCAACTTACAAAAATTCTAAGTAGTCAATTTAATATGAGGAACAAAGTTATTACAAAAACAGACCTAAAATAGCCAATATGAACCATATTGAAATCCAATTTATTCACAATTTAGTCCATAAAATTAAATGAGATGAAATCACTCTAATAGCATCTTGATGTGTCAAAGATGTTTAATTCAAATTTAAACCAATATAACTAGCCAATGAAGAATATGAACAAAGTTACAAAAACAAACTTAATTTAGCTAATATGTATCATATTGAACCCAATTTCACATTACCTATTAGTCCATAAAATGAGATGAAATCACTCCAACAGCATCTCAATATATATGTCAAAGATGTGCAATTCAACTTAAAATATATATATATATATATATATATATATATATATATATATATGTATGCAATAAAAGAAGAATAGGAACAAATTTAGAAAAATAAAGCTAAAGTAGACAACATATTGAATCCAAATTGAAAACATAACCTAAAAATGCAAATATATTTAAAGTTCAGACCAGGTCGCCCTAGACTAGAAGTGGTTATTAATATGTCCTTTAAAAAAATGTTTCCAACACTTTGGCATACAAGAGTTTTGTGACTTCACACAATTATACATACATTGTATTATTGCCTAATAATTATCTTGAGTAGTCTTCATTTAAAGATGCGTGCTCACATAAAATTGTTCCTATCGATCATTTTTTCCTAGAGTTTGAAAATGCCTTAAATCTTGCATATGTAGCACCTTCCATTTTGATTTACAAATGATTATTTGGGGCTCATCCAATTTGTCTCCCATAAATATATGATAATATAAAATAAAATAAAACCTCGTTGGCTCCTCAAAGACTCTTAAAAAAGGATATGGATATTCTCGTTTTCCTCGTGAGCCATTTAAAAAAAAGAGCAAAAAGCTAACCAATGCTCGCCACTAGGCACATAAGGAAGCTAGAATGAAAATAAAAAATTATAATAAGCATTAATTATTTCGATTGATTTTAATATGTGATTTTGTGTTGGAAATATTTAGAGCATTAAGAATTGACTCATGATTATTTGGCTAATTTATGTGGATATGGTGTAACGATTTGGCCGATTAATGATATATGTACTATTACCGGGCTATTACCAAGCTCATAAAATATTTCGATGAAAAATAAGCTAAGTGGTAAAACTTAGGAAAGTGCATAATTGTGTTGTGGATAGTGATTTTTGGGCGTGCCCGCACCAAGTCCCTCACCCGTGACAAGAAACGAGGACCTGCTGAGCAACAAAGCATCAACACGAAGTTGAGGTATCCACATGTTCAAAATGATCTATCCGAGCAATCTGATTAAAAAAAATCAGATAATTTTTATGTAAAAAATTTGGATATTTCGGATACTCGGATTTTTTGGATCAAATATCCAGAAAAATATGTTTAAAACACAATATATATATATATATATATATATATATATATTAATAAATTTGGAAAATCCGGACCGAATCAGATATTTCGGGTATCCAATCCGAATTTTTGGATTTCTGGATTTTTTGGATCAGAATTTGGCCGAGCCAAATGAATAGCCCTGGTATATAGATACCTGGTGGTTGTGTATCCATAATGTAGGAAGCACAGATACACCTCGAACCTGCCATTTTCCATGTCAGATACCGACAAGACATCGACACACTTTGGATACACATACCCAGGTTGAGACAATTGATTAACTTTAGTCAAGCATCCCATGACTTTGGAGTTAATTATCTCGGTGTAATTGTTCATGCTTTTTAGGTTTTGAATAGTTTATATAATATTGAAATTATGTAGAAATTTATATAATATCATCAAATTTGATATTTATCTCAATATCATATTGAAATTATGTAGAAATTTATATATTATCGTATTTTTTTCACATACCCGTATCCTCAATTTTCCAATGACGTTTTCACGTACTGTTGAACCCCATATAGTGCACTAGTGAGTGTCCCACATCGGAAGATGAGGAGAGGCTAGACTAGCTTATAAGTTTATGAGTTACTCCTCCTATTACCAATTGGTTTTAGGATGGAACCTCCTATGACTTGTAAGTGACCTAACTCTCCTCATCCATATAGGGTTGCCCAAACCCGTTTCTAATATTCAATCAAATTTAACACGTACCCATTTCGTGTCCGTACTCATACCTGTAGCGTGTCACGAAGAGAGAGGTCCCTGACGAAACTGCCATGAAATTGCCTTTACTTTGTAGCAGAGTAAGTTGCAAGCCAAAAAAATAATAAAATAAAACAAAAAGAAGAAAATGTGTTTTTTTTTTTTTTTTGTGAGTGAAATGAAATAAAAAGAGACTAGTAGTTGGAGTGAGAGACTGTGATAGAAAGAATAGAAGATTGGCAGTTAGTTGCTACTCAACTTATAACCTTCACTTACACTCTCTTTTATTATACCTTTCTTCTTCTTCTTTATCATCTTTAATTTACACACTTTCCCTTTTTTTTTTTTTTTTTACTTAGTTTGCAAAAACATGGTTACTGTGAAGAAAAACATGTTGATGATGTTGTTCATGGTGGTGGTGGTGTTCTTGTGTGGAGGGAAATGGGCCCAGGCCCAAGACCAGACCCAGACCCATCATGTGGTGGGAGATGATCGTGGTTGGGAACTTGCTTCGGATGTTGCTACATGGGCTGCTGGTCGGACCTTTGTTGTTGGTGATTTCCTCTGTATGTTTTCTTACACTCTCATCTTCAAATAATTACAGTATATATTAGTTTTTTTTTTTTTTATGTTTAATTGCTGCTTGTTATAGTTCATTGGTGGAGTATATAATATTTTATGTACTATTTTTTGGGTAGAAATGTTACGTACTACTCCCATGTTTTTTAAATTTTTCACAATTTACTAGGGTAATCTTCTAAGTAATATTTTAATAATGTATAAAAGTAAATATTGTCATATGAAGCCTTGTTTATTGTTAATGTCGAATTAGTATAATTTTTAATGTTATACAGTATAATTGTCGATATTTACTATAAAAAATTTAACGTTGCAAAGAGTAAGAACAACACATGTCCACAATTTTGTGAGACCGGAAGGTCCTAGGATTATATATATTAAGTATCATTTTGCGTCATTAGCTTTAAATTAATGGGAGGGGTTTGTGTGAAGAAAAAAAGGGGAGTTTTAATTAGGTGATGCTTTTTTATGGGGTTTGGGATTTACACTATATATGGTGTGTTTTGTATGTTAATAATAAATGAAATGGAAATGATTTTGTTGAGAGTGGAAAAAGATAACAATTTATGTTGTTTTTAATAGTTGTTTGGTTTAAAGGTGCAATGGAAACAAATAAAGGAAAGAAAAGAAATTTGTTTACACAATTTTCACAATAAAATGAAACAAATTGGAGGATGATATTGCCCTTGAAAACACAAGTATCTTATGACATACATTCACCAAACAAGTTAATAGATAAATACTTCAGTTGAATCTGTTTTAAATTTGACAATGTATGTATGTTTTTGTGGAGAATCAAACCAACTCGAAAAGAAAAACCCTATAATGTCATGATAAATTGATCAAGAAATCAGAAAGAATATATAACATGATTTGTATTTTTTTTTTTTTTTTTTTTTTTTTTTTTTTTTTGGGAATGTGTAGTAGTAGTACACAACAAATATATGGAGTAAATCATAAACAACTAAATATTTGGTATCACAATAATATGAAAATTGATATTGACACAACTAAAATTGATATGGGCACAACTTTTGTGAGAGGAGCATATGAAAATGTGCTCTCACAATGAATTGTGCCAATATCAACTTTAGTTGTGCCTTTATCATTTCCCCAATAATATCTATCTGTAATAATCCATACATGGTATGTAGTACCCCACGTCCCCACATTACTTAAGAAAAATTGAAGGTGTGATTTTCATTACTAAGTTCTGTTATGTCCTTTGGTGAAAGAGATGAGAGATTGGCCTCTTCATTAAAGTTGTCCATGACTCCTATGACTAAGGTGGGGACAAATATACTACCATATATCACATGGGTAAATTAGTAAATTACTTACATAAGTAGACAATGCAAAAAATTTCTTGTTTTTTGAGTTGTAACTTACTAAGCATTATTAAAGCCTATTTATGTGGGTAGATTATCTGGTGGGCAGATTAAGCTTTCTTCAATAATATTTCAAAAATCAGGTATATAGCGCTCAAATTAATTAACTAATAACACTTGATATAAAGCTTGTATATCTCCCTCCGTACTTTATTTGTTACGCTTTGACAAATCATCTCATCTCATAAAAAAAAATTAACAAATAAAGTGAAACAGATTGAGTATATGGGTAAACAAGTCATTGATGTATTTGACCTAGGATAGTTTGTCTGTTCATAAATGTTACTTACTTGCTCTGTTATCGAATTCATAAAGAATTCATATTTTTATTAATAATATGACTATATGAAGTAATAAATACCAAAATAGTTTAATCAAAGACTACTTGATTATGAATTGTGTCAAGTTTTTAAATGTGATGAGGAACATTTATAAAGGGAGAAGTATTTGAACCACAAATTTCTTAAGATATTGATTGTTATTTTAATTATATGATAACAAGTATATTATCAACAAATTTTCATTAAACATATTGCGTTTTCTCAATAATATTTGGAGCTGTTATAGTAAGTTGAGTGTATGTTAAGAAAGTGATAGTGGAAAATGGCTTTCCTAATAATAAATATTTTAACATAAAAATATGATACTTTCCTCATCAATTTACTTTTGCTCGCATATAACATAAAAAAGGAAATGGTTATTTTTGCAAGTTGTTTGTAAAAGAGTTTTGGTAGTTGGAATTGAATAGAGAGGGTTGAGTACTTGAGTATGTTGGTGGCCAATAAACAAGGATATGGAACGAACTCAACCAAGTAATAATTAATTAATCACTCCGTTTTTTTTTACTTGTTATAATATTTTGTTTTTTACCTCTTTCAAGATACAACTTTCTTTAAAAAAAATCTTCAACTATACATATAAAAAAGTATTGCAAATAATATTCCGAATTTTGGATCATCCTTTGTGATTATTCCGAACTTTGAATAATCCACAAATATTTCGAAGTTTGCCACTTATCTTTCACCAATGTTCTCGTTCCACCTGTTACCCTTCTAAACCGGTAAAAAAAATTGTGAACCCCTAATTAATTATCATTAATATTAATTAACTTTAACCTAATTACCATTAACACTAATAATATTTATTAACCTTTAAATCATTAACACTAGTTATCATTAAAACAAATAATATTTATTAACCTTTAAAACAATGCGCACAAATCGATGAGGAACAGGAACACAAATCGGGGCTAATCTGATCGTTTTTTTTTTTTTTTTGCAAATTTCAACCTCAAATCGGACCCCATAAGGATTACAAACTTACAATGACCTGTAAAACCTTTAATGGGCTGTTTTTTGACACGTAGATTGATATGCGCAAATCGAGACGTTCCCGCGCGATTTGGCTCTAGAACTCATGATTAATTAATTAATTAGTATAATTTGATTAACAAGTCTCCTAGCTAGAATTGTAAAAATCGTAATTTTGGCCTCAGAAATTGTGCATGTTGTATATGTATAAACAGGGTTTGCCTACTCTAGTGGTAGTGGAATAGACAAAGACAACGTAGTAGAGCTGAATACCAAACACGAATTTGAGTGGTGTGATTTGCGCAACCCTATCAAGATGTTTACCAACGGCATTGATAAAATCACTCTTCAAGAGGAAGGAATCCGCTACTTCGCAAGTTCTAATCCTGACAGTTGCAACAGAGGTTTGAAACTTCCTGTCCAGATCAACCCTAAATCAACGGCTGTCATTCAATCTTCACCATCATCATGGAAAATTGATGGTTTTGCCCAAGAGCCCACTGCTCCATCTGCTTCCACTAAGCTTTGTGGACCCACCACCTTTGTGATATTTTCTGCAGTTATTTTCTGTTTTATTGGTATCTGATTTTCATTATTGTAATTCTTATTCTGCCTCAAAGATTATTTTTGTTTAACTAATTAACCTTGAAAAAAAACATGTACTCATGGTCATCATCATTATTATTATTATTATTATTATTATTATTATTATTATTATTATTATTGTTATTAGAAAAATTTGTTAAAAACTACGGTACTTGAAAAATTAGAGAAAGGCTTAATTTGCTTGGCCCTCATTCATTGATTGTGAATAATATAAATACAAGATGTTAGGATCAATCTAGAATAATCTTAATCTAGTAATAATTCTCCATAAAACTATCCTAACAGCTCCTATATTTAAGGAGAAACTATCTCACAATATTTCCTAGAATATTTGACTTAATCAATATCCTTAACATCCCCCTAAAGTTGGAACTGGTGGAGAAAACATGCCCAACTTGCTTAGTAAGTAATCGAATTGAGGTTTACCAAGGGCCTTCGTAAAAATATCGGTAAGCTGTGTATGTGTCGAAACATATGATGGATCAATGAGGCCTTCAGTAATTGCATCACGAACAAAATTTCAGTCAACTTCAATGTGTTTTGTTCGTTCATGAAAGACGGGGTTCCTGGCAATGTGCAAAGCAGATTGACTATCACAAAACAATTTGATAGCTTTAGGATGATGAACTCCCAGGCTCAAAAGAAGTCCTTTTAACCACTTTAATTCACAAGTAAGGGCTATCATTGATCAATATTATGCCTCTG
Source organism: Salicornia ramosissima (assembly GCA_951394345.1). Lineage (NCBI taxonomy): Eukaryota > Viridiplantae > Streptophyta > Magnoliopsida > Caryophyllales > Amaranthaceae > Salicornia > Salicornia ramosissima. Next base: position 17,981,922 of record OX596233.1, on the reverse strand, counting down.
CGGAGCTACGAGAAACTGTATTTTGCTTCTTTGTCTTCCATGATATGGGTGAATGACCAAGAAAGACTAGCCAACCAGTTTCTCATAAAATCATGCTGCCCAATCTGAATCACACCACCCTTGCAAACTTAAATCACTGTTTGATCTCAATAAAATTCCTTGCCCTGGAGTACCTTAGCTTTTAAATATCGTACGACTCGTACGGCTGCATCCCAGTGCTCGGACCTGGGCTCCTGCATGAACTGGGATAAAACATGAACTGAATAGGCTAGATAAATCAATCTGCCAACCAGACGTCTATAACTCTCTGGATCAGAAAGAAGTTTCCCAGTGGCCAAACCTAGGTGATGATTTTGCTCAATTTTTTACCCAGCAGGTTTAGAGCCTAATAAACCTGCTTCAAAAATTATATCAAGAGCATACTTTCTCTGACAAAGAAATAATCCAGACTTACTGCGTGCAACTTCAATACCTAAAAAATATTTCAAAGATCCAAGATCCTTCATATGAAAACAGTCACTGAGATAGGCTTTAAAAGCCCTTAAAGTAGCGGAATCATTCCTCGAAATAATGAGATCATCAACATAAACCAGAACATTAATTTGCACTGAGCCTTTTGTGTAAGTGAACAAGGAATAATCAGAGTATTATTGGAGAAATCCATACGTTTTCAATGCAGAAACGAGTTTTGTAAACCAACATCTAAGAGCTTGTTTCAATCCTTACAAAAGATTTGCAGAGGCGCCATACCTTGGTCGGATGAGATGATTCAAACCCGAGGGATCGATTTGGATTGCTCACATCGTGAAATTGATGCTTTTAATTGTTGAATGCGAGGACCTTTGACCAATGAAAATCTAGATTTCAGAGTGTCCCAAAGACACTTAGCATCCTTGTATTTGGAAAGACTGCTCTTGACCTCTGGATCAATTGTGTTCATGAGCCAAGAGATCAACATAATATGTAAGGTGTTCCAATCATCTTGAGTACAAGGTGAAACGGGGGAGGTGATCGTCCCGTTTAAAAAACCAAATTTTCTCCTTGCTTCTAGAGCCGTTTGAATATCACAAGCCCATTCGTCATAATTTTCACCCCTTAAACGAGCTGGAGTGATGAAATCACCTGGTCGATCATGTGGACCTAGGTAAAATGGAGGTGTAATATCAATGCGAGGAGGCGGTGGTGGTGATGGTTCTTGATCACCAGCCATGGAAAACTACTGGAGGTTTTAATGATTTGGTTTTTTTTTTTAGATTTCCTGAGCGACTGATACCATGATAAATTAGAGAAAGGCTTAATTTGCTTGGCCCTCTCATTCATTGATTGTGAATAATATAATTAAATACAAGATGTTATAATCAATCTAGAATAATTCTCCATAACAAACTATCCTAACAGCTCCTTTAATTTAGTAATTCTCCATAAAAATATCCTAACAGCTCCTATAATTGAGGAGAAACTATCTCACAATATTTCCTAGAATATTTGACTTAATCAATATCCTTAACACTATTTTCTCTGTCCCTTAAAGTTTGCTACATTTGTTTTTCCACGCCTTCCAAATACAACTTTAAATGAATATATCTTTAGATGTATATAATAAAAAGTTATAAAATTTCATATTAAAAAACTACACATTGAGCCGAATCAAACGAGATCCCACTTGACTATAAAACAAGTTTTTTTTTTTTTTACAAAAATCACCTTTAATTTTTTTTTTTTAAGAAGCAACCTTTTTATTAAAAAATTTGTAAAAAACCATCTTCGGCCAACTTTCGGCGTTTAAATCGAACCCCCTCCACCATTTTGGCGAACCCACTTTGTACCTTCCCAAACTATCTCCGTCCCTTTTCCTCCCCTGAACCACCACCTTGAAAAGAACCCAAAATCGAAACCCAAAATTTAGCCAAAGGTGATCCTTGCAAACTAACATGTCATATAAGACAACCAAGAAAATCCAATGAAGTTTGTTGTGTAATGAAAGTAAAAAGGGAGGGAAAGTAAATAAAATAACCTAGAAAAATAAATGCAAGCAAATGTTGTATCATTAGTGAAGAATCTAAAGGTTGAATTGTACTTTACTAAAAGTTGAAAGGTTGATTATTTAAAACAAATAATCATTTTGATTATATGCCCTGTAATCCAACTCGACCTGACAACAAAGCCCCTGAACCCAAAATTGACCCTACCATACCCAACCCAAACAACCCAATTACCCCTCTACTTATAAGGCTAATTTTTTATTTATTTTTTGTTATTGTTTTTCATTATCTTGAAATAAAAAGTGATACAAACTATAAACATCCATTTTTAAAAAAAGTTAAAAAAATTCAAACTTACAACAAAATTAACTTTAAAATATTTCCTCCAGCTTTTTTTAATTGCTATATTTTCCTTATATATATGGATATCTCAATATACTTGGTACACTTTTCATACAACCTATTTTTCTATCATTAAATATCATATAGCTAGTTTACCCTGGTTTTTGCTATCTCAATAAATATCTCTGCTTTGGTTCAAAAAAAAAATCTCTATTTTATACTCCCTATGTCTCTATTTAACTATTCCACAAGAGTTGGGGTTCATTTTTAAGGTGGGTCCCAAATTTGTCTTTTAGTTAGGAATTGTTGTTGGGTGGAGTAAAAAAGATTAAAGTAGGTAAAAATATAGAGTATTAAATATTAAAGTAAGGGTATATACTTAAAATTATGTGTAGGTCACACTACTAAAAAAGGAAATGGAGCACTTAAATGATGACAGAAGAAAAAGGAAAGTGAAACCGTTAAATAGGGACGGAGGGAGTAATTATTCTAACACTTTCCTAAATAGTTTACCCTGGTTTTTGCTATCTCACTAATTATGACTTTCTAATATTATTATAGCTAATTTACCATGGTTTTTGCTATCTCAATAATTATCTATGTTTTATCATATAGCTAGTTTACCCTAGTTTTTGCTATCTCAATAAACTTGCTTTTTTACATGTTTTAATATCATATAGCTGCTAGTTGTACTCTGTTTTATCAGCTAAAAAAGACAGAAAGAGTAATATGTACCAACTTCTATAAAACAAGCATTTATTTCAAATTTTTATGAAACTACCTTCTAATAAAGTGCCAGTGCCAGTGCCAGTTAAATTTGGGATATTCTGAATTACACTTTCACAGGTTAACAACTATTCTTGGATTCTTTATTCATGGCCAAAAAAATGGCATAACTAAATACATTGAACACTTTCCATGGTCAGGAAAAGAGTACAAGTTGCCCTCTTAAATGAGACCGTATACAGCACCTCAGTTACCCTTCACCTCAGATCATCTTCTGCAAATTCATTTAACTGAGCTCTTTAAACTTATATATATTGAGAAATGCAAACAAATACACCTTGAGGTAGCAACAGCATGTACATGACATTCCACACGGTAGCTTGTATATGATGCTCCACACATTTATAAGAAAGCGACTAATTTTACTCGGGGCATATGAAGAATTCTACAACTTTACAAGATTATTGCCTAAATTTAACAAAATGAAATTGATCTGAAACTGATAGCAAGTCCCATGAAACCAAAACCTCATTCGCAGAGGAAACGAGGAATTCTGTTGTTTTCTGCCAAATTGAAAATCATGATTAACAGATTCATTTGGTCCTTAGCACGACAAAACTCTTGCTACCGCTCTTCTGTATCTTAGAGATCCTCTTCAAAATGTCAGCAAAAGCTTTCTTGTCCTGCGGAGAAAAGTTGACAGATAAGCATGCAAACCAATTGTGCAGTAGAAACAAAAAGTATAGTACCCCAATTTCTTAAAGTTAGAATATAGTTTTGTTTACACAAAGAAAAATTGAGGTATAAAGGTTGCATTAATATAGCATAATCAAAAGATTGTGTTATTTAAAAAAAATGCAAAAAGGTTACTATTTTTTAAAGAAAAACACAAAGGGTTGTATTATTAGAATCATTTTTCTATAGTACAATTTTGGGACTTTAAACATTAAAAAAAAATAATAAATTCAATGATGACATCATATAAACATTCTAGGATAAGGAACATTACAAAACACACCGACTCCATAACATATCTCCAAGAAATTCCAATCCTTGGACTCAATGATGACATCATATAACAAACATAGACATTATCTTTTAAGATATCAATAAGTCCGTCTTGAGTCTTGATTTAAAATAATAAAAGTAAACATAATAAGTACCTCTGGTGTCTTGAGTCTTGCTTTAAAATTGGCCACAAGATCAGAAGTGGTAACCGGCGCTCGTTGCAACAATACAGCTCTAATTTCCTCTTCTGAGACAGGGCCCTGAGCAGGTGTATCTTGAGCAGGTGCATCTTGAGCAGGTGTACCAGCCTTTGTAGATGATGTGGAAGATTTTGAGTTCCCAACATTTTTTGATGCATTTTCTTTTGTGGTCGATTTCAGATCCTACTCTCAAACAGATTAATTTAGTCAGAAAGTTCCTACCACAATACAACAAAGGCAAAGCATGTGCTTAGAAAATGGCTTACATTCTCAGTCTTGATCTTCTTTTGAGGAGCCACATTAGCAGATTTTGTATCGTCTCCATTTTTCCTCTTTCCTTTTGCTGATTTTGAGGCAGGAGTACCCCGAGCTGATCCTGCAGGAGTTGGTTTTGCAGGGCTATCATCTGCTGATTCTTCTTTAGGGTCCTTCATCTTGGGGGCTAAAACAGGAGAAGGACGATCTTCCTCATCCTAGAATGTATATTAGTTGGATTGTATAACATGAAAATCGCACATACAAGAAATGTCCAACTGATACTGTTAATACTAATAAAATAAAGGTGCAGCGCTATACTTACTTCATCATCATCCTCTTCTTCCTCTTTCTTTTTTTTGGCCGAACTTTCATCCTCTTCATCCCCACCAGAGTCATTGAGCCCATTGGCCCGTCCAAGCAACTTTTTCAGCTCTTTTCCTGATTTGCTCAGCCCTCCCTCTTCCCCATTAGCTTCTTCTTCATCTTCGTCATCATCCTAAAAATAAATAAATAAATAAAATCCATCCTTCAAATCTGAAAATTTACACATATGCAAATCCACAAATTTCATAACTTCAAACCTAGGCTATACTCTAACATCCTTGTGAAAGATCTGAAAAACATTTGTACATAATCTCTGATATATTTCTTTAGATGACTTCTTCAGAGCCATACTCAGCCAGCCCCTTAAACTGCTTTATCTTCTCACTAAAGATGTATTCAATAATGGAGGGAAGGAAGGGAACATAAATTTGGCACTCATATAACAAAGAATAATGAAATGTGAATGAAAAAGATGTTAAAGGGGATTATGGTGGTTATAATTTATAGTGGGAAAAAATAAGTGGAAAAAATATTACCCTCACAAAGGGATCATAATTCATAGTTACCCACCACCACCCAAGAAAAAACAAGGGTAAATTTTCCCTCCCTCCTAGCTTCACCCTGTCAAAAACGCATTGTTTTTGCAATGTTACCATATCTACATTTTTCATTGCAACCAGCTAAAAGCATCTTCAAATTATCTAGCTTAGCTTTTACTACCCCTCGATACATTACCCTTACCCCATTCTAAATATGCCCTAACCAGCAACAACTAGACCGCTGAATCAACAAGCAATTATAGAATGACAGTAAACTTCCAAACTGCCAAATTTTTATAATTTCAACCACAGCAATACAAAAAATTCCAAATAAAAACAACATACGAGTATATCACTATTACAAAGAAAATATAGAACCAATATTAGATTTCAAATCTAAAACATTCCGAATGCCCTTCCCAGTAAAACTTAAAGGCATAAACAAAGAAGGCAGGGGGCTACAATGAAAATAGAATATCTGCAATACTACCAGTCTAGTGATTAGAAATATTCTACTCAAATGCGTAAAACAAATGAAATCAAATCAAGATCACAGCTTGAAATAGTTCATTGAATACAAACCTGCTTAATCTCTGGAGGTGCAGGAAGTTCAGGAGCCAGGTCTTCTCGCTCCTCAGGATCATTACCAACAGCCTCATCATCATCAGTGAAAATTTCCTCATGCTCCCAGTCATCACCTAGATGATTCAAGCAATCAGAATTCAGAAAAACGATCTTCTTTACTGTTGAATTTCACTTCTCCCCCAGCATAGATCTTTTTGACAGGAAAGCTTCACGTCATTGAGAAAAGTGGAGGAACATCCCCCCAACTCACTAATTTACTATGAACTATTGACACTTTATTTTAAGGTATTGTTTGGTTTCCTTTATTTCCCATGGGCAATCAAAATTCCCATGAAATGCAAATTCCTACAAAACATAGGAATTATCTTACCAAGTCCCCCCTTGGTAATAGATAATTCCCATGATTTCCAACTTCCCTTATGCACACCAAACAACTTTTGGTAAATCATGGGAAATGCAATGTGGGAATTAAATTCCAATGAATTACAAATTACTATGGGAATTTATTTTCCCATATCAACCAAACAATGCCTAAGTACCATAACTTCATTATACATTTATACAATTTCATTAATATCATTCAAAAATATCATTTTTCTGACTCGGTAATCAAAACATGACACTCCGCAATACATTCCATTTCATATACTATTCACTTTATAGATTTTGAAGAATTAACAGCTTTTGTGCTGTAGTGCACAGCACTTGCCACACTATATTATGTTATATTTCCGCTTTAGCTGTCAAATTCTATCATAGTTTCCAATTTGATTCACTAACATTGTTTATTATTCACAACTCACACTTAATTACTATTGCTCTTCAAAACACTACTGCTGATGAGATAGAAGATAAAAGAAACTAGAAGCTCAGTACATTTCAGCATTTCACCACAGTATTACAGGGCTTCTAAAGTCAGTTCTGAAGTATGACCCCCTCCCCCAAAGTCCAAACAGATGAGTAAGCAAAGCTATAACACATGAACAGTTCAGGTAGATGTTGATCAGTCGTTTGCCCAGATTAGTCTAATACATGAACAAAAAAGCTGATTCATTTTCGTAAGAAAACCAAGAACACAAACAAGTACCCAAAAATATTAAAACCATGGCACAAAGGACGATAATGAAGAAACACAAACATAGAATTGTAAGATTGAATCAATGAAAAATTACTCAAATCTTCTATCCTCACCTTTCTCAATGTTGTCATCTTCATCATCAAAATCACCTCCACCTGGGCCTTCATCGTCGTCGTCATCATCGCCAGCTCCCTTGCTACGTCCATGTTTTTCTTCTGCATCATCCTCAGCTTTTTCAGATGAGGCATTACCCTCATTTTCTGCAGTTGATTTCTTCCGCCCTTTCCCTCCACCAGTAGTAGGAACATCTTTCACAAGATTTGCATCAAAGGTGGGGAATGCAGCAGCGCCATTGCTAGCTGCTTTCATCATCCATCTTTCATAACCATCGACAAACTTTCTCCTATTTTTCATCTTCTCCTCAGCCTCTTCCAATGTAAGTTGTTTATATTGTGCAACCTTATTGAAGTTGTACCTGAGATAGCCAGCCTTAATCAATATTTCTATTGCTTAGTTTTCTTCTTATTTGTTTAGCTAATGGCAACTCTTATGTTTATGAATGACTGCAGAAAGAGAAGAGGGGGGGTTGAAAAAATGCAAAAAATCCGTCAAACATACCACGAACCAGCTGGTATTGCAACAAACTCTTTTGCCTGCATCATTAGTAGATAATATGTAGCTGATTGTGCACCTTCCAGCTGACCTTGGTACTGGGATTGACCAGTTTCATCTTCCAACATCCAAGGCTTATTCTTGTACTTCTCCTATTGAAGATTATACATCAATGTTACTATAATTCAGATAAGCACCAAGAAACGTCAGTAACTTGCCCAACATGACTGCAGCTACCTATAAACACAAGACGAGTGCAATATGACTACTCATTCTAAAGAAAACAAGTTATACCACCAAAAGTCCAAAATCATTCCCTTTGTTGCGTTGTAATAGTAGAAAGTAAAGAGATAGACACTAAAATAGAAACCTTATAATATAGAGCTACAGGATCTCAAATCCCTTGAAAAATAGAACAAAAGAGCAATATGCTATTCAAAGTTAAATGAGTTAGATCTTTAAAAATTCACAAGAATAGTTCTGTAATAAAAAGCTGCACAATGTTCAAAACTTGTCAATCATCACATTCTGTCTTATTGACAATAAAATAGCAACAAGTCCAGCTAATTACCAAAATGCTAACAAGCACCTATTCAGAATTTATACTGACTGGGGTATCCAGTACAGGACTTTATACAAGAACATACTTATGTTGAGATTAATAACAGCATAGCAGCTACAAAGAGTATATCTCAAACTTAATGCTGACATCTGGCATCTCTTACTTTCTTTGTCCAAAGAAATTTGAATAAGTTTGACTAGGAAGGTCAAATTTTTCTATAGTATGGATTTATGACACACAAAATATATTTTCATTAAGAGATACTCCACATCATAACCATATTCACAACACAAAATCTTGAAAATCATAATAAATCAAAAAATCTAAACACTTTGAGAGAGGGTTTATTATTAAAAATAACAGCATTGAACAACATTGCAGTCACAACTCTTTTAGCCTATTTGTGGATATTTCCACCTAAACTTTATTTGATGAAAATATTTCAGGAAAGTTTTGAACTCCCTTAGTGCCCAAATTTTTACCCCATTAGGGGATGGCACACAAACCAAGGAAAGAAAAAAGTAGAAAGAAATACATAAAGGAGTTAGTAATTCCCAACCATTCATTAAAAAAAAGTAGGGAAATAATTACTCCATTTTTTTAGATGTAACGTTGACTATCCACACTTGCTAAGGCACAACTTCGACCAACAATATCTTTAATTGTATACTATAAAAATTATATAAAATATATATTTGGATAGTATGTATCGAGACGAATCCAACAAGATTTCACTTGCCTATATTTTACCTTATGTATAAATAGCAATTAGCCGTCAAAGTGTATTGGATGAATAGTGCCCAAAGTCAATACGTTACATCTAAAAAAACGGAGACACGGAGTACTCGTGTAAGAGAATTGAAAGTATTCATGGAGGTTTTGATGTTAGGGACATAAATGGGCCGGGAAAGGACATCCTTGAACTTTGCGCTTGCATATGATTTGTGCATAATGAAAACCAGGTTTAGGAAAACATTCTCTCACCAACTAACATATAAAGGTGGGGTCCAAGCAACTCAAATCGATTTCTTCCCAGTAAGGAAGGATTGGAGAAAGAGTTATGTTCATTGTAAAGTAATACTTGGTGAGAGTACGACAACGCAACACAGATTGGTGGTGCTTAATAGTATATTGAAGAGTGATAAAATAGGAATTTGTGGCTAAACTGAGTAATATGGACATTTCGTTTGAGAAAATAAATTTGAATATAGAATTAAACTGGACAAAAATGGAGCATAGCATAAAGGAGGTAGCAAAGGAGGTCCTTGGAGAGTCAAAAGGAATAAGCTGCCACCAAGGATATATCTTGGTGGAACGGGGAAGTAAAACAAGCAATAAAGTGTATTATATATTTATATTCAATGCCATCAAAGGTTAGGAAAGTTTCTTAGTGAGTAGAACTATGAGAAATGTAAAGAAGCTCAAAGAGAGGCAAAAAAAAGGACGTACAAGATGCAAGAGCAAAAGTAAATAAGGATCTTTATGCAAGATTAGACTCAAAACAGGGGAAAAGGACATTTATAGAATTGCTCGTATAAGGGACAGAAGGATCCAAGGGATATTAGAGACAATTAAGTGTGTGAAGGATGCTAACCAAAACTTTTAGTTGAAGATAAGGAGATAAATGAATGATGCAAAGTAAATTTTGATAACCTATTCAATGAAAATCGAGGGCAAATTATTGAAGATTTGAAGATGTGCATATTAGGCATGAAGTGGTCAATCGATATTTTATGCGGGGAATTCAGAAGAGAGAAGCCAAAAAGGCATTAAAAAAGATGGGATCGAAGAAAGCGATTACACTAGATGAAGTGCATATTGAGTAGGGATGGCAATGGGGCGGGGCGGATGTTTCCCTCCCCAACCCCACCTAATATTTAAAACCCCGTCGGGCCATCCCCATCCCTAATGCAGCAGGCCACGGCGGGTTTGGAGTTCATCCTCATCCCCGACCTAGCAGGGATCAATGTAAAACCATCCCATTAAGGTATCTATATCCAACTAATCTCCACCTTCCTTGCAGCATGACTTAGTTAATATCCATCTTATACCTACCTCAAAAAAAATATGAAATAAATATTACATATTTTAAATGAAATCTAATACATTTTTGTAGATTTATGATACAAAATATAAAATACTGAACATAAAATTCTTTAAGTTAAAATACTTAACACTATTATGTTTAAATATATAAGTTTATTAATAAGAAGCGGGAATGGACGAGTATGATTACCATCCCCATAAACACCCCACCACCCGTCGGCAGGCTTCCTACTTAAACCAAACCACTGACATACCTGCTATTACGATCTAGAGGTGCTTGGGTGAAAGGGGAATAGAGTGGTTGGCAACTTTATTGAATAAGATTTGGAGAATTACTACAATTGCCTTATAGGTGGAGAAAAAGTACCATAATTATGGCGCATAAAGATAAAGGAGATGTACAAGATTGCACTAAATATCGAGGTATTAAAATAATGAAGGGAAATTATCATTGGTAACCTTGTATTTTTAAAATTTATCAATGGTGATCCTATGTTTTTAAAAATTTCAAAAATATCCCCGTATTATACAAGAAATTGAAACCATGACATTAATGAGGCTTAACCGTTGGTTTGGGACGTTAATTTTACGTTTTATAGGGTGGGTTTAAGTAGTTTTGCATGATCAGATTTTGTGCCAAGAAAATTGGTCACATGAAGTTTTGGAGGCATTTTCGAAAATAGAATTTTGGTATCTTCCTTTAATGTTGAGGCACTTATGATATTCTTTTGCCAATGTTGACATCAAATTTGATCCATAGAGGTGAGAATGCCCCTCAAAACTTTGATCAAGCAATTTCCTTGCCAAAAAAAAACAGAAGTACCCAAAATTACGTAAACCCAACCTATGAAACATAAAATTAACGTCCCAAACTAACTCTTGAACCTTATTAATGTCACAGTTTCAAGTTGTTGTATAATATAAAGTTTTTTTGAAATTTTTATAAAAACATAGGGTCGCCATTGATAAATTAAAAAAAAAAAAACATGAGGTTACCAATGATAATTTCCCAATAGTTGGTCGTACTATGAAGCTTTGGGAACGAGTAATTGAATCCAAGGCTCGGGAGGGTAATGATTTTGGAGAATCAATTTAGCTTTATGCCAGAGAGGTCAACAATGGAGGCAATCCACCTCATGAGGTAGCTCGTGGAAAAAGGAAAATTATAGGGCACATGGATTTCATTGATCTAGAACAGGTGTGTGATAAACTATAAAAGATAACACTTTGGTGGGCTTTAAAAAGGAAAGGTATTTTAAAAAAAAAAAAATACATTGACACCATTGAGGACATGTATGAAGATGCTAGCACAAGCGTACGGACCAATGTGGGGAAAATAAAAAAATTTGCTTTCACAATTGCAGTACATCAAGCTTCCGCCCTTAGTCCTTTTCTTTTTGCAATAGTTATGAAAAAATTGACAAGTCAATTAGACAAGTCAAATCCAGGGTGATATACCATGCTACATAATGTTTGCAGATGATCTAGTACAAATTGATGAAACAAAAGAAGGCGCGGAAAATAAGGTGGAATTATGGGGGCAAACATTGGAATCTTTGAGGTTTCAAATTAGCAGAGGTAAAACAGAGTATTTGGAGTACATCTTTAGCGGGACAAGAGGAATCGGTTTGGATGGGAGAATTATTCTTGGTTCTGAATTTTTCTGATATCAATGATGTATTCTCCAAAAAAGATGGTGAATTGGAGGGAGATGTTGCTCATATGATTAGATCGGGTTGTGTGAAGTGAAATGGAACTTCTAGGTTTCTATGTGACCGTGGTATGACACATAATAAAGTGGAAAGTTTATCGAACAATTGTTAGGCCATGGTACAAAATGCTAGGCTTTAAAGTATGTCATGTTCATAAAATGAATGTGATAGAAAAGTGTATGCTACGTTGGATGTGTGGCCATATCAGGATACAAAAGATGATGGAATAAGGAATGAGGTTATCACACAAAAAAAAAATTAGGGTTACTTCCATAGAGGACAAACTGAGAGAGAATTAACTAAGATAGTTTGGTCATGTAAAAAGAAGAGTATAATGCATTCAATAAGGAGGCTAAAAGAGTGGAAAAGAAGAGACAAGGTGAGAGGTAGAGGAAGACTTAAGCAAACATGAAGGAGGGTGGTAGAAAATGACATGAGGATGTTGCATAGCCGGAGGGTTTAAAAAAGGCCACAAAAATTTGTATTCAAGCACCGCTCACATGGAGATATACAATGGTTATGCAGCTAAATTAAAAAACATAAAGAAATAAGGGCAAGAGAGAGGGATGAATGTATGGGACATGAAAACAAGGCAAATGGGGATATGAATTCTATTACTAGAGAACTAGGGGTTTAGAGACAAAACTAAAACTCTTTTTTTTTCAAATCGGGTAGAGGTGGAAAAAGGTTGACACGACCCACTAACATGATACGACCAGCTAAGCTAAGTACATAAGTTGACACGACATGTTCAATAAACGTGTCGCGGTGTAGGGTTAGGGTTCCCGTTTAAATAAACGGATCCACACAACACAACACGTCAACACGATTACATATAGTTGTCAGCTTAATATACAAAAACGCACATGACCTTCCAACCCGACACGAAATCAACCCATAATTGATGGTTTAGGTCAAGGGGATTGACCTGTATAAATAAACGGATCAACACAACCCATTTATTAGGTTTCATGGTATTCAACCCATATATGTAAACGGTTTGACATGAAACCAACCCAACCCAATTCCCCCCTAATCACCCCTAACTAAAAAATGTGAAAGTTACCCCCTTACCTTATATTGGAGCATAACCCCATCACTTTTCTAATGCGTGGATATAGATCCTATAGCCAATTAGGGTATTAAATAATACATTAATGCAAACATATTTTACTAAAGGTTTATTATTATTATTATTATTATTATTATTATTATTACTTCCTCCGTTTCGAAATAAACGCAACAATTTTAATCTTTCTATTTAAGTCTTTTCTTCCTATCTCTCACATCATCACATACCCCATTTCTCTCTCTATCCATTTTGCTGTCACAACAAAAAATAGATTAGGAGTCCGTGCCATCCAATTTGTTGCGTTTTTTTTAAACGGAGGAAGTATTATTATTATTATTATAGATACAATTGCTCCATACATTTTTCAACTGAACTATGTTGCGTTCACAAACTCACCAGTTCTCTTTATATAACCCAGCAACATCAATGAAAACATATTATTCCCTCTATCCCAAATTTACTTGCTACAATTTTCTTATTTGGATGTCCCAAAATACTTGCTACATTTCCTTTTATAGTCTATGGACCCCACACATATTTTACATTTTTACCTTTTTTGTCATTTTTATCCTCTTTAAGCCAATCTTTTTCTTCCACTTACCCTTACCAGTTGTGGGCCCACATGAAAATTGGTTTGCATAAAATTTGTTCCAAAATGGAATCTAGCAAGTAAAATGGGACGGAGGGAGTACATAACATGCAACTGATGCAAGAAAATGGTGGCATTAATTTCACTCTAGTTGTACCCTTCCATCTCTAATCTATCCATCCATCATCAACTAACCAACAAAAACTGGATCACTTACAGCATCAATTCCGGTAACTAGAAATCACAAACAAAAAATTGAAGGATTACCCTAAAAGTGTCTGGAATTTGGCGACCTTGAAAACCTTCTTTCTGCAAAGTCCATTTATTCTCCGCACTCTTCTTCTTAGAAAAGTTCGGCAATCCCGTAGGAAACCTCCCTATGAAGTAATTCTTATCATTGCTTGAATTCGACCTCACATTATACTCCTAAAAAAGTTAACACCACAACAAAAAATACAATCAGAAACAAAATTGATCAACACAATAGAATCAAGGAAAAATCAAGTACAGAAATGGAGAAAGAATAGAAGAAAATGCGAACACGAATCAAACGAGTGAGGGGAGTGCCGCATTCGTAGCAATTGCCACGATTTTCCGCCATTGTTTTACCGCAGCTGGAGCAAAGCGTCATATGCTTGCAATTGCTTCCATAAAGATCATTTGTTGATCCACACCCACCGCATTGGGGCTTCAGAACTAAATCAAAAGACATCTTAGAAGTGATGATAGAGCTATAATTCTGGAAATTGGAACAGAATTTCTCAGAATTTGGGATCAGAAGTTATAAAATTAGGGCTTATATGTTTGGCATGGACACGGAACTAGGTATTATCTAATTTTTCGTTAGTCGGAATGTACGGAAAGATGTTGAAAGATTTGTGCTCTATAATCCTATTATCAAACTTATGAAGATTCAAGAAATCAAGAGCATTACTCCTGGGCTGATGGCTACATACTTTTAGCCACGAGTAGGGTGTTTATCGGGTGAGTCGATCTTGAGTTGGGGTTATTTGACTCGTGTTCGTTAAGTTTCGAATCGAACTTGAGTTGATAACGAGTTACTCGTTTAATGTTTTGTCCCTACAAAATTTCAATTTTTTTAAAAAAAATTAATGATTATATTCTTTTTTGTTTAGGTGAATTTTTTATTCTTAAAGTGTATTAATTTATTATAGGAAAAATTGTCAAAAATAAGTTAACTTTTAGCCGATCTTTCACAATTAAGCTAATCTTTTGAAAATCCATAATTAAGCTAAACTTTTTATCATTTAAGTCAAAAATAGGTTAAATGATTATTTAAGCTATTATTTAACCTATTTTTGGCTTAAATGATAACAAGGTTAGCTTAATTCTGGATTATCAAAAGGTTAGCTTAATTTTGGATTTTCAAAAGGCTGGCTTATTCTTGGCAATTTTTTCCTTTATTATATTAAATGCCAAACAAATTTTTATTCATTTATTATATTAAATTATTTTCAATGATTTGACATAGAAAACTATTGATTAATCTGTAAAATTATCGAGTTTCGAGCTAATTCTAGTGAGCACGAGCCAAATCGAGTTGAGCTTTGACCGATTCGAGCTAGAGTAGCTCGCGAGCTGCTCAGCTCGATTAGCACCCCTAGCCACGAGTGTGAGGATTCTCTTCATCTTGGCACCTTGTAGCTTGGGTTAATTGAAACTAGGTTTTGAAAATTTTGTATTATTGTTGACAATGTACAAAATATTCTTTTAGTTATTGAATTTTGTCCAAACTAATTTTTTTTGGATTTGAACCGAATTTTTTAATGCATGTCGGTAATGCAATACAGATAAGTAGATTATATATGGATTCGTAAAACAATTATTGTTATTGACTTATTTTGTATTGATTGAATGTTTATTTTAGGCA
Organism: Salicornia ramosissima; assembly: GCA_951394345.1. Taxonomy (NCBI): domain Eukaryota; kingdom Viridiplantae; phylum Streptophyta; class Magnoliopsida; order Caryophyllales; family Amaranthaceae; genus Salicornia; species Salicornia ramosissima. Next base: position 17,966,396 of record OX596233.1, on the reverse strand, counting down.
AAGATTTTGTGTAGATTTATTTTGGTTTGTTACCTAGTTTTGTAATACAACCTCTGTTCCTATATGTTTGTTGCATAAGGAATATTGTCACTATTCATTGTGTAATTCTGACTCTCTCTAATTTTATACATATAAGAATAAATATAGTCACGTGGGATCTCGTTTGATTCGGCTCAATGTGTACTTTTTAAATATATAATCTTTATAATTTTTTTATTATATATATCTACAGATATATTCATTTAACGTTATGTTTTGGGAAGCATGAAAAAATAAATGTAGCAAACTTAAAGACAAGAAGTATAGGTTTTTTTTGTTACTAGTTGTCCACGGCGCGTGATGCGCACCGTGTCCAACATTTTGCTGTCCAACACTTCTTCGGTTATGGTTTAATGCATTGGATTGTTCTTTTAATATCATTTTTGCAGCTTATCATGGTTGTTATTCTTATTTAATCAAACAGCTAGTTTATTAGTTAGAATTAGTTATATTCAGTTGAAAATAGTTTCATCATTAGTCTAAACATTTCTTTTGTTACTTTCTTTCTTAAAATAAATGATATTTATAACTCTATCTTCAAATAGTGGTATCTTATAGCTCCAATCAAGGAGGCTAATATAGCAAAAGTTGAATATTGAGTATTTCGCAGAGACAACATATGCATATGCCATGTTAATCTTAAACATGATTAAGAGACATATTCATATAGCCAAAGTAGTACATAGATAATGGTTTAATTCTTGCCTAAACTGCAAGTAAAAGCCATAGAGTAGAAATGTGATAGCTCCAAATAAAGAGTTTAATATTACAGTAACTACTAATATAATTAACAAACAAGCATACTAAACACATAATAAAAATCCTTCAAAGTAGACATTAACCACAAATCCGCATACAATACCCATCAACACATAAATTGGGTAGTAAGTACCAGGACAGACAGAGGAAAATTTGTGTTGATGTTGTGTAATGGCAGTCTAGGCTTCATTGTCAGAATGTAAGTATTCTGCATCTGCCGGAGTGTAACTGTAACGACCCTGATTTTATTGGTATTTCTGCCATATGATTATGTGTATTTATGTGTTGCTATGTATAGTTCAAATTTATTTTTGAACTATTTATTTTATTTTATGTGAATAATTTCGATTTAATTTGAATTATTTTATTTTGATTAGTTATTATTTATTTTAATTATTATTTAATTAATTAGAATTTTTATTATTTAATTTTCTAATTAATTATTTAATTTTTTTGGGCTAATCGAATTAAGCATGATTAATCATGCGATTTTTGTAAATTAGCCCAATTGATCACGAAAGCCCAAATTTGGCCCATTTCCTTGCTTGGCCGGTTGGCCCTTGTATTTGGTGGCAAATTTTGCCACTTGCCTCATGTTCACACCTTAACTAACCTCTATATATAGGAGGGTTAGTGAGGCTTAATGATCCTTTTGCTCATTTGCCATTTAATCACCCTTGCCATCAAAAGTTTAAGACACAAACTCCCTCCATTTGCTCCCATTCCACACGCCATTTTTGGCTCTTCCAAGTTGAACATTTGTTCATCATCTTTTCAATACCCAAACTTAAAGATTCAACTTCCATTGATCTTTAAGTATCAAAACCCAATCTAAACCACCTAATTTGCATTCAAGATCACTAGTTCGGGGATTGGTTTGGGGTTGTTCGATTGGGGTTCGTGTGTGCCGTGTGGATCACGTGAAGCCGTGAGGTGGCCGTGAAGGTGGATCGTGCTCGTGGTGGTGCAGCCGTGCAGACGGGCCGTGCAAGTGGTGGTGTTGTGTGGTGTCGTGCTGGGCAGCCGTGTGTGCAAGGTGGTGCCGTGTGGAAACCGTGCGTGTGGTTGTCGTGTTGCTTGGCCGTGTGTATTAGTGTTCCAGGCAGCAAGTTTGTGTTGATTTTGTGTGTTAATCTTCAATAAGGTAACATGTTTTCTCAACTTAATTGGTGTACTAGGATTCATAGTATGAATTAAATGTATAAGAGTAGTTTATGTTGAAGTTTGATCATGTTTTTATGTATGGATGTAAATCTGATTTTGATGTGGTTTAATGATGATTTGATGATTGAATATGTTAATTTTATGTTTGATTATGTTGGTATTAAGTTCATGTTAATCATGTTCAAGTTTGATGAATTTTGGATACTAGAAAGTGATGATTTCATGTGTTGAATTGTTGGATGTATGCGTGTAGTTTGAGCAATTATGGATGAGTTCTTGGTTGAAGATCTCTTGATTAAGTTCTTGATTGAAGTTCTTGAATCTTGGATGAGTTCTTTATGAATCTTGGTTGAGTTCTTTGAGTTCTTGATGAGTCTTGATAAATTCTTGATTAAGTCTTTTAAGTAAAGAAAGTTAAAGAAAGAGTTAAAGAAAACGTTAAGATGTTGTAAGATGTTTGATTTACGCGTTATTTTCTTAAGTCAAGGCGTAAGATGCAACTTAAGAAGTAACTAAGTGAGTAAACTTCGGATTAAAGTTAAAGAATGTAAGATTAGCTTGATTTCGTAGCTAGACGCCTGAAACTTAGAGTAAGATTCTATGTTTTTGGGTTAAGACGTTGCCCCTATCCTGACCGCGGTATTGGGATAGTGATTACCACTATGTCGTCTTTGACATGGATTTCCAGTAAGATTGGTTTCATGGGGTTGGGAGTAAGATTCTCAATCCTGGCATAGTTGGAAAGTTCGATCGCGTAAGAGGCGTTCGTACGAGCGTAGTCCGGTCTAGTTTATGAATGATTGCGCCAAAGATAAGTTTGGATAAGTTAGATGAGTCGAGTCTGTATATTGGTACGATTTTCGCATGATTTGATGTTTGATTTGGATATTTTGATTTATGATATGTTCTTGTGTATTCCCGTTAGGGTGAGTTAGTTATGTTACTCGCCACTGACGGTGGACTGTTGTTTACTTTTCAGGTAATTCTGATGATGAGGTTCTTGCTTAGCTTTGGGTTGGGCGAGCGCCGATTTTATGATTTAGTTGTATTTTCGTTGTTTTACGGTTTTGGATAGTTTTGGACTATAGTAGTGTTAATTGTATACATTTGATTTAAACTCTGACATGTGGTTGGAGTTACTTTTATTAGTATTGATAGTTTGACTTTTGGTTTAGTTATGTACAAACTTGTGGGTATTTGTACGTTTTGGATTAGTAATATAATACTTTGAGGTATTGTTTTAATTTTTAAGTATTTGAGTTGTTAGTTCTGACTATTCGACTCGTCGGTTTCTTCCACGCCGATTTAAGCGAGTCGGGTCGTCACAGTAACCCCCAGCGCTCTTGGGAGTTTTGGGTTCTGCTTCAACAATCTCCTCTTTAATTTTAACTGGTGGTGCCGCTTCAACTGCGCGAACAACCCATTTCAAGACATAGCTGGTTGTTAAAGTAGATGTCGGAGCAATATGAAGCATCATTCGTTTGTTCTCAACAGCAGCAAGAGTAGCTTCTAATTCAGACGTATCTTCCTGAAATTTTACAAATATTGTAATCAATGCCAAGTGTGCAAAAAAAAAGGAAAAAAAAAAAGCACGTAGTAAATATAAAGGCATACATTGTTTTTCTGTTTATGTATCTCTTCAGTTGTAGCATTGAGAATCTTTTCTGCTTCTTCTCCGAAAGCTATCACACGGATTGATCCCTCACCATCAGTGACAAGGAATTGGAATGAAAATCTGCAAATGTAAAAGTTATGTAAGCTTCCACAGAGATTGGTGGAATGAAAAGAATGATTTTTTTTTTGTTTTATGTATACCTAGGAGTAGCAATAGACTTAGGAGCCTTGCAATGTTCACACTTGTTTGATGTGTCTCGTGGCAAATTAACTCGACGACCACACTTGTTACAACCAATGTAACAAAACACATCCTTTATGTATACAGATGGTGCAGATATAGTAATCCAGAAGTTCTCATCCTGCCATACAGTGTTGGGCTGTATGCAGAGATATATGTTATGTTTAAAAATTAAAAGTATAGTGAGTTTTGAACATAATAATATGTTTACCTTCCTCTTCTCCACCTCTAAAACAGGTGTGATAACACGGGTGAGCTTGAACCTCTAAGTGAAAGACATTTTGTGACCCAGCTGTGAAGAGTTGTTGAGTTCTCCTTGACCCTATAAAGTTCATATAAAAAATCTTCAATAAAATGCAATGTGTTTATAATAGGAAAAAAAACTAAAAGTTTATAAGGTTTTATATACTTTTTGATTAATTTAAACAAGTGAAGTAATACATGACTTTATTCAAATATTATTGAAGGTTTTGTTGCTGTGTTTTTTCTCTTGTAGTATGCATACCAGTTGTGTAGCATATTAGCAGTTGTTCCTTTGGGGTTCACTACAAACTCGGTAAACATTGTAGTCTTTAGGGAAACACCTAAAATAGTACAAATAAGAAGGTCAAATTGTCTATATATGTTGATTGTTTATAACAAAAGTATTCATAGCATTAAGTGGGTGATCTCAAAGGTAAAGATGAGAATAAACCTCGATAAGATGTCTTTTGCAATGCAAGAAAACCAATTATTGGCAACCCTTGTGTTGGATTAGGAATGATTTCACCAGCTGCTTTTGCAAGATCATTCCAAGCAGAAATTGTCAAGCTAAGGGACGGTGGATGCTGTGTATTCAGTGTAGATTAATTCACTCACAGAATCACATTGTAGGAAAAAGATGTATTAAAGTAATTAATAACAATTGCGTAGACGTACAACACCATCTAAAATCGATTAGTTAATTGCCTACCTATTATCCACAACAGTCATGTGGCAAACTTAACCGTCACCAACCGGCCGGATATCATCCATTGCAATGACTACTGTTATGATGTCTATAATAGTAGGAAAAGAAGCTAACAATAATTAGAATATACAAAGTGGTTAGAGTTGTTGAATAATGATTTAGGATATAATATTAAACGAACCGAATATATCATTTGACTGTGAACAAGCCTCAATAACAGATGACAGATTAGTGTACTCGGGTTGATCAGTACAGGCTTTAGTGTTCACAGGTGTGATCTTCACTCGTGAGTTAAAACTCATCTGATAGTCTCCTAATTTACGCTTCATATTTTCTGGAACTGCTTGAATATAATGGTGGCACCAGTGAGTTCATACTCACCTTTTCTTTCCAATGCTTGCTCGTAACTCTCAATGTCGTCGTTGAAGAGAGTAGCATGCATTTTAGTTCCCTATAAAGGCAGAATATATTAAAGATTAGTAAATTATACTACATAGTTATCTGTTGCAAAAAGTATTGAAAGGTATATAAGATAAGAATTGTATAACACTAGTAGAAAAATCTCTATTAGCATCGTGCCTTTTGGGCTATTAGCACCGTGCCTTTGGCGTTACAAATACAACAGTTACAAATAATAAAGTTATTTGGATCGTGCCTTTAAAGGCACGATCCAAATAACTTGTTTTTGTTTTTGTTTTTTTGCTATAAGCATATACAGATGTAAGCATTAAATAAGAGACGATTTATTTCATATGCATAAAAAAATTCAGTTTTATTAATTTTTTTGTTATTAATACAAAATAAACTATGATGTTAAGATACAAAAATAATTATTCATCTAAAATCCTATACAATATAAACTAAATAAAATTTTAAAAAAAATTCAACCGCAACTTCGTCTTGAGATATTGAAGGGCTTGAGAAATGTTTGAAAACATAGTCCATCTGCTATAAAATTGCTCTAAAATAATAACTTCGCCTTGGTGCAGTGCTTACATCTCCCGGGTCTTTCATGTTTGATTTTAGTATTCCTAAATTACATATCTGAATGCAACCAAAACTTTCAAGTAATTAAAGATAAGAAGCATCATCTCAGCAAGATACCTTCAGGATTGCTGAAAATAATACCCACTAAATGCTAACAACCAGAATTATTATTTGTCAAATAGAAAATACCAGTACCAACAGAAAAAACAAGCCTGCTGAATATTGCACCAGCCTTAAAAAAGCCTCTCCCATTCTTCAATTAGCACAGTATGGAAAAATTACACATTTGCAAAAAGAAGAATTGTAAGCATCAAATTTCAAGTATTACAAATATAACTTTCAAGTATTGTTATATAAGCAAATATAACACGACTCTGATTATTATTACAATGAAACAACCAACAATCAAAAGTCATTACCAAAGTCAGTAAGTCTTGGTATTTACAGTTCTATATATTGTGCAATGTGCACAGGGTGAAGTTTTTGTTTCTATTTTTTGTTCTTGGGGTCAATTAGTAGTTTCTCTGTTCAATGAAAGCACAACATAGTCAAAATGTGGCTCAAAGCCAAATTTCTCATCGCTATTCCCAAAACCAAATTGCATTGTGGCTCAATTTCTCATTGCTATTATTCCCAAATCCGTTCCCCCACCCCCATGGTTTGAAAATGCAGTTTCAGTTACGGTTGCAAGAACGGTCGTGGAGTCATTGGAATAATTATGATGCGTTGATCATGGACCATGTCACGGTTTTCGCGATGCAAATTTTATTTCAAGATAGTATAGGATTTGAGCTATTAATGGGGAGATATGGGGGAATAATAAAGTATTATAGCCATTATTGTAGAAATATGAGGGAATCTTTCACTATATCTTTGAATAGGAACTAAATTTTGAATGAAACAATAGATACAACTTCCAATATGTGGTGATTTTGGGTTAAAACGTTTGATTTGGGCAAAATCGTGGGTTTTTTAACACCCCTTGTCGATACGGACACTTTCATCAAATAATTCATTTAATTTCATTGAATTATGTCATAAAATCATTTCTTCTATCCTATAAAGTGCTTTTTATTTCATGTGGAAAAACACTCATTAAAACACTAATTAAAAAAAACTACTTCTAACTACCCTATCTCAACTGGCCATATCACTAATTCTAAAAAAATGTAGACAACATTACAACAACCCAAGAATTGAATGCACCAAAATCAAGAGGAAATGACATAAATGAATCATATTTAATGCTACACCTTATAGTAATGAACTACCAAACAACAAAGAGCCAACAGAGAAATGGATATGCTGTAAAAATAGAATGTAAAATAATAAATGAAGTAAGAAAATCCAAGGAAGAAAATACCTGAGCATAAATTACCAGTGAGCTGATATTGGGTTGATTTTCTCCACAAGCAAGAAGGGCTTCAGTGTGAGTAATATATGTATAAAACAAAGAATTATATAAATAAGTTAAGAGACACATTTATCAGCAACGTTTATATATGAAAAAAAGAAAGCTTAAGAATTTTGACTGAAAGAACTCTCTACAAACTCCAGCAATCAGCATGCATTCAGCCACAGTTTTCAAGGCAAAAATCACAAACACCTTTGCATTTAATGCAATGTACACCTCTAGAGATAACAAAGCTCAAAAAGGAAAAAAACCCATGAACCCAAAAAAATGAGAAGTATTTGTCAACATAACCAAAAAAAACATGTAAGCTAACATTAAAACCATTTCAGTATTAAAAAAAATGTTAACTGACTATAATGAGATTCTAATTAAACAATTACAATACCATAAAATAAGATACCTAACATAACACTACCAATTAGTAAACACATACATACTAAAGCATATATTAGCAAAACTCATTTTTTGTAAAAGATACCTGATATATTAGCGTCCATGAAGGGTCTAGGTTGTGTTCTGATGCAAGGAGGCAGGGTGATTGTGTATGCTTCGAGACAACTCAAGGTTCATGAGCAGGTGAAGATCATCAGGGCAAGGTTGCAGGCAGCTCAAAGTCGGCAAAAGTCTTATGCAAATCGTCGTCGGAAGCCGTTGGAGTTCCAGGTTGGGGATAAGGTGTTGTTGAAGGTGTCTCCGATGAAGGGTGTGGTTCGATTTGGCCAGAAGGGTAAGCTCAGACCCAAGTATGTCGGGCCATATGAGATTCTGGAGCGGGTTGGAGAAGTTGCCTATCGGTTGGCGTTGCCTCCGGATCTATCGAGGGTTCATGATGTTTTCCATGTGTCTCAGCTACGAAAATACGTGAATGATCCTTCTCACATTATTCCGGTGGAATCGTTAGAGATTGAGCCGAACTTGACCTTTGAAGAGAGGCCAGTGCAGATTTTGGACCGCCAGGATCGGATGTTGCGGCGTAAGGTGGTGCCGTTGGTTAAGGTACTCTGGCGTAGCCAGAAGTTCGAAGAGGCGACTTGGGAGACGGAAGCTTCCATGAGGGATAAGTATCCCGAGCTTTTCAAAGCAGTTACGAAGTTGGTTTGTTTGCTTGTTAGTTTTGTTTGTTTGTGTGCATTCATGTATGTTTTAAGCCTCGTTAAGTAAATTTCGAGGTCGAAATTTATTTAAGGAGGGGTGACTGTAATAACCCGAAATTTAGGGCCAGAAAATTTCGCGGGTTATTAGAATTATTTTACCATTCTTGGTCCAAAAGGCCCGTTTATTTTGGACTGTTTATGTTTATTTCTACCTTAATCGAAATTGGGCCTATGACCCAATACCCACTCCATTTGGCCGGCCCCCTTATGTAATAACTAGGGTTTTTTTTTTCTTTTTAATTTATTAATAATTTTATTATTTATTTAATTAATAATATTTTAAATTTGTATAAACCTAGTCTACCCCCATACCAAGTCCACCTAAAAACACTCCCACTCCCCTATTCTTTCTCCTCCCTCACGGCTCCCCCTAGGGTTTTCCTTAGAATTTTTATTCTTTTGTTCCTTATATTATAAATAGGGAACAAGCTTATAACTTATTTCTTTTTTGCATATTTCTTTTGAAAAGCTCTCAAAAACTCACAAAAAAAACCCTAATTTCCTCAAGTTGGCCGTGTGATTATTGAGTGATCAAGGTGTGATTTTTCTGAATTCTTTCCTAATCCAGGTAACTAGACTAACCCCCTTGAATCTGGTATAGTTTTCTATATAATTAATTAGGATTAAAACTAGGAAAATTAAAAGAATTAGTATCATGTTTAGGGTGAAATTTTCGAACCATATGAAGTATTGTTCATGATATTTTTCTTGATGTTTTATGAAATTTCTATGAATCTTTGATTGTTATAATTAATTCTATGCATGAAATAATTTATTTAGTTATATTTATGTTGAATAATTGCATGATAAATTTCGAAACTTGATCTTGAAATTTCGAATAAAAGTCGAGTAGTATATATTTAATTTGATGATGATTTTATGATAATTTCTTGAATTAAATTGATGTTTATGATTAGTTAATTGATTTATTAAAGTCTTGAATCAAAATTATTATTTTTGGTATTTTATTCCAAAAATGTCGAGTGACATGGGTATTAAAAGGGAAATAAAAATCTGATTTTTGTGACTAATCTTGATAAATCTTGAATTAATATGTAATCTTGAACTTAATCTTTAATTTAATCATGATATTATGAATTCTTGAAATTTATCTTGATATTATTTTTAAGCCATGAATGCCGTGTGATTTATGTATAACAAAGTAATGATTTTGATCTTGTTGTGGTTCAAATCTGATGATTTAATGTTCAAAGCATGATTTTATTGTTTATTATTAAGTTTATATGATTAATTATTGATAATTGTACTTAATTAATTAAAAGTATAATTTTGGGTGTTTTACTCTGAAAATGTCGAGTGGTATTAAGGATGAAAAATAGAATTTTTTTATCACGTTTTATGTAATTTTGATGATAATTATTGATTTATATGATTAATTGTTAATTTAGATGATTTATTTAATTGTTATATGATTATTTAATGAAATTGATTTAATTAATATTTTGATATGAAAAATGCCGAATGGACTAGAGTAATTTTGGTCAATTTTAGTTTAATTTTTTTGACTTATAATAATTTAGATTATAATTTTAGGAATTAATAAGATTAAAGAATAAGAAGGAATTAAAGAAGATAAGTTATAATATGAAGGAATGTAACAATATGAATAAGAAGGAAAGTAATAAGATATGATATGAATTAGTGGTCTCAAGAATGGCCTTTAGATATTTGCTTGTTAATTAGTGGTCTCACGATGGCCTTTAGAAAAGACAAGATACGTAAGGACGCCCATTTGATGATACACGAGTCACCAAACCGGGTTAAGTCGAAGCCACTGCCCTACTGCGGTCTCTGGGCAGTTCTGGATCTTAAGATATGTAGTCGTCTAAGTAGTAGTACGCGAGCAGCTATTTAGGGTTTATGGCCATAGCTTAGGCTTAGTTCTTGCAAAGGAGGGCTACGGGTTGAATACACGAGTTCACCCCGGCATGTTTTAGGAAAGTTGGGGTGCACACGGGATCCTCAACGAGTATAATGACCGGTCCAATAAGAAGGTTAAAAGAGGGTTTATGGGTAAAATATGATAAGATAAGTATTTCACGGGAATCTGTTGTATGTGTATATATGTTTATTTCGTGTAATATGTATTGTTTATGTAATATTAAGTCTTCCGCTGTGTACGTCTGGTAAGTCTGTATTTACTTGTATTTGTATATGTATGTTGTATGTATTTGTATTTGTATGTTGTACGCAATTGTATTCGTACGTTGTACGTATTTGTATTCGTATGTTGTACGTATTTGTATCTGTATTGTATACGTATATTGTATGTATTTCTAACCGTATTCTGCAGGTATTGTATACGTATTTTTATAAGTATTTTTGTACGTATTCCGTATGTATTTGTATACGTATTTTCTACGTATTTTTCTACGTATTTTTCTGCATATTTTTATACGTATTTTTGTACGTATTTCGTATGTATATTTGTACGTATTTCCATGTGTTCTATATGATTTTCTTGGTTGATTCTATGCTATTATATGGTGAGCGGTCCCTCATTTAAGCGGGACAGCCTAGTTACTCGCCACTGACGATGGACCCCCCCATTTCAGGTGATGATGCAGACGCATAAGTGGGCTCTCGTTTGGTTCGGGTTGAGTGTTGATGTGATCAGTAGTGTGAACCAGAGTCTAGTTTATGTTTTCTTTTCATAATGGTTTAGTTTATCCCAGTCTGTTGGGAAGATTCAGTTTTATGGTGTATTTAAGTATTTACTTATAGACTTTTGGGATTATTGTTTCAGTATTTAATTAATAAAAGGAATTTTTGACTTTAATTATAATATTATTGTTAAGTTTTATGTTGGTAATGATCCAATTGTCGATTTCCTTCGTAAATCGACAGCATAGAAAAGTCGGGTCGTTACAGCGTGGGGGGGGACTGCCAGCTAGAGTGTGATGTCGAGCAGCATTGCCGAGTCAGCAATGGGCACTGTTCATCTATGAACAGTAAAATGGCATACGCTTTTGAATAGTATGCACCACTCCCCTATAATAGAAGTTGTAAGCAGTAACATGCTAATGCACTCCATGAACCAACACCAAATTTTTATTTTGGTTTGATAAAAGAAGAGCAAAAAACACTACTCCCCAAAACACACAAGCATGTAAAGAAAGAAAGACCTCCATGAACCTACCTCCATGAACCAACAGATTTTTTTTAGCCTTGACAAAAGCAGAGCAGCTTTCAACCCCCGCGATTTCATGATGACTAATTGGTTGATGAGAAGAAATTAAAAAGAAGAAATTAAAGAAGGTTAAAAAGAAGAAATTAAAGAAGGTGCTCCGGTGAAATTTGATTATCCAAGATGCAAGAAGGCAAGATGCTTTGTTCCATAAGAGTCAACATGAATGCGTGGGGGGGGGACTGCCAGCTGGAGTGTGATGTCGAGCAGCATTGCCGAGTCAGCAATGGGCATTGTTCATTTATGAACAGTAAAATGGCATACGCTTTTGAATAGTTATAGATTTAGTTAAGGGAAAGGGGTAAAAGTTTAATTCACTTGGGCACCGATGCGGCCTCCTCCCTTCCCTTATATAATAGTGATGATGGTTGAATTTGATTTGCCAATTCAAGATAATGTCAAATATTATTCTATTATTCTTGACTGCATACCAGATGTAAGCCATCAAGAATTAATGATCATAGTGTTATAATGTTAGCTTGTAGTGCTTTTTTTTTTTGAGGAATAGTCCGTAGTGCTTAATGACCATTCAAAAGGTAAAATATTATTCTTTTATTCTTGATTGCACATCGAATGTAAGCCATCAAGAACAAATGGCTCTAATAGTAAGATGTGTTGATATATTACTGGGTGATAGTATAAAAATTAAGGGCTTCAAGGACTCTGTTCTCATCATACTATTGAGTAATAGGTTACCATGTGACTCTCTTTAATGGTCATATCTTGCTTTTTTTGGTGACATGTAGGAAGATACGTGGGAGTCGTCAAGTTTTAGTTCTAATAAGCTATGGAATAATACTTGGCAATTAAAGACCATCCTAAGAGTTAAGTTGTTCATGTGGAGAGTGTGTTGAGGTGCATTACCCACTAAGGTGGGTTTGAATCGTTAATTAGTTCAATTCCATTACCTCAAGGTGCAAGCTCTACAAACAGGAGGAAGAAGACGTTCCTCATTTTGTGAGGAGTTGTGTTATGGCGGTTTGGAGGAGCTTCGACCTTGATATTGATATCACTTCGTGTTGGCCCAATTTCGAAGACTGGGTGGTGGCTCGTCTTGCAATGGCATGTTGGGTTGTATGAGGGGCGAGGAACAAGAGCTTGTTTGAGAATGAAAGATGTAATCTAGGGGATACACTTAAGTATATTGATCAGGTGTAAGTTGAGCTCCGGGAAAAGGTTTACCCACCCTCCTTTGAAAGTGGTCATGGGAGGAGTGAGAAGGATTAAAGGGTAGGACCTCTACTTTCGGATATTAGGGAAGTTCGATGGTAGTGACTAATAGAGGGGTGGGTCAAGTTGGATGTGGATGCAGGGATTTTTGAGGGGTTGAGAACGACGATAGGAGTGGTGGTTAGAGATCATGGGGGGAAGTCATTTATTTACGATGCATGGAACTTTGTTGATAGATGGGCTGGGGGTGGTAGTGGCTGAGGCAAAAGCCACCTTCTTGGGGTTGAATATGGCATGAAGTGTTGGCCACCGTTGTATTGAAGTGGATAGTGATAGTCAGAGGGTGATTCAAGCTATACAATAATTCGATGGAGGAGGGACCTAGCTTTTTGCACCTAATTGTTGAGGACATTTCTCAAGATCGCAATATGTTTAACTATATTTCTTTTAATTTTTTTTGGTAGACAACATGTAGATCATGAGTTGACCCATTGCCCCCCTTGGGCCATGGAAATTGGGCAGTCGTGTGTGGTTTAATAATTTTTCTGATATGATCTTAACTGAACTTATTTAACCTGAAGTGATCTGAACTAATTTACCTAAATTGATCTGAGCCTATTGCATGGTTTGACAGCTTTGACTAAACTTTGACCGCGTATATATGCTACTCCCTCTGTAACGACCCAGATTTATTGGTATTTCTGTCGTCGATTTATTTGTTTATTTATGTGATTTTATTAATAGTCTGAATTTATTTGGACTATTATTTATTGATTATTTGCTCGATTTGATTTATTTTATTCGGTGATTTAATTGTTTATTATTTATTTTATTATTATTTAATTAATTGGAATTTTATTATTTAATTTTCTAATTAATTAATTTAGTTTTGGGCCAAGTGCGAATTTAATCATGATTAGTCATGATTTAGTGCAAATGGTCCAAGTGTTTCTTTTGGCCCTTTTATTAAGCCCATAGCCGGCCCTTATAATGGTGTGTCATGTTTGCCACTTGCTTCATGTTCACACCTTAACTAACTTCTATAAATAGAAGTATTAGTAAGGCTTAAACATTCATTTGCCCATTTAGCCATCTTTTGCTCACAAATCAAACACAAACTCTCCTCCATTTGCCTTTGTTCCTCACGCCATTTTTGGCTCTAAACACCCAACCATTGTTCATCCATCAATTCAAACCCAAACATAAAGATTCAAACTCCATTGATCTTTAGGTGACTAAAAGCACAAGCATCCTTCTTTGCTTTGTTCAAGACTTCGGGTTTTGGGTTTAGTTCGAGTGGGCAACGAGTTGGTTCGTGCGTGGTGCGTGATCGAGGGTGGTGCCTCACATGGTGGTGCTGCGTGGTGATCAAGAGTTGCACGGTGGGTTCAGTGGCCGTGCGTGGAGCCCGTGTTCGAGTGGGTTGAAGTCGTGCTGTGGCGTGTTGCTGCGTGGTTTGCGGCCGTGTGATTACTTTTCCGGGCAGCAAGATTTTGGTTATTTTCGTGTTTATATTTCATAAGGTTACATACTATCCAAATCCTAGTTGGTATAATATGATTCATAGGGTAGATTAGATGATTAGATTAGGCCGAAATTGATGTTTTGTACCCATATTATGCGTGAATTATGGGGTTGATTTGGGTGGTTGTTTCATGATAGTTTTTCATTGATTCTATGTGTTTTGTGATTGATTGTGATTAGTTTCATATTTGGTTTTGTTTATACTCAAGTTTCATGAAGTTTTGATGTATATAAGTTGATGTAAATCGTTGTGGAATGTTGATAGTTTATGCGTGATTTGATGATGATTATGAGGATGAGTTCTTTATGAATCTTGTTGAGTTCTTTATAAATCTTGTTGAGTTCTTTATGAATCTTATTGGGTTATTTATAAGTCATGTTGAGTTCTTTATGAGTTCTTGGTCGAGTTTTGATTAAAGAGTTTAAGCTAAGTTTAAAGATAGTTAAAAGAGGTTCAAAGAAAAGTTAAAGAAAGTGTAAAGAAAGATTTATGAGGTTCCAAGAATGATGATTTACATGTTAGTCTTGAGTCAAGGCATAAGATGCAACTTAAGATTAACTAAGAATGTAAATAAAAGATTAAAGATTAGCTTGATTTTACTATTAGACGCCTAATCTTAGAGTAAGATTCTAAGAATTGGGTTAAGACGTTGGCCCTATCCTATCCGCGGTATTGGGATAGTTGGAGATCCTACTATGTCGTCTCTTGATATGGATTTCCCGTAAGATAGGTTTCATGGGATTGGGAGTAAGATTCTCAATCCTGGCATAGTAGAAAGTTCGTTCGCGTAAGATGCGTTCGTACGCGCATAGTCCGGTCTAATATGTAAATGATTGCGCCAAATATTAAGTAATGTTAAGATAATATTTGAAGTTGGTCGAGTTAATATTGTTGTCTATTCGTGCAGTGTCATTATCGTTATGGTTATGTTATGTATGTCACATGATGATATGATTGAGTGTTTGATTTGATTGTTTGATTTATGCTATGACCATGTGTATCCCCGTTAGTGTGGGACAGTTATGTTACTCGCCACTGACGGTGGACTGTTGTTTATTTTCAGGTAATTCTGATGATGAGGTTCTTGCTTAGCTTTGGGTTGGGCGAGTGCCGAAGTTATTTGTACTTGTTTAGGATGTTTTACGATTTTAGTTTGGACTATCGTAGTTGTAGTTCGTATTTTCTAACTCTGACATTGTTTTGGAGTTAATACTGTTTTTAGTAGTATTGATATTTGGGTTTAGTTTTCGTACAATCTTGTGGGTGTTGTAATTTTGGATTTAGTATATAATAATTTGAGGTTTTGTTTTAATTTTCGTATGTTAGTTTGATTAGAACTGACAATTCGACTCGTCGGTTTCTTCCGCGCCGGTTTAAGCGAGTCGGGTCGTCACACCCTCCGTTCCATTTGTTTGTCCTATATGAAATCTTAACACTATTCATAAGGTCAGAGAATCTTCTAAATTACTCTCAACATATAAAACATAATATAGTCATGTGGGGACTTGTTTGATTCGTCTCAATGAGTACGTTATTAATATCCAATTATTATAATTTTTGTACATATACAACAAAAGATATTTAAGGTCAAACAAATGCATTGACATGTGTGTAAAGTCAAACATGACAAACAAATAAGAACGGAGGGAATAATACATAAGGAAAAATGTATCAGTTGAGATCTTATTTTAATTGTATTAATGAGTTGTTTTATAATATGTAAAAAAGGGTTAAATAGGTATAAGGGAGGGGGGGGGGTGGGTTAAATGGGTTCCAATGGGGGATAAATGGGTTAAATATGAGTTTCAAAACTAAAAAACAAAAGGTTTTAGTGAATCACGTGCATAAAACAAGCGGGATCGCGGGTCAACGCCAGATTCCGGATTCCGGCTAAAGATAATAGTCAACAATGAAATGTATCACATAAGAAGGTTTCTTGCAAAAAGTTCTAGAAAAGATGATTTTTTTTATAAAACTCATCCTACAAAAGATGGTTTTTAACCCATCCCCCAAGCTAAAAATGTATCACATAAAATGATTTCTTGCAAAAAATTATAGATAAGAATTTTTTTTTACAAAATCCCGACTACAAAACATGGTTTTTGACAATTTTTCGTTCGAATAACCTACGCCTAAGTTATAGGATCCTCCCCATTTCTTAGGGGAACTGGAGAGTCCATTTCCTTAATCAATGGTTGGAGATACACTAAGAGGAAAAATAAGGTGGATTTTTCGTAATTATTTTAAATTAGGTGCCATCATCTTAAATAAGAAATGGAGAGAAAGAAATGGAGATGATCTTAATTCGTTAAGAAGAATCATGTATCTTAGACATGTCTTATTATCATTGATGTAATTTATGTAATGTTAGCGAATTAAACGCGCCGCTGTGAAATTGCGACTAATTGATTCAAGCTTTGAGTGGAGTAGTTGGCAAATATGTTGCCTTGTTACGCTGCTGCTCATTTGCTATTTTGCTATCATATCATCCATTGACGACTTGAGGTAGCTTCTTTTACGACAACACTCTTTACAGTTTTAGAGCTCATTCTCTTTATTCCTCTCCTTCATCTTCATCAATCTCAACTTCCCCCCAAAATTAATGGCGATGAAGTCGTTCATCGAAGTTTCTCCAGAATCAGACTTCCCTATCCAGAACCTTCCTTTCGGAGTTTTCAGACCCGAACCTGGTTCACTTCCTCGACCCGGTGTTGCTATTGGTGATTTTGTCCTTGACCTTTCTCAAATCTCAGCCGCCGGTTTATTCTCTGGTCCATTTCTCAACGGTTCTGATTGCTTCAACCAGGTTATTTTTCACCAGTACTGGATTTGCATGCTGTATTTCCTTTTTTCAGTTACTGATTTTTTTTTTTTTGCTTAATATGTTTCAATGCCTACTGTTTGTCATGTAATTGGAATTGTTTAATTTTGAACTTCTTTGACCATCTGATCTCGCTGTTTGTTGTGCAATAAAAGTATTGTTTTTCAAAATTTGTTTTAGAATGGATTGCATTGTATTGGAATGGATTCGAATCAATTTTATTGTGTTAAATTTGATAGAATATGATAAACAGAGGTGGGCAACCCAATATGGAGGGGTAAATTCAATCCACTCATAAGCCAGAGAAGCCAAGAAGATTCTTTTCCAAGCCCAATGAATAATGGGAGGACTCTGACTTATAAGTTGGTGTATTCTCTCCTCTTTTTTCAATGTGGGACTCATGTATAGGGTTCAACATATTGTATTGTATTGGATTAGATTAGAATGGATTGGAGTTATTAAAACTTAAATGTTATTCGAACTAATTAAATTTTATGGGAAAAAAATTACTCCCTCTGTCCTAAAATAAGCGTTCCATTTTGATCAAAACTATGAGAGTTTTTTGGTCAAAATGGAGCTCTTAATTTAGAACAAAGGGAGTACAAAACTTTATCACTTGTCATAAAATGTAAAAGGAATGATAATGCTTTACCAAGTTGACGATTGAACAGGGTTGTTAAAAACATTTTTTCACATTGTCAATTTGTGATTATCCAAATATTACTTTACACCACGTCAGAACAAAAAAAAATTTACTTTACATAAACAGAAGTGAGAAATGTCTGCAATTTGATTTCACATTTTCATTTAACATTTTTGTTGTTACTCCCAATTTTTATTTTTTTTATATTGAGAACCTTCAAAAAATAAAAAAGGGGTAAAAATTGAATGCACAAGTTTCGAACTATTGAATGTGCCCAAATTAATTCTACTTCTCTTGAATGTCATTTATTACTAGAATTAGAAGGAAAGTGATGTTAACGTTAGTTTTGGAAGGAAAAGATTTCACGAGAATTTGATACGTGGCCCCTAATAACATCAACATATTTTGTTTTAGTATATAGTTATAGATATGTAGCAATGATGTTATTAAATTTTTTTTGTTTAATGCAAAAAAGATATTTTTTAATAGATTGAAGGGATAGGATTGGATTAGATTCATTAGAATAGATTGAAGGGATGTGATTAGATTGTAATGAATTAGAATGGATTGAATTGGATGAAAATGGATTGGATTAGTATGGATTAGATTGGATTGAATTGTAATCTCGCGAAAAGAACAAAGCGGATGGTTTGAAGATGCGGTTTCGGTCATAGGAACGGTGGTGGAGTGATGCGTTGATCGTGGACCATGTCTCGGTTGTTGCGATGCAAATTTTATTTCAAGATAGTGTAGGATTAGAGATATTAATGGGGGATTTGGGGGGCTAATAAAGGATTAGAGTTATTCGTAGGGAAATATGAGGGAATCTTTCATTATATCTTTGAATAAGAAGTAACTTTTTAATGAAACAATAGATATAACTTCCAATATGGGATGATATTGGTTTAAAATGTTTGATTTGGACAAAATTGCGGGTTTTTTTAACACCCGTTGTTGATACGAACAATTTCAGTTCGGTCAATTGAAGTTCCTTTACAAAACGGCCCAACCAAGGTGTTGCGGCCTTGTTTTAAAACCATAAACCCTAACTGTTATATCCTTGTACCTGTTTTTCTTTGGCAGGGTTTGATCCAGTGTCACATAATTCGACATTCATTTTGGAACGTGGAACGAATTCTGGTGCGGAATTCGCTACCCATAGGTTTGGAGTTTAGTGGAATTTACAGATAATTCGACGTTCCTTTTTGAAACGCAGAACGAATTTGGGAGCGGAGTTCGCAGGGGTGAACACCGAATTATGTGACACTGGTTTCATCTCAAATATTGACACCTTGAGTCGTAATATTCTATTGTAGAGTTCATGCTAAAGTTTTTTATTTTACAATTTGAGTTGGAGATTTTTATCTGAGCTTATTGAGCTAAATCAATTAATTGCTTCAACAATTCTGATTAGTGGAATTTGTTTTCATTTTCTAGCTTTATTATTCTTAATGTGTGTCCTTTTCGCAGGATTAGAATAGAATAGATTAGATTGGATTAGGATGAGTTCGATTAAATTGAATTATAATGGATTAGAATCAATTGGAATGGATTGGATTGCAATTTCGCGAAGAGAACACACCCGTAGGGATATATATTACACGTTCCAAAATACATTGTTGTACACTAAACGAATTTACAATGGATTAAAAATCACCCTAAAACCATTAAAAGTTACCCTTAAAACAATAAATGTTCCCCCTTGACAAAATACATTGTTGTACATTTTTATCTATTTTAAGGAAATTTTTTATCAGTTGAACACTAAATGTACACCTGATATATATGTATATATATATATATGTATATATATATATATGTATATATATATATATGTATATATATATATATATGTATATATATATATATATATATATATATACAATATTATTTTTTTTCTATACAATATTATTTTTTTCTATACAATATTATTTCTTTAAATGCGTGTTTTTGTATAACTTTGGTGGGACTTACAAAGTGTTGACTATTGTTGGCTCATCAAAGTCTAGTTGACTCAGTCTAGTCTTAGTCTAGTTAACTTTGCTGGGACTTAATGTACACCTGATATATAGTCTAGTCTAGTTGAGTTTTCAGCTTAATTCAATCCAGTTCCATTTTAGTTCAGTTTAGATTAACTCAGTCTCAAAAAACTGGGACTCATATGGCTATTGATAGTGATGTTCAATTTGGTTATATTTGGAGAATTCAAACTTCTTGAAAAATAATTTTTAGCATGGATGTTTTCAAAATAAAGTTCAAATCAATTTTTAGCATATATGTTTTTTCAAATCTCTCAATTATTATTAAGAAATCTTGTCATTATCTACGCATATCGTCACTGTACCATGCAAATCATGTCCAATGTATGAGAAGCAAAAAAACTTACCAATTTCTTCCTACGCTGTTGATACTATTTTTTCGCTTTTATGTTTTCTATATGAGCGAGAAGAGCTTCTAATCCAGCAATTTGCTACAAAAAAACAGTCCACACTCAATAAGTTTTTGGCAATGGGAAGGCCTGCTTGGAATGAAGCACGCGCCACTATTCAAAAGCTACTATCAGGTATGTTGGTGCTGGCTGTCCTAGTTTCATCTACTACCTGCTTGATCCATAATAAGGCATTAATCTATCAAAAATTAAGTATTATTTCCTTGAGATTATATGAATGAATTTCTGTTCATTCTTCTACAGAAAACGAGCCAACATTGCGTGACAACACAAGTTTGAGGCAGAAAGCGCTCATTCCTATGGTAATGGTATTTCCAAGTTCGATTGAAATCTTTTGTAATCTTGTAGCATGATTCTAAATGTTATAGCCATTTGCTTAGAACAAGGTGGAGATGCTTGTTCCTATGACCATTGGAGACTACACGGACTTCTTCTCATCCATGCATCATGCGAAGAATTGTGGGACCATATTCCGTGGCCCAGAGAACGCGATTAATATGAATTGGTATGAGATGTATTACTTGAAATGCTGTAGTAGAGGAGATATGTTGTTAAATAATGTTGGTTGAATATATATTTGGCAGGTACTATCTTCCTATTGCATATCATGGGCGTGCATCGTCAGTGGTCATCTCAGGAACTGATATTGTGAGGCCAAGGTCTGAAATTTAAGTTGTCCTTGTGCTAATCTTTCTTCTCATTCTATTAACTTCTTTATTGGTCTTCCACTACTTGCAAGCTGCTTATATAGTGAAAAATATATAGTTTTATATAATTTATTACTTGAATGCATTTCTTATTCCGTTGGTTTGCATTTGTCGTTGTGAGATAGTTGCAAGATGCAACATTACAGCTAAAGTTTGATTGAGCGCCTCCTTTCTTGTGCATCTCTGTGGATCTTTTTATGATTTATTCAGTCATATTTCTTTTTTTTTTTTTATTTCAAATTTACCTTTCTGTTTCTTTTTCAGGGGGCAGGGACCTCCGGCTCCTAACCCTCCTCCTCCTTACTTTGGGCCTTCCCGGAAATTGGATTTTGAGCTGGAAATGGTATGTCTTGTAACTCTCTTCTTTATTCTACTTTATTGTGATGTTGTCAGAGAAAACAAACATACATTATGATAAGAATATTACTATTGTGTCCTTTTTTGGCAAGGGAAGTGCCCCTTTATGATGATGTCTATAGACTTCTGCTGTTGACAAAGAACTGTAGGCTGAATATATAATTCTTGGCCTATACACGTTCTTTTGGTGCTGCAGGCTGCTGTTGTTGGTCCAGGAAACGAGCTGGGAAAACCTATTGATGTCAATAATGCTGCTGATCACATCTTTGGGCTTGTTCTGATGAATGACTGGAGTGGTAGATACCTATTTGCGTAATTTTATCTTCTAATTTTGGATTCCTTGTATCGATATAAAAATCGTGTAGTCATATGTGAATATTCGTCAATATATGACAAATTGATTCCACAGCTAGAGATATTCAGGGTTGGGAATACGTGCCTCTCGGACCGTTCTTGGGGAAGAGTTTCGGTATGGTTTCTCTTGATAATGGCAGTTTTTTCTTTGCTTACAATTTACATGTTTGGAGTTTATAAAATATGTTTATGAAGTATTTTTTCTATAGGTACAACAATCTCACCATGGATTGTGACACTAGATGCTTTACAACCTTTTGCTTGTGATGCCCCAAAACAGGTACGTGTGGGAGTAGCCATTTGGTCTTGCAGAACATTTTTTTTAATGAGATAAGACCTGAAAAAGTTCTATAGAAATATAAAGTCATTAGCTTTCATGCCTTCAAATCAATCACATACCAATTTCCATGAAAAACTTGTTGATTTTGTGCTGCTTTTTAATTGCAGGACCCCCCTCCATTGCCATACTTGGCTGAGAAGACATCCCAAAACTATGATATAAATTTGGAGGTAATATGCTGCCTTTATTATATTTCCTCGTTCAGTATCCATATATTTGCTTGTTTTAAGCTTTGTATCTTTCAAAATTTTTGACAATAATGCTATCTTATTTTAAGGTCCAAATCAAACCTGCTGGGCAGGAAGCATGTGTGGTGACAAAGAGCAATTTTAATCATTTGTGAGTATTTCTCATTATTTTTTATAGAACATTAAATTTCATCTTTTTTTGAAAAAATGAAATAAAATAAAATTTTGTGACAAGGAGTCAAGGAATGAATCTTTACACCAAAAGATCCATTTCCTTTTAGTAGTTAGTCATGCTACTTCAACAAGCTGGTAAATGGAATCGATCAATATAGTTTGTTATTGGTGAGCAAACTTCTTACATTGAGAGCATGATTTAAATGTGACATTGACTGGTTCCTAATAGGCTAGTGTGGAATTGCTTATTGTCTATGTCTTCATGCTAATTACAAATGAAGAGGCAAAGACATCTTAACACTGTAGAATTGTGATTAGGCCATTTATTCATTCCCCCCCCCCCCCCTTTTATGTGTATGTGTATTGAGAGGCATGCAGGCCCGACCCTGCGCCAGGGTGAGCAGGGCAGCTGCCCAGGGCCCAGGCCTGAAAGGCGCAATTTTCCAACTGTAGGTAATGAAATATATTTAAAACAAGTTAAAGGAGTTGTCAAGTTTTGTAATGTAGCTCAGTGGTTTGGTATTGTGTCATTAATCCAATCTTTCTTATTGTGGTGTCGGGATCAAATCCCATTAGTTCCCTTGTTTAGTGGCGGATCCAGGAAGAATGTTTAGTGGAGTCAAAATGCTTTTGATAAATTTTTCTGGGGTTAATTAATCAAAATTATAGGAAAAAATTTAGAAAATTATATGTTTTATGTATAAGATAATACATTCAAATTCTGGTGGGGTCGAATCCCCATTTAGGGTGCTTTTGATTCAATTTAAATAAGCAATATTGGGCTTATTTTTAGAAAATTCAGATCATATCAAAAAAATTTAGATCAGATCAGACCAGTTTAGAAAAATTCAGGAGATCAGGTCAGAAAAATTATAACTATAATAATAACTACAATCAGAAAAAAAAATCTGATCAAATCAGAAAAGTTCAATTCAGATCAGATCAGAAAATTTAAGATCAGGTCAGGTTAGAAAATTTCAGACGAATCAAACGCACCCTTAGTATAATGTGGCTCCGCCGCTGCAGCCTTAGTTTATTTCTAATTAACTATGGCATTATTATTTAAGCTAAAAGCTTAGATGTTTAAAACATTCCATTCATTCTATTTTCTTTACCTCATTTGACCTACATAAATCTCACTCAAAAGTGAGTCCATAGGGAAAATATAATGGGATATAGAGGGTATGACCCAAAAAAAATCCTCATTCTTTTTCAATATTTTAAAAAATAATAATAAATATTCAACACTTTTAACCGAACTTATAGGGTCCTTACTTGTTACTTTGCCTCGGGCCTTCAGATCTTTAGGAACTACTCTGGAGGCATGGTGGTTTTTTTTGTTTTTTTTGGGGGGGGGGTGCTTACCATTGATTGTCGTCCTGTTATTAATGGAATACCCTAAGGGAGTTTCTATCCCTACCTCAAAACAGTCTATTCCTTGTGTTAATGTTTTAAACATAACTAAATTATAAAGGCGAGATGACTTTTGAATTCGTTGACTAAATTCTCTTTTTGGTATATGTTTTCCCATTGCGTCAGGTACTGGACAGTGACTCAACAACTTGCTCATCATACAATCAATGGGTGCAATTTGAGGCCTGGTGATCTCCTTGGGACTGGAACCATCAGCGGTCCTGTAAGTAATTCCATGGCATGAGCCGAAATAGCTTTTCCATGAGCTTGAACGTACGTAGGTTGTTATGCTTAATGGTTAAAAAGGTTCTTGTTTCTGTTTGATTTGCTGACAGGAACCTGATTCTCTTGGATGTTTGTTGGAGCAAACATGGAATGGACAAAAGCCACTTTCTTTGAACGGAACATCCAGGACATTTTTAGAAGATGGAGATGAGGTCACTTTTACTGGTGTTTGCAAGGTCTGTTACCTTTAGAGGCTTCATACTTTTTAAAATTACAAATTTGCTGAATAATTTTGGAACTTTGCACTCATGAATGTAACTGCTTGTCTGTGTTATCCTTTGGGCTCTTGGTGCATTTCTTTCTGGAAGACTGTTCTTGATGCATTTCTTCTCGAAGACTGCTAAAATATGCATGCTAGTAGTTCAAATGCAATGAAATACGGAGTAATTTATAATAAAATTAAAATCTAACCAAACAAATTTTAAAAAATCGGCAAACCCCCTAATCTGGAGTTGTGTTCTCAACTATGTTTGAGATATCTAACATAACAGTTAGAACCCCGCTCTTTTGTGGTTGGGATGCCATTGAAGCAAGCAAACCTCACACAAACAGCTAGAAGTCCGGTTGTAGAGTCTTGGACACATTTTGTTGCTCCATAATTTAAAACATGTTCAAATTAAAAAAAATTCCACTAGGTTTGAGGCTTTGAGCTTGAAATGCCTAATATCACAATCATCCATAAACATTCATATGTTTTCCCGATTTGAGGTTTAAATGAAAAGTATAAAATCATGTTAGTCTGCCAGTAGTCATGACTGATCCCCAACTTGCTCATAAGCGTAAACGATTAACGATCTTACATGTGCCTTTGCAGGGAGATGGTTACAATATCGGATTTGGAACATGCTCAGGGAAGATTCTGCCATCCCTTCACTAAGACTGCTGTATTTTGTACTACCGACAACATTGCCTATAATGAATGTCTTTCATGTTCAAATTTTTAGCTCCGTGTTTGAAATTGTACCCATGCTGGTCACACAATTAAATGGTCATCGGTCACTATCTGTATGTAATTTGTGCATCTGTGTGTATAATATCACTTTTCAATTTGGTGTGATTTAAACCCTAGTTCACAACTTGCAGTTACCTCTAGTATTATATTCCGGTATGGCTAATTCCCGGTACCGCACCGTGTTATGGTTTTGAATATAGCACAATTGCATAATTGTAAATAAACCGAAAGATGCTAAATGCAGGGCACACAGTCATTTGTGATTTTGGCAAGCTCCATTTGTAATATTTACAAGCATAGCTCTTCGACGTGTCATTACGACAGCACAAATGCACAATTGCCATGCTATTACATTTCATCATGTATTTGTTAGTTAATTAGCTTTGCATACAAGATTTGATCTCACAACCTTTTAACATGTATAAGATCTATGAATGGGGCCCCACAAACCACAGTTATAAAAGTGGTTTGGCTCCGAATGGCAAACATAACATGGGGTCAAGATTCAAGAAGCATAACAGTTACGTGTTCCATAATTTAAACTTTTCCTTTTATATAGTTTTCTATTTACATTCTTGTGCATCATTTTCATCCCACTTTCTTCCCTCTTATCATCATCACTGTCTCTCTGTGAGTGACTCTCACTTTTCCCCCTTAAAACTCAGTCGGTGGCCATGAAACCCAACAGAAAAAAAAGCTCTTCATCATCCTCATCATCAACGGTCACCTACACATTTCAAAATGTCAACTCTAACGTTCCTCAACCCAGTGAAATTCCCATCAAGTTCTCTGATCCTGCTATCCCCATCACCGTCCATTTCCATGATCACTCTGCTGCTGCAGCAGCTTCTAAGATACAGGCAGCCTACCGTGCTTCCGTGGTCCGCACTCTTGTTAAGAAGATCACAGCCGTTGAAGCTGAGGTTGATAAGCTAGAGAGGCTGATCCAACAGCAGGAAACAGTGGATGCAGTGAGGAGCAGTGAAAAGGAGAAGCTGAGGATTAATGAAGCATTGATGGTTCAGCTTTTGAAATTAGACTCTGTTCCTGGGGTTGATTTGGGTGTGAAGCAGCTGAGGAGGAATACCAGCCGTCGGATCGTGGGGTTACAAGATGTTATGGATGGAATTTGTGGTGAGAGAATAATCGATGGTTGGGATGATGGATTGTGGAGGGATTGGGATGGTGGGTTTTATGGGATTGAAGAAAAGGTTTGTAGGGAAAGAGGTGGGGAAGAATTAGAGAGGTTTTGTGCTTATAATTTAGGGTTTCGATGTTTTGAGAGGTTTTTACGCGAGTTTTAAATTGCAACGAAGCCAAACGATATTACATAACGTAGAGAGGAAAAATGTCTATTCGTTGCAATTAATTTAAAAGCCTTGCCCTTAACAAAGCAAACAATGAATGATAGGAATGGTTTTTTTTTTTGCCAACAACTCAATGTAATTTGAGTTTAAGGGTTCAAGATGTATAGCTATTGGCTACTAGTATACTAAGCTATCTATTTAGTGAACAAACTAATATTTGTATGAGCCATGATTATCTTGTACTTACACAACCAATGATTATATATAATACTTTCTCCTTTACAGACCAGAACGTTTGTTACCTTTGAAATTTTGGATACTGTGAGAGAGAAATTTTAATTATGAAGAATCTTTATCATACAAAAAAATATGTATTTCTATGAAATTGTGTTTGATTCGTCTAAATGTGTAGTTTTCTAAAGATCAACTTTTACGTTTTTTATAGAGTGTAGCAGAATATATAGATGTTTGAACAAATGTATTGAAAAATGTGTAAAAAGGTAAACGTAACGGATATTTTGAAATGGATGGAGTATATTATATACTTCCTCCATTTCTTTTTAAATACAACAAATAATTTTGCACACTTTTTTAGTAATAGATTTAAGGGTCTAAACGAGTAAATTTATCGAATTAATTTTAACACGAGTAAGTTTGAGGTTATAAGTTACCTGTCTTAAAATTATATCAATTAATTTGTTTGTTTACCCTCTTAAATTTTCTCCTTGAAATACGTACAAAAATAATTTGTTGCAGTAAAAAAAAACTGGCGAATTGCTGGCCCAAATCTATAACAATTATTAAAAGGTGCGCAAAGCACCGTAATTACGCCACGTAGCACATGTGCACATGTCAGCATCACTAAAATTTACTCAACTTTAAAAAAAAAGAAATAATTGTAATAAGATTCAAACCTGAGATCTTTTATATGAAAGTAGTAGATAATAACCAACTCAACTACATTTATCTGTTTATTTAATTATGCTTCTTTATATCCATATTGTTTTATTACTTAGGAAAAATAAAGGGAGAAAAAATTTATATAAAAACGGAAGAAGGCGATGAAGTGATAGCTCATAGTAGCAAAACTCACGATGCTTTGCTCCAATACAATGGTTTTTTTGCTAATTGAATTTCAATTCGTCTACAAAATTCATTTACAATCCAACTTATAATTTCCAATTTATTTTGTTCATCATGATACCTAGATTTGTTGTTGGTGTTTTCCCATCTAGTTGATGTTTGATTTGAGATGCAAATTGAGGGTAATTTTACTGATTCGAGTTTGTTTCGATTGTTCTTGGTGTTTCAACAGTCTACGATTATCATCCACGCCAAAGGTCTATTAATTATAGCGCATTTATTATTAATGCATTATACCTTTTAGGCTTCTCCATGTCTCTATTTCTTTATCGCTTAACAGACAGAGCAAATGTGTAGAATAAAATCAATAAAAATGTTGGACTCGGGGCAACGCCCGGGCCAAAACACTATTAAATATTTAAAATAAGAAGTTTTAACTGCCACGTGTCATCCCTTTGTTAATCCTTATTTCAACTATGTCATGTTATTTGCGATGTATTGCGCCACGTAAGATTGTCCACATATTTTTTTACACCATATTAGGCCACCTAGGAAAAAAACATATTTATTGGATCTCAACTAAAATTTGCTTTAGTCAAGAATTGAACTCATAACCTTCATAGTGAAATGTAACCTATTAACCATCAAACCACTTTAATTTGTTTGT
Organism: Salicornia ramosissima; assembly: GCA_951394345.1. Classification (NCBI taxonomy): domain Eukaryota; kingdom Viridiplantae; phylum Streptophyta; class Magnoliopsida; order Caryophyllales; family Amaranthaceae; genus Salicornia; species Salicornia ramosissima. The sequence goes on along the minus strand of OX596233.1, from coordinate 17,938,432 downwards.
TTAACATTTATTATTAAAATATGATAAAAAATATAAGCTATCAACCATCAAACCACTTTAATTTGTTTGTTTAACATTTAACGTTAAAATATGATAAAACATTGCAAATTAGTGTAACTAAAAAAAACAACACATTTCAAATAAATCTACTAAGTTAACAATTACTATTGTTACATATCATCCTATCTCATTTTTTTTTAATGTTATTCTCTTTTAATTCCAAATCTTTAATAGTTTTTAAAATTTATTATTATTTATGACACCATCATTGTCATTTATATCAATTCGCATTACACAAAAAAAAAAACCAAAATCAATTATGAAGTTTATGAAAAATAACGAAATACAATATATAATAATAATCGACCTGGGGCATTGCCCGGGCCAAAATACTAGTTTGTAACGAAATTGTATACAATTTAACAAAAAGGTGTGATTTTACCCTTAAGGCCTCAATTGCAAAGTATGATTTTGTAGTTAATTATAAAAGAAAGCTTTTTAAACAAACATGTTGCTGTGGTGTAGTGGTTATCACGTCAGTCTTACACACTGAAGGTCCCCAGTTCGATCCTGGGCAGCAACAAATTAATATTTTGGTTTTTTCCTTTTCTGATCTTACTTGCAACTCATTATCATTTTCCAAAGTAGCACTTTTTCTTCAGCAAAAGAGCAGATAGGCACTAATGAACAAGGCCGGGGCATTGTTAACGGAGGCCCTGTTCATATTCTTGTAAGTAGGCCCATCTGTCAAATTATAATGTTCTTAAAAAACATCAAATTAAGGGTGCGTTCTCTTCAACTTATTAAATCTGAACTTATCAGACCTGATTTAACTTATTGGAACTTATTAGGCCTTATTGGACCTTATTGGAACTTATTAAAACTTATTGAAACGTATTTTATATGATTGAATAAAATAAATTAATAATAATAATAATAATGATGATGATAATAATATTCTATACATTTGAACCTATGTTTTTTTTATTGTTGAATTACGTTCAAGAAGGTAATAATAATTAGTATATCTTTTTTCAAACCCATTATTAATTAATATTATCAATTCCAATAACAACTTATCTACATATTTAATTTTTCTTAATTCACTTGTAGTAAAATTAACAAACTACAACGGATTGAATAATAATAATATGGAGGATGGGTAAAGTTTAATTTGGACCAAAATTAATAATAATAATAATATGGAGGATGGGTAAAGTTTAATTTGGACCAAAATTAAATCAAACCCAAAATGAAAAATAAGTTTTATTTTATAATATAAAAAAAATAGTTTAATTCAATCTAACTTTGATTGATTTCTCTAAAAAAAATTATAAAACAAAAATGATAAAATAAAATTGGTTTATGCTGTGTAAGAGTGCTTTAAGTTAATTATTAATTTAATTAATTTTATTTGATCAATAATTAAAAATAATAATCTAAACCTGATTTGAACTTATTAGACCTGATTGGAACTTAGAACTTATTAGACCTGATTGAAACTTATTAAACCTTATTGGAACTTATTAGAACTTATTGGACCTTATTGCAACTTATTAGAACTTATTGAAACTTATTAGAACTTATTGGACCTTATTGCAACTTATTAGACCTGATATAACTTATTGGAACTTATCTGAACTTATCTGAACTTATTGAACCTGAAACTTATTTTTTTAAGGTGAAGAGAACGCACCCTAAAAGCAGAAAAAAACAATCCTTTAAGATTTGAATTTACAACTTGAGCCTTGAGATTAATTGTAACCCAGTTTAGTTAAGCTTACCACTAATCCATGCAACATTTGCTTTTAATTATTGGAAATAATAAGTAATATTATAAATCAGGGGCCCTTGTTATTTGGGGCCCTGAGCGGTCGAGCACCCGCGCATGCCAAGCGCCCCCTGCTAATGAATGCACTATTTATATGTTTGAAGAATGAAGAAGAATACGGTAAGATTGAAGTTTTGTATTAGGGTGTGTATGTAATACAATTGTGGAGTTTTAGTTGCGTAATCATGGATTTCTAATGCTTATGGATATCATGGAAAAAAGTCCACAATAATTTCAAAATAAACTCAAATTATTCCATGTATAAGAATTTGAAAAGACCATATATACAAATTTTGTTAAACAATTAAATATCGTCATCAAATTTGCTACATGTATGCACTTATATGCAACCAAATTGAGCATAAAGAAGATAATCTTTATTTAATTATAAATAAAACCTCACAACAAATTATTATCTTGCTTACCAATTACCATACCCCTATTAACAAAATGGTGGGTATATACTAAATTATATGAAATTGAATTTTTTTTTTAATACATTGATTATAGGCTTTGTACATACATGAACAAATGAATTTAATCCACCAAACAATATAATAATCGTTACTCCACCATGAAAGTTAATTATATTTTCGTTTAACAATAATATGCTTCCACGAATTTCATGCAAATCATAAATTTATTATGAAAAACCAATAAACAATATGAATCGTTCAACATGAATATTAACACTTATTAAATGAATAAGTAAAAATATAAGAGCAAATAACAAGAAACTTCTTACTTAAAATTTCTTCAATGAGGTACCCTTGAATGAACATCATACCCCAAGACATAAAAAAAACGATATTTTCTTGCAAATCACCGCAACAGAACATCTCCATAAAACAAGCCACTGTTGAGGTAATCATATCCGACACGAAAGGATTAAAATAATAGATTGCTTGTTAGGAAAAATATGCAAGTGAGAAACTGGATATTCATTCCAAGGCATGGAAATTAAACTACCCTTTCCTATATATTAGTTTAATTTCATCCCACTAGAATAATCACCGGGTTATCACGAAATAACTAATGTGAGACAATGGAGATGTAATTCACTCTTATGATCTATCAAGTGAATTCTAAAATACTTTGTGGTTTATTTTTTGTTTCACACTCCAAGAAAATAATTAGCAAGAAGTTAAAAGAGCTAGCAAATTTTTTTTTACTTTTAGGAAAAACTCTGATTTTCCACACACAACTTATGAACAACCTTTGACTATTTATAGCCAATAGCATAGGATAGAATCAACAATAAACATGAACATTCAACCATACTAAACCACATTAAAATCAGAAATCACGGTGGTTTAATTCATATAACATCAATCCAAAGATTCTTCACACAAAGAGCCACCACTAATAACCAACAATAATGCTAATTTAATAACATTTAGAAGCCTCATAACAAGCATCAATGTATAGGATTCCAAAGAAAAAGCATCCAAGAAAAACTGAGAAGACGAAGTAATACACATGCCCATCCAGGTCGCTGGGCACGACTACCTTCTGTCCAACTGCATCATTCCATAAACTTTTCGCGTGCCGCGAGCAATGTCGTGGGGCTCGATTTCCTTCTATATCGATTCTCATCTTAGCCTTGTTTTTCTTCCTAAAAACCTTAAGTCCAAGTCCATTTATACATAAATGTTCAAATATTTTTATTTACAAAATTGCCACTGCATATTGTCGGTAAATAATGTATAGTTGGTATTTTGGTACTAGATGAGATCAACCTTCCAACTTTATTATTCAATTTAAGTCCCCAATAATAGGGGATTTTGCACGCAAATTATTAGGTGGTCTCGGGACCACCTACTTTTTGTAGTCCGATCCACACAACGTTTAATTAAAACAAAGTTTTTTTTCTCCTGCTTCTCCCTCTTCCTCCTCTCTTCCCTTAATTTTAGCATAACTATTTTTTTCTCTCTCCTCTCTCCTCCTACTCCTCTCTTCGTGACTCAATTTTGTGCTGCATTTTCAACCACAATTCTATTTCCAATTTCATTCACAAATTTATTCGCAATTTCAAACTACTTTTTCATAATTTTTCTCATTTTTATGTTGACTGTTATTGAAGATGATGATTACATAATAGTAGATTTTTATTTTTTATGGAGTTATTTTTGGTTTGATTTTGTAATTTTTGTATTTATGAAAAAATAGAAGAAATATTCTAGACACTTTTCCTCTCTATGTTATGTAGCATCGTTGGCTTCGTTGCAATTCAAAACTCGCGTGAAAACCTCTCAAAACATCGAAACCCTAAATTATAAGCACAAAACCTCTCTAATTTCGTGAAATGAATATTAGCATATGAAAAAAAAAATTAGTATTACACTTCAACGTTTTGTTTTGCAAAAAAAAGAAATAAAAAAATGAATATCTCACTTTGACAAATCAATATTGTGAATATTTGTTTGTTTTTTTTTAAATGAAGATTCTAGTTTAAGATTATAATTTTCAAAATTGAAGATTATAGTTTTAAAAAATGAAGATTCTAGATTAATAAAAAAAAAATGAAGATTCTTGTTTAATAAAAAAAAAAATGAAGATTATAGTTTTTTAAAAAAATAAAAATTATAGTTTTATCTCTATAATATAAGCCGGGGGGGGGGGGGGAAGCCATGGTGTCCCCCCTCAAAAGGCTAAATTACCCTTCAAAATTTTTCTAAATACTCAAACTATATAATATTAACTAAAAAGGAAAGTTTTGTATTTTTTAAAATGTAAATATTACAAAATATTTAATTCAAAAAAATAAAACATAAACACCAAAATTCATATTTTAAAATTCTCTACAATTAGATAATTAAATTGTATAGTTTTTCACACAAATATTTACTTTTTTATTAGTATAATTATCTTATATATAAAAACGTCTAAAATACCGATCTTCCCTTATTTATGATGAAATAAAGATAATTAAATATAAGTTAAATTTAATCAATCAATAAAAAAAAGGAATTATCAATCAAATAGAAAATAGTTGTTTATTCCCCATAAAATATAATAATTTTTATCTTTTTAAATGAAAATATAACAAAATTAATAATTCACAAAATTAAAAAAATAGAAAAATTAATATTTTTGATTTTTTTTACAAATTGCCCCCTATATTTATTATTTATATAGCTTTTCACATTAAATTATTATCTTTTAATTATATTGAAAATTTGATCAGAGATAGTGTAGTAGATGAAACTAAATTTTATTCAATTAAACAATCATAATCTTATTTTCAACAAGCTCATAAATAATGTATACGAGCATTATATAAGATACTCATACATTGAATCACGCATAACGTGCACATGAGACTAGTAATGTATAGAAGCAAAGCTTACATGTTGTCACGTGTTAAAACGCTAACGTGTTTACAATTGATTTTGAGCATTCATTTATGTGGTGTCAAATGAGCAAAGGATTGTAGGTAGTGTGAGGGAGCGAAGAAGGAAGGGATCAATAGTTAGTCTATGAGTTGGTTCTTGGAATGTGAGGTCCCTTTCGGGAAAATCGATAGAAGTGCGGAGGTTGTTACGGGCCAAAATATAGCTCAGCAAGAAAAGTACTTGAGGCCCAATCAAGCACAAAGCCCAAGGATCAGCATTAGCCCAATCACAAGAATGAAGCCCATCAGGGTCCACCACCAGAGGACATGTGGCGTCATCCTACAAGTACACATGGCAGCACCTTACTGATACACGTGGCAAATTCCTATTGGGACACGTGACAACCAATTGAAGCAACAACATATTGGATGAAATTGAACAAAGACAACATCAAAGAATCCCACATTGATAGAATGAGCTTGTACAAGTAGAGATTCTGATATAAATGTATTCATGACTGATTGATTGAGGGGGGATTAGTTAATTTGACAAGACAGCACAAAAAGTGTATAAGTCCATTAATTGTCATTAAAGCTTAATCATATATTTTTTTTGGTGTACCCACCTGGTTCACCCTTTTGGGCTAATCCGGATTCGGAGCGCGTCCCGGGGTTAAGGTTTTAAACTCCTCCCAACGTGCTTGTGGGGGATCGAACCGTGGTTCTCCCTACCAAGTCTAGCCCCTGGCACCACTAGACCAAGATAACGTTGGTAAAGCTTAATCATATTTGATTAATAAGCAATCAACAAGTTATTAATAATATTATGGTATTCCTCTATTTTCTTGTTTTATTACATTAATTTGCTTTATTATGTCATTTATTTTCATATTTGTACTAGGCAGAGTTTGTAGCATAGTTTCAATTAGCCCTCACCTAATATCATAAAATCACCCGAAACAGAGGTGATGAGGAGAAGATATATAAACATCTTATGCCTCCAAGAGTTGATGTGGACAGGACAAGGAGTTCGAGGATTAATCCTGGGGTATAAGGTGTTCTACGTTGGTCAGGACAAGGTTCCTAGAGACCGAATTAGGAATGGGGTAGGTGTGATCCTGGATGAAATTGAGACCTATTGGAAGAGCGATAGGTTGATAAGGGTGAAGTTGTTATGTGGTAAGGAGATTTTTAATGTTATTAGTGCTTATGTGCCCCAAGTTGGGCTGGGTGCGGAGGAGAAGCGCCAATTTTGGGAGGATTTTGATGAGGTGGTCCAAGATGTTCCCTACACAGAGAAATTATTTATTGGAGGTGACTTGAATGGACACGTCGGGATAAGGCGTGATGGTTTTGAGAATATTCATGGAGGTTTTGGGTATGGGCAACGAGACGCCCATGGAGAGACCATCCTAGACTTTGCCTAATCTTATGATTTGATCTTGGCTAATACTTGGTTTAAGAAGCGTGATTCCCACTTGATAACTTTCCGAAGCAATTCATTTGCTAAGACAAATGATGGAGTATTATAGGATAAGTAAGAAGGACCTCCATATGGTTTTCATTGATCTAGAAAAAGCCTATGACAAAGTGCCAAGAGATGTACTTTGGTGGGCAATGTTGAAAAAAGGTATTCCCCGAAGGTATATTGACTTGGTTAAGGATATGTATCGGGACGTGTCAACAAATGTGAGGACTTGTGATGGGTTGACAAAGGATTTCCCTATAACAATTGGATTGCATCAAGGGACGACGTTAAGCCCTTTCCTTTTTGCATTGGTTATAGATGAAGTGACAAGGCTAATCCAAGACGAGGTACCATGGTGTATGTTGTTTGCAGATGATATTGTATTGGTGGATGAAACTAAAACAGGGGTTAATGCCAAATTGGAGCAATGGAGACAACGACTGGAATCTAGAGGATTTAAGCTAAGTCGGACTAAGACTGAGTATTTGGAATGTCGTTTTGGGTCACAGAGGGGGGCAAATGATGTTGTGGTGAGGTTAGACGGGAAAGATCTAGCCATGAGCGAGTGCTTTAAATATCTTGGGTCAATCAACCAAAAGAATGGAGATATTGACCAAGATATGACTTACATGATCAAGTCGGGGTGGCTTAAATGGATAGCGGCCACAGGAGTGTTGTGCGATCAAAGCATCCCCTTAAAGGTGAAGGGGAAAATCTATAGGACGTTCTATAAGACCAGTGTTACTCTATGATACAGAATATTGGGCTTCTAAGAAGGAGCATATCCAAAAGGTAGGGGTTATAGAGATGCGGATGTTGAGATGGATGTGTGGCAACACTCTACGAGATATAATCAGAAATGAAGATATTCGTAGGAAAGTTGGTGTTGCGGATATTGCAAGCAGGCTAACAGAAAATCGCTTGCGTTGGATTGGGCATGTAACACGGAGACCCCATAGAGCACCGATACGAAAAGTGGAAGAGTGGGATCAAGGGGATTTCAAACGTGGTAGGGGGAGACCGAAAATGACTTGGTGGGAAGGAGTGTAGGGGTCGTTTTTACCCGGCCGCCTATGTCACGAGTTGGTTTGAATGCTCGTTAACGCCGTACGTGAATATGGACTAGTAGGAGTCGCCACCGTGCGTTTATACGGTCTACGGACACCGAAGAAGTACCGAAAGCCAGGAGCAATCGGTCCCATATGGTCGTGCACCAGAGTACGGGTTCGGGGACAGGTTACGAGCCAATCGTGCATTGGGCCCGCCCGCCTGCTAGCGGTCTCTACTAGGTCTCTTTTGTAAGATCATTGTTCAATTTCAGAGCAACAGAGATAACTCAATTTTAGCCCTAATTTGCGAATTACTAAGTCGGTTCAGATTAATACACAAATTAGCCTAAAATTATTTTGTGACCACTTTGGAATTAGTCAATATTATTACACTAGAATGAGTCCAAAAGTCCGAATAAAATCAAGGTTCAGTTCACATAAATCACATAAAAAGAAGAAATTCAACATGATGGTGATATGGAAAAATGCGAACGTACCTCAAATCCCGTGCAATTATAAAAATCAAAATAAATAAATTTAAAAAAAAGTTACAGAGAATGACATGGAAAAAGCAAGAAAAATAAGACATGACATGGATTAAAAATTAAAAAAAAAAAGGCCACAAGAATTAAAACATAAATTAACACAAACAAAAAAGCAAAAAACGCATGTCATTATGATTAATGCAAGTCAAAGATTAAAATGAAAATTAAAACAAAAGAAAGCATATTGAAATTGAAATAAAAAGGGTCTCAGAAATGTGTACCGGAATGTGCAGCGGTCGATTACGGCCTCGAGACTAGTACGCCAAATGCCAAATTCAGTGATTGTAAATGATTGAAATGTGTTTATATGTGCTTAGTATCGATTTTGACAGAGTTTTTGAATGATTTTTAGAGAGAAACTATGTAGTAGAGAGAAGAGCAGAAAGTATGAAGTTTTTTCGTGTTTTTTGTGTGTTTTGAAAAGCCGGACGAGGGTCGTATTTATAGGCAAACAGAGGCAAAAATCGAACCCGGAGAGTACCAGACTTGCGCCTAGGTGCAGGTCCAGTTACATGACCTGCGTCTAGACGCAGGTCAGTATTTGTGACCTGCGTCTAGGCGCAAGTCCAGGCTGTATCCGGGTCGATTTTTTTGCTTATTTTGTGCGTGATTCTCCGAGATTTTTATGCGATTACGATACGATTACGGAGATCATTATGATTACGTAATATTTGAGATTCCGGGAGATTTCGCGAGGTTCCGGAATAATCCGGGCTTATCTGGATTGTTCTCGGACCGTTTTCGGGTTTTTCGGACTATTTCGAAAAGATACGCTAAAAATGCCAAAAAAATATGGAAAAATTATAGAAAAATATAAATGAGTGAAAAGTGGAGAAAAAGTTGATGATGCAGGTGTAAAATTATTAAAATGCCCCTAAGAATGGAAAATGGTTCAAAAATTCATGGAAAATAGATGAAAACTCAGAAAATTACGGAAAAATTACAAAAAAAATCTAGAAAAATGCAATTAACCTAGGAAAATTATTTGATGCAATGGAAAGTGACTAAAATGCCCATAGAAAATAAATATGCATAAAAATAAATTAATAAAAATCCTAAAAAATATCCGAAAAATCCTAAAACGAGTCGTGAACCTCTAAAATGCCTATAAATAGTGTGAGAGTGATATGAGAGGGGTAAAGAGTTGGCATTTTGGCATACTAGCTCAAAACCGGACCTGTGCAACAGAGTACATTCATCATAGACCGTTGGGAGTTAAATGAGGTGCCAGAATTAGATGTCTACAAGGAGTTAGAAAAGATATGAAACAGTTGGATTTACAAGAAATTGAGACTCTCGACCGTGCGGAGTGGAAGAGGAAAATCTATGTAGAACTTTCGAAATAATTAATTTAGTTCATATAGCTGACCCCACTTATGGAGATAAAAGTTTGATTGATTAATTTAAAGTTATTTTAGTCGGACAGGGAGTAAAAATTAAGCCACAGCCCTATAGTTGCCAACCGACAAAATAAGGGGGCGTTAACCACACTTCCATTTTTCAGTTTTCAGTTTTCACAACGGAGCATTCATTAAAGGAGGAGATGAAGAAAAACTCTGAATTGAGAGAAATATACGTGTACCCAATTCTTGGAATAACAGCAATTGCCACAATCCTGTACCTCAACTTCAATGATCAACTTAGTTTCGAGTTTCCCATTATTTTTTGGCAGAAAAAGATGGATTTTGTTGGGGTGAATTCTACCCATTTTGTCCTAATCAATGCCGATCATCAAAAACAAGTCTACGTTAATGGATGGAACTCATATTGGTTAATGCAGGCCAGTGTGTGGGACCCATCAAGATCAAAGGTGTCTAGGATGCTCCAGAGAGGTGCTCAAATGGGCTTGAATGTTTGCCGCACTTGGGCTTTCAGTGACGGGCGTGGCCCAAACTCCTTGCAGGTTTCACCTGGGGTCTTCAATGAAAGAGTCTTTAAGGTTACTTTCAGCTTTCTTTTTCTCTCCTTTAATAACTTCATATATTTTGGTGGTTTAATTTGCATTGTGGTAGTAATGTTGTTTTTGATAATTTTAGTTCTTTGTTTTCTTGAGGTTTTTTTGGAATATAGTACTCTTCTGTTCCAAAATAAATAAATGCTCCATTTTCTTTTTTAGGATTAATATTAGGATCAGGAAAGTATTGTAATTTATAAAGATTGATTTTCAAATTTCATTGGATGTATTTGTAAAGGTTTTTTGTAATTTGTTTGAGCTAAGCTTGATAAGTTGATAGGGTAAATATGTGTTCAAGCATGACCGAGCTCGAGCAGTTTTTTTGTCCTTGTCCAAGCTTGGCTCGTTGCGTAGTAGCCTAGCTCGAGCTTGAACAAGCGAGCTATATTTGAGCTAAATTTGAAAAGCGAGCTATATTTGAGCTAAATTTGAATAACCATGTAACACTAAATCCTATCATGCTATATAATTAGCAAAATTGCAATTGTCTATTTCTATATTACCTTTATTTTTCTTTTCTAATTTAAATTTCACTTTTTCATGAAATTCCTATATTCCTATACTATTAATATTTTTTAAAAAATAAAAACAAAAATAGACGAGCTTATAAACAAGTTTGCTAGCCCAAATGGGTGAAGCGTAATAACGTTCAAGGTTGTTCATTTACTTCTCAAATGAGCTTTGACCGAGCTTATTCTCGTGTTGTTCACGAACACATCGGCTCATTTGCACCCCTTAATAGCAAGGTATTGTGTCTTTTATTGTGAGGGAGTCAGGGACCACATACTTAAATCAGAGATGGAGTTGGATAGACAAAAAAAAAAAGTGGAGCATTTATTTTGGGATGGATGGAGCAGTAATTTTGGCAATCTTAATGTATATTTCTACTTGTTTTTGTTTTTTTGATTGTGCATTTTAATTCTTCAATGCATGCTTTTCTTTGAGCCTTTGAGGGTTCAAACATTTCTGCTTTTCTGAATGCATCATTGATAACAAATTATTTGAAATGAACATGCTGCTCCATCTATTTTAATTGAGGTGAAACAAGTTGCATCTAATTTAATTGAGATGAAACAATTGACTCATGGTTGCTGATAAACATGCTATGCTATTGATTATTTATTTATATATTTAGTTATTGTTCAATAGGGATTGGATTATGTGATAGTGGAAGCTAGGAAGAATGGTATAAGATTGATTCTAAGTCTAGTAAACAATCTGAATGCATTTGGTGGAAAAGCACAGTATGTGAAGTGGGCGCAGGAAGCCGGAGTAAATGTCTCCACATCGGCTGATTCCTTCTTTTCAGATTCAACAATCAAGGGTTATTATCAAGCTTACATCAAGGTATTGCTATGTCTTTGTAAGCAAATTCATAGCATGTATTAAAGTTGATCGGATTGAATGTATTACGAAACCTGCAATTTTGAATTCCCTGTAAGTTTTCACCGTCAGGTAGATTTACAATATACGCTTGAAGAAATGCATATGCGAAACATTATTTCGGATTTCCTGCACATTTTTTTATTTGCTCATCAGCATTGCTATTAAGGCTTTAAAGATTTGAGTGCTTAAAGTTCTATGTAGATTGGTTGGCTTAAAGTAAAAAATTGATAGGGCTTGTTTGGCAGGTAGTAATTTTTGCGATAATGGTATTGAATTTATGTAGTTTTGTAATGGGAGTCTGATAAGATGTCCATGGTTATACGGTACCACCTCCATAATTGAGTTATTATTTCTGATCCAGCCAGAATACCTCATCGGCGACTACTATTTTCGTCAAGCAATTCCCCACCAACATTTGCTCATACCTCATTTCATACAAGTATTCAAACACTTGTTACCCATGCAACCTTTAGGGTTACCGAGCTCAAAAGCCCCGTGGGATATTTATATATTATTGTTTAACAGATAGATTGTGCTGCTTTGAGCCATTTACAGAATCAGGAATCATCAGGTCTTTTGTGCCTTCTTGGTGAAATATATATATAATTATTTTCATTGAAGAATCATATTGCCAAATGGTTCATCATCATGTCCAATGTTAATCTTTTCTTAGCTTTTTGGTGTTCCAGGGAATCCAGGGTACTTTGAACCATGAATCACTTGTACACCTAATTTACTTCTTGCTATACAGTTTGAAAGCCATCGTTCCAATCTTATGAATTTCTTGCTTTGATTTTTGGATGCTGTAGGCTATCGTAACTAGAAAGAACTCCTTAAGTGGAGTTAACTATTACGAGGAACCAGCCATTTTCGCATGGGAACTTATAAATGAACCGCGATGTGAATCTGACTCCTCTTCTCCTATTCTTCAAGTAAGTATTACTTGTGCTGGGTTTTGGACCTTTTGGTGCTACTCATTGCCATTGTGGATTTGCATGAGTTAAAAAAAAAAGAGTGGATGGGTTTAGCCTTTCTTCTAGGGACAAACATTTAAGAAAAAGTGGCGAAAATAGGATAAGTATAAAGTTATTCTCTTATTGTATAAAAAAATTTAGGCATTCTGAAATGAATATGTTGGTTCGATTGAAAAGAAGGAATTTCATTAATTATGGCCATTCTTTTACTATGTAGCTGCTGGGGATTTGAGGAATGGTTGGAAGTTATTATGTTTTTAACGACTGTTCACGCATCTTGTTTTTACCTCCATGTACAGGCTTGGATTACTGAGATGGTTACCCATATCAAAAGTTTGGACAAAAAACATATGGTCACCATTGGTCTTGAAGGGTTCTATGGACCCAAAGCTGCAGAAAAATCAGGGTCAAATCCCGGAGAATGGGCTGCTTCACTAGGAACTGATTTCATACAGAATTCAGCTGTCAATGGTATTGACTTTGCTTCGGTTCATGCATATCCTGATAGCTGGTTAGTGAACTGGATTTTTTTGTTATGATATTACAGCTTGAAGCCTTGAATCTTCAATAGTTCAAACTATATATTCCTCCTTTTAAAGTCTTCTTGTTGAATTGCATTCCAGGATACCACATGCAAACACGACTGCTAAATTAAATTTTATTTCGCATTGGTTGGATAATCATATTACTGATGGTGAGATTACCCTGAAAAAACCTGTTCTGTTTACTGAAGTTGGCTACCCATTACATGGTAAAGGCAAAGGGACTTATTATGGAGACACTTTGCTAAAAACAGTCTACGAGAGGATTATTGTGTCAGCTAAGAAGGGGCAAGCAGGAGCGGGAACCTTGATATGGCAGTTGCTGGTTGATGGAATGGAAGAATACGGGGACAAATTTTCTCTTGTAGCATGGAAACACCCTTCTACCTATAAATTGATTTTAGAACAATCATGCAAACTTATTGGAAAAGATTCTTGCTCCGATCTTGTTTATTGATCATGTTGAAGCTAATGGCTGAACATATGTGTTCCAAATCCTATATTAAACAGATCCATAATTATGATAACAAATTGATAGATTGATTGCGCAGGATATTTGATGAGTCAAAGTAAGGGAAGAAGCAACATGAGACTTTGTGCATCAATTTGAGTCAGAGCCCACAGGCATGCCTTCTACTCCTTTTCCTTTTCCTTCTTTTTTGTTGTTTTGTAATGAAAATAGTAAACTCTAGATATATCAAGGTCGATTCTTTTATTTCTGTGAGTTTATATTCTTGTGCATTATTCCCAATAGAAGGTACTTATAAAAGTTGAAAGCTTAGATGCTCATGCTCTGTTTGTTTTGAATGAAACATTTTCCTCGAAAACCATTTTCTCATTTTCCTTTGTTTGTTTTGAAGAGAAAGGGAAATAGTTTTCCGATTGATGGAAAATAGTCTTCCTAAGGGAGGAAAATATTTCGCTTTCCTTTAGGAAGGTATGCCACATTTTCCACTATATTCCCTTACTTCCATTCTTTTCTCCTCCCAACCATCCTTTCTCGTCCATTTCTCCCTTTTTTTTTTCTCCATGGAAACAAACAATGGAAAATTAACTTCTAATTGTATTTTCCTTTGGAAATTGTTTTCCATGGAAAAATCACCTTCCTTTAAAATTGTTTTCCATTATTGGTCCGTTTGGTAGGGTGTAAAATGTTTTCCCTCATTTTACACTGTTTGCAGTGTTTGGTTGGACTGAAAATTTAAATGGAAAAGTTAGAGTGGAAAATGGTTTTACACCATAGTTGAAAACATTTTCCTCCCAAAATCAAAGGAAAACTGTTTTTCATTCTCTATTCTCTATTCTTATAACTTATTTTCCATTCAACCAAATAACGGAAAACTCTTTTGAAAATGAGTTTTCCGTTGTAAAATGATTTTCATGGAAAACCATTTTACATTGAAAATGTTTTACGAATCCTAAAACAAATGGCTCCTCAATGAGTGTAATTTTTTACTCTTCAAACAGGGGTGAAAGTAGCATATTGTTCTATGTTATTGATATAGCTTTGTAGTTATTTATCTTTTAGAGTACCAAGGAATCATTGGGATGAGTTTGAGCTTGATCTTGAATAATTTATACACAAAGTGCTCACAATATGACATTAATTTCAATATTTGGTTTGAATTGTAATTTGTAACTGTTTTTGTGGTATTACAAGATTTGTTAATTGTATTGAATGTCCAATAATTTGATGGGTTATCTCAGACCGAAATTATGTAAGTTTTTGATGAAAATAGACAATTCCGATGATTGTATGATGTGTACATAGCCGACACAGTCCAAGTCGCATTGATTAGATAACAAGTCTCCTGGCAGCCCGTCTCTAATAGGATAACTTTTTTGGGGAAATTGTAACATTTTAACTTAGCATAATACCATTACATGTTATATAGACCTTAACTTTAATGATAGATTGTGTAAAAAGTTAAGATTTTGTTTGTTCTGACGGTCAGACAAGAGATTTTGTTAATTAAATTAGGATATGATCACAAGGATCTTATGTGTCCTAGGGCTGAACGCCTGAAACTAACGGCCCATTTGGTTGTTGGTAATGAATTGTGGTAATGGTAATGGATTTAAAGTGTAATTTGTTAAGGAAAAAATTTAAAATCCCCATGGAAAACATATTTTTCATTCCCAAACTTAAAATTTCTTCTTATTTTGCAGTACCATCCATTACCATGTAGAAAGGTGGTATTAGATGGGAATGGATATTTGTGAAGAAAATTAGATAAATTGGAGTTAAGGTAGCACCACCATTGAAATGAATTTTGATTTTCCTTTCAAATCTAGTTATAAATTCATTCCCATTACCTCTATTTATAACCGGCTACCAAACGGGCCTAAGGGTTTGACACTTCCAGTTTGATAGAATTTTATCATATGACTTAAATTAGATTTCTTCCATTGCAGGTTTGCCTGATATCAAGATTCATAGAAGCCAAACCAAGTTAAGAGACAAAAGAAGTCCATCTTTATTAATACAACTGAAACATGACATCAAACTTTTTAGAGAAGTGGGAAAAAAAGGGGAGAAAGATATGAAGGGAATTTGATCTGTCTAGTGCCTAAGGATTACAGTTGCACTTGCACTTAGACATGCACTTCTTACAGTGAGAAATCGTCGGGTGTTGTTTTTTGCCGTCACACTTCTTTGTGCACTTCTTCTTTGATTTCCCTCCCCACTCGCATTTTGCCATACAACGGAATGCTTTGATGCAAGACGGGCACTTTGAGCTCAAGCGTTTTGCAATGCAGGCTTTACAGCCGAAACCAGGATAAGGACATGCTGATGCCTGTAGGAATGCTAACCATGATATGATAAGAACCGCTAACACGAAACATTCTAACTTTAGCTGCGCCTTAGGCTCCATAAGCGGTTATTGTTGTATTACTTAACCAATTTGTGTGTTGTCGATCTTTCACCAGATTTCTGTTTTTATAGAGGAGATATTTATACTGTATATATATGTATATGTCCTTTATTTTTCACCTAATTATAATGCTGGGCTGCTGCTGCAATAGTGGGCATTTGTAAAGCATGTACAAATTGGTTAATCACAATATGCAACAATAAGCAGGTTTTTGGGGGATTTGGTTTGCTTCTATGCAGATATGTATGTCAGCTACTTGATTGATCCAAGTGAATGACCCCATTTTTACTGTGACTCCATAGCATGAGAAATGAGGTCCTTCACAACTCTGGCTCCAGCCGTACTACACTGAACTGAATTAGGCTATATTTGGTAACAATTGTTGAAATGAGGCTGAAACTAATAAGAGTTTGAAGAAGAAGAATTGATTAGGTAGCTGAAAATTCATGTCATCTTAATTTCAGTAAAGCCCTTGTTTGATTCACCTTATTTCAACACCTTGTTACTTATTTCAGATCATATTAAAAAAAAAAAGTTCAGATCAGATATGATTATTTGATTTGATTTTTTTAAACATTAAATATCTTTAATCTCGTAGCAAATTTTTTTTTATTAAAATTACATATTAAAAACTACTCATTAATACAAATAAATTCAGATCTCAATTGAATATTTTTTTTCCTTATTGATTAGCATATATATGCAGTCAAAGTTTAATCAAATAAGACAATAAGTTCATACCAAATCAGCAAATACCAGGTGAATCAAACATAGTCTAAGTTGTTGGGATAAAATTTAATTTACGCTCATAATTTAGGTGACTTAAAATTTTAGCGCTTACTCATTTAAGCTAATTCAAATGCGTCTTCAAATAAAACTTTACTCTAAATCATAAACTTATTAAGTTGAGCTGAACTAAATTGAAATTTAGAAAGTAAGTAAAAAAAAAAAAAAAGCGGTGTTTTCTATTCCAAAAATACTTGCAGAAGTTGTGAACACAAATATAACATGAATTTCCAAGTACCTGCTATACACACCAACTACATCGTAGCTCACTTACTTACCCCTCCACCCCCTCTCTCCCTCTAGTATAGTCATAGTTTTTCCAGCCCTAGCCCTATATGCCATGTTTGGTTGGCGGAGCTTGGAATACTTCTGACTCCTTTTCATACCGATCTCCGACTTAAGCATCGAAGGTGCGTTCTCGGAATCCATCCCGGGTCAGTAACCCATCCTTGTTTTGCATGCTTAATCCGCAGAGGTGCATAACAAACACATCAAACAGACTCGATCCAAGAGAGAAGTTTCAGAGCAGGAACAATCCATAATAATAGTACTTCCTCCGTTTTTATTTCTTGTAAACTATTAGAAACGTAGAAAGTATTAGGTATGCTTTCAAGTTTATGGTGGGAAAATGGTACAGAAAACTATATAGATCCTAGTCAAACAACCTCTTGGGAGCCAGATACAAAAACTAATTCATGCTTTTTGGATAGATGATTCATGGCTTCAAAAAAAAATAAAAAATTTGTGAGGTTTGTTAAGGTCGTGGACATCTATTATACGGTCAGAAATTCAAGATGGCATAGGAAGGCCCCTAAGATCCACACGGGTCATTCATTAAAAAAAAATCATAATTCATAAAATGGCATAGGAATGTCACTAAGACCATGGGTCATTCATTAAAAAAGAAATCATGCTCATGAAATGGCATAGGAATGTCACTAAAACCCAAACGGGTCATTCTTTAGAATATCATGGATTAGAACATCATGGATAATGAACTTGTAACTACAACATGTATAGTTGGCTAAAAATAAATAAGGAGTTTGTTTGGTGTGCTTGTATGTTATGGATTTTGGGAATTTAGTAAAAATGGAGGACACACGGATAGATTAGGCCTTGTTGTGAAATCAAAGGTTAGTTAATTGTACTTGTAATCCATATATACTTGGTGTTTTGCAGCTTTGAATTGAAAATATCTAAATTAAAATTGCTTTGGAAGAATTCTGAGGTCTTTATTAGGAGGCTCCCCTAGTCGTCCACTATCACTTTCATAGCTAGAAAAAAAGTCAAAAAAATTATGGTGCAAATTGAAGGCTATAATGTATGTTTTTTTGAGTGGATTTGGAATAATAAAAAGTTTGAAAATGTTGCAGGAGGTTCTTTAGATCATAAGAGGGTCAACCCTCAAGTAGTCCATTAGAGTTTAATAATGGACTTGCTAGCTAGATGCCTAGGCTTGCACTTTTCGTGGCGGGCGTGGTCCACGCCTAGTATCAGAGTCTATGTTGAATTTGTTGTGATTTGGGTCACAATTATGGACAACACACATGTGAGGGAAATCATTGAGCCTATGATTATTCCACATGTCTGTTGTTCTACGTTGAATATTGATGAACGAATGAATTAATTAAGGATGATCTGAGTGTTGGAATTAAATCACAAATTAAAGAATAATAAGAGTTGTTTACATTTTACATGGATGATTCCCATGATTTCATGTGTTCTTAGTGATGGACCCAACCTAAAGGACATGGCGAATTTATTTAATTACAGTAAATAAAAAAAAAAAAGCAATTCACCATTTTCATAAAATAACATTCGATCAACTTCAATTCATTTTTCATAGGCTAGAAAAAAAGGGACAATAACAACAAGCATAACTAAGTAGCTAGCTAGCACCACAAATTAAAAGGAGTACACAACTTGTTTCAATTCCATGGTGGAGGCTCCGTCCGACCTTCCATACCATTTACCACGTCTAGATCACCTCACTGCACTCATGCATTCGCGAGGGTCGTTTCTTATATTCCACCTTGCATATACGTGTATTGGCTACATTGAACCGGATAATCTATAATAGGTTGCAGATCAAGGCGCAGTACACCCAGTACATTATTATCATATATATTTAAAATAAGAAAAAAAAAGTAGCAGCATAAAAGGAAATTAATAATAATAGATACTCCCTCTATAACATATATATTAACTGCAACGATTTGATATTTTTACTGTGTTGCAGTTATTTTGTTACACATGGATCGGAGTATTAATATAATTTGTAGGTACCTAAGCTAAGCTAGCTTTAATTAGCTTAGCTAGACAGCGCAGCACAAGTGCACTTGCACTTAGACAAGCACTTCTTGCAATCAGAGAGCTTGGGGTAGTCAGGGTTGCAGTCACAGCGCTTTTTGCACTTATTCATAGAACTACCACCAGACCAGAGGCACTTAGCCATGCACCGGAGTTTGGCGGCGCACGGCGGGCAATCATATGAAAGCCGTCTTAAAATACAGTCTTTACAGTTTAACCCACCACCATAATCATTGCATGCTGCCGCCATTGCTATTAACCATGATATCACAACCACCATCACCATGGCTTCGTTTAACCACCACCCTGCTGCTTTTTTTTGCTGCCTCTTCATCATCCTCTTCATACATGCATGTAATCTAATCTAATCTAGCTAGCTAATTTTTGTTTTTTGGTTTATTTATTTTTATTTCAAGATGGGAGCTGAGATTTATTTATACTCTATTAATTAATTAAGTCTCCACTTGGCCTTAGTTTTGACATGCATTGATGGATCAGCTGTATGTATGAGTGTATTTATTATGTATACATGCAGCTACATACTAAGGGTTTGTGTGGTGGTGGATGTTGTTGCTTACTTCTATGCACATAATGTCAACTCTCTTTAAAGTAAGTGTGTAATTAATTATACATGTTAATTAAGGGAGTGGTTGAGGAAACCATAATGGTCCGATTGGTAGCTGGTTATAGATGACTGTAATCAGAATAAATTTGGAAAATAATAATATACATGCATTCGATAGTGGTGTATGCTAGCATACCTCCGATAATTTATCTTATTTTCTTCACAAATTTCTCTTCTCATCCAATATCATCACCCCTATTGGTAAAGGATGGTATAGTAGTAGAATAAATATTTAAGTTTGGGATTGAAAATATGATTTTCATGTATATGTAATTTTTTTATTTGAAGGACATGTATATGGGAGTTGTAAGGTTTGTTTCTTAACAAAATTTTACACAACAAGAAAATAAAGATCGGCCGACCGACCTTTACCGACCGTTACCGGTCGGTAAACCTATTTCCCGACCGCCTCCGGTCGGTAAAAGGAGGTCGGTGTATAATTAGTCGGTAAAATTTATTTTCCGACCGCCTCTCCGTCGGAAAAACTTTACCGACCGTGTACCGACTGAATAAAAAGTTAAAAAAATAAATCTTGGAGCTTATTTCCGACCGCTGTGACGTCGGTCGGTAATTTCCGACCGCTTGGCGGTCGGACATTAGCTCCTTCCAGCCATTTCTTTTGGCGCTTAATTATTTACCGACCGTGTTTCGGTCGGTATATTAATTTTCGCGGTTTTTTCAATTTTGATATTTGGCATTTTCGCGGTTTTTACTTTTTGGATACCGACCGTTTGTCGGTCGTTAAATTGTTTTATAAAAGAAATTTTGTATTATAATAATATTTGGCATTTACAAAAGAAATTAAATTATTTATTAATGAAAAACAGATTAAATATACGAAATAGTATTTTATAATAATATTTTATATTATTTAAATAAATAATTCGTAATACACAAAATTTTGTAATACATATTACAGTTTCCAAAAACGTAAACTATAATAAACCGAAATATAACAAACAACTACACTACCAAGCCAGAACCGTCTGTGCGATCGTCGGGGGGTCGTCGGTGAATGGAAGACTGATCACCGAATTGCCTCATGAAAGCGTCTATCTGCGCCTTCATCTGCTCGAGGTACTCCGCTTGCTTCTTCTGATCCTCCTCTAGACGGCGCTGATGCTTCTCCCGTTGGCGGTCTCGCTCCTCTAACTCTATCCTCGCACGCTCGGACTCCTCCAAACGCTTGGTCATCTTTGCCAGTTGAGCGGAAGCTGATGGAGAGTAGGAAGATCCAACGTGCCGCCGCGAGGTTCTCTCATAATAGAGAGAAGCTCTGTCTTTGCCGAACCCTAGAACCTCGCCCTTCCGGAAGCCACCAACCGTATCAAAGAAGACCTGGTTGGGATCCGTCTCCGAGCCACTAGCCTGAGACTCCGAAAGGTTCTGGTTATATTGTTCCTGCAAATTATGGGCGGAGTTAGTTCAATCAATTCAAAATAAAAGAACAATAAGTTATATAACTTATTTACATGTTTTTGGTAAAAGTTGGAGGGTTTTGGAACAAAAAACAAACTAAATAGGCCACTTTTGGCTCGTTTTTGGTGTTTTCATTCCCAACTTGGCACCGATCAACCTAGATCATGTTTTAAGGTTAATTCACAACTCATAACATTGATATACACATTCTATAACCTATTTGCATGTTTTTGGAAACGTTTAGAGGGTTTTGGAACAAAAAACAAACTAAATAGGCCATTTTTGGCTCGTTTTTGGTGTTTTCATTCCCAACTTGGCACCGATCAACCTAGATCATGTTTTTAAGGTTAATTCACAATTCATAACATTGATATAGACATTCTATAACCTATTTGCATGTTTTTGGGAAAATTTAGAGGGTTTTGGAACAAAAAACAAACCAAATAGGCCATTTTTGGCTCGTTTTGGTAGTTTTCGTTCCCATCTTCTTACCAATCAACCTAATTTGTATTTTTAAGTGTCATTCATGTCCTACAATATTCATGCAAAATTTATATAACCTATTTGCATGTTTTGGGGAAAGTTTAGAGGGTTTTGGAACAAAAAACAAACCAAATAGGCCATTTTTGGCTCGTTTTGGTAGTTTTCGTTCCCATCTTCTTACTAATCAACCTAATTTGTATTTTTAAGTGTCATTCATGTCCTATAATATTCATGCAAACTTTATATAACTTATTTACATGTTTTTGGTAAAAGTTGGAGGGTTTTGGAACAAAAAACAAACTAAGTAGGTCATTTTTGGCTCGTTTTGGTATTTTTCGTTCCCATCTTCTTACCAATCAACCTAGATCATGTTTTTAAGGTTAATTCACAACTCATAATATTGATATAAACATTCTATAACTTATTTTCATGCTTTGGGGAAAGTTTAGAGGGTTTTGGTAGTTTTCGTTCCCAACTTGGGACCGATCAACCTAGATCATGTTTTTAAGATTAATTCACAACTCATTGATATAAACATTCTATAACTTATTTGTATTTGAAGCCGAAATTCCGCTCTAAACATCAATTGCAAATAATAAAAAATCAATCCTATTCGTACTCTTCGGCTTTGAAGCCGGAATTCCGCTCTAAAAATCAAATGCATAGTAAAGAAGAAAGCATTACCATCACTTCCTTGGCCTTCTAGTTAATCGGAAACGGATCCTTCCCTGGTTGCCTCTTGAAGTGAGTATCAAGGAAGAGATCCGCAGCATCAGGTAGCTTCCCTCTTTTCGCCTTAGTCAACACAAACAAATGTGCGTGAGGGTAGGTGATATAAAAAAATGTTAACGAACGAGCATTTACAATGATTTAATTAAATACTAAACTAACGAATTGCTTAGCTCGCTGAGTGGTGGAGACAGATCCCACGCAGTGAGAGGCCTGGGCCTTGCCACTAGCGTCGCCGCCTCTCCTGTTTACCTTCGCTCGAGCCGACCTTTCCTTGAATAGCTTGTCATTGAGCCTGTCCTTCATTGCCTGGTACATCTCATCAGCAAGCCAATTTGGTCGGTCTTTCCGTTTCTGCACTATGTCATTAAATATGTCCTTCAGCCGTAATCCAGCCTTGGTCTCATACGCATCCCGAATAGTGCCCTCGAGCTCAGGCCTCCAAGTGTACTGTTTCTGCATTAGACCAAAGACAATCAAATATGTTAATGTAAGAGATTATATTCTAAAAAAAAATTTGTATCAAATTACATAATTAGTCTTACTGACCTTCCACATGTCCCACCAATGTACCTTGGTCACCTGATCTACCTCAGTGTAGTTCTGCCAAGGCTGATGGAAATAGGACTTAATGACGTGTGTTATTGATCGAACAACAACGCCCTTGTCAAACCTTGCACACGAAACATTGTAAGATTGAACAACATATGAGTACAACTTAATTTCAATAGTCAAAACATTAAAAAATTAAACAAAAACTCACCATAGGCCATCCGGGTCCAATTCTCGAACCCCAGTTGTGGACATAGAAGCTTCGCCCTGATCCTTGTCGCCACCCTCAACCTGACCAGTTTGTCCCTCGGGTTCTCGCGTCAGAGTAGTCTCACGCGCAGGAGAAGACTGAGATAAAGGAGTGAGCTGAGACAACGATGGAGTAGGTTGAGACGCCGGAGTAGTCTCAGGTGTAGGAGTAGCATCATGAGACATAGATGGCTGAGGACGAAGAGGACGATCCCGAGGCCGAAGCTGTGGTACTGGAGGTAACGTAAACTGTGGTGGTGGAGGTAACGTAAACGTAGGCTGAGAAGGAATGGAAGGTGAAATCACCGACCGTCTCCTAGACTCAACACGACGATGAAGGTCACCAGGACGCAATATTGGCCTAGACCCAGTAGGACGAACCGAAGACTGAGAGGGAGAATACTGGCGGGTTTGGGAGTTCTGACTCTGAGCCTTCGAATCTGATATGTTCCTGCACAGAGTAATGAGTAAATTATTTGCACGATTAATAGTTATTGACAGAAATCACAATCACAATCACAAGTTAAATGATGGTATGAAAACGTACCCCAATTAACTAATAATGAATATTGCCCTGAGCATGCACAAGCATTAACAAACGCGAATAATAAAATTCAATAAACTTCAATTTAAGAACGTCGAGGGGAAACTCAATAAACTTAAATTTCCTTGAATTATTAAATTGATCTTGTTTTTCATTTCAAATTACAATGAATTGCTACAATAGTACAATTAAATTAAATTCATTTCGTTTTAGTTCATTTCAATTAATTTTAGTTCGGTTCATTTCATTTCAATTTAGTTCATTTGATTTCAGTTGCTATTTTTTTAGCCCAAAAGAACATGGCCTAAAAATGTGTTGAGTGTTTTTTTTGGGCATAGGTTGAGTGTGATATTACTAAGAACAAGTGTTGAGCACCCTAGCCATAGAGTAAGGTCGTTTTTTTAAAGCCGTTGTTTTGGACTAAATTAATTTGATTTGAAAAAAATTTGTTTGATCAGAATGTAATTTAACTAAATCTTAAACTTAGCAAAGAATGAACTAAAATTTCCAATTCATACACACAAATGCATACATAATACATACACATACATACAAATACATACATAATACATATTTTTCAATTCCTTGCCAATACATAAATAATACATACACATACATACAAATACATACACATACATACAAATACATACATAATACATACACATATACATACATACACATACATACATAATACATACAAATACATACAAATGCATACAAATACACATACATATATACACATAATGCAATAAATTGAAAAAAAAATTAAAAAAAACCCTAACCACAAACTGAGGAGGGCGGCGGACAGCTACCGGCGGAGGGGCGGAGGGGCGAAGGAGAAAGAGAAGGAGAAAAGGAGAAAGAAAGAGAAGGAGAAAAGGAGAAAGAAAGAGAAGGAGAAAGAGAGAGGCCGGAGGGGCGGCGAGTGGCCAGAGAGAGGGTGGAGAAAGAGTTAGGGTTTCGGTTTTTGTGAGTTCGCGTGGGAGAGAGAGTAATGATGTTCGAATATGACTGAGATTTAAAATGGTCTAAAAAAATTTCCGACCATCAGGCCGGTCGGTAACGGTCGGCAAATACCGACCGTCTATGTGCGGTCGGTATTTTCTGACCGTTACCGACCGGCCTGACGGTCGGGAATTTTTTTACGACCGTAATGACGGTCGGTAAAAAATTCCCGACTGTTTTCAGTCGGGAACGGTCGGTATGTTCCGACTAAGAAAATGTCGGTCGGTAAAATCGGTCGGCCGAACGAGATTTTCTTGTTGTGTTAAAATATTGTTTTTACAAAAATTATATTTGAAATTCATTCTCATTACCACAATGGGCGTAAGGGTTAGTTACTAATGTAACCCTCTTATTATAGAATTTTAATCGGTTTATCATTCATGAAAATATTACTTTTAGTCACTAGCTACTCCCTCGATCTAATTTATTTCAAATATATTAATGTTTTAATTAGATAATGTGTGTAAGAGGTTTGTTATCTCTTAATAGCCCGTTTGGTAGCCAGTTATAAATGGTTTTTATGGGAATGAATTTTTAACTAAATTTGGAAGGAAAATCAAATCCATTCCCATGGTGGTAATATCTTAACTCCAATTTATCTAATTTTCTTCACAAAAATCCATTCCCATCTAATACCACCTTTCCACATGGTAATGGATTGTAATGGAAAATAAGACGAAATTTCAGGTTTGGGAATGAAAAATATGTTTTACATGAGGATTTTGAGGTTTTTTCCTTGACAAATTACACTTTAAATCCATTAACTTTAGGGCCTGTTTGGAAACCTAAATTTCATTTGAAATCTTGAAATTGGCCCAATTCTAATATTTGGAAACTTAATAGAATTGGATTTGGAATTGGGCTAATTCCAAAACAATTCCCACCCCACTTAAATTATCCACCTACAATTTCACTTACTAACCCATGTCATTTCAGTTCCAATTCAGCCCAAAAAACAAATCTGTTTCTCGAATTGCTCTCTCTCTTCGTCCCTCTCGTCGTGCATCTCTCTCTTCCTCCATCTCTTTCGTGGATCTCTCTCTTCCTCCCATCTCTTTCGTGGCTCTCTTCCTCTTTCATAAGGTATGATTTTTGCGCTATTTTTTTTGGTTTTCATCATCTCTGTTCATCTCCTTTTGCGATTTTTATGGCTTTTTTTTTTTTTTATATTTTTTTTAAGGTTTTTCTTTGATTTTTGTTCGATTTTTTTAGGTCTTCGCTTTTTTGTTGTTCGATTTTATAGTTTTTCGATTTTTTTGAAGTATTTTGTTCGATTTTTTTTGGCTTGTTGTTCGATTTCCTGTTGTTCAATTTTTTGAAGTTTTTTGTTCGATTTTTGTGAAGTTTAGTTTGATATATTTTTAGATTGTTTGGTTTTCAGATTATTGTTTGATAGAATTGTTGTTTGGTTTTCAGATTTTGTTCTATTTAAATTGAATTTTAGCATTACTATCTTAACCTTTTGGCCATGTTTGAATTGGATGAAAGTGCTCCAAGGAGTTGAATTATACAGTATAAATGAGAAATAGTAGATGGAATGAGGTAGTAGGGGTGTATAGAATGAGGGAGAGGTGTATGGCTTATGATTATGAAATGCAGTTCATTGCATTCAATTTTCCATAATTCTTCTTGTTATGATTTCAATTTAAGCCTAATTCTACAAGTTATATGCAATAATAACAATTTAAGACATAGTGCACAAAGTTTTCATATGCAAAGTCTAGGTTGTTCAGACTTGTGTATTCATAGTTTTGGTATAACAAAGTCTAAGCACCTCATGGCACATGATTGAAAATGCTTCATTTCCTTTACATCTGTACAATGTTGAAGAAAGTTGTATTCAGTATATGAATGAGTGTATGGGTTTTAGTTCATTGATTGTTGTTTTGTTTGGATGTATTATCATTACTCTTTTGTCCTTGCTTTTTG
Source organism: Salicornia ramosissima (assembly GCA_951394345.1). Classification (NCBI taxonomy): domain Eukaryota; kingdom Viridiplantae; phylum Streptophyta; class Magnoliopsida; order Caryophyllales; family Amaranthaceae; genus Salicornia; species Salicornia ramosissima. Next base: position 17,911,842 of record OX596233.1, on the reverse strand, counting down.
TTGAGCACTGCTTGTTGTGTGTGTCATGGGCACTTTTTGTGGCCTGGATTTCAGCATCACATACTCCTCGAACATCTCCATTGCATATTTCTTTTGAGAAAGAAAAATTCCATGTGGATTCCTATCCATTTCTATTGTTCGATTTTTGAGAAAGAACATCTCCATTGTATTCAAACGTCAGTAAGTTATGTTTTTGTTCGATTTTTGTAGCTTGTTGTTCGACTTTTTATTGTTCGGTGTTCGATTTTCTGTTGTTCTGTTGTTCGATTTTTTCGAAATTTAGTTTTTTCTTTTCTAATTTCTAGAGGAACTTCCAGATGATGAGAAACTTGATTGGGTACTCTTGTGCCTTTCTGATTGATTGGGTACTCTTGTGCGTTGCTGAGTAGTTTGACATACTTTGATATATCATTGTGTATATTTTTTGGGTTATTGTATAAGTTTTGCTTTATATGTCAAGTTGAAATAATTTTTGTTGTGACAGCTTTGGATTATTAAAATGTAAGAACACATTTTATTTGCTAAAATTTAGTAATTCTTGTTGAATGCAATTACAAAGTTATCCAAACTGTAATATAGAATTGAAATTTGAGAATTCAATTCCAATGATTGCCAAACAAGTATATGGATTTGAAATATGAGAATTCAATTCCTCAATTACCAAACGCATGTGAGGAATTGGAATTGAAATTCAATTTCATGATTTCAATTTCTAGAATTCAAATATAAAAATTGAAATGAAATACGGGTTGCCAAACACAACCTTACCACAATTCATTACCAATTAACAAACAAACGGGCCGTTAGGGTCATTCAAACAATCTCCTACTAATAATTAGAAACTTGTTTGGATTGAAGGAAATGAAGGGATATGTTTTCTTTCATTTGGATAACAATTCAAAAGGAATAGATAGAACTTGAGGGAAGAGATATGGAGAGATAAAATTGTAAGAAATTGATATATCCAAAGAGCGGAGAGACATGGAAGCAAGGAAAACTCATAGCTCTTATCTCCCTCTATCCCTTTCCTTCCTTCCCCTTCCACTTTGTTTAATCAAACACACGGTAAGTAAATAACCCAACTCAACTTAATAATCTCTATAACTAGGGAAATGGGCTCCTGCTCCAAATACGTGCTAATTTATTAAGGTCTTCGAACAAATTTTCTTATCTTTGATTCGATTCATTTTTCTTTAAGTTTTAATTCAACATATTTTCCTTGGTTAATTTTGTGATTATATTGATTTAGGTTGCGTTCTCTTCTACTTATTAGACCTGAACTTATCAGACTTGATTTAACTTATTAGAAATTATTAGACCTGATTGGAACTTATTAGACCTTATTGGAACTTATTAGAACTTATTATACATTATTAGAACTTATTAAACCTGATCGTAAAATAAAATATAATAATAATAATAATAATAATAATAATAATAATAATAATAATGATCCAAAAAGACAATGTTCTATACATTTGAACATATGTTCCTTTTTATTATTGTTGAATTATATTGTAGGATAAAATTAGTTTAATTCAATCTATCATTCTTATTTTATAATATAATAAAAAATTTAATTCAATCTAACTCTGAGTGAGTTTCTCTAAAAAAATTATAAAATAAGAATGATAGAATAAAATCGGTTTATGTTGTATAGGAGTGATTTAAGTTAATTATTAATTTTATTTAATCAACAATTAAAAAAACTATATCTGATTGGAACTTATTAGGCCTAATTGGAACTTATTAGCCCTGATTAAAACTTATTAGACCTGATATAACTTATGAAAATTTGACAAAACTAAGCCAACCTTTGGCCAATCTTCTATACATAAGTCAAACTTTAGAAATTCCAGAGATAAGCTAACCTTTGTATCATGTCAGCCAAATTTAGATCAGAAAATTTTGTTTACCCACACCAATGAACCATGAAATCCAAAAAAAAGGAGATCCATGAAGGATAAGGAAGACATGTGGCGGTAGAGGTCGATTTCGGTGGGTGGAGGTGGCGGTAAACAAAATTCTCTAGCCTAAATTTAGCTAACATAGTGCAAAGTTTGACTTATCTATAGAATTTTAAAAGCTTGGCTTATTTATGGAAGACAGACCAAATGTTGTCTTAATTTTGTCAAATTTTTCTATAACTTATTATAACTTATCTGAACTTACTTATTTTTTTAAGGTGAACAGAGCACATCCTTAATTGAACTGAACTAATAATTATAAATTGTATTTATACTGATATTTTGAATTGATATTGATGTTGCTTGCTATCTCATTATTTATTTTTCCTTTTTATTTAGCAAGTGGAAGATACCCCACCACCTCCCCTTTCCCTAATAAATCAAAGTCTTCCTCTTCCTCCTGATACAAAAACACAAATTTTCAGAGAGAAAGCAGAACTATGGCGGAGGATCTAGTATTGGATACAGCAATTAGAGATTGGGTTTTAATACCCTTATCAGTTGTCATGGTTCTCATTGGCATCCTTCGTTACTTTGTCTCAAAGCTCATGCGTACCGTCCAAATTCCTGATGGCAAGATTGTCAAAGAAGGGTTATTTTCTTCAGCTTTCTTTGTCTTCTTTTCGGACTATGGTTTTAGTTGAATTCCATTTTATTCAATTAAAAAGTTTTAATTATCATGCTTATGTTTTAAATCGGGATATAATGTGCAGGCAAGTGATAATTAGGGCGAAGAATTTGAGGGCTGCTGCTAATTTCATTCCTGCTAAGTCTTTCCGTGCTCGACGCATCTATTATAACAATGAGGTTTTTCTTCTAATCTTGTTATTGAACACTGAAAATTGTTGATTGGTATGCTACTTAGCTTTTGCATTAGAATTTAGACAAAAATTATTTACTTGATAATGTATTTTGATTCAATCGATTAGCTTCAGCTGAGGTAGAAAGATTTCCTCTTTTCCTGCTAATAAATAATTCAACCGGTTGGCAAATAACTTGATATATATTTGTTTAATTGCGTGATATTAGCGTGCCTCAATTTGTGATTCCTATTGCCTATCTACTTTTGCGAGCGATTTTAGTCTTTTTAATGACATTTTCGGAAAAGAATTGAGGAATCTTCTTTTGGACTCCCTTTGTTAGTTAGATTTTATAGATTCAGCTTCATATCCATTAACTTCATTGTGATGCTGGCTATGCAGGAAAATGGACTTCTACATGTTCCGAAAGGCCAGGCTCCTAATCCTCAAGCCCAAATGTTCTCTGATCCAAACATGGCCATGGATATGATGAAGAAAAATCTATCCATGATTATACCCCAGGTAAACAACTCCTTGGGCATGCTGCTTGAATTGGTTTGCTATGATATGACACTACTAACCAGGAATCTAAATGATAAATAGAGACTAAACTTGGATTAATGGAAGATAATGGTGATGCTTATGAATTTATTAGATGAAGTAAATAGGAAGGTAACTATCAAGCATTCGAGAGGCTTAATTCTCCCCCAATGCAAGCTTTCAAGTGAATTGTTCACTTTTAAAGAAATAAAGAGATTACTCTCAAAATGCATTCAACATATTTTCCCTCTCTAACTTGCTCTTATTTATAGAATTACCTTTAACAAACTATCTAGATTCTTCCTTAGCTACTAATAACAATTTATTATACATTGTCTAAAGTGTTGCTCTACCTAATATTAGCTCTTACCATTAGCCTTAGTTTTAAAAGGCGCAGGGCGCAAATGATCTCTTGAGCGTAGCTGCGTAGGACCGTAGGTAAGGCGCATGTATTTTTTTTATTATTTATTTCAATTTTTTTACTTTGATTGTATTTAATATTGATTAAAAAGGTCCCTAATAATTTTAGTAATGATGTATGTAAAAGTGTAAAACTAAGGTAGTCTCAATTTCAAAAAATATCAATCATTCTTCAATTTATAATTTAAATCTAAACTATTTTCCTTAAGGCACAAAGATGCGCCTTTCGTAGGTTGCTAAGCCTTACATAGTTATAGCGCATTTCCCAAAGCCTGGAGTGAGCCGTGCTTTTTTAAAACTAAGGCATTAGTCAGCCCTTGAAGTCTCTTCCTTTTCCTCAAGATGGGTAGTGAATTAGTAATCAACATCGTCATTCTGGTGGTTAGCAGCAGAATTATCTAGAGGTTGCTTGGTTATAAAAAAATAATCTTGAACCTTTTGTAAGGTAGAACCATTGAAGATATGCAGGTGGAGTGGGTAGTGGTGTTTGAGGAATTGCAAGCATTTGGATTCGGGACATTAAAATAGGAACTCTGAGCCAATGGTTTTGTAGGAATAGAACTCCGAGTCAAAGGCAGAAAGATGGTAGTTTAAGAACTGAGTTGGGGAAGAAATTAGCCTTGAATGAGTGAAATCAAAATGAAATTGATTCCTATTTTTCTCAAGTGGGTTGGGTGAGTAAGCAAAATTTTGTGTCAAGAGACTGGAGTTGGGTTGGTTTAGTATTTATTGAGCTGAGAGGAAATTGTTGTGGTGGGCTAGGAAAATGATAAGTGAAGATGGAGGAATTGGGTTGTAAAATTGAAATAGAAGAGTTAAATTCGTATGTGGACTTTCTGGCATAGATCTATTGAAATTTTGAGTTGTAAAATTTGGGTGGATGGTAAATGTCTCAAGCATATAAAATCCACAGCTGCTCGTTTGAAATTCTCTTTTTGACTTCACTTCGTCCACACCTTTTGACCTCAGCAATGGTGTCATCCCTTTGATCATTTACCACAATGTCCTGACCCACATTTTCTAGAATATCCTTCTTCTCTAAGACATCCTATAATCCATTCTTCCTTGAATCTTCTTCCCACCCCCCATGTTTTTCCACCTGTAAAAAACATATCACCTGGCCACTGCCAAACCTGAAAAACCATCTGTCTCAAACACAACAACACTTTAATGCTATAGATTTGTTGAAACAGCAGTAAAAGTCTTCCACTGCCGATACCTGAAAAACCATTATGTCCTTTTGTAATGCTTCTGTGTCCACCTTTAGAGCAGTTGTTGAAATCTTCTGATCCGCCACCAGAATCACTGTTGACAGCTCTTCTTCCACCTTCCTTTCTATCTCTTCCCTTTGAAGTTTACACCAACCTCTAGTTGTTTTGCTCCTCCCTGGATGAAGTGGCTCTGTTGGCCACTAAGCTGATCACCTTCATCACATTTAATGAGATATTTCTTCATTTCTTCTTTCTCGCTTTGCAGTTTGGATGGAAGCCTCTCATTGGTGGTTGTCTCCTTCACCGCATCTTCATTTTCTCTCTTCCATTCCTTGAGACCACCACCAGAATATCAATCCTTATTCTTAAAGTCAGTCAAATCATCATGATTTGCCTAGCTGCCTGCTACAATTGCCTTCTAACTTTCTGCATCAACTCAAGCAATTGTTGTTTATTGGCTTTCATCCTTTCCATTACCAAGTCAGCCGCTGCTCGTTCACCAAGTACTGCACCGTTGCCACCATGGACTTAGGTAGCACCGAGATGTATAGTGGGTCAAAAACGGGTAGGACGGAAAATGACATAATAAAAAAATGCTATAGATGGGTACAACTTGGGGGACATCCAAAAAATTATAAAAATTAAAATAAATTCATACAATAGTTCCATGTCTTAAACACCATTTAAAAAAACAAAATAAGCATTAAAGTAGAGAAATTAGTTCCATGTCTTAATTTTTTTTTAAAAAAAAGACTTGTCTTTGTTAGGTTGCAAGTGTGAGTTGTTGTCCCACATTGAAGAAATAAATAAAGAGCTACTAGTTTATTACCTAAGTGGGCTACTCCATCTATTGCCATATGGTTTTAGAATGGAACCTCACTTGGGCTTATGTGTGGGCTTTTCTCTCCTCTTTGTTCTCTCCCTATTTCCTAACAAGTGGTACCAGAGCCGATGGTTCGGTTGGGCCTCTTGCACCCGTTGTGTAGGGTCTTTGAGGCAAAAACCCGTTTATTGGTGATCTCCTCAGAGGTTCTTGGCTACACCCCATTTTCTCCATACAAGCTTCTCATTGGGAGTGCTCTGAGGGTTTGGGTGCATTCGTTTCCACTCAAGGGTGAGTATTTCGAACTCACACTTGAGGGGGAGATTGTTATGTTGCAAGTGTGAGTTGTTGTCCCACATTGAAAAAATAAATAAAGAGCTACTAGTTCATTACCTAAGTGGGCTACTCTATCTATTGCCATATAGTTTTAGAATGGAACCTCACTTGGGCTTATGTGTGGGCTTTTCTCTCTTTGTTCTCTCCCTATTTCCTAACAATCTTGAAGTATTCAAAGTTTTAAACGAAAAGGAAAAAAAAAAGGAGAGATAGAGAGGGGGAGTCAGAAGCAGTGGACCACAAAGAAGGAAAAAAAGAAAAAGAAAAGAGAGATCAGAGTGAGAATAAGAAGAGAGATGCACGAATAAGAAGTGAAGAACTTCAATTTGAAACTTAAAGTCTTCATTCTTCAACTTTCAAAAAACACAAAAAAAAAGGAAAAGAGAAAGACAAGTTTGAACCTGATGGCGGCCAGAAGATGACCGGCAATCTCAATCACAACTAGTGGTATTCGAAGGTGGTCAGTGGAGGTCTTGGAGGAAATTAGGCAAGTCTTTCACTCTTCCCCCCTTTCTAACCCTAACCCTAGATTTTCTGCTCTTTCTATATGTCTGATCCCTAGATTCCCTACCCAATTTTAGTTTCAAAACGGGCCTTTTATTTCCTTTTCAACTTTTTTTTAAAGGTAAAAAATCTTGGGGACAGTAGTTTTGGCCTTTGGCCGTCCCCGATATGTCCTTAGCCTGTCATTTCCGCACCCCAACCAAGGGAACCAACGCCAACTGCACCCAACACAGCCAAAGCGTCCTTGGGATGTATTTGAGTCGAACCCTTGCCATCCCCGGTACGATTCATTGCCCAAGGTGCCTTTCCCGTGCTTCATAGCCATACACTGTACCGTTGTGATGGCATCATTGAGCCTTTGACCAGAAATCTAATTGACAATATAGAGACTTAATGTTGATTAATGGAATAAATTGGTGATTATTATGATTTGATTAGATAAAGCAAATACTATGTAAGATAACTATCAAACATGGTATAAAAATGCGACGCAGTTGATGCATATATATCAATGGATTTACGAAATAACGAAATGATATTCATCAAGGTGTTTTCAATACCCTGATTTTTCATCTGAGTCAGCTGCATCATACCGAATTTGTGTGTTTTCCTTCAGAAGATTGAATAACAGTGCAAAAGCAAGAACGAAACCAAGATCAGAGAAAAATAAAAAAAATCAAAACCTTAATAATTTTGGGTTGGCTAGACATGAATCAATATATGGTATCGCCTAAGTCATTTGTCCAAATTTTCTCCCTCCATGCTTCCCTATCTAACATCAGTTCCTCCTCCATCCCCAAACCAATAGCCTTATATCTCTCGAGTAACATCCTTCGTCCATGTTTGCTTTGGTCTTCCTCTACCTTTTACCTTCCCATTTATTTGTCGCTCCTCAAGTCTTTATAATAGCGCATTAATCAGTCTCTGTCTCACATGACCAAGCAACCTTAGCCGATTTGCCTCCATCTATCCTCTAAAGTCGTCATCCCTATCATTTTCCTTATATCTTAATTTCTTATTTTTTCTTTCCTTGTATGCCTACACATCTAACGTAGCATGCACATCTTTGTCATATTCATCTTCTAAACATGACAGTATATTAAAGCCCAACACTCTGGGCCATATAGAGTAAATGCTGGTTTAAAAGATGTACGGTAGAATCTTACCTTGTCCATTAAGATGTTAATTCGAGTAAAGGCCCTCAATTAATTTTTAATTTTAGATTGTTGTATGTTTTTGTGAAAAATATACTCCCTCCCTATCTATTTATTTGCAATATTTCTAAATAAGGTTGTAAAACAATAAATTCATATCTTTCTAAATTTGGTAAAATTTTAGACCTAAAATGATAAAATACCCCTAACGTTAGAACTTAAACAAACATTAATTGACTGCTGCAATTGCCTGCCAACTTAAGAAAATATTGTTGATTAGCTTTCATCCTTTCCGATACCAAGTCAGCCACCGCTCGATCACCATTTACTGCCTTGCATCTGATTTTACTTTCGCCACCAAGGACCGTACCGCTTGCTATGAACTGACGTAGCTGACCAGAAATTTAAATGACAAAACAAAGACTAAATGCGGATTGATGGTCTAATGGAAGATAATGGTGATGATTATGGTTTGATTAGATGGAGTAACACTAAGTAAGATAACTATCAAGCATTTGATAGGCTTGAACCTCTTCCAATGCAAGCTTTCAAATGGCTTGTTTACTCCCAAAGAGATCACTCTCAAATTACATTGAACATAAATTTTCCTCTCTAACTTGCTCTTATTTATAGGAATTACCTCTAACAAACAATCTAGATTCTTCCTTGAGCTGCTAGTAACAATTTATTATTCATTGTCTAAAATGCCCCTCTCTAATATTAGCTCTTAGCTTGGTTTAATGTATTGAATTGGTTTAATGTGTGTATCTGAATCTATCTGTTCATTTGTTCATTTTTCCAGACTCTCACGTTTGCATGGGTGAACTTCTTCTTCTCTGGTTTTGTGGCAGGTTTGTCTTTCTCTTCTATAAGCTGCAAAAGAACCTAAGTCTCACTTGAATATTGCTCCTGGCTATGCTTGTCATTATTAGAAATAGCTTGATATCTCTTTGCTATCTTTTCAGCCAAAATCCCATTCCCTCTAACTCAGAGGTTCAGATCAATGCTCCAGAATGGTATAGATTTGAGCACTGTTGATGTGAGCTATGTCAGTAGTCGATCATGGTAAACTCTTCATCTGAAGATTGCTAGCTAGATTTTTCTGGGACCAGGATTTGCATGTTTTTATTTTCCATTTACAGAGTCATATACCTTCCCATCTGTCTCACCACCAAAAAAAGAAAAGAAAACTGAATCAACATTTTAGCATCGTCCGGAAATAGAAAGTTTCGAGATTTTTAGCTTGTTATATGATTGTAAAGTTGTTTTCTTTCAGGTATTTTCTCAACTTGTTTGGACTACGGGGTTTGTTCAGCCTGATTCTGGGCGAGGATAATGGTATGTATCTGTCTGTCATATGTATTCAATGTTATTATTCCAGATTTTGAGCGCACTATGTGAATGTATCAGGGGCTATTTTGGTCTTATGATTGGGTTCTAGTATTTCTTTTTAATAGTAACTAACATTATCTGTTGTTCCAGCTACGGATGACACTCAGCGTATGATGCAAATGGGTGGATTTGGCTTCGACGCATCAAAGGTATGCTTTTCTCTGTTAGGCTCTCAACTTTTGTCCAGAGGGCTCGGCAATAATGAGCTACTTCTGACTTCTGAAGCTTTAGGGGACAAGAACCCGAGGTGTTGGAGGATCCTTTTTTTTTTTTTGATAGTAACTAGGTTAACTTAGGGAGTGATGGGAAATAAAATAGGATGAAAGTGAAACATTGCCTGCTTTTTTTTTTTAAATAAACCTAATTACTATTAGATCTTATTAAATTTGAGTGAAGCTGTTGAACTTATTAGATGTAATTAACCTAATTAGATTTGATTTTAAAAATTGGAATTTATTAGGGTGCATTCACTTTACTCTTGAACTTATTGGATCTGATTAAATTTAACTGAAGCTATTGGAACCTATTGAAACATATTATTTAATTAAAAAGACTCACCTTCAATATGTTCAGTACAAGTTCTTTAAACTGCATGGTGAGTTAATGGCTGATTTTTTTTTATGCAAATGTAGAGCTTGGGTGCCGAAAAAGATGGGCTTGACATTGTTCAACACGATTGGGTCCTTCCAAAATTTGAGCAGCGAGCTGAGGCAGTCTTAAGGAAACTTGCTAGATAATGAGAACCTCATTTAAGCTCCTTTTATACCACACAGGAATTCAGAGAGTTCAGACTTCCTGTTAAGCTTCATTCATTGAGCTGATACTCCACCGGTTAAACATAAATTTTTGTAGTGGGGAGGCTACTCTGATTTAGATGCTCCTGCTTTCTAATATTGAAAGAGCTTAATAGGGTTCAGTAATATTATTTTTTACGTACCGTTGTATTGAAAATATTTACACCTTATCCAGCAAAAACTTGGAAGTATGTTGGTTCTCTGAGTGTTAGATCTCCTTTTGTATAAGAAATTTCCACCATTAACTGCCTTCCTGCCGCATGCTAATGTGAAATTTCGATAAAAACCATGGGAATGTTTATTATACTTCATCCGTCCCAAAATAAATGTTCTATTTTGACCGAAATTATGAGAGTTTTATTAGTCAAAAATAGAATATTTAATTTGGAACAGAGAGAGTAATAGATGTTAGGTTAAAATCCGTTTTCTTTGGAAAACCATTTGAATTGGGGTTGTATTTAGTTGGAAGAATTTGAAAAAAAGTCTGAAAATTAGAATTTACAAGGAAATACATGGTTCCCTAAGGCATGTGAAATTTCTCACCAAGCTCCTCAGTGATAATTCATAGGAAATCTATCATGTATGATGTAAACTAAACAATTTTGATCAATTTCTAGGCATATTAGCAAAGGTAAGATGAGGCCTTAGTTTTATTATCTCATATTAGCAAGCATGGTGCAAAATATTGGCTGCTTTGTTGCGATGCGGGCGAGTTGATGCAGATGCTATTTTTTCCGCGGTGTATTGGTTTGTTTCGTTGTTTCAAAATAATTACAGCTGTATATCAATGCAATTTTGCCCGAATTTTCTGGTTGAAGAAAAGAAAAACAAAGCAAGAAGAATAAAGGAAAAGTGCATATTCGAGTTTAAGCAAAAAAATAGTATTTGAAATTCAAATCTAAACAAAAGCATTCAACTAATTGCTTAAATTTCTTTAAATTAAAAACCTAATTACAAAACAAAAACCTAATATTGAGAAGTGTTGATGCTAGCTACGCTTATAATTGCTGGTGGCTTTCAGAAGCTTAGTGGCTGCTAGTGAATGTAGTGATGCTGCGACGGTGCTGAAATACTAATCTTGGGTGCAGGATGAATAAACTAGACAAATAAAATTGGCCTTGAAACAACCTCTCTATAGTCGAAATTAAAGGATGTAGTCCATGTTTCTCAAGATATGGGAAGAAAAACATCATGAAACACTGTGACGGGGTCCTTTCGCGCGGGGAGCCTCCAAGATGGATATTTGACTCTTTAGAGTCATATGATGTACTAGGAGGACCAAAAACATCACATACCTTGTGAACCAAAAAGTACTTTCGGATGACACAATACACATATAGAAGATGAAAACTGACGAGGATCCTCCCTATATATCCTTACGGTTACAGGACGAAAAATCTAGGATTTGAGAATACGAATAGAAAAGTAAAGCACACTTTGTGTACGTGGGATCACATTAGTGTATATGTAATATTTCTCATAAGTCTATGCATCAATTATAGTTGAGGACATAATTAGTGAAATTTTATGTGGGATTTGAACAAAAGTATGAGACAAGCATGCCCAACGATTGATGAGTAATTTTTAGAAAAAGAAAAGTGAGGAATGTCTTTGATAAATGTAATTAGAATGTTTTCGGAGAAACTTAGAATGATACAGGTTGTTTTGACTAGCTAATATCAATAAAGCCACTCATTACTACTTTTTTTTTTTTTTTTATCTATTTGGTAATTATATCAAATTCCCGCTTTCATGGACAAATAATCAAAAATCACTATTCCTCGGATCATGTGGTTTAAGTTGTGAAGATTCTCCTAAAAACGCAATAAAAGAATGGAATTAAGCAGTTACAATCTCATTTCGTTCTTTCATTCAGCCTATATGTGGATGTTAATTGTTAAGTACAATTACGAAGGCTTCTTGTAAAACAAAAAAAAAAAACAAAAACAAAAATTAACAAAATGAAATAGTCTTTTAAGTTTTAGTCCATTAGTGAGTCATGGAATATTTTTAATCAATGGTAGAGTTTATTTTGAACTTCACTAGATCTAAATTCAAAATAATATAAATTTGAAAATTATGGAAAAAAGAAAAACGATTCGCAAATTGATGTAATTAATGGTAATTTTTTTAACTTTCCATTTTAATTTTTTTTATGTAACCGGTAAACCTAAGGTATAAGTATCATTTTCATATTGATTATGCGAAAATCGAAAAATCACCCTCTATCTCCAACTATCCGTGGAAGATATCAATAAATACAAGTAAAGTACTCCCTCCATAATATATTAATGGTAACGATTGAATATTTTTTTCTCTCTATTTTATGTCAAATAGTTGCATTAATATGTTACGGATGGAGTAGCTAAATTCTTACTACTACCTCCGTATCACAATACTAGCAACATTTATCATTTTAGGTTGTAATACAAAACCTGTAACAAATTTGTTTTTACTATACTTAGTAAGAAAATATTACCATGTGTAACTTTTATATACTCCATCCGTCCTGAATTAACTGCTCCATTAGGGTTTATGGTAGGATTTAAGTTTGGACCCACTTTTTTGTGAAAAATAAAGGTGAAAGTGTAAGGTTGTAAGTAAAAGTAGGTAAAAAAAAATAGTGGGTATTAAAGGCTTGTTTACTTCAGCTTAAATTCAATTCAGTTCAACTCAGATCAGTTCAGCTCAAATCAGTTCAGCTCTCAATTTTCTTCTCTTATAAAATATTACTTTCAGCTGTATTCAGTTCAGTTCAGTTTAGTTAAGTTCAGTTCATTTCAGCTCAGTTCAGTTCAGCTATATTCAGCTAAAGTAAACGAGCCCTAAGTGGTAAGTAATGGTATGTATTAAGCTAGGTAGCATGGATACGGGTACAAAACGGTTAAGGGATACATCACTTTTAAAATTAAGGTTACGGGTATGAATAAGAAAATAATACATAAAAATATGAAATTTTATGAAAATCTTCAATGTAACTTGGAAGTTATATTTGTAAAAACACAAACAATCAAGTAAAATGATAAACAAAACCCTTTTAAAAGAATAATAGAAAGGCAGAAAAAATGGCTAAAATAAGGTAAAACATCTTTAAAAATGATAATAAAAAAAGAGTGAAATATCGGGTATTCGTGAAGCTAAATATCAGTATCGTATTGGTATCCGACATGGGTACGGCTACCTAATGAAGTATTCATGCATCATAGGTATTAAGTGGGTCATTAACCAAAAAAGGAAATGGAGCACCTATTTTAGTACAGATGAAAAAGAAACTAGAGAAGTTATTTTGGGACGGAGGAATTTTTTTAACTTACTTTTGTTGTGGGCGCAATTAATTATTCATTTTTCACTCTATCTCTCTTTAAACTCATTTTTTGCCTAAAAATTCGTATCACATGCTCATGGATTCTTTCGTTGCACCCACAAATCAAAATTGCAAATAGCACCAATTAAAGTTTAACAATTATTTATTTCAAATTAATGTATGTCAACTATCGCTGTATTTTTGAAAAATATTTAGTGAGATGAAAATACTTTTAATTTTTTTATTAGGGTTAAATATTCAAATATTAAAAAAAAATTGATTTTTTAAAAATTTTACAGATTATAAAATTCCCACTTTTATGTTCAAGTGGAGTCTAGAGACTTCACTTAGTATAATGTCGCCAGAAGATCCTAAAAATGATATATTTACATCAACATCTCACAACAGCCTAATAGTCAAGAAGTTTAGATCACTATAAATGATAGGCATAAAAAATTACGTGTCTAAATTAATTTAGGCAAATAACTTAGGTAGATTGAACTTACAAAAAGCAATATTTTCAAAAAAAAACTTTATCTACCAACCCACTACTAATATAGACTTGTGGTAGTGGAATTCAACTCAACTTAAATAATTTTTTTTAATAATTTATTAGTAGTCGGTAATCTACCCAGTGGGTAGATGTAACTATGTCCACTCCTATGATGTAAGATTAAGAAATGTGATGCCTTTTAATTGTGATGTTTTCTCGTACACTAAAGTGGCCTTCTTTTATTACTCCATATGGTATAGAATTCAAACACACTAAATTTCATGGCTAAAGTATATAGTAATTGAGCTGTAATGCAATCTATTTATCTATGAAAGGGTGAGGTTGGAATATATTATTGGTCCTAAATTTCCCATGCAATTTTGTTATTCTTACAAAGTTATACACCTACACTTTTTTCTATAATAATAATGTATGCGTTACCAAGTTTGGAATCAGGCTATATTGTAGGTCATCCAATCCAAATTGACTGACACACACATCTAAAAGGAGAAGATAAAGAATCTTCGCTGGTAGAGTATGTAACATATTAATGAGCCTCAACTATCAGAGCCAACGTGACACAACATGGGCTCTGATACCATGTTAAAGGACCATCTTAACCAAAAGCTTAAACTGATAGTTGAGGTTCATTAATATGTTATATATTCTATCATTCTCAAATACATATTGTAAGGTTTAAACCTAAGATTTCAGACTTGAGATTCGCAAAACTTAATCAATAAGCTAATACCTATTAACTCAAGCTATACACCAACATTACATGCTTGGTTGTTGTAGTTGTATGCTTGTATTTGTAGAAATCTAGCTGTCTCTGACTTGGTTGTGGGTCCAAAAAGAAAAACATAAGGTTCCATATCCCATCAAAAACCTAAATTATTTGTAGATGGAAAAGCATTTGAAGTTAGAGTATATATATCAGAACAACATATCCATCAACCATCAACCAAACAAAAACGCCATAAAACATATGTCGTCTTAGGTTAAAGTTCTTGAAATCTTACACATGACATGTTCAATTGTCCGTAAATTATCTTGACTTTATTATGGTATGACTATTTAGTTGATTCCTCTTTCCTGCACCTAAACCTGTTAAAAATTGAGCTTACCCAACTTTTAACTCCGACCAAAAAATAGTGACTTAAAAAGACAACCTAAACTCGTTTTAAACTCGCAAATTCATTTTTGAGTGGTCTTTTTTAAATCAAGTGTAAATTCAAACCCGAACTGATCCGATTGATCCGAACTTGTTAAAGACTACACCAAATTATATAATTTCATAATTTGACAGGTCGGTTTTTAATTCTATATGTATCACATACTTACTACTTAAAGTGGACCTAGAATGAAGGTGTGTTATATCCAACTTATTTTTAGCTATTTTCGATAAAAAGTTTATTTATTTTTTGGTAAGTTATGTCAAATCAATAACTAGAGGTGGGAAACCTTGACATGACCCGCTAACTCGACACGAAATCGGCCCGTTAAATTAAATTAAATAGGTTGACACGACACGACACGTTTAATAAACGGGTTGGGTTAGGGTCAAAGGAGTTTAACCCGTTTAATTAAACGGGTCAACCCGACCCGATACAGTTTTACTTGATTTTCAACTTTAGCTTGAAAAAACTACATAACCTTCCAACACGATCCGAACTCGACACGAAATAAACAGGTTTAGGTCAATGATTTCGACAAGTTTAATATAAACGGGTTGACACGACACGACCCGTTTATTAAACGGGTTGGGTTAAGGTTGAGGGGTGTGAACCTGTTTAATTAAATGGCACGACACAAACTCGACACGACAAGACACGTTTCCCACCTCTATCAATAAGTACATGTAGAAATTAGACCCAAAATAATATAATACTCCCTCTGTCCCTAAAAGATTGCGCCATTTACTTTTTCTCATCTCCCAAGACACATCTTTAAATAAAAATATCTTGAAATACGTATAATAAAAAATTATAAGCATTACATATTAAAAAAGTACACATTGAGCCGAATCAAACGAGATCCCATTTGACTATATTTTTCCTTGTATGTATAAAATTATAGAGAGTCAAAGTTGCCAAATGAACAGTGACAAAAGTCAATATGGGGCATTCTTTAAGGGACAGAGTGAGTATATGTGTAACGCCAATGCATATATATATAGCTTTTCAATTTCAACATAACCTTTTGAGGCTGGAGTAAAAAAGAGTTTGTAATACGAAACAATGGGACATGTGTTTTTTTTCCCTCTTGACCGGTCAAAATCATGTATTCAATGCCTTCATGTACTCCTATATATATATATATATATTCTCAATAATATTATGAATAATTTTTAGAAAATATTAAAAATAAGGCAGGGAGTGTTACATCACACCTAATACATCATAAACATCATTCTGAGCCTCCAATTAAAATTTTAAGCTAATGATTGAGTTGAAGCATAACAAGTGTTGGTGATGAATTGAAGCAAGGATGATGAAGATGATTGACCCTTCAAGGCGTGGAAATACACTTTTCTACTACTCCAGGGGATAGAGGGAGTAATTCGATTCGCCCCTTATAGATCACCGGGTTACCACGAACGATTAGTGAGATACAACGGAGAACGAAACCTTATACTCAAGTGATCTCAAGAGTATTAGAACAAAGGAATTTGTGTTTGATTTGTGTTTAAACACACTTAGTAAAATTAACTAGAAATTACAAAGTGCTAGCAAGTTGTAGTGAGTATAAGAATTTCAGATTTTCTTGTGTAAACTCAACAATGAACCAAGCAACCGATTTATAGGCCAAAGAATGAAAAGTAATCAGCTTCAAAGCTGATTGAAACACTCATTCAAACCTCATAAAATCAAAAATAATGGTGGTTTAATGTGCATTAAACACCCATGAGGATTCCGTGCAACAATGTAAATCCTCAAACTTCTGATTTTAATCTTCATTAGTATTGAGTTAAGTCAGTATTGAAGTCAATAAACATGCATTGTCACGTTTAAAGAATCCAAGGCAAAGTATCCAAAACATCGTGAAAAAACACAAAATTTTCCAAAAACAAATCGCGAGCCGCGACGAGCCGTCGCGAGTCGCGACCTGGCTCTGTCATGGGCTTGTGATCTTGGTTTCTTCCAGTAACTTTCCGCGAGTCGTGAGGTAGCCTCGCGACTCGCGAGGTACCTCTAGACTTGAAGTTTCCATTTGCCTTATACCCTTTGTAATAACCCGAAATTTAGGGCCAGAAAATTTCGCGGTTAATTAATGTTATTTTATAATCTAAGTCTAAAAAGGCCCGATGATTTGGACTGTTTAATTCTTGTGTCTTCTTCTTATCTTGAAATTGGGCCTAAAGACCCATTTTCCTCCCTCCTTGGTCGGCCCCTATCTTGTGATGGCCAAGGGATATATTTTTTTTATTTTGTTATTAATTAACTAATTATTTATTTAATTAATTTTTAAAACCTATTTTGCAACTAATTCTACTTAGTCTCTCTACCCTTACCAAGTCCCCTAAAATCACTCCATTCTACCTATTCCCTCTCCCTCTCTCACGGCCCTTTCTTTCTTTATTTTATTTTTATTACTTCCTTTTGTTCCTTAAAATTTAAGTGGGAACAACACTTGCATTCTTTTACCCTAATTTCAAAAGTTCTCAAAAACTCTCAAAGAAAACCCTACCTCGGCCGTGTGGAAGTTCGAACCCAACAAAGAGATTTTTCTTTGATTTCTTTCCTAATCTAAGGTAACTAGTCTATCTCTTTTAAATTTGGTACAAGTTTCCCATATAGTTAATTAGGATTAAATCATGAAAATTGTTAGAATTAGTATCATGATGATCTAGAATTTTCGAGTGATATGATGATATTTATCTTGTTATTTTCTTGATATTTTATGTAATTTTTTTTCATGAATCTTTAATTTTTTTTAATTAATTTTATGCATAGATTAATTTATTTAATTGTATATTGCATCGAATAATTGTATGATAAATTGTCTAATCTTATTCTTGATTTATTCCATGATTGTCGAGTGGTATATGGTGTATCATGATTATTTTTATGTTATTTTCTTGAATTATTATGTTGTTCTTGAATGTTTAATTGTTAATTAAAGTCTTTAAATTAAAAGAATTATTTTGTTCATGTTATTTATGTATGTTGAGTGAACCATGGCAATTTAGAGAATTAAAAATCTGATTCTTATGTTTGATCTTGTTAATTCTTGAATTGTTATTGGTAATCTTTAATTAATCTTTAAGTTAATCATGATATTAATGATTCTTGAAATTATTCTTGATGTTTGTTTGATCCTTGAAAAGCCGTGTGATATGAGTGTCAAAAAGAATTGAATTTTGATCTTGTTTAGTCCAATCTTGATGAATTGATGTTTAAAGTGTAATTTTAATTGTTGTTATTGAGTTTAATTGATGAATTATTGATGGTTGTATTTAATTAATTTAAGGTATAATTCTTGGTATTTTATCATGAAAATGTCGAGTGGTAGCATGGGTGAAAAATAGGATTTTTATCATGTTTTAAGCAATAATTGTTGTTAATTGTTAATTTAGATGATTTATTAAATTGTTTATATGATTATTTAATGAATTTATTTAATTATTGTTGTGTTATTGAAAATGTCGAGTGGTCCAAATAGGTTTTGATCAATTTTAGTTTAATTTTTGGCTTATAATAATTTAGATTGTAATTTTAGGAATTAATATGATTAAAGGAATTAAAAGGATTAATAAAGATAAGTTGCAATATGAAGGGAAGTAATAATATGACTAAAAGGATAAGTAATGATAAGATAAGAAGTATTGGTCTCAAGATGGCCATGTCGATAAGATAAGATAAGATACGGACGCCCATTTGGTGATACACGGGTCATCAGATCGGGTTAAGTCGAAGCCACTGCCCTACTGCGGTCTCTGGGCAGTTCTGGATCTTAAGATGTGTAGTCGTCTAAGTAGTAGTACACGGGCTGCTATTTAGGAGTTATGGCCATAGCTTAGGCTTAGTTCTTGCAAAGGAGGGCTACGAGTTGAATACACGGGTTCTTCCCGACATGTTTTAGGAAAGTTGGGATGTACACGGGCATCCTTACGAGCTATAATGACCGGTCCAATAAGATGGTTAAAAGAAGGGTTTTTGGGTAAAATATGACAAGATAAGTATTTCACGGGAAGGATTCTGTTATATGTGTAATTACGTGTATTTTCGTGTGTATAAGTTGTATTTATGTAATGATAAGTCTTCCGCTGCGTACGTCTGGTAAGTCTGTATTTATATGTATTTTTGGTGTACCTTGTACGTGTATTCCATGTATTCTGTACGAGCATCTTTGGCCTGTATTTATATGCGTATCGTATCCTTATTTGTCTGTATTCGGTATGTATTTTTATCCGTATTTTATACGTATATTGTATGTATTTCTAACCATATTTTGCAGGTATTTTATACGTATTGTACTTGTATTTTGTACGTATTTTTATACGTATTTTCCTACGTATTTTTTTCTACGTATTTCGTATGTATTTTTATACTTATTTTTCTACGTATTTTTCTATGTATTTCGTATGTATTTTTCTACGTATTTTTCTACGTAATCTTGTATGTATTCTCGTATGTATTCTTATGTATTTTTGTATGATTTTCCTGGTTGATTCTATGCTATTATATGGTTAGCGGTCCCTCATTTAAGCGGGACAGCCTAGTTACTCGCCACTGACGGTGGACCCCCCCATTTCAGGTGATGATGTAGACGCATAAGTGGGCTCCTATATGATTCGGGTTGTGTGTTGATGAGAGCAGTATAGTGAACCCGGAGTCTAGTTTATGCCTTCTTTTAATTATTAAGTAGTATATCCCAGCCTGTTGGGATGAAACAGTATCATTATTACGTATTCTAGTATTTGTTTTTGGACTTTTAAGATATTATTTATTTAGTTTGGTTAATAAAAGGAGTATTGGATTTTAATTATTAAAATGCTATCTAGTTTATGTTGGTAATGATCCATTTGTCGATTTCCTTCGTAAATCGACAGTCTAGAAAAGTCGGGTCGTTACACCCTTAGTCATAAATGTTCTAACAATTCTCCTCCCATTTATGACATAAATGTTAACAAGCTTGCAATGAAAAACACAAAATAACATGATCATGCATAAATAGAAATGTCGAAACGATTGAAATACTACTTAGTATATGTATACTTTACAATAATTCCATTCGTAATAATAGACTAAGCTTTGAATTACACAAACACTACGAATTATTGAAGATACAATACACATGAACACTAACAAATATCCTTTAACCCCCTACACCTATGTCGCCATGGTGTACGTATCTTATTCATGAGCGTTTCAAGCAAAGCCTAGACTTGATGAAGCTGCTAAACTTCTTTCCCTCATAAGTAGATCTTTACGCACATGCTCCTGCAATTGAGCCAATTACAAAGATCTATTAAGAATTGAAAAACAATTCAACCTCCGTTAACATTGCAGTAGGTCTAGCACTTACCTCGGGATGAAAACTTTCAAGTGCTCACAAATTCAAATAAAAATATGTCCTCATTAAATTTGAGATCCAACGTTTTAATGGACGTCAAATTGAGTTTCATTTTATTAACTTTGTACAATAGGCTTTAAACCCATCCATTTATTCATTTTGTTCAAAGAATCCCTTGGCAACGGTTTAGTAAACGTATCCACCAAATTTAGATTAGACCGAACAAAATCAATGGTCACATTACCATCTTTAATCATCTCCCGTACATAGCTATGTCTAACCCCAATGTGCCTTGACTTGCCATTGTAGACTTCGCTATTGTTGACGCACTATCACAATGAATAGCAAGAGGTGACATTGGTTTCACCCATAAGTCAACCTCATTCAACACATTCCTAAGTCACTCCACTTCTTGACAACATGAAGCTAGAGCAATAAACTCCGAAGCCATAGTGGAATCGGTAATACATGTTTGCTTCTTAGAGGCCCATGAAATGGCACCTCCTCCAAGAAGAAACACCCATCCACTTGTGGATGAAAAATCCTCCTTATTGGAGATCCAACTTGCATCTGTAAATTAAACCCTTCTAAAATAGAAGGATCACCAGTATATGTCAAACCATAATCTACGGTTTTCTTCAAATACCTCAGCTCAACACTATTTTTAAAGCTTGCCAATGTTCCATACTAGGATTACTAGTAAATCGGCTTAACCGACCAATTGAAAATGCTATATCCGGTCGATTGCTAGTCATAGCATACATCAAGCTTCCGACCAAGCTCGCATACTCCAATTGTTAAACTGGAGTACCACTACTCGGAACCAATTTAATACTTGGATCCATCGGAGTAGTAAAATGAGTTGATACCAACTCATTGAACTTGTTTACCACTTTCTCAATGTAATGAGATTGTGTTAAAGAAACCGTTCCTTTACCTCTCACAATTCTTATTCCAAGAATCACATCGACTTGACCCAAATCTTTCATTGAGAAGCAGTTTGAGAGAAATGCTTTGGTTTTATTTACTTCACCGAAATCAGTCCCAAAGATAAGCATATCGTCAACATATAAGCAAATTATGACTCCTTTACCGTTGTCAAATTTACTATATACACACTTATCGGATTGATTTATTTTAAATCCATTAGCCAAGACAATATTATCAAATTTTTGATGCCATTTCTTAGGTGCTTGTTTTAGTCCATATAAAGATCTAATAAGTTTACACACTTTGTTTTCTTGTCCTTTGACAACAAAGCCTTCCGGTTGATTCATGTACACTTCCTCCTCCAATTCACCATATAGGAATGCCGTTTTCACATCCATTTGGTGAATTTCAAGACCATGAATCGCTGATAAGGCTATCAAAAGTCTTATAGTAGCTATTCTAGCTACCGGAGCATAAGTGTCAAAATAGTTGATACCATATTTTTGCCTAAAACCTTCCATTGGGCCACTAACCGGGCCTTATATTTTAGTATGGTTTCATCGACCATTTTCTTCTTAATGAAAATCCATTTACAACCAAGAAGTTTACAACCCGGAGGTAAGTCCGATAAAACCCAAGTATTATTACCCGTTAGTGAGTCCATTTCATTATTCACGGCCTCCTTCCAAAATGTAGAATCATGAGACTTCATAGCATCACCAAAAGTTTTCGGATCCTCCTCCATATGGTAAACATATGAAACTTGAGTCACAATGGACTCCCTTGACCCTTCAACTAAATATAGTTGAAAATCTAGTCCAAAGGATTTCTCTTTTCTAGCTCGTTTACTTTTTCTAATTTCCGGAATTGTAGTATCATGATCTTTATTAGGATCAACCACATTTCTGGAACTAGTACTGGGCACCATGTCCTTTGGTCTAGGAATTGATGAAAAACGTGATTCATCAAAGATTGCATCCCTTGACTCTATCACGGTGTGAATAGATACAAAATCATTATGTTCAAGAACATAAAACCTATACGCATTGCTATTTTGAGCGTAGCATATACATTTGCAATTGATCCCCTTTTCACCCAACGTTTTATGTTTGGGTTCCGTCAATCTGACGACCGCCCTACAACCCCACACTTTAAGGTGTGTGAGATTAGGCTTCCTTTTAAACTAAAGTTCTTATGGGGTATCCTTGTTCCTTTTATTAGGAACCCTATTTAAGACATAACATGCGGTTAGCATTGCCTCGCCCCAAAAACCGTCACTTAGACCCGAGTTAGATAACATGGAGTTAACCATTTCTTTTAGATTCTTTCTTTCCGCCACACCATTACTCGATGTGGTTATTTCATGAATGATGCCAATAGATTTAAATTAATTTGGGTCATAATACTCTCCACCTCAATCCGTCCAAAGTATGTTAATTTTTAAATTAAGTTGTAATTTCACTTCGGTTTTATAGATCTTAAATATTTCAATTGCCTCATCTTTGGATGATAAGAAATATGTATAATAAAGCCTTGATGAATCATCAATAAAAGTTATAACATATTTTTTATTACCCAAAGAAGGTGAACTATGAAAATCACATAGATCACTATGCACCAAATCAAGCAATACCGTTTAATTATCTTGCCACACTTTGGAAAGGGGTCCTTTTCATTTTTTTAACGTACATGTTTTACACTTCTCTATATTTAAATCAAAATGTGGGATTAACCCCGATTTAGACATATCATATAAACGACGATAATTTAGATGACATAACCTGTAACGACCCTGATTTTGTGGGTATTTCTGTCGTGTATTTACTTGTATTTATGTGACTTTATGTATGGTTCAAAATTTATTTTGGACTATTTATTTTATTTTATGTGAATAATTTCGATTAATTCGAATATTATTTTATTGTGATTGATTATTATTTATTTTATTATTATTTAATTAATTAGAATTTTATTATTTAATTTTCTAATTAGTTATTTAATATTTTTGGGCCAAGTGCGATTTGAGCATGATTAGTCGTGCATGAGTGCAATTAGCCCAATTGATCGAAAGCCCATTTTGGCCCGTTTTTGCTAGCCATGGCCGGTTATTTTGTCCATTTTATGTGGCAAATTTTGCCACTTGCCATGCATTCACACCTTAACTAACCTCTATTTATAGGAAGGTTAGTAAGGCTTGAACTTCATTTGCCATTTTAATCATCACTTGCCACACAAAATCAAATCACAAACTCTCCTCTCCATTCCCTTTGCCACACGCCTATTTTGGCTTGTTAAACCCATCTTTGTTCATCAAAATTCCTCAACCCAAAACTTAAAGATTCAACATCCATTGATCTTTAAGTGACTAAATTCACTAGTAGCCTTCATTACCTTGTTCAAGACTTGGGTTCGGGTTTGGTTTGGACTTGGTTCGTGTGGGTTCGAGTTCGTGGGGTGGCCGTGTGGGTCGTGTGGTGAAGGACTGTGCAGTGGGCAGTCGTGCATGAGGGGTGGTCCGACGGTGGCCGTGCAGTGCGGCCGTGTTGAAGCCGTGCCGTGTTCGTGTGTTGTGCGTGGTTGGGCCGTGTTCTTTGGGTAATTCCGGGCAGCAACTTTTGTTGTCATTTTTGCTTAATCTTCAATAAGGTAACATACTTTCTCAATCTAATTGGTATACTATGTTCATAGGATAGATTAAATGATTAGATTAGTCTATTTTGATGTTATGCGGCCATGTTTATGGGTGGATTATAATCTGATTTTTGGGTGATGATTTGTGATGATTTCTACTTGAATATGTATATTTTCATGTTTGATCATGATAGTGTTATGGTTGATGTTGTTCATGTTCTAGTTTTATGAAGTTTTGATGATCTTAAGTTGATGAATTATATTGTTGAACTTGATTGATTTTATGCGTGTATCATGATGAGTTTGGGATGAGTTCTTCAATCTTGAATGAGTTCTTGGTTGAAGTTCTTGAATCTTAATTGAGTTCTTGATTGAAGTTCTTAAATCTTGGATGAGTTCTTGGATGAGTTCTTTATGAGTTCTTGGTCGAGTCTTGAAAGTTAAAGAAAGTTAGTTTTAATTAAAGAAAGTTAAAGAAAGGTTAAAGATTGTTATAAGAGGTTCCAAGTTTGTTGGTTTACATGTTATTTCTTGAGTCAAGGCGTAAGATGCAACTTAAGAATTAACTAAGAATGTAAACTTCGATTTAAAGTAAAGATTAGCTTGATTTCGCTACTAGACGCCTAAAACTTAGAGTAAGATTCTATGTTTTGGGTTAAGACGTTGCCCCTATCCTATCCGCGGTATTGGGATAGTTGGTGGTCTTACTATGTTGTCTTCGGATATGGATTTCCAGTAAGATTGGTTTCATGGGGTTGGGAGTAAGATTCTCAATCCTGGCATAGTAGAAAGTTCGATCGCATAAGATGCGTTCGTACGTGCATAATCCGGTCTAGTATGTGAATGATTGCGCCAAAGTTAAAGTTTTGTTATTTAATGGTTAAGTTAGTCGTATAAGCATGATTAATTGTTGTTCATTGTTGATAGCATGATATGATGATTCGCATGATCTGATGTATGTTGGCATGTTTCTTTTAGTCGTTTGATTTGTGCTATGTTCATGTGTATCCCCGTTAGGGTGGGACAGTTATGTTACTCGCCACTGACAGTGGACTGTTGTTTACTTTTCAGGTAACTCTGATGATGAGGTCCTTGCTTAGCTTTGGGTTGGGCGAGTGCCGTTGTTATTTAGCTTTTATATTGTTGTTTTACGATATTTTCTAGTTTTGGACTTTAGTTGTAGTACTTGTGTATTTCTCTAACTCTGACACATATTCGGAGTTTACATTTGTTAGTAGTAGTAACGTTGACATTTGGAATTAGATATGTACAATCTTGTGGGTGTTGTACTTTTGGATTTAGTATATATTCTATTTTGAGGTTTTGTTTTTAATTTTTAAGTATTTTAGTTTGTTAGATCTGACTATTCGACTCGTCGGTTTCTTCCGCGCCGGTTTAAGCGAGTCGGGTCGTCACATAACCGATTGTTCCATGGAGAAGAAACATCAAGCAAGTAAATAGAATCACTATTTTTATTATTAACATGGAATTTAAACATCCCATTACAATATTACCCTTATCCTACATAAATACCACATTTAGAAACAATAAATTTATCCGACTCAAATACAACTTTAAATCTAAACTTATTCAAAATACCTCCCGACACTAGATTTTTCCTAATTTCAGGTACAAAAACAACATCTTTTAAAGTATTTTTCCCGAAGTTAAATACAATTCTACTTGACCTAAACCTTTGGCCTTTACCGTAGAATCATTTCCCATATACAAGGTTGGCCCATCATTCAATTCTTGAAATGTCTTGAACAAATGTCGGTCTTTGCACACATGTCTGGAGGCACCCCAATCAATCCTCTAAGAATCATCACCCTGCACGATATTTATTTCAGAAATCATAGGAACGAAATGAATAGGTTCATTTGAAGCTACAAGTGCAAGCGTACCTTGGATAGAATCAACATTAGGTTGATCCTTCTTCCCCTTATTGTTCTTTGAAGGGCAATCCCTCTTATAGTGAGGACCGCTACACATCCAACAAGACACCACATTTCGCTTCTTGTTTGTAGCATTCTTGGATTTAGAGTTATTGTTGGATTTTCTTGTTCCATTGGAACCACCAACCCCCACCACGTTAATGGCAGATTTTTGTCCATTATTATTTGAGTCCTTTTCTTTATCCTTTTCCTTATTTTTATGAGCCCGGATAGTCTCCTCAACTAAGAGGTGAGTACCCAATTGTTCCATGTTAATATCCTCCTTTTAATGTTTTAAGAGGTTTTCAGTGTCCTTCCAAGTTGGTGGTAATTTATCGATAATGGATGAGACCGCAATGGCCTCATCCATTGCCATCCCGTGTGCACGGATTTGATTTAAAATGTGGTAAATCTCATGGAATTGTTCCATGACCGGACGTTCATTAGTAATCTTAAAAGAATTAAAATTGCTAACAACAACTTTCTTACTTGATGCGTCCTCGACGATGTACTTCGCCTCCAAAAGCGTCCCAAAGGTCTTTATTAGCACTCTCTACATTTTGGTAGAGATCGAATAGGGGGTCGGATAGAGTGTTTAGAATATGCCCTCGGCATATATATTCATCGTTCTCCCACTTTGTTCTCTTCCGTGTAACATCGGTCGGTTCCTCCTCGACCTCCTTAGGATAGAATGGCATGGGTGTGGTAAGAAAATACACCACATTCAAGGTAGTTAAAAGAAAATGAACTTTCTTTTGCCACAGGCGAAATCCCACGCCTTCGAACTTTGTCAACTTTTGGATGTTCATCGTCAAATATTTTATTGTAGACATTCTTGCAAAGAATCGAATTAGTAGCTTGTTGGTGATGAAGCAAGGATGATGATTGACCCTCCAACGCGTGGAAATACACTTTCCTACTAATTCGATTCGCCCCTTATAGATCACTGGGTTACCACAAACGATTTGTGAGATACAATGGAGAACGAAACCTTATACTTAAGTGATCTCAAAAGTATAAGAAGAAAAGGAATTTGTGTTTGATTTTTGTTTAAACACACTTAGTAAAATTAATTAGCTAGAAATTACAAAGTGCTAGCAAGTTGTAGTGAGTATAAGAATTTCAGATTTTCTTGTGTTAACTCAACATTGAACTAAGCAACCTATTTATAGGCCAAAGAATGAAGAGTAATCAGCTTCAAAGCTGATTGAAACACTCATTCAAACCTCATAAAATAAGAAAAGATGGTGGTTTAATGTGCATTAAACACCATGAGGATTCATTGCGACAATGCAAATCTTCAAACTTCTGATTTTAATCTTCATTAGTACTGAGTTAAGTCATTATTGAAGCCATTAAACATGCATTGACACGTTTAAAGAATCTAAGGCAAAGTATCCAAAACGTCGTGAAAAAACACAAAATTATACAGAAACAAATCGCGAGCCGCGACGAGCCGTGGGGAGCCTTTGCTAGTCGCGACCCTAGGCTCGTGAGTCGCGACCCTGGGCTCGCGAATTTCGACCTGGCTCTGTCATGGGCTCGTGATCTTGGTTTCTTCCAGTAACTTTTCGCGAGTCGTGAGGTAGCCTCGCGACTCGCGAGGTACCTCTAGACTCGAAGTTTCCATTTGCCTTATATCCTTAGTTCATTGTTCAAGCCCATTTAGTCATAAATTTTCCAACAACAAGAAGGTGAGGAGAAGGTTTATGCAGCAACGACATTTCAAGTCTAAAAGACTTTCATATAAGAAGGTGCGATAGGGTATAAAATAATCTATGTTTCTAACCATTTGTCTAAACTTTTAATTGAGTTGGTTCTTCGAAAACAACATCAAACTTTAATTAATTTTGGATTATTCATCTGTAAATTCGATCTTTTGTCCCTTTATTTTGGCTAGTTACACTATTTTTATTACCCCATTCGTTTTTATTTGTTAGTTATGTATTTTATTTGGGGTATTTCTATTGTTCGTTGGTTACATTAGGAGTATTTCAATTTATTTATAGTAATTTTATTAGTTCTCAATTGATAGCATTAATGAATGTAGTGTCATGGTCAATTTTCTTGATTGTGATTGGCTCAAATTAATTTGTAATAAAGATATCTTTTTGACAGAGAACGTTATCTTGATTACAAATTAATTAAGATTTCAAACGTAACAAATATTAAAAAACAGAGCGAGTAGATTACACCTCAATTCGTGCGCATTGGTAAAAAATAAATGACCTACACTTGTAATTAATATTCATCATATTATTTTATATTATGACCACAAAACAAAATCTAATTAATACTTGAATTGTCACCTAACATAATCTTTTAAATTAACATGTAGTATTTGTATTCTTAATAAATCACATAAATATGTGTTCGTATTGATTAAGGTTAAATTTTGGCATTTAATTATGTTAAATTATATTCTCCTTGATAATTCAATTTCCTAGTGGCATCAATCATACTGGACTTTTTGTAGGGTTTTTTATAGTATGGGATTTAATCTTTGAAGTGGGCCCACTCTTCACCGCCCACAACACTTTTTGGGACAAACCCTTTACAGATCAAATATAAACAGCTTAGGCATGCGTGGCAAATTAGAAAGAGAAAATTAATTAGTTGGGTTTTTTTTTAAAATTTTTTTGTACTAAAAAGTTGATTATTATTATAATTTTTTAAATATAAATATATAAAAAAATTGAACTGCCAGAGTACGTACCATACATTGGTGGCTGACAAATATGATTCATTGGAAGCATGATTGCATGATTTGGTTACCTTCACAATAATTAGTTCACTATGTATCGAGATCTACTCACATGATCACACGCACTCCAGTGTAAACACTATTAGAAAATATGTTATTTATGATGGAAAAAATCCCGTCGCAAAAACGTAACTCCGTTGTAGAAAAAGAGGGTCGCAAATGATTTTTCACGTCGTAAAATATGACCCCGTCGCAAAAAAAAGGGGTCTTAAATGAGTCATTTAATTTCTAATAGAGTTTGAGTTATGTATTCGGTAAAATTTTGCAACGGGCTCAAAAACCGTCACAAAAGATCTACATTTGCGACGGGATTTAAGTTCGTCATTTATATATACCCGTCGTTAATGGATCAATTTTTTGTAGTGAGAATTGAATTAATATATTATTGCATTTTTACATGTATAAAAATTTGCCAAAAATAATCTTAAGTTTGTGTCGTCTTCCATTGTTAGTTTTAAGTTCTATTTTTTTCAAAAAAAATCGAAAGTTGGTATCATTTGTTTCAATGTTAATCAATTATAAAAAAAATTAGGACATTAACGATGTTTACACATTAATGTCGTGTCTTAAATGTAGATGTTTTATATTAAAATTGACTCGTTTACATACGATGGGTTCGCGACGAGAAAAATCTTTTACTGCCTCCTTCTAGGACAAGTTTACATTATTACAACGGAAAAAATCATATTGACCCCTCTTTTCTAGAACAGGGTCATATTTTCACGACGGAAATTTCCATCGAAAATAGCATCTTTACGTACAATGATCCCAGGTGAAATGTGGCATACCTTAATGTATCGGTGGTGTTATTTTGGTCATTAAGGATCAAACTTGAGGTTGAAATTGATTTAATAAAAGGGAAAATAAATCACAATTTAAGTGCTTTAAAATGCTTTTTTAGACTAATATGAGAAGAAATAATACCAACCATGAATTATTTGGGTAGAAATAAATCAGAATTTTGGGTTATGGGTTCATATGATGTTTATTAGACATTAATTATGCAATTTTTCTATAACGGTCATCCTTTAAAACGACTACCACTATGGAGAAATCCTAGCCCTCCAAAATCATTTATTTTACCTTTTTTTTACCTATATTTCTAATTATTAGATTTTGCCAAAATTCGATAATTCATTTAAAAAATCATTTTTTATTTTTTCCAATTAATTAAAATTAAAAAAAATAAAATTATGATAAATTCCAAATTTAATTATTAATTTCTGGAAAACTAAAAATAAAGAAGATTGATCTAAAATCAATAACGTTAAATATTTGCTAAATTCTGGAAAAGTAAAAATCGATCTTCATCCAAGATCGATTTTTTTTTTCCAGAATTTAGTAATTGTTCTTGGATGAAGATCGATTTTACTTTTCCAAAATTTAGCAAATGTTTAACGTAATTGATTATGGATCAATATTCTTTATTTTTAATTTTCCAGAAAATAGTAATTAATTTTGGAATTTATCATAAAAATTTTAATTATTTTTTTAAAAATTTAATTAATGGAAAATATTATAAAATGAATTTTAAAATTAATTATGCAATTTTGGATAATCTAATAATTAGAAAAATGGTTTTAAAAAAAATGTAAAATAAAATAATTTGGAGGATCATGATTTAATATGATATTGCGGTCATTTTTTGAGAGACCGTTGTAGAAGCCCCGTTAACTATGTACATAAAGTCATTAATATCAATCATCTCAACATATACACACACACAAGTATATATGGCCGGAGAGTATAAGTAGAACATTACTAGAGGTTAAAATAAAATAATACAATACAAAAATTAAGAA
This sequence comes from Salicornia ramosissima, assembly GCA_951394345.1. Taxonomy (NCBI): domain Eukaryota; kingdom Viridiplantae; phylum Streptophyta; class Magnoliopsida; order Caryophyllales; family Amaranthaceae; genus Salicornia; species Salicornia ramosissima. Next base: position 17,881,524 of record OX596233.1, on the reverse strand, counting down.
ATTATAAAAATGATTGGAATTTAAGTTCTTATTTGCCAAGACTATTTGGCTTGAATATCTAAAACACTCATTTATCACATGAACAGGTTCCTGATTCCTGATTGACCATGACATGCATTCAAAAAACTACAAACCTAAAAAATTAAGAAAAACACTTCCAGTTAAATTGATCAAAGAAAAGTGCTTATGGTAGCTCTACAACTATATATAAAAAGTTTTATAAGAAAAGTTTTGAGAAAAAAATTAAGCATTAATTATCACTTTATGAGAATTTTTTTCATAAATTTTTGAATTTAATCTTCATCCGCACCATTTTACTTGCAGCACATGCTTTTGACACGTGTTTTAATGAAAAATTACCGTGTAAATTATTTTAATTAATTTGTTTATTTTAAGTGCTCAAATTTACTGTTAAAAATATGTTTAAAATTTGTGTCAAATGTGTATATTGCGAGTGATATAGAGTGAAGGATGTATTATTTCAAGAAATGCACTTACTTCTTATTTGCAGCCTTAAAGAGCTACTTAGCTACATATTGTATTAACCTTGAATAATCAAGGGTCTGTTTTGGTAGTGTGTAAAATTATTTCCATGAAAATTATTTTCCTCATTTTACACTGCTTGGTTGGACTTAAAATTAAAATGGAAATGTTAGAGTGTAAAACAGTTTTACATCGTAGTTGATAACGTTTTCCTCCCAAAATCAAAGGAAGACTGTTTTCCGTTCTCTATTCTCTATTCTCATAACTCATTTTTCATTCAACCAAACAACGAAAAAACACTTTTGAAAATGAGTTTTCTGTTGTAAAATAATTTTCATTAAAAATGTTTTACGTCCTACCAAACGGACTCAAATGTGAGAAATTTGTGGGCGTTGGATTAGTTGAAGATAATTAAAACGATAGTGGGCAAGCCCATAAGGGAGTTAGGGAAAAACGGCAAAAAGTCTGCATAGGATCTGACGTGGCAAATCAAGTGTGCTGATTAGGAAGCATATGGGGATTGTACCATTGGGCCCCACTTCAACATTTTTCAATTTTGGAAAGGCCGGTGCCTATTGTCCAAATACTGAAAACGTCTTTAGCTTTAATTGACAACATTTTCTAGCAAAAAATGACAGCGAGAAATGGCATTGATTTCTGCACTCTATACATTGATTTTCACACACATGTTTTTTATTTGGGTTTTTTTTTATGTAGTGTCTGTGTGATATAGCGTTTTCTATGATGTATCCCTTCAAAATGTGACTTCTACATGGTACCCCTGAGGAATTACTGTTCACCACGTAGTACCCTATAAATTGTTAATTACGTAATTAACACAATAAACATGATTATTAGTGCACTAACTTTTATGATTAATATAAACAACTGCTAATTATTACTATTTTTTAAAAAAATTGGTAGTTTTTTTTTAATTGTATTTTTTGGTAATTCTTTGATAATTATTAGTCATAATTAGTAATAATTTACATCAAATTAGATTAATTATGACGGTTAGTGCACTAATAATCAAATTTAGATTGTTAATTACGTAATTAATAATTTAGAGGGGTACTAAGTGGTGCACAGTAGTTTCTTAGGAATACCATGTAGAAGTCCCAATTTGAAGGGGTACATCGTAGAAAACGCTATACCACAGGGGCACTACATAGAAAAACCCTTTTTGTTTTTTTTACATAAAAGTCATATAATTGTGCGTTTATATTAAAGATATATAGTGCAAATTTATTTTTGGAAGTGTAGAAATCAATTTTGGGAGTGAGAAATGTACATTTTAGTGTTTAGGCCTATACATACATTTGTTTTATTTTCCCAAGTAGCTAGTAATTAAGTTGAGGGTTGGAAGGTGTGATTTCTCAAACCTTCTTAATGCACTTTGGGTATTTTGAAATAAGACTTATAGGCAGGGTCTATATGTATCTTTCGGGTTATGAAAAAACTAGTGTGTATAATTGTGTCACATGTAGTATTTTGTATGCAAACTAGGTTAGCACCCGTGCGGATGCACGGCTTTTAAAAAAATAATTGTTAAAATTTATTTTAATAATGATAATCTATAATTTATAAGAAAAAGTTGAAATTAAGTAAAATGAACAACAATGCCCATATGTATAGATAAATATTATAATTGTTAGTAGTTTCCGTTTTATTCTGTAGCAAGGTTACACTTTTTTTTTGAAAAAGTAGCAAGGTTACACTTGAATAAGTACAATCTTCACAAAAATATTTTATTTTTATTACACTTTCATAATTTTAATTTAATTATAATGAAATTATATATATATATATATATATATACTTTATTTTAAAAAGATTAGTACAACAACTTTAACTTATGAAAATTTTAGTAAGATTGAATATTCTTATTAGTAAGTTGTAACTAAAAAGATATTTAGATTTAAGCAAAAATAAGGGTGTTTTAATTCAACTTATTAAGCAATATAGACATATAATACTTATTTTAGAAAAGTTACGATCAGATAAAAAAAATTAGACCAGATAAGATAAGATCTGAAAATTCAGATCAGATCAGAATAGTTAAAATAACTATTAAAAAAACTCAAAAAAAAAACAAATAAGATTAGATCAAATTAGAAAATTTCAAATCAGATTAGGAAATTTCAGATCAGATAAAATCAAAATAGTTAAGTTCAGAATCAGATATAAAAATTTTCAACGAATCAAACAGACCCTAAGTATCAACTTTTCAATAATATAATATATGGAGAAAAAACTTTAGAAAAGATAATATTGGAAAAAAAAACCAATAAGTAGTAGTGAGTAAGTTTTTAAAAAGAAAAAAAAAATCAAATGAAAGTTTGGAGGGAAATTTTTTAACAAGGAAGTGACATGTGACAATTGGTGAGGTTAGTGGTTTTTGTTTTAGTAATAGTTATTATTATTATAGACTAGCCTTGTATGCACGCTTTGCGTGCGATGATATTTTAAATGTATCTTTTAATTTGTTAAACAAAAAAAAAATGTGGTGTGTTCGAAAAATTGGAGTGTTTTTCGAATTTACATTCATTCATATAACTATAAACAGTTTTTTTTCCCTTTTATTTGGCCACCCCAAAACAATGAGCAAAAAAAAATTTATTTACTATATTCTATCAGTTATCAAATTTTTACGATAATCAAAAGATCAAACTTTCATGTGACAAACTATATTAATATGAGTGTCTACTTATAGATAATTCAAAAATATAAATTTTGGTGTTTTTATTTTATTTTTACGAATTTTATATCTTGTAATATTTTCATTTTAAAAAGTGAAAAAAATTGTAATAATTTTCCTTAATGGTGAGGAGTGATGCTAGTTGAATTTTTGGAATTTTTTGGAGGATAAAATGGACTTTTTGAGGGGGGACACCATGACTCCCCCCTTGGCTTATGTAATACTAGCCTTATGTGCACGCTATGCGTGCTTTAATAATGTATGCATTATTTATGAGCTTATTGAAAATAAGATTATGATTATTAATTGAATAAAATTTAATTTCATCTAATACACTATCTTTAATCAAAATTTTATCGTGATTAAAAAATAAAAATTTAATGTGAAAACTATATAAATATGGGTGTCCATTAGTAAAAAAAAATTAAAAATATTAATTTTCCTGCTTTTATTATTTTTGTAAATTAGTAATTTTGTGACATTTTCATTTAAAAAGATAAAAAAAGTGTTACATATTATGGGAATAAATAATTATTTGCTCTTTGATTGATAATTCCTTATTTGTTATTGATTGATTAAATTTAATTTTTATTTTAATTATCTTTATTTAATAACTAAGGGAAGATCGGTATTTTAAACATTTTTATGTAATAGATATTTATACCAATATGGGTATCTAATTGTAGAGAATTTAAAAAAATGAATTTTGGTGTTTGTGTTTTATTTTATTGAATTATATACTTTGCAATATTTCATTTTAAAAAATAAAAAACTTTCCTTTTTTAGTTAATATTATATAGTTTGAGTATTTAAAATTTTTTTGAAGGGTAGTTTAGTCTTTTCTAGTGGGGACACCATTGCTCCCCCTTGGCTTATATAATATAGATATTATTATAGATTTGGTGTAAATTTATTGTTTATTTTTCTTTCTTGTATTAAAAATACCAAGAGAGGACCAAACTAACTGAACTCAATGTAATAATCATGCCCAAAATAGAATAGAGAGCTAACCTGTAAAAAAAAAAAAAAGAAAAAAAAAAGGATAGAGAGCTTTTTTTATTTCCCGAACCAACCAACTTGCTACGAAATTAATGTAACCAATGTTTGAATTGACATGTATTCATCCTAATGTGTTGTTTGGTTGTCAAAAAATTTTTTGGACATTCAAAATTCCTATGAATTTCATTTTAGGTATGTTGTTTGGTTGACACAAAAACATAAAAATAGGGGAAGTGGAAAATCATGGAAATTGTGACTTCTTACAAATGATAAGAAATAAATTATCAAGTCCCCCTTGGTTAATGAAAATTCATGGGCATTGTAAATTCTCACATTGTCAACCAAACAAGTTTAGTAAATTCCTAGGAATTTCATTAGGTAAATAAATTTCTATGAATTTTCATTTCTATGAGAATTTTCTTCCTACATCAACCAAACAAGGCCTAAGTTTTATTGGTCACATCATATATGAACAATCATAACATAATTAAGTTACACAAATTTGGAAAACCAAAAAAAAAACCCTTACAAACACATACTTATTTATGGTTATTTACACCTTCCAACTCTCAACTTAATTATTACATGGGAAAATAAAACAAATGTATCAAGTTAGTATAATTCGACCCGACCTGTTTGGCACGTCTAGCCCGAGGGTTGTATTAAGTTAGCATAACTCTCAATAACCCGGAGGATCTGGGTCACGAATAAGATATCTAAAACCCGAACTCGATAACAACCCGCTTTGAGTAACCCAAAATTAGTATCAAGTAAGCCTAACCCGAACCGATCTGTTTGACACGTCTAACCCTAAGGGTTATATATAAGACATTAATTATTATATTTCCTAAAATAAAAATAATTTATGTATTAATGATAATATCACGTTCAAATCACTAAAATAAATGCTTGATTTTATTCAATATTACTCTTTATCACTTTCGGCTCCTTATTCATAGCCCTAGGGCTATATTTACCATTTTGATTAAGGAAAATTTTCCAAAAATAAGTCAATCTTTGGCCGATATTCCACAATTAAGCCAATTTTTTTTAAAATTCAGAATTAAGCTAACAAACCATTTAAGCCAAAAATAGGTTAAATGATAATTTAAGCTGTTATTTTCTTTTGTTCTAGATCACTATATTACAATCATTTAACGTATTTTTACTTTAAATGATAGTACTAACCTGAAGCAACAGCTAACTAATAGATTAAATAATCATTTAAACTATTTTAATTTTGGCTTAAATAATAACAAGGTTAGCTTAATTCTAAATTTTCAAAAAGTTGGGTTAATTATATTATGGAAGATCGACGAAAGATTGACTGGACAATTTTTCGTAATAATAATTTGGGTCGTGCATCTTAAAAATTATTTGTTGATTATGTAGGTCCCACATTGTGTACCAGCCAACAAAATTAAGCTGTTAAATAGCTTCTTTCTCCATTAGCAAATTGGTCCTTTTGAATGTGATCTTTAATTTAAGACAGCTTGTAATGACTTAGACCTTTAATAGTAAATAAAATTTTACCCGATAAATCGATAATGATGCTATTTTTCACCTTGTATGCATGTCCTATACATGTATGTTACTGTTCTTTAATTTTCTTGCAAGGTTATAAGTAATTTGCTCGAGAAAACGTTCATCTGATGTCTAAGTCAATTCTTATAATATGTAATGAATCATTAGAGAAGATAATGCTTTAGAATTGAATACTTGTAATTTAGGTGGTTGACTTTTATTTATAGTAAATTGACTTTGGACATCTGGTACGGTTATGGGCTGCTTGCTTGTTTTAGTGTTTTCAATTGGTCCTAGGGCTCAACTTGATTTGGATCTTCTAAATTAAAATTCTGAAATTAATTTACATAAATCCAAAAATATTAAAAATGAATTAATATTAAAAAAAAACAATTTAAAAATATTTATTTTAATTTAAAAAGGTCAAATTTAATTATTACGATCGGCGGTCTAGATTATTTTAACTTCGGTGGTCATATATACATATAACATATATATACAAACACGTATATATTTAGTCACGTAATTATTTTTAATAAGGTTTGTTTACGTGTATACGTCTTTGTTTACATGCAAATATGCAATGTATAGTGTAGCCCTGGGCCTGAATTGAAATCACAGGCAGTGTTAATCTGAAAGATTCTGTCTAATATCATAACATTAACATGTGCATGCAGAAACAGGCATAATATAAATGGTATAGTACTACGTAATAATTACTGTTGTTGGAATTATATATTGGTAATTTGGTATTACTAAATTTTTGATTAATACATGCATGTTTACCCCTTATTTTTTATAATGTACAAGTAGTTGAAACTTTCTTAATTAAATATGGAGATCGAAAGAGATAATCTACTAGCTATTAATTTTGTAAATAACATTTCTCGGCCTCCATGGAAGATAGCACACTTGGTCATCGAAATTCAATTTCTTCTTCCACAATGTGACACATACACTGTTTGCAGTGTTCGGCATATCTATTTTGAAGGAAATTGGGCAGCCGATTTGCAAATGTGGGGCATCTAATCCCGTCTACTTTATGTATTCAATATACTCCTCTCCTTCTCTCAAATTTGTACTATTTTTGAGGAGGATAGGTTGGGTATGGTATGACCCTGTTTTAGAAGGGCTGCCTAATATTTTTTTGTAACTATCTTTTTATCCTATTAAAAAAATATATAGGTGAAACTTACTGTATTGTTTAAAATATTCACTGTATATTATATTAATTCTAGCCTTTTTGGTTTCAATTTAGGAAAATAGTTTTATTAGGAAGTATTATATTAATTCACTGTATAAAATGGGCAAAATTACCCTTTGATGTACCATAAAGCTGGTTTCATATAAGAATTTCCAATTTTGCAAAAGTTAAAAAAAAAAAAAAAAAACCCAGAGGGAAAAACAAACAAATTTGTTTATTAATATATTTTTTTACAAGAATATAATCTTAATGTTTTGTTATAAAATTTCATATGTAAAAACAGGGGAAAAAATGTTTCAATTTGTTTAAAGTCTTATGAATTAAAATTATTTACATACCTCTAGCTTTTATAAATTACAGAGTAAGATTCGAATCTTGAAAGATTTAAAGATGTTTTACTTGATATTTAATAAATATTGTAGTTAACACTTAGTACCTTAACATGCAACTAAATTAAATTAGCAGCACAATTGCACAAACGCAAGCTTAGAAAACATATATGTAATATAAATAAAAATAAACAAGAAATAATATGGGAAGATAATAAGAAGCACTTATTATTTGTCAAATTATTACTCTTCTACATAATTATAAGCAAAATTAAAAGTTCATCCATTATACTCTTTCTCTTATCAATTTTTGTTTTAAAAAGTAAAATATTTTGTGTGAAAAAATATATCAATATGGGTATCTATTTGTAGAGAATTCAAAAATATGATTTTGGTATTTGCATTTAATTTTTTAATTATTTGTTTTATAATATTTTCATTTTAAAAAAATACAAAACTTTCCTTTTTAATTAGGAAAAATTGCCAAGAATAAGCTAACCTTTGGTTGATCTTCCAAAATTAAGCCTAACTTTTTAAAAAATCTAGAATTAACCTAAGCCTGTTATCATTCAAGCCAAAAATAGGTTAAATTATTATTTAATATATAAGTTACCTGTTGATTCAGGTTAATGTTATAATTTAAAGTAAAAATACGTTGAATGATGGTAAAATAATGATCTAAAACAAAAGAAAATAACAGGTAAAATAATCATTTAACCTATTTATGGCTTAAATGATAACAATGTTAGCTTAATTCTGTATTTTAAAAAGGTTGTTTTAATTGTAGAAGATTGACCAAAGGTTGGCTTATTTTGGCAAATTTTCCTTTTAATTAATATTGATGTAATTTGAGTATTTATAAAATTTTAGAGGGTATTTTAAACTTTTTAAAGGGGGACACCATTGCTCCCTTTCACTTATATAATAGAGATATATATTTTTTGTTCATCAAACAAGCGCTTAATATTTATAGTTTTGCCATAAAACAAAAAAAAAAATTATAGTTTCAATATTTCTAAAAAATCATTAGTGGCTAGCGTATTATTATTAGAAATATTGAGACATGAAACGATTTTTCTAGTGAATTTAATGTCTACTATAATCGTTATATATTATCTTATGTACATGCATGCATGATTACATTATGATCCCCTTTTCCGAAATACATGATTAAAAAAAAAAATAGAGAGAATTATAACAATTTAAATCAGTACAAGAACGTGAAAGCAAATTAAATCGCCCACTTTCTTATGCCGGCCTAAATTGGTTAAAACAAGGCCAACTCCACGACTCCACTCTTCCAAAGAATTTGAAATTAATAAAATCCCAAACATGAATTCTTACTTACATTCCAAATTTTGTGTATATTAACATATTATTTATTTAAACTTATTCCAAATATATACGGTATTCCAAATTACTATTTATTATTATGGTTCAGGATATATAACTTTAATACTATTTTTTTAGGGTTACTTTTACTACGTGTTTAAAGTACACACTCGGTAAACAAGAAGCTTTTTCAATAAACGGCGGATACAATGCTATCATTCCCGCTTAAGTATATAAATTCTAGATTTTTTTTTTCCCTTTAATTTTTTTTTAACCCCAATAAAATTTTTAAAATGCAATTTTAACTGCATCATAAGTTATTTTTAGATCCGCCACTGTTACGTTTTAAATATCAAAAGAAAAGCAAAACAAATGAGAGGCTATTATTATTTCAACAATAATTAATTAACAAGATAATAATCTAAATTTGAAAAGTGTATACCAATTGCATGAATTTAATTTGCAAATGAAAAAAGCAAGGAAGAGGAAAACCTACATTTACAACTAGACAAATGAAATGCCCAATTGCATGTCAGTGATTTGAGGTGTCAATTTGCTAAGATTCTTTTTTGACCAATAAATCCCACCTCTCTTGCCTTACCTTTTCTCTCATTTCTTAGTAACATAATTTTTTATTTTATTTTATTAATTATTAAGTTTGCTCTTAAATCTTAATTAGCAACTCCTATATATAGTCCCTCTCATACATTTGATTATCTCATCAATTCACTTATTCAAGTATTTTTCTTCACTCTCTCATCTTCTACCCAACATTCCTTTCTCTCCTTTTTATTACTCCCTTCTTTTAGTTCATTTCCTACCTTTTTTCTTACCCCACAAATGGCCACTGAGGTACATCTCCTACAATTAAATTAGTTTAATTTTGTGCTTCATCAATCAAATATTGAAAATTAAATTAGTTTTGTGCATCACCCAAAAAAAAAAAAAAATTTGAAAATTTTATGTTGGATTTGTTTTATTGATTTTGAATCATTTGTTAAAACTTGAGTTTTTTGCATGGATTTCTTATATTGGGTTTTTAAACCACCTTTATTGATGTATTTTGATAACTTGAAGCTTATTATGTGCTATATTATTTCATTCTCCATGATTTGATCTTAGGAAATTTTCATAGGTTCTTCGGAGATTTAAAATAAAATTTAAAGTCTTTTTCAGACCGTTTGACCTGAAAACTTATTGCTTGAAAATTGTAACTTATAAGTATAAAATCATAACTTTTTACGTAAAATTTAAGTAGTTATCTAAAATGAAAGATTTACCACAGAAAGTTGCACCTTTTTAGTTAAAAGTTATGTCATATCGTCAGATAATCTTACAAGAGAAATGGTAAAAAATAATATATATATATATATATATATATATATATATATATATATACATGTTTTTTACATTATTACAGATCAACACAAAATTATAGTCTTTCTTAATGATGATGATCCTTACAATTCAGATCAGACTGAAATTATGATCTGTTTGTTGCAAGGAAATTTGCAATGACCTGCCCTGTTCTTAGTGCTTGATCATCACACACACACACACACATATCAGTATTAGATGATAATCAAAAGTTTTTTGTTCAACCTATAGGCTAGAAATCTTGGCTATTTACTAATGGTAAGGTCTATTTTATAGCTTTCATTTTTTTAAATTTTTTTTATGTAGGTTGCACAAAACACTACATTGCCTGAGAGTCAGGCACCAGTTGAGGTGATCAAGACAGAGGCACCAACCACAGAAACAGTACAAGCAGTGGAAGTTGCAGCAGCTGCTCCTGAGGCACCTGCTCCTGAGGAACCACCAGTAGAAGTTGCTGCTGCAGCTGCTGAGCCAGTTGTAGAAGCCGAAGCACCGGCACCAGCAGAAGTTGCACCAGAAAAGGAAGACAAACCCGAGGCTGAGGCTGTGGCCGAGGCCGAGCCAGCAGTGGAGAAGAAGGAAGAGGAGGTGGTGGCCCCACCAGCTGAAGAAGTTAAGCCAGCTGTCGAAGAGACGAGCAGAGAAGTGGGCCCCACCGAGACAACTGAAGCACCAGCTGAAGAGGCCAGTAAGGTGGAGGAAGAGAAACCAACTGAAGCACCAGCAGCAGAGGAGACTGCCTCTGAGGTTGCTGTTGAGAACAAGTCTGAAGAGTAAAAAATTTTTTTAACAGAAGCACATTTATCTATCTATGTCAGAATGATGGTTTCTTGTACTTCTTAAATATTTTTTAGGATTGCAATTTGGGGTTGGTCAGGTGTTTTTTTTTTTTGGGTTGGGATTTTTGAAGATTTTATGATATGATAGCTATTTGGAAATGATGTCAACTACAGCTCAGAGAGGAGGATTTTGAGAGTTTGATGTTGTACTGGCTTTATTTGGTAATCCAATAATTATGTTGTTATAGTTGTGAGCCTATCTGTGAATTTATCTTCCTGAAATTTCATATAAATTGGGCAGTAAAGCCTCATGTATCTACCTGACTACCTCAAGTTCCACTTCAGTTCTTCCCCAAAAAACTTTGCTGGCAAAGCACTGCACAGAAGGAGAGAGTTCCAGAAAAAGAAAAGTCTGGATCGATATTCGGTACTCCAATTATGATTTTCAGTGTATTTTTTGTTTTTTATAATGTACGGGATACCAAACCTTGAGTCGAGTACTCGATCGCTACTATAAGTCATCCACTAATTTAGTGAACTCACATATTTATAAGGGAAAAAAATAAAGCCAAGACCTTAAGCCTGGAATTCAAAGACACTTGTCAATTGAGCAAGCCTCCTACCTCAAACCAACACGTTAAAATTTGACGGAAAAGTGTACGGACTCCAAGACTTCTACCTCAATAAATACCAAAGACTGGGGGGGGGGGGATGGGGGATGGGGGTTGGTGGGGATCGACTCTATGACCTCTAATACACAAGGTAAGGAGTTCAACCACGTGAGCTCATGGTTCACCGCACTACCAAATCTTAATTGTATCCATGTACCAAGTATGTTGTCACCATCTTTTTACTGGTAACTTGACAACCCATAAGCAATCTCTTCCTTTTCAAGTGCAAAGTTCAGAATCGACATAAAAAATAGAAAGTAATTCAAACAATGAAAAAGTGAAACTTTCTATGCAGAAGGAAGCAGCTCCAAAAGCATCAAACAGAAATTATAGAGCAGCAACATCTCATCCAAAATAAATCCTTTACATATATATGTTGTAATTACAAGGGCATACTTAGCAAGCAAAGAATTACTTCCACACATTGTAAAGGTGAGTGCGCCAATTTATTACCAATGGCACAAACTTGAAACTTAAACTAGAAATATTTACAAACTCTAACCAAAAACCTACTTTTATGTGCAAATTTTAATCTCTACATCCAGCTCAAGTCATCAAAACCACCCCAAGTCACAAATTACCAAAGCTGAAGCCTACATGTTCTTGAGTAATCACAAGGAGGCGTTCTCGCATGACATCTTTTGATGGATATGGTGGGAAGCAAAGCTCGTAAAAGCATGTATGAGATGAGGGCAAAAGCTCTTGGGATCCCCTGGACTTGCAGATCAACAATTGAGATGCCAAACCACAAAAACCTTCAACAGGAAGATACTTCACTGAAGTCCAAAAGAAAAGAAGCAACCTTTTCTGCTTGGCATTTAATTTTCCAACCACCTACAAAGTTTTACGAAGGCACAATTGCTTTAATAAAACATATAGATTGTCCACTTGTCGTGTCAGATAAACAAAATCTAGGGCATGAGCGACAAGAGAAACAAAAATGGACCTACTTTGGTCAATATCTTATGTAGTCTAGGCTAAAAAAAGCAGGATTCTACAGTAAATTTTAGCGTGTTCCCCAATTATTTTTTTAGTCCAAAATTGTTTTACCTCAGCAGGATCAGGGTTATTGAGCTTACTGAGAAAGAAAAAGGAACTGACAAGATTCACTTTGAACAGATAACTCCAGGGTCAATAATGGCCTCTCAAATAAAATTACAAGATCAATCGCATTCAGTAAAAGTACAAGACCTGATTTCAGTAAATCCGATATGAGCTTACTTAGCAGACTCAAAATTAAGAATACTTAAAAAATAAAAAATAAAACATTCAGGATACAAAAGTCACAACATAACAATACAAAAATTTGTGTATCTATATTCTATAGAGAACATAGAGCTGCTTTTGTTTTGTTTCCATGCTACCTGTACTGATAAACATCTTCCTCTAACTAAAATGTTTACCTTCAAATTTTCTCATCTCAGAATTTTATGTTTGGAATACACAGATCACATTGCTAATGCCTTCTGTAAAGTCACCAAAAGTAATAATGACAGCTAAAAATTTTCTTATCAATTTTCACCAGAGCGTAAACCAAAAAAACACTTCCAATATTCGCCATTGATAAACACCACTAAATATGAAACGGAATCGAAAAAGGAAGGCCCCAATCTGTAAACGTTTGAAGCCATATTCAACATTATCTATATTCTATCAACTTTTGAAGCCATGAGTTAATCTCCATCATATGAAAAAGTTAATCACCATCGGTAAGCATTTTCTATAATTTTGGAGAAAGTAATAGGTATTTATAATTTTAGGGAACAAAAAGGGGATGCATAATTTGGGACGTTAATAAAATGAATTTCCTCATAATTATTACTCTCTCCGTTACCTATTACTTGCAACAAATGGAATAGGGAAAATTCCTAGGCAAAATTTGTTAATGATGGATAAAGGTGTTGTTTGGTAAAAGTAGGAGAGAGAAATAACATGTGATTAGGAGAAAAAAGAGAGAAAGAGAGGAAAAAAACAAAAACAAGTACAAAAGGTTGGGGACCATAAGTAATTTAATGTGAAAAATTTTACCATAAAAAAGTAGAGAAATTCTTGCCAGTATTATGTAACACCTATTTTTGGAAACTGCTGCTAGTATTTCGTAATAGAGGGAGTAGATATGACATTGAGATTCTTATGCACATCATGGAAGATTAATGACTTTTGACCAGCCGTCATTGTTATTTGTTAGAGAGGCTGCCTGGCCATACCTTTCAAAAAGAGGCAAGATGCAACACGAGCGCAACTCTCATATGTTTGGGTAAAAGGGTGTTTCAAATCAAGAATAAATAAATAAATTTAATTACACCCCACGCATTGGCCATTGGGTGATTGAAACACTGCTAAGGTGGTTTGGTCATGTGAGGTGGAGACCAATTAATACACCAGTAAAGAGTACGGAGGCTTGAAGAGTGGCAAATGAATGGGAATATGGGAGCCTGAGAGTTAGAGGAAGACCAAAGCAAACCTAGATGAGGATTTCTTACGGGGGATGTGAGGCTTTTGGGGATGGAAGAGAAAGCGTTAGATAGGGAAGCATGGAGGGAGAAAATCTGGGCATATGGCTTTTGGGACAAAGGCCTTGTTGTCATTGTTGTATGCTCACCTATTCCTCACTTCACTGGGTAGCCGTATTCAGGTGCGTAATGAATGGCCATATCAGGAATCCAGGTCTACAAAGTGTTACATGAATTGCATCCACATGGATACATTGAGCATCTAGCCATGTCTAAGTATTCATAACAAGTAGGAAAAGTGCTACATTTACTTCACTGCTTTTGTGCTTCATTTTTAAACAAAACCCAGAAAGCACTCTATGTCTACACTCACATTTTATGGCTCACCGGTGGGCGGTGGCTCCTTTTATGGCCAGAAACTGTTCACTAGTGGCTCCTACTTCCACTGATCAGGTATATATTGTTTTTATTGCTTTTTTCCTTCTTGTCTTTATTACATCTTCATTTTCCTACTGTAGTCCTCTCTTTTATTTCTCTGCTTGCTTCCCCCCATTCCTGATTGTTCTCCTCTTCTCTAATTTTTTTTCCTACAGTCAGTGCTAGGCAGTAGGCTCAACTAGCTTTCTTTAAAAAAAAAATCATCATCTCTTATGACTTGACATCACTTGGACAGATCTGATGGGAAAGATTAAGGTGAAAAAGATGATTAAGAACTGATGAACAATTTAAAAACAAAAGGAGTATATGGGTTATGTTTTCGAACTTTTTTAATAGTTTGAAATTAGGAAAGCTTCAAATTTTAGTGATTAATATTAGTAAACACAAAATAACTGAAAATTCATCAGAAAGATTAAGGGCAAAAAGATGATTAAGAACTGATGAAAAATTAAAAAACAGGAGTATTTGGGTTATGTTTTCGAACTTTTGTTATAGTTTATTAGGAAAGCTTCAAATTATAGGGATTAATATAACTGAAAATATGCAACATAAAGTAATATTTCATCAGAAAAAATAAAATACTAAGTCATGAAATGGCTGATGGAGATCTGAACAGCAAACCTAGTCCACAACGGACATTGAAATTGGATTTCAAACCAACTTGTACCTATTCCTTATGTTCTACATTGCAAGCTTAATTAGACAATGTTTCTTTTTCTTTGGGGCCCACAGATATATTATGCCCTGTGCGATTTGTTTGTTAAGCTAACAGCCAGACCCTTTTTTCTCTTCAAGCTACGAATAGCAGAATAATAATGCTGTTACCTAAAATATTTTTGTTTGATAACAACGGGTGCGAGAACAGGGTCTAAAAGAAATAAAACAAAAAGGAAAAAAATAGGTGAAAAAAAGGACTTTTTGGGATAGGTCCGTCAAAGTCATTCTTGTTTTGTATTTGAGAGGTCAAAGTCATTCTAGTTCCCAGACATACAAATTACAATATTTCTTCCTTAGAGCTCTTGAAATTAATACAGTAAAAATTTTACCCTCTAATTGATCCAGAAACACCAATCACACTTCAAGGTTAACCAAACCGTCGATGATTTAGAAAATGTTAAACGAAGACTGCCCAATTGTGAAGCCGCTCCTATCAATAACCATATTAAACACCGCATATTTGAAAAGAACATTACCAATTTCCATTGATCCCTTATCCCTTCCCAACAATATCGACCTTATTCCAAAAAAGAAAAAAATAATAATAAAGGATAATAAGGGGAAAAAACACAATGCTAAAGATTAGGGTGCTTCTACAATTCACACATACACACAGATTTCTATAATACTTCACCTATTTTTTTATTACTTGAACCATACTTGGTTTTATGCTTACTAAAGCACAATATTAACCATTTAAATCTCTTAGAGTAAAAGATTAAAAATTATAAAAGTTTGTATATTTTTCCTTGTGTATAAATTTATAGAGAAGGTAAAAGGTAACATATGAATAGTGGCAAAGTAAAAATGATGCCAATACCCAACACACACCCCCCCCCAGAAAAGAAAAAAAATAATAATAATAATAAAACGGAAAGAGTTCTACAAACTTTCATAGTTTCATGCCAATTGCCAAATAAATAAAAAAAGTTTAATCACGTCCAATTCTATAAGTCTGAATAAAAACTTTAAAAAAGTCAACAAACTAGCAACTACAGATTAATAAAAAAAAATTATAATTAAAGAAATTAGAATTTTCATTTAGTTCATCTCCTTTTAAAACATTAATCGATATTAATACATATCATTAAGCTTTAAATAATTGTTTAGCAGCTTTAATTTGATGATAAAGTCACATCATTGACCAAATTATTATAGATTTCTTAACAATTATCATAATTTTTCAATCAAATTAAAATTCTGGAAGGAGTATTTAGCTGTTAATCATGTTACTGTCAAAAGGGAAAAAATGGTCAGGCAGTCATCTTAGAATTTTAGCAATGGGATTATTAATATTGGCTTATGAATCCTAAATTCACACAGGCATTGTGTGCACAGGGAACGAAAGGCTAATAATCACAAATCCCAACAGCTCCGGCCAGAGCCACCATTATCGAAATGATATTTTAATTGAAAACTGGCAGGTGGGCGGAGGTTGTGGTGGTGGTTCAAATGGGATGCAAATGAGTAAATGTGAGGTGGCCAGTGGGGAGGAGAGGTAAAACAAAGAGGGGGATAAATTTAAGGTGCGTGCACTAAATAGCAGTCATTTAACGAGAAGAAAAACAGCACAAAATAAGCAATAAGCAATAATAAAATGAAAAGGCATCAACCATACAATTACATACCTCCCAAAACCAAACTATTTGAGGATCAGATTCTTCATAGCCTTGATATGTAGTATGTGACATCCAATCTTTGACACAGATCTCACTTTCTCTTCCAAGCAGCATCCTATCAAGATCTTCCAGCTCCAAGCTTTCAAAAAATGTTTCATGAGATCTACCTTCATTAAGGATGTCGGCGAAACCTTTAGCAAAATAGGAAACCTGTTCAGCAATAGACGTAACAAACTGATGCTGAACAATTAGATCAATATATTCCTTCCTGTTCTTGCTGTTCACAATAATGTCCTTTCCTCCCGAACAAAGTTCCACAACCTTCCTTTTTCCTAGCTCTTCAACTTCAGTAACAAATGTTAGGCCCAAAGCATCAGAATCCACAAATGCAGCATCCATAAGCAATATTTCCTTGCAGCTACGATAGATTTCTGGATCTGCATCCTTTATATCTTCCATGGAAACAGGCCTTCCAGCCAATTGCAAAAAAAAGACACGATCTAGAATAACACCAACTTGAATCTTATGCATCAAGGCCAAACCAACTACCCTACCCGAAAATTGGAAGTACTGAAGATGCTTAGAATGTACCTTAGATGCTGCAAATTTAAATTTTAAAAATAAAAAACTAAGAAAAAAAATAGAAGAAAAAAAAAACCATAGCTACCCAATAATGTTCACAGGGTATAATGATAATGCAGCAAAAGATAACATTGCTTTCCCCACCTAAGTTAGGCAAAAATATTTTGTAATAAACAATGAATGGCCACACAGATTGATGAATATAAAAGTATAAAACAACAAAACCAAGGTCCATAACAAAGATTTGATATTACCTAGTTTGACTAAATTAATCTATTTTAAGCCCTCATGAGGAGCCTTCTATAACCATTTATTAGTGTGTTAAAATTATAACTGACAAACTAATCCATTTGAACATACTTAAGACTTACCTGAATCCCGACTAAAGACCTCCATTTGTCCAGTATCTTTCCTCAATTCATCAAGATTTCACTGCTTCCCACTTTTTCTAGACGAGTAATATAGTGAAAAGAACATAAAACAGCAGAAACTGAAAGTACTTACTACTTAGTTTCTGGCCTTGGCCAGATTGTGATCACCCACTCACCCGGAGTCACACCTCCTGTTTGCAGAGGCTGACTTTGTTCTAAAGGTTTTGGCTGCAATAATATTCTTTTTTAGTGACCAAAAACAAAGATAAAACAACAGCACCAACGCCTCAGTCCCAAAATAATTTGGAGTCGGCTAAACATCAATCACTATATTAAATCGTTTACCCATATTTTCTCCCTCCATATTTTTCTATCTAAGCCAATGCCAGCTCCTCAAGAAACAAAAGCCTCATATCCCCCGTGGGCCGTGACAATCCTCGTCTAAATTTGCTTTGGTCTTCCTCTACCTCTCAGTCTCTCACCTTCCATGCATTTGCCACTCCTCAAGCCTCCTTGTGTATTAATCATGAAAATTTTATCCTCCACCCTGATGTATGGTGATTATGCTATACATTTTGAAAACTTAAGTTATAAAATTTGAACATTCATGTTTTACATATAGAACATTTTTTAATAAAATTAAGTCATTTAAATACATGAGACAATTGTTCTAAATGCTCAAAATAAATGTTCTACAAGCATAACATGAATGTTCTATTTTAATGCAAGTGCATGATGTTCATTGTGCACTAAAGTACGGATTACTTTAGTCGGTCTCCGTCTCACACTCTCACATGACTCACCTTAGTCAATTTTCCCTTATGTTATCCTCTATATTTGTTACTTCTATCTTCTTCCTAATCACCTCATTTCTTATTTTATCCTTCCTTGTATGCTCAAGCATCCAACGTGGCATACACATCTCTGTCACATTCACCTTTTGAAATGTGGCAGTATTTCAAAGCCTAACACTATGTGCCATATATCAATGACGGTCTAATAGTGGTACGATAGAATTTCCCTTAAGTCTTTGTAGCATAACCCGACCACAAAGAAAACCTAAAGCTCCTTTCTGCTTTAACCAGCATGATTTGATGCTATGAGCAACATCCTCATCCAATTCACCATCTTTTTGGATAATAGAACCTAGATTGTGACATGGGTCAAACTTTAAGCACTTGTTTCATCCAATTTGATTGATTTTGTCCCAGTACTTCTTATTCCACTAAATTTACATTCTAAAAACTCCATCTTACTTCTGCTTAACTTAAGCCCACGAGATTCCAAAGTCTTTCTCTACAATTCCAACTTATTTCCAATCTTTCTTTTGTCTCATCAACTAGCAAAAATATCATCTTTAAAAATCATCCACCATGGTATATTTTCTTGAATTGACCTTGTCAATACATTCATGACTATGGAAAAAAGAAACGGCTAGTGTGGAATCTCGATGTACTCCAACTGTAATAAGAAACTCTTCTTTTTCCCAACACTAGTCCATGGCACCTACATACATATCTTTAATTATGTCAATATAGTTCTTCACAATGCCCTTTCTTGTAAAGGCCCACCAAAGTAATTTCGGCGGTACCTTCCCATATATCTTCTCCAAATCAGTAAATGCTATATGCAAATCATTCCTTATCTCTATCTCTCTCCATGAGTTATCTCATCAGATGAATTGTCTCCACCTTCGACGATCCTGGCATAAATGCAAATTGGTTCTTCGATATATGCACACTTTTTCCTAACCTTAATTCAACCAATCGCTCCCATAGTTTCATAGTATGGCTCGTTAATTTTATCCCTTTGTAATCGGCACAATATTGTACATCCCCTTTGCTTTTGTATATTAAAATAATAGTACTTTTCCTCCACTATATAAGCACCTTATTACCACTCCAAATTTTGTTAGAGTTGTCAACTACTTAATTCCTCTTTCACCCAAGCATCTCCACACCTCAATAGAAACTTTATCCAGCTCAACTGCTTTCTTGGACACCATCTTTTCAATGCTCTTTTGAGTTCCTCCTGAATTCTCCTCATAAAAACTCAATTTAACATATCTCCATCCCTACCTTCATTGAATAGGTTATCGAAGTAGATCTCTTTCTCTCTTTTATTTCCTTATTGTCAAGCAAGACCCTTTGATTAACATCTTTCATACACTTCCTGGTATCCTGGCTCATTTTGTCTCTTATACCTACAATCTGTAGATTTCTTTTTCTTTTTCTATACTATCGAATCTAACATAGAGGTTCTGATATACCTTTTCTCTAGCTTCAATCTTCTTAACTTCTCTTCGAGCCTCCTCTTATTTCTCGTAATTTTCATCACTCCGACATTTCCCTAACCTCCTATAACATTCTTGTTTGCTCTTTACTGTCTCCTTAACTTCTTCGTTCCACCAGGATGTGTCCTTATCCGATGGCATGCATAGTCTTTAAGATTCTCCTCAAACCTCCTTTGCTACTTCTTATATGCTATGCACCACCTTTATCAATATTGAGTTTACATTTAAATCCATGTTTGTGGGCCAAATATCTTCACTCGATATCTTATCCAAAAAATCCTGTTTCTTTTCCATTAGAATTTTTCCCCACTTAATTCGAGGCTCCCCTTATGGTCTTCATTTCCTTATATATTTCCTTAAATATTTGCATCAAATATCAAGCACCACTAACCAATATTGGGTTGCTACACTCCCGCAATGGATCTTTTAGAAACTACATTCCAATTGAAACCACCACTAATAATCAGTTCTCCTCTATGAACTTGTTGCACCACTCCAAAATCTTCCCAAAACTCTTCTTTAATAGCCTTATCCAATGAGATTTGTGGTGCATAGGCAATAACAAGTAACAACAATCATGACCCTATATCCTATTACAAGCTCAATGCTCATAATCCGATCACATTTTCTAACCAATTCCACCACCTCTTTGTTATAAACCAAACCTTTCATACAAGTTTAAAACCTTCGATTTCTCTAGCATTTTGTCCGACCCATTTGTCTCTTCATAACCTCTACTAATTCAGGCATACAGCTTGTTGTGTTCCATGTCACAAAACATATCCTGCTACTCTTACGATGACCATTACCATGGACTAGATTCTTTACCTGCACCCATCCTTGATGCAGGAACCCTTGAGTATTTGACATCACCCCCGGGCGCTGAGATGAAGGCCGCTTTTGGGCGAAGACCTAGCAAACCACTCTCTGTAGTTCATGGAGACAAAAGGCAAAGTCCAAACTCTTCCAAAATTTCATGGAATTCAAAAATTTAATAGAAAATGAGACTTCTTTTAAAAATAAAAGGAAAAGAAAACTATGTTCGAGGGTGATGCCCTAGCTTCCTTCACTATGTAAACCTTCTTAGCCCACTCACTCCATCTCTAGCTCCTTCCCTACCCCACAACTGTCCTTTACTAGGATTGGGGTCTCCAGCTTGGATGTGCACAAGACTACCCTAAATAAGCAACACAATAAAACCCTGAGTTTTTTAAGGAACACTATCCTTTAACAAGGTCACGCCATGACACAGAAGGCAAGAAAGTTGTTCATGAAAGCATGTTATAAATATTATTTCTATCTCATTCAAACCCATGTCCCTGAACCCTTACTGCCTCATATTCCAAACAAATTGACGAAACTAACACAGATTAAAACATGAAACATATATGGATTATAAAGTAGATGTCCTCCAATTATAGATAAAAAGGAGTGGACTATAAGATATGCTGCCACATAAAAAATATAATGATGAAATTTTTGAGAAAAAAAAGAAGAAAGAGAGGAAATGAATGATAAACAAAGGGGACTAAAACAGAGCACTCTCTTGGCAGGGACAGGCATGATCACACCAGCAGAATTACCACTTAGACATATTCAAGAGTCCGTCACGGGGATGTATAATGATTAATCATCAATTACACCACTGATGGCAATTCTACTGTCAATAGACTAAACAGTAGTGTGGGTTTGATGTGTGATCAAGCAACGCATAAATGCAACATAAAATTTCCTAGGAATTTGACAGTTACATATAAGTTCAAAGGTCCAGTAGAATCACAATTCACAAATAAATGAAATAATCTATTGACTGTGCCAGCATCAACCATATTGAATTCAACTTAAAACAGACATAGAATGTATGAGTTTGGGGGGTGAGAGGATTAGTGGCAGATCGAGCAAGAGACTACTTGCCTGGACTAGGGAAAAACCTTCGACGGTCCAAAGGGCAAGAAACAAACAGGGCATTCTGTGGATCAAAAATTGCTTGGCACACTAAGCAAAACCACTCCCTCAAAACTCCAGGACCAGTAGCTTCTTCATTTTTGAATTTCATAAAGAGATGACTACGCAGAGAAGACGAGGCTGCGCCAGATATATAAGAAAATGATTCCCCAAGCAAGTTGGACCTGTCAATTAACATCTCGAACAATTGCATATAATCTTCTGTCACCTCCGGGAACAGGAACATTGCTAAATGTCTCCTTGATTCAAAATTCAGGGCATCCTTGTGCTTCAGAAGCCAACTATTGTCATCATAACACTTAGCATACTTAACAATAAGGGCACACACTCCTGTCTTATACTCTTTCATTGTATTCTGCAACTTCTCTTCTGAACGCGGATACAGTAGAGCAATACTATGCAATTCCTTTAGGATAGCAAGATACTGAGACCATCCCATTGGATTAGCTTCCACGTCGTTTTCCCTCTTCATGGCAAGGCATAGGTCCACTTTGTGTAAGCATTTTGTAATCCAACAAAGTAAATCACCAAATATCAAGAGGAGATCATCATTAGCATAATGCTTGGTTTTTCCTTCAGCACTTACCAAAGTTGTCGTACCATCAAGTGCCTTAGTTTTCAAACTCAACAATGGCTGCAGAAAAGCAGAGAAATCAGACACATCTTGTTGGAAAGGCCCTATCCTAGTATCTGAATCAACACTCTGCACCAAGTCCTTGACCAATTTTTGCCCTATTTCGTTCAAGAAAACATACCCATCATTGACTATGGACACATATATATCTTCATACACTCCCCCATGGTCACTCCCCGCTTCAACCTTCTGTAACACTGACCCAAGAATACTCCTGCAATGTATATACAACAAGTCATCTTCAGTCACCTTCATCCTAAGCAATTTGCAAAACTCCAACACAGGGATTGCACAATAAGCCCTCTCACTCCAACTCCCTTTCAAATTCTTCACGGAACTCAGAAATGAACGAATACAATGCTCGGCGCACTCCTTACTCTGCTTCTCCTTCGAAAAGTAAAGCATGATTAAACCCTGTGGAGCTCCGGCATCCATAAAGATTTTACAATGATCACGCTCGTTGATGCTCAAATCATCATCAACCTCATTGCTTCCGTCCATCTGCTTTTTTTTCTTTTTCTTATGATTCTTTTTTCTTGGAAACTCATTCAATAGTGCAACGTCCGTTCTTTTATCAGCCCGGAGGTTCAGAAACTCTTCCATCCTATCGCTAATTAGACAAGGATCAACATCTGGGGATCCTCTGCAAATCATGTAAATAGTTGAAACCATATCAATAATTAGCTGCCACGCTCGAGGGTGATCAGTGCTCCGCATTCTTCCCACCAATTGAAGCCCTGCATTATTCTCAATTCTACACTGATTCAAAGTTTTCTCCCACTGCAGTTGCTTCCCTTCGTATATTAACCGCTGCTCCCACGACGGCAATCCCGTCAACTTCTCAATTATATGATGCACCGTCTCAACAGTATCCTCCAAATTCGCGCGTAGAACCAGGGTTTTGGCTCCAGAAATCATCCTGACAAAAAATTGCAGCTGCGAACCCTTTGAATCACAATTAAAATTATTAGACTCGACTTGAACAACATAATCATCACTATTTTCAAGAATCGATGATTCACATTCATCATCAACTACATATCTTCCCATACAAGTAAAACTTGAATTCTTACGAATTGGAGTGGAGGGCGCTTCGTAGTCTTCCAGTTTACGCTTCAAAGGGCGACGGCCAAAGTAATAAGAATCAGATTGTACCATCGGAGTCGTAAAGATGGAAGAATGAGGTGATGTCGTGATAGAGTGATTTCACCGATAAAGATGAATACCATTCGATAAGCTTGTTAATTGGAGTAACAAATGGTTAGAAACCTGTAAAAATTGGTGAAAGAAAATTGGTGAGAAAGAATCGTATAAATTAGGGTTCTAGAGTGATTTCGCTTGTTTTCCGGTGCGCTTCGTAGTCGGACTCCTCCACTCCCATCAAGTATTTGGTAAAGTCCAATTGAGGGGGTGACTAGTGAATAAAAAATGGGGAGCAAGGCCAAGTTTGTTATAGTCTTATTCTTATAGTGTGCCTATATATATACTAATTAAAATACGAGCTAGGTTTTTTTTTTTTTAATTCTACTATTAAGAATATTTATTTACGGTTTCAAAATATATTTCTTATGTTTAGAATTTGGGTATGAATAAAGTTAAACTTTAATGACTTTATTCTATATTTTTTTTAATTAAAATTAAGAAATTAATTGGAGAGTAGGAGAAAATATATATTAATTCATAATATCAAAAGTAACTGAATTTGTGGAAATACTACTTCAGACCATAAATTAATAAATGTAGAAAAATAAAATTATTACTCCCTCCATTTTTTTGGATGTATCATTTAGACTTTAACAGTATTCATCCCACTCATTTTTACCGTTAATAGTTACTTATATATAAAGAAAACATAGTCATGTGGGATCTTGTTGGATTCACCTCGGAATGCATTTTCCAAATATATAATTTTTACACTTATATATTTAGAGATATCACGAGTCTAAGTTGTGTCTCGGCAAGTGTGAAAAATGAAGTGTTACATCTAAAAAAACAGAGGGAGTAATTGATTGTGGAAATATCACTTGGTCAATAGAAAAGATGGCAAAATAAAGCCTATACTTAGGAAATCATAGGGCTTCATGGAGTACCAAAATATATAGTATAGATCGCTATATGTGGGCAAAAAAAATTGTATCCGGTATCCGATTTTTTTAACCCGAAAAAGAAGGTATCCGCTCCGGTTTTACAAATCGGATACCAGGTCGGATCCGGGTCGAGATTTTTGAAAACACGGTGCCCGATATCCACGTTTTACTTTTTTAAAAATAGTTTTTTTAATTAAAAATAGTTTTTTTAATTAAAAATAGTTTTTTAATTAAAAATAGTTTTTTTAATTAAAAATAGTTTTATTTAAAAAAAAAAACAGTTTTTTTTAAAAAAAATTTAAAAAAAGTTTATTTTTAAAATAAAAAAATTAAAAAAACTATTTTTTTGTATGAAAAAACTGTAGTTTTTTTATAAAATATTTAAAAAAAAATTAAATTAAAAAACCAACTTTTTTATAAATTAAAAAAAAAATTGTATAAGAAACAAAACAAAACAAAACAAACCGGATATCCGGTATCCGAATACGGAGTTCCGGGTATACGGATTTCCAGGTATCGGATTATCCAGGTCAAAAAAATTGCGATCTGAAAAACCAAGTATCCGGTTTTCGGATATCCGAATTTGCCCACCCCTACTGATCTCGATCCCCAGATTTTGTCAAGCTTTTGGAAGTCTCTTCAAGAAGCTTTCGGGACCAAATTGAACCTAAGCACGGCTTTTCACGCCGCCACTGATGGTCACACAGAGAGGACAATCCAGACCCTAGAGGATATGCTACGTACGAGCATGTGCCCTATAATTCCAGCAGTCCTGGGAAAAGTCGCTGAGCTTGGTGGAATTTTCATACAACAATAGCTACCACGCCAGCATTTAGATGGCGCCATATGAGGCACTTTAGGGTCGTAGATGTTGCAATCCCACCTACTGGAGCGACATTAGTGATGCTCTTATAATAGGTCCCGATCACATCAAGGACACCATCGAACAGGTTAAAGTAATCCGAGCCAAGCTGCAAGCGACCAAGAGCCGACATAAGTCATATGTAGATCATTGGCGCAAACCACTCGAATTCCAGGAGGGCGACAAAGTACTTATACAAGTGTCGCCTATGAAGGGTATGACTCGATTCGGGCAGAAGGTCAAATTGAGACCAAAGTATGTTGGCCCATGACGCATTCCACATTTCACAACTTCGGAAATACCTCAGTGATTCGTGCATGTGATT
Source organism: Salicornia ramosissima (assembly GCA_951394345.1). NCBI lineage: Eukaryota > Viridiplantae > Streptophyta > Magnoliopsida > Caryophyllales > Amaranthaceae > Salicornia > Salicornia ramosissima. Next base: position 17,855,782 of record OX596233.1, on the reverse strand, counting down.
CCTATCCTAAGTTGTTATGCATGCTTGATTTGTTTTATGATCATGTTTCTTTTGAATTAATTGCATGGAAAAATTCAAGATCAAGTCTTGAAATTGTCGAGTAGGATGAGTTGAGAGTTCGAAGGGTTTGATTCTGAATTTGAGTTGTAATTGTTAAACCTTAATAATTTTAGTTAATCTTTATTAATATCATCGAATCTTGATGTTGGTGCATTGTTTCTTGGATTAAATCTTGATTGCAATTGATGAACTGTTTGAACTTCGTTTGTTGAGTTGGTCATGTGAATGTCGAATTATTTGAGCTATAAAGATCGAATCTTTATTGCTCAAATCTCCCTTCAATTGAATATTTAATGAATTTTAAATTATGGATAAGTGTTGATGAATGATTGCGTGAATCTGATTAATTTTTCGCCCGATTGCAATGGGTGTATTTTCGAACCCAGGGTTCGAATGCCTTGAGGATGAATTTTGGATTTGCATATTTGATCCTGGTTATTTTCGGATTTCATGATAATTCGTAGATTATCGAGTTAACTTTGTTTTATAGATTGTTGAAAACTGCATGATGGATTATTGTTCACTCTTGAACTCGTGAATATTAGTTAGATTGTACTAGTAGTACTCATATAGAGCATTGGCCTTCGGGCTTCGAATCGTTTTTTTTACTCGTTGATATTTGGCCTTAGGCTTCAATCTGTACTTTGGAATCGCTTGTTTGAACTGACCTTCGGGCTTCGATTATGACTTTAGACTCGTTTAGTCATAGGTTGACTTGCGTGTGAGAATAGGTTATGCATGATTCACCGAAGTATGTTTTGTACCGAGGTGGAGTAGGGCGCCCAACCTTAATGTTGACTCTAAGACTTGGGTTAAGTCGCAGCCTGTAACGACCCGTATTTTATCAGCATTGTTTTCGGAGAAAACAACAATACGAATCAAAGTTTAACTAATAGTTTATGTTTCAAAATCTATTATTAACAACGGTAAGCTTACTCAATTTTATTCAAGTAAATAAAATAATTCCAAAAACAATTATAATGTCCAAAGTCCAATAATAACAAAACTACGAAAAGTCCATAAATTCACTATTACAAGGCCAGAATCACATTAGAATAACTAAATAACTAATCTCGCCGCTCAAGTCCCAGCCCTTGCGTTACCCACTTAATCTTCATCAGTACCTGAAAAAGGGATTTTGGGGTCCACAGTCAGTGGGGAGTAATTAGATTATTCTACTTAATCAGTAGAACACAATTAATAACATAATAATTAGAATAAGTTCATAGAACAATCAAACAACATGGCAAGACATCATAACAATCAGATTCAGATACGCAGCAGAAATAAATCATAAAAGGAAATCCATTCAAGACTCTCGAGACAACCTTAACCAATTATAGACTTCTAGACTCCATCATTGACTCACAAGTTCTAGTTCAATTGAAGTGCTAATCCATGACACAGTCATATGCTCGTAGGGGAAACCTTAAATCTTCCCCAACTTTCCTTGTCTCATGCCGGGTCAACTACAAAGGATCTACTTCCCGAGCACTGGGATCCAGAACTGTCCCAAAACCGCAGAAGGGACAATGGCTTCGACTATACTCATGTTCATGACTCTTTAGCCACTAGATGAGCGGTCACTTCATAGATTATTATCTTTTCCAGTTCATCTTTCTAGTTCACAATTTGACTTTCTTTGACTAGACTTAACTCTATTCAATTCTAGTTCAACTTTACATGACTCAAAACTTCTAGACAAAGACTCAATATACACGATATTTTGACAACATCACACGGTCAAGCATCATTCCTCAATAATCAGTTCATTCAACGATTTCATAAGTAAAGACATGCATTAATCATAATTCAATAACATAATTCAATCAATAGAATGAAGTAGGATTCGAAAACTTACCATTACTTACCTTATTCCTCGGTTCTTTGCAAAAGCAATCATACAATATTTCATCAATATTCAACATATAATTAATTCAATCCCAATTATAGATTACAAGTTTAATCCAACGAAAATAATACCAAGAATATAATCAAATTCTAGTCTTTCAATTAATTAAAACATAAAAATCAAGTCTTTCTTGCTTCTATTCCACACGGCGTTTTCGAATAACTCAATCAAGAAATCCAGTTCCAATTTAATTAAAAATTTTAGATATGATTAGTCTAAAATAGTTTCAAGAACAGGTTCAATTTCTAATCTTTTATCATAAAATCAAGTAAAAATCCACTCTTTTATTTTATTAAACTACTCGGCTATTTCATAGATTATACACCATTTACTTCTTTCTTCTCAATTTCCAAGATTATCAAGATTCAATTTTTATGTTTCAAGAACTAAGCTAGATTAAAAATTAATTCATATTATCATCAAAGACTAGTAATAGATCAAGATTTTAACACAAAAATCAAGTTTTTATCAAGGAAAATATTCGAACAAAAATATATAGTACATGGCTTTCATTCGATCCTCACATGTGACCATTCTATAATTATTCTTATTAAAACTAATTAGCAAGAATCCTGAAACAAGCATGAATCGATAATAAATGTGTAAATAATTCAACTAAATATCATGGCATAAATATGAACCACTCGACATTCTTGGCTATGATTCTAGATTTCAAATTCATGCTTCAAGAACTTAATTAGATAGATTATTAATTCAAGAAATTCATCAAAGATTGTTACTAGATCAAGATTATAACTAAAAGATCATGTTTTGGGTCAAGAAACCTTCGAACAAGGGTCTATGGTTCACGGTATTCATACGAACCACATTTATACAATTTAACAATAATTTATTCAACAATTAGAATTAGCAAGAATCATAGATTAAGCATGGAATATAGATAAAACATATAAATAGGCTCGAAAATCATTATGAACACCTTGTTCTTACTCGACATGTACAGTTCAATAATCAACATAAAGTTCAACGATTAATCAATACAATTCTAAACAATTTTACATAGTTCTAAACCTATTCTAAGGATTATATCACTAATCTATTCTATTGATTAAATAAAACAAACTAATTACCTCTTATTGAAGAATATGGTTTGAGTAACACACAATTACCACACGGCCCTTCCTAGAGTCTTTTCTTGGCTTCTTGTTTCAATTCTTGAGATGGAATCAAATGAATAGAATTTGGGACGATTGGTGATTTGTGTTTTTGATTAATGTTTTTAGGGAGAAAAGTTATAGAAGTTGTTGTTTCCTCTTCTTGGTTGGTCGTGTATAATAGTAGAATAAGGGGTGTTGTTGCTTCCTCAATTTTAGTAGGGTAGTTAGGATAAACGTTAGATTTTTCCTTAGGAAGTCAAAATAGATGTATAGACTAGTATTATTGGTATTTGACTTGAGTTAATCAATTAAATAAAAAGAGGATGGGAACCAAATTGGGTGTGTGATATGGAAGGATTGGGCCAAGTTTAATATTTAGGCTTACTATCATGTTAGTTTGATAATTGGTCTAAATATAACTGACTAATTAATTAATTATTTATTTAAAATTTAAAATGATGATTTAATTAAATAAAAATTTAAAATAGCCCAAAAATTTGGGGTATTACACAGCCACTGTACCTACAAGAGTGTCTATGGACATTTTAGTCTTAATGTGTCGTTGTATCGATGTAATTTGACGCTATTCGTAGTCGTCAAGGGAAGGGTGTAATATAATGCCCAACCTGGCGCATTAAGAATGTTTGGTCATGTTGACTTAACCATACGAGCATAGACCGGCCTGAAGTGCATACTTTGTTTTTAGAGGTGTGGTGTTAATAACGCATATTAAGTTATGTGTCGTGTAAATGCCTGGTTTACCTATGATATTATGGCTGATTGCAGGATGCATGGTTCGTCGGCTAATTTACATTCAATATGTTTGTGTGTATATTTCATTCTCTGATTTGTGTAAGGGTCGTTTTTACCCGGCCGCCTACGTCTCACGAGTTGTTTTGAATGCTCATTAACGTCGTACGTGAATACAGACTAGTAGGAGTCGCCACCGTGCGTTTATACGGTCCACGAACACCGAAGAACTACCGAAGCTAGGAGCAATCGGTCCCATATGGTCGTGCACCAAAGTATGGGTTCGGGGACAGGTTACGTACGAGCCAATCGTGCATTGGGCCCGCCCGCCTGCAAGCGGTCTCTACTAGGTCTCTTTTGTAAGATCATTGTTCAATATAAGAGCAATAGAGATAACTCAAATTTAGCCCTAATTTGCGAATTACTAAGTCGGTTCAGATTAATGCACAAATTAGCCTAAAATTGTTTTGTGACCACTTTGGAATTAGTCAATATTAAAATGCTAGAATGAAGCTAAAAATCCGGATGAGAAATCAAGATTCAAATCAAATAAATCATAAATAAACATTAAAAAAAGCAATTCAACATGATGATGGCATGGAAAATGCAAACGTACCTCGAATCCCGTGCAATCAAAATAAATAAATAAATAAAAAGCCAAACGAAATGATGCGAATTAAAAATAAGCATGGAAAATATACATGGAGCCGACATGAAATATGCGAAAATTAAGGCATGACATGATTTACAAATTGCAGATAAAAAGAAAAAAAAATACATGAATTAAAAACATAGATCGGCATGAACGGAACAGGAAAAATCACATATTATCATGATCAAACCAAATCAAACATTAAAATGAAAATTAAAACGAAAGAAAGCATGTTGACATTGAATAAAAAGGGTCTCAGAAATGTGTACCGGAATGTGCGGCGGTCGATAACGGTTTCGAAACTAGTACGCCCAAATGCTGAGTGACAGAGCTTTGAATTGATTTTGACAGAGTTTTGAATGAATTTTAGAGAGAGAATATGTATAGTAGAGAGAGAAGTAGAAGTTTTTTCCGTGCTTTTGAAATGCCGGACAAGGGCCGTATTTATAGGCGAGTAGAGGCAAAAACTGTCCCGGAATGGCACCAGACCTGAGCCTAGGCGCAGGTCCAGTTACATGACCTGCGTCTAGACGCAGATCAGTATATGTGACCTGCGTCTAGGTGCAGGTCCTGTAATATAGACCTGCGTCTAGGCGCAGGTCCAGGCTGTATCCGAGTCGATTTTTTTGCTTATTTTGCGCGTGATTCTCTGAGATTTTCATGCGATTACGATACAATTACGGAGATCATTATGATTACATAATATTATCGTAATATTTGAGATTTCGGGAGATTTCACAAGGTTCTGGAATAATCCGGGCTAATCTGGACTGTTTTCGACTATTTTCGGGTTTTTCGGACTATTTTGAAAAATGTGCTAAAAATGCCAAAAATTAAGGAAAAATATAGGAAAATTCTAAAAAAATATAAATGAGTGAAAAGTGGAGAAAAAGTGGATGATGCAGGTATAAAATTACTAAAATGCCCCTAGGAATGGAAAATGCTTCAAAAATTCATAGAAAATAGATAAAACTCGGAAAATTATGGAAAAATTACCAAAAATTCTAGAAAAATGTATTTAACTTGGAAAAATTATTTGATGCAATTTAAAGTGACTAAAATTCCCTTAGAAAATAAATATGCATGAAAAATAATTAATAAAAATCCTAAAAAATGTCCGAAAAATCCTAAAACGAGTCATGAACCTCTAAAATTCCTATAAATAGTGCGAGAGTGGTATGAGAGGGTTAAAGAGGTGGCATTTTGGCATACTAGATCAAGACTGGACCTGTGCAACAGGGTACATTCATCATAGACCGTTGGAGCTAACTGAGGTGCCAGAATTAGGTGTCTACAGTTAGCCCCCCTTTGACCGAGTCTGGAGAGACGAAGTCTTGTAAGACGAAGGTCAAAGGTGCGCTACGCGACTTATGTATGCTGATCCCAAAGGAAATAACTAATGAGCTAACCCCTTTGCGACCGGTGCAACTTGATGTTAAAAGAGATGTTCAAAAGCCAATTGATTTGACAATTGAACGAGCATGCAACATGTAAACACACAAACATGTAACCACGCAGCAAGAAAATGCAGTGAAGTGTAAACAGTGAGAAGTGTCAACAGTGAAGTGTAGCAGTGAAGTGACAGATATGATTGAAAAGGAGTGGCAAGGTCAGAATTATGCCACGTAATCCTGTGAAGGTCGGGTTTATCACAGGAAAAGAGTCTGAGTCGGCGTTGGTGTCGGTGTCGGCGAGTGCGAAGGTCAGATTCATCGCACGAAAAAGAGTGGCTAGATTAGATTTATGCCACACAATCCTGTGAAGGTCGGGTTTATCACAGGAAAAGAGTCTGAGTCGGCGTCGGTGTCGGTGTCTGAGTCGGTGTCTGAGTCGGTGAGTGCGAAGGTCAGATTCATTGCACGAAAAAGAGTGGCAAGGTCAGATTCATTGCACGAAAAAGGAGTGATATTCCCCAGCGGAGTCGCCAAACTGTAGGGGTCAGTTTGGCTTTGTTCAAGGTCCTGAACCATTTAGAGGGATGCACCTCCAAGGTTAGGGGAAACATCGAAGCAAACAGGTCTTTACCCATCCCCTTGAGGGCCATGGTGACATTGAAGGAGCGGAGGTGGTCTTCGGGATCTTCAACCCCTTTGAATTTAGGAAGGTCGCTCAAAACTACTTTCTTTGGTAGCTTCCCCTTAATTTCATAGTCCAAAGTGTTGGGTCCTTGATGGGCTGACAGTTCGACTAGCTTCTTCACCATCTCCTCAAGTTGCTCAAACCTTTTTTCAGCATCAGTTTTGGGTTGTGGTTCTGGTTCAGGCTCAGGCTCTGGCTTAGGTTCTGGCTCGGGTTCTGGTTGTGGTTGATTTCTGAGTTCTTCAGTGGCTTTTTCTTGGGCCTCAATTTTGTTGTTCATGGCTTCAAGTTTGGCCATGATGGCTGCGAACTGGGCTTCAAGGTTTGACATTTCAAGGTTAGTTGAGCGGGAAGATCTGGTTCTTCTTGGGATGTGGATGCTCCTGAAACCGACCTGGGTGCGCTTGGCTTGGCTTCTAGTCACCCCTCGAAGACCCTCGGACACGTCTCGAGTCTTCCCTATGGTAGCTGAAATCAAAAGGAACTTGACTTAGAATACTGGGAGAACTGACACTGGACTGAGATAGACATTGAACTGAGTCTGACTTTGTATAAACCTAAGTCCGGACCTAGATCTGTTTTAAGGTACTGGACTTTTGGCGTGACTGACACTGAAGTGAGCTAAAGTGAACCTATGTCTAGATAGGACCACTTGTGAACGTGACGGGTCTAAGTTGGGCCTTATGTCTAATTAGGACTGTCTAGACTTGGAGACTAGACTGGGATGAGACTGGTGGTGAACTGTGCTGAGACTGTGAGATGAACTGAACCTATGGCAAACAAAAGTGTGTTTGGACTCGAGAAAGTTATGAAATTGGATTGGACTGTGATGGACATGGACCCCATTTTTAGAACTGGACTTAGGACTTGGACTGGGGAAATGAACTTAGGACTTGGACTGGGGAAATGAACTTAGGACTTGGACTGGGGAAATGGACTGTCAACTGTGAGCTGGACTTGGACTAAAGAACTTGACTGGGTAATGGACTAAAGAGATGAGACTATTGAACTAGACTAGTGATTTGGACTGTAGACTTGACATTGAGTTATCCTTATGGTTAATGAGTAAAGTAAAATGGGTTGAGCTAGACTAATGGGTCAAATGCACACATAACACGCTAGTCCTAGAATATGCAAATGATGGGTCTTTTAAGGTCAGTCCTGGGTGGTCAAAAGGTACCATGGCTAAAGAAAAATGAACCGATATGATCATTCTTCATTTTGAATGACACACGGTTAACAGATTCATTATTATGATCTCATCGGGCATGATGATCACGCGCCATGGCTGGGATGGGCCAGTTATGATCATTGTGGTGGGGCACCACAAGTAACCATAATCAAACCCCCCGGGGTCGGTCTCGAGCATAGAACATGCTCATATGAGACGTGGGCCTAAGCGTGACCTTATGCGGAAGGTCACTATGTCACATGCTCAAAAATTGAATAATGATCTTACGAGACTTTTCAAGTTTGTCCACACCACTAAGGAGTGATATTCCCCAGCGGAGTCGCCAAACTGTAGGGGTCGTTTTTACCTGGCCGCCTACGTCTCACGAGTTGTTTTGAATGCTCGTTAACGCCGTACATGAATACGGACCAGTAGGAGTCGCCACCGTGCGTTTATACGGTCCACGGACACCGAAGAAGTACCGAAGCCAGGAGCAATCGGTCCCATATGGTCGTGCACCAGAGTATGGGTTCGGGGACAGGTTACGAGTCAATCGTGCATTGGGCCCGCCCGCCTGCAAGCGGTCTCTAATAGGTCTCTTTTGTAAGATCATTGTTCAATTTAAGAGCAACAGAGATAACTCAATTTTAGCCCTAATTTGCGAATTACTAAGTCGGTTCAGATTAATGCACAAATCAGCCTAAAATTGTTTTGTGACCACTTTGGAATTATTCAATATTAAAATGCTAGAATGAAGCCAAAAATCCGGATGAGAAATCAAGATTCAAATCAAATAAATCATAAATAAACATTAAAAAAAAAGCAATTCAACATGATGATGGCATGGAAAATGCGAACGTACCTCGAATCCCGTGCAATCAAAATAAATAAATAAAAATCTAAACGGAACGATGCGAATTAAAAATAAGCATGGAAAATATACATGGAGACGACATGAAATATGCGAAAATTAAGGCATGACATGATTTACAAATTGCAGATAAAAAGAAAAAAAATACATGAATTAAAAACATAAATCGGCATGAACGGAACAGGAAAAATCATATATTATCATGATCAAACCAAATCAAAGATTAAAATGAAAATTAAAACGAAAGAAAGCATGTTGACATTGAATAAAAAGGGTCTCAGAAATGTGTATCGGAATGTGCGGCAGTCGATAACGGTTTCGAAACTAGTACGCCCAAATGCTGAGTGACAGAGCTTTGAAATGACTTTGACAGAGTTTTGAATGATTTTTAGAGAGAGAATATGTATAGTAGAGAGAGAAGTAGAAGTTTTTTCCGTGCTTTTGAAAGGTCGGACAAGGGCCGTATTTATAGGCGAGCAGAGGCAAAAACTGTCCCGGAATGGCACCAGACCTGCGCCTAGGCGCAGGTCCAGTTACATGACCTGCGTCTAGATGCAGGTCAGTATATGTGACCTGTGTCTAGGCGCAGGTCCTGTAATATGGACTTGCGTCTAGGCGCAGGTCCAGGCTATATCCGAGTCGATTTTTTTGCTTATTTTGCGCGTGATTCTCCGAGATTTTCATGCGATTACGATACGATTATGGAGATCATTATGATAACGTAATATGATCGTAATATTTGAGATTTCAGGAGATTTCGCGAGGTTCAGAAATAATCCGGGCTAATCTGGACTGTTTTCGACTGTTTTCGGGTTTTTCGGACTATTTTGAAAAATATGCTAAAAAATGCAAAAAATTAAGGAAAATATAGGAAAATTCTTAAAAAAATATAAATGAGTGAAAAGTGGAGAAAAAGTGGATGATGCAGGTATAAAATTACTAAAATGCCCCTAGGAATGGAAAATGCTTCAAAAATTCAAAGAAAATAGATAAAAACTCAGAAAATTATGGAAAAATTACCAAAAATTCTAGAAAAATGTATTTAACTTGGAAAAATCATTTGATATAATGTAAAGTAACTAAAATTCCCTTAGAAAATAAATATGCATGAAAAATAATTAATAAAAATCCTAAAAAATGTCCGAAAAATCCTAAAACGAGTCGTGAACCTCTAAAATGCCTATAAATAGTGTGAGAGTGGTATGAGAGGGTTAAAGAGGTGGCATTTTGGCATACTAGATCAAGACTGGACATGTGCAACAGGGTACATTCATCATAGACCGTTGGGAGCTAACTAAGGTGCCAGAATTAGGTGTCTACAATTTGTCAATTCAATTATTTTGTGTTTGGGTGATTCCATCTTAGGTAGAACAACCTAGTTACTCCCCACTTATTGTAGACCTATTTTTTTTTAGGTGAGCCAGGCATTGATTTTTTATTGCGGGGTTTGGTTGTGTGCTTGTGAGCAATTTAGGAGCCTTTCCCTTTATTACCCTTTTTGGACATTTTTAGATTGAATTGGATTTTGGTTGTTATTTATTACTTAGTTCATCCGGTGTTTGGATAATTTACTCGGAGTTAGACTAAGTTTTTGGGTTGTTTTCCCTAGAATTCGAACATTGAACTTTGAATTCATTCAGCTAATTATTTAATTCGAACCTATTTTAGTTCATTTGTGTATTTGAGTGGCAATCCGACGTTATTTCCACTAACGTCATTGCCAAAAGACGGGGCGTTACAAGCAAGGTCTTGATTCTTGTTCATCAAATCAAGGTAACTAGCTCTTTCATCTAAATTGTAATCAATTAATTTAAGGTCAGTTTAATTAATCAAATTAGGTGAATAAATTATTGATTTTTGCATGAATTATGGTTCGAATTTTTATTGAATGTTTTTAGTATGATGATGATGATTTCGAGCATATGTCGTGTGATATGTATAATCAAATATTGAATTTTTGATGATTTAATTATGATTTTCTGCATGTATAATTAATTGTATGATTATGATCATGTTGATAATTATTGCATGAATTAATTCAAGAATTGTTCATGAAATTGTCTGAGTGGATTGAATATGTATTTCAAATGATTTTATTTTTGTTTATAACTCATAATTGATGGATCTTGAATAGTATGATTGAATCTTGACGGATATAATTGGCTCTTCAATTGAATCTTGATTGCAAAGTTGACGAATTATTATACTTGAATCATTGATGTTATGCTAGTGTTGGCCGATTATTTTAGGGTATTAAAGGATGAATTTTTATTGATCTAATTGATGATTGAATGAATGTATGGTGGCATTCTATGATTGTTAGTTGCCATTGTGAATTGGTATCATTTAATTATCAAGAGAGGTGATAATAGTAGTTTTGTTAACCAAAGACTTAACCAAGTTTGATGAAATTGAGGATAAGCGTGTGATTGATGTTTACAATTTGGTATTATTTTCAATGTAGTTCAATTGATTAAAGTTAAAGGTTTGATAATTAATTCAGTGTAAGTCGTAGTTTAATGGTTCTTTGTGTTAAAGATTGTTTCTTTGAATCAAGATTGATATGTCATATTTTCGAATATGATAGCCGAATTGGAACAATGGTTTTTCTTAAATTTTTGAATAATTAGAAGTAGGATATTGGATTGGAATAATTACATTAATAGGTACCAACTATTGTACTTTTTATTTTATAGGTACCAACTTTTGATTATTCACCAGCAGCACGAACTATTACATAAAGTTGCAACGATAGGTATGGATGTCCTATAAATAAGTATGAATGAACTATAAATTGCAACAACATTTAGGTGATATACCTATCCTTACAACTTTATGTAATAGTTCGTGCTGCTGGTGAATAATCAAAAGTTGGTACCTATAAAATAAAAAGTGCAATAGTTGATACCTATTAAAGTAATTATTCCTATTGGATTTAGTAGGTGAATTTGTTAATGATGGGACTATTATGTTAATTATGAATCGTATGACTATCTTGTTATTGTTTGATCTTGAATGGATAATTGTTTTATAAAATTACCTTTGTTGGTTTTGTTGTACGAACTAATCGAAATATGGTTTGGTCTTGAGTTGATTAATTGAATGAATGCATCACGTGATCTAGTTCTGTCGTAGTACTTTTTAAAGGGTTAGAGTCGTCGTGTATATGTGGTTTACGATTTGTTTATGTTGCCGTTAGAATTTCGTCGACTATTGAGCTAGCCTTTAGGCTTCGATTATGTCTTTTAGATTCGATTGTTGAATCGATCTTTTGGCTTCGAATATGTCTTATAGACTCAATTAGTCACCGTTTGACTCACATTGTGAGAATAGGGTCTGGATGGTTCACCAAGGTATAGTACTTATCGAGGTGGAGTAGGTCGCCCAACTTATAGGGGTCTTTGGATAGTTTAGACTTAGTACGCCGTTGTATCGATGCAATTTGACACCTTCGTTAGGTGTCAAGGGGAGGGTGAAAGATGCTTAACCTGTCATATTAGGAATGTTTCGTCATGTTATAATTGACCATACGAGCATAGACTGGCCTGAAATGTAGACATAGTTGTGGAGTGTTGTTTGTTTTGAATATAGAAAGTGTATTTAGTCAGTTTGCTTGCATTGTTGATGAATAATATTGAATATTGATTTGACTAACTTGCAGGGTGGAACATCTAGTAAAATACGTGAATGATTGGTTGATTTTATGTTGATTCTCTACTTTGCTTGATTGAATTATCTTGCGATTGGTTGATTCTATTTTAGGTGGAATAGCCTAGTTACTCTCCACTGATTGTGGACCTATTTTTTAGGTGAGCCAGAAGGCGAGTCGTGATCGCGGGGTTTTTATAGCACCCAGAAGATTGGTTTAAGAGGATTTGATAAGCTACTCATGTTAACAAGATGCATCTTCTTTTTAGGGAGCTCATATGCTAAGATACTCCACGGTTAAGCGTGCTCAGCTGGGAGTAGTTTTAGGATGGGTGACCTCCTGGGAAGTTTTCCCAGGGTGCGCATGAGTGAGGACAAAATGCGCCGAAACGGCTCGTGTTGGCTTGTGGGGTCAGGTGATTATAACACCCAGAAGATTGGTTTAAGAGAATTTGAAAAGCTACTCATGTCAACAGTATGGGACCGGGGTGTTACACTTAGTCAAGTGAGTCCAGCTAATTAACTTCATCTTCCCTTCTCTTCTCATATGTTCAATTTGTTCAAGGGCTAAACATCCTCAAAGGCATTCACAATGTTATCAAATGGCATGCATCTTCTTGAGTTGAAACTATGAAGAATGGTTCACATCTTGGTATTTGAGTTAATTTTTTTCTCTCAGCAACCCTGTTTAAGGCGTTAAGTGCTTCCATATAGTCACCACAATGTTCTCAACCAACTTCTTAATCTTCTTCAAGACGTCTTCTGATCTTCTCAGATTTAGACCTTAAAATAATTTGTTTCCTTTCTTATTTCCTTCACCCCATTCTAAGCGATCTTAAATTCCATGTTCAAGATAATTATGAGTTATGCCACAAAAGTCACCTACAAATAATCCAAGAACCACTCAAAATTGCCTCACCCTATACCACCTGAAAAATTCTCAAAATACTGACCGTATTGACGCCTTGAAGATGACATAGTTGAAGTACAGTGGTAGCAATCTTCCTGGTAATATCAAGAGGTCTACTTTAAGGGTGTTGGTTTTTGCTCTAATGAAGTCATAGCAGCTTATGCACTACCAGCCGCTGAGACGGCGTATCAAGTTCGAGGTTATGAGTTTCAAAATAGTAAATTTCTTTTTGAATGACGTGTGATCTTCAAAATGAAATTTAGGGGCAATTGTTGGGCCCTAATTTTCCTAGGGTTATTCTATGTGTGGAATTGGTCAGCAAGAAGGTTGTTGAGGAAGTCCGATATTCAAGGGAGCGGTTGAAGACCAAGCTCCGTCCAAGTTTGTTGCAACATGTCCTGTCTTCTAGGCTCAATCCAAGTTGTTGCAACTGGTCCTATTCTTTAGGTTGTTTTGTTGGCTTAAACCTTGTATGCTCATGTATATATATGTATTGTTGTACAGAGAAAAGACACTTGAATTCTCTGATTATCTCATATTGCAATATAGTCACTCTCTTTTTCTTCCTCTTTCACTCTTTATTTACAGTATTCACATATTATACGTATTATTTACATATTTCTGCCTTAGACTTGTCAAGTTAATTTCCCTGCATTCGCCAAGACGACCTTAGGGAAATTTTGGCCAGAATAGACACCACTAATGTTGAGTAATTTAGATGATGCCGCTGTTGATGCTACACAAAATTTTGTATGTTTGTATGTTTATGAAATCAGATTATTTATGAAATTTCAGGGAACTGTTCAAAGTTTTATGCTATCAAGCAATAGTGGTGTTCCTGTTCTGGAACTTCATCTGTATAGTCAATGTGTTTAATGTGTTGAGGTTGGCTCCGTGTGCTCCTCGTTTAGGGTTTAGTCCTGCAAAACAATGAAAGGTTTCTAACCCGGGGTGGAACCTGGCAACGCCCCTCCGATGCTTAAGTCAGATATCAAGAGTAAGGAGTCAGAGTAATATGAATTGTGTGTTTTCTATTGCGTACCTGAAGAATGATTTAACTGGTCCTTTTTATAGGCATAGGTTACCCGGTTAGGGTTTAAGCTGAGTCAGCCGCATTGACACATGGGCCTGGCCCATGACACATGTCATTACATCATTTGTGTATGCATATCTAATATGTCCCTAACCTTAACAAAACTGGGCTTGAGGTTTTGGGTCCGCTTATCTTGGGCCGATCCCTTCGATAGGCTCGGAACAAGTGGAATGTTTTCTATTAGCATCATGCGTTTAAGGCAATTAGCATCGTGCATTCCGTTTTACAATTGTAACCGTTACAAGTAAGAAACTTATTTGCATCGTGCCTAACACGTGATCCAATTAGATATTATTTGCATCGTGCCTTTGAAGGACGATCCAAATAAGTGCAGTATTTGGATCGAGCCTTTTCTGGCCAACTTTCTCCGACGATCTTTTTCCGATCGAATTTTACCAGCGACTTTCCGATTAATGGTTTTCCAAACAACTTTTCCGGCAATGTTTCGACCAACTGTTTTTCGACCAACTTTTCTGGCGAACTTTTTCTGACCTATTTTTTCTAGCGACATTCCGATCAATGATTTTTCGGCCGACTTTTCCGGCGAAATTTTTCTGAACGACTTTTCTGGCAACTTTCCGACCAACGGTTTTCCAATAGAATTTTCCGACAGATTTTTTTCGACGACTTTCCGATTAGCTGTTTTTGAGCTAACTTTTTTGGTGAACTCTTTTCTGGCCAGCTAAAAATAAAAAAAAAAAATAAAAATTATAGTTAAAAGTAAAACTTAAAAAAAATTAAATGTAAAATGTAAAATTAAAAAACTAAAAAAATTATAAATTAAAAAAAAAAATAAATTAAAAATAAAAATATAAAAAAATTCTCTGTTTAGTTCAGTTTTACTTAGTTCAGTTCATGTTTTCTCAAACCAAAAGAACGGTGCTTTATTGGCATATTGCTCATTTTTCTTGCCATATTGCTCATTTATTTGTGCTCTGATTTTATATTTTAACACTTGAATTTGTATTTTTTTTTTTGTTTTATATTGTGATTTTGTCTTTCAAAGTTTTGTTTTTATAAAAAAATTATTAATAAGTTTTCTCAAGCTAATGTTGATGATGCGATTATGTGATAATGGAGATCAAAAAATTCACATGATAGCGGTAACGCTGATGCTAGGGTTATGCGAGAAAGAAGATCAAGGAATTCACATGATGGAGGTAAAAAAAAGTGTGTTGAGCAATGTGGAGTAAATGCAACTAGTGTTGCAGTTCATGTCACCATTAAAATTAAGGATGTGTCGAGTAATAATTTAGATGATGCCGCTGTTGATGGTACATACACAAAATTATGTTTTTGATAAGTCTCCATTTGTTTGTTTGCTAAAACAAATTATTTATGAAAACTCATGGAAATGTTCAAGGTTCTATGCTATCAAATTAAAAGATGTATCTAACATGGGTTTTTGTTGTATGGAGCTGGATTGGAAATCATTAGATGATGATCATCATAATTGTGGTTTATCGATTATGTGACACATGAAAACATATATGGGTTCAAGGAAATGGGAGTGTGGATTTAAGCGTCATGATGTAAGTTTGTTTCTTTTAACTTGTTTTTTTTAGGACACAATGTTTATGCTTGTTTATATACATCCGTAACATTTTAATGGCAATAAGTTATTTTGCACGCATTTTAAGGTAATGATTTAAGGGTATAGATCAACAAATTAACCAAAAATGTTTTAATACAAGTAAATTTGAGATCATAAATTACTAATCTTAAAGTTATTTTTATCAATTTGTTCATTTGCATCCTTAAATCGCTTTCTTAAAGTGCGTGCAAAATGACTTGTTGTCATTTTTATCTTATAGAGGTTAGGGGAGTAGTTTCTTTTAGTTGATTAGCAAACTAGTGCTTTTGACAAGCTTCATATAAAGTATTGTCTCCATAGTGACTTTTGAGATTAATGAAGTTACTCCTTAAGAAAAAGATTGTGTCTTAGAACATGAAGATGTGCATTGTGCTGCATGATATCTTTTTCACCATTTTTTTAAAAATATCAAATCTACTTTTGATATATTGTAAACTACATTAAAAATTTGGTATATTGTCGACAATATATGGGTTGTCGGCCGAGCTTTTTTTTATATAACACTTAGGGTTTTACTTCAGATTATATTCAGTTCAGTTAATCTCTATTTAGTTCAATTAATACACTTCTATTCAGTTCAATTCAACTCAGTTCATCTCTATTCAGCTAATGTAAACGGGCCCTTAGTTACAAGCAAGCTAATTTTGTGGTTTAAGCTTGTTTAGAATTACAAATACATGCAAATAACTTAAGGTAGTGTTTGGATATGTGGAATTCATTTCAAATTGATGAATTCAATTTCTGAAATTGAAATGACAATTATATGTTTGGGTTGTTTTTAGAATTTGAAATGACATGATTTTGTTAAGTATTTGAAATACACAACATTTGTTTGTTAAGCATTTGGGTTGGGAATTGGGCCAAATTCAATTGCAAATTTTTTTACTTGTCAAACATGTAATTTAGACCAAATCCATCATTTCAAATAGAATGCTTGTATCCAAACATAGCATAAGTTTATAATATATTGTTACGAATATTGGCTATTTTTTTGGGTATATTGGTCATTGGAGGCTTAAGCTTTACTAATGCTATAGTTCAACTATCAGTAACAGAAGGAGAGTTGGATTTTGCTAAATGTAAATCGTTGGCTGATCGCTCACTATTTTATGTTGTTCAGATTGTAGATGGATCACTCATTTTGTTTGCCATATCTCTCGTTTTTTTAACAAATTGCTCAATGTTTATAGCCTACGGCTCATTGTCTTATTATTTGCTGATTTTGTTATCCACTTTTTGAATAAAATTTATGATTTAATTTAATAGATTAGATTTACAAAAATGGTGGCATATTTTTAATATTGCTCATTTCATTGGCAAATTGCTCATTCTATTGGAAAATATGTGTATGAGAAGTAACACAGCCCGTGCTGCCTATGTTGTAATTAACACTTCAACAAGCCTATGTTACTTGCTGGTTTGAAGTTGCAGGTGTTGGTTTTTACAAGCCCATGTTGCTTGAAAAATTAACAATATATTTTTTTAGTTTTGGCCATTAAATCCTATTGTTATAACTTATGGGCCGTTTGAATGGTAAAAGGGAAATTACTTTAGGAATGAGAATGAGTAAAAATAGAGAGTAAAAGTGTTAGATTTAATTGTTTGTTTGTTTAAAAAGAAATGGATTTTGCCTCCACCACACCACCAACCCAAACCAAACGAAAGTTCACCACCACTAACCTCGCCACCACCCCCTCAACCAACGCCACCCTCAAAACGGCCCCTAACCCTAACCACCCAATTCAAAAACCACCCCAAACCAATTTTTTTTCGTTGTTGGGGTTCGCGGGTGAGGCAAGGGGTGGGGCGACGGTGGGCGAGGGTGGTTCAACGAGGATGGTTTGGCAAGGGTGGGCGAGCCTGTGCGACGATGGGGTGAGGGTGCGTTCGGTGGTTAGGGCTTCATATGAGGTTGGGTTTAGGGTGGGTTTTTTGGTGGTTGTGGGGCAAGGGGGGGGGGCGATGGTGGGGCGAAGGTAGGGTTTTGTCGGTTTTTTGGTGGTTAGGGTTTCATGGGCCAGGGCTGGGTTTAGGGTGGGGTTATGGGGTTCATGAGTGTGGCGAGGGTGGGGCAAAGGTGGGTGGGTGGTTGGGCTGGGTGGGTGTGGGTGGTAGGGAAAGGGAATGCAAAAGATAGAGGGAAGAAGTGTTTGAAAAACTGTTAGAATAGGGGAATGGGGAGGGAAATGATAATGACAAAAATGACATAACAAACACAACAAAGGAAATAGAGACAGTTGATTCTCATTCCCTTTAATTAATATCCCAACCAAACACACCCTTAGTATAAACACCATTTTGACTTGTATTCGCATTCAAATTGAACACAATTTCTAAGGTTTAGAGGGAAACAAGAAGCATTTCAAAATGAATCCATAGTGCTTTTAGGAGTTTTTCCTCCCAGTGCTTGTGTTTCCCACATTATTTCTTGCATCTCTCTAGCTATTTCCTTCTTCATATGTGGGTTTTTTTACTCTTGCCCTTATGCTATTAATTGTTGTAGGTAATTACATAGTTGGTAGCACTTAGCACACACTATTTTCTAACATATACTTATGGATGAAACAAGAAACTAACCCACAAATGAATACAAACTCAATCAGCCAAAAAAAAAACATAAATTATATACAAACCCTACCCCTCTCAAAATAAAAGTTCAATTTTAACTAAAATTGTGACAATTTTTTTTCTTTTTAAAAAAAATAAAAAATTAAAGTGGAACATTTAATTTTGAGACGAAAAGAGTACTAAAAATAAATAAATGAATAATGCTCTGTAAAAGCAAGTTCCCCTTAGGGTTTGTTTACGTTTACTGAATACAGCTGAACTGAGGTGAATTTAAGCTGAAGTAAACACTCTTACTTGAACCAGTTGGTAACAACTCAATTTAAGATGGACAGAAATGAAGATATAAGGCACCTATCACATGGCATGATGAATGTATGTACATAGTATTATTATGCCAAATCTGAAAATTACAAATATACAGCAGAAACAACTTTGAAGTAAACTGAGTCTGAGAAGGCTTTCAGCTACTCTCAATTGGTTTTATTTTATTTAAAAAAGAGAGATCCAACTATGGAGGACACGCACCACCATTGCCTCCCTGCGACATTGAGATAAGCTTTTTTACAGTATAAATCTAAGCTTTTTTTTTTTTTTTTATACAAAATATAAGCTTTTAAATATGGGTAATGTTATATGTAGTCCTTTATAAGCATTAAGTATATTTTTTAAAATGGAAACTATTTCGGAATTCACGACAAATTTACACATCATTTGAGGCAATAACTGCTTAATTCAACCTTTAATATTGACAGAGTATTTGGTATGTGCGAATTAAAAAGTGGGAATGAGAATTCTAATCCCCATTTGAAATAAAAGCTATGATTATTATGTGGGAATGAGATTGGAAGGGAGGAACGGGAAAGGGACCAAGGCCCTGTTCTTTTGGACACAATTAATCTGAACTGAACCAAACAGAATTTGTCTAAACTAAGCTGAATTAAAGTAAAATATGAGTTGAACTGAATTTATCTAAATGAACTGAAATGAAATTTCAGAAATTAGGTCCAAAAGAATAGGGCCAAAACCCTTCTATTTCCATGAAAATAATACCTAGGTGGAGAAAATATTATGGGATGGGAATTAAAAAGGATATAAAATGACTAAACTACTAAAGTCTGATTAATGAGAAGGAGATGTTATATTTATTCTTAATTTATTTCCATCAACAACCAAACAAGGTAGTAGTCATCATATTTTAATAAATTCCCATCCACTAATTCACATTCTCATTCACACCCTTTATTCCCAGAATTCTCATTCCCAAATTTCAAACGCTCCATGAAGTGTAGCCTTTATTTATGGTGAAATATAAGACTAAGATCAGGATGTTATGTTTTTAAACTAAACAAGTAATAAGGCCCTGTTCTTTTGGACTTCATTTCTGAACAAATTCAGTTCAATTCAGTTTATTTCAAACAAGTTCAGTACAGTTCGGATTAATTCAGTCCAAAAGAATAGGGCCTAGGTAGCATCATTGTTTTATGTTAAAAGAAAGTATAGAAAATGAAAAACAGAGAGTAACCTCTTTTACCTTTTCACCTTTGTTGCATCCATTTTCACAAGTTTAATGCATCATTCTTCCATAGTTTCATCCAAATTTTCATCCACGCTACAGAAAAACACAATACAGTTGGGAACTCAGCTTTATAGCAAATTAAATAGATGCAATTTACACAAGTACACAAACATACATAGCAACTAGGTGGAAGCAAGTAAAATTATAGGGATTATCATTTTCACCTAATAATTCTTCTTTGATGGACATGTTTCATCCTTCGTCGCCTCTTCTTTCCTTGCTGATGTTCAATCTCCATAGCCTCACTACCAGTATCCTTCAACATTATCAAGTTCTCTATACACACTAGAGTGTCAAAACATCTAGGGAAATTGCACACCTTAATATACTCGACAACCATACTTTGCAAGTCAAGAGAAACTACCCTCCAAGTATTCAGCTGCAGAAACAGCTTCTGCCGATCCAATGAATATGCAATAGGCCACTCAAGAAACATAAGGTGTTGTGAATGCTTAACTCTGTACAACCTTGTCCAGGATTCCACCACACCATACTCCTTCATGATCCATATATCTGAGTAATCCAAGTCATTCACGATAATACATAAACACCCATCAAGCACCCCTACACGCAAGTTGATAAACTTTTCTTCAAACCTAGGCTGAGGGACCTCGGTGAAGGTATGACTACCTAGATTAAACCCGACAATCACAAAACACTTTTCATCCTTTAGCAAAGATTCATGCACCCAATGCAAAGTACCATTGAAAAACACCCCATCTTCACGGTAGGAAAAATAGGGGAATGGAACATCAGGAACCCTAGTCCATGAATCCGTTTTCAAGCTATAAACCATGACTTGGCTCTTGAAGGAACTCGTTCCCTCATCGGATTGGAGAATTCTAACAAACTTGTAATCCCTTGACACTCCATCATATCCGAATCCGAATGAGTAGCGATGAGATAAGCTCGAGGGCTTAGGTAAAAAAGGGAGTCTTTTGTGGGTTCGAGTTGTAGGATTGTACAAGACTATAGTAAGGTGCAAATCATAATTACTTAGGCACAGCAACCCATGGCATGAACCCATCACATGGGCAAAGCCCTGTATCCGAAATGGGTTATCAAGCTCTCTGATTTGATCAAAAGTGTCAAATTCAGCGGAAGAGAGGTGGGGAGCTGAGAAAACAAACTGGAGTTTGGGATTTGATTGAGCTAGGGTTTGTTCAAGATGAAGATCTTTAAAATTAGTGGAGCTAATTAGGTAGTACCATAGCTTGCATACACTCTTGAATTGCATCAAGGGTTTCGCAGCCAACCTCAAAAATACATTGATCATCAAGTCAACGGGAAGGTCCATAAATTCCGCCATAGTTGTAGTAAACGATGGTGAATTTACATAATCTGTGGTTAGTTTGCACCAGAGATTAGAGATTGAAGCGATTGCAATAAAGAATTATCAATCAATCGAACCATTCATCACGAAAACTGAGTAAATCGAATAAGGAATTGCGATAAAAATTAATCAGAGAATCAGCACAAAAAAGAATAAAGCAAGGGATTGCAATAAAAATATAATTGAACGGTTGAACACTAAACTTAAGCAAGTATGCGCTCCATTGAATTGAATTCGAGATAATAAGGGACATGAAAGTAAGTAGAGTTCAAATCAGGGATTGAAACAATTCAGGAATTTTCTATATTTGCATTTATTAGAGAGATTACCAGAAAATCTGAGAGATTTTGCAGCGATGTGTTGCCGAAATGCCGAATGGATAAACCTCTGAAACTACGCGTAATAAACTATGCGTTGAGATGCCGAATGGGATTTTTTTTGGGTGCGAATGAAACACGAAAGGTGGGATGAGATTATGAGAATCACTTGTACCAAGAGGAAGATGCACGAGTAGAGTGCGGTCTGAACCGCACCAAACTGCAATTGTGCAGTTTGGTTTGATTTGCGGTTTGAAAAATGCGGTTTAGTTTGCAATTTTGCTAAACTGTAATTTCGCGGTGCAGTGCGGTTTTCAAAAATTTTCAAGCCGCACCAAATCACAAATCGCAATTTTTTTAATTGTTCTAAAATATTTAATTTCATATTTTTCATTTGGCTTACTACCCTACTGAAATTATGTCTTTTGTTTTTTTTGGGTCTTATCTAGTTGTTTTAACCCGTATGAAATTATGGCTTAAATAAGGCTTCTCTAACTCTTTAAGGCTCTAACAAAAAATTAATCTAGGGTTTTTTTGTCCTTATCAATTATTAATTATAAAATAAAAAAATTTAAAAAGTGGGTTAAACCGCAAACCGCACCGCACCAAACCGTATTTTGCGGTGCGGTTTGGTGCGGTTTGATAAAAATTGCGGTGCGGTGTGGTTTCAAAAAATGGCAAACCGTAATTTTGCGGTTTGACGTCCAAACCGCACCGCGCTCAGCGCTAATATGATTGCGTCAAGATTCGAACTTAGCACTTAGCTATCAAATCCATACACAATTACCACCTCAACCAACTCTAATTATTGTTTCAATAATCACTCTTTTTAAGAATATTGTTCTATTGTTAAGGTTCCCTTAAAAACAATTATATGATGCACGACATTTGACAAAAGTGTTAAATTTGACATACTAATTTATACGAAATATAAATTTTATTAAGGTTTTGTGATACACAAATAAAAGAGGATATCATTATTTTTCATCAATAAGTTATTGAATCTTATAATTTTTTAACTTCTTCTATAACAAAATAAATGTTATACTTTGATAATAAACGTAAGTGAAATATTATTAAAGTGTAACATTTATTTTATTATGGAGGAAGTAACTAGATTTTTTCCCGGACGATGTCCCGGGTCATTGAATGAATTTTTAATTTAAATATTCCTATTTTGCAAAATTAAAAATTAAACTCCTTTATTGGTGCGTTCTTTTCATCTGATTTTTTTTTAATGTAATCTTATAAGATCTGAATTTTTCTAATGTTAGGTTGACAATAAATTTGTTTAAGATATATTGGTTTGATGAATTGATGATGAAAGAAGGTATGTGAATATGATTGATGGAAAATCGTGAATTTACACTTATTCGATTGGATGATTCTTTAATAAAAATTTAAACTTTTTTTTTTTTAATTCATACATGATATTATACATTTTGATATGTCAATTTGAATAATAAAATGGTGTAGATGAGATGGTAGAGTTACGGTATTATAGGGATGGTGAGTTCAAATCTTAGTAAATAGTAAATGCATTTTTATTCTTATTTTGTAAAAATTATTTTTATGAAAAATAGTGACACATGACAAAATATGACATGTGGTGTCATGTGGTGACATATGTAAAGATGACTTGTCCCAACACATGTTAGATTGCGAAAAAGCTCAACGCGTTTTAGAAAAAGAGTACTAATAGATATTTGATTGTATATAGTGGAGGGAATGAATATATTGATAATAAGTGAGAGTGTAGAGTAGTAGTTGTGTAGCTTTAGTTATTTCTCATGGTCACGGGTTCGAACCTTGTATAACTTTTTTTTTCTCCTTTTTAGAATTCACCATTTGGTTAGAGCATGCAACATAAGAATACATGTGGCGCATCTTAGGGTGTCTTTGTCTAAGTGGCATCGAAATGAGAGCTTACGTGTCGTGACACTTGTTGCAAAGAGAGGAGGGAGGCGCTTTTTAGAAGAAGATAATAGATTTTAAAGTGTGCACTTTTAAAAAAAAATTAAAATATGTTATGATTACCTATGTTATAATGTTAAATTCATCAACTATGTCAAATCATTTAATAATTAAGAAATATAGTTAGAGAAATGTTGAATCCAACTTTATCCTACCAGATAACATACACTTACAAACTTAACTAACTTTGATTGTTGTTTTATATATCCCTCTTTATTAAAACATATTGATTTATTGTTAAATCATCTTTTTCATTTATAATTCTTATTACACGTATTAAATTAAATATTAAATGTAATTTTTTTAATCTCATAGTCAAACTTAATTACATCATCTTTTAAAGTTGGGTCAATTACTTAAATTTACATAAAAATACAACTCTTTTTTTTAACCAACTTACAATTTTTTTTTTTTAAAAAAAATTAAATTTCTTAATTAGTGTATTAACTTTTAAAACTTTCTTCACAAATACTATTAGGATATTTCTGTTTTGTTTTATGTTTCAAAACATGCATAGCTATCTTTATAACCACGATTTCATTATATTGCTTTCTATAAATCACACACATGTATAAATATAAAAACGATAGAATCCAACAGACATAATAGAACCGTATGGCCCTGGGCAACGCCCGGGCTACAATACTAGTTAGTTAGTTTAAAATGTGGAAATAGAATTTTTTTTTTTTAACTTATAAAAGAAAACCAGCTTTACTAGTAAAAATCAGTAGTTTATAAATGAACATCAGACACAAAAATATTAAATGAACAATCCATAGTATACAAATGAACAATTTATGTAATTTATGTTTTCCTAATGAATAGTAAGTAAACATGAACAATCAATCAAAGAATAACTGACACCATAGATATTAAATGAACAATCGGTAATTTGCAAATGAACGATTGACAATTTACAAATGAACAATCCGTAGCATAAAAATGAAAAATTTATGTGATTGATGTTTTCCTAATGAAAATAGCAACTATGCATGAACAATTAATCAAAGAAAAATTGACACATAAATATTAAATGAACAATTGAAAGTTTACAAAAGAACAATCGGTAGTTTACAAATGAACAATCCGTAGCATAAAAATGAAAAATTTATGTCATTGATGTTTTCCTAATGAATGGCTAATAAACATGAACAATCAATCAAAGAATAACTGGCACCATATATATTAAATGAACAATCGGTAATTTACAAATGAACAATATGTAGCATAAAAATGAACAATTTACGATTTTTTTAGGGAGGATGAGAGAGAAAAATATTGGAGAAAAATATAAAAGATACATTTCAAAAAATTGAGAACAAGAAGCTATTAAAGAAATTACCAGAAAAATCTGAAAGAGATTTTGCACCTACGTGTTGCCGAAATGCCGAATGGATAAACTTCTGAAACTACGCGTAATAAATTATGAAATGTGTTGCGGAGAGCCGGAGATGCCGAATGTTTTTTTTTTTATTGATAACGGCCACCGGGAAGCAAGTTCTAAATACCTGAACTATCATCACTTTTTTTATATTTTTGGTTCATACTATTTCTATTTTTTTTTTTATCAAACTAGTTTCTAAATCATGAAACATTGTTATGTCTTATGAATTTATCACTTTCAATTAATGCGCAAATTATTGGTTGAACCTAGGCAGGGTCGTTCCTAAATATTATTGAGCCTGGGGCAAAATAAAAAAAAATTGGGCTTTAATTCATTAGTAATGATAGATTTTAATTTTTTAAAGTTCAATTCGAAGGCCTCAAAGTTAAATTATTTGCATTTTTTTTCTAATATAAATATTATATAACAAAAACAAATAAATTAATCAAAAACCAAATTGTAAAAAAAAAAAAAACAAAAAAAAAATGGTGCTAATGTGCTACTATGTATTCCGTATAAATAAAATTAAAAACTTTGTATTCGACAACTATATAAAACAACCTCTTACTTTATAAACTAAAATTTATGGCTCAAATCTATACAATTAATACTCAATCATTAGTGTAAAATATTAGATAATAATTTAATTATTTTCCTCAATTTATTTCTTTAATTTCCTCCAGCTGTTTGAGAATTCACATCTTTGATTTTAATTTGTATAATTGTAAATTGTCAAAACAAAAAAAGAAATTGTATGATTTTTTATCAATCAAAGAAATAATAATATAATAAGACAATTCAGCTAAAGTAGACCTGTCAATACTATTCTCTCCGGCCCTCTAAGATTACTACATTTTCCTTTTAGAAATGTCACAAAAAAATTTGCTACATATGTATCTAAAATAAGTAATTAACATGGTTCAAATATGGTCCCTAGCTACAAGTCCCCTCTCCTTTATTTATTTATTTATTTTTTTTAAAAGTGATAATACGAGCTAAAAATATAAGAAAAACAAAGTAAAATACTATAAATATAACAGAAACAAAAAATAGGAACATTAGAAAATCTAAAAATAAAATGCTACTAACAAGAATTGATCATGCGTCCTTCTTTCAATGCCTCTTATTATGGGCTTATATCTATCACTAGGGCCCTGTTTTATAGAAATGAGAAAACATGAACTTAAATGAAATGAAATGAACTGAACTTAAATTAAATGAACTGAACTTAAATGAAATGAACTGAACTGAAATAAAATGAACTGAAATTAACTGAAAAAAATATTTATATTTGTATTTATATTTATATTTATATTTATATTTATATTTATATTTATATTTATATTTATATTTATATTTATATTTATATTTATATTTATATTTATATTTATATTTATATTTATATTTATATTTATATTTATATTTATATTTATATTTATATTTTTATTTACTTTTATTTTTGTTTGTGAATAACATTCTCACATGTTGTTTTTGTGACTTTGTCCTTTGTGAACTATGCTTGAACAACTTTCGAAAAAGCCGTCTGAAAAGTCGGTTGAAAAAGCACCGACGTAAAAATCTACCCGAAAATAGTCGCCGAAAAAGTCGGTCGAAAACAGTCCACCGGAAAAGTCGGCTTGAAATCCTTCGGTGGAAATTTGGTCCAAAAAAACTACCGCCGAAAAATTCGGACTGACAACCGCTGTCCGAAATTTGATTGAAAAAGCACCGGGGGAAAAGTCTACCCGAAAATTGTCGCCGAAAAAGTCGGTCGAAAAAAGACCGACGGAAAAGTCGGCCCGAAATCCTTCGGCGAAAAATTTGGTCGAAAAAGCACCGCCCGAAAATTCGGAACGACAATCACCATCCGAAAATTCGGTAGAAAAAAAATCGATGGAAAATTTTGCCCGATAATTGTAGTCGAAAAAGTTGTTCGAAAAAATACCACCCGAAAAGTCGACCCCGTAAACCGACGTCGAAAAAGTTGGTCGAAAAAACACCACCGGAAAAATCGGCCCGAAAACCATCGTCGTAAAAGTTCCGCCGGAAAACTCGACCAAACCGTCACTGGAAAATTCGACCAAACAACCACCGCCAGGGAAATCAACCCGAAACCGTTGTCGAACAAATCGGCCGATAAAACCTCGAAAATAAAAGGGATGTCGGAAGTGACTTTATTATTATTATTACCTCGAAAACAAATCGGCCGATAAAACCTCGATAAAAGGTAATAATAAAAGGGATGTCGATAAAACCTCGTTGATAATTATTTGTGATACAAATTAAGGTTTTAGAAAGTTTTGAGGGGTAATATGGTCTTTTTCGAGGATAGCTCTCCCCTTAGCTTATATAATCGATATTTATATTATTTTTTGCTTTAGATATGGTATATATTGGATTTTGTTTATGGGCCCTGGGCGGGCGCCCCGCTCGCTCCACCCCAGGGCCGGCTCGAACCTAGGACCAACCAAATTTCTATGCTCTGATCCTTTATTTTTTTTTAAAAAAATAATAATAAAACTTGTCTTTTTCTTGCCTGTAGATTTTTTTTTCTGCTCAATTTTTTTTTTCTTGCATTTTATCTTCTTTTCCTCAATTATTCAATCTATTTCACTCCCAAATTAATGGAATTCTACTTGAATTTTTTATTTAAACAACTAAATTCATTCAAAAAAATTCCAATTTTTAAGTTCAATTCGAACAAAAATGTCAAAAACCAAGTACAAAATTTAAGAAAATGAAGAAGAAACAATCAACAGTTTAATCCCTTTTGTTTTTACAACCTCTAAATTTAAAACATTAATTGTTGAATTTCAAAACAAAAAACTAAGTGTTCACATTCTAAAACCTAAATTTTCAGTATCAAATGTTCACACACTCTTAGAGCAATGTTCACATACTAAATACATGTATTCATCACTTAGTGTGTTTAATATAGTTAGGGTGTGAGATACTTTTGTATTCTTTTACATTTATGTTCTCTTAATCTCTATAAACTCTCTATATCTTCATACAAACTTCAATTCAATAAAATAGTTCTAAGTTCAGGCTTGAGCCAGGATTGAGCGCAGTGAAGGTGCAAATATTGTGTTGTTCTTATTGTTACTTTTCCAGAAATTTAGTAGTTTGACATGGTATCAGAGCAAGTATTCAAAGTTTGATTCGTTTCTTTTTTTGTGATATTCGTTCTTCATTCAAGCATTTGATCAAGCACTTGGTGTGCCTATTCAGTTTTTCCTTCATGGCTTTTTTTTAATCACAATTGTTGTGGGTATTCAGTTTTTTTTCCTTCTCAAATCCTTTTGATCTTTATGATCAGCTTAGTCCATCGTTTAATTCAATCAGTTGTCTACAATAAATACATTATTCATCAATTCTAGTTGATTTTTAAGAATCTCCATTTCTTTTCTCTGTTTTTTTTTGTCCTACTATGTAAAACAAAAAAGTATGCGAATCCTAAATCAACTCAAGATATTGGTTTACAATATTTTGTTACAAAGAAATTATTTGATGGTGAAGGGTTTAGTTCTTGGAAACGGTCTATGTTGATTGGGTTTTCCACCAAGAACAAAATGAGTTTTATAGATGGTAATTTGCCACGACCAACAGCTACATACCCTAAGTATAATGCTTGGTTGCAATGCAATGATATGGTGATAAGTTGGATTCTCAAGGATTTAGGTCCTATTCCAGCAAAGAGTGTTTTCTTTTTCAAGACAGCTAGTGCGTGCAATGTGGAAAGATCATTTGACTAGGTATGGGCAAACAACTTCAACTCAGTTGTATTCATTGCAAGAAGAGATAGCTTCCTTACATCAGGGTAATGACTTGATTCCTGAGTTTTTTTGCTAAAATTAAAGTTCTGTGGGATGAATTCGATGTACCTTATCTTATGCCTAGTTGTGAATATGGAGGAACATGTACTTGTACTTTGAGTGCAAAGTTTCTCAAGATTCAAGAAGACAATAGGTTGATGCAATTCTTGATGAAACTTAAAGAAGAGTATAAACAAATCAGGAGTAATATACTTATGATTAATCCCCTGCCACCTATAGCTAAGGTTTATGGTATACTTTTACAAGAACAAAAGCATAAGGAATATATTGTCAGAACAACAAGAGCATGTTCAGAATAATTTTGTGGTATTAGCAGCTGATAGGAGAAGAAATTTTGACAACAGACCTTACAAAAATGCTAAGAACAGAACACCAATTTCTAATGATTGGAGTAATTTTGAAGATATGAGGCTATATGTTAAGAGAAACTCTAACTTGTCTTGTGATCACTGTAATATTCAAGGCCATACTAAAGATAGGTGCTATAAACTTCATGGTTATCGTTCTGATTCAAGAAACTACACTTAGAGGAAGTATGCTCGCTGTGCACCAATTGATGAAGTGCATCAGCATGCTAGTAGTACAAATGACAGGGTGCAAGCATCTTTCACTAAGGATCAATATTCTCATATTTTGAAGTTTTTGGATAATTAGTCACCAATGGAGGTAGGATCGATCACAGTCTGGTAATTCTGATCTTAATACAAACTAATCATGTTTTGCAGGTAATGCTTGATTATATTCTAATCTTAATTGTCAATGGATTATTGATAGTGGAGCCACTGATTACATATGTAATGACTAGCCTTGTGTGCACACTTTGCGTGCGATGATATTTTAAGTGTGTCTTTTAAAAAAACGAAGGTTATTTGTTTAAAACATTGAAATATTTGTCAAATTCACACTCATTCACATAGTCACAAAAAAAACTTTCCCCTTTCATCCGATCATTCCACAAGAATGAATAAAATAAAAGGTTTATTTGTGGAGCATATTATATCGGCTATCAAATTTCTACGATAATCAAAATGTAAAATTTGCATGTGACAAACTATATCAATATGAGTATCTGTTTGTAGAGAATTCAAAAATATGAATTTTGGTATTTTTATATTATTTTTACGAATATTATATTTTGTAATATTTTCATTTTAACAAGTTCAAAATTATTGATAACTTTCCATGAAAGTTAGGAGTGATGCTAATAGAATTTGTGGAAACTTTTGGGGGTAACACAGACTTTTCCAGGGGGACACCATAGCTCTCCCTTGTCTTATATATTAGAGATTTGAAATTATTCACTTCTTATTTTCCAATGAAAATACTAATAAACTATCACTATTCCAAATGGAGCAAAAGTGTTAATAAGTCATTATGGCACAATTCATCACACAGATGAAATAATTTTACATAATGTGTTCTTTGTTCCTTATTTTCAATATAACCTGATTTTAGTTGCTAAGCTATGCAAAGATATGCAATGTTCTGTTACTTTTTCTGACAGGAAATGCATTTTATAGGGGTCTTCCTTGGTAATTTCAGATCTAGCTTCTATTTTGCTGACGAGTCCATTACTTCTGAATTGTCCAAGGATTTGGCTAATGTTGCTACTACTAAAGAAATTAAATGAGTGAAGCCAAACTTTTGCATTTGAGATTAGTACATTTACCTTTTAATAAACTTTCTCATATAGTTCCTTCAATTAGTACCAATAATTCATGTATAGATTCTATTTGTCAAATTTGTCCAAAAGTTAAATAAGTTAGATCGTCTTATTCTAAGAGTACTATAAAGTCTATCAGGTCTTTTCAACTATTACATGTTGATATTTGGGGTCCTTCTAGACATGTTACTACCAAGAATTTTAAATAAATTTTTCCTCGCAATAGTGGATGATTACAGTAGATCTACTTGGGTTTATCTTTTGAAGTATAAATCTGATTGTGCCTATTTTAAAAAATGTCATTAATTTTGTTGAAACCCAGTGTGGTACATTTTTTCATGTTATCAGAAGTGATAATGCCAAAAGCCAAATAGTTGTGTGAAGGACCTTTTCTAGGCTGGTATTTGAAGAACAGAATTTCCCATTAGACAAGTTGTAGTAATACGTACTCCATAACAGAATGGAGTTGTAGAAAGAAAGCATAAACACCTTTTACAAACTACTAAAGCTTTGTTGTTTCAGGCTAATTTACCCTTTTTTTGGGGTGATTGTGTCCTTACTTCAGCATACCTCATTAATAGGATGCTTTTGCAAGTTTTAGGTTTTGTTTCCCCTTATGAGAAGTTATAATACAAGATTAAACCTGATCTAGATCACATTAGAACCTTTGGATGTTTATGTTATGTTTTAACTTCTTCTGTAAACATATCTAAATTAGATTCTAGGTCTGATGCTTGTGTTTTCTTGGGATATCAACCAACTCAAAAAGCTTATTAAGTTCTGAATTTGAAAACAAAGACCATTGTCTCTAGAAACATCATTTTCCATGAAAAAAAATTCCCTTTCATTTTAAGTCTAAGAAGTCCTCTAACTCAGATTTTCAGTTTTTCCTACCTTCTTCAAATCAAGAGCAATTTTTTGAAGTTTTGAACACTATACACATACTACATTGATGTTGTTACAAATGCACATTCTGAGACTTTTACAGAACTATATTCTGATATACCACAAAGTTCAGAAAACACTTCTAATACTTCAGTTTATGCTTCTCACAGTCCTGTTCTACCTTTAAATTCTACAACCTCTGAGGTTGTTGATTGTTCCCTTCTACCCTCACATTCTATTACACCTCATAACATATCTAACATTACTAATAACCCCATCAGGACTTCGACAGTACAAGAACCTATAAGATACCAGGTTATTTACAGGACTACATTTATAAGTTACCTAATAATAAGTCTTTTGAAGCTATTTTCTCAAATGCTCACTGGTGTAACCTTGATTCATACCAAGATGTATTAAATCCTCATAAAGTTTTTACTTGCACCACCTCATTGCCTAGTGAACCTACTTCTTATAGTATTGCTTCTAAAGATCCCAAGTGGGTAGAAGCCATGAATAAAGAGATTCAAGCATTAGAGCAAAACCACACTTGGGATATTGTTAGCTTCAGAAGCTTATAGGTTGTAAGTGGGTCTATAAGATTAAACTTAAAGCTAATAAATCTATATAAAGGTAAAAAGCTCATTTGGTTTTACAAGGTTATACACAAAAACATGGCATAGATTTTGAGGAGACTTTTTCTCCAGTTGTGAAAATCTTAACTACTCCCTCTGTAACATAATTATGGCAACAACTACCCAACTTTCCATTTATGGTAAAAAAAGTCACATAAACTACCAAACTGCCATTAC
The DNA here is from genome assembly GCA_951394345.1 of Salicornia ramosissima. Classification (NCBI taxonomy): domain Eukaryota; kingdom Viridiplantae; phylum Streptophyta; class Magnoliopsida; order Caryophyllales; family Amaranthaceae; genus Salicornia; species Salicornia ramosissima. The sequence goes on along the minus strand of OX596233.1, from coordinate 17,823,576 downwards.
GTAGCATTAATATTTTTATTATATATTAACATTACATCATTAACAATTTAACACTACATCATTAATCATTAACAATTTAAAACCCACCACCTCTCACCCTCACCAACACCACAACCACCTTACACCCCAACCCAACAAGTTAGCAACACCAACCCAAACCCCCAGCCACCAACCACCTAAACCCAGCCACAACAACCCCAGCCACCACCCAAACCCAGCCACCACCACAACCGCCCTAAATCCTAGCCCACAACCACACCAAGTCGAACTCCACTCACATATTGAACCCTAGCCTACAAACACCAGTCGAAACACCCTAATCGAACCCTAGACCACAACCACCAGTCGAACCACTCTACCCAGTCGAAACACCCTACCCACAATTGAACCCCCACCACTCGTACCACCCACAATCGAACCCAACCACCACTTGTATCACCCACAATCGAACCCAACCACCACTCGTACCACCCGCAATCGAACCCAACCACCACTCGAACTCTGTCTCTCCCTCTCCCTCCATCGATCTCCTCCCTCTCCTCCGTCAATATCCTCTGTCAATCGGGGTTTAGGGTTTTGTTGATTGGTGGTGTTGTGGTGGTGGATCGATTTGGGTGCTGGGTTTAGGTTTTCAATTGGGTTTAGGGTTTTGGGGTGGGTCGATTTGGGTGGTGTTGGTGATGTTGCTGATTATTGGTAGGTGTGTTGTGTTGGTGGTGTTTGTGTTTAGTGATTAAGGCCTAATTAGTTGTGCTGATTAGTTGATTAATGCTTAAAACTTCATTAAGAAAAATTGCCTAGGAGTCCGTGCATAGGTAGTTTGTTGCCAGAATTATGTTACAGAGGGAGTATTAGAGTTTTCACTGCAGTAGTTGCAAGTAGAAAATGGGATTTATTCCAATTAGATGTTAACAATGCTTTCATACATTGTAATTTCCATGAAGATGTATACATGAAGATGCCTCCTGAGATTACTACTAATTTTGGAAGAGTTTGTAAGTTAAAAAAAAAAATCTTTGTATGGCTTAAAACAAGCCTCAAAGCAGTGGTTTGCCAAGTTTCTTTATGAACTTCTTCTTCTTGATTTTCAACACTAAAAAAATGATTATTATCTTTTCACTAAAAATAAGGATGGCAAATCCACCATACTAGCAGTCTATGTAGATGATGTAATTCTCACAGGTAATGATATAACTACTATTCCTGATCTTAAAACTCATCTTCATAGAGTTTTTGGAATTAAAGATTTGGGTAAGTTGAATTATTTTGTAGGTCGTGAAGTAACTTACATGTCTCAAGGTATTGCTCTTACTCAACACAAGTATACTAAAGAATTGTTGCAGGCCTCAGGTTTTAATTCTTTTAAACTAATAGTTTCTCCTCTTACTTTAAATATTAAATTGAATGCTACTTATGGTGATTTATTGATTGAGCATGAGCATTACAGAAATTTAGTAGGAAATTAAAATTTTCTTACCAATACCATACCAGATCTTGCGTACACTGTTCAACATCTTAGCCAATATATGCAAAAGCCAAGGTCCCCTTATCTTTCAGCTCTGCATCATACCCTAAATTATGTTGATGGTACTATTGGTCAAGGGATTATTTTGAATGGTGATACTTCCCCAACACTTCAAGCTTTCTCTAATTCAGATTGGGTATCATGTGTAGATTTAAGAAGATTAGTTCCAAGGTACATCCTCAAGTTAGGGAACTCTCCAATCGGTTGGAAATCAAAGAAGCAACCAACCATTTCCAGAAGCTATTCTGAATCAGAATACAAGGCTATAACAAGCGTAGCTGCTGAAATAACATCGATGATTAGGTTGCTTGGTGATTTGGGAATTGAAAACTTGCAGCCAGTCACCTTGGATTATGATAACAGTCAGCCATCCATATTACTAAGAACACGATCTTTCATGAAAAAACAGCCATAGATTGCCATTTCATTCGAGAAAAGGTGCTTGAAGGACTTATACATCTGACATATTTACCTACTTCTTCCTAACTTGCTGATGTTTTTATCAAAGTCCTACCTTCAGCTCAATTTAATACCTTGTTATCCAAACTTGGCAGGGGCGAACCCATAGTGTAACACATTGTGGCATGTGTGACACCAACTCAACAAATGATACATATATAATATGTGCAAATTAATCACAAGAATAAGTATTTTGGTTCGCTGCATTTGTTACATAATACTCCAGCGGAGATCCGAGTTCGAGATTCCAAGTCAACCTAAGTATTTTATTTTCCCTTTGGCTTTTACGATTTTACCTATACTTTTTTTTTAAATTATTTTTTATTTTTAATATGATAATGTGTGGGATACTATACCTTGAACCTAGGACCTCGTGTCTGGGATTCTGAAGCCTTAACCACTAGGCTAAGACCTCATCCTCTTTAAATTTTTTTATGGAACCTACACATCTTCGCAAATTTTTTATACAGTGTAAATAGTATCTTATTGTTTGGGTTGTTTTCTTTAGCTTACTCATGAATAATTTTCATATCTTATTTCGTTTTTGTTAATTAATTAATCATATATATATATATATATATATATATATATATATCTTCATTGTTTTATAGTATTATAATCTAAAACTGATAACCCTTAATAGGTTGATTTTTTTATTCGAAAAAAAAAATCGGTCACCATTAGAGTGGCTGAGCTAGGGCATCCTTACAGATGATAATTATTAGGTTGATTAAATGAAATAAATTTCATTCAAAAAATATGAAATATATGAGTGTTCTTATTTAAAATTTTGCAAATTAAAGATAAATTATGATAGTTAATGTAGATAATTTCTACTTAAAATTTATTTTAGTTTCATGTTCGAACAACTTCAAATACACGAGACTCAATTCCTGGATTCGTCTTTGTACTTCATATGTCTGGATCTGCCCCTGAAGCTTGGCATGTTAACACATTAAAGCTTGGGGGGGGGGTGTTGAATATACTTAGGTAAATAGTAGAGGTAGCTTTAGGGATTAAGAGTCTTATATATACTCCTTGTAGTTAGGGCGTGAAATACCTTTTTTTTTCCCTTTTATATTTATGTTCTCTAAATCTCTCTAAACTCATTGTATCTTCATACAAACTTCAGTTTAATAGAATAACAGTTCTAAGTTCAGGCCTGAGCTGAAGATTGAGGGCTGTGGAGGTGTAAATCTAGTGTTGTTCTTATTGTTACTTTTCCAGAAATTCAGTAGTTTGACATAGTGTTACAATGTCACCAGCAACTTAGGATTTACGTACAATGTTCACGACATTATATTTCAACGTTCACAACTTTATATTGCAATGTTTACGACATAAGACACACTATATATTGGGTTTTTGTTTTGATGTGATGATCATAAATTATAAGAGAAATGTTCACAATACTAAATATTCATGACTTAATCTTTTAAAAAAAATAAATGACTTAGTATTAAAATGTTACATGCAACTTATGATTGACAATATTCACGTATGATATTAAATTATATTGCATATTAACGAAGTAAAAAACCATAAATTAGATTATTATTTGGTGCAATGTTCATTATTTTGAACATAATGTTCAGTTGACCAATGTTCATCATTTTGAACAGAATGACAGAATATTCATAGTGAGTCTCAGTGACCAATGTTCATCATTTTGGACAGAATGTCACTAGTGGAAAAAACCCTATCTACCACTCCATATCTGTTCCGCTATTTTAAAAAAGTGGAGCAGAAAATAGCATATTTATTTTTCACTAAAAAAAAATAACTATCTGCTCCGGGTTTTTAATATAGCGGAGCAGTAAGTTCAAAAAAGGTTATCTGCTCCGCTAGTATAAAACACGAAGCAGATAAGGAAAAAAATAAATAAAAGTCGTGCGTGCTATATACCCTGGCCCTTACCCTAAAACGTAAAAGTCGTGCCTCCATCTCCCTTTCATATGCCTCCATCTTCCTTTCATATGCCTTTCATATGCCTCCATTTCCCTAATCCTCTCTCTTTCTCCAAGCGTACATCTCCATCAAAGACATCGCCACCCTCAAGCCCTCACAACTCAATCGGCATCTCGATCTCCACCACTCTTTCCTTTGCCTCAGCGTCGCCACTGATTCTGGTAACTACTACTCCATTGCTTTTTTAAGGTTTTTTTGGGTCAAATAATAATTTTTTTAAGGGTTTTGGGTTTTTAAGGGTCAAATAATCAGTTGATCTAGGGTTTTTATCAATTTTTGTTGATTTTTATTGTTCGGTTTTACCAATTTTACGGCTGATTGGAATTTTTTAGGGTTTTTTTTTGCGTCTTTTTTTAATTAAATATTTATTGTTGTTGTTGTTGTTGGTTTGACCGTGGTTTTTGTGGCGCCTTTCCTCCATTAAAGCAAAGCTTTTGAGGTAAGAAATCTGTCTGTCAAAGTTGATATTTTCCAACTCACTGTCTCACTGTAATAATTTTTTTTATGGTGCTGTCAGTGACCTATATAATTATTAAATTTCGTAGAGTAATGCTTTCACTTTTTAAGGCTAGAAAATGTCGGGTTTCTGGCCTGTTTTATGCACGTCTAATGCAAAGTGAATTGTTTTAGGTGGAGAATAAATCGGAACAGATCAATGACCAAGCGTTGGTAATGAATTCTTCACACTCAATAGCTCAGTGTGTTATGATTTTTTCTCAGTTGGAGTATATTAATGTTATGTTTGCTATGCCTTTTCAGGTTCGTTGTGAGTATACCATGGCTAATTTCAGTACTGGGGATCGTGTGAGGAAACCAAAGGGAGACAGGTTAGTGTTCCTCTTAAGTATTAACCCTTTAGCTTACTTATGTCATTTCTCTTCCTTGAGAGCAACTCGTGGAGTTGTAGATATTAAAAAAAAGTTTATGCTTGATCTATATGGTTTGTATCCTGTATGTTAATTTATCATTTATGTCATTGGTAACTGTCGCCTGTCGGAAGCCTTCTATTTAGGTTGTTGATTCATTTATTAATTTTACTGCATAATCCGAAGAGTTGTATCTGTCAGATTATTGTTTCTTCTCTAGTCCTTTGGTGGGTGAACAACTCTAGATTTCTGTATGGTTTGCTGTTAGAATCTTATTGGTAAAAGGTGTTCATTTATTTCTTGATTTTAGTGTGTAATACTTCTCATCAAACTATCCTGAGAAGTCATTTTGTTAGATTATTGTTTCTCCACCATGGAATTTTTATTTGTTAGATTATTGTTTGTCCTCTGGTGGAGAAACAGTCCTGAATTTCTGAAATACCTAAGATTACCTTTTCCCGTAGAATCAATTATACAATGAATGGGGTTGTGTTCTTCTAGTCTAGGACTATTTAATATATCAGGGAGGTTTATGCATTTCTGGGTAATTTATTTATTGCCAGAAGGAGAATGAATTTTGAATCTAATATTGTTGATAATGTATGTGCTTTAGATATTTCTTGGCAATGGAAAGAACAATAGTTTATTAATTTTGTTCAATTTTGTATGAGTTGAGAACCCATAATACGAAAAAGTTCTAATTTTTTTTAATTATGATGAAATTATCTTTTGAATATCCACAAACCCACTTAAGGCTAGTTATGTGATTTCGATTTTTGCTGCCAGTTTGTTTAATTTCGATTAGATTAGTTGGAATTAACTATACCAATTTGCATATGTTAGTTTGTGATTAATATGATATATATTTAAGATTTTGGAAAGAACACAAGAGAAGTTCAAAAGGATTTATCTTTCAAGTAGGTTGTGATGTTTTATATTTTATTAAGAATTTTTGAATAGTTTATTTATTTTTAGAAATATGTATTAAGATTTAAAAATTATTGTAATGTAGGTATTAAAACTTGCCTCAACATCTAGAATACGCCACTACCGTAGTTGTTGCCGCGACCTTTTAAATCATGATGGTTTACTCCCAAACCTTTGTAGCTCGAAAAGGGCCTCTTGGCACTATTTGGTGGGTTGCTCATCTTCAGCACAAGCTTAGAAAATCTCATTATGCTTCAACTGATATTCCCTCCACTGTCGGTTAGGTTTTTTTTTTCAATTTTAAAGAAAACATATTTGAATTTTAGTTGTCAATACTCAATAATGGCCAAATTTCTGTATTCAAAAATCTAATCTTGGAATATAAATAATCAATTTGTGAGGATCTTCTAACTTGAATTGTGTTATTAGATTAGAGAAAATTATTTTTCCAGAAGTTCCTATAGCTCTCAGAATGTGTGGACATCTTCTCTTGGGTTATTTTGTTATTGTGAGATTCTTGTTGTGATTGTTTTGATTCAACAATTCCTTAAACGTCACTTTCAGGTCACTATTTGATTGGAAAGCAAAATGGAGAAATGTGTTTGTGTGTTTATTCTTGCGGCCATCAGCCTCAGGAGGAGTTGTGAGGTGCTAAAAAAGAGTTGGCTTAAACAGAAGATGATTTGAAATCTCTTCAGAGTGTTGGTGAAGTCATTGGTGAAGTCCTTAAGCCTCTTGACAATGAGAGATGTTAGTCATTTCTTGGTCTCTTCTTATCTGTTATACCAATAATTCCGTTTGTGTTTAATTACATGATATATTGCTTATTTCTTTATCTTACCATAAATGGTTGGTTGTGTTTCCTCTGCCATAGTTCCAATATACACAATTATATTCTTTCTTAATAAAGACGAATGGAAATAATGTCGTTTGTTAATATTGTTGCTTAAACTGTGTTTGAGACGTCCATATGTTTTGTATTCCTGGTTTTTTTTTTCTTTTTTAATCGAGAAACTCTGTTACAACATGCTTATGGTTGCAATTACATGCTTTTATTCGGTTATTCCATCTTTTTCATTATCCTTGTTGTAATGAATATGTATACTTTAGTTCAATATAAAGTGTAGCATCTAAATAAAAATGGAGGTAGTAGCTTAAAAATCCTAACTTTTTAATAAGGGGTATGCTAATGGTTTCTTTGAATACCAAGATGCAAGGGACCGAAAGGAGAGGGCAAAGAGGAAGGTAGAGGGAAGAGGAATTAAAATCTCTTCAATTGTAGAGGGAGAATACTAAGTTATAAATCTATTCTCATTACTGTTGTTTATTATTGAATACCATGGCTATTGCTTTTGTGACATAGTAGCGTATATATGCCAACTTGTAAATTGTATGCTAACAGTTTGCTTTGATAGCAAGACGCAAGGGAAATGAAGAGGAGGGGGTGGGGGAGGAGAGGGAAGAGGAACTAAAATCTCTTCAATTGTAGAGGGAATGAGGGGTAATGTGCATTAAGGATTGAGGGAAAATGGATTTACCTTTCATAATGTTGCTTGTATGTTGATGTTGTTTGGCATTACCTTTCATAATGGAATCAAAGTGAGAGTGGTAGTCACACTAGTCAAGGGTTTATTGTTACCAAATTATTGTTCGAGTCTTGGAGATTATGCTTTTACATAGCTTTGAAGTAAAAAGCAGAAGTTGTTGACAATTATGGAGTTTGTGTTTTATGTTTACATTATAAAGGATAATGTTTAATGACTCGCCTTTGTTTGCTTGATTAATGTAAGAGTTTTTTTTATTATTTATTTATTTTTATTTTAAATTACAGGGAGAAGACCCGACAAGAATTAATTCTAGAGCTTGTTGTTGATAATTTTACCAGAAGGGTGCTGCATATTATCAGTTAGCTAGCAGGAAGTTGTGTCATCTATTGTGATTCTCTATCCAAGCTAAGGCTGCATTTGGTAGTTAATAAGCATTATAATGATTGTATTTTTGTCTTTGGTATCTAGTATATATAGGTATTTTATTTCTTTATCCATCATTAATTTGTAGCTCAATTCCATCTAATGATATATGTTTTCTGTAAAAAAAAAAATGTACTGTTGAATTTGTGTTTGTCATACTTGGATGTTCATATGTTAGCATTGTGAAATTTCATGAATGAAGGGGCAACGGGGCTGAGATTGGAGGTATTGGAGAGGGGGCTGGAAGCAGGGTTAAGCAGCCTGAGCATTTTTTTTTTCAAAAAAAAAAACTGACTATCTGCTCCGCAATTTAAGGAATAGTGGAGCAGATAGTATGTTATCTGCTCCTCTAATTTAAAATAGAGGAGCAGATATTGTATTATCTGCTCCGTTATTAACAAAGTGGCGGAGCAGAAAATACATGACTAACTGCTCCGGTCAATTCTGCTCCGGGGCAATAGCGGAGCAGATAGTACCCAAAATAGCGGAGCAGATAGGGTTTTTTCCACTAGTGTGTTCACCGAGACCACAATCAAACAGTTGGCTGGTCCCAAGTCCAGCTATTACTTATTGCAATTAATGAATTAACCTTCCTCTTGTTCTAAAATAATAACTAGCCTTCTATGCACGTTGGGCGTGCGATGATATTTTAAATGTATCTTTTAATTTGTCTAAACAAACAAAAAAATGAAGGTTGATTGTTCAATAAACATGAAAAATTTGTCAAATTCACACTCATTCACATAATCATAATTTTTTTTTATCTCTATCATATAAGCCAAGAGTTGCCCCCCTTGGAAAAGTCTGTGATACCCTTATAAATTTTCAAAAAATCAATTAGCATCACTCTTAACTATTAAGGAAAGTTATTACAAATTTTAAATTTTTTAAAATGAAGATATTACAAAATACAAAAATTCGTAAAAATAAAATAGGGAAATTATCAATAGTGACCTCGTACTTCTTCACTTTATCAATGGTAACCTTGAGTTATTTGAATTATCAAAAATAACCCAATCTTATTGATGACTTTTTAAACGTGACCTAAGTAGTAGCTTTTCTGTTAGTTTAACGTCAAATGGGGTATTTTTGAGGATTTATGGGTTTAAGCATTGGTTAAACTTTTTTACAGCACGTGTCTCTTCTCCCAATGTTAACCTTAGTTCCTTTTAGACCCAAATTCCACTTCATCTTCTCTCACTCTATTTCATCCCCCTTCTTTATCATCTCTGTAAATGCTTCTCTGATTTGTTTTCCTCGTATAACAATGGCAACTTCAAGAGCATCTTCAACAAGCAGAAGGCGGCCTAAAGATGAAGGTGGTGGAAATTAGGTGAACTTTAAACCCACAATTTGACATGAACTCAAAAACAACATTTAAACCCAGAATTCACATCATTCAGTCATACAAAAGAATTTAGAAAATAAAAGAAGGAAATCTAACATGTATCAGTGGGAGGAGAGCACACATGAATTGGGTTGGAGAACCCTTAGAACAGAGAATGAAGATGAATAGAGTAGAAAAAAATTCGATGAGGCTTTTTCTGGAGAAGATTCTGACTTTTTTTTCAATAAAATAGGGCAAGTATATTCTTTTGTTGCTTTAATAATAGTCATATTAAAAATCCATAAACCTTATTTGACGTTAAACTAACAAAAAAACTACTACTTAGGTCACGTATAAAAAGTCATCAAGAACATTGGGTTATTTTTGATAATTCAAATAACTCAAGGTTACCATTGATAAAGTGAAAAAGTACGAGGTCACCATTGATAATTTCCCAATAAAATAAAAACATCAAAATTCATATTTTTGGATTACCTATAGATAGACACCCATATTGATATAGTTTGTCACATAACAATTTCACCTTTCGATTATAGTAGAAATTTGACAATCGATAGAAAATAAAGACTAGGCCATGCTCCTATCCCAAGGATCAACAAATTGAGAAGTTGAAAGACATAAAGAAGCTAAGCAAAGTGAGGAAGAGTGTTTGATATGCCCATAGGCAAAATTCACTAAACTACCTTTCAACAAAAGTCATTCAAGGGCTAAACGTGCCTTTGAAATGATACATATTGATATTTGGGGACCTTACAAGGTTCAAACCAGAAAGTTCCATAGGTTTTATCTGACCATGGTTAACAATTATATAAGAGTGACATGGGTACATCTACTAAGACATAAATCAGAAGCATTTGAAGCAATCAAACAGCTCATTCTTATGGCAAGCACAAAATATAGAAAGAAAGTTAAAAAGACTAGGAGTGATAATGCAATTGAGTTTGAAGATCAGAGGTGTGAAGACTTATATCAGATGATGGGTGTAATAACCCGAAATTTTGGGTTAGAAAATTTCGTTGATTTATTGCTTACTCTTTCCCCATCTAAGCCCAAACTTAGGAATTTGGGCTGGGTTCTCTTATTTCTTAACCTTAATCTTGTCTCAACTAAGCCCAATGGCCCATTTTGGTTCTAACTTGGCCGGCTCCCATGATAATCATGGCTAAGGGGTTTACATCTTATTAGGTACATTATTTTACTAATTATTCTCTTATCTAAAAAGGCCTAATTTTATCCTAATCTATGATCATAACAACCTACTCTTAATAATCCTCAACAAAAACTCCCTCTTTTGCTCTCTATTTTTCACGGCTCCTATCCCCTTTTCCTCTTTAAATTTTCCTCTTGTTCTCTTAAAATTTCATAAGTGAACAAACTCCTAAATTCTAAACACTCTTGTTCCAAATCACAAAACTCAAAGAAGTTGATCGAAGTGCTTGTAGTGTGCATGTCTTGCGAGTGTGGCGAGTATCCCAAGGACCAATTTTCGGTTTTTGTTCTTCAATTCTAGGCAACTAGCTCTTCTACTTAGGAATAGAATTAGATTACATAGGATGATAAAATTAGATTAATTGTTGTCGTTGTTCAACCTTTTCTGCGTGAATGTCGAGTATTTTGGTGAATTATATTGATGATTATTTTCATGGGGTTCAAATGCTAAAGATTATATTTTTGATGTTTAAATTATTATTATTGATATTAAACAATTGCATGATTATAAGTATGTTGTTGAGTGTATGAATTTATTTCTTGATCAAATCTTGTTATTTCTTGATGAATTTTTCGTGAGAGTTTCTTTACTGGTTGATTATGAATCAAGATTTATTTCGTGCCAAAATTCGTTTTCTTGCTTACAACAATTTAATCTGTCAAACCGGTAAAACTGTCCAGATTTAGTTTACGAATTTATTAAAATACTTATTCAATTCTGATAGCTACGAAAATTTAGGTGGAAGTCCTAATTAGTTTATTATAACTTGTGCTAATTTTTCGTAATTTGTAGAGGTTGATTTCTATGACAGAAAATTCTGAAATTGATTCTGGTCTAATCTGATCGGTTAGTTAAAATATCCCTTTAAATTAGTAAATGATGTTATTTTTGGAAAAAACTTAAGCACAATAAACCTTGAACCCAGATTTAACTTTCATGAAAATTTCCAGAATATTCGGGACCTTTAAATGGTTTTCTTTAATTAAAACCGGTAAAATCAGATTGTGTAAAATGGTGTGATTAAATTACTAAAATACTTTTAGAGTATATCTATTGAATCCTTTGAGAATTATTCGAATTTAAGTTAAATCAGAATGTATGTTGTAACGACCCGACTTTTTAAACTGTCGATTGACGAAGGAAATCGACATACGGATCATTACTTAAACATTAAACTTAATATTAATTAAATATTCAAAGACTAAGGCATTTTTATTAACTTAATAACCAAAAATCCAAAGGTCTACAAAGATAAATACTAAAATTACATAAATTAGATATGTTCTCCCAACAGGCTGGGATAACTACTTGCATAAAAGTCTTATGGAAAATTCTAAATAAACTAGGGTCAAACTACAGATCTCAGCCACACAAAGCCCAATCCAGCGTAAGCCCGTTCTAAGCTGCTGCATCATCACCTGAAACTGGGGGGGGGGATCCAATGTCAGTGGCGAGTAACTAGGCTGTCCCGCTTAAATGAGGGACCGCTAACCACATAATAGCATAGAATCGTACATGAAAACCATACACAAACATATAACATTTCATACAAAATTACATACAGGGTACGTATAAAAATACGTACAAAAATACGTATAAAAATGCGTATACAATACGTATAATAATACCTGCAAAATACGGTAGAAATAGGTACAAAAATATGTATAAAAGTACGTATACAATACGTATAATAATACCTGCAAGATACGGTTAGAAATACGTACAACATACAGGTTCATATGCGTATACCCAAATACATACAATTACATACTCAATCTTATACATACAATATACACTTATAGTACATACGACGTACTTATACTTAAACATACGTACACAGCGGAAGACTTATACATATCATCTAATACGTTCCGTTTCATTCTTATCTTATCGTAAATGACTTCATATCATATCTTAGCTAACTTTTCATCTTATCATATCATATCATATAATATAATCATAACATAACTTCTTATCTTAACATATCATATCGTCTTATCTTCTTAGCGGACCGGTCTTTATAGCTCGTTGTGGATCCCGTGTGCACCATAACTTTCCTAAAACATGCCGGGGTGAACCTTTGCGTTCAACCCGTAGCCCTCCTTTGCGAGAACTAAGCCTAAGCTATGACCATAACCCCTAAATAGCCCTCCTTTGCGAGAACTACCTAGACGACTACATATCCTAGAATCAAGAACTGCACAGATACCGCAGTCTGGCAGTGGCAACGACTTAACCCGATTAATGACCTTTGCGCCATCAAAGGGGCGTCCTTAATACTTATTATCTTTCTTAAACTTGGAAGTACTAGGTGACCGTAATTGGAAACGAAATGTTCGAAGTCCCAGGAAAGAGAGGTGCGGCACGTATGTTGGCCACCTTAAATACTAAGTCTTTCCTAGCCAGAGATCGAAACAAGTCATTATCCTTTTACTCTGTTTCCTTTCCTTCCCTATTATTATTTATTTATACTTTCCTTCCTATTGTAACTTATCCCTACTGACTTCCTTAATAGTAGTAATGATAATAAATAACACTAATCGATCCTCTTCGTTATTATCATGTTGTAATTTACCCTTTTGTTATATTATTACTTCCCTTCATATTGTCACTTATCCCTGATAATTCCTTTAATTATGACAATTACAATAATTCCTAAAATTACTTTCTAATATTATTATAAGTCAAAAATCAAACTTAAATTAATCAAAACAAAATAGGACCACTCGACATTTATGAGTAATCATATAAAATTAAATAAATTCATCAATTCATCATATAATTAATTTCAATAAATCATTTAAAATAACAATTAACATCAAATATTACCTAAAACACGATAAAAATCCTATTTTTCTACCTTATAACCACTCGACATTTTATACATATAATAACCAAAATTAATTCTTTAAATTAATTAAACACGATCATTTATAATTAATCACTTAAACTTAATAATTAACAAATAAATTATACTTAAACATTAAATCATCAAGATTAATTATACAAACAAGATCCAAATAAACACTTCTTGGACATATTATCACACGGCATTCTAGGGAAAAATAATATCAAGAACAATTTCAAGAATTGATAATAACATGTTTTAATAATTCAATCACCCTATTTTACACAATCTGATTTTTAAAGATTTAAATTAAGAACAACCATCTAAGGGTCTCGAATAATCTGGAAATTTTTATGGAAGCTAAATATAGGTTCAAGGTTTAACTTTCATAAATTTCGTTCAAAAATAACGTCCTTTACTATTTTTAAGGAATTTTATAACTAACAAATCAGATTAGGCTGTAATCAGTTTCAGATTTTTTTTCCATAGAAAACGAACTTTAAAAATTACGAAAATTTAATACGAGCTGTAAAACAGTATTACTGACTTCCACCTAAAATTTCGTATCCGTCAGAATTGATTAAATGTCTTGAATAATTCGTAAACTAAATCTGGACAGTTTTACTGGTTTGAAAGATTAAATTGTTATAAGCAAGAAAAGGACGAATTTTGCCACGAAATAAATCATGATTCATAATAAAACAATAAAGAAACTTCCACGAAAAATTCATCAAGAAATAACAAGATTTGATTAAGAAATAAATTCATACAAATAATTATTAAACAATTAAAGATTTCAAGAAACTACATAAAATGATCAAGAAAAATTTCATAATAATTCATCACATGGTTCGAAATTCTTAACCTTAACATGATACTAATTCCTTTAATTTTCCTAACCATTTTCATGATTTAATCCTAATAAATTATGTAGAAAACTTGTACCAAATTTAAAAGGGTAAGTCTAGTTACCTCAAATCGCTAAAATTTCCAAGAAAATCACCCCCTCTTTGGAATAATTTCACACGGCCAACAAGAACCTAATTATTTGGGCCCTTTGGACTTAAATAACGAAATTATCTAATAACGAAATAAAATAACGAATTAATGAAATAACCAAATAAAATAACCAAATTTGGGCCTAATTAAATAACGAAATTATCTAATAACGAAATAAAATAAAATAGTCCAAATATTTGGGCCCTTTGGACTTAGAATATTAAAATAATATTAATAACCGCGAAATTTTCAGGCCCTAAATTTCGGGTTATTACATATGTGATTTCTATTCTTGAATTTTTGATTTAAATTATGAAGATCCTTGATTGTTCTATGCGATTTGATGAATAAAAACTTAACCTTGAATTATTTCATGATGGCCGAATAGTTGATCATTTTTCTTGAACTTTCTTTATTCATCTTTATGAAAGTTTTAATCTTTATGAATTTGTAAGAATCTTGGATGATCGATGTATGAACTTTGACTGTGTTCTTGAATTATGTTTCTAATTTGTCTTGTGCCCCGTTCTTGGCATTCGAAACATGCCCTTGAGAACCATGTGGTTCGTGTCTCTTGGGCCAAGTTCGAATCCCAACGGACCCAGTTAGTGCGTGTTGCTTGATCTTCTATGTTTTAACTGTATGATTGATGAACTTGAGGTTGCATATGGTTATGATGTTGCATGTTGATGAATTGCGTATGACTTGAGGTGTCTCACATTTTGAATTTGGTTGGCGTCATTTGGGTCTTGGTCAGAGTCTTGTTCTGTCTATCGGTTTATCGGTGATAAAGTGAGTGGGTTTATCGGTTCATGAGTGATGAACTGAGCGGGTCTATCGGTTGAAGACCGAGTGGGTCGTGTCTATCGGTGATAAACTGAGCGGGTCTATCGGTTCATCGGTGATGAACTGAGCGGGTCATGTCTATCGGTTGAAGACCGAGCAGGTCATGTTTATCGGTTTATCGGTGATAAACTTAGCGGGTCTATCGGTTCATCGGTGATGAACTGAGCGGGTCATGTTTATCGGTTGTAGAGCGAGCGGATCATGTTATCGGTTGTAGACCGAGTTGAGTCTTGTTGATTGAATTGTGAATTTGTCTATGTTCGTGAATGATGATGATTTTTAAGTTTTCGTTGCTGTTTCTGATTTGGATTTGTTTGATGATATGACTGATGTGGTAGCTGATGTTCCTGTTTTGCTTGCCTGTTATTTTATGTGATTTGGTTCTACTTCTAAGTAGGACAGCCTAGTTGCTCGCCACTGATGGTGGACCATTATATTTATTTTACAGGTAAGCATAACGAAGGATAGAGACGGGTTTGAGTGATGGATGAGTGTTCTAAGCTCCTGTTTTATATTCCTGTTTCTAGTAGTTTAGTTTTTTTTTTTTTTTGAGTTCTAGAATTCTATGTTTTGGATTAGTTTATTAGTTTCCTTCAGTTGTTATTGGGTTTCATTATTAATATTAATAAATACCATTTTTTCATGAGTTTTAGTTAAATTTCTTTTCATTGAATCGATTGGTAATAATTGTCTATTTACGACGTTATCACCGCTAACGTCGTTGCTCGAAATACGGGTCGTTACAATGGGAAATCAACATCAAACCACTTGTGAGAATAGAGCTGAGCAAAATGGTAGTGCAGAAAGGAAACATGGGAACATAGTGGAGATGGCCAGAGCATTGAGGTTACAAGCTGGCCTTCCAAAATCAATGTGGGGTGACTATGTTCTAGCTGCAATATTCATCACAAATAGACCACCAACTACTGCTATTGGAAATCAAAATCCTTATGAGGTATTAAATGAAAACCCCCCTAATTATGCCTTGATGAAAACCTTTGGTTGTCTTGTGATGGCTTTTAATGAAACAAGAACAAAAGATAAAATGAGAGAAAAGGAAATACCATGCGTCTTTATTGGTTATCCACAAAATAAAAGGGTATAAATTAAATAATTTGTATGATAATACAATATTTGTGAATAGAGATGTGAGCTTCTATGAAGGATTTTATTCCAGTAAAAATTTTGATACACAAAAAACAAAGTAAAAAAGAAGGATAGAAACCATGATTGAATTGGTTAAGGAAACTGTAAAAGAACATGTTGGGAATGAGGGAGAAAGAAATCAACTAGGAAATGATAAGAAAAATGTGAATAATAATAAAATAATGGAGGAAAGAAATGAAAGAAAAACAGAACAAGGAAATGTAAGAAGACTAGAAAGAACTCATAGAGAGCCAGAATGGATGAAAGACTACTATGTGGGTGATATATATAGGAAGCAAAAGAGGAATGAGAAGAATTGAGAAGGTAGCAAATACTTTGATGTCCAGTCAATGTAAGTATTTTTTTAGTAAAGTAAATGAAGAGGAACCAAAGAGTTTTGAAGAGGCAAAGAATGATAAAAAAAATGGATAGAAGTAATGAATGAGGAATTGACAGTCTTAGAAAACAATGAAACATGGGAGATTGTTGCTTTACCACTGGAAAAACAGCCATAGGGAGCAAATGGGTTTATAAAACTAATAAGCACAGAAGTGATGGAAGTATTGAAAAATACAAGGTTAGGTTGGTCATTCATGGGAGTAGACAAAAATATGAGACAGATTATGAACATACTTTTGCATCAGTTGCAAAAATAACTACTTTCAGGTCTTTGATGGTTATTGCTTCTTTAAATAATTGGTATGTTCACCAAATGGATGTGATCTACAGGAGTGTGTGTATATGAAGTTTCCAGCTGGATATAATGGGAAAGCAACATGAATCAACAACAAATGGGAAAGAAAGAGGCTTCTATTTGCAACAAGGAATAGATGCATATATGGTGTGCAGATTGAAGAAATCACTGTATGGGCTCAAACAAGCTCCCAGACAGTGGTATGAAAAATTGAGTGGCTCTTTGTTGGAGTATGGATTCAAACAATCCAGATGTAATTGTTCTTCATTCATAATGAAAATAGAAAGGAGTTTTCATAGCCATATTAGTCTATGTAAATGACATGGTTGTGGCTGGAGATGATTTCAATGAGTTCAAAGAGGTAAAAAAATTTTCATCCACCACATTCAATATGAAGAATTTGGGAAATTTGAGATACTTTGTAACGACCCGACTCGCTTAAATCGGCGCGGAAGAAACCGACGAGTCGAATAGTTATAAACTACAACTCAAATACTTAAGAAATTAAAACTAATTCCTCGAAATTATTATTATTAACCACAAAGTACAAATACCCACAAGTTTGTACATAACTAGTCCAAAAGTCAAACTAAAAATACTAAAATGCGAGTAAACTCCAACTACATATCAGAGTTATAAACAAACTAAAAGAGTCCATACAATACTCCAATATCATCTAAAACAACAGTAATAGAAACCGACATCAAACAACAAAAACAATAAACGTCGCTCGCCCAACCCAAAGCTAAGCAAGAGTATCGTCATCAGAAATACCTGAAAAATATACAACAGTCCACCATCAGTGGCGAGTAACATAACTGACTCACCCTAATGGGAATACGCATGCACATAGCACAAATCAAATAAACAACATTAGGTCAATAAAACAGAGTGCAAGATCAACCCAAACGTGAACTCGACTCAAACCAACCTAATCAACTATCTTTGGCGCAATCATTCATGTTCTAGACCGGACTGTGCTCGTACGAACGCATCTTACGCATTCGAACTTTCTACTATGCTCGGATTTGAGAATCTTACTCCCAAACCCCATGAAACCAATCTTACTGGAAATCCATGTCTCGTGAAACCAATCTTACTGGAAATACACAAAGATCACATAGTATGACTCCAACTATCCCAATACCGCGGATGGAATAGGGGCAACGTCTTAACCCAAATACAATGAATCTTACTCAAAGTATCAGGCGTCTAAAAATGAAATCAAGCTAACATAATTAATTAATCTTTTAATCATCTTAATCATGTTATTCAATTTATTATCTCAACCTAACTAAATCATAACCAAGAATTGCCTCAATGCCTTGATTCTTGAAAATAACTAGTTAAAATATCGAAGTTATCCTCAAGAACTGCCTCTAGCCTTAATCTTGAGTCTAACCAATCATAATTCAACAATCTTTAATCATTATTTAACCAATTATACCTCAATCTTTAACTTTCTTTAACTTTCAAGACTCATCCAAGAAACCCAAAGAACTCATCAAGAACTCATAAAGACTCATCAAGAACTCATAAAGAACTCAAAGAACTCATAAAGAACTCATAAAGAACTCATTCAAGATTCAAGAACTCAATCAAGAACTCATCCAAACTCATACATGTCAGACGCATAACACCATTAAAAACCATTCAAAAAAATCATCCTTTCGTTTATCCAAAATTAACCAAATTTTAACACATTAATCATCATCATATTACGACATATAATCCATCATAAAATCATGAAAAACCTTTATCAAAACACCATATAAACACATAAAAATCAGATTTATAAATCATACATAAAATCATGGATATTCATCAACAATCAACCCAAACATGCATTTAATTCATACTATAAACATAGTATACCAAATAAGTTGAGAAAGTATGTTACCTTATTGAAGATTACACACAAATTCAACACAAATATGCAGTCCGGAACAAGCACTAAACACGGCACCTAGACACGGCACACACACACGAGCACCACGTCTTCTAGCACGGCACCACGGCACGAGCACCACCACGGATCACCTTGCACGGCCACTGCACCACGCACACACGGCCCACGAACACCACTGCCACGGACCCACTGCACGGCCACGACCTTCACCACACGGCTGCCACCACACGAACCCCACACACGAACACGATCAAAACCCAACCCGAACCAACGATCTTGGATAAAATAATTGTGTTTAGGATTGTGTTTGGACACTTAAAGATCAATGAACTTTGAATCTTTAAGTTTTAGGCTAGGAAAGATGATGAACAATTGATGGCTTCAATTGCTCATAAATGGCGTGAGGCAAGGAGGAAGTGGAGGGAGTTTTGGTGATTGAACTTTGATGGCAAGTGCATTAGATGGCAAATGAGCAAAATGAGGTTTAAGCCTTACTAACTCACCTATATATAGAGTTAGTTAAGGTGTGAACACAAGGCAAGTGGCAAGCCTTGCCATGCCACTAGGAAAACCGGCCAACAAGGGAAAATGGGCCTAAAAATGGGCTCTCGTGATCAATTGGGCCAATTTGCGAAAACCGCATAATTAATCATGCATAAATCAATTTAGCCCAAAATATTAAATAACTAATTAGAAAATTAAATAAAAATTCTAATTAATTAAATAATAAATAACATAAATAATAAAAACTGAAAAATAAATATTTCGAATTAAATCGAAATTGTTCACATAAAATAAAATAAATAGTTCAAAATAGATTTGAACTAACACATAAATACACATAATTATCGGCAAAAATACTAATAAAATCTGGGCCATTACATACTTTCTTGGCATAGAAGTACATCTTACTCAACAAGGTTTTTTTTTCTATGCCAAAGGAAATATATAAAGGACTTGTTGAAGGAATACAAAATGATGAAATGAAGTACATTGCAGCAGCCCCTGGGCCCCTGGGCGCACATGAAAAATTAACAGTTGAGAAAGGAGATTTGTTAACTCGGCTAGAGGAATATTAATTAAAAATTGGGGAAATTGATTTATTTAACTATCATTAGACCTTATATAGCTTACTTAGTTCATGTGCTAAGTAAGTTCATGCACATCCCTACATTAGTGTATATGTAGAGTGCAAAATGGGTGTTAATGTACTTTAGTGGCTCAGCCAATCAAAGAATTTTTGTTCCCTAATACCAATAGTGCAAAGCTAGTTGCTTACTTTGAATTAGACTGGGTTGGCTACCATGTCACTAGAAGATCAACATTAGGCTATTGTTTGATGTCAGAATCAGCTCCTATTTCCTAGAAATCTAAGAGGCAGTCAGTGGTTGCAAGAAGTAGAATACAGGTCAATGGCACTTGTGGTGTGTAAAGTGATAGACGTGGGTGAAACAAATTTTAAAAGAGTTGGGAGTGAAACATGAAATAGGTACAGATATATTATGATAATCAGCATCACATGGGATTGCAAATCAAACTCAACATGAAAGAACCAAACATGTGGAGATTGATAAACACTTCATATATTGCAGCCTTCTTATGTTCATTCTAGTGACATGTTGCAGATGTCGTCACCAAAGTTTTACCAGCGGCTCAACATCAAAAATTGTTGGGCAAGTTGGAAGTTCAGTCCTACACTTTACTCACAACTTGATGGGGAGTATTAAATCCAGTAGGTATTAGGCCCAATTAGGTGTTTAAATAATGTAAAGAATGTTAGGTTTAATGTGGTATGGTTGGTATTGATGGTCAATAATATCAAGCCCATAATTTGTTAATGTGTGACGTAATTGTGGTCACTAAGACAAGTGTAATACTGAGCCTCAATAAGCAGCTAGGGCACGTGACCCAAGGAGGATGGTATCCCAATATATAGGGATGCAACTAAGGCGAGACGGGGTGGATTTAGACATTCTCATCTCCATCCCTACTTCCCTTTTTCATCTCTATCCCCATCCCCATCCCCGCAGCGGGTCTCAAAATCATCCCCATCCCCGCCCCATCACCCACTTGGGTATCCATCCCCACCATATCCCTACCTTCGCCGCCCCAACATCCACTTAATGCTCATTTGAAACTCTTTAAATAATCTCATATAACCTATAAAATTTCAAATATTGATTAACACATGTACAACAAGAATACTTACAAAAGAGCGTTATAAACTTGTAATTTGTTTTTAATTAAGGGGAAATTTTAATTTTTAACATTAGATTTGTTGAAATTGTTTATATTTTAAGTGGCTAAATTATACGGTCTGTGGGGATGGGACGCGATGGGTGGGGACGGGGACAACTTAAAATCCACCCCGCCCCATCACCCAAGCCATGGCGGATATAACTTTCATCCCCATCCCCGCCCCACCACCCACCAAACTATGATCCATCCCCGCCCCATTGGGGCAGGGATAGGGCGGGTGTCCTACTTGACCCGCTGCACTTGTATCATTATAATATAGAAGGGAATTAGTTTGCTCTGTGCAGCCATTTAGAAAATATAAAACACACACAAATATATCAAATGAACTAATGAATGAAATAGAAAGAATAACAGTTTCTGTAATGTTGATGTGTGGAGTAAAGGTAGAAAGGTGAAGGGGGAGAAGCAACAGAGGTACTTGGAGCGCCATTCATGGCGCTGGCTGCGCCACAGGTCCAGAAGTTCAGCCCACAACCTCAACTTGGGTGCGAGGCGCGCTAGGAGGGCGTTGGGAGCGCCTTGCTTCCAGTAGCTTCTTGGATTTCTGTCTTGGTGGCGCGGGGCGCGCCATGGTGGGCGCGGAGAGCGCCCCCTAGAGCGGTACAACTCTATTTTGTTCATTTAAGCGGTGGTACTATAAATACCATCCTTAGGTCTTCTCTCTCCTCTCAATTCAGAACACATTTCTTGTAATCAAATACAAATCTTCTCTAAACCTCAAAACTATAGTTTAAGCATAGATTTGGAGTGTTAGCTTTATGCAATTGGATCTTGTTGTATTTGATTGGATTCTTCATCAATATTAATCAAAGTTCTAAGTGGTGGGTTTTTCTCTCGGTTCTCGGGTTTCTCACGGTATCTCTATCTTCTTTACTCTTTAATTTCTTCTATTGCTTTGGATCTTGTTGTTACTTGCTATCTTGTTAGTTGGTTAAACTTACTTGGTGATTTAGCTTGAGTTGTGGTTATATTGTGAACTTGTATTTTCTTGCCTTTGCCATAACAATTGGTATCAGAGCCGGAGTGTCATCTTTGGTGGTTTATGGCTTAGGGTTTGAGCTTAATTTGTAGTTTGTGACTGAAAAACTCAAGTTTGGTGTTTTATGTAACGACTTGTCTTTTATAGGCTGTCGATTTACGAAGGAAATCGACAAAAGGATCATTACCAAACAAAAACATTCTAAAACATTATTAAATCCAAACTTTTAAACTTAATTAATTTGAGAAATTACTTTATTAATTATTTAACTAATGGGAGGTTTGAAATGAAATATTATCCAAAACTTGCTATTAAAAAACTAAGTAAAAAGCCTATTCCCAACAAGGTGTGTGAAATCGAAAAAAAGAAATAAACTAGAAAATAAAGTAAAGCTCGGGTTTCCTCTAATAATCTCGCAAATATGCACAACCCGACCCATGCGAGAGCCCAATCAAGCTTCTGAATCATCACCTGAAATGGGGGGTCCACCGTCAGTGGCGAGTAACTAGGCTGTCCCACTTAAATGTGGAACCATAAATCATGTAATAAGATAGAATCAAAGTTATAACACACGACATACATAAATGTGCAACATATCATCAGAAAATATCATAAATAAGACATGCGCAGCGAAAAATCATATCATAACATACATATCATATATCAAAGGCAAAATATATATTGTAAACATCCCGGTGATTACTTTCCTTTTCATATTATTAACCCAATTACAATCTATTAATTCATCTTCCTAAATAGAAGACTGTGTACTACTACTTAGACGACTACACATCCTAGAATCCAGAACTGCCCAGAGACCACAGTAGGGCAGTGGCTTTGACTTAACCTAGTATGACGACCCGTGTATCGCCAAACAGTCGTTCACTTCTTAACTTATAAACTTATCTTATCTTATCGCCATGGTCATCGTGAGACCAATGATCATCTTATTATCTTATCGTCTTATTCTTATTCAAAGGTCAACTCTTATTCTTATACTTCAACTCAACTTCCTATTTCCTTTTTATTCCTTTAATTACAATAAATCCTTAAATCATAAACTGAAACTATTATAAGTTAAAAATTAAATTAAGTCACTCATATTATAATTGGAACCACTCGACATTTTGATTAAATAAACTAAAAATCAATTCTTTTAGTTATTTACATAAACAATTTAAATTAAACTAATTAATTAATATCAAGATTCATTAATCATCAATTAAATTGCACAAAACATGATAAAAATATTCCTTTTTATTCTAACTTGATTCAGACTTCTTCAAGAAATAATAACAAAATTTATGCTTTAATTTATTACTCACAAATATAATAATTAATTACTAAAACAATTAAATAAACTCTTAAATCATGAAATAATAGATAATCAATCAAAAATAGATCAACATGATTCGAAAATTAGTCTTTTTTCCCTCCCAAACATTCCGCCATCATGGAATAAAAAAAAGAACAAGAATTGTTTTCAAGAATTGCTTAATAAATTACCAACTATTTTATTGTTACTAAATAATTAAATTGATTAAAAAAAATTGATATGACAAGATTAATAGTGATCATAAACTATAAAAGATCGAAATTTTAAACCCTTAATTACTCTTCTTTAATTCGACATTTTTGAAGATTAGATAAACAATTTTTAATTTAATTCAAAACTCATACTAAATCATAGAATTAATCATATTAACATGCATAATTCAAGAATCAATCATAAAATACTTGAAAAACTCATCCTTTCATCATACATCATACTCGAAAAATTCATGTTATGTTGACAAAAATTATTTTGCTTTTTATTAAATTCAATCATGCAATTAACAATTATAATTCATAATTAAATTAAAGATACTATAATTAAATCACATAAAAACATCAAAGATCGACATAATTCATTCAAGAACACAAAAAGATTCATGACTTCATATTTACACATAGTTCGAAATTCACATGAACAAACAAGAACTAATTCTACTATTGGTTTAATCCTAACTTTACTATATGATCTAATAAACCAAACCTAAGTGAGTTAGTCTAGTTACCTTGAATTAGGAAGACAAAAATCAAAGAAAAATCTTTGCTTTGGCACTGTTTTCCCACACGACACACACACACACCACACTTAAAGAATTTTGATTGAGGTTTAGAGTTTTGAAAATAAAGTTTCAAGTTTAGGACCCTTGTTCTATATATAAAACTTGAGGAAAACAAGAATGAAATATAAGGGTAACAATAAGGGAGGGGGGCCGTGTGGTTTATGAATAATGGGAGCAAGTTAGTTGAGGGTTTTTAGGAGGATTGCTAAGTGGTTAAGAAAAATTTGACTTTTAGATTAATAGGATAAACAAAATAAAATTAGGAAATGTAGTATAGAATATATAAATAATTAAAATAACAAAAGAAAATAATCCTTTGGCCATAATTATAGAGAGGGCCGGCCAAGGGGAGAAATCATTGGGACATTGCGCCCAATTTTAAGACAAGGGTAGAATTAAGAAAACACAGCCCAAAATCCAGTATTTGGACCTATAATTATGAAATCATATTAAATAACCGCGAAATTTTCTAGCCTAGATTTTCGGGTTATTACATTTTAGGTGTTTGAGGTTTAAATTATTGGTTTATAATTTTGTGACCTTGATTGTTAAACCCTAAGACTAATCATGGAAGATAGTAAGATGAGGATTGAGAGGTTTTATGGGAAAGACATTGGCTTTTGGAAAATGCAAATAGAGGACTATTTATATCAAAAGGGTCTTCATCTACCTCTCGATGGCAAGAGGCCGGATAGTATGAAGAAGGAGGATTGGAGAGTTCTAGATAGACAAGCACTTGGAGTGATTAGGTTGACTTTAAGCAAGAGTGTTGCATATGGGGTCAAGGACATAACTACGACGGAGGAGGTGCTTAGTACGTTGTCAAACATGTATGAGAAGCCTTCGGCCATTAATAAGGTGTTCTTAATGCGTCGTTTGTTTGAGGTCCAGATGAATGATGGTGGTTCGGCCGCCGAACAAATCAATGAGATTAGTTCGTTTTTGTCCCAACTATCATCGGTCGATATCAAGTTTGAGGATGAGGTGAAAGCCTTGATTTTGCTTTCTTCGTTACCTAGGGCATGGGATATGATGGTTTCCGCAATAAGAAACTCTTCGGTGAAAGAAAAGTTAAAAAGTGATGACGTTAGAGACTTGATCATAAGTGAAAGCTTGAGAAGGAAAGATTCGGGTGAGTTGTCGGGCGGTGCCTATTCTACTGAAGGGGAACGAGGGAGACAAGCAAAGGGTAACTCAAGGGGTATATTGAAGAGTAGGCGGAGGATTAAATCGAAAGGAAAATCTGGAATTGTGTGTTGGAGTTGTGGTACTAAAGGGCAGACCAAGAGGGAGTGTCCAAATCCCAAGAAGAAGGGAGGCTCGGGGAAACGGGACACTGATAATGGTAGTTCATTGGTTAGTGTGGCTTCGAGTGAAGATATCGAGGATGGCTTGATTCTTAGCGTGGACAGTCCAGTTGAAAACTGGATACTTGATTCGGGTGCATCATTTCATTCTTCTCCATGCAAGGAGTATTTTCAGAACTTCAAGAGTGGGAGCTTTGGAAAGGTATATCTTGCGGATGGCAATTCACTAGAAATTGAGGGGAAGGGTAATGTTACGATTAAGACTTCAGGTGGGAGTTCATGGAAGCTTGAATATGTGAGGTATATTCCCGGGCTAAGGAAAAATCTGATTTCTGTGGGTCAGTTGGACTCGAGCAGCTATAGGGTCATGTTTTGTGAGGGAAGTTGGAAAGTGTCTAGAGGAGCCATGGTGGTTGGGGGCTGTAGGGTGGTGGGGAGGGGGTGGCGAAGGGGCGGCGGGGGGAGGCGGTGCAGCTGGGGGTGGTGTAGGTGGTGGTGTAGGTGGTTGGGGGTTGTTTTTTTAATTTGGGTGGTTAGGGTTAGTAGGGTGGGGGTGAGTGGTTGGGTTCGTGGGTGGGGGTGGGGCTGGCTTGGGGTGGCAGTTGGGCTGGGCTGGCTTGGGGTGGGGGTGGCAGTGGGGCTGGGTTGGGTTGGGTGGGGGTGGGGGTGGTGGTGGGTGAGTGGGTGGCAGTGGGGCTGGGTGGGGGTGGGGCTGGGTTGGATTGGGGTGGTTGGGTGGTGGTTAGGTGAAGGATGGGGAAAGGGAATTCAAAAGATAGGGGGAGGGTTGGGAATGGAAAAGTGTTAGAATAGGGGAATGGGTAAGGGAATGGGAATGGCAAAAGTGACATAACAAACATAATCAAAGGGAATCAAGGCAGTTGATTCCTATTCCCTTTGATTAATATCCCCAGCCAAACACACCCTAAACATGATAAAAATCCTATTTTTAATACATAGATCTGTTCGACATTCATACCAATATTCACCAAAATTGATACTTTAATTAATTAAGACAATCATCAACAAATAATCATATAAACCAAATAATAAATCTTAAAATTATACTTTAATCAATAAATCATCAAGCATGGACTAAAACAAGAACGAAATCAACCTTTTTAGGTACATGTGATACATGGCTCTATGGCTAATCATCAACTTCAAGATTCGATTCAAGAAATTATCATAGAATGCCTAAATCAAATATTCAATTCAAGATTTGCATAAAAGATTAATTAAGGATCAAGAAAATAACATAAAAATCATATTTTTCCTCAAAGAAACATTCGAATAACATCATGACACACTCGCCATTCTTCATAACACAGCCATGAATAATTCTAGATAATTCAACATCAATTCCATATGATTCTAACCTATTCTAAACATGATCAATCCTATTCTAAAATAATCATATTTCTAATCTATCCTATTGATTAAGTAAAGCAGATCTAATTACCTGTTTTTGGAATATGAGGTTCGAAAATCACTATGGCTACACGGTTCTTGGGTGTTTTCTTGAAGTTTCTTGGGTTTCTTGATCAATCTTTTAAGGGTTGGAATAATAGGAAAGAATTAGGGATAATTTGTGAATTGATCTTGGAAGGAAAGATAATTAAACAATTTATTGTTGCTGTTTACTAGGGTATGGCCGTGTACTTTAGTTTAGGAGAGGGGGTTTAGGGTTTCCTAAAATCTAGTAGAAAGATAGGAGAAGCTAGGAGAAAGGTTAGGATTTTTAGAATAGGTCCAAAATAGTTTTATTAATTAATTAAAATGGGTAAACAAAATAGATAATTTAATTTAAAGAAAATAACAAGGGGAGGCCGTGTAGATGAGGATTAATAGGGTTTTGACCTCCTAAAATTCTAGTAGCAAGAATAGGAAGGGTTGGAATAAAAATAGGGTTTTTAGGAAAGGGTCAAAAATAGATATAACATATAATAATATTGGTTAAAATAAATAAATTAATTCAAGGAAAAATAATCAAAGGGGCCGTGAGGTATGGGAAGTAAAGGGGTTGGTGTTTTCCTAAAATTTAGCAAGAAGAATAGGTAAACAAAGATTAGGGTTTTAGGCTTAGTCAAAATTAGATAAGGCTTAATAATAATATTGATTAAAAGAAAAGAAATTAATTTAAAGAAAGAATATAAAAGGGGCCGTCGAACATGGACTAAGAAAAATAATTAGGCCCGGGTTTTGGCAAGATAGAATAAAAAGGTTCGGGCTATGATCAAAATAATTAGACTACTACAATAGAAATAATAATTAATTAAATAATAATCAATTAAATGGTTAATTAATTATATATTTAATTAATTATGAAAAATTTAAAATATCCCAAAATTTCAGGGTATTACAGGTTAAGCAAACTGCAGAAGTGTGTCTCCATGTCTACGACTGAAGCTGAATATGTTGCTATGTCATAGGCGGGTAAGGAGATCGAATTGTTGAAGGGGTTAATTCCTCAATGAGTTGGGTCATCAACAAGATGGATGTGTGTTGTATAGTGATAGCCAAAGTGCCTTGCAATTGGCTAAGAATTCTGTATTTCACTATCAAACCAAACACATCAAGCGGCGTTATCATTACACTAGGTGTTTAGTGGATGATGGAACGATGAGTTTGAAGAAGATTGCCGGGGCTAAGAATACGACGGATATGCTCACTAAGATTGTGACTAGTGAGAAATTGGGGTTATGTCGAACCTCAATTGGTCTCGTTCACTGAGTGATTGATATGCTTGTGCTTTGATTCCCTTTTGATGATGATAGTTGGTGTATAATGTTTTTTTTTTACATTAGTGTTTACTTTCTTTTTTTTTTTTTTGCTCTTTCAACCTATCTCCAAGTAGGAGATTGTAATCTTGATCTGTGGAGTAAAGGTAGAAAGGTGAAGGAGGTGGAGCAGCAGAGGCGCTTGGAGCGCCATTTATGGCGCTGGCCGCACCACAGGTCCAGAACTGCAGCCCACAACCTCAGCTAGGGCGCGGGGCACGCCTAGGGGGCGCGAGGCACGCTAGGAAGGCGTTGGGAGCGCCTTGCTTCCAGTAGCTTCTTGGGGTTCTGTCTTGGTGGCGTGGTGCGCACCATGGTGGGCACGGGGAGCGCCCCCTGGAGCGGTACAACTCCGTTTTGTTCTATTTAAGCGGTGGTACTATAAATACCATCCTTAGGTCTTCTCTCTCCTCTCAATTCAGAACACATTTCTTGTAATCAAATACAAATCTTCTCTAAAACTCAAAACTATAGTTTAACCATAGATTTGGAGTGTTAGCTTTGCAATTGTTTGCAATTGGAGCTTGTTGTATTTCTACCACCCCGTATTTTTGGGGTTAGAATTTTAGGTAATTAGATTGTCTTTCCTGTTGTCTTAAAATTTATTTCGAAAACTATAAATGAATTCCCTGTTTTATAAATGGAAAATCTTTTAAAAATTAATTTTCGGGAATTTATGTTATTAATATTTTATAATGTGTCAAACTAATTTACTTTATGATGGCTATCTTATATTCTTTCATTTGGCCTCAACCGATAAGGTTCCTAAATCTTCACCTTAAACCAATTCAAGGTTGTGGACCGACTCAAATTTAATGTTGAATTAATGACGAGTTGGATAAGTAGGGGTTAGAAGTAATTTTAGTCCCTTTCTTGGTAACCAGACTTGAATAGTCTTTGTAATGACCCTGATTTTATTGGTATTTTTGCCGATAATTATGTGTATTTATGTGTATTTTTGTTAGTTCAAATTTATTTTTGAACTATTTATTTTATTTTATGCGAATAATTTCGATTTAATTGGAATTATTTATTTTCAGTTTCTATTTATTTATGCTATTTATTATTTAATTAATTAGAATTTTATTATTTAATTTTCTAATTAATTATTTAATATTTTGGGCTAAATCGATTTGTGCATGATTAATCATGCGGTTTTTGTAAATTAGCCCGATGGATCACGAGAGCCCATTTTTAGGCCCATAATCCCTCCTTGGCCGGTTTTCCAAGGGCATGGCAAGGCTTGCCACTTGCCTTGTGTTCACACCTTAACTAACTCTATATATAGATGAGTTAGTAAGGCTTGAGGATCTATTTGCTCATTTGCCATCCTAACACATTTGCCATCAAAATTCAAGCACAACACTCTCTCTCATTTGCTCCCATCTCACACGCCATTTTTGGCTAGACCATCAAATTGTTCATCCATCTTTTGAATCCCAAACTTAAAGATTCAAACTCTATTGATCTTTAAGTATTCAAACACAATCTTAAACACAATCATTTCATTCAAGATCACTAGTTCGGGTTGGTTTTGGGTCTTGATCGTGTTCGAGTGGTGACCGTGTGGGTGCCGTGTGAAGCCGTGGTGCTCGTGTGCCGTAGTGGTGCAGCAGGCTCGTGGGCCGTGTGAGCGTGGTGGTGCGGACGTGCAGCAGCACCGTGCGTGGTGGTTGTCGTGGCTGGGTTGCTCGTGTGAAGGCCGTGCGTGTGGTGCCGTGTTGTGTGATCGTGTGGGTCGAGTTTCGGGTTGCATTTGTGTGTTGATTTGTGTGTATCTTCATTAAGGTAACATACTTACTCAACCTTGTTGGTATACTATGATTATAGTATAGATTAAATGCATGTATGGGTTGTTTGGTGATGAATATTCATGATTTTATGAATTGTTTATATTCTGATTTTTATGTGGATTTCATGATATTTTGATGATGATTTCCATGATTTTATGATTGATTATATGTTGTTTTATGATCATGATAATTATGTTAAAGTTTGATGAATTTTGGATAAGTTTAATGGTAGTTTCCGTGTGGTTTTGAGGCTATGCGTGTGACTTGTTTGGTTTGGATGAGTTCTTGATTGAAGTTCTTGAATCTTGATTGGGTTCTTGATTGAATTTCTTGAATCTTGAATGAGTTCTTTATGAGTTCTTTGAGTTCTTTATGAGTTCTTGATGAGTCTTTATGAGTTCTTGGTTGAATCTTGAAAGTTAAAGAAAATGTTTTAAGTGTTAAAGAAAGTTAAAGATTGTGTCTAAGATGTTTAAAGAATGGATATTAAGTAATGGATTATGGTTGGTTAGACTCAAGATCAAGGCGCAAAGGCAATCTTGAGTATAACTTCGTTGTTTAACTAGTTATTTTCGAGAATCAAGGCGCAAAGGCAATTCTTGAATTTAATTACGTTATGTTGAGTTGAATAAGATGATTAAATGATTAATAATAGTTAGCTTGATTTCATTTCTAGACGCCTAAAACCTAGAGTAAGATTCTTTGTTTTTGGGTTAAGACGTTGCCCCTATTCCATCCGCGGTATTGGGATAGTTGGAGTCTTACTATGTTATCCTTTGAATTTCCAGTAAGATTGGTTTCACGGGACATGGATTTCCAGTAAGATTGGTTTCATGGGATTTTTGGGAGTAAGATTCCCGGTCCTAACATAGAAGAAAATTCGATCGCGTAAGATGCGTTCGTACGAGCATAGTCCGGTCTAGAATATGAATGATTGCGCCAAAGATAGTTGGTTAGGTTGTTTGAGTCGAGTTCACGTTTTTGGGTTGTTCTCGTACTTTGATTATTGATGTTGATTATTTGGTTTATGCTATGTTCATGTGTATTCCCATTAGGGTGAGTCAGTTATGTTACTCGCCACTGATGGTGGACTATTCTCTGTTTTACAGGTAATTCTGATGATGATGTACTTGCTTAGCTTTGGGTTGGGCGAGCGACGTATATTGTTTCTGTTTTGGATGTATTTTCTATTTTAGTTGTTTGTAGATAGTATTGGACTGATGTATGGGCTTTTATACGTTGTTTTTAGACTCCGACGTGTGGTTGCAGTTACTCGTATTTTAGTATTTCTAGTTTGACTTTTGGACTAGTTATGTACAAACTTGAGGGTATTTGTACTTTTATGGTTTAATAGTAATAATTGAGGAATTAGTTTTTAATTCTTAAGTATTTTGAGTTGTAGTTTATAACTATTCGACTCGTCGGTTTCTTCCGCGCCGATTTAAGCGAGTCGGGTCGTTACAGTTGGTATCAGAGCCGAATAGGTTTTAAGTGAAGTTTTAGGATTTGAGTTAAACCCGGGAGTTGAGAGCTTTACTATTCCCGAGTGATCAAACCAAATTCTAGGTTAAGTAAAGGGAGAAGAGTTGGGTAGAAAGACCGGGATAAGATCTTTTCTATTTCTTTTCTTCCTTTATTTTTGATTACTTGACTTTGGTGGGGGTATTTGACTAACATTTATTCTTTGTTATGTCTTTTGTTGTGATGCGTTACAGCGTGTCTACACCTCGCCGGTTGAGTACTGGACGACAGAGGTTGCGGGCACTCGAGGAGGTGATCCTTACGTTGGTGCACCATAGTCGTCATCCGCCGAGTACGCAATCGACGTTCGATCGGGTCGCACGTCATCGACCTCCTACTTACGACGGGGTTGCCGACCCCACTACTTTGGAGAGCTGGATCCGCGAGATGGGGAAGCTCTTCGACGCGACGTTTTGCCCCGAGCACGAGAAGGTGCAGATCGCCGCTTACTACTTACGTGGAGAGGCCGATAACTGGTGGGCGTTAGCTAAGGACGCGTACCAGCCGTTGCATGCGATGACTTGGACCGAGTTTATCGATAAGGTCCAGGAGCGTTTCTACCCCGACGAATTGCGGTGGCAGAAACAGGAGGAGTTCCTTACTCTTACACAGGGTAAGATGTCTGTCCAGGCGTACACCGATCGATTCACGGAGTTGTCGAGGTTCGCTACGTCTGTGGTTCCATCGGAGAAGGATCGGGTCAAGCGCTACATCAAAAAGCTAGATCCGAGGATTCGAGTTCACGTGATCAGCAGTGGAGCGATGACGTTCCAGCAGGCCTACGAGGTAGCACTCGAGATACAGGCATCGACTACTGAGGAGGATTCGAGCAAGAAGAGAGCTCCGGTTCCGACGACTACAGCTTCGTTTAAGAAGCCCCGTTTCAGCGCACCTAGCAGTACCCCTCCGACCACGAGTTCGCGTAAGGGTGGTGATGGCTCGAAGTGTAGAGGTTGCGGCCGAGACTTCCATCCAGGGAAGCGGTGCGACGGTTCTCCGATCACTTGTTTTATTTGCGGTAAGGTAGGCCATAAGGCGTCGACATGCCCCGAGAGGAAGCCAGATTCAGAGGTTAAGCAGCTTCCAGCACCGACGAAGACTCCAGTGAAGAACCGAGTCTACTGTATGACCGAGGCGGAGGCCGAGGTTCAGCCTGACGTCATATCAGGTAGATTTCTTGTCTCTGGTGTGTTAGCATTAGTTTTATTTGATTCTGGTGTTACTGTTTCCTTTGTGGCTAGTAGTTTTGTCTCGAGGTCTAATCTTCGAGGCAGCCTTTCTGTTAGTACAATTGTTACTCTCCCTTCCAGAGAGGATTTTACTTGTCAGCGCGAGTTCCGAGGAGTGCCTATCGTGATAGCTGGGGAGCAAGCGACGGCTGATCTGAAGGAGTTCCCGCTGATGGAATTTGATGTTATACTTGGTATGGACTGGCTATCGATGTATCGAGCGATCATTCGTTGCCGAGATCAGTCAGTGACATTCCGAGGACCTCAGGGCAACCGAGTTACCTACTCTGGGTTCATCCTTAAGAAAGGAGTAAAGGTAATCTCTGCCTTGAAGATGAGGAAGCATCGCCAGAAGGGCGATATGGTGTATCTTTGTCAGGTACGAGGCTTGACTGAGGAGCATCTGTTGGACGATATACCTGTAGCGAGGGATTTCAGAGATGTATTTCCTGATGAGCTACCAGGCGTTCCACCTGAGCGTGATGTCGAGTTTCATATCGACTTAGTACCCGGGACAGCGCCGATCTCGAAGGCACCGTACCGGATGGCACCATCTGAGTTATTGGAGTTAAAGACACAACTCCAGGATTTGATCGATAAGGGCTTCATTAGGCCAAGTGCTTCTCCGTGGGGAGCACCTGTGCTCTTCGTGAAGAAGAAAGATGGTAGTATGCGCCTGTGCATAGACTACCGAGAGTTGAATCGGGTAACTATCAAGAATAAGTACCCTTTGCCTAGGATTGAGGACCTGTTCGATCAGTTACGAGGAGCAGGAGTGTTTTCGAAGATAGATCTTCGGTCTGGATATCATCAGATTCCAGTCAAGAAGGAAGACATTCCGAAGACTGCTTTTCGTACGCGATACGGCCAATACGAGTTTGAGGTGATGCCCTTTGGCCTCACTAATGCGCCAGCCGTGTTCATGGAACAGATGAACCGGACGTTTCACCACTTACTCAATAAATGTGTCGTAGTATTTATAGATGATATCTTAGTCTATTCGAGGGATGAGTCTGAGCACACGGAACATCTCCGGATGGTACTCGAGATATTAAGGAGTCATAAGTGGTTCGCGAAACTCTCCAAGAGTGAGTTCTGGCTTCGCGAAGTAGCCTTTCTAGGTGACGTGATCAGCAAGGTAGGCATTAAGGTAGACCCAGCTAAGATTAAGGCTGTGGTAGATTGGAGTAGCCTGAGAAATGTGGCGGAGGTTCGTAGTTTTCTGGGTTTGGCCGGATACTACCGACGATTCGTCCAGGATTTCTCCAAGATTGCTAGGCCGATGTCTAGTCTCCTACAGAAGGAGGTCCGATTCGTTTGGACGGAGGCTTGCGAGCAAGTATTTCAGCAGTTGAAACAAAGATTAGTCTCTGCTCCGATTCTTACTCTTCCGAACGATGAGGAGGGCTTCGAGGTCTATAGTGATGCTTCGAAGAGTGGCCTAGGCTGTGTGCTCATGCAGGGTGGGAAGGTCATCGCTTACGCATCGAGACAACTAAAGGTGCACGAGCGTAACTATCCTACGCATGACTTGGAGTTAGCGGCTGTAGTGTTCGCGCTCAAGATTTGGAGGCACTATCTCTATGGCGGTTCGTGTAGAGTATTCACGGATCACAAGAGCCTCAAGTACATCTTCACTCAGAAAGACCTCAATATGAGGCAGAGGCGGTGGCTTGAGTTGATCAAGGACTACGACCTGACGCTCAACTATTGCGAGGGCAAGGCGAACATGGTTGTAGATGCGCTGAGTCGCAAGCATCGCTTGAGCTTCAGTAGAAGCCGTGGTTCCGTCAGACTTCGTTTGACATCGATGAGTGCCGAACCTGATTTAATTCAGGAACTGCATGAGGGTCAGCAGAACGACCCACAGTTTGCTAGGATTCGAGAGGCTATACGGCAAGGTAAAGCCGTAGGTTTCGAGATCCCTTCTAATGGTGGTATGCGCTTTCGAGGGAGATGGTGTGTACCGGACTGTTCTGATCTTAGGAACAGGATCATGTCCGAGGCACTTAACTCGCCTTATTCTATTCATCCCGGTGGTAATAAACTTTACCAGGATCTTAAGGGCCAATTCTGGTGGCCTAAGATGAAGAAGGATGTAGCAGAGTTTGTAGCTCGGTGTTTGACCTGTCAGAAGGTCAAGATTGAGCATCAGAGACCAAGAGGTCTGTTGTAGCCACTACCTATTCCGACCTGGAAATTTGAGTCGGTATCTATGGACTTCGTAGTGAGCTTACCCACTTGCAATGGCTTGAATGCTATTTGGGTCATAGTGGATCGGTTGACTAAGGTCGCTAGATTCATTCTGATGAAGATGACCTGGTCGATGGAGCATCTAGCGGAGGCGTACACTCAGGATATTATCCGACTTCACGGAGTTCCGAGGGAGATTGTTTCTGATCGGGATCCGAGATTTCTGTCTCGTTTCTGGAAATCAGTTCAGGAAGCCTTTGGGACGAAGCTGAAGTTGAGCACCGCTTTTCATGCGGCGACTGATGGTCAGACTGAGAGGACCATCCAGACTTTGGAGGATATGCTTCGAGCATGTACTCTGGAGTATCACCAGTCTTGGGTACGTATGCTCTGCTTGATAGAGTTCTCCTATAACAATAGCTATCACTCCAGCATTGAGATGGCTCCGTACGAGGCCCTGTATGGCAGGAAATGTCGGAGTCCTATATGTTGGAATGATATCAGTGATACTGTGGCTTTAGGACCTGAGATGGTACGTGATACTATCGAGAAGGTTCGAGTCATTCGGTCTAAGATGCAGGCCGCTCAGAGTCGTCAGAAATCCTACGCCGATAATCGACGTAGACCGATGGCTTTCGAGGTAGGTGACAAAGTCTTGCTTAAGGTTTCACCATTCAAAGGAGTGGCACGCTTCGGTCAGAAGGGGAAACTCCGACCGAAATATGTGGGACCTTACGAGATACTTGAACGAGTTGGGAGGTGGCATATCGATTAGCATTACCACCTAGTTTGGCTAATGTACATGATGTATTCCATGTTTCCCAGCTAAGGAAATATGTACATGATCCTACTCACGTGATTACAGCGGGTCCGGTCGTGATTGAGCCGAATCTGACTTACGAGGAGCGACCCGTCCAGATCTTGGATCGGGAAGAGAGGACCCTGCGGCGTAAGCAGGTATCGCTTGTCAAGGTGTTGTGGAGAAATCAACACCATGAAGAGGCGACTTGGGAGACGGAAGCGTCCATGCGACAGAAGTGCCCGGAGCAGTTCGATGGGGAGCGATCTCCGGCACCTTGAAATTTCGGGACGAAATTTCTTTAAGGAGGGGAGGTTGTAATGACCCTGATTTTATTGGTATTTTTGCCGATAATTATGTGTATTTATGTGTATTTTTGTTAGTTCAAATTTATTTTTGAACTATTTATTTTATTTTATGCAAATAATTTCGATTTAATTGGAATTATTTATTTTCAGTTTCTATTTATTTATGCTATTTATTATTTAATTAATTAGAATTTTATTATTTAATTTTCTAATTAATTATTTAATATTTTGGGCTAAATCGATTTGTGCATGATTAATCATGCGGTTTTTGCAAATTAGCCCGATGGATCACGAGAGCCCATTTTTAGGCCCATAATCCCTCCTTGGCCGGTTTTCCAAGGGCATGGCAAGGCTTGCCACTTGCCTTGTGTTCACACCTTAACTAACTCTATATATAGATGAGTTAATAAGGCTTGAGGATCTATTTGCTCATTTGCCATCCTAACACATTTGCCATCAAAATTCAAGCACAACACTCTCTCTCATTTGCTCCCATCTCACACGCCATTTTTGGCTAGACCATCAAATTGTTCATCCATCTTTTGAATCCCAAACTTAAAGATTCAAACTCTATTGATCTTTAAGTATTCAAACACAATCTTAAACACAATCATTTCATTCAAGATCACTAGTTCGGGTTGGTTTTGGGTCTTGATCGTGTTCGAGTGGTGACCGTGTGGGTGCCGTGTGAAGCCGTGGTGCTCGTGTGCCGTAGTGGTGCAGCAGGCTCGTGGGCCGTGTGAGCGTGGTGGTGCGGACGTGCAGCAGCACCGTGCGTGGTGGTTGTCGTGGCTGGGTTGCTCGTGTGAAGGCCGTGCGTGTGGTGCCGTGTTGTGTGATCGTGTGGGTCGAGTTTCGGGTTGCATTTGTGTGTTGATTTGTGTGTATCTTCATTAAGGTAACATACTTACTCAACCTTGTTGGTATACTATGATTATAGTATAGATTAAATGCATGTATGGGTTGTTTGGTGATGAATATTCATGATTTTATGAATTGTTTATATTCTGATTTTTATGTGGATTTCATGATATTTTGATGATGATTTCCATGATTTTATGATTGATTATATGTTGTTTTATGATCATGATAATTATGTTAAAGTTTGATGAATTTTGGATAAGTTTAATGGTAGTTTCCGTGTGGTTTTGAGGCTATGCGTGTGACTTGTTTGGTTTGGATGAGTTCTTGATTGAAGTTCTTGAATCTTGATTGGGTTCTTGATTGAATTTCTTGAATCTTGAATGAGTTCTTTATGAGTTCTTTGAGTTCTTTATGAGTTCTTGATGAGTCTTTATGAGTTCTTGGTTGAATCTTGAAAGTTAAAGAAAATGTTTTAAGTGTTAAAGAAAGTTAAAGATTGTGTCTAAGATGTTTAAAGAATGGATATTAAGTAATGGATTATGGATGGTTAGACTCAAGATCAAGGCGCAAAGGCAATCTTGAGTATAACTTCGTTGTTTAACTAGTTATTTTCGAGAATCAAGGCGCAAAGGCAATTCTTGAATTTAATTACGTTATGTTGAGTTGAATAAGATGATTAAATGATTAATAATAGTTAGCTTGATTTCATTTCTAGACGCCTAAAACCTAGAGTAAGATTCTTTGTTTTTGGGTTAAGACGTTGCCCCTATTCCATCCGCGGTATTGGGATAGTTGGAGTCTTACTATGTTATCCTTTGAATTTCCAGTAAGATTGGTTTCACGGGACATGGATTTCCAGTAAGATTGGTTTCATGGGATTTTTGGGAGTAAGATTCCCGGTCCTAACATAGTAGAAAGTTCGATCGCGTAAGATGCGTTCGTACGAGCATAGTCCGGTCTAGAATATGAATGATTGCGCCAAAGATAGTTGGTTAGGTTGTTTGAGTCAAGTTCACGTTTTTGGGTTGTTCTCGTACTTTGATTATTGATGTTGATTATTTGGTTTATGCTATGTTCATGTGTATTCCCATTAGGGTGAGTCAGTTATGTTACTCGCCACTGATGGTGGACTATTCTCTGTTTTACAGGTTATTCTGATGACGATGTACTTGCTTAGCTTTGGGTTGGGTGAGCGACGTATATTGTTTCTGTTTTGGATGTATTTTCTATTTTAGTTGTTTGTAGATAGTATTGGACTGATGTATGGGCTTTTATACGTTGTTTTTAGACTCCGACGTGTGGTTGTAGTTACTCGTATTTTAGTATTTCTAGTTTGACTTTTGGACTAGTTATGTACAAACTTGTGGGTATTTTTACTTTTATGGTTTAATAGTAATAATTGAGGAATTAGTTTTTAATTCTTAAGTATTTTGAGTTGTAGTTTATAACTATTCGACTCGTCGGTTTCTTCCGCGCCGATTTAAGCGAGTCGGGTCGTTACAGTCTTTTCATGTGATTTTTGGCCCAAGTTAAACGTTAGCTTTTGGATTAATAATCCAATTCAGGAATTCATTTCAAGCCCAAAAACTATTTCAGTGTTTGGACCATATTTCTTATCTTGGCCCAAAATATTTCAAGCCCACTTCTTTTCCCTCTTTCCATTTGATCAGTTTTCTATCTCTTTAATTATCTTATTTTTCTATTTCATTCTATGATATCTTTTAATGGATGTAACCCCATATTTTCCTAAAGGTGGTTACACATTTATCCTATTTATTCTTTTATTTGTTAACCCAATAATATCCTTAATCATATCATTCCCTATTTTTCTCTGAGTTGTTACCCTTTTTCCTCCTTATAATTAATTTATTGATTAGGATCATCTTATTTCTCTATCACTTTCCCTTTACCTTTTCTTTCATTCTACTTTAATTTTTTTATCACATTTTATTTTATTTATTTTATTTATTCTAACTATTCCTTTTAATTTCTTTCAATTATATCTATCCTTATTCTTTTTCCCCTTACTTTAATTTATTTCATCTTATGAGCTTTCCTTACTTTAGCCTTATCATTAAAGCAAGAGCCCATCTTTTTATTCTATTCCTATTATCCACGCTTAATTAAAAACCCCTCTTTTAGCCATATCTATTTTATTTTATTTATTAATCCTATTATCCAGGCCACTTAATTAATCTCCTATTATCCACCCTAAACCAAAAACCCACCCTTTTACTCACTTGAGCCACACGGCCCCCCTTTTATTCTCCCTTTAATTAATCAATTTCTAATTATCTAATTAATTAGATATTATCCTAAACCAAAAATATCATCTTTGGTCCCTATCATTGCCTACTAAAATTTAGGAGCTCCCAACAAACTTGAGCAATTATTAAAACTCCTTTCCTATTACTCATTCACGGCACCCTTAGAAAATCAATCCATCAAATACTCTTCTTTTTCTTTTATCAAAAACATTGATCACAAACACTTCATGAGATCCTAAACACAATTCTATGATCAAGCAACTCAAAGAATGAAGCAAGAAACCAAGAAAACCAAACCCTTGAGTTCGAAAATCACACGAACAAAGAAAGGATTTCGAAAACTTTGCCTTCAAACTTAGGTAATTAGATGTTTTATTTAATTCTAGAATAGATTAAATTTATAATCATTTAGATCATGTTTAGAATTGCTTAGAATTAATTTAGAATTGAGAAAATTACTGTAAGTTCAATGTATACTCAAGAGGGGGGGGGGGGTTGAATTCAGTATGTGTGTTTTTCAATCGTTTTCAAAGTTAGTTTATCTTTTTGTGAAAACAGCGATAGAATAGTAAATAAAGAGTAGGGACACAAGGATTTAACGAGGTTCGGCTTCTAAACAAGCCTACGTCCTCCACTCTCTCACCAATATTATTAATCAACTCTGAATAATAACAAGGTTACACACTCAATTAAATGCTACAACTTTGTAACACTTAATTCCCCAACTGTTAACTCTAACAGTTCACTCAGTGTTCATAGAACACTCCCCAACCATTTCCCTCTAAGTGGTTCAAATATTACAAACTTAAATCTCCGTAAGTTTTTCTCTTAAAGATGGATATGGAGATAGTTTTGCTCTAAGGATAGACTCTCAGAAAATATGACTTGGTTTTCTTTGGAGAGCAAAAGTCTTTTTCGGGTTTTTGCAAAGATTGTTTTTATATGCAAAGAAAAATCGTGCCCTAGAAGTGTGCTTGGAGACTTGCCTAAATTGTGCAAACAACTTCAGCTGACACAAGTGCATTGTCCTTGTTTCAGACTTTGTCTCTTTCCACTATGGGAAGTGGGACGTACACTAAAGTCTAAACAAAGTACATTGCATTTAATGAGCTGATTTGGTGAATCAATTTGGCAGATTTCCAAAACATAAGTGATCAATATTTTTCAAATAAATTTTCAAAAATAATTTTGAACACGAAAATTGGTACGGATCACTTAAGTGCACGTGCGTAATACTGAGGTCTGTTCCCACAGTGGTCTCAGTACTACTAAGTCTACATCTGGCGGAGAGAACTGTTCCAAGCTTGTTCTTTGCCTGTTCTTAGCTTGTTCTTGGCCTGTTCTCTTTACTGGATATAAACTTAAAATCTTTTTGTTCTTTACTTAAAAACACAAGGTATATCTTCCTAAGTCTATTTTACAAGAAGATCCTAGAAGTACGAAAAATTAAAAGACTTCAAGCTCTTGACTTCTGATTCTTCAAGTATCTCAAGGTCTTCAGATTTACCTTGAAGAGTTCTCACTTGAATTAACCTATTCAATTAAAAACATGCATAACAATAAAGTATAGAGAACTGGTTTGTCAACCATCAAATCAACCATGGTTCAACAATTTCCCCCTATTTGATGATGACAAACCATGAAGTTCCCCCTGAGAAC
The DNA here is from genome assembly GCA_951394345.1 of Salicornia ramosissima. Taxonomy (NCBI): domain Eukaryota; kingdom Viridiplantae; phylum Streptophyta; class Magnoliopsida; order Caryophyllales; family Amaranthaceae; genus Salicornia; species Salicornia ramosissima. Next base: position 17,782,792 of record OX596233.1, on the reverse strand, counting down.
AGTAACCAATTGTTTGAAAATAAAACAGCTGTTCAGAGGAACTGGTCTTGCATTGTGCCTATAGTTAGATTCATAATCTCAGAGAGTTAAAAAAAATATAGCAGACTAAAGCACAATTAGGCTGATTACAAGAGTCAGTCACTCATCACATTACTCAATTAATTATTGAGTTTCAGCATTGAACCTGTAACCTGCAAGACTTATCAATTATCAAATGTAGTAAGAGAAAATTTCAAATTCACTTGGAAGAGTTTCTTCCAGTTGGGATGGATAGGAGCACTTGATCTGAATTCAAGGTACTCCTAGGCATAAATCTGGGCCATCTCTAACAAGGTCTGAACCTTGTTCAAGTTGCTACACCTGACACTAAGAACTTCACCTGTCCTATTCCCCCTTTTGGCATCATCAAATGACAAAATAATCATAGCACAACATAGAATTAGGAGAAGGCAACAAGTAAAGTCATAAGCATAATATAAACACAACATTCTAGAGATGCTGTCCCAAAAGTGAGTACCTGCAACTCACAATCCCAAATGTCAAAGTGCACACAGAAGTTAAATAATTATACAGACTAGGACCATTCTGCAGAGAAATTGTTTAGCAGAAATGGTCAAAAACTAGAGATAGGAATTGTTCAAAGAAACTAGAGAAATGATAGTTTGATAGAAATGTTAGTAGGGTAAGGGGCGAAGCTAAGAGGAGTTAGAGTTAGCATCATCATCAGAATCCTCAGTAGAATCCTCATCCTCCTTTTCTGCACTCTCCTCCTGCTGCTTTTTCTTGACTTGGGCAATGATGGGAACTGGTCTCTTAGTGGTCTTGGGCTTGAAGCTGGAAGAGGAGGCAAGCTTTTCTTCATGGGAGTCCAACCGTGCTGATATATTCTTTATTGATCCATCCAGAGAAGTGCACAAGGCATTCACACTAGCCATCATCTGTTGCAGTAGTTCCCCATGTGTTTGCACCTGTTTGGACAGTGACCTAGTAGCATCCTCAGACCTTGAACTGCTTGCTCTTCTGACCCCTGTGGTCCTCTCTTCATCTCTCATTTTCAGCATACCACCCTCAAAGGTCATTCCCTTCTGACCTAGGATCTGGTTGGTGAGGACAGACATTTTCTTGACCTCACCACTCAGATGTACTTTTCTACTTTGGAAAACCAGAGTGAGCCAGGCACCATAGGGTAGAGAGTGGTTTGTCCTTTCCGGAATGCGAACCATGTGGGCTAGCATGAGACCAGGGAGACTCAACTTAATTTTCTCATACAGACAGTAAATGATCACAACATCCATCTTTCTCACATCCATTCTGCCTTGAGCCCTGGGCAGTACTATCTTAGAGGCTACTGTATGGAACAACCTCATCACTGGTTCCCTTAGTTGGCCAATAACATAGCCAAAACCATCATTTGGAGAACCAGTAAAGAGAATGGTCTGTATGTGTTCTGTACTGACCTTAGGAATAGTAGGTCAGTTGTCTTTTGAGTAGTCACATAACCCACTTCTTGGTACACCCAATACCTCCCCTAGACTCTGCTTTGACAGAGTGATGTCGACCCCTTCGACCGCACTCCAGACCTTCCCTTTGTCTAATGTCCCTAATTTGGAGTAAAATTCCTCAACACAATTCTCAAAAACATCCAGCTTTTTGTTAAACACCCCCTCCCAACCCTGGAATTCTATAGCTTCCTTAAAGTCCTCTAGAAAGGGTTGACTCATCCAAGAATTAGGACATGCAAACCCAAACAAGACACCCCTACCACTTAATTCAAACAATGGTTCAGAAGTGGTCTTAACTTTCTTCTTGGCTGAGGCCTTTTCAGGTGCAGAGTCAGCCTTCCTCTTCTTTTCAGTGGGGAGTTTGGTTGCAGGTTTGGGGCTCTCAGAAGCTTTGCCCTTCTTTGCTACACTCTTCATTCTTTTCTTCTTTTCTTCCTTCTTTCCTATCGGAACCTCTTCAGTAGGTTCCTTTTTTATTTCTTCCTTACAGACCCTTATCCTCAAAGGCCTTGTCCTCTTCCCAGTCTCTTTTTCCCCTTGTACTACCCCAGTGATTTCGACATCCATGTCCTGTGCATGTGTGTCATCATCCTTCTTCTCTGTCTCTTCCTTCTCTACTTCTTTCTCCTCAGTGCTTGGCACTGGTTTCTCTGTGGTCTGAGGGGTTGGTGAAGGTGTCTTTTGTGGTTGTGGAGAAGGTGATGGGGTTGTTTCCTTTTTTGGTGAAGAGGGTGGTGGAGTTTTGGACTTTGGTGGTGAGGGTGGAGGATGAGTGTTGGCTTTTGAGGGTGATGGTGATTTTGGTGGAGGTGAAGAGATAGTAGGCTGTGGAGAGGGTTGTTTAGGTGATGGAGAGGGTGATGGCTTAGATGGTGAAGGAGTTCTCTGAGGTTGAGGTGGTGGAGATTTTGGTGAAGATGGTGGTGGTGATTTAATTAGGGCTTGGTGGTGGAGTAGATTTCTCTTTAGGCTTACATGCATCCTTTGATTCAGCAACTGTTTCCTTAGTGGCTTGGTCCTTAACCTCTTTCTGCTTTTCTTCTTCTTTGTGGTGTTCAGCAACCACAGCAGTACTTGATTCCTTCTCGTTCTTAGAAGGTGTGAAACTAGGAGATTGACTTAGTCCTCTGCTTTTCTTCCTTGAAGCTTTGTTTTTCTTTCTTCCCATTTTCGATTTGAGTCAGTAAATTTGATGTGAGAGAGAGAAACTGATTTAGAATTCTTGAAAAGAGATTCTGATGATGGTGCTTAGGGTTTGAGAGACAAGAGCAATTAGAGAGAGAGAGAGACGGTTAGAGAGAGATTTAGATGTGAAAGTATGAATTAAAATGAAGAAAAATGGTAGTTATTAGAAGAGATAAGAAGGAAGTTACTTTACATTGTTCACAACGGTCACATGTCAGAACAATTAAATCCTCAATTTCAAAATTGAGGGTTCAGCAATAAACTGATATAACCGTTGTAGGGGACTGGTCTGACGATGGTCTGGCGCTGATCTGTATTTATTAAAAATTTGAGGCATCTTTTAGTTAGGCAACTTAGAGATACCAACATTAGAACAGCATCAACATAAGAACTTTGAGACCACTTGCATATATGACATTTAAAAGTTAACCAACCCTGCTTATGTACACTAAGGATAAAAAAGTCAAACGTAGCCAAAAAGGAAAAGATAAGTCCTAAGGAACTAGGAACTAATCCTTACCATACCAAGTAATGTGCGGAGTTTGACAAACACTTCCCTGCTTAGGGGTTTAGTGAAAATATCAGCCAATTGTTCTTCAGATCCTCAAAATTCAAGATTCACATTTTCTTTTTCAACATTGTCTTTGAGAAAATGATGTCTGATTTCAATATGTTTGGTTTTAGAGTGCTGGACAGGATTTTTAGAAATATTTATAGCACTGGTGTTATCACATAATATGGGAACTGTAACGCCCCAGATTTTGGGCTAGTTTCGTGTTTAATTTCTTGTAATTAGTTTGTATCGGTGCATGGTCTAAATTTATTTTTAGACTATTTTTAATGTTTGAGTGTAACCATTATTATTTAATGGTTTATTAATTCTTAATTTTATTTTATTTTATTTTATTTCAATTAATTAGAATTTTATTATTTAATTTTCTAATTAATTAATTAGTTTTGGGCCAAGTGCAAAATTAATCATGTTTAGTCATGAATTAGTGCAAATAGCCCAAGTGAACTTTGAGCCCATTTTAGTAAGCCCATGGCCGGATTTCCCTCCCTTTTAGTGGCTTGATTTGCCACTTGCCATGCATTCGCACCTAACTCACTTCTATAAATAGAAGTATTAGTAAGGCATGATGATTTTTTTATCATTTGCTCATCTCTTGCCATCTCTTTTTAAACGCAAACACTCTCTCCATTTGCCTTACTTTTCCCACGCCATTTTGGTGCCCCAAACCCATCAATTGTTCATCACCTTTTCTAAACCCATACTTAAAGATCCTTCATCCATTAATCTTTAAGTATTAAAACATAATTCAAACCCCAACAATTTCATTCAAGATCACTAGTTCGGGGTGGTTTTGGGTTCGTGTTCGTGCGTCAAGTGGTGGTGCTCGTGGCTGGTAGGGAAGCCGTGCAGGCTGAGGGTGCAGCCTGGTGGTAGGGCCGTGCAAAGCTGCTGGGCAGCCGTGTATCTTGTTGTGGCAGAACCGTGCTGGCTGTTGTTGGTTGGCTCGTGATGGTGTCGTTGCTATGTTCGTGTACGTGGGGCTGCCGTGTTGCAAGACTTGTTCCGGGCAGCAAGTTCTTGGTACGTTTGTGGGGTTAGTCGTGATTAAGGTAACATACTTTCTCAACCTATTTGGTATACTATGTTTATAGTATGAATTAAATGCATGTTTGGGTTGTTTGATGTTGATTATTCATGATTTTATGTATGATTTGTATTCTGATTTTTAGGTGGTTAAATGAGGTTTTGATAAAGGTTTTTCATGGTTTTATGATTGATTATATGTTGTAATATGATCATGATTAATGTGTTAAAGTTTGGTTAATTTTGGTTAATTGAAAGGATGATTTTCGAATGGTTTTTATGTTGATTATGCGTGTGGTTTGAATGAGTTTGGATGAGTTCTTGATTGAAGTTCTTGAATCTTGATTGAGTTCTTGATTGAAGATCTTGAATCTTGAATGAGTTCTTTATGAGTTCTTGACGAGTTCTTTGAGTTCTTGATGAATCTTGATGAGTTCTTGGTTGAATCTTGATAATTAAAGAAAGTAGTTTAATGATTAAAGAAAGTTAAAGATTGAGTCTAAATTGATTAAAGAATGGTTAACGAATGATGGGTTATGGTTGGTTAGACTCAAGATCAAGGCGCAAAGGCAATCTTGAGTATAACTTCGTTGATTAACTAGTTATTTTTCGAGAATCAAGGCGTAAAGGCAATTCTTGAAACTAATTTAGTTATGAATAAATTGATTAAGATGATTAAAGATTTAATTAATAATTAGCTTGATTTCATTTCTAGACGCCTGATACTTTGAGTAAGATTCATTGTATTTGGGTTAAGACGTTGCCCCTATTCCATCCGCGGTATTGGGATAGTTGGAGTCATACTATGTGATCTTTTGTGAATTTCCAGTAAGATTGGTTTTATGGGGTTTGGGAGTAAGATTCTCAAATCCGAGCATAGTAGAAAGTTCGATCGCGTAAGATGCGTTCGTACGAGCCTAGTCCGGTCTAGAATATGAATGATTGCGCCAAAGATAGTTGTTAAGTTGGTTTATTAAGTTGGTTTATTAATTTGGTTTATTAAGTTGGTTTGAGTCGAGTTCACGTTTCGGGTTGTTCTCGTACTTTGATTATTGTTGTCGTTCTCGTACCTTGGATTGTTGATGTTGTTATTTGATTTATGCTATGTGCATGTGTATTCCCATTAGGGTGAGTCAGTTATGTTACTCGCCACTGATGGTGGACTGTTGTTTGTTTTTCAGGTATTTCTGATGATGATACTCTTGCTTAGCTTGGGGTTGGGCGAGCGACGTTTTTTGTTTCTGTTATTTGTTGTATTTTCTATTACTGTTATTTTTGGATAGTATTAGTGTAATGACCCGACTTTTTGGACTTGTCGATTGACGAAGGGAAATCGACAAACGGATCATTACTTAAACAAATAAACTATAAATTATATTGATTAATTAAAATTAAACAACTTTTATTAAATTAATGAACTATAAACCAGAAGTCTAAAAGGTTCCAAAATCAAATTACATAAATTGTTCTAAATCCGTCCCAACATGCTGGGATCCACTATAAACATTAATGTCTTATTAATAACCTATTTAAAATAGAGGCTAAACTACTAATCACTTCCACTTAAAGCCCGATCCAGCGAAAGCCCGCGCTAAGCAGCTGCTTCATCTCCTGAAACTGAGGGGGGGTCCACCGTCAGTGGCGAGTAAGTAGGCTGTCCCGCTTAATTGAGGGACCGCTAATCACATAATCTCATAGAATCACGCAAGAAGATCACATACAATCATATATTGGTTTATACAATCATTCATACGGAGTACGTATAAAAATACGTATAAAAATGCGTACGAAAATACGTACGAAAATACGTATACAGATACCTGCAGAAATACGGTTAGAATACGTACAAAAATACGTATAAAGTACGTATACCATACGTATAATAATACCTGCAAAATATGGTTAGAAATACGTACAAAATAGGCATACAATACATCATGGAATACGTATACATACGGGTACAACATACCAATACATACACTTATACATACATACGTACATACGTCATACAAATACCAAAATACACAGCGGAAGACTTATACTATACACTTTATAATCGATAACCTTCATTATTATTTATGCAACTTATCATATTATATCTTATATCATCACTTATATCATATCATAACCTTATGTCAAATCATATATTAGCTTCATATCATATCTTAACTTTATATTATATCATAACTTATATCTTATCGCAACATATTTTCATAACATTTCATCTTAACTTATCATCTTTACAGACTGTCTTCTTCAGCTTGTAGTGAACCTTTGCGTCCACAACTTTCCTAAAATATGTCGGGGTGAACCTTTGCGTCCCACCCGTAGCCCTCCTTTGCAAGAACTAAGCCTAAGCTATGGCCATAACCCCTAATTAGCAGCCCTCCTTTGCAAGAACTACCTAGACGACTCCATATTCTAGAACCAAGAACTGCGCGGGGGAACTCGTGTGTTCGTCCCATGTGAGCAGTGGCGTCGACTAAACCCGATTGGTGACCTTTGCACCACCGCACAGGCGCCCTTATCTTACTTATCTTACTTAAACCGGGAAGTACTAGGTGGCCGTAATCGGAAATAAAATGTTCGAAGTCCCAGGAAAGAGAGGTGCGGCACGTATATTGGCCACCTTAAATACCAAGTCTTTCCTAGCCAGAGATCGAAACAATTTAATATCCTTTTACTCTGTTTCCTTTCCAACCCTCTTAATATCTTATTAACTCCTTACTTATAATTTATCCCTACTGATACTTGAATAATAATAATATTAATAATATTATCCTACTACTCGTATAATAATACTAATAATGATAATATTATCTACCCCTTCATATTGCAACTTATCCCTGATAATCCCTTTAGTTGTAACTTTTATAATAATAGTATTAATTTTTCCCTAAAATATTCTTAATATTATTATAAGTCAAAATTAAACTAATTTGACCAACCCAATTAGGGTCACTCGACATTTCCAAAATAAGACTAATAATTAAATAATTTCATATGCTTATCATTTAATTAATCATTAAATCATATAAAATTACAATTAATTACATAAATTACTTAAAACATAATAAAAATATTATTCTTCAAATTTTAGGTTACTCGACATTTTCACATTACTTAACCAAAATTTATATTTTAATTTAATTGAATATAATCATCATTAATTGATTAACTTAATAAATTATACAACAACATTTAAATCAACAAGATTAAACTAAAGAAACAAGATAAAAATCATGCTTTTGTTCTTCTATTCCACACGGCAATTTCAATATTTCAAGATCAAGAATTTAACAAATTTGTTCAATCATGAAATTAAATTAACATCAAACAATTAAAGATTTAACAAGATTACATTAGAACATCAAGAATATAACTTGCTAACAATCATCATCATGCTCGACATTCTTAGGAGAAACAAGAACAAAATTCAACAAATTTATACAACCTTAAATTGTAATCATATAATTAAATAAATTAAAAATATACATAAAACAATTAAAGATTAATCATGATTTGCATAAAATTATCAAGAAAATAACTTGCTAATCATCTTTATATCACTCGAAAATATGAACAAGGAAACAAGATCAAGATTCAATATTTTTCATGCATTTGTTCATACAATCATATAATTAAATTAACTTAATTCAAGCATGAAATTAATTAAACAATCAAGATTCACAAAGATTACATAAAGATTTCAAGAAAACAACATGTATATATATTTCATATGGTTCGAAAATTTGGACCTAATCATGATACTAATTCTTTTTGATTTTCATGCTTTAATCCTAATAAACTATGTGAAAAACTTGTACCGGAATTAAACGGGTTAGCGAAGTTACCTGGAATCGCTAAATTTCCCAAGAAAAATCACCCTTTTTGGTGATATAGAACACGGCCAAAGAAGAAGAAGAGAGAAAAGAAAAATGTAATTTTTTAGGGTTTATGAACTTTTGCCAAACTAAAACAAATAGGTCAAGCCTATTATATTCATAGGAAAAGAATAATAAAAAAAACAAACCCTAATAAAATCAAAGGGGTGCCGTGAGGAGAGGGGAAAAATAGGGGGAAATAGTTAGGTTGTTAGCTAGGTTTGAATAGGTTTTAGGAAAACAAAAATAATTAATCAATTTAATTAATTAAATAACATAATTATCCAATTAATTAAATAAATCAAAAGAAAAATAAAACTTGGCCCACATAATTAGAGGGGAGCCGGCCAAGGGGAATAAAAGGGAGAAATTGGGTCTTTGGCCTAATTTGAGGAAAAAGAATGAACCAAAAATAAAACAGTCCAAAATTAAGTGGCCTTTTGGACTTGGAATTAAATAAACAATATTAATAACCGCGAAATTTTCTGGCCTTAAATTTCGGGTTATTACAATTAGACTATTGGATAGACTCTTTTACGTTGTGTTATTCCTGTAGGAACACTGCAAGAGGGGGGGTGAATTGCTGTGTGGAACTTATAGCGCAGATTTTCGTCAGAATTGAAAACCTAAAGGAACTTTGAGAAAAACGAAATGTAAAGAGTCAAATTTCAACGAGAAAAACTTCCTGGCCCACGGAAGAAAAACTCCACTTTTATATAAAGGCCTTGTAAACTATTACAACCCTAATTTCTCTCTGGACCTCGTGAGTTCCTGTAGGAACTTACGATTCTATTCTCTTTCTCTCTTTCTTTTTCTTTCTCTTTCTCACGACTCTTTCTTCTCTGTTCTCTCTAAGTTCTCACACACTTCTCTTCTCTTTTCTCTCAATTACAACTCAAATAATAACTCTAGTATATTGAAATGCATGTAAAACTGGATTGGAACTTAGGAACTTTTGACACAAACTCTAAGTAATATAAATCTGAAAGTGTGCTCTCTTGTTGTGTGTGTACTAAATCAGAATTATATGTGTGTATATATATAAATGAATGGTTATAAAATTGCTTGGAGAAGAAGCCTAAATAACCACCCATAACCCCATATACACGTCCACCACTCTCACTCACACACCACTAACTTTGACTAACTTAAACAACCCACTAACTTAATTAATAACCTAAAAATCAGAAATAATAAATTAAATAAATTACCTAAAAATAGATTAATTAATTAATTAAAAAATAAAAACTAAAAACCGGTTTTTTTCTTTTTTTATTTTTTTCCGAAAATTTCTTTTTTTAAAAAAATTCTAAAACTTTAAATTAATTTTTAAAACTAAAAATAAACTAATAAAATAAAAGAAATCAGAATTAAAAAACAACTAACCTAATCCTAAAATTAAGGACACTAATTTGACTACTAACTAATTCAAAAACACCTACCCACTATTCCTAAAAATGGGCTGCACTAATCCAGTCAGTCTTTGACCATTTTAAACAGATTAAAACAGTCAAGGAGTGATTTAAACAGTCCCTAAAAAATAGCAACTGTCGTGGACTAAAGTAACTAACAGATTCGACACAAGTTCCTCTGGGAACATGACCCAGAGTTCCTCTGACAGACACAACTAAGTTCCAACCAGACTTAAATGCATTAATATACTTACATTTACCCTAGAACATTACATTATAACATTCATGGATGATTCTCTTCTCTTCAACAAGTAATTCGTTGGAATACTTGACGTTCTTCCCATGTTCCTTGCTGAATTCTCTTCCGGAACTTCTCTGATTTCTCTGTAGAAACTTGACAGCAACATCTTTGATTCATGATTCGAACCTTCACTTGAATCACCATCTTGTTTCTTCAAATGATTGAATCTTCATGCTTGAATCTTCAATGCTTATTTATCTTCAAGATCTAAAATTCTCCAAGAACTCAAAGATACTTATTAGTAATTAAGTTTGAGGTTTATGTCATCATCAAAACATAAAAGGAATATGTCAACAATTTCCCCCTTTTTGATGATGACAAACCAAGGCAAACTTAATTGAAAACTTAAACAAATATACTCGTTGAAAAAAGGATTTTTGGAGTTAAACTAATTAGGAACTAAATTATACTACCAAAGTTATATACATCTTAACTCTACATGGAATCAAGAAAGTTAATTAACTATTCACAAGTTAGTAAACTATGCACATGTTAGGAACTCCATTTTATATGAGAATAAGATGAAAAAATAAGACGAAAAAGAATAAAGTTAGTTTGCCAATTATTCTTCCCCCTTTTGGCATCATCAAAATCAAAATCATCATGCCTCAAACATTTTTCATCACAGCACCATTAAACCAGTAATGGCAGATACCTGATCTCTAGAATACGAAAATAACTCAAGTAGCAATCTAGCAATATTAGTCATCATAATAGCATCAAGGATGAAATTAGCAAAATATAGCATATATATATATATATGTTCCAAGGACAAAAGAAAAATAGAAAGTAGCTACTACCCGACTACTAAGACGCAAAAGAAAGAAAGAAAATGTCAAAGAAGAAAATAAAATAAAACCTAAACCATGTTCATAAATTATAACCAAAACGAAGTGAGTGCAAAAGAATTAATGTAAATGAGGTAAGAAGAGGCTAGGTGGCAGGTTAAGCATCATCAGGAACTTTCGTGGGGGGAACATTAGCAGATGCTCCAGAAGTTCCTGTAGTATCATCAGGTGAAGTTCCAGCAGCAACTTTAGCTCTTGGAGGCACCCCATGATTTCATTCATTCCCTTTCTACGAAGTAGTAACCATGCCACTCAAAGGCTATCTTAACATGAATGTTTTCCCCTCAATATCTTCTTAATAGTCCTTTAACATCTCAAGTTCCTTCAGAATTTTCAGAAGGACTTCCTCCTCTACTTGTTCCTTCAGAATTTTCAGCACTAAGAACAAGTAATTTTACTACACTCCTATCATCATCAACATCTAAATTCACAGTATGGACCTCTCCTTTTTTCTTTTTCTTTTTTTTTTTGTCCAACAAACCCAACTTCAATTCATCAAGTGTTGATCTTTAAATACATTGTTCCTTGTTTTTTTTTTCATCCCTAATTTCAATTCCCGTACATCTCGAGTAGAACATTAAAGCTTAATAGTTGAATCATCTACTTCTTTTCTTTGCTTGGATTCCCCCTTAGATGATGCTAGGGTTTTGATCTTGTTGTGTAGGTTCTTTGGGTTTGATTGGAAGAGTTGGTAGTAGAGGAAAAATAATTGAAGTTTCATGAAGTTTTTTTTTTTTTTAATTTAAAAAATGGATAAAATGAATGTGGTTTTGGAGATAGATAGAAAATGACGTGAGTGAGAGAGGGAGGAATAGGTGGATGGCTGGAGGAGAATAAGAGTAATTTGTTCAGCTAGTAAAAGATTCTCCCATTTACTCTCCTTATTTTTAGGTAGAGGTTTAAACAAGTTTGAATTAATCAGTTATAAAATTTTGAACATGATGACTCTTCTAAATTGACTCTCCTAATGGGTAGATTTCTTTAGCTACAAAAGAAAAATAATTTGTGGAAAATAAAATGAAAATAAATTAATTTGAGGAATAAATTAATTTATATAAAAAGAAGAAAGAAATAAAATAAAAACCATAGGAACATATTGATGCACACATTTAATTTATCATCCAAATAGCAATCATGAAAATAAGAGTAATATTGATAGACATTTACGAGTATAAATCTCAAATTCCATCAGGAACATGCTTTCGCACCATAATTGCAATGAAAATTATTCTAGGAACTTTAATAATTGAGTTGACGTACCTGGAGGAACTTCTTAGCAAATTACTTTAATTTGATCATCCCAAGTTCCATCCGCAATTTCTCATATCTTTCTCTATTCAATGGCTTAGTTAATATGTCAGCAATTTGATCTTCAGTTTGACAAAATTCAAGTTTTATCAGACCTTTTTCTACATTGTCCTTTAGAAAATGATGACGTATGTGAATGTGTTTCACACGTGAATGGTGAACTGGATCTTTTGATATACAAATGGCACTAGTATTATCACAATATATAGGAATACAATTATAATTAATACCAAAGTCCCTTAGTTGTTGTTTTATCCAAAGCAGTTGTGAACAACATGCAGCAGCTGCTACATATTCGGCTTCTGCAGTGGATAGAGCAACTGTGTTTTGCTTCTTGGAACTCCAAGAAACTAAACACGTTCCAAGGAACTGAACCATACCTGAAGTGCTTTTCCTATTCACCAAATCACCGGCATAATCTGCATCAGCAAATCCCTTGAGTTCAAACGTGTCATTGTGAGGATAGAACAAAGTTAGATCATCAGTTCCTTTCAAATATCGCAATATCCTCTTGACTGCAGTGAGATGTGACTCCTTTGGATTTGCTTGGAACCTAGCACATACACCAACACTAAAAGAAATATCTGGTCTACTAGCAGTTAGATACAATAAGGAACTTATCATGCCTCTATATTGCTTTTCACTCACACTGGTTCCTTTGGGATCTTCATCCAATCTGGTGTTAGTTCCCATAGGAGTGTGATTTATTTTGGATGTTTCCATCCCAAATTTCTTTAGAAGTTCCTTTATGTATTTTTGTTGATGAATATAAATTCCCTTTTCAGTTTGCTTTATTTGCAAACCGAGAAAGAAATTTAACTCACCCATCATGCTCATCTCGAATTCCTTGCTCATTAAATTTGCAAATTCCTGACACAAAGATTCATTAGTAGCACCAAATATTATATCATCTACATAGATTTGGACAATGAGGAGATCAGTTCCTTTAGATTTTAAAAATAAAGTTTTATCAACTTTTCCTCTTTTAAATTCATTTTCCAAAAGGAACTTGGACAACCTCTCATACCATGCTCTAGGAGCTTGCTTCAACCCATAAAGAGCTTTGTCAAGCTTATAGATATGGTTAGGAAATTTAGAGTTTTCAAAACCAAGAGGTTGTTCCACATATACTTCCTCATTTAAAAATCCATTTAAAAAAGCACATTTAACATCCATTTGATATAATTTAAAACCCATGAACGAAGCAATAGCAATTAAAATTCTAATAGCTTCTAACCTTGCTACCGGAGCAAATGTTTCTTCATAATCTATCCCCTCTTGTTGATTGTATCCTTTTACAACTAACCTGGCCTTGTTCCTGACGATCGTGCCATGTTCATCTAGCTTGTTCCTGAACACCCACTTCAATCCAATTACCTTTTGGTGTTCCGGCTTTGGTTCAAGGTGCCACACCTTGTTCCTTTCAAACTGATTGAGTTCATCCTGCATGGCTAGTATCCAATCTGCATCCTCAAGTGCTTCTATGTGATTTCGAGGCTCAATGATGGATAGGAACACACCATGGGCACAGAAGTTCCTGATCTGAGTTCTGGTCTGAGTTCCTTTCCCTATATCACTTATGATAAGATCAAGAGGGTGGGACTTCTGATATTTCCAAGGTTTTGGTTCAAAGTCTCTGATTGGAACTGGTCTTTCTACAGTCTCTTCAGGAACTCTGATCTCTTCTTCTAAGTTCCCCTCAGTCTCTGGAACTTCCCCCTGAGTTCCTTCAGGAACTGGCTCTTCTTGTCTTTCAACATGAGGTCGTTCTTCTGGGATATTTGCTCTTTCTTTATTATTGGATGTTAACTCTTCTTCATCTGGATCCTTTCTAACCAAGCCTATCTCTAAATCCTTAAGTTCCTGCAAAATGTTAGTATCACTATTTACATAAGGGTTAGTTTCATCAAATAAAATATGTACACTTTCCTCGACACTTAATGTCCTCTTGTTATAAACTCTATATGCTTTACTATTAGTGGCATATCCTAGGAACACGGCTTCATCACTTCTCTCATCAAACTTCCCTAAGTTCCTTTTACCATTATTGTGCACGAAGCACTTACAACCAAAAGATCTCAAGTGAGAGATGTTAGGTTTTCTTCCTTTCATTAGTTCATAGGGAGTTTTGTTTGTGATGGGTCTTAACATGATTCTATTGATTATATAACATGTCGTATTAACGGCTTCAGCCCAGAAGTTCCTAGGTAATCCACTTGCAATGAGCATTGTTCTTGCCATGTCTTCTAAAGTCCTGTTTTTCCTCTCCACAACACCATTTTGCTGTGGTGTTCTAGGAACGGAAAAGTTATGATCCATGCCATTTTCCCTGCAAAACTCATCAAACTTTTGATTTTCAAATTCAGTTCCATGGTCAGACCGTAAGTGAATTAGTTGACAACCACTCGACTTTTGTGTCTTTTTAGCAAAGCAAACAAATTCTTCAAAAGTCTCATCTTTGCTATGAAGGAACATTGTCCAAGTAAATCTTGAGTAATCATCAACTATGACTAAGAAATACAATTTTCCACTTCTACTTTAGACTCTCATGGGCCCACACAAATCCATATGAATAAGTTCCAATGGTTTTGTGGTGCTCACGAGCTTTTTGCTTTTAAAGGAACTTCTAACATGCTTGCCTTTAGCACATGCATCACACAATTTATCACATTGGAACTTGATGTTTGGTAAACCAACAACTAGTTCTTTTGTTCTCAATTTATCCAGTAGAGAAAGGCTAGCATGTCCCATTCGTTTATGCCAAAGTAGTGGATCATCCTCAATGACACTAAGACAAGTAAGAGTAGTTTTAGGAATTGCTTCGAGGTTCACAGTGTATGTGTTCCCATTGCGTTTCCCTTCAAGAATAATTTTATTAGTGTCATTGTTGATGATTCTACAACACTCATTAGTAAAATGTACAAAGTTTCCTTTATCACAAAATTGTGAAATACTAAACAAGTTATGCTTCAAACCATCTACAAGAAAGACATTATCTATGCTATGGGAACTTGACTTACCTACCTTACCTACGGCAATAATATTACCTTTCTGATTGTCACCGAATGTCACAGTTCCCCCTGAGTAGGCTACTAGTGAGAGAAAGTTTGATTTGTCTCCGGTCATGTGCTTGGAACATCCACTGTCGAGGTACCATGTGGTGTTCCCCCTCACTAGTTCTTGCAAGAATAATTAATGGTTAGGTTGAGGAACCCAGGTTTCCTTGGGTTCCTTTGTAGACATATCATCATAAGTTTTTTCAATCCATTTAACATGTCTATGATTCTGATTCAAGCTGTTGTTCCTCTTGGAACACTGGTCTTTCAGATGACCTGAGTTCCCGCAGAACAGACAGACTTTGCTGCTTGGAAGTTCCACATACTTTTTCTGATTACTCCCTTTTTGTTTATAATTAAAACCTAGACCTTCGGTCCTCTTTGCTTGGGCATTCAGAATCCATTGTGGAACTTCTCGTTGATTATCTTTATCCCTTTTTATTTCAGTAAGTTCCTCTGTCAATTTCTTATTATCAGATTTTACTTTTTCCAGATCAGTCTTGAGTTCCTTCAGATCAAAAACCCTAGAGGAACTTTCATTCGAATTTTCAGATTTCAAACTAAGATTAATCAAATTATAGCAGTTAAGTTCCATTGTTGTTTGGCTTAATTCCTTTTCAAGATTTTTAACCTTAGTCATTAAAACATTGTTTTTATCAAATAGGTCAAAGAATCTATTTTCAGTTTCAACTTTATTACCCTTAAACCAATCACTATGTTCCCTACTTACTTTAAGTGCGTTTTCACATTCATTCTTTTCTTTCTTAACATTCATCCAGTTTTTATGAAATTCAATAACTAAATCAACAAGTTTTTGTTTAGGCAGAGAATTTAAATAATAAGGATTTAGGCTTACCTTCTCGTTGAGTTCCTGTGGGAACTCTGGCACATCAGATCTTGCCATTAAACACAATTGGGCCGTTTCCTCTTCAGGCTGTTCCTCCACCTCTTCTTCTGATTCAGAATCACCCCATGCTGCTATCATCGCTTTTCGAACATCATTTTTGGAAAACGAAGGCTTGTAGTATTTTTCTTTGTTGTAATCCTTCTTTTCCTTAAATGATTCCTTCCCTTTGGACTTTGTTTTCTCATTTTCCCATTGTGGACATTCCTTGATGAAGTGATCAGTGGAGCCGCACTTGTGACATCCAAAGTCCTTTTTGGAACTCGTCAGTTTCTTTCCAGAGTTCCTGAAGGAACTTCGGTTTCTGTTGAAGGCTCTTTTGAATCTTCTAACGAGCATAGCAGTCTCGTCATCTTCTTCGGTATCACTCTCTTCTGCCTTCAATGCTAACCCCTTGTTCTTGGAACCCTCTCCGCTGGTTCCCAGATGTAGTTCATGGGTTAGCAAAGAGCCCGCTAATTGTTCGATGTTGAACTTTGTCATGTCCTTTGATTTCATAAGTGCTGTTACTTTAGATCTCCATCTATCGTCTTGTGGTAGACTCCTTAAGATCTTTCTAACCTGTTCATCAATAGGTATTTCTCTTCCAAGGGAAACAAGCTCATTTATGATGTTAGTGAAACGAGTAAGCATATCTTGAATAGATTCCTTAGGCATCATCTCGAACCTTTCATATTTAGAGATCAATAAATCAATTTTAGACCTTTTAACTTCATTAGTACCTTCGTGAGTTATCTGTAGTAAATCCCAAATTTGTTTTGCACTCTTGCACCCCATAATACGATTATGTTCATGGGGTCCAAGACCACAATGAAGCAATTTTATGGCTTTTGCATTAATTTCCATTTTTTCAAAGTCTTCACGTTCATATTCAGAAATTTCCTTAGGGACTATCTCATTATTAGAATTAGTTTTGGTTACCTGATAGTCACCGACTTCTACGACTCTCCATACCTGATAATTTTCGGCTTTGATGTAGATCTCCATCCGATTTTTCCAGTATGCATAGAATTTCCCATTAAACATGGGAGGTCTCTGAGATGAGTACCCTTCTTCCAATTTTTCGCAAGTGTTCATACTGCCCGGATCTCTCGTCAAGGTGTCTTGAACGGTCTGAGTTCCTGCTCTGATACCAATTGTTATTCCTGTAGGAACACTGCAAGAGGGGGGGTGAATTGCTGTGTGGAACTTATAGCACAGATTTTCGTCAGAATTGAAAACCTAAAGGAACTTTGAGAAAAACGAAATGTAAAGAGTCAAATTTCAACGAGAAAAACTTCCTGGCCCACGGAAGAAAAACTCCACTTTTATATAAAGGCCTTGTAAACTATTACAACCCTAATTTCTCTCTGGACCTCGTGAGTTCCTGTAGGAACTTACGATTCTATTCTCTTTCTCTCTTTCTTTTTCTTTCTCTTTCTCACGACTCTTTCTTCTCTGTTCTCTCTAAGTTCTCACACACTTCTCTTCTCTTTTCTCTCAATTACAACTCAAATAATAACTCTAGTATATTGAAATGCATGTAAAACTGGATTGGAACTTAGGAACTTTTGACACAAACTCTAAGTAATATAAATCTGAAAGTGTGCTCTCTTGTTGTGTGTGTACTAAATCAGAATTATATGTGTGTATATATATAAATGAATGGTTATAAAATTGCTTGGAGAAGAAGCCTAAATAACCACCCATAACCCCATATACACGTCCACCACTCTCACTCACACACCACTAACTTTGACTAACTTAAACAACCCACTAACTTAATTAATAACCTAAAAATCAGAAATAATAAATTAAATAAATTACCTAAAAATAGATTAATTAATTAATTAAAAAATAAAAACTAAAAACCGGTTTTTTTCTTTTTTTATTTTTTTCCGAAAATTTCTTTTTTTAAAAAAATTCTAAAACTTTAAATTAATTTTTAAAACTAAAAATAAACTAATAAAATAAAAGAAATCAGAATTAAAAAACAACTAACCTAATCCTAAAATTAAGGACACTAATTTGACTACTAACTAATTCAAAAACACCTACCCACTATTCCTAAAAATGGGCTGCACTAATCCAGTCAGTCTTTGACCATTTTAAACAGATTAAAACAGTCAAGGAGTGATTTAAACAGTCCCTAAAAAATAGCAACTGTCGTGGACTAAAGTAACTAACAGATTCGACACAAGTTCCTCTGGGAACATGACCCAGAGTTCCTCTGACAGACACAACTAAGTTCCAACCAGACTTAAATGCATTAATATACTTACATTTACCCTAGAACATTACATTATAACATTCATGGATGATTCTCTTCTCTTCAACAAGTAATTCGTTGGAATACTTGACGTTCTTCCCATGTTCCTTGCTGAATTCTCTTCAGGAACTTCTCTGATTTCTCTGTAGAAACTTGACAGCAACATCTTTGATTCATGATTCGAACCTTCACTTGAATCACCATCTTGTTTCTTCAAATGATTGAATCTTCATGCTTGAATCTTCAATGCTTATTTATCTTCAAGATCTAAAATTCTCCAAGAACTCAAAGATACTTATTAGTAATTAAGTTTGAGGTTTATGTCGTCATCAAAACATAAAAGGAATATGTCAACACGTTGTTTAAGACTCTGACATGTGGTTAGAGTTTACTCGTATTTTAGCATTTCTATTTTGACTTTTGGGACTAGTGTGTACAAACTTGTGGGTACTTGTACGTTTTTGGTTATTAATAATATTTTCGAGGAATTAGTTTAATTTCCTAAGTTTTGAGTTGTAGTTTCTAACTATTCGACTCGTCGGTTTCTTCCGCGCCGATTTAAGCGAGTCGGGTCGTTACAGTTGGTATCATAGTCGAATAGGTTTAAGTGAAGTTTTTAGGATTTGAGTTAAACCCGGGAGTTGAGAGCTTTACTATTCCCGAGTGATAAACCCCTAAAGTTAAGATTTAAGTAAAGGGAGGAAGAGTAACGGGTAGAAGAATCCGGGATAAGACACTTTTTCCTACCTTCTTTATGTGTATTCTTGACTTGAGTGTGGGTTTTTGATTAACATAGTGTGTTTATTTGTGTCCTTATCGTGTTACGTTTCGACGTGTTCACACCTCGCCGGTCGAGTTCGGGACTACAGAGATTGCGAGCGCTCGAGGAAGCGATTCTTACGCTAGCGCATCTTAGTCGTCAGCCATCGGGATCGCAGTCGACGTTCGATCGTATCACTCGTCTTCGACCACCGACTTACGATGGGGTTGCCGACCCTACGACGTTGGAGAGTTGAATCCACGAGATAGGGAAGCTCTACGGCGCTACGTTTTGTTCAAGCACGAGAAGGACCAGTTCGTCGCCTACTACTTGCGAGGAAAGGCCGATAACTGGTGGCGCATAGCTAGGAACGCGTGTTTACCCTGCATTCGATATCGTGGTACGAGTTCGTAGCTAAGACCCAGAGGAGGTTCTACCCAACGAGTTGCGGTGGCAGGAACCAGAGGAGTCTCTTACTCTTATCCAGGGTAAGGCGATAGTCCAGGCGTACCCCGATAAGTTCGCCGAGTTATCGAGGTTCACTACGTCGGTCGTTCCATCCGAGGAGGAGCGGGTCAAGCGTTACGTCAAGAAGCTAGTTCGAGGATTCACGTTGTATGATCAGCAGTGGAGCGAAGTCGTACGGCAAGCTTACATGGTAGCACTCGACTTTAAGGCGTCTGTTATCGAGGAGGATGCCAGCTAGAAGAAGACCCCGACCCCGATGATGTTTCTCTCCTTTGGGAAGCCCGATTTAGTACTCCTAGCAGTACCCCCCCTCCGACCGCTAGTTCGCATTAGGGTTTCGATGGTTCGAAGTATAGAGGTTGCGGCCAGAACTTCCACCCAGAGAAGCGATGTGACGGCACGCCTATGGCATGTCTATCGGCAGGAGAGGAGCTTTCGGCATCAGCTAAGTCTCCAATGAAGGATCGAGTCCGTTGTACGACAAGACAGAAGCAGAGGTCCAGTACGATGGAGTCTCAGTTTTCCGTTAGTTCGTTTATAACTCTCCCTTCTGGAGAGGATCTTGTTTGTCAGCCCGAGTTCCGAGGTTTGCCTATCGTTTTAGCTGGTGAGGAGGCGATAAAAGATTTGAAGGAATTCCCGCTGATGGTGTTCGATGTCATTCTTGGCATGGACTGGCTGTCGAGGTATCGAGCGATCATTCGTTACCGAAATCAGTCAGTGACATTTCGAAGACTGCTTCTTCGTACGTATACGACCACTACGAGTTTTAAGGTGATGTCCGTCGGTCTCGTTAAACGCTTTACCCGTGTTCATGGATCGGATGAACCGGACTTTTCATCACTCACTCGATAAAGTGCGTCGTAGTCTTCTTCGATAATATCTTAGTCTAAACGAGAGACGAGTCTGAGCTTGCAGATCATCTGCGTATGGTACCGAGGATATTATGGAGCAGCAGGTGATTCGCGAATACCTCCCAGTGGGAGCTCTGTCTTCGCGAATTTGCATTTTTGAGTTGCATACTCAACTAGGAGGGTGTTAAGGTAGACCAGACTAGAACTTATAGGGGTGTAATTGTGGTCAGGAAACCGCTTGACCTACCGTATTCGACCAGAATCTGTTTGTACCAAACCTATTTGATCAACCTTATGATTGATTTACCATTAACCCTGTTTTCCGTTATTGAGCTTATTTTTGTGAGTACCATCATTGTTAACATAAGCAGCACTATCGATTCATTGTTGCTTCTAATTGTTAACAACATCGTTACCCCCTTGTTATAATCAATCCCTTAACATCCATATTGTTATCCTTGTCATCGTTCAGGATCATCTATCATTTTGATCATCATTCCCTTATTCGACGTCATAAGTTTTTAACCATTGATTATGAGCGTCGTAATCCATTATCATCGTTCATGTCGTCGTCTTCGTCAATCATGGTCCTTATTGTCATCTGTGATCACCTATCATTGACGTTATCGTCACCATACTTAATTGAGGCCATCATAAATCATTAACGTTATTCATGTTGGCCAACCTCGTGATTAACATCATTTCACCTTGCGTCATCCACCGTATTTTTGGCCGTTTTTGTTAATATCATCCATCATCACTCGGATTTATCGATGGATAATTTATGCCATCTACACACCATCATATCTTTATTTCCTATTTTGGTCATATATATATATATGTATATATATATATATATATATATATTTATTATTTTATATAATCGTAGCCATCCTACTCCTCAGAATCAATATAGTTCGTCGAAATATTCTTTGATTTCTATATTATATTCATATCCGACTTTTATTAACATCCTTGCTATTCCCAACTTTTTGATCCAGATATTCTAAGCCATCTAAACCAGAATGTCAAAATCTGATATGAATTATTGAATTAATTGATTGTTTTGGAATTTTGTTCGATCGTCCAAGACAAACTGGTTGTTTCCTACTTTTACATTGATCGACCGATTATATCTGCATTCCAATTTTGACCAATCGATCATAACCCGTATACCAGTTTTCGGCCATTTGATCGTTTTTACACCTCTAAGAGTTAAGTCTATAGTCGAGGGGAGTAGCTTGAGTATGTGACGGACGTTCGTGATTCTGGGTTCGTCGCTGAATCAGAAGATAGGCTTTGCTCCTATCCTTATCTTCCAAGCGACGAGGAGGATCTCGAGGTCTATAGTGGTGCGTCGAAGAATGCTGGAGCATGATCAGGACTTCGACGAACGCTTTTCGATCATGCAGGCAATACAAGCTGAGTGGTTGAAGCATCGAGTCGCGAGTAGAAGCCGACGTTCCGTCAGATTTTGTCTGACTTTTTGTGTGTCAAGCCTAGATTACTGATGGTGGATAATCTCCTTTGCTTGAATTTCGGGACGAAATTCTTTAAGGGAGGGGAGATTGTAACGCCCCAGATTTTGGGCTAGTTTCGTGTTTAATTTCTTGTAATTAGTTTGTATCGGTGCATGGTCTAAATTTATTTTTAGACTATTTTTAATGTTTGAGTGTAACCATTATTATTTAATGGTTTATTAATTCTTTATTTTATTTCAATTAATTAGAATTTTATTATTTAATTTTCTAATTAATTAATTAGTTTTGGGCCAAGTGCAAAATTAATCATGTTTAGTCATGAATTAGTGTAAATGGCCCAAGTGAACTTTGAGCCCATTTTAGTAAGCCCATGGCCGGATTTCCCTCCCTTTTAGTGGCTTGATTTGCCACTTGTCATGCATTCGCACCTAACTCACTTCTATAAATAGAAGTATTAGTAAGGCATGATGATTTTTTTATCATTTGCTCATCTCTTGCCATCTCTTTTTAAACGCAAACACTCTCTCCATTTGCCTTACTTTTCCCACGCCATTTTGGTGCCCCAAACCCATCAATTGTTCATCACCTTTTCTAAACCCATACTTAAAGATCCTTCATCCATTAATCTTTAAGTATTAAAACATAATTCAAACCCCAACAATTTCATTCAAGATCACTAGTTCGGGGTGGTTTTGGGTTCGTGTTCGTGCGTCAAGTGGTGGTGCTCGTGGCTGGTAGGGAAGCCGTGCAGGCTGAGGGTGCAGCCTGGTGGTAGGGCCGTGCAAAGCTGCTGGGCAGCCGTGTATCTTGTTGTGGCAGAACCGTGCTGGCTGTTGTTGGTTGGCTCGTGATGGTGTCGTTGCTATGTTCGTGTACGTGGGGCTGCCGTGTTGCAAGACTTGTTCCGGGCAGCAAGTTCTTGGTACGTTTGTGGGGTTAGTCGTGATTAAGGTAACATACTTTCTCAACCTATTTGGTATACTATGTTTATAGTATGAATTAAATGCATGTTTGGGTTGTTTGATGTTGATTATTCATGATTTTATGTATGATTTGTATTCTGATTTTTAGGTGGTTAAATGAGGTTTTGATAAAGGTTTTTCATGGTTTTATGATTGATTATATGTTGTAATATGATCATGATTAATGTGTTAAAGTTTGGTTAATTTTGGTTAATTGAAAGGATGATTTTCGAATGGTTTTTATGTTGATTATGCGTGTGGTTTGAATGAGTTTGGATGAGTTCTTGATTGAAGTTCTTGAATCTTGATTGAGTTCTTGATTGAAGATCTTGAATCTTGAATGAGTTCTTTATGAGTTCTTGACGAGTTCTTTGAGTTCTTGATGAATCTTGATGAGTTCTTGGTTGAATCTTGATAATTAAAGAAAGTAGTTTAATGATTAAAGGAAGTTAAAGATTGAGTCTAAATTGATTAAAGAATGGTTAACGAATGATGGGTTATGGTTGGTTAGACTCAAGATCAAGGCGCAAAGGCAATCTTGAGTATAACTTCGTTGATTAACTAGTTATTTTTCGAGAATCAAGGCGTAAAGGCAATTCTTGAAACTAATTTAGTTATGAATAAATTGATTAAGATGATTAAAGATTTAATTAATAATTAGCTTGATTTCATTTCTAGACGCCTGATACTTTGAGTAAGATTCATTGTATTTGGGTTAAGACGTTGCCCCTATTCCATCCGCGGTATTGGGATAGTTGGAGTCATACTATGTGATCTTTTGTGAATTTCCAGTAAGATTGGTTTCACGGGACATGGATTTCCAGTAAGATTGGTTTTATGGGGTTTGGGAGTAAGATTCTCAAATCCGAGCATAGTAGAAAGTTCGATCGCGTAAGATGCGTTCGTACGAGCCTAGTCCGGTCTAGAATATGAATGATTGCGCCAAAGATAGTTGTTAAGTTGGTTTATTAAGTTGGTTTATTAATTTGGTTTATTAAGTTGGTTTGAGTCGAGTTCACGTTTCGGGTTGTTCTCGTACTTTGATTATTGTTGTCGTTCTCGTACCTTGGATTGTTGATGTTGTTATTTGATTTATGCTATGTGCATGTGTATTCCCATTAGGGTGAGTCAGTTATGTTACTCGCCACTGATGGTGGACTGTTGTTTGTTTTTCAGGTATTTCTGATGATGATACTCTTGCTTAGCTTGGGGTTGGGCGAGCGACGTTTTTTGTTTCTGTTTTTTGTTGTATTTTCTATTACTGTTATTTTTGGATAGTATTAGACTATTGGATAGACTCTTTTACGTTGTTTAAGACTCTGACATGTGGTTAGAGTTTACTCGTATTTTAGCATTTCTATTTTGACTTTTGGGACTAGTGTGTACAAACTTGTGGGTACTTGTACGTTTTTGGTTATTAATAATATTTTCGACGAATTAGTTTAATTTCCTAAGTTTTGAGTTGTAGTTTCTAACTATTCGACTCGTCGGTTTCTTCCGCGCTGATTTAAGCGAGTCGGGTCGTTACAATTGGTATCACTTCTGGAACAGACCTTAAAATCCTTAAGTTGTGTCTTTCTCCAAAGCAATTGAGCACAACACAAAGCAACAGCTATGTACTCTGATTCAGATGTGGATAAGGCCACTGAATTTTGTTTCTTAGATCCCCATGATATGAGACAAGAACCTAAGAAGTGAGCCATTCCTGAAGCGCTCTTCCTGTCAACACTAAAACCAGCATAGTCAGCATCAGTGTATCCTAAAAGATCAAAATTACTTCCCTTTGGATACCATAAGCACATGTCCTCTGTACCACTCCAGTACCTAAAAATTCTCTAAACAGCTTTTAGATGAGACTTTTTTGGGTTGCTTTGAAATCTAGCACACAACCCAATTGAGAACACTATGTCTGGTCTAGTAGCTGTTAAATAGAGAAGTGAGCCAATCATACCTCTGTATAGCTTATCCTCAACATCCTTTCCTTTCTCATCTAGGCTCAGTTTAGAGGAGGTAGGAATAGGTGTGTCATAGGACTTGTTATCTTGCAGACCATATCTCTTGAGCAACTCCTTGAGATACTTTTGTTGGTGGATCATGATTCCATCATCCACTTGCTTGATTTGGAGCCCTAGGAAGAAGCCAAGTTCTCCCATCATACTCATCTCAAATTCACTTTTCATTAGGTTTGCAAACTCATCACACAAAATAGAATTAGTAGCCCCAAACAAAATATCATGAACATATACCTGGACCACTAACAGATTTGTTCCCCTTTTCTTTAAGAATAGAGTTTTATCCACTGAACCTCTCTCATAATGATTTTCAATAAGAAAAATAGAGAGTCTCTCATACCAAGCACGAGGATCTTGTTTGAGGCCATAAAGAGCTTTGTCCAACTTATACACATGATCTGGACAAACTCTATCCTCAAAGCCAAGGGGCTGTTCCACATACACATCTTCTTTCAAATAGCCATTTAGAAAAGCAGTTTTAACATCCATTTGAAAGAGTTTCAAGTTCATGTGGGCAGCAAAGGCAATTAAGATTCTTATTGCCTCAAGCCTGGCTACTGGAGCAAAGGTTTCATCATAATCTATTCCCACTTGTTGGTTAAACCCTTGAACCACTAGCCTGGCCTTGTTTCTGACTATGTACCTGAGTCATCCATTTTGTTTCTGAAGACCCATTTGGTTCCAATAACTGACATCTCAATGGTTCTTGGTTCAAGATGCCAAACCTGATTTCTTTCAAACTGGTTCAACTCATCTTGCATGGCCAAGATCTAATCAGGATCAGTTAGTGCAATCTTATAGTTAGTTGGTTCTATGTGAGATAAGAAAGAGAAGTGAGCACAGAAGTTCTTCCAAACAAAATTTCTAGTTTGGACTCCTTTTGATAAATCACTAATGATTTGATCAGAAGGATGAGAGCTTCTTTGCTTGAACATGCTCTTTTTTACAGTATTTGAGTCACTTAAGTTAGAACCAATGTCTGTCCTGGTTCCCCCTATTTCATTTTCATTTTGAGAGGGTGGACCGGTTTCTTCAGTGTTC
The DNA here is from genome assembly GCA_951394345.1 of Salicornia ramosissima. NCBI lineage: Eukaryota > Viridiplantae > Streptophyta > Magnoliopsida > Caryophyllales > Amaranthaceae > Salicornia > Salicornia ramosissima. Next base: position 17,756,969 of record OX596233.1, on the reverse strand, counting down.
TCTCCCACTTCATCTTCAGTTGGATGGGCAGGAGAGTCACTGAGTTCAACAACCAGTTTAGCATTTGCCTCTGCTGCACCAGACCCATTGTTGTTTTCAGGAGGAGTTAGGGGGTCTGGTTCAGCAGTGTTCTCTGGTTCAGCTCCAGTGAAATTTGTCACCCCAATATCAAAACCTTCATCATCATCTACCTGCACAGGCTTGTTGAACATGTTAGTTTCATCAAATATCACATGGATACTCTCTTCAACGCACAAGGTTCTTTTTTTGAAAACTTTATATGCCTTGCTATGAGGAGAATATCCAATGAAAACAGCTTCATCACTCCTGGGGTCGAACTTGTCCAAACTGGTCTTACCGTTGTTGTGTACAAAACACTTACAACAAATATTCTTAAATGTTCAATGTTTGGTTTTCGACCCCTTAGAAGCTCATAAGGTGTTTTTCTCAGTATTGGTCTTAGCATAACTCTATTGAGTAAGTAGCATGATATACTCACAGCATCAGCCCAAAATTTCTTGGACAGACCACTCTCTAGAAGCATGGTTCTAGCCATTTCTTCTAGAGTGCGATTCTTTCTTTCAACTACTCCATTTTGTTGTGGAGTTCTGGGGGCTGAAAAGTTGTGAGAAACACCATGCTCCATACAATAAGTTATGAAGCTAGCATTATCAAACTCTGATCCATGATCAGATCTGATAGATGCTAACTGATGATTGATCTTGTTCTGGACCTGTTTCATTAAAATTTCAAATTCATCAAAAGTTTCATCTTTGTATTTCAAGAATATGGTCCAAGTGAAACGAGAGTAATCATCAACTAAGACAAATACATAACTAAAGCCATTTCTACTTTGTACACGCATAGGTCCACATAAATCCATGTGTACAAGTTCAAATGGTCTAGAGGAACTAACCACTTTCTTTGGTTTAAAAGATGATCTCACATGTTTGCACTTTGCACACTCTTGACAAAGCTGGTCTGCCACATATTTGATGTTAGGTAAACCTAACACCAAATCTTGTGTTCTCAACTTGTTGAGCAAAGTGAAGCTAACATGTCCTAATCTTTTATGCCAAAGCCATTGGTCATCCTCTACAACACTAAGGCAGAGGGCACTGTTCTGTGGAATTTGACTTAAGTATGTAATATACACATTGTTATGCCTTGTTCCTTCACAGACCAGTTCCCCTGTCTTAGGATTCACTATGTGACAAGTGTTTGATTCAAAATTTACTTTATTTCCCTTGTCACATAGTTGAGATATGCTCAAAAGGTTATGTTTCAAACCTTCAACATAATAAACATTGTCAATTACTTGGGAGAGTGACTTACCAACCTTACCTACTCCTTTGATAAGTCCTTTGCTATTGTCACCAAATGTCACGTGCCCTCCCTCGAATGCAGTGAGTGAAAGGAATTGTTCTTTATCCTCGGACATGTGTCTTGAGCAACCACTGTCCAAATACCAATATGGCTTACCTGCACAAGAAAATTAAAGATTAGTTTTAGGAACCCAGACCAGCTTGGGTTCCTTGTTCTTTGAAACATTTTCAATCTTGACCTTCCTAACCCACACTTGTTGGGTGTAGGTTTTGTTCTTCTTGTCATGCTTCTTTTTGGTGAAACATTTGTTAGTAACATGACCACTCTTACCACAATAGGTACAAACATGCATATCCTTGGCAAATATATACTTGCCTTTCTTGAATTCATCCAACCATGTGTTGTCTCTGCCTAGAACAGTTGTAGAACTAGATCCAGAATACCCTAAACCAAACCTTTGAGAATTACCAGGTTGGGATGTGAGGATGTTTAGGGTTTTCTGAGCATCTAACATTTTGTTCAATTGGTTCATACAATCTGTTAGCTCATTCTCCTTGTTCTCAAGCCTCTTAAGTTGAACTTCATTTTGTTTCTCAAAAGATTTTACATCAAGTCTAGTCTTTTGAAGTTCATCCTGTAGTCTTGAGACCAGGGAGGGACCTGGTTCGTCACTGGTCTTCTTGATGTTTTCTTGTTTTAGCAGGATGAGTTCAGCCTCAAGATCACATATCTTAGCTATGCACTCATCATGTAAAACATCCAAAACCTCATCAAAGGCAGTGGGAGAACCAGTCTCTTCAGAAACCTTAAGATCACCATGTTCCTTGTGTAAATCTTAATTAAGTGGTCATATGCAAGTATGACATCAGATTTACTTAAGGTACATGTGTCTTTTAGCAGTTCAAAGTTTGAATTATGTGTAATGAATTTCCTGAGCTCATTAAACCCCTTTTCAATTTTTTCAAAAAGTTCATCCTCTTTAGGGACTGGTTTGGAGTTTAATGTCTCAAGCTCCATTCTTTGCTGATCTGCTGTTATTTCAAGTGTATAATTTTTTTCTTTAAGCTCTTCACAAATAAGCTCAAGTTCAGCAGATCTAGGACCAACTATTTCATAATCTCAAACTGTTTCTTTCAGTTTCTTTTTGTTGTTCTGGTAGGCAGACCCAACACTAATGCATTGATCAATGGTGAATTCAAGATAGTCAAGTAATTCAACTCTATCTAGGTTATGCATATTTGCCTTTAAATCATTAAAACATACCTGGCTATCATCTGAAGTGCTTCCACCAGCCATAAGACAGAGAACCTCTTCTTCTTCCAAACAGACCTCAGACTGGTCTGTGCATGTGAAAGCAGTTAGACAGAGATTTTCTTCTTCTTCATCTTCCTCATTCTCTGATTCTGAATCTCCCCAAACTGCAGCCAGCATAGCTCTTTTGAAAACGTTTTTCTTAGCCTGGACTCAAGGATTTCCCTTGGGATTTTTCCATGTTGGACACTCCTTGATTATGTGCCCCACTTCACCACATTTAAAGCAACCAGCATTGGAACTGGTTTTCCTGAACTGTCCAAAACTGTTCCTTCCTTTTGCAAACTTACCCTTGGACTTTGTCCTAAGGTATTTTTCAAACCTTCTGGCCATAAGACTTATATCATCTTCATCTTCCTCAGATTCCTCTACTTTGAGGACCATTTCCTTGTTTTTTGAACTAGATTCTGCCTTTGAATCTACCAACATCTCATGAGTCATCAAAGAACCAATAAGTTGTTCTAGAGATAGTGTGGTCAGATCCTTTGCTTCTTGTATGGCTGTAACCTTGGACATCCACTTCCCTGACAAGCTTCTCAACATTTTCCTCACCAACTCTTCACTTGAGAAGGTCTTCCCCAATGACTTAAGTTCATTTACAATGGTCATGAACCTTGTAAACATGTCCTTTATGTTTTCTTCCCTAGTCATCTCAAAGACCTCATACTTTGACATAAGCATGTCAATTTTTTACCTTCTCACCTCAGAGTTGCCTTCATATGCAAGCTCTAGTGCATCCCATATTTCCTTTGCAGAAGAACAAACCAGAATTCGATTTACCTCACATTCTGCAATTCCTTGTTGAACAAGTGACATTGCCTTTGCATTCTTCTCTAGCTTCTTGTAATCTTCACTTGTGTACTCTTCTTCTGACTTTGGAACTATGGGCCCTTCCTGATTCTTCTTGTGGATGAACATGGGTCCATTTTTAACAATCATCCAGCATGCATAATCTATCCCAATGATAAGATTTTTCATGCAATTCTTCCACCAAGAGTAGTTAGTGTCATTGAACTTGGGGAGTCTGGAACTGTTTGATTCTTGAGTAGACATCTTCTTGCTCCTCTAGGTAGTTAACCTTTTGAGAAGTTAGGCTTTGATACCAATTGTAAGTTCAATGTATACTCAAGAAGGGCGGGGGGGTTGAATTGAGTATGTGTGTTTTTCAATCGTTTTCAAAGTTAGTTTATCTTTTTGTGAAAACAGCGATAGAACAGTAAATAAAGAGTAGGGATACAAGGATTTAACGGGGTTCGGCTTCTAAACAAGCCTACGTCCTCCACTCTCTCACCAATATTATTAATCAACTCTGAATAATAACAAGGTTACACACTCAATTAAATGCTACAACTTTTTAACACTTAATTCCCCAACTGTTAACTCTAACAGTTCACTCAGTGTTCACAGAACACTCCCCAACCACTTCCCTCTAAGTGGTTCAAATATTACAAACTTAAATCTCCGTAAGTTTTTCTCTTAAAGATGGATATGGAGATAGTTTTGCTCTAAGGATAGACTCTCAGAAAATATGACTTGGTTTTCTTTGGAGAGCAAAATTCTTTTTCGGGTTTTTGCAAAGATTGTTTTTATATGCAAAGAAAAACCGTGCCCTAGAAGTGTGCTTGGAGACTTGCCTAAATTGTGCAAACAACTTCAGCTGACACAAGTGTAGTGTTCTTGTTTCAGAATTTGTCTCTTTCCACTATGGGAAGTGGGACGTACACTAAAGTCCAACAAAGTACATTGCATTTAATGAGCTGATTTGGTGAATCAATTTGGCAGATTTCCAAAACATGAGTGATCAATATTTTTCAAATAAATTTTCAAAAATAATTTTGAACACAAAAATTGGTACGGATCACTTAAGTGAACGTGCGTAATACTGAGGTCTGTTCCCACAGTGGTCTCAATACTACTAAGTCTACATCTGGCAGAGAGAATTGTTCCAAGCTTGTTCTTTGCCTGTTCTTAGCTTGTTCTTGGCCTGTTCTCTTTACTGGATATAAACTTAAAATCTTTTTGCTCTTTACTTAAAAACACAAGGTATATCTTTCTAAGTCTATTTTACAAGAAGATCCTAGAAGTACGAAAAATTAAAAGACTTCAAGCTCTTGACTTCTGATTCTTCAAGTATCTCAAGGTCTTCAGATTTTCCTTGAAGAGTTCTCACTTGAATTAAAATGTTCAATTAAAAACATGCATAACAATCAAGTATAGAGAATTGGTTTGTCATCCATCAAATGAAACATGGTTCAACAATAACATCTTGCTGAATATTTTATGATGGCTGAATGATTGTGTGATGTTTAGATGAATTTATTTTATGTTCTATCATGATTCTATGCATAATTATGATCTTTGCCATGATTCTTGATGATTAATTTGATGAATTATTTACTAGCATGAAAATCGAATTGTTCTTTATTGTTCTTGAAATTTTCGAATGATATGTATGCTTCAAGAATTGATCTTTTAGTTGTAATCTTGTTCAATGTATGATTCTTTATGATTTTCTTGATTTAATTTCAGTAATTGAATAAGTTCTTGAATTAAATTTTTAACCTTGTTTATTAATTGTAGAATGTCGAATGGTGATGAGGTTCATGATGAATTTTTGGTTCGAAAATTCTGATTTAATAATTAAAGTTTAGATTTTTATAAAGTTAGTCTAATTTAATTAATTTAATTATTGATATTTCAAATTAATTAATTAAATTCTTTAATCATGTTTTATTGATTATTAAATCCTGAAATTTCCGTGAGGATTGAGTATAATTTAAGATTAGATTTTCATTTATTTAATAGATGATTGAAGTTTAGTTATTGAAGTTATGTTGTTTTCATGAATTATTGCTTAATTTTTATTTTATGAATTTATTGATTTATTATTGTTGAATTATGTGTGAGTTCGAATTGTTGAGTTGAGTGATTGAAGCACCTCGTACATTATGTCGTGTCTATGAGTTAGTGTTAAGATGAGTTTTGACCCGGAATTGAATAAGTCGTTAAGTTAAGTTGACTTAGAGTCAAAGATAAGGAATTGAATGATGATAAGGTTAATGGAACAATGGAGTACAAGTTTATTGTACGTCGAAGTTGGACCAATGAAATATAATGAACAGGTTAATGGAATAATGGAGTACAAGTTTAATGTACGTTGAAGTTGGACCAATGAAAGATAATGGAACAATGGAGTACTAGTTTGATGTACGTTGAAGTTGGACCAATGAAAGATAATGAATTGAAAGCTATGAAGTGACCGCTTGTCTAATGGAAAATGAGCCACGAAAACGGGTATATAGTCGAAGCCATTGTCCCACTATAGAATGGCGATAGTTCTGGATCCCAGCGCTCGGGAAGTAGATCTTTTGTGGTTGACCCGATGTGAGACAAGGAAAGTTGGGGAACAAAAGAGTTTCCTTACGAGCATATGACTGGTCATGGATTAGAACTAATGAATTGAATAAGAAAGTTGAATAGTCAAAGTCTATGGAGTATAGCGTCTTGAGGTGACCCTAGCTAGAGAGTATGATTTGGTTATGATATGTTTATTCCGCTGTGTTGTCTGATTGAATTATGTACCTGATTGAATTATTGTTATTATTATTATGTTTGAATTGTTAGTTGCCATGATTTGTTGATCTATGTTATGGCTATTATATTTTTGATTGCGTTCTACAATTAAGTAGAACATTCTAATTACTCCCCACTGACGATGGACCCCTCATTTCCTTTTACAGGTAATGAAGAAGATTAACTGGGTTGTTGCAAGGGTTGGGACTAGTGAGCTTTCAAGCGTAGTAGTTTTTAGCTCCACGATCTTTTAGTAGTCTTAGCCTTATTTCGTTTTCTATTTGACTTGTAGTAGGAATTAGTAGTTTTAAAGAACTTTGGTTAATTCTTTTGTTTGATTTATTAATATTAAAGTAATCAAAGGCTAGTTTTTATAGAGCTTTCACTATTACTTTTAGTCCGGTTTTATAAGTTTTTGAACGATAACGATTCGTTTTGTTGATTTCTCCGAAATCAATGTTGCTAAAATACGGGTCGTTACAGTATTTGATTGGATTCTTCATCAATATTAATCAAAGTGCTAAGTGGTGGGTTTTTCTCCCGGTTCTCGGGTTTCCCACATTATCTCTATCTTCTTTACTCTTTAATATCTTCTATTGCTTCCGATCTTGTTAGTTGGTTCAACTTACTTGGCGATTTAGCTTGAGTTGTGGGTATATTGTGAACTTGTATTTGCTTGCCTTTGCCATAATAGTTTCATCCAATATTTTTGATTGAATAATTATCATCATTGTATTTATTTTTGCATTTGTCTTCAATTAAGGGACAACACCAAGAAAATCTAACAAGATTAGATGACTGTTCAGAAAGACAAAAATTACACCATATAGAACAAGAACATAATGAAACCATCATAATTATTTAAACCTGCTAAAGTTGGTATTGTTACGATTTGTAAAGGCTCTAAGGTTGAGATGAAGGGTTTTAGGGTTGGGACGGTTTATGACTTGGTTGATAATGTTGCATTTGAATCAATTGGTGCTGATGTCAAGAATGTTGGAAGCAATGTTTCTAATTCGTTTCTCTCTTCAGATTATCATGACAGCGATTTGGATGCGGGGTTGTGGACGTGCATGCCGGTTCACAAGTCGGAAATTGTGCCCGCTTGGTTGCCTAAGCGTGTTTTAGGCTTAAGTTTAAGTTCCTTGTGTTAAGGTGGAGCCCGATTGGGTTTTGTTGGAGGAGGAAGGAGGAGATTAATGATGTTCACTTTATATTTGGATCTTAGCGAATTCAATCCAAGGTGCAGATTGTAAGGTGTGGCTCGAATTAAGTCCGTGGCTCGTAAAAATCAAGAAATCACGTGTTTTTGGGCCATCCCGCCTAGGCGGGACAAGTGACCCGATCGGGTGGCGTGACCGGGTTGGCCTCCCCGATCGGGTGCGAGGCAGCAGGGACGAATTCTGTGTTTTGGAGGTGACCCGATCGGGCGGGTCAGACAACCCGATCGGGTCATCGAGTGTCTCATATATTTACGAGTTTGTTACGAGTTTCTGTTTAAAGTTCCTATTTTTTAGGTTTGTTTGTTAGTGAATATTCTTTATTCTTGGAGGCCAAATATTTTGATAAAAATTATATTTTTAGGTTTTCTTTTATCCTATAAATATGTTATTTGGCTTCAAGGTTCAGTGTGCCATTCACAACAAATTACATCAGTTATTTTGTTTAGAGAGAATAAGTTTGGTGAGCAGATTTTTCGAGTGCCTTATTGTGTGTGTGGGAGTACTATAATTTCTCCCTTTAAGTTGTTTCTCTATATTTGATATTAGTGAATTTATCCTCTTCCCCCGCCATATTATTGTTTGTTTTTCTCTATTTATCAAATTTCTATTATTCTCAATATTTTGCCTAAAGTAATTGAATTTGCAATTGACAACAACGAGACAATTCTTCTGCATAATTCCTAACAGATTAAGTGTGCGTTTAATTCTGAAAATTTCTTATCTGATCTTTTTGCATTTTACTTTTCTACTATAATTTAATTTTATTTATTTTTTTTTATCTGATCTGATTTGTTTTTATTGTAGTTATATTTATATATAGTACGTCATAAGTTTTTTGATCTAATTAATATGAACTTTTCTAACCCCAGTTCGATCTTATCTGAATTTTTCTAATGTGACATTAATTTTTCTGATCTGATATGAACATTTATGAAATAGGCACTATAATGCTTTATTGAGTTGAATCAAACGCACTCTTAATCTCCTAGAGATGCTCAGTTTTTTTAATTAGACTAAAAAAGAATAATATACTTATTTCTTTGGTTTATAATATTTTGAATTTTTATTGACAAATGATAAGTACTAATTTTGAAAAAATATATATAACACCGAGAATATAACAAACAAAATACTTATTGAATATTTCCAGAATAATATAGAATTCCATCCTCGATCAATGGTAAATGTTGATAAGGTTTGACAAGAAATTAGAATTACAAGTTATTTACAACTAGAAGGTGTATATTTAATTAATTAACTACATGAAAAAAAAAACATTATATTCAAGAGTCAAGAGTACATCTATCTTTTCGATGTAGAGAAAGGATGGACCACAATAAAACTATTATATGACGATGTTTTTAAATAGACATGTAACAACATAAGAAAATAAATAATTTTTAAATACCTGAAAATTAAAGGTTTTGTTTTTGGCAATCTTAAAATTAATTAAGTTTATAAAATCATATACACATGAGAATGGTCATAAAGAGGATCAATTTTAATTTCGGAGTTTTGGCGCTATGACATGAAAGGCCGTCTCAAATTCTCGAATTGCAAAGTTTGATTCTTTTTGGTTAAAAAAAATATCAAACTTTGCAACGCTTGATTTTTAACATCGACAATTATGTTTGTCTAACCTTCCAATGTCAGCTATATTTTCTTTTTTTCTTCGTTTGTTTTATGGCCATCAGATAATAATTTATTTATTAGGCAGAAGAACAGATCATTTTTTCGCTTGCCAAGTCAGCTAGCTAGACATTTCTTGAGATAGGAGCATCAAGTTGGGCCCCACTTAACATTACCTGGGAGAAAGAAGAGAGGTAGAGAGAAATGGTCATAAAATGTCAAGAGAGACAACTAATAGCAAAACACCAATTATTGAATAAATAGAAACCCACACATCTTTCTTTCTTTCTTTCTTATCAACAATTTTTTCCCTTTCTTTCTCTCACATTTAATTCATTTCCTTCACTAGCTCTTTTGCCCGGCAAACAACACAAAAAATGAATAATAACGTTACAAACGACGACGACCACCATAACAAGAATGATCATAATCCCAATCATGATCATCACTACGAACCAATAATCTCCACCGTTGATCACAAAACCCCACTTCTACCAATCAACAATGATTATGATCAAGAGACATCTAGTGCATCCCTTATGATGTCCCTAATCACACCCAATACATTCTTCATTGTGTTAGGACCATTGTTATGTGGAGTAATATGTTTGTGGGTTAAAGTTGGTGAATTACAATCAAGTAGAAATATGTTGGGTGTCATTGCTTGGATTTTTACGTGGTGGCTAACCGAGGCCGTTCCAATGCCGGTAACCTCCATGTCCCCGTTGTTTCTTTTTCCGATTTTCGGGATTGCCTCCGCCGATGACGTCGCCAAGACTTACATGGATGACGTCATCGCCCTTGTGCTTGGCAGCTTCATTCTTGCTCTTGCCGTTGAACATTACAATATTCATAAGAGATTGGCCTTGAATGTAAGTCCATCTCACAAGTTTCAAATTTTTTTGTAACTTTTTACCGCAAATTTATGACTTTTTATCTAATTACTCAATTAGTCAGTTTTTATATAAAAAGTTATGATTTTTGTTGCTTAAAAACATTTTTTTTTTCCAACTTGCTAATATAATATGGGTACTATATAATTTTTTTTTCTTATAAAAAAGCTCTAATTAACCAAACATGTGTAATGTGCCAAAATGAATTATTCGATAGAATTTTTTTATTGTGGATTAAATTTAACGTGAAAATTTACTACTTTCATTTTAGTTTGTTACATTTTAACTCTTTTATAAGAGAATAATAGTCAAAGTGTTAAAACTAAAGTGAAACAACGGACGAATTAATTTATATATTTCACACATACCGAGAAATATTCAAATTGAATTCGTATTTATCAAGTGGTGAAATAAAATTTTGTGGCTATTAATTCAATTTTCAACAATGAGCTGCACGTTAATCATACATGTGCAATTTATGACTATCCTAAAGATGAAAATTAAATAATGGCCAAGAACTAGCCAAGTTTTCTAGTGAACTACGCAAATATATATTTTTGTTTTCTTTTGGTGTGGGTCGCGATAGGGGAGGGGCAGAATTTGGTTGTGCCTAAAAGAAGAGCTATAAAGATCATCTTCAACCAGTAGTTGACTTGTTGTGTATTACTCCTTCCGTTTATATTACTTGCAACAAATATATTTTTCACGTATTTTTAAGAAGAGATATTTAAATTAAATGAATAAATTTAGTAAAATAATTTTAATATTGATTGCATCTAATTTTACTCTTGCTTGTGTTAAAATATTTTTGATAAATTTTCTCGTTCATATGGTCAAATTGATTCTTAAAACACATGCCAAAGAGCTATGTTTCGAATAATATAGAGCGGAGGAATTCGGGAATTGAGGAAGTATCATTTATTGGCTACTTATTTTGATTAAAAAAAATACTAATTTATTTTGAGTTATTTTAATGAAATTCTTGTTATTTTTGCCTTTTTGGTAACCAGCTATGAAAATTAAATCTATACATAAGTTTACGATATATCTTATGTAATTAAGTTGGATAATCACATCTTGATCAATTTGAAAACAAAGTGAATAATATATATGATAGTATATATAATATATTCTTGGGACTCAAATATCAGCTTAAACTTTTTGTTAGGATTGTCCCTTTAACGGGAAAAATCTTTTGTCCCACTTATTGTGTCCCACTAATTTTGATTGGTTGGAAAAACAATTTTTTATTTTTAAATTTGACTGGAACACAAAAGCGCACAATAAGCGAGACAGAAAATTTGAGTCCCCTCTAACATGGTCAACACAACATATGGTAAAATGAAGTTGCACATAAGTTATTCCATCTTTGTTGATAAAATATTTGTTATCCTATTACTTAATTAATTGTAACATATGATTGTTGCTTGGGGATACAAAAATCTGCCCATTTTTATTATTTTTTTTGGCAAAGCATTAACCCATGTTGAATGACAATATTTCATTATTTGTTGGTACGTTTAGCAGTAAGCCAAACTAAGCACACTTTTAAAATTACTTCCATAAATACAGCAAGATGTCTCTTACTGTATTTTTAGATTAAGAAATAAATTGAAGAGGCTAAGGGCTTGTTTACATTAGCTGAACTGAACTGAATTGAACTGAACTGAACTGAATATAATCTGAAGTAAACACGCCCTAAGCCTACTAAATAAGATAAAAGACATGGTGAGGTTCTATGTAAAATTATGCAACTCTGTCACAGCGTAATCTATTTGTACTTCATGTTCGTTCTGGGCAAGATGCCAAGATGCCTAGATAATTAATCTCTAAATTAAATGTGAAACAATTTAATATATATAGAGTATTTATTTAAGATAAGCATACGTTTTAGGCTTAAATTAGCAATAAGGTTCGAATATATTTTATCCATTTAAATGTTAGTGTTCTAGCTAACTCGGAGCATAGCCAAGTTTGCTCACCTTACTTTCCCTTTATCATTCGAATGGATGATTTAGATCATATGTTTTTAAAAATTATAAATGCTAGTGTCAACATTTTTATGCAGATAACTCTGCTATTTTGTGGGGACCCAGTAAATCCTCCACTTCTCCTCATCGGAATTTGCGCCACGACGATGTTTGTGAGCATGTGGATGCACAACGTGGCAGCAACAGTGATGATGATGCCCGTAGCGACGGGGATTCTACAACGACTTCCGACGACGAGTACAACGGGGCAAAACGACGTCGTAGACAAGTTTTGTAAGGCAGTGGTACTAGGAGTAATATACTCAGCCACCATTGGTGGGATGTCTACATTAACTGGGACAGGTGTCAACTTAATAATGGTGGGTATGTGGAAGAGTTATTTTCCTGAAGAGGGCCCCATCAGCTTCAACACATGGTTATTCTTTGGGTTCCCTTTGGCCCTCATTACTTTCTTCTGTTTGTGGGGTATTCTTTGTTGCTTGTATTGCAAAAGAGGTTCTTCAAGGGTTCTTGCAAACTATTTGGATAAAACTCATCTCAAAACAGAACTTAATTTGTTAGGTAATAATTCTACTCTTTTTACATTTTCTTTACCAAATTATTGCTCTATATGTCATCATTTGATAATTATTAAGTATTTTTTTTGAGTGAAATTTGATAATTAATAACTGTTATATAGTATTAAATTAAATTTTTTTAAGATCATTAGTGGTATGTATTATGATCTCTCATAATATTATACTGAGATTACTCACGACTTCCTCAAGATTAATAAAATATGTATAGAATGAACTTGAATTTGCACAATGATTGATTTAGATTGTAAACACAATAACATCTTCATTAGGTTAGGATATAAAATTATATATGTATCTTCGTTGAGTTTTAAGGATTAATTCACTGAATTAAAAAAAAATTTAAAAAAATCCGGTCAAAAACTATAAATGAATCAGGAAGATTTCACATGAATTTATATATATGATTTAGGCACAATCATTCAATTAGGAAGGCCAAATGTATATGATTATAATAATCTACATTCAAAAGCGACAGTCAAATTATTAAGTTCTTCACAGCTCTAAGTTAGTGGTGCTAAATGGATTTGATTAATTAGTTGACAGGTGGAAATGAATGTGTAAAAAATCTTATCCAAAACTATACGAAGAGCTCATATAATATATGGCGCTTAGTTTATGCTTATTGTGTGTGAAATTACGTGGCAAGATTGGTCTTCAAAAGCTTATCCAATTCGATTATTTGATCATTGATTCTTGTCAAAGGGTAATCTAACATTTTGAGTTTTTTAACAACTAATATTTAAGGCATTAAGGCTAATACTATATGTAGTCCCACGAGTTATATATAAACATATATAAAATATCATTCTAAAGATGGTAGTAATGTAATACTTCCTCCGTTGTCAATTGTTTGTCTTGTTTGGAATTTTACACTATTCATAAGATGAGAGAATCTTCTAAATTACTCTCAACATGTAAAACATAATATAGTCATGTATGGTCTTGTTTGATTCGTCTCAATGGGTACGTCATTAATATCTAATTATTATAATTTTTACACATATACAACAAAAGACATTTACGGTCAAACAAGTGCATTGGCATATGTGCAAAGTTAAATAGGACAAACAAATGGAAACGAAGGGAGTAATACGAAGTACTATTTTGTGAAGTAATGACAAAAATCACACATTAACCAATGTAATCAATGTTTTATTTTTCAAAAAAAAAAAAAAAAAAAAAAAAAAAAAAAAAAAAACTTATTTTAGCAATTTATAATTTTATATAGGCTGTATTTAACTTTTTCTTATATTTAATATGCTGTTTCTTGGGCAAACAGGTCCAATGTCCTTTGCAGAAAAGATGGTATTGTTTGTATTCTCGGTGAGTTTAAGAATTTTTACTTATTTTTCTTATTGAATATTATACCCCTCACAAAAAAAAAAAAAATCCCTCTTAAAAAAGTTTACTTCATTTTAAAATTTGAATTGTTTTTAGGCATTTTGGGCAAACAGGTCCTAACTTTTAGGCATTTTGTGAAAAAACTAGCTTAAAAATACAAAATTGTCCAAAACTATCTTAAATAATAAAAACCATTATTGTTGACCCATACCATGGTTTTCCAATCCTCTAACCGTCGTTTTCAGCCCTGAAAAACCACGTGTCGGTGAGAGTGCCACATGTCATCCTTAGACTGTACCATGTGTCATCTTGAGATTTTACCATGTGTCAGTGGTGATAGTTCCTCCTCCTACCTTCTACCAGCAACTTGGGCCTTGGCCCAAATTTTATGCCCCAATCTTGATATCAGTATATATCTGCTTTTTCCGTGCGCTTTTCCTTCTTCAATGGCCATGGACCTTATCCAATAGCATTGGCCCAATTTCATTGGACCATAATATGTTCATTACATTTCACCCGATAAAAAAAAATAGCCTAACTCGTAAAATAACACAAGTATATCAATATTTGAATATTATAGTTTTATATATAATAATATATAATAATATAAACCAACTAGTTGCAAATTTTAAAATATTGAATAATAATAAAATAATATTTTAACCGATCTAATTTTTTGTTGGGTTAGGGGCTAATTGTTCTGTGGATGACAAGGAATTTGACAGATAACCTTCCTGGATGGGGAGCTCTTTTCAATGGGAGAGCTGGTGACGGCACAGCTAGTGTGAGTTCTTATAATATAATAATGATATTGCTTCTTATAACCTTATAAATTCACTATACCAGAAGTACAAAATAATTGCTTTAGTTTTACTCTCCTTGGCTTTACAAGTTAATATTGATTGCACCTCACGGTAACACTGTAAATTACTCTCTTTTTTTTCCCGTTAAATAAGCAATTGACCACAACAACATTAACTATTGCTGGTGCAAAGAATAGCACCACCTTAATAGTGTGCAAAAGATAGCCTGAACTATATTGACTTAATTGGGTGGTTAAGGATTAAGGAAGCATGAACTCTACTATTGAACTAGGCGCGGAGGATGGACAATATGAACTATTTGGCGCGGAGGACAATATGTACCTAAATCAGTAGTCATGCTATTCTCTACACCCAAGCAAAGTTTATGCTACACTTTGCGTTCAATTAAGGTGATATTGTCTCTGCACCCAACATATATTGGTGTTGTTACCACTAATTTTTTTTTCTTCCTTTTTTTAGAGAAAAAACAACGAGAAATACCTTAACTAGACCTCAATTCTATTATTTTCCTAGTTTGATACTTATGAACCAGGCTCAAGTAAGGAGGTAGGATAAAGAAAACTCCACCAATCCATAAACCATGGACTTAGGGCCAAACATTTTGGAATTTTTGCTTTTACTAATTCAACTTTTCGAGTTTTAGTAACTAATAATCCAACCTCTAGATTATTAGCGAATATATAATCCAACATTTGCACCCAAGTCCATACAATAATCCAACCTTTCAAATTTTAGCAACCAATGAATCAAACTTGAAAATGAGAGGTCAATTATATGTTGCGTTGTTGTTTTATTGAGTTTTTAATCAATTATACTTTAAAAGTCAAATAATAACTTGCCTATACAACAAGTAAAACTCGAAAATGAGAGTTTTTGGTTCATTGATCTGATTGGATATGGGGTGCAACCGTGCAAAGATTGGATTATTCACTAATAATAATCCAAAGGTTGTATTATTGGTTACCAAAACTCAAAAAGTTAGATTATTAAAAGCAAATAATTCCACCGATCCATAAACCTTGGACTTAGGGCCAAATGTTTTTACACTAGCTCAAGTCATGTGTAGTGTAGTATAAGCATTAAATGTGCATGAGGCTTATGGGGGCTCTATTTTGTTGTGTACATATATGTATATATAGGTGTTGATGGCAACATTGTTATTCATTATACCTAACAAAAGGAGGAAGGGAGAAAAACTAATGGATTGGAACAAATGCAAGAAGCTCCCTTGGAACATAGTGCTCTTACTAGGGGCCGGGTTTGCTATAGCTGAGGGTGTTCGCTCAAGCGGCCTTGCAGACGTTCTCTCAAAAGCATTGAACTTCCTCGAAACCGCCCCATTTTGGGTGATTACACCAGCGGTGTGCCTCATAGGCGGAATCATAACCGAATTCACCTCCAACAATGCAACCACAACATTGTTGGTTCCTTTGCTAATACAAATTGCACAAACCATGCACTTGCACCCTTTGTTGCTCATGGTCCCCGGGGCAATTGGGTCCCAGTTTGCTTATTTGCTTCCTACTGGGACCCCTTCTAACATTGTTGGGTTTTCAACTGGACATATTGAGATCAAGGATATGCTCAAGGTTGGCTTGATTTTGAAGATTGCTGGCATCATTGCACTATCACTTCTAATGCCTACTCTTGGTAAATCACTTTCACCTTCTTCTGTCCCAATTTAGTTGCTACATTCACTTTTTCAAATCTTATGAGACACGGCTTTATATAAAAATATCTTGAACTACACATAACAAAAAATTATATATTTAAAAAGTACATGTTGAGACGAATTAAACTAGGTCCATCATGAGTATGTTTTTCGTTACACTTATAAAATTAGAAGCATTCAAAATATAGCAACTATATTGGGACAGATGGAATAGTTTTGTTGGTATAGTATAATCTCATAAATTAAGCATATATATGGAATTATGTCATGTTTCAAAAACCATCATGCATTGATGTTACAAAGTGATGATCATGAAGCACCACACACACACTATAAATTATCTCACTAGCACATAAGCTATTCCACCACTTTGAAGCACTAATCTCCACACGTGCATTAGCACATAGACGTATATATTGGAATGACATTGGGTCTAGTCAAGTAGGAGACCCGCTCAATCCCTAGATGGGGCTACTTTGATGGATGGTGAGCAGGGATGGAGATAAAAATCACACATGTCGTGGTGATGGATCTTAAGCTGTATTATCCCTAAACTTGGGCTCACCCCGCCCGACCAGCACATACCCACATGTCCCACCTATTTATAAGGAAATGATATTGACACTATATAAATTGATATTGACACTCTCTCAAAATAAAAATAAGTTGAAAAAAACAAATTTATTTTTCTCTCACAAAACAAGCTAAAATAGGTTCAAATTAAATAAGTTTAGATAAGATGAATACAACAGACCCGTACCTCTATTTATATACGAAGTATAATTCTTGACTTACATTTTTATTGTTGATGAGCAGGATCTTATGTCTTTGGAACCAACAACTTGGTGATGTACCCATTAACATGGCGCAATTCACAAGCCTTGTAATTTTGACTTTGAGTATTAGTATATATTATTCATGGATGTACGTTTCACAGCATGGAATGTCGTCTTTGGCTTCTCTCCCAGTTCTAAGAGAAACTGGGATCGATTCTCATCTCCACCCTCGTGGCTACTTTCTTAGGAGATCTTTGGCTGCTTTCTTAGCATTTTATTCAAGAGTCAAAGATGCATTATACTCCATTATTTATATATTCCGTGCATAAGCTATTATGTGGACCATAACTTGTGATTGTCTTGAAATTAGATTATCCAAGTATATCTTTTGTAGGAATTTTATTGATTTTGAATAGGCAATACAAGTAAAAATTTTACCTACTTTCAGCTGAGCAGTTGTTATAAATAATGGCAGCTATAAGAGTAGTATTTAATTAGCAGCTAGTGGCTCAATTTTATCCTCTTGTAAGAACATTATTGTATGTAATTCAATATAAATATGATGCCAATGATCTTTATCCTTAATAGCCCCAAACTTTTGAAGAAAATTAGCCTTTGGGCGTGTTTGAATATAGCTTTTGGAGTACATACATTATTATCGAGTTTTGACTAATTCCATTCCAACGACTACCATGTTTGGCAAAGTAACATTACAAAATACTAGTGTTTGGCAAAGTAATACTGGATATATATTACGTAGCCTTTGTCTTTTGAAGCATAGTTTTGTAAATGCTAATAACATTAGCTTTTGGAACATGTTTTTCAAAAGCTACTAATTTCTTCTTTAAAATGTCATTTTTTTTTAATTTATTTACTATTTCAATAAATATTTTTTTTAACCAAACATAGACATAACATTCCTACTTTAACAACTATCTTCGGCGGCTACTAGCCCATAACTACATCTACTTTCACAACTAAGAAACTATCTCTACGGATTACATGTACTTCTACAACTAGTTTTTGTTAGATAATTTGTGGAAATGGAGGCGCGTTGGGACTAAAGTATGGCAACAACTACGAGGAAAACAAACTTCTAGCTAGGCATGTAATCATTTTCCTAATAATAATATTTCAACTGTACTGTACAAAGAGCACGAATTATATGAAATTTACTAGATGAAATACAAAAAACGTTTACACCATACGAATAATCTTCTAGTTCATATTGCAAATAGAATTATGTTTAAGGATGTATATTGACGATACTTAAAGAAAACATTTATAGAAACTTTTTGAATTATGCAAGAAGATTGGAGAGAAAAAGACTTCCTCCATTCAATGTAGGCAAGGCCTATTTATAGACCATGAATAGACATATATGAAACAACACAACTTTAGATACGCATCCTTATGTAAAGATGTATTACTACCTCTGTTTCTTATTATTTGCAACGATTTGACACTTTTTCTCTCTACTTTATGTCACATCGTTGCAAATAATAAGAAACGGAGGTAATATTAAGGATACGGGGGTCTCATGCGTGGTCGTGGGGTGGCTTGTGCGCAATTGCAAGCCTCTTTATCGTTTTTCTACGTCGAATCTGTCTTTGTACCTGATTTAGTGCATGATCGACCACGCATATTTTACCTCGCGATCGCAACCCCTTTCGTACCCTTTAAACAGACCCTTTCAGACAATTGGATGCATTAATTATCTTACGTCGATAAACTTACAACACTATAACCTATGTTACATTGGCACGGGTTTGGGTATCCGATATTGGTATGGATCTGAGTGTCCAATACGTTATTCTCAAAAATTTAGGACACGGGGACACTGTCTTAACTTTGGACTCGGTAATGGATATGACAATATTTTTTAAGAAAAAATAAATATAGATAATTCGTGCAACAAATGATAACAATCTCCGTATTTGCTTGGGAAGCCAACCTAGAAATACACAGTAATAAAATAAATACTGAGTAAATCTCTGTACCTCTTCTTTGAAACTGGGAAGCAACAAAGCCCACTAAATTATTTTCTTACAGTTCTAAAAATTAAATGTATAGAAAGTCAAGCTTGCAAACTGTAAAAGTTAAACAAATGCTTGGGAACTGTAAAAGTTAAACAACAGTAAAAGGTAAAAACAGCTGTAAAACTTCATCTATAAAAGTTAAACAGCTGTATCTATATTAAAGTAATATAGCAAAAATTGTTCTGAACCATGTTTAAAAGAGTTGTATAACTTCCTTCAACTCTTCACCTTCCTCCTTTCATTATCTTAATTCTTCAAAGCTTACTTCAATGGATGTCGTACCCAAGAGAAAAGTGGAGTGTCCGGACCAGATTTCATATCTGGATCCGTGTCGCGTCGTATCGACCTAAGTATAACGGCAAAACTGTCGTGTCCGGATAACATAGACTATAACCAAGTAAATATATCAACATAACTTGAATATTAATTAACCAATACTCTATATTTTCCAATAATTTTACCAAACATAAACTTAGACAACAAAATATGTTTAAATTGAACGGATTTGGCATTAAGTGACACTTTTATTACTTGTTTCATGGCCGTTTACCCTTAAAAAAATTGTTTGAGAGTGTCTTTGAGAGTTGACGACCATCGTAATCAGATCTAGTTATATTATTATTACTTCGTAATATATTTGAAATTATTAAATTGGGGAGAGAAGTTATTAAAATTGATTTTTTAATATACTACCTATAATCAATCGATCAAGATCAACAATAAGAGGGTTGACAATTCTTATTAGGAAAATTTTCATTGGTATGTCTGAAGTTTTGCCAATTTCCAATAGTATGTCTATGATTTTTTTAATCCCAATTGTATTTATGTGGTTCTAAAAAATCTCAAATATATCATTATTAAATAAAATCATTAACATTTAACCACCATAACAACCCCAAACCACCACAAATCACCAAAAGCCATCACCAGCAACTCCAAATGGGGTGTGCGTGGTCGAGGAAGGAATTGTACGTGGTGGTGCGTAAAGGTTTGTGGAGAGAGAAAACAAGTATAAATAGATTTGAGAGAAAATAGAGTTAATTAAAAAATTTCAGGGCATAAATCAGTGGCAATTTGGGGCCGACGGTGGTCGCCTGCACTAGTGCGTGGTAGTTTGGGCTAATTATAGGAGTTAAATCTAAACAATGATGTTTAATAATGTTATATTTAGGAATTTTTTAAAAATATAGACATACCTTTGGGATTAAAAAAACTTAAACATATACCACTAAAAATTTACAAAACCTCAGACATACCAATGATAATTTTCCTTCTTTTACCCAATTACTCTGCTAGTGATAAGTACCCAAATTTCATAGTTGAATCTTCCCATGAAAATTATTTCATTATTTTTTAAAACAATGTGGCCACCACTTTCGCTCTTTAGCTTTTTCCTAGTTATGCTAAAAAAAGCACTCATCACTAACCAAAAATCTTAAGAGAATGATCCATTAGGACTATTTATTAATGTTGTCATTAAGGAATATTACCAAGATAATATGGCATCAATCAACCCTAAATAGTTTTTTCACATGCAATATTATACCTTGATTTCCTATTATGCCGTATTTCAACATTTTTTTTTAATCAATATTCGCTATTAATATCAATATGTATTTATGGGTGTTTACCGGTGTTTACCGGCACACCGCAGAGCCCACATATCGGCGTCCCCCCACCCCACCCCGCCCAAGACTGCCAGAATGTTCGTCTCCACCTTCTAAGAGATGTCAGGCCAAAAGGGCCAAGATGCCACCATCCATTAAACGACAAGAAGATCTAAAGATGGCAGTGTCCTGGTCCCTAGCCTTCTACTTCGCCCCCATTTAGGGCACCACTGAAACGCTTGGGTCTCACCCCTAACAAACTAACTAACTAGTAGGATCGTACAAGTGACATTCATCAAAATACCCACTCAAGTAAGTAACAAACTGAATGCCGGCACAGGTCTCAGCCAATAGCACCAGCAGGATGCATGTCCAAGATGGCACCGCAATCCTCCATATTCAGCTCCCTATAAATAGGAGTTGGTTAAACCATCATAAAATAAGGTACACTCTCTTTCACCTACAAAATATCTCTCTCTAATTCCTTTTACTGACTTAAGCATCGGATGGTCTTTCCCCAAAACCATCCGAGGTTAGCTCACCATATCTCTTCGTGCAGGCCTCGCCGTGACTAACACCTTAAGCCACTCACATTGGTGGAGGCTTTGGAACTCCTCAGAACACCATCAAATGAAAAAAAAAAGGATGATGTTTAAAAATATATTTAGCAAATCTTCTTTTCTTCTTTTTTTTTCAAAACCAGACTAACAAATCTTGTTAAAAATACATTTAAAAAGGAGCAATGATATGAAAAACATGTAATACATACTCCATTGGGAACCGATTAAATTTTGGTGAATTCTGCATCGCAGCTTAGAGTATGTAAAGACATGACTTTGATGGATGGGGGACGATGGGTGGGTATGTAAGTCAAAAGTAAATTTTGGATCTCAAGGATCTAAGTTTGAGGGAGGGTCACTACTCCAAACCTCATGCCTAGAGATGGCAGTTGGATCCAGACCTGGTCCAGATCTGTGGATTCAGATCCGTTTTTGCGGATCTGGATCCTTGAAATTTGGACTCATGCGGATCCGGGTTGTGTCCGCGTCCATCCTGAAAAAACGGATCCAAACCCGGACCTAGACCCGTAGACCCGTTATATATATATATTTGAGGAGTAATTCATAATTTATAAGTTGTTGTTTACTCCGTAACATTCTTATGTCACAAGCCCAATCTCTTAAAAAAAAATATTTTTTAAAATTAATTTTATGTTGTTATTATAACATTAAATTTGTACGACATGTAATTTAGGAATTAATTTTTTTAAGACATGTAATTTATGAATTAATGGTTTTAAGACATGTAAGACATTTAGTTAATGTTATTTATATGCTTAAATTTTTGAAATTTTGTATTTATTAAAAGAAAATACGATGGACCCATTTCGGACCCGTTTTGGACCTGGACCCGTTGAATCCAATGGATCTAGATCCATGCATTCCAGACCCGACGGATCCGGGTCGGAGCTGGGTCCAGCCTTTGAAAACGGATCTGGATCCGGGTCCACATAGACCCGCTCCAGATCCGACCCATTGCCATCACTACTCATACCACTCAAATTGGAGTGGTTTGGATGACTTTTAAACTTTTTTTTAATATATTTTCTATCTTTTTAAGATTTATTATGAAACAAAGAAAACTTTTTGATCAATTTTTTTGTAAGGTGTAACACAAATACAGAGTAGTAGATGAAATATATATATACTATCTTTGTATCGCAATACTCGGAACTTTTGTCATTTTAGACTGTGACACAATACTTGCAAGTGTTGCAACAGTACTACAGAAGAGGGGAAATCAACCAAACCGTTGGAATGAGTGATCCATCGACCTCATACAAATGATGGTGAAAGTGGGGACGCTCCCACCTGAACCAACCCCAATACTCATTACATGAAATAAATGTAGTGATCATCTCAAAACGTTATAGGATAAAAATAAGCATCTTAAAGTTTCAATTTTAAGAAAATTTATACATAATGTTCCAATTTCCACACAAAAAATAAATAAAATTTGATGTGCCAATATTGATTTTTAAAAGCTTTATGGATTGTATCAAACTAAGATGGAATATCCTGGTTTATCTAGTGCTAAAAAATAAGATAATTTAGCATCTAAAAAAGGATTGATATCGATGTGCCTATAGTTGCAATGCCCGAAAGACAACACATATTAGACATAGGTACAAGCGACCATAGTTTTTGGTGGGTTCCAACTTTCAAGTCCAACACCCATCTTTAGCAAAACACCAAACCAAGAGTCCAACGCGGCAACGCCCTATTAATTCCCATTATGATCAGATTTTGGAATTGGAATTAAATAAGTAGGTTGCTAAATGTCGCCCGCATATTACTTAAAATCGCCCACAACCAAAAGTAAAAAGACAAAATTGCCTTTGATTTAAAATTACACTACAACAACTTAGATTAAATATACAACGACGTTGGACACCACTGCACGCCATGACCTTGACCACCACCGCCGCCACCACCACCACTACCATGGTGGTGGTTAATTTTTTTTTTAATAAGGGAAGGGGCGTCTAGATCAGACGCCCCAACCATGGTAGGGGCATCTGGACGCCCCAACAATATACAACGACGTCGGACACCACGCCATGACCTCGACCACCACCGCCGCCACCACTACCACGGTGGTCGTGGTGGTTAAATTTATTTTTTTTAATAAGGGGAGGGGCGTCCAGATCAGACGCCCCTACCATGGTCGGGGCGTCTGATCTGGACGTCCCTCCCCTTATTAAAAAAAAAAATTTAACCACCACCACCATGGTGGTGGTGGTGGTCGAGGTCATGGTGTGGTGTCCGACGTCGTTGTATATTTAATCTAAGTTGTTGCGGTGTAATTTTAAATCA
Organism: Salicornia ramosissima; assembly: GCA_951394345.1. Taxonomy (NCBI): domain Eukaryota; kingdom Viridiplantae; phylum Streptophyta; class Magnoliopsida; order Caryophyllales; family Amaranthaceae; genus Salicornia; species Salicornia ramosissima. Next base: position 17,733,310 of record OX596233.1, on the reverse strand, counting down.
AGGGCAATTTTGTCTTTTTACTTTTTATCGTGGGCGATTTTAAGTAATATGCGGGCGACTTTTAACAAGTCCTTTAAATAATTGCTACCCACTTGATTTGATTCACAAGTGTCAATTACTTTTGCAAATTCACAATTAGGTTGTAATTAAGTGGAAGATGTTTTATAATTTATATATATTATGTAAATAGGTAATATTTGTGCAAATGCTCAGATTTATCGGGTGTTTGGTAAGAATATCTCTATTATATGAGGGGCTTCTACAACGGTCTCTCAAAAAATGTCCGCAATACCATATTAAATCATGGCCCTCCAAATTATTTTATTTTACCTTTTTTCAAAAAATCATTTTTCTAATTATTAGATTATCCAAAATTCCATAATTAATTTTAAAATTCATTTTATAATATTTTCCATAATTAATTTAATTTTTTTTAATTTTAATTAATTGGAAAAAATAAAAAAATGAATTTTTAAATGAATTATGGAATTTTGGAAAATCTAATAATTAGAAATATAGGTAAAATAGAAAAGGTAAAATAAATAATTTTGGAGGGCTAGGATTTCTCCATAGTGGTGGCCGTGTTAAAGGATGGCCGCTATAGAAAAATTGATTATACAAGCCAAGGGGGAGCCATGGTGTCCTCCTTGAAAAAGTCTGTATTACCCTCTAAAAATTTCAAAAAAAATCAATGTGCATCACTCTTAACTATTATAGAAATTAAAGTTATTTCAATTTTTAAAAATTTTAAAATGAAAATATTACAAAATATAAATTTCGTAAAAATAAAATAAAAATACTCAAATTTATATTTTTGAATTCTCTATAAGTTGATATTCATATTTGTTCCGGGCCCACCCAGGTGGTCAAACGCGTATTAGTGGACCCAAACCCTAGGCCCAATTCTGATAGGGCTAGGTATACACCAAACATTCTACGACGAACGAGATGGCGCCACGTGTTAACTGACTTGGTAAAACCTTGACCAGGTTATCACTATGTGTCATGGGCCAGGCCCACACGTTGGCCTTGCTGATTCAGTAAAACCCTAACCGGGGAACCTAATGCCTATATAAGGATCAGTCCAATCATTCCACAGGTACGCAACTCATAATTCACAAACCCACATCACACTGATTCCTTACTTCTGATATCTGACTTAAGCATCGGAGGGGCGTTCCCGGGTTCCACCCCCCGGGTTAGCAACCTTTGACTGTTTTGCAGGTCAAAACCCTAGCAAGAAGTGTACGGAGTCCGCATCAATCACATCAAAGATCGTTGACAATTCAACAGAAGTTCCAGAACAGGAACAATATTTATATAATTTGTCACATAAAAATTTTATATTTCTATTATTGTAGAAATTTGATAGTCTCTAGAAATCAAGAATATAGCATGTAGATATATTTAAAAAATATGGCATGCAAAACGTGCATGCAAGGCTAGTCTCTATTACATAAGCTAATGGGGGAGTTATGGTGTCCCCCCTGGAAAAGTCTGTATTACCCCCTAAAAATTTCTAAAAAATCAATTTGCATCACTCCTAACTATTATGGAAAGTTATTTCAATTTTTGAAAATTTTAAAATGAAAATATTATAAAATATAAATTTCGTAAAAATAAAATAAAAATACCTAAATTTATATTTTTGAATTCTCTATAAGTTGATATTCATATTGATATAGTTTGTCACACAAAAATTTTACATTTCGATTATTGTAGAAATTTGATAGCCACTAGAATATAACATGTAGTACATACATTTAAAAATCATGGCATGCAAAGCGTGCATGTAAGACTAGTGTAAATGTTATGGAAAAGATTATAAGAAGGGGAAATGGTAATAAAAAAAAGTGTTATTTTTATTTATTGTTTGGTATTATAATGGAATGAAAAAAATTATAGTGCATTCCATTTCTTCTTGTTTGGTATAGCCCTATAGATATTGTACCGGAAAAAAAAAAAAAAGACCAATAGATAAGGAAAGTGTAACATTATAACTCCTTTGAGGTTTTTTTTTTTTTTTTAAAAAAAAAAAAATATATGAATAGATAAGGAGACCTAATCTTTTTTGTTTTTCCTTTTTATTCATTAAAAAAAAAATAGATTATTCACCATTATCAAAAAATCAAAAACATCAGCAGAGGTAGATCAGATCATCATCATTAGATATTTAGATCAATATCCCAATTCAAACTTTGATAATTAGATATTTAGAGCGGAAACGAATTGGGGTGATCTGTTACAACAAAGTAAAGATAATTGTTCCCCACATCACAAACCAAACAATAAGTATTGAGAATATGCCATACCAAATACCTACTTACAGCCCGTTTGGTTATTGGTAATAAATTATGTTAATGGTAATGAATTTATAGTGTGATTTGTAAAGGAAAAACTTTAAAATCCCCATGGAAAATATAGTTTTCATACCCAAACTTGAAACTTCTTCTTATTTTCCATTATCACCCATTACCAAGTGGAAGGGTGGTGTTAGATGGGAATTGACATTTGTGAAGAAAATTAGATAAATTGGAGTTAAATTAGCATCACCATAGGAATGAATTTTGAATTTCCTTCCAAAGTTAGTTAAAATTCATTCCCATTACCTTCGTTTATAACCGGCTACCAAATAGGCTGTTAATGTATTGAGACATAATGAAGAAGAATTTCTACTAACTATTCATCTTTTAAAAAAAATAACCTTCCATTTTCTAATAATAAATTATTTTTAAGTACATTTAGGGGTGTCAGATCAGTTAATCGGTTAAGTTATACGGTTAGGTTGACTTCAGTTAATTTTTTCCATAGTACTCAATTTGGTTTAACCTTTTCGGTTTCATTTCCAACACGTTGCACTTATTTTTATTTTCAGTTCAAACCAGTTTTGTTATGGTTGCTCTTCAATTTTACCCGTAAAATTTCAGTTGTTGTTAGTTCATTGTGAACGATTGATACAACGGTTCCGATTGTATTCAGTTTATGTTATGGTTAAATACAGTTTTGTCCGTATGATTTCATTTATTATCAGTTCATTGTAAATGATTATATTCATTTACATTATGGTTATTCTCATCAGTTTTGTAATCTGTTCGAGGTAGATATCGAGTATTAATGAGTTTACCCGAGTTTTCTCGCGTTTTTCCCTAATAATATGATCGGATCATATCCCGTTTAGCAGATGAAGTGCTTTGCCTTACAACAGGTTAATTTTCAGTTAAGGTGCACCTTAATGTTATGAATTATGTATTAATTTATCCTTGAACTAATATTATGTGTAAATGTGTTAGCGTGTATCGAGTATCAATATTAGGTGTCAATGGCAGTCAAGATGTAATAACCCGAAATTTAGGGCCAGAAAATTTCGCGGTTTATTAATATTATTTTATTATTCTAAGTCCAAAGGGCCCGAATATTTGGAATGTTTATTTTTATTTCACTATCTTATCCTGAAATTGGGCCCATGACCTAATCCTTCACTCCACTTGGCCGGCCCCCATATATGGCCAAGGGATGATTTTACTCTTTTATTTTTAAATTTAGATAAATGTTTATGTAATAAATTAATTATCCTAAATAACTATTTTTACCCAGTCTTCTCTTATATATTTCTCAACCAACTTTTGAACTGAAGTAACCACCCTAGTTTTCCCCCTCTTTTCTCCTGATTCACGGCCCCCCTTTTTTTTATTTTATTTTATTTTCTTTTGTTCTTTATTATTAAATAGGGAACAAAGCTCATAACCTAATTACCTATTTTCAATACAACTCAAAGCTCAGAAAAGAACCCTAAGAACCCCCTCTCTTGGCCGTGTGTTTTCGAACTTCATAGGGCTCATTTTCTTGATTTTTCTTCCTAATCGGGTAACTAGACTATCCTTCTTAGATTAGGTATAGTTTTCCATATAATTAATTAGGATTAAACTAGGAAAAATTAATAGAATTAGTATCATGCTAGGTTAATTTAGTTCGAACCATATAACATGTTGATCATGATATTTTCTTGATATTTTATGCAATCTTTATGAATCTTTGATTGTTATAATTAATTTTATGCATAAAATAATTTCTTTAATTGTATGTTTAGATTGAATAATTGCATGATAACTTGTTGAATCTTATCCTTGAATTTTCGTGTAAATGTCGAGTGCTATAAAATAATTTTGATGATAATTTCATGATATTTTTTTTTGAATTAAATTGATAATCTTGATTATTTAATTGTTTAATTGAAGCCTTAAATCAAAGTTATTATTTTGTTCATGATTGTATAAATGTCGAGTGGCATAAAGAAATAAAGGGAATTAAAAATCTGATTTTTATTGTTGAATCTTGATAAATCTTGAATTATTATTGATAATCTTGATTAAATCTTTAATTTAAGCATGATATTGTTAATTCTCGAAATTAATCTTGATATTGTTTCATAGCCAAGAAGGCCGTGTGGTTCATGTATAGTAAAGTATTGATTTTGATCTTGTTATGGTTCAAATTTGATGATTTAATGTTTAAAGCATGATTTTATTTCCTGTTATTAAGTTTATATGATTTATAATTGATAATTGTATTTAATTAAATTAAAGTATCAATTTTGGTTGTTTTACACAAAAATGTCGAGTGGTTCCAAATATGAAAAAGAGGATTTTTATCTTGTTTTATGTAATACTAATTGATGATTGATAATATATATGATTAATTGTTTATTTAATGGATTTATTAAATTGTTTATAAGATTATTTAAGGAGTTAAATTAATTATTGTTTATAAGTGAAAATGTCGAGTGGCTATAATAAGTTTTTGATCAATTTTAGTTTAATTTTTGGTTTATAATAATTTAGATTATGATTTTAGGAATTAATATAATTAAAGGAATTAAAAAGGAATTAATAAGATAAGTTGTAATATGAAGGAAAGGAATAATAAGATGATAAGGATAAGTTATAAGATGATAAGAAATATTGGTCTCACGATGGTCATGTCGATAAGATAAGATAAGAAGGGACGCCGGTTTGGTGATACACGAGTCACCAGATTGGGTTAAGTCGAAGCCACTGCCCTACTGCGGTCTCTGGGCAGTTCTGGATCTTAAGATGTGTAGTCGTCTAAGTAGTAGTACACGGGCTACTATTTAGAAGTTATGGCCATAGCTTAGGCTTAGTTCTTGCAAAGGAGAGCTACGGGTAGAACACACGGGTTTTCTTCCCAGCGCATTTTAAGAAAGTTGGGATGTACACGGGCATCCTTACGAGCTATAATGACCGGTCCATAAAGTTAAGAAGATGGTTAAAAGAAGGATTTTGAATAATAATATGATAAGACAAGTATTATACTGGTTGGATATGATTATGTATATGTTAATGTAGTTATATGTATAATTCTATGTATTGTATAAGTAAAGTATGTTAAGTCTTCCGCTGCGTACGTCTGAATAGTATGTATGTGAGTATGTCTAAAGTATGTAATTAAGTGTGTATCCATGTATGTATTTATGTACAAATATATGTATATGCACCCCTATATGTATTCTATAGGTATTTCTATACGTATTTATACGTACACGTATGTATTTCTATACGTATTTCTGCAGGTACTGTATACGTATTTTATACGTATGCCATGCGTATTTCGTACGTATTCTTATACGTATTTTGTATGTATTCTTATACGTATTTTGTATGTATTTTTATACGTATTTCGTATGTATTTTTATAAGTATTCCGTATGTATTTTTATACGTATTTCGTATGTATTTCTATATGTAATTTCATGTATGTTTAAATGATTTTCTTGGTTAATGCTATGATATTATATGGTTAATGGTCCCTCATTTAAGCGGGACAGCCTAGTTACTCGCCACTGACGGTGGACCCCCCCCCATTTCAGGTGATGAAGCTGACGTATAAGTGGGCTCTCGTATGGTTTGGGTTGTGTGTTGTTGTGATCAGTAGAGTGAACCCGAAGTCTAGATTATGTTTTCTTTTATTTATTGATTAGTTTATCCCAGCCTGTTGGGGAAGAACAGTAGTATTATGTATTTTGGTATTTCCATGGACTTGTGGGATTTTAATTCTATTTTACTAGTTAATAAAAGGACTATTGAACCTTAATGTTATTATTGTTATTAGTATTTATGTTTGGTAATGATCCAATTGTCGATTTCCTTCGTAAATCGACAGCCTAGAAAAGTCGGGTCGTTGCACAAGATGATGGTGAGTGATATTGAATTGAAAATAACAACGATCATAACAATAATGATATAGCAATTAGCAGCAACAACAACAATAACAATGAATGGATATTGATGATAACGATGATGGTGGTGATTGATATAAACAATATAATAACAATAATAGTAATAACAATATCGAGAACAAGAACACTAGTAAGATTTGAGCCTATTTTCAATCTAATACAAAGTTAATAATACGTGATATGTGTATGTAAGAGAGTTGAGGTCTGAAGAGGGACCATATAGCACCATCATCATACTATATATACTCAATACATCATACTATTCTATAAATAAATCATACTATAAAAGCAACAAATCATATAATACTGAAACCATATACTAGATTGCATACAATTTTTAATCTGATACTATATAACACCATTATCATACAGTCATACTATATAGATAATACATGCCACTGTTTCATCATTAAATCATACTATAAAACAAGACATCATATATTATTAAACAAAGTATCATACTAATATAACTAAATATCATACTACTATATATACAATCATATTATAAAAAATGTAATCATCTTATATGTATCACTCGGACAATGACTTATATCTATAAAATATAGATAATCCTGAAGCAAATGTTTCAATTATTCGAGTGAAAATTTTGAATTAGTATGTGCCTTAGTATGATTAAGTCAATTATATATTTCAATTATATGCTCACTGCAGGTTTTGGCCTTCCATAAAGGAGGGATGCCATGGGCGAGCCACGTAGCTGACTTGATAGTGAAATGATCATCAGGGGCAAGACCCCAACAAGGTTCACCCAAAATTGGGGAGGAAGGAAGAGGGATACCTAAAATAGTGCGGCAAACTTCTGGTGGAAGAAACTAAGATAGAAGAGTAGTGTTCCATTTGTCGTGGGCTATGAAATGGTCAACTGTCATGTCCGGATTTGAAATATCAGATGGGTCGATATTAAAATGTGAAATAAGACTATCCTTAAAGACCTAATTATCGAACTAGAAAAGAACATTAGCACCATTTCCTATTTTCCAGCGAATGCCCCGTAGAAGGAAGGGGCAGATATGAAGAATTTGTTTCTGAATCCAAGAATCTTTAGACTGAGCTCGACAAAGAAAAAAGGACATATGCCGAAGATACTTGGCTTGAATAATTTGGACCCAAAGATTGGCATGGTCGGAAAGGACCTTCCAACATAGTTTACAAAGATAGGCTTTATTTACAGCGTCAGATTTCCGGAGGCCCAGGCCACCTAGGGATTTGGGGCGACAAATTTGATCCCATGAAATCATGGAGAGATCGGGTTTATCAGAACTTTGTTTCCAAAAAAGGCCGGTTGAGACGATCCAAGGTTGAGGTGGTCGATGTTGGGAGAGCAGCCGTAGACATAGCATAAGATGGGAGAGCCTCTAAATTACTTTGAATTAAGGCAACCTTACCAGCTTTAGAAAGCCATTGTGCTGACCAAATATTAAGTTTGGCATCGGCCTTACGGAGGATATGGTCAAAATTAGACTTAGAGAAACGAGATAAGTTAAAGAAAACTCCCAAATAACGGCCTAGAAATTGTTTTGGTGTCATATTAAAATAGTCGGCAAGCTGTCGCTTGTGGAGATTACCAACCTTTTTCGAGAACACAACTGCAGATTTATAAAATTAATAAGTTGACCAGAGAGTGTCATAAATTCATTTAGAATAGATCTAACCTGATTGCAGATATCATAAAAATAAGTATAAAAAATTACATATTTTGAAAATAAGTATCGAGTGAATAAAACGAGATCCCGCATGTCTTTTTTTTCTTATATATATGAAACTAAAGAGAGTTAAAGTTACAAATTGAATAGTAGACATAATCAAATTGGAACATTTACAATGTGAGAGAGGGAGTATTAATTAGTCTTGAAACTTGAAGATTCAGATTAGAAAGAGGTGATATCAGCATTAGTGTTGGAGAATTTTTTTTTATGAGAATTAATTAGACACGTGACACTTGATGACATCAACATATTTTGTTTTAATACATAGTTATAGATAGATTATAGATGAGCAAAAATATTGTCATTAATCATAAATTGTTTCTATTTTAAAAATATATTTATTGCTAATACATAACACTAAAGGTGTGTTCTCTTCAACTTATTGGACCTGACCTGACCTGACATGATTTGCCGTTATTTTGTGAGAGGAATTGTCCTTATTAAACCTGACATGACCTAATAAGTTCTGAAATAAGCTAAAGAAAACACACCCTAAAGACTATATATAATATTGCCAGGGTCGGGGCTAGGATTTTAGAGGTCCTATTTGAATTCATAAAATGAGGCCCTTAAGTCACTCTTTTTTTTCTCAAAGATGATTATCATGGCCACGGTTACCATTTTGGACGGCTATGTACATTTTATTGAAGATGGGCCCATATATATACACACACACAGTATCACCTAATAATAATAGTTGTAAAAAATATTAATAAAATTTAAATCATAGACACTAATTAATTATTATTAGGAATAATTACATTAATAGGTACCAACTATTGCACTTTTAATTTTATAGGTACCAACTTTTGATTATTCACCAGCAGCACGAACTATTACATAAAGTTGCAATGATAGGTATATGACCTAAATATAGTTACAACTTATAGGTCATCTATACCTATTTATAGGTCATCCATACCTATCATTGCAACTTTATGTAATAGTTCGTGCTGCTGGTGAATAATCAAAAGTTGGTACCTATAAAATAAAAAGTGTAATAGTTGATACCTATTAATTTAAGGGTAATGATATATACAGCCCTTTGGGCTGTATATAAGCATTTATTGCTTACCTAAATTAGTATAAATTTAGGAATTTATTGTGAAAACATGATTTGATCGAAATAATTAATGTCTATTTTTTATTAGAAAAGCTAAATAAAAGACTAAATATGGAAAGCTTTTTTAAAAAACAGGCATTAATTGTCGCGATCAAATCATGTTTTCACAATAAATTCCTAAATTTATATTAATTTAGGTAAGTAATAAATGCTTATATACAACCCTATGGCTGTATATATCATTATCCTTAATTTAATTATTCCTTATTATTATTATTATTATTATTATATAAATAAATGTCATTATTTAAGACTAACAAAACATTAGTTTAGTTTTGGAAGACTAACAAAACAATATTATAGTTTTGGCAGACTAGCACAAAATTAATGTAATTTTGAAAACTAACCACAGTAATAAGGATTAATATCAAACGAATCTCAAAACTAACACACATTAATACCAAACTTTGAATTTGGAAGGTAGTCAATTTTTATTTTTTTATTTTTTTTTTGCCCAAAAACAATTGTACCCAAATTTGAACCTTGGACCTCTTGAACAAAAGCTTATAGCCCTAACCAATAGTCTATACAAATTTCTTATTTATATTTCTAAAAGAAAACATATACACTTAGGGTCTGTTCGTTAAGGTGTAAAACGTTTTTTCATCATAAATCTTATATTTTAATATTTTACGTCAAACTAAACAATATAAAATGGAAAAACAATTTTCCAAATGTTTTACATCCTACAAAAAAAAAAAAATATTGCGTATAACTTTTCCCAAAAAAAAAAATTGAAAATAAAAAAAAACGGAACGCAATAAATTTTCCGCGTCTTATAAATAACCTCATAACTACCTTCCACTTCATCGCATTTACCTTCCTCACAAACAGCATTTACACACGCCTCGATCATTTCTCTCTCTCTCTCTCTCCCCTCAAATTCCCTGAAAAAATGTCGATCCGCCACATCAACATCCTCCTACTCTCTCTCCTGGCCGTGATCTCCGCCGCAGCCGCAGCCGGAAGAGGTGGCCCAGAGGTCGGAGGTTACTCGCCCATAAAAAATCTGAAAGATCCGTATGTTGAAGAAGTCGCTAAATTCGCGATTGAAGAACATAACAAACAATCAGAGTCGCACCTTAAATTTATCAAAATCGTCAAAGGTGAGTCACAGGTTGTCGCCGGCACTAATTACCGACTTACCATCGCCGCCAGCGATAATCAAAACTATTTGGCTGTTGTTTATGACAGGCCATGGCAGCATTACAGGAGCCTCACCTCCTTTGATTCTGTTTAATCGGTTTTTTCTTTTACTTTTAAATTCGAGTTTTGTATTTTAAATTAAATATGCTGTGTTGATTGAGTTCTACATCTTATAAAAAACTATATGACTGAATCGTATGTTATATTATAATATAATTATAATTTATACATATATATATATGTATGAAATAAGAGTGGAATTCGATCGTTTGTGATATTTAATTAATGTTTTGAGATTGTTGATATGGTTTGTGATTTGATTATGTGAATATTTGTTTGAATTTTACTTTTTGATGGTTTTGAAGAATGAATTTTCAAGTAATGGTTGGTATTGTAGAAGATTCAAGAAGTAACCGACTAAACATGGAATTAATGCTCTCGGTCATTGCGTTGATTGCATTCTGGCTCTCATTTGTCGTCTTGTTGACATGCAAACTTACTCCTCAATTTACGATACCGTGTTTTTTGCCAAAAAAAAAAAAAAAAAAACCGATACCGTGGTCAACTAAAGACAAAATAAAATGATTTTAGGGCACCATTAGCAATGAACAAAAAAAAAAAATTCATGGATCACTATCACATTTTCTCTCTCATCAACATCACTAAACCAAACCATTTTCAATTTCTCTTCTTATTCATGAACAAAAAAGGTTCATCAACTTTTTACACTACCCCACCTTTTTTTATTTATAATAAAATGAAATATATAAATAATTATGATTAACACTATTAATTGTAATTATAATTATGATTAACTTAAATTAATTAAGTAGTTGCGATTACCTTAATTTAATTAAATATTTGCAAGATGCTAATTTTTTTTCATGATTACGATTAACGAAATTAATTAATAAAAAATTTAAATAGTTGTGATTAACGAAATTAAGTTACATAATTTTCGATACAATAAATAAATACATTAATCAAACAAAAACTAAGTAGAACGAAACCATCATGAACTAACATTAACTCATCCTAATCGCGGGTTAGCAAATGCCAATTTTGTGGTATTGTTTGGTTTGGAAATTGTTGCCAAACTTGAGATGAATTTTGTGGGAAATTTTGTTGATTTTGGGGGAAAATATGTGGATTTTGCAAAATATTTTTTTGTGATTTTCTTTTCGAATTACCCTTTCTGCTAGTATTAGGATTATTTGGATCCATGAAATTATTGGAAAAAAGTGAATAAGATGAGATCAAAATGGTTAGAGTAAAGAACAAAGCACAATACTTAGATTTTTTTTTTGGGGAAACAATTATATGGAAAAAGGGTGATTTTTTTTTAATAAAATATGGCAATATGGGTGTCTATTTATAGAGGAGAAAATATTATGAATTTTGGTCATTTTTTTTTTAATTAATGTATGTGTTAAAATTAAATCCACAAAATTTAACACATTTGCAATTTTTCACTAGGCTGAAACGTGGCCACGTGACGCGTTCTGCAGCTGACACGTGGCCCGCGTCCTTTAAATTTTTTTGGGCTAAAAACCAGCCAAAACGGCGTCGTTTTGGCTGGAACAGAGCCAAAACGCACCGTTTTGGCAGTTTTTCAGCCAAAAAAAAGGGGGAAGAATTGCTGAGCTGGACCACGAACCATTTGGCTCTTCTGTTTGCAGGTACAAACATAAAAACAAACATTCATCATGAACAATTGTTTTATTCATTGTTAAGGAAATTAAAAAATGGTTTGTCATTACAAACCATTTTTTTGTTCATCATTATGAATGCTCTTAGGAAAGTTCTTATTTTATGGAAATTAAACCTTATTTTTTTGAAAAATAGAAAATGTTTTACTTAAATAAGATCGGAAATCAATTACTCCCCCGTAACATAAATTTTTCAATAGTTTCCTTTTTTTGGAGTAACACAAAATTTTATTTCTTTCTATTTTTAGTAAAAAGGTCCAATTATTTACATTTGTCATTGGTTTAATACCTTAAACTAAACATAAGTTTTATTAAACATTAACACTCCATCATTAGCAAAATTAAACTATCCCTCAATTAACATAATCACCACCTACCACCACGGCACCACCTACCAACCACCCTAACTCAGCCCCAGCCACCACCTCCAAAACCTAAACCAGCCACCACCTTAGAAACCTAACCCAGCCACCACTAACGACTATAACCTAGCCCCAACCACCACCTTCGAAACCAGCCCCAAACCTAGCCACCACCTTCGAAACCAATCCTAAATCCAGCCACCATCTTTGAACCCTAACCCAGCCCCAGCCACTAACTTCGAAACCTAAACCAACCGCCACCCTCAAACCCTAACCCAACCACCAACGAACCCTAACCCAGCCACTGCTACCACCTTCAACACCTAACCTAGCCCTAGCCACTACCTTCAAAATCTAAACTAGCTGCCACTCTCAAACCCTAAACCAACCACCAACGAACCCTAGTCCCGCCACAATCAACACCTTCGACACCCACAATTTTAAAATCCCCAAATCGAAATCAAAAAGCCTAACTCAATTTGTGGGTTCTTCAATTGATGGTAGCTTCAAATTGGATGGTGCACAGTGTTGGTGATGGCTTCTAATCGGTTTAGGTGGTGCGGCGATGAATGTTGGTATTGGTGGTGCAACGGTGAACGATGAACGTGGTGTTGGTTTGTTGAACGACAAACGGTGAACGTGGTGTAGGTTTGTTGGTGGTGCGGCGATGAACGATGACGTTGGTGTTGCAGCGACGAAAATTGGTGGTGTTGTGGTGGTGAACGATGGTGTTGATGGTGTAGCACGCGGTGGTGGTGAATTGGGGTTGGTGAATTGGTGTTCAATGATGGTCTTGGTGTTTGGGGGTTAGGTTTAGGGCTGATTAGTGTTTGGTTTAAGGTCATATTAATGGCTTAAATTTGTATCATGAAATTTTGCCCAGGAGTCCGCACATTACCCAATTGTTGGAATCTTTTGGTTATGGAGGGAGTACAATATTTTTTTTAAAAAAATTAATTAGATTTAGGAATTGAAAATAAATCAAATATTAACAATTCTAGTCATCCATAAGACCACAGTAAAATCATCCGTGTTTTTATTAGCAAGTTGATGAAAATTAGGAAAAATTATATGTGCAATAACTTGGTGAGAGATTATATAAAAAATTAATATTTTAATATATTTTTTAGCAATATAAATTCAATATGAAAAGGGTTGTCAACATTGTAGTCATTTCGAAAATTATTAGGTAGTCACGGGACCAACTTGCTTTTTATGATCCCTGGTCCTTCTATTTTAAAAATAATTACATTTTTGCAATCTTCATTTTCTAAACTTTAATCATAATTTATTTGGAAACGCTAAATGTTCGTTTTCAAGTGAATCTCCATTTTATAAAGTGTAATCTTCATTTTTTTTAGAAACCCTGACTATTCATTTTAATGTATATGAATCTTAATTTTGTAAAGTATAATTTTCATTTTTTTTGTTTTAAAAGAAAATGAATATTGCATGTTACAAAATGGTGATTCTACTTTCCATTCCCAATTCTAGCCAATTTTTCAACGGCTAGTTTCAAAATCTACATTGAAGTTCAATCAAACTATATTGTAGAAGTTAGCCCTTGGTTATGCACCTCATTATAAGGGTTACAGGTGTCTAGATCCTAAAACATGTAGAGTATATATAAGTCGTCATGTGACATTTCATGAGTCTCAATTTTCTTATTCGACAATTGTGGGGGTCTAAGGATGTTTCTTCCTCTCTACTTGAGTCTTGGAGTCCAACTCTATCATCATTTGGGTCACTATTAGAGTCAATTTCCTTTTGTATGCAGCCTATCCCACCCACCTCTTCCCCTTGTGATCCACAACCTTCACCGCCATCTGGCCACGACAACATCATCTCCACTAATGTCAATTCATGTACTTCTTTCTCCACTCCACACCTTGACAACGCTACTTCTAATCCTTCCCCTCTCTCCTCTTCCTCATCTCCCGCTAACCCATCACCAGAAATATCCCATCCACCACTATCTCCTCCAATGCAAACTCGGTCTAAGCATGGTATTTTCAAACACAAAAATTTTCCTGACTTTGTCTCCTTAAATGCAATTGTTAATACTCTCGATCCTACGTGTTTCTCTAAAGCAAACAAGGATTCTGAATGGAGAGCTGCAATGGCCGAAGAGTTTAATGCATTGATTTCTAATAATACATGAATACATGGGATTTGGTTCCATATGATAAAGCGAAAAATATGGTGGGGTCCAAATGGGTATATAAAACAAAATGTAATTCAGATGGGAGTGTTGAGCGGAAAAAGGCACGATTGGTTGCCCAAGGAAATAATCAACAAGAAGGTGTGGATTTTGATGAAACTTTCAGCCCTTTTGTTAAACCAACGACCATTCGTTTTGTTTTATCTATTGCTCTTTCTTATGGTTAGGTCCTTCGTCATCTAGATGTTAAAAATGCCTTTTTACATGGTTTTCTCACAGAGGAAGATTACATGAAACAACCTCCTGGCTTTGCACATCCCAATTATCCTAATCATGTTTGTCATCTTCGCAAAGCACTTTATGGTCTTAAACAAGCCCCCGGGCTTGGTGTAATAGGTTTAGCAGTTTCCTTTTACGAAAGGGCTTCTTCTGTAGTCAAGCTGACACCTCTCTTTTTATCTTTCGTCGTGGTAAGGATATTTTGTTTCTTCTTCTCTATGTTGATGATATTGTCATCACAGGCAATTCCTCAGACTTATTTCATCGGTGTATTTCCTTACTTGCTGCACAGTTTACTATGAAGGACTTGGGGGATCTTCATTATTTTCTTGGCATTCAGGTTGTACGTACTTCTAAGGGTCTTTTCTTAAATCAACAAAAATATACACATGATTTGGTACATAAATTTCACATGCATACTGTGAAGCTTGTACGTACTCCACTCCCCTCTAGAACGACACTCTCTGTCACTGATGGTGATTTTCTTGCAGATCCGTCTGAGTACCGTAGTATGGTAGGTGGTTTACAATACTTGACTATGACTACACCTGATCTTACATATGTCGTACATCTCGTTTCTCAATTTATGCATGCTCCTCGTACCACTCATCTTGCCGTTTTTAAGCGTATTTTCAGGTACTTAATTGGCACTACAAATCATGGGTAGTGGCTTCGCCTATCCAAAATTCATGATGTCATGATTGCTTACTCAGATGCAGACTGGGCCGGTTGTCCCGATAGTTGTCGTTCTACAACTGGCTATGCTGTCTTCTTTGGTGATAATCTGATTTCCTGGCGATCTAAGAAGCAACCTACTGTGTCTAAATCTTCCACATAAGCTGAATATAGAGCGGTAGCCTACACTGTTGCCGACACTTTGCATCTTCGGACTTTGCTTGCTGAACTTGGGTTGATCATTCGCACTCCTGTCCAGCTATTTTTTGTGACAATGTTTCGGCTACCTATCTTGCTGTCAATCCAGTGCAACATGATCGTAGTAAGCATATTAATGTTGACTATCATTTTGTTCGTGAATGAATTGCACATGGAGACCTAGTTGTGAATTATCTTCCAACTCAGCTTCAGCTTGCAGATATTTTTACTAAGAGTCTATCTACATAATGTTTTGAGTTTTTAAAATCCAATATGCACGTGGTTTCCCCTGCATAGATTGAGAGGGTGTAATAGAGTGATAGGTCGTAACTCTGAAAGTACTATAAATATATTGCCAGGGCTCACTTAATTGGTGAGTTGCCCATTATTTTCACAAGATCGACTTTTAAAAAAAGGTGATGATAGAGAGAGTGAGAAAACGTGAAGTTCCTTAGGGGTAAGAGGAAGTAGGCCCATCTCTATTTAATTTGAAAGAACTCAGAGAAAAAACTGGAGAGGAAAATCAAACAGTAAATGATAATAATCAAACTAAGATAAGATCATATAAAGAGCATAAAGTTCCCTACTGGATGAAAGATTACTATAGCACAAATGTCTCATGAGCCTACAAGGGTTAATGCGGTGATGGAAAATTGATAACTTGGTTTATATGTGTTTTTTTCCCTTATTTTGAATGGTTTTATTATGCTAATTGTGCTCTTAGGAGCTATTTTGCCGCTAATAAGTTCGTTTGGAGCATTTTGTGCCTTTTCCATATTTTTGACAGATTTTGGGTAAAAGATGCTTTATATGGGCTAAAAACCATCCTATACTACGTAGAGGTTGTTATGGTGACATTTGGTGAAGAATCGACTTGAATTTGTTTGATATAGTTCGAAGGATTTTGACCTCCTGTCACTATTTTAAACATAACTTTATCTATACACATTGAATTGATGCGATTCCAGTGGCATTTAAAACTAGATTCAAAAATCTTTCCAATAGTAGGTTGCACACCTAATTTCAAATTAAAATGAAGAACTTATGGCCGTTTGAAGATACTTGTCAGATCTGGACCCGAGAAACCACCACGGGCCTATTGAAAAACGTGTTATTCCTATATTTTTCCCTATAAATACCCATTGTAATCCCATGTAAATTTTTCTACGGACCATTCTTTGTTTTCTTGTTTTAGTTTTAGTGTTTAACCTTTATTTTCTTTCCTTTTTTTTAATTAATTTCTTTAATTCTTTCCTTATTCAATTTGGTTATTTCTTCTTCTCTTCCCTTTTGTTCATATTTAATTTAATTATTAAGTCTTTTCTTTTAGTCTTTATTATTATATCTGTTTAGATCTCCTTCCCTCTAGGGTTTAGGAAATCTGTGATTGATTGAATGTGTTGATTAATTTCCTTTGTTATTTAATCCATGATTTGTTTTTAACTTCCTAAAATCTGATCTTTATTATATAAATTTGAGTATATTTCGAGTTGGTAGCCAAGAGGTTAAAATTCTATATAAACTTAAGATTTCAGGTGGAATTAATCTAGTAAATTGCGTGAGCCTGTTTGATTAATTCTATAGATCTAATAATTGTGTGAGCCTGTTAGATCTTGGGTAAAACTAATCTGTGAGTTATTGAATGTTGATTTTTAATCAATTCAGGATTTTAATTATAGTGAATCTAAACTTTAGATCTCTAAAATTTCTACCTCCGTGTGGAATTGACCTTATTTCCCTATCTATATTAGTTAGAGTTGCTGGTTTTTTTTTTTTTTGGCAAGGAGAGTTGCTAGGTTTTTTTTTATAGGTTAGCAACAGACTCATCAAAAATGATATGATAGAAACATTTAGTTGTGTTATGGTAGAAAAATTGGGTTCATACAATGAATGAAGAATTGAAGGCTTTGGAAGAAACCAAGACTTGGGAGATAATTGACCTTCCCCAAGGAAAACGTTCTATAGGATGTAAATGGCTATATAGGATAAAGTATCAACCAAATGGGAAAATAGACAAATATAAAGCAAGGTTGGTTGTCTTGGGAAATAATCAGAAATATGGAATATATTATGAAGAAACCTTTGCCCCTGTAGCAAAGATGACTACTTTTAGATCTCTACTTGCAGTTGCAGCCATTAAAAATTGGCATGTACATCAAATGGATGTGAAGAATGCTTTTTTCATGGTGATATACAGGAGGAAGTCTACATGAGGATGCCCCTTGGATACTGTAAATGGAGAAATGCATGAGATGAAAAAGGGAGTGATAGTGTGCAAGTTAGTCAAATCTCTTTATGGCTAGAAGCAACCACACAGAAAATGGTATGAAAATCTAAATGAAGCATTGGAAGAGAATGGATTTCATCAGACAACAAGTGACTATAGCTTGTTTGTGAGAAGCAAGAAGGAATTGTCATTCTCATATATGTTGATGGTATACTATTTTCTGGGAGTGACTTAGAATAAATTGAAGAAGTTAAAAGCTACCTGTCCAAGTTGTTCCATATGAAAGATATGGGAAAATTAGGTTCTTCATGATAATAGAAGTAGATATGACGCAGGACAAGAAATCTTCTTTAAGTCAAAGGAAGTATGCAAAAGATTTTATAAAAGATTATAGGGTGGAAAAGTCCAGTACTTTGAAATTGGAATTAGAAAAGATCAATGAAAGTGTATATGTCTTAGAGTGTTACTATCTAGGAGAGGTGTCATTAGAATGATTTGGACATGAAATATTTAAGGATTAGTGTCTTGTAATTAAGCAGCAGAGTATAAGAAAATAAAACAAATTTAGAAGCTTGAACAAAACTTATAATTGCTGTTAATTGGGTTAGAAGGAGCAGAAGGAAATGACCATTTGGTGGAATTAAACTGAGGAGAACTGAAGAAAATTTTTTATGGGTTCATTGGCTGGTCCAGAATCACCCAACCCATGAAGCCATACTGATAAGGGGAAGCCAGTAATTAATTGGGATTTCTTCACCGTTAATCCAAATTACTAAACCTCCTAATAAGAAAAATATAGTAAGCATGAGAAATTTTTTTGGGTAATGTGAATCCTAACTTGTTGTTTGACATTGAAACCATAATCAATGAGAAGGGAACTTTCCTATTGGACAATGGGAATTTTGAAACAGGTCTCTTACTCTCTTGGTAGAACCCTTTGTTTCTATCTCTCCTAATATTTTGGTGGAGCTCTCTTAATTTGCTCTCCTCTTGGCTCTTTTCTACTTGGCTCACATCTCCTTGGCTATGCCCTTATGCCTATTTATACTAATTACATAAACTATTCTATAGTTTTCTAAACTAATCTAATACTAGAGAGTTCTACCAATCTAATATCTCTTATCTCTAGATTTTTCTATTCTTCAATCTCTACAACATTTCAGTAGATTTTTCTAGAACATATCATATTATGCATGACTTAACTAGAATTTTCTAGATTAATCTCTAACAATAGATTGATTTGTTTTATTTAAAAAAAAAATCCTTCCTATTGAATGAAAATGTAAGATTAACAAAAAAATAATAATGGGAATATAGTAAAATTATTTAGAAATGATTGTTTGAATAGATATGGAAAAAAAGATAAAGAAAAACTAAAAATTAATAAAGTGTAGTGAAGAAATTATAATAGCACTAATTAGTATTTTTAACAATTGCATTTGATGTAAAATAGTCATATTTTTTTGGATTATTTTCATTGGTATACCTGAGAATTGGTATATTCCCGGTGGTATACTTAAGTTTTAAAAAATCTCAGTGGTATATCTAAATAAATAATGGAATTAAATAACTAATTTTAAAGGTTATTTCAGGGCTTTAAATACCACTAATTCGGCCATAAAAATTAAAAATACTTAGGGTGTGTTTGGTTGGAGGTATTTATCAAAGGGAATGAGAATCAACTGCCCCCATTCCCTTCGATAGTGTTTGTTATGCCACTTTTGTCATTCCCTTTCCCCTCCCCATTCCCCTATTCTAACACTTTCACAAACCCTCCCTCCCCCTATCTTTTCCATTCCCTTTCCCCACCTTCCACCCAACCACCACACAACCACCCCAACCCACCCCCACCCCACCCCACCCTAGCTCCACCCCACCCCAGCACCACCCACCCTCACCCTCACCCCACTCACCCCACCCACCGAAACCCTAAAACAAAAAAAACCCTAAATCCACGTCCACCACCACCAAAACCACACACCTCCCCCCCCACCCATTTTCGGAGCCGCCGCTCCACCCTCACCCCAGCCCCACCCTGCCCAGCCGCCCCAACCCACCCCACGAAACCCTAAATGCGAAAAACAAAAAAAATCCTATATTCACCTCCACCACCTAAACCACCCCTAAACCACCTTTCCTCTACTAGCGGTTGGGCGAAGAAGGTTGGCGAGTAGAGGAAGGGTGGTTTCGTGGGTGGTGGAGATCGTTTTAGGGTTTTTTTTTGTTTTGGGGTTTTAGGGTTTCGCGATGTGGGGTGGGGTGGCTGGGCTGGGTAGGGCTGGGGTGAGGGTGGGGCGGCGGTGTGGCGCCGGAAGTGGGAAGGGGAGGGGAGGTGGGTGGTTTCGTTAGTGGTGGTGGTGCTGATGTGGTAGGAAGGTGTACTGTTCAAACTATTTTTTAAAACAAACAACTAATTAAATCTAACACTTTTCCTTTCCATTCTCCCTCATTCCCTTTCCTAAAGTGATTCTCCTTCCCCTTTGACAACCAAATGACCCCTTAGGTTAACTATCGTTAGTTTTTTTGGGTAACCACAGTCCACAGTTGACTAAATAAAAAGAAAAAACTAAATTAGTGGTTTTTAATGCCCTAAAACAACCCTTTAAAAGTGGTCATTGAATTCCGTTAGTAATGTAGGTATACCATTGGGATTTTTTAAAACTTAACTATACCACTGGGAATATGCAAATTTTCAGGTATACCAATGGGATTAATCATATTTTTTTTAAAAAATGATGTCACTTGTAGTTTTTGGCGGGAAAAAAAACTATTGACAGTTTAACATGAGGCATTGATGACATTAGCAGTGGTATGTTTTAGTAATTAGTTGTAACGACCCGAATTTTTGGGCCGAAAAATTTCGTGTAAAATTAAACCTTATAGTCCGAATCATCCAATTTGGGCCCAAAGATTAAATTTTGTTTATTTGGACCAAGCCCAAAACCGTGCTAACCCACCTTCTAAACCGGCCCCTTTTTATTTTTCTTTTACTTAATTAATTTGTTTTATCTTCCATAAATAGCAATTTATATCTATTTTATCTAATCTTAAAAATCCTATTTTTTTTTCTTCTAACAACCCTACTAAATTTTAGGAACCCCAAACTCCTATTTTAAACCTCCTATCTGATTCTCTTATCTAATTTTTCCCATTTACTTCCTAAACTAATTCCTAAAATCTAGTAAATCTTAATCTATTTTTACCCTAAAAACCACCCTTTTCTCCCTAGACATTATATGATAAAACTCAAAAGAACTTCATTCTTTTCTTCTTTCTCCGTTCACGGTTTTCTCCAAAAAAAATCAATCAAAATTTTGCTTTCACCTCACCAAATCAATCAAAAGGTAACGAGTTATTCTACTTAGGAATACGATTAGGTTGCATAGGATGATAGGGTTAGATTGTTTGTTGTTTTTGTTCATGTTTTCATGAATTAGCCGAATGGTATAGGGTGTTTAGTTTCGATTTCTTTATTGTTATTTGAGGATTCTTGATTAACCTTTTCATGATATATGTCATATAATCTTTTCTTGAAATTCTTGCATGATTATATTGTTAAAGCATGAATTTTTATTATGTTTCTTGAATAATTTATAAGGGTATAATTTAATTCTTGATCTAATCATGTATTTTCTTGATAAAATTTTTATTATAACTTTTTTACTGGATAAAATTAATATTATAATTATTTCGTGGCTAAACTCGTCCTTTTGGGCTTCAAAATGATTGAATCTGTTAAACGGTTGAATCTGTCCAGAAATTGTTTTCAAATTTATTAGCCACTCTAAAGAGGTCCGATTGCAATGAAAATTTAGGTGAGTATCCAAAATAAGGTAATGTAACCTGTGTTAATTTTTCATAAATTTTGGAGTTCTTTTGCTAAGTCAGAAAATTCATGAACCAACTTTAGATAAATCTGGAAATCTGGTTATTAAATTCCTTAAAAATTGTAAAAGAACTTATTTTTGTACGAAACTCTTGTGGCTTAACCCTTAAAATTATTTTAGATGACAGTAATAATTTCCAGAATAAACGAATTCACTAATTGGTCGATCTATAATTTTATTCGGTAAAATCAGAATAGGACGGTTTGTGTAATTTAATTATTTAAATTACTTGTAGAGTTTATTTGGGCTAATCCTTTATAACTTACCTAAAAATTAATATAAGGAGTGGAACGTTAAATGTTTCGACTTGGGTATTCTTCTGTCAAAAGCTATAAGTTTGTGTATTTGATTACTTAAGTTCTAGTGAAGATGTTTTCTTGTGATATGCGCTGTATGAATTGTTGAACTTGTTGATGAATAATGGTATGATGATTTGATGGCTTGATTTGCGTGATGATGAATGGCGAATTGTGTGAGTTCGTTTGACGTTTGTTTGGAGTTTTTTGAGTCTTGTCGAGTCGAGTCGTGTCGAGCGGTTGAAGACCGTGCGTGTATCGGTTCATTTGTTATGAATCGTTTCGGGGACTTATTTGTTGTTATCGGTTCATTTGTGATAAATCGTGTCGGGGACTTGTTTGCTGTTATCGGTTCATGTGTGATGAATCGTGTCGGGACTTGTTTGTTGTTATCGGTTCATCTGTGATGAATCGTGTCGGGGACTTGTTTGTTGTTATCGGTTCATCTGTGATGAATCGTGTCGGGGACTTGTTTGTTGCTATCGGTTCATCTGTGATGAATCGTGTCGGGGACTTGTTTGTTGTTATCGGTTCATCAGTGATGAATCGTATCGGGGACTTGTTTGTTGTTATCGGTTTATCTGTGATGAATCGTGTCGGGGACTTGTTTGTTGTTATCGGTCTTGCGCC
Source organism: Salicornia ramosissima (assembly GCA_951394345.1). NCBI lineage: Eukaryota > Viridiplantae > Streptophyta > Magnoliopsida > Caryophyllales > Amaranthaceae > Salicornia > Salicornia ramosissima. The sequence goes on along the minus strand of OX596233.1, from coordinate 17,710,638 downwards.
GTGTCGGGGACTTGTTTGTTGTATCGACTTCGGTCGTGTCGGAAATATTCTTGGTGTCTAATAATATTGATAATCGTATTGATGAGTGGTAATCTTTAAATATGTTATTTGGTGATTGTTATGTTTTCCACTGCTAACTTTGATGTTGATTATTTTGTATCCTGTGAACGTGACGTTTCTTGTTGTTTCTAACCCTGTTATTTTATGTAATGTGGTCCTACTTCTAAGTAAGACAGTCTAGTTACTCGCCACTGATGTTGGACTCCGGCCCCAATTCTATTTTGCAGGTAAGCAAGATAGAGGCTAGAAGCGGGATGATTGGATGAGCGTCTAGGCCCCTGTTTTCTTTTCCTGGGCAGTTGATTTTATTTCTAGTTTTTAAGGCTTGTTTTAGGTCTAGTTTAACCTTTTGTAATTGGGATTCCATTATTTTTATTATTAATTACGATTTCCATGAGTTTTAGTTCTATTTTTGCTTTATAAATCGATTGGTAACTACCTGTTTACGACGTTATCACTAATAACGTCGTTGTTAAAATGCGGGGTGTTACATTAATTAAGTTATAGATTAGGGATTTTCTCAAAAATACCCATGTGGTTTTTGAAACTCTCGGGTGTACCCACTTTTTTAGGGTTTCTCATGGGTACCCACAATTATAATAAATTTATCAAACTTAACCAAACTTTATTCTTATATTAACTTTTGGAAAAATTCATATGAATAATCCCAACTATTGGAGGTCTTCCAATATTAAGCCCAACTATTAGTTATTATAGTATAATCCAAAATTTGGGAGTTATTTTATGATATTAGTCCATTGATTTAGTTAACCTATTGTAATTGGTCACCAATTCAAAAATTAATCGTTATCTTTCATCTTCCCCTATTTATTGTACTTGACTATATCTTCCTCCCTTTCTACGAAAGAAATCGGAGTCGGTCAAAAGTTAGTATAGACTAATATCATAAAACTACCCTTATAGTTTGGATTATAGTGTAATAAACTATAGTTGGGATTAATATTGGAAGACCTCCAATAATTGGGATAATTCATATGAATTTTTCCTTAACTTTTTTTCAACTTTTCTATTAACTTTAGCTTTTGATATCACAAAGTTTATTATAATTGTGGGTAACTATGAGAAACCCTAAAAAAAGTGGGTAAACCCGAGAATTTCAAAAACCACATAGCTATTTTTGAGAAAAAATATACTCCGTATGTTTTTTGATTGCACTTTCGTTTTGCTTTTAATAAAGTATGCCAAACTGTTAGTTCCATGGATTTACTAATTGGCCTATGTAAGCCCATTTTTAAAATCTTGTCCTACCAGCTTCTCAAGTGATTTTTATTATAATTGCTTAAACCAATATTGCTATTCTAGTAAACAAGGTGTTCCTTTATATGATTTGTGTTGGCATTTAACAGTAAGAATAAACATTTTAATTAATTGCCTGTGAATCCAACCATACAACCTAGAGTTTTGCTCAAACAGAAAAAATTGTTTGTCAAAGCTAAGAACAAACCAATGCCATTTAGTAATTCATAGAGAATGCTTAACATTAACCATCGCAAGGATAAAATTTAGAAAACAAAGAATAAAATTGAATTTACTGTTGAGATTTATTGATTTAGAATATAAATGAATATAGTCATGAACATTTATAATACTAGACGTAGTGTTATGTTTTTGTAAATTCATAATTATGCAAAGTTCTTTAGCGATTTATGTCGTTAAAAGTTGAAGTATGTATAGCAGAAACAGTGGCAAATCGCGAGTCGTGACATGTGCTCGCGACCAGTGAAAAACAGATCAAAGTTGCCAAAATAGACAGAAGCAAGTCACGACTCGCGAGGAGCTAGTCGCGACTCGCGACCATAGGTCGCGACTCGCGAACCTGTTCGTTCGTGTTCGCTTCTGTTCGGTTTCTTCCCGTTGTGTTGTGTCGTTTGGGAATTAACTGTTATGTTATGCTAAGTTATAACATAACTTATGATCAGATTAGAGAGGAAGAAGTTACATTCATAATCTTTTAACCTACTCTTGCAAAAACCTAAGTGTTTCTCCATTGTTACAATCGATTGACATCAAACTTGTTCTCATTAGGTGATAGTTGAAACTAGGCTCGATTATCACTGTTCTTGTTGTATCTCGGTGACAAATTCCTTGTAACCCGGCCTACGAATTGGGTTGAAATATTGTTATCAGGAAAGTGTTATTCGTACACGCCTCAAGAAGTCGGTCATATTATAACCCATCATACAGAAAATCTCCAACATTTACGGCCTGTTTGGTTGATGGTAATAAATTGTGGTAATGGTAATGAATTTATAGTGTAATTTTGCTAAGGATGAACCTTATAATCTCGATGGTAAACAAATTTTCATTCCCAAGCTTTATTTATTTTTTTTCTCATTTTTCATTTTCATCCATTACCATTGGTGAGAGTGGTATTTGATGTGAATTGATATTTGTGAAGAAAATTAGATAAATTGGAGCTAGGGTAGCACCACCATGGGAATGGATTTTGATTTCTCTTCCAAATTTAGTTATAAATTCGTTCTCATTATCATGATTTATAACCGGCTACCAAACGAGCCGTTAAGTTTTTTCGCTAAATAGAAATTGCGAGGTAGCCGTGAATCTTGGAATTGGAAGAGGATGTGTTAGAGTAGTTTAATTTAGCATAGAGGTAGGGACACTGATAATAGGGTAAATTAGGCCGTTTTTAGAATATTTTTACTTTTTACTTGGCATTATCAAATTTTAATTTAGGGGGTTTTGCCAATTTTAATTTAGGTAGGCAGTTTCACCTATTTTCGATCATTTTGGCAGTTTAAGCATTGTTTTTTTTAAAAAGAAAAAAAAAATTGATAATGAAATGAATGCTATGAAGTGACCGCCCGTCTAATGACAATAGAGCCATGAAAACGGGTATAGTCGAAGCCACTGTCCCGCTGCGGAATGGCGACAGTTCTAGATCTCAGCGCTCTGGAAGTAGATCCTATGTGGTTGACCCGGTGTGAGACAAGGAAAGTTGCGGAATGAGTAGAGTTCCCTTACGAGCATATGACTGGTCAAGGATTAACTAATAAAACTGAATAAGAAGTTGAATAGTTTAAGTTGATGGAGTCTAGAGTCTTGAGGTGACCTTAGTTAGAGAGTATGGTTTAGTTATGTTATGTTTGTTTCACTGCGTTGTGTCGTTGTCTGATTGAGTTAAGTATTTGATCGAGTGATGGTTTTCACAACAAAAAAATAAGCCTCGGTCGACCACCATTTACCGACCGTTAACGGTCGGTACTGAAATTTACCGACCGTCGTCGGTCGGTGTAAAATTAGTCGGTAAAAATTTTTCACTGACCGACTCTCATTCGGAAATAATTTACCGATTGTATACCGACCGTCTAACGACTAAATAAAAATCTTAAAAAAATAAATTTGAGGAGCTATTTTCCGACCGGCCTAGCGGTTGGTATTACCGACCGACCAAATGACGATCGGTAATACCGACTGCCTGGCGGTCGGAAAATATGCTTCTTCCAGCCAATTTTTTTTTGGCGCTTAATAATTTACCAACCGTGTGTCGGTCGGTATATTAATTTTCGCGGTTTTTTAATTTTAATATTTACCATTTTCGCGGTTTTGACTTTTTGGATACCGACCGTGTGGCGGTCGTTAGATTGTTATGTCTTTTTTTTCATTTCATTAAATAACAAAAAAACCTTTGCAAAAGATATTAAATTATTTATTAATGAAAAACAGGTTATATATACGAAATAATATTTTATATTATTTATATAAATAATTCGTAATACTCAAAAGTATGTAATATATATTACAGTTTCCAAAAACGTAAACTAATAAACCGAAATATAACAAACAACTACACTACAAAGGCTCCAAAACCGCCAGAACCGTCTGTGCGATCGTCGGGGGGTCGTCGATGAATGGAAGACTGATCGCCGAATTGCCTCATGAAAGCGTCCATCTGCGCCTCCATCTGCTCGAGGTACTCTGCTTGCTTCTTCTGATCCTCCTCCAGACGGCGCTGATGCAACTCCCGTTGACGGTCTCGCTCCTCCAGACGGCGCTCTCGCTCCTCTAACTCCATCCTCGCACGCTCGGACTCCTCCAAACGCTCGGTCATCTTTGCCAGTTGAGCGGAAACTGATGGAGAGTAGGCAGATCCAACGCGCCGCCGCGAGGTTCTGTCACAATTGTAACTCCTCTTCCAAGGTGCCTAAGTAGTCACCCCCTCCTTGAATCTAAACACACACTCCATAATTCATGGTTGACTTGTTCCTACCACAGCTTTGTGTGTGGAAATTGTACCCATTGACGTAGAATTGATTCCAAGTTATCACTTCTTTCGAGGGACCCATCGCGAGAGCTCGTGTGACATCATCAGCAGACTGTGTCCGAAGTACCTAGATTTGTTGAGTGAGTCATTAAATAAAATGATGGTATGTAATTAAAAAAATTGGGGAATTAAGGGATTAGGGTTCCTCACTTGTGTCCTTAACTATGTTGGGTATTGGGATTCGCATTTGATCCAAACGTCCTCCCTCTTTATTTGGGGATTTGACTGCACTATGTGATCCTCAAATTGCCTATTATAGTGCGCAAGTTCGATCTAAGTCAGCTAAGGCGGAATGCAATATGGTTTTGTAATCTAAGACAGTTAAACTAATAAAATTACCTTTCATAGTCACTTAATATGCCACAATTTGCGAGGATGTACAAATGGGCTCGGACGTACTCCTTGTCTGTCAACCAACGTTTACTACCACTCGTTGTTGGTCGACCATAATCCTCCCTAAACAATTCAGGGACATTGACACCATGTTTGTAATAACCCGAAATTTAGGGCCAGAAAATTTCGCGGTTATTAATTTTATTTTAATATTAAGTCCAAAAGGCCCAGTTATTTGGACTGTTTAGTTCCTATTTTTCTATCTTTATTCTGAAATTGGGCCTATGACCCAATTTTTCTCCTTTCTTGGCCGACCCTCTTGATTAGTCAATTAGGTTTATCTTCTTTTTAATTTATTAATTTTATTATTTATTTAATTAATAATATTTCTAATTATTTTGAATTAGTGAAACTAATCCTAACTATTTCTTCTAGGCCCCTTTTTGTTCCTACCTATTTTTAAGCCTAATAATTGAGCCCAATAACCCTTTACCCTCCTATTAGTTATTTAGGGTTTATTTTCTTTTAATTGATTTTAATTGTTGATTTTATTATTTATTTATTTAAATAATAATATTTTAATTAATTAGTTGGAATTGGTAAAACCCTAACCAACTATTGTACTAAGTTCCCCAAAAAAAAATTTCTCTTTTCCTAATGCTACTCTACCTCACGGCTCCCCCTTTGTTTTTTTATTTTATTTTTGTTTCTTTTGTATTCTATAAATATGGGAATTAACCCTAAGATTATTTTCTTTTACAAAATTTTCTACACTTTAATTTTCTCAAATAAAATTCTCCTTATTTCCTCAAAAAAAACCGTGAGACTCCATAAGAAAAAAGGGTGATTTTTTTTGGAATTTTGTAGCGAATCAGGTAACTAGACTTTCTTACTTGAATTTGGGTAGTTTTCTATATAGTTTAATTAGGATTAAAACTAGGAAAATTAATCAGATTAGTATCATGTTAGGATTTTCGAACCATATGTAAATATTTGATTCATGTTAAATTCTTGATGCTATATGTAATCCATATGAATTTTGATTGTTGTATTTAATTCTAAGCATGAAATAAATTGTTTAATTATATGTTTATGATGAAAAAATTGCATGATAATTGTGAATTCTTGATCTTTTATTTTTCGAACCATGACAAGTATGATATAATTATTTTGATTATTTTTCTTGAATTAATTTGTTGTTCTTTGATGTTTAAATTGTTTATTAAAGTCTTAAATTAAAAGGAATTATTTTGTTCTTGTTGTTCTAAGGTGTCGAGTCACTTTGAATAATTTAAGGGAGTTTCCTTACTGTTTGATTATTAACCAAGATTTATTTCGTGGCAAAATTCGTCCTTTTATTATTTATAAAAATTTAATCTTTCAAACCGGTGAAACTGTCCAGATTTAGTTTACGAATTTATCAAGATACTTAATCAATTCGGATGGCTACGAAAATTTAGGTGGAAGTCAGTAATAGTGTTTTACAGGTTTTGCTAAATTTTCGTAATTTTTAAAGTTCGTTTGCTATGGCAGAAAAATCGGAAACTGATTACAGCCTAATCTGATTTGTTAGTTATAAAATCCCTTAAAAATAGTAAATGGCGTTCTTTTTGGACGAAATTTATGCACGTTAAACCTTTAACCCATATTTAACTTCCATTAAAATTTCCAGATTATTCGAGACCTTTAAATGGTTGATCTTAATTTAATTCTTTAAAATCAGATTGCGTAAAATAGTGTAATTTAAATTGTTTATATAAGTTTATATGATTAATAGATGATTATTGTATTTGATTAAATTAAAGCATGAATTTTGGGTAATATATATATATATATGTCGAGTAGATTGAATAAATAAAAATAGGATTTTTATCATGTTTTAGGTAATTATTGTTGTTAGTTGTTATTTTAAATAATTATTTAATTTGATTTATTTAATATTTGATGATTGTGTTTATTTAATTTAAATTATGAATTTTGGTAACATATATATATGTCGAGTGGTGCTAGGTGTGAAAAGTGGAATTTTTATCTTGTTTTGTGTAATTTATATGATTATTATTGATCTATATGTTTATTTGATAATTTGGATAAGATAAATAATTGTTAGATGACTTTTAAATGAATTAATATGAATTTATTTAATTAGTGTTCTTCACCAAAAGATGTCGAGTGACATGTGTTTTAGTTTAATAAATTTTAGCTTAATTTTTGACTTATAATATTATTAGAAGTAATTATAGGAATTAATATGATTTAAGGTTTAAAAGGAATTAAAAAGAATAAGTAACAATATGAATAAGAAGAATAAGATATGATAAGACATGATTTGATATGACATGATATGATGTGTTAATTAGAGGTCTCACGATGGCCTTAGAAAAGACAAGATACTCAAGGACGCCCTTTTTGATGATACACGAGTCATCAGATCGGGTTAAGTCGATGCCACTGCCCCATGGGATGAATACACGAGTTCACCCGGGCAGTTCTGGGTCTTAAAATATGTAGTCGTCTAAGTAGTAGTACACGAGCTGCTATTTAGGAGTTATGGCCATAGCTTAGGCTTAGTGGTGCACACGGGATCCACTACGGGCTGAATACACGAGTTCACCCCGGCATGTTTTAGGAAAGTTGTGGTGCACACGGGATCCACTAAGAGCAGTATGACCGGTCCGATAAGATGGTTAAAAGATGGGTTTAAGGGTAAAATATGATAAATAAGTATTTCACGGGAAGGGTTATGTGTTCATGTGAATTTTCATGTATTTTATATGATATTTATGTAATGATAAGTCTTCCGCTGCGTATGTTTGTAAGTCCATATTATATTTATGTAATTATGAAAATATGAAAACTATGTTGCAAGTAAAAGTACAGGTATGAGTATTATATACGTATGTTGTATGTATTACTGACTGTTTTCCGCAGGTGTTGTGTACGCATAGCGTACGTATGTTTATACGTAGTTGTTTCAGTATTGTATTCTTGTATCTGTAATACGTATTGTATATGTATTGCACACGTATTTGTATTGGTATTGTATATGTATTTGTACCTGTATTGTAAATGTATTTTGTACGTATTTCTACAGTATTTTGCAGGTAATGTATACGTATTGTATACGTATTTTGTACGTATTAATGTACGTATATTTGTACGTATTCAGCAAGTATTTTTATACGTATTTTTTACGTATTTTTGTACGTATTTTTATACGTATTTTTCTACGTATTTTTTCTACGTATTTTTATACGTAATTTTCTACGCAATTTTGTACGTAATTTGTTTGTAATCCGTAAGTAGTTTTTGTACGTATTTTCGCATGTATTTTTGTATTCTTTTTCCCTGTTTGATTCTATGAGATTATATGGTTAACGGTCCCTCATTTAAGTGGGACAGCCTAGTTACTCGCCACTGACGGTGGACCCCCCCCATTACAGGTGACGATGCTAAGACTTAGAGTGGGACCACGTTGCCTCGGGAAGTGTGTTGGATTTAGTTAGTTTAACCGTAATTTATTTCGAGTATTTACTTTTTGTTTGTTAGCTCGTGATCCCAGCCTGTTGGGAAATGACCGCAACGTTGTGTAATTTGAACTTTGTTGCAAGCTTTGAGTTTATTTTAATTTAGTTTTTAAGTGATTAGTTTAGACTTTGGACTTTACATTTAATATAATTGTTAATTTATGTTTAGTAATGATCCATTTGTCGATTTCCTACGTAAATCGACAGTCTTAAAAAGTCGGGTCGTTACAATGTTGGCTTTCCACAACATGATATGCATTTCTATCCAAGTCCCTCGACTTGGTATCAACCTCCGACTGAAAATACTGTGAGCAGAAATTGGATATCTCCTCAGCCAGGTATGCTTTGCATATAGAGCCTTCAACCCTTGCCTTGTTCCCCACTTTACGCTTCAAGTTGTTAAGGTACCTGTCAGTAAATGAAACATGAGCAATGTAAATGTCACTTCATAAGAAATTAGTAAAGGGGTATAAACGATTACAATAACTCACCGTTCGAATGGGTACATCCATCTGTACTGAACAGGACCCCCAATATATGCTTCATGTGGCAAGTGTACCGGCAAGTGCTCCATGGAGTTAAAGAATGTCGGGGGGAATTTTTTTTCTAACTTACATAAGATCTTAGCAATGTTCTTATGTAGGCGGTCCATCTCACTCAACGTGATAGTGGGAGCACACAAGTCACGGAAGAATTGGCTGATTTCGGTTATTGTCTTCCAAATATGAAGGGGGAGCAACTCTCTTAGGCAAACAATGTAACGACCCGACTTTTTGGACATGTCGATTGACGAAGGGAAATCGACAAACGGATCATTACTTAAACAATTAAACTATAAATGAAATTAATAGTTCAAAACTAAACATCTTTTATTAAATAAATAAACTAAAACTCCAAAGGTCTACATAGGTCGAACTTAAATTACATGAGTTAAATAAAGTCCATCCCAACAGGCTGGGATAATCTAAATTGCATAGAAATCTTATTAAATAACTTAAGAAAACAAAGGCTAAACTACAGGTCTCTGCTGCACAAAGCCCAACCCAGCGGAAGCCCGATTTAAGCAGCTGCATCTGTAACGACCCGACTCGCTTAAATCGGCGCGGAAGAAACCGACGAGTCGAATAGTTAGAAACTACAACTCAAAACTTAGGAAATTAAACTAATTCCTCAAAGATTATTATTAATAACCAAAAACGTACAAATACCCACAAGTTTGTACATACTAGTCCCAAAAGTCAAAACAGAAATACTTAAAATACGAGTAAACTCCAACCACATGTCAGAGTCTTAAACAACGTAAAAGAGTCCAATAACAATGTATAAAGTCTATGTAACTCCATCACTATCTAAAACAACAGAAAACAGTAAATACAACAGATAACAGAAATAGTAAACATCGCTCGCCCAACCCAAAGCTAAGCAAGAGTATCGTCATCAGAAGTACCTGAAAGAAAAACATACAACAGTCCACCATCAGTGGCGAGTAACATAACTGACTCACCCCAATGGGAATACACATGCACATAGCATAAATCAAATAACAACATCAAATCAATAATCTAGAGTACAAGATCAACCCAAACGTGAACCCGACTCAAACCAACCTAATCAACTATCTTTGGCGCAATCATTCATATTCTAGACCGGACTGTGCTCGTACGAACGCATCTTACGCATTCGAACTTTCTACTATGCTCGGATTTGAGAATCTTACTCCCAAACCCCATGAAACCAATCTTACTAGAAATCCATGTCCCGTGAAACCAATCTTACTGGAAATTCACAAAGATCACATAGTATGACTCCAACTATCCCAATACCACGGATGGAATAGGGGCAACGTCTTAACCCGAATACAATGAATCTTACTCAAAGTATCAGGCGTCTAAAAATGAAATCAAGCTAATCATTAATTAATTCTTTAGTCATTTTAATCATGTTAATCATTTAATTATCTCAACTTAACTAAATCAAGTTCAAGAATTCGCCTCTAGCCTTGATTCTTGAAGATAACTAGTTAAAATATCGAAGTTATTCTCAAGAACTGCCTCTAGCCTTAATCTTGAGTCTAACCAATCATAATCCAACATTCAATAATCATTCTTTAATCATATTAGACACTTTCTTTAACTTTCTTTATCATTTAAACCATTTTCTTTAACTTTCAAGATTCATCCAAGAACTCATAAAGACTCATCAAGAACTCATAAAGAACTCAATAAACTCATAAAGAACTCATTCAAGATTCAAGATCTCAATCAAGAACTCATACATACCACACGCATATCATCACTATCATTTCGAAAATTACCACTTATACTTATCCAAAATTCATCAAACTTTGACATAATAATCATGATTATAAAACAACATATATTCAATCATAAAAATCATCAAAACCACCATCAAAATATCATGAAAACCATATCAAAATCAGATTAGAAACAACACATAAAATCATGGATAATCATCACCAAACCACCCATACATGCATTTAATCTATACTATATACATAGTATACCAACAAGGTTGAGTAAGTATGTTACCTTATTGAAGATTACACACTAAAACAACACACAAATGTTGCTGCCCGGAAAGTCGACCCACACGATCACAACCACGCTCAACACGAGGCACACACGGCACCACCACGGCACTACTACGAACACCACAGCAGCACGGCTGCTGCCCCTTGCACCACGCACGACCACCCACACGAGCCACCACACGGCTGCACGAGCCTCACTGCACAGCCACCACGCACGAACCACCACCTTGCACGGACTTCACACACGAACACCCACAAATGCACACGAACACGAACCCAAAACCAATCCCGAACTAGTGATCTTGTATGAACTACTTGTGTTTAAGATTGTGTTTAGGTACTTAAAGATCAATAGAGTTTGAATCTTTAAGTTTGGGATTCAAAAGATGGATGAACAATTGGATGGGTTTAATAGCCAAAAATGGCGTGTGAACTAGAGAGCAAATGGGAGAGATTTGTGCTTGAATTTGATGGCAAGAGCATTTGATGGCAAAATGAGCAAGGGCCTTACTAACTCTCCTATATATAGAGTTAGTGAAGGTGTGAACACAAGGCAAGTGGCAAGCCTTGCCATGCCTTAGGAAAACCGGCCAAGAGGGTAAATGGGCCTAAAAATGGGCTCTCGTGATCAATTGGGCTAATTTACATAATTTACATGATTAATCATGCAATAATCAATTTAGCCCAAAATATTAAATAATTAATTAGAAAAATAAATAAAATTCTAATTAATTAAATAATAATTAACTTAAATAATAAAAACTGAAAATAAAATAATTCGAATTAAATCGAAATTATTCACATAAAATAAAATAAATAGTTCAAAAATAAATTTGAACTAACACAACAACATACATAAATACAAATATTTATCGGCAAAAATACCAACAAAATCTGGGTCATTACAGCATCGTCACCTGAAACTGAGGGGGGGTCCACCGTCAGTGGCGAGTAACTAGGCTGTCCCGTTTAAGTAAGGGACCGCTAAACACATAATAGCATAGGATAACACACGGAAAACATGCCAGCAAATAATATTCCAAACACATGTACATACAAGGTACGTATAAAAGTACGCACAAAAATACGTATAAAAATACGTATACAATACGTATAAAAATAGCTGCAAAATACGGTTAGAGATACGTATAAAATACCTATAAAAGTACGTATACAATACGTATAATAATACCTGCAAAATACGGTTAGAGATACGTAATAAATACGTGCACCAAACTAGCTTACATACGAAATACACATATACTTTCATGATCAAACATACACAGCGGAAGACTTATACCAAACATATTATATTACAACCAATACTTAACTTATACTTTAATCCATCTTATTCTTCAATTATCATAATATACCTTATATTATCTTAATTCCATAATCGTATCATATCGTTCATCTTAGCTTTATAATCATATTATATCATTCATCTTAACTTTATAATCATATCATATCATCTTTATCTTTTAACGGACCGGTCACTATAACTCGTTGTGGATCCCGTGTGCACCACAACTTTCCTAAAACATGCCGGGGTGAACTCGTGTATTCAACCCGTAGTGGATCCCGTGTGCACCACTAAGCCTAAGCTATGGCCATAACCCCTAAATAGCAGCTCGTGTACTACTACTTAGACGACTACATATTCTAGAACCAAGAACTGCGCGGGGGAACTCGTGTGTTCGTCCCATGGAGCAGTGGCAGCGACTTAACCCAATCCGACGACTCGTGTATCATCGAATGGGCGTCCTTATCTTATCTTATATTTCATATCTTAAATCTTATCTTATATCTTCTTGAATTGGGAAATACTAGGTGGCCGTAATCGGAAATGAAATGTTCGAAATCCTAGGAAAGAGAGGTGCGGCACGTATATTGGCCACCTTAAATACCAAGTCTTTCCTAGCCAGAGATCGAAACAATTCAAATTCCTTTTACTCTGTTTCCTTTCTTACCCTTTTTAATATCTTATTATATCTTATTATAACTTGTCCCTACTGATTCCTTAATAATAATAATACTAATAATAATACTAATAATAATAATATTAGTAATAATAATAGTAATAATACCTATCCCTTCATATTACAACTTATTCCTGATAAATCCTTTAATTCCTTTTATTATAATAATTCCTAAAGTTACCTTCTAATATTATTATAGGTCAAAAATTAACTAAAGTTGATCCATAATAAACTAAGCCATTCGACATTTTTGTAAAATAACAATAATTAATCTAACTTCATTAAACAATCATATAAAAATTACTTAAAACATGATAAAAATTCTACCTTTCATATTTTATACCACTCGAAAATCATGAACAACAATACCAAAAATTACATATTTAATTAATTAAATACAATAACCAATAAATCATAGCGAACTTTATAATAAACATTAGAATTATCCTTAAAACACCATATTTTACACAATCTGATTTTAAAGTATTAAATTAAGAACCACCATTAAAAGGTCTCGAACAATCTGGAAATTTTGATGGGAGCTAGATGTAGGTTCATGGTTTGACGTGCATAAATTTCGTCCAAAAATAACATCTTTTACTATTTTTAAGGAATTTTATAACTAACAAATCAGATTAGGCTGAATTCAGTTTCATATTTTTCTGCCCCATCAAACGAACTTTAAAAATTACGAAAATTTAACACAAGCTGTAAAACACTATTACTGACTTCCGTCTAAACTTTCGTAGCCATCCGAATTGATTAAGTATCTTAATAAATTCGTAAACCAAATCTAGACAGTTTTACCGGTTTGAAAGATTAAATTATTATAAGCAATAAAAGGACGAATTTTGCCACGAAATAAATCATGATTCATAATCAAACAGTAAAGAAACTGCCACGAAAAATTCATCAAGAAATAACAAGATTTGATTAATAAATAAATTCATACAAGTAATTATTCAACAATTAAAGATTTCAAGAAACTACATAAAATAATCAAGAAAATTTCATAATAATTCATAAAGATTACATATTATCATCAAGAAAAATTACATAATATCCTATCATATGATTCGAAATTTTCTAGGTGATCATGACACTAATTCCTAACAATTTTCATGTTTTAATCCTAATTAACTATGTGATTAACTTGTACCGAAATTAAACGAAATAGCATAGTTACCTAAAATCGCTTAAATTTTCCAAGGAAATATTCACCACTTTGGGTGAATGTTGTTCGACTTTTGTGAGGGAAGAGGAAAGAATATTTTTTTGGAGTTAAAGCTTGAGCAAAATTAGGAACAATAACAATTGCTAAGCATATATATAGAAGTAAGAGAGCATATAACAAACCCTAAAAATACTTTAGGGTTGCCGTGAATTTCAAGAAGAGAAAGAGGAAAATGGAGTGGGCTTAGCTAGGTAGTTTGGGCTAGGTTGAATTAGTTTAGGGATTTAAAATAATTATTTAACTTAATTAATTTAATTAATTAATTAATCAAATTAAATCCAAAAAGGAAATAATACTTGGCCCAAAATAGAAGAGAGGACCGGCCAAGTCATAGAAGTGAGGGAAAGATTGGGTCATTGGCCCAATTTGAGTTAAAAGAGTGAGAAATGAATTAAAACAGTCCAAATTTAATGGGCCTTTTGGACTTAGAATAAATAAATAGAACTAATAACCGCGAAATTTTCTGGCCCTAAATTTCGGGGTATTACAAACAAGAAATAACCGCTCCATAAATACACGACAATCGTGACTCTTCATTCCATGGAGCCTATTTTTTTTTTATCAACACATCGGCTCAAGTTCGAAGCATACCCGTCAGGAAACCTCAAGTCTCGGATCCATTCACATAACACCTTCTTCTGCTCCTTGTTAAGTGCGTAAGGTGCCTTGGGCATCTGCTCATTACCCTTACCATCATCAACGAGCTCCAACTCTCGACGCCTACAGACACTCTTCATGTCTTTCCTCGCACTTAAAATGTCAGACATTTCGTCTTTCACAGCCATGACGGTGTGGATGAGCTGCTCGAAGAAGTTCTTCTCAATATGCATAACGTCTAAGTTGTGCCAAAGCAGCAAACCCTTCCAATACGGCAGGTCCCACAAACAAGATTGCTTATCCCATCCCATTTTTTTCTTCTTCAATTGCTTTAAAGCATCAGGACCATCAGTTGCTTTCGGTAAGTCCTTCACACACTGCCACAGTTCCTCACCTGACATAATATGAGGAGCCGAGTCATTTTCAACTCTGTTCTTACAAAAAGCTATCTTATTCTTTCGGAAGGAGTGGTCGGAATCTAAAAACTGACGATGGCAATCAAACCATGATACTTTGCCACCATGTTGTAGCTAAAAGGCTTTGCTTTTCTCCATGCAATATGGACACGCCTTTTTACCGAACGTGTTCCAACCTGACAACATACTATATGCTGGAAAGTCACTGATAGTCCACAACAAGGTTGCGCGAAGATTGAAATTTTGCTTCTTTGAGATGTCATAAGTCAAGGATCCAACCGACCATAGATGCTTCAACTCATCAATCAAAGGTTGCATGTAGACATCCAAGTTGTTCTTCGGATTTTTTGGCCTAGGGATAAGCAAGGAAAGCAAAATGAAAGGTTTTTTCATGCACATGGACGGTGACATGTTGTAAAGTGTAGTTAAAATAGGCCAACAAGAGTATTGCTTTCCAAACTTCCCAAAAACGGAAAAACCATCAGTGCACAACCCAAGTCTAACATTTCGAGGCTCGGATGCAAAGTCCTTAAAGGTCCTGTCGAAGTGCTTCCAAGCTTCACTGTCACTTGGGTGAGCCATGTTCCCTTGCCCTCGACGATTTTCAGAATGCCATGTCATAGCCTCAACAATGTTCCTAGTGGCAAACATCCTTTGCAATAGTGGTGTTATTGGGAAGTACACCAGAAAACTTACGGGAACCAAATTGTCATTCGAAGTCTTCTTGAACTGATTCGACCCGCAATGACGACACTTATCAAGCTCAGCATCGTCCTTCCAAAATAGCATACATCCATTCGGGCATGCGTGTATCTTCTCGTGAGGAAGCTCTAATCCCTTGAGTACCTTCATTGTGTCGTAATAGGTGCTACACTTAGTTTTTTGGGTGGTGGGGAGCGCATCGTTCACCAATGACCCAATACCATCTACGCACCTGAGTGGCAAGTTTGTACTCAGACTTTAAATTGATCATTCTAGAAGCCATCTCCAACACAGAGATGTTGCTACCATCATACAAAGGTTGCTCGGCTGCCTTGAGCAAGTCGAAGAACATCTTCGCTTCCGCATTTGGTTCTTCTTCAGCCGAAGTTGCCTCCTCAAGGAATGGTGGGTCCACGTTGTTCCCAAAAGCATCGACAACCATTTCCCGGTAAGGATTCGGATGAGTAGGAGACGAGGTGGACCCTATACTCACCCTTTCACCATGACATAACCATTCATAGTAGTTCGGAATGAACCCCTTCTTATACAAATGTACCTTTACGTTAGGCACATCCAAGTAATTAGTTTTTAGACCGAACACACGGACATCTTATCTTGTCCCTATCATTAAGCTCGGGGTGCTGCTGAGAGAAGGCAACAAACTCTTTCACCCCTTGGATGAACTCATCCCGAAGTTTGTGGTCCTTATCGTGTCTCTTATACATCCAATCACGCTCCTTCCTTTTCATTTCGATTGTGCCTATTCTAAGCCATTAACAAATATCAGTTCAAAGCATTCAAACATCCTTCAATGTCTTCACTCCTATCTTATTTTAGCCTTTCTTAATTCTTAAAGCTTTCTTATGTAATGCACATGTATATATATATATATTTAAGTCATATTTACTTCTACTTTAATTGTATTCATTCACAACAATTACAAAGATTCATAATAAATCAAATATAGAGGCAATTTTGTATTTGAAAATAAATACAACTCAACTTTCAACCAACAATCATATTTCTTGATTTATCACCACATTAAAGTTTATTATCATTATTTTAAGCTATATTGGGAACGAGTTTGTAGAGTTTTAGGGGTCCTATGGTCGTGTTCGGAATGAAAATCACACAAATTGGACAAAAAAACATACAAATACATAATACATTAACATACATACAAATAAATAATACATTAACATACATACAAATACATAAATAAATACATATTCATAGAAATTTTTGGACAAAAAAAAAATCAATAAACTTTAATAAATTCAAAGTAAAACAATACATAAATAATACATACACATACATACAAATACATACATAATACATACACATACATACAAATACATACACATACATACAAATACATACAAATACATACAAATACGCATAATTAATTAAATTGAAAAGCAAAAAAAAAACCTAACCACAATCTGAGCAGGACGGCGGCGGCACAGGAGGGACGGCGGCGAGCAAGTGGGACGGCGGCCAGCAGCGGCGAGGAGCGGCCGGCACAGCAGAAAGAAAAAGAAAGAGAAGGAGAAAGAGAAAGAAAGAGAAGGAGAAAGAAAGAGAAGGAAGAAGAGAGAGGCCGGTGGTGCGGAGGTGGGTGGCCGGAGGTTCGAGAGAGAGAGAGTTAGGGTTCGTCGTTTTTCTAGGGAGAGAGAAAGAGTTAGAGTGGAGAGAGAGTTGTACGAATGAGGCGTTCGAAATTCACGACTGGGTTTAAAAAGATTCGAAAAATTTACCGACCGACGGGACGGTCGGCAACGGACGATAAATTCCGACCATCTATGTTCGGTCGGAATTTATCGACTGTTACCGACCATTCCGTCGGTTGGTAAATTTTTTTCAACCATCAATACGGTTGGGAAAAATTTTCCGACTGTGTTCAGTCGGGAACGGTCGGTATTCCCCGACTAAGAAAATGTCGGTTGGTAAAATCTGTCGGGCGAGGCTTATTTTCTTGTTGTGTTTGATCATGTTATCTTGTTGTTTATCGTGAATTGTATGTATTGCATTTTGACTATTATATTTTTTATTGCGTTCTACGATTAAGTAGAACATTCTAATTACTCCCCACTGACTGTGGACCCTCATTCCCTTTTTAGGTATTGAAGATGAAGAATTTGGGTGTTAGCGAGGGTTGGGATTCGTGAGCTTGCAAGTGTAGCAGTTTAGCTACCCGATTATTTAGTAGTCCTAGCCTTGTGTTTAATTTCATTAGTTTGTAGTAGAATTTTAGCAATTTCAAGAAACTTTGGGATATTTCTTGTTTTGTTTTGATAAATTTTCGAATAATAATTGGCTAAGTGTTAGAGCTTTCGCTTTTATTTTAAGACTTGTATTATGTGGTTACGATTATTAATGATTCGTATTGTTGTTTTCTCCGAAAACAACATTGCTAAAATGCGGGTAGTTACACCATGGCTCCCCCCTTGTCTTATACAATAGAGATAAATAATTATTAAATTAGGAAAACTTAACCTTGAATTTAAACAAAGACCAAACTTGGTCCTTGTAGTAATAGGTACAAAGGAAGGCAAAGGAGCATTAGCAAAACAGGGAAGGCAAAATCAAGGAAGCGCCAGCAGCACTGGGGTGCTGCGGCGTTGTCTTAGGCCGCAGTGGAGGTGTGGTGGAGCTGGCGGCAAAGGAGCTGCGAGGAAAAGAAAGATCGAAATGGGAAAAAAATTGAAAATTTGGAGTTGTGTTTTGATTACTTATTTGGGATAAAATTGAGGATGAATCCTACATTATTTATAGGCAAATTTGGTTGATTTTCATAATAAAAGCTCAACTTTGATTGGGTAATTTAATTTGGAGGTGGATGAAGCTTGGAGCCCAAGGTTGGAGATGATGATGGAGATGGTGATATAAGTGGGTGATGTATGAGAATGATGATGATAATGATTTAGGAGAGGTGATTTAGGCACCTCTTAATTTGATATCCACACCCCATTTTTTTACTATTCATGTCTCACACAAAGAGGTGTGAATATCAATTTAGGGGGTGCCAAAATCATTTGACTGATTTAGTTTGCATGGGAAGATGTCTTTATAGAGGAGACTTGTATGGTGATGATAGATGTTGGAGATGATTATTAGTGGAGATATTAGAAGAGAGGAAGAAGATGATGGGATGATGACGAATTATAAGTAGAATAGGATTATTTTCATTTATTTATTGTAAGTTTTTAAGAAAATAATCTAAATAAAAATATTTAATTTTAAGAAATACTTTAGTAAATTATTTTTGAAATAAATAATTGAAGAATCTATACCTAATATATTAAAATAAACACACCCTAAAATATAATATATACCTAATATATTAAAAGACACCCTTAAACATAATTTTGACACATGGAATCTATCATCTTTAAAATGATGCCATGTGTCATCTTAAAAAAAGTGTTTCATTTTCCTTTCATTTTTTTGGAATAAAAAATTGCTTTTATTTTCTAATTACAATTAATATTAAAAATGTATTTACAATTAATAAAACTTTTTAAATTCCTCTCAAATCATGAGATTTGATTTCTTACCTTACTTCCTTTTTAAGTTATTCATTTAAAATTTAACTTTAGTCAATTTTGAAATTCTTCTAAATGAGCTCACACTTCATATTTACAAAATTCCTTCAAAAAAAAAATATATTTACAAAATTATTTTCCAATATTTTATAATTATGCAAATGAATATTCTTCAAAATATGTATATGTTTTTTTCCAAGGAAAGTATATGTTATAATCTTAAAAATAATTAAAAATTTGATATATTTTCATTTTTTTGATTAATTATTTTTAAGTCTTAGTTTCAATCTTCAAAATTATTAGAATTACAAAAATTAAAACATATAACTATATGAACCTAATAGGTACAAAGCCCGTGCATTATGCACGGGCTAAAAACCTAGTTTATTAATAAATTTACGCTTAATAAGCGTAATTAGTAATAAATCTATAAATATTATTAAAAGACGCTCCGCGCCCTATTGCACCATGTAGGCGCCTAATCGTCATGCCTCGTCATCACCGCTCCACATGTGTTTGGTGTTGTGTGATCATGCTAAGATAAATTAAAAAATGGTGTCAACAAGCATTGAACTCACAATCCAACTCCATATAGGCAAAAATTTTACCAGTTGTCTACATCTACTCCTTATATTCAATAAGACAATTTCAATTATTATAAATAACTTTAATTGATAATAATTTAGGGGTAAATAAATCAATGAATTTATTTTTAAAAAAAGAAAGATTGTGACTCGGAGCAACGCCCGAGCCAGATTGCTAGTTAAATGGTTAAAATACGTGGTATTACATTCTCAACTCTTTTTTTGTGTGTTGAAACTTGTTTCACATAATATTGGGTCAATACTAATTCTTAACGCATGACAAAAGCGTTGAGGCAACAGTGTTGAGAAATGGTACATTTTGTAGTAGTGAGTTTTTATGCCTACAACTATAGCTGGGTAAATTCGGGTACCCGGATTTTCGGGTCATAATTTTTTACCCAGAAAATCTGGGTACCCTAAAATTCAGATTTGGAAACCGGGTATCTGGATCTGTTTTTTTATATATATATATAACAAATAGTTTTTTATTAAAAAAATTTATTAAATAAAAAACTGCAGTTTTTTTTTTATTTAAAAATTCTTTTTTTTTAATAAGAAAAGCTGCAGATTTTAATTAAAAAGCTTTTTTTTAAAATAAAAAAACTGCATTTTTTTAATAAAAGGAAAAAATGTTTTTTTAAAAAAAAAATTAAAAAGAAACTATTTTTTAAATAAAAAACTATTTAAAAAAAAAGTAACACCAGATACCGGGTAGCCCTGTTTTAAAAAATCGTAACCCGGATCCGACCCAGTATCCAGTTTAAAAAACCAGCTACCCCGCTCCTGTTTTTAAAACCGGATCGGATACCCGCCTTTTCAAGTTACAAAAATTGGATACCGGATCGAAAATTTGAGACGGATTTTTTTTTCCCACGTGCTTGCCTCCCTCCGGTGCATGCCCTTGTTGCACCACTTGGGTAATCTCTCTTCCTCTTCTTTCTTTTCTCTTCCCCTTCCTCACGTGTTCTTCCACCATTTGGATGTGTTGTTGCTGTTGCATTGCACCATCACCACCACACGGTTCCTATGGTTGCGTCATCAGACACCGGAGCGTCGCCTTGCAGTCGCCACCCCTACCTGCTGCCAGTCGTCGCCCTAATTGATATACTTAATTAATTTCTATATTACTATTGTTGTTTAATCATGTTTTGAACCCAAGATTTTACTTAAATATGAGTATTATAAATTCAGGTTTTTATGTGGTTTTAATAAGAATTTCAGATTTATTAAAGCATGTTTAAACCTTGATTTAACTTTGTTATTTGTGTTATTTTGATGTTTTAAGTATTAAACTTTGAGTATGGGATGTATAATTTAGTTTCTTGAATTTTTATGCCTTTAATCATGGATTGTTAGTGTTTTAATGGTGTTTAAAGAATTTTAAATATTCTGGAATTTTAATTAAATTAATGTATTTTAATGGGTTTTGATTGTTTTTGCCTAATAATCGTTGTTAACAATAATTATATTATTGTCATGAGTTTAAGAACCTAAAAAAATGTTTTAGAAGTGTTTAAAGAAAGTTTTTATGTTTTGATTAGAGCTGGAAATTTATTAATGTGTGTTAAACTAATTATAGGGCACTAATACTAATTAAGTAAACATGATTTAATTAATAGGGCCCTCCTTATTTGGTTAATTACCACCTCGTGTTGGGCCAAGTGGCATTATCCATTTTACCAACTCGTGTGAGGTCAAGGGGCATTATTCTATTTACCACCAAAGTGTAGGACCATGGACATTCAAGATTAATAACCGGTTTATGTGATCACTAATTATAAAGATAATTAAACTTGATTTAGTTGACTGTGCTTTAATTGTTCTTATTGGTATTGACTCGTTGAATGTTGTTGTGTGTGAGTCTCATAAAGTTTAAACTGATTAAACACGTAAAATGAAAGAGAATTTGCTCTAAAAATGTTGGAACATATAAACCTCGAGTATGAACAAATGGGGGAGCTCAGTTCCTATAAAGGGGTATGTACAAGACATTGTACATTATATTTACTTTGGGATCCCAGCCACCATATGGTGGCTTCTTTTTCTGTTCGATTTGCTACCGAGTATGACCCTGAGGGCGATTTAATAGACAATTTTTTGGTGGCTCGTTCGATGTTGAATCCAACATTAATAAAATATGTAACTTAATTTAAATAAAATGTTAAAGAAAAGAAAGGACTAGGTAAGTCCACTTGTATGTGTCTATTTATTTCGGCGTTTGCTAGGATTTAATGTTAGTGTGTGCATTTCTCGTTGCATGTATGTACTCAGTTTTTTGTTGATTTTATGCTTGTGTGTGCATTTGGCCTTGTCTTTATTTTGGCCCTATGATGACCCATTTTTAATGGTGAGTAGTAGGGAGGAGATAAAGGGAAACTACATGTATTGAAGCATGAATATTCATTTATATTCATACATACGTCTAGTATTATCAATATTCATAACTATATACATTTATATTCTAAATCAATAAATCTCAACATTTCTTCCCCCATTTAGAATATAAACAAACCTTTTACATAAACTTTCCAATGTTACAAGCAATCTCACGTTTACATGAAAGTGTACTATGACTTGAACTTTCACCTAGTATAATACACATTTCAAGTTATCGTATCCAAATAGTGTCGAAGACGATTGAACTATTTTCAATACATAATGATAACCCAAAGATATTATACACACAATATTATATATCCAACTTCATTATATCAACACAATTAGAAGGCCATGTGTTTGTATCTTTCATAAGTGCATCAAAGCTCTCCCACAAGCTTCTTGAAGCGGCCAAACCTCGCACTCACATAGGCTTACATTTCAGACAACATGCTATTGTGATACTAGCAAATCTGAAATATACCGCCTTAAACCCATCACAATCTGGAACTAAATGTAGGATGAAAGAATAGTTCCCAACCATCAAGAAAGAAGATTTATCTCGTTGAACTTGAGACCTAACGTCTTATTAGGCGTCAAGTTGAGATGTAATACCCCAAAATTTTGGGCTATTTTTAAATTTTATTTAATTAATTACTAAATTAATTAATTAAATATTATAATATTATTTAACAAAGGAGTGAGCCTAATTATTAATATGGACCTAATCCAATTGTTTACCTCACTTAGAACTTAGCCCAAACCCTTAGAAACCACACGCACCACTCGGCCTTCTGATAGGCCGTCGTCGAGCCTACCAAAAGTAAATTTCCTAACTCGGACTTACTAATGCTAGTAAGGGCAAGTAAGGGTCGAACCCTAGAGAATAACGTTTGTTGACCAAAGACAATGAGCATAGACAAGCTAAGTCGAAATTGGATTCAAAGATTGGAAGTCAATTAACTACAAGTTACTAAAATAGGGGTCTAAAACAAGGAAATAAATACTAAGGTTAGGGGATTAACGACTCGACACCACCATGAATTATGGATCGGTCAAAACTTAGACTTAGGCCATGGATAAGGGGAGGTCGTTCTATGATCGTACCACTCTTTCGAGCTAGTACGATGACTGGGAAGACATATACAACTCACTTTCGTGTAGCGACACATCTAACAAGTCCTAAGCACAAAATCACGAAGACCGGTAACTTTCCCTTGATCGAAGGCCCAACTTTCGTGGTGCTTCCATCAATCGGGCGAAGGGAGTCATCACCCACGTTCACCTTTCGGTCCTTAGGTGGGGATTCTCCTAAGAATCTAATGCTATCTAAACATAAGACTCAACATCAACGAACCTTCGGTACCGACATTAACACAACCAAGACCAAGAAATGACTAGAACATAACATGGAGGATTTTGAGAGGTTTCACCCCAAACCCTAGCAATGAGACTACTCACACATGGCTAGAACAAATAAGGAAAACATAATGAACATATTAAAACCAACACCAAGCATGAAAATAAGGACAAACTATGGAATTTAACAACCATCAATCATAAAAACATCAAGGAAATAATCAACTAAGTGCAAATAAATAAGGAAACAGTAGAGAAATGTTACAAGTGAAGCTTCAATATCAATAAGTAGAACAATGTGATGATCAATGTAATTTCCCAACCAAAAGCATGAACTTCTACAATTTATCTAAGACTTGAAATGAAAAGCTATGGAAATTTAGGAGAGAGAAGGGAGAGAAACTACTAAAACCCATCTGAAAAAATCCTAAAATGTTATCTCCTTACAAAAAGGGAGTAAAAAGGTATATATACCTCTCCCAAAAATAAAAGAAATAAGCTAAAAAAACGAGTAGAGCCAGTTCAGCGGGCGCTAAGGCGATGACAGCGCCCGCTGACACCTATATCAGTAGGCCTGCAGTGCTTGGAAGACTTATGGCAGCGGGCGCTGAGTTGGAGTCAGCGGCCGCTGCCAATTCTGGGAGTGCTACTGCCTCAAAACAGGGAAGGGGACAGCGGGCGCTGAAAAATGGTCAGCGGCCGCTATCTTCTCTTGGTGCTTGTGATTGCTGGAGGCTGCAAAATCAGCGGCCGCTGGGAATCCATCAGCGGCCGCTGCCATGGCATAGAAGGCCTTCTGCCTTTTTTCCTTGCAAAATACTTGAAACACAAAATCCATCTCAGCGGACGCTGAGGAATTCCCAGCGCCCCCTGAGGCCATCTTCCATGCTACTGACTTTCAGCATTCACCATGATTCATCCTAGCGGGCGCTGAGGGATTTCCAGCGCCCGCTGAGGCCTTTTTTTTTTTAGCACCAACAAGCATAGAGGACTTGTGGTTTCCTCGAGGTTCCCGGTTCGCTTCCTCGGGTTCCGAAATCAACTCGGGACCTGCAAAAAGGGAAGAAAACGCAGAAACAAGGCAAAATAGAGGAAATCACATAGAAAAGGGGAAGGGGGGCTACAAAAGTAAAACTAAGCTAAAAAGCCTAAAAATGCTAACAAAAACTAAATAAAAATAGAAAATAAATTAATAAAAACTACGAAAAATACTAACTAAATACAGACTATCACCTTCCCATATTATTACTTAAATTGATTAATGTTACTAAAATATGAATCTAGATATCTACTTTGACTCACTCCCAAAAAGTCACACTTTTAATCTTAACTTCATACTAATTATTAGGAGGAGCAACAACCTTGTAACACACATATACAACACGACCCCTTAAGCTTAAAAGGGGAAGATTATACAACAATTGGGATATGATCTTTATATCTTAAAACAAATTCACAAAAACCTCAAAAACACCTTTTTCCAATAATTCTCTCCAAAAAGAGATTAAACAAGAGACCAAGAAGCACCAAGAACCGAGTGGAACTCGTGCAAAAAGGCCATCAAACCTCTCGAATTTTGTTCATATTATTAGGTAATTAGTTGCTTTACTTAATTAATAGGATATATTAATAATATAATCCTTAGAATAGATTTAGAATTATGTAGAATTGTTTAGAATATTATTGTATAATTTTTCGATCCATATATTGTGAATATGCTAGGTATGTCGAGTGATGAACAAACAAATATGATGATTTTTCGAGTATTGCATGATTAAATCTATATTCCTTGCTTAATCTTTGATTCTTGCTAGTTTAAATTGCTAAATAAATTGTTGTGAATGCTTTGAATGTTGCACGAGTGAACCGTGAGCTTTATGCTCTTGTTCGAAAGATTCTTAGATCAAAATATTATCTTCTAGTTGTAATCTTGGTCTTGTAACAATCCCTGATGCATATTCTTGAAATAATAATTAATCCAAACAAGTTCTTGAAAGATAAAAACATAATCTTGTATTAGTTAAAAATGTCGGTAGCTTCAAATAATAAAAGAAGTATTTTTACTTGTTTTTACTAAAAACTGATTCTTGAAATTATTCCTAGATTAATTAATCAAAGCTTGTAATTTAAATAAGATAAAAATCGATTTCTTGTTTGCTAATAATCAGAATTGTTGAATGGTCTTAAGGAAATAATAAGGATATTTTTACTTGATTTTATGATAAAAGATTAGATTATAAACTTGTTCTTGAAATTATTTATAAAGTCTGTAATTTAAGTATATTAATCTTGATTTCTTGATTTTGGTTCACTAAAATGCCGTGTAGAATTATTGAAGAAAAAGGCTAGATTTTTACGATTCAAATAGATGAAAGACTAGAATTTAAGTACGTGCTTGAAATTATTCTAGTAAGTTAAAATATGTATTTAATATTACCGATTGAGTTGCGATTAAGAAATATTGGTGATGTACCATTGTGCTATAATTGTCGTATATGGCGTGTTACGGTAAGTTACTGGTAAGATTTTAACTATTGAGTACTTGTTATTGGTTATATTGTTGAATTATGATGATTGCATGTGTTTACATTTGAACTTGATGGATGAATTTATATTAATGTATGGAGTATTAGTCGAATGGCTGAATGTTATCATGTCGTGCATGTCGAGTCTAGAACTAGAATAATGAGTCAGTACAGTTGAACTAGAATTGAATAAAGTCAAGTTGTGTTAAAGAAAGTCTAGGTATGAACTGGTAAAGTGAAATTTAAAAGATAATTAAACTATGAAGTGACCGCCCATCTAGTGGCTAAAGAGCCATGAACATGGGTATAGTCGAAGCCACTGTCCCTTCTGCGGTTTTGGGATAGTTCTGGATCCCAGTGCTCAGGAAGTAGATCCGTTATGGTTGACCCGGCATGAGACAAGGAAAGTTGGGGGAAGTAGATCCTTCGTGGTTGACCCCTTACGAGCATATGACTGTGTCATGGATTAGCACCTTGAAATGAACTAGAACTTGTTAAATAGTAATTTGAGTCTAGTGTCAAAGATAGGAGAAGTCTAGCTAGGTTGGTCTTGTTGTGATTAATCCATGTATTATTTTCCGCTGCGTACTTAAATTAATATAGTTTAACTGCTTCCTATGTTGCTTGATTAAACGTGAAATTATTCTATATATTATATTTTAATTGTGTTCTACTAATTAAGTAGAACAATCTAATTACTCACCACTGACTGTGGACCCCCAAATCCTCTTTTCAGGTACTGATGAAGAATAAGCGGGGACGCTTGGGCTGGGTTTGAGTGGCGAGTTTAGTTTTACTTATTTGAATAATAATGATCCTAGCCATGTAATAACGGACTTATGAACTATCTGTGGTTTTGTTTATTTTGGACTCTGGACATTTTAATTTGGTTTTGAACCTATATTATTTTATCTGAATAAATTGAAGTAGTTTAGAGCTTCCGCTATTAATATTGAACTAGAAATTTAAACTTTCATTTAAAAACTTGGACTTTTATTGTTGTTTTCTCAGAAAACAACGCTGATAAAATACTGGTCGTTACATGAGATCCTCTCAATTGTGATCAACCCGGGGCTTCAATCCCAAACCGATTGCCATCATCTTAACTGATTTTCTAGCAAGAGCTTTGGTAAAGCAATCTGCTAAATTCAAATTTGTCCGCACATAGTCAACCGTGATCACGCCATCTTTAATTAAACTCTGAATATAACTATGTCTAACACCAATGTGTCTAGACTTCCCGTTATAAACCTGATTATATGCATTTGCCAAAGCCGCATCACTATCACAATGAATCGCAACAGGTGAAATTGGCTTAGTCAACAGAGGTATCTCAAACATGAGATTTCTCAACCATTCGGCTTCTTTACCAGCCGAATGCAAAGCAATGAACTCCGACATCATGGTGGATTCTGCAATACAAGTTTGTTTCTTAGATGCCCAAGAAATGGCTCCTCCACCCAAGAGGAATACCCACCCACCAGTGGACGAATGATCTTCTCTATTGGAGACCCAACTAGCATCAGAAAATTCTTCTACAACCAAAGGACTAAGTCAAACCATAATCTATGGTTCCATTTAAATACTTCATCACAAGACGAATACCTTGCCAATGTTGTACACTAGGATTACTAGTGTATCTGCTCAATTTGCCCACTGCAAAAGCAATATCTGGCCTTGTACATGTCATAGCATACATGAGACAACCAATGGCTCTCGCATATTCAAGCTGCGAATATGTTGTACCTTCATTACGCACAAACTTTGTACTATCCTCCATTGGAGTAGATGCATGAGAATCATCTTCTAAACCGAATTTCTTGATCACTTTCTCAATGTAATGAGACTGTGACAAGATAAGACTTCCTTCTTCTCGTTTGATTTTGATTCCCAAAATGACATCCGCTTCTCCCATATCTTTCATGGAGAACTTTGATGAGAGGAAGGACTTGGTGAGTTCAACTTGTTCCAAATCCGTTCAAAATATCAACATGTCATCAACATATAGACAGATGATGACTCCTTTACCGTTGTCATCGAATCTACTATACAAACACTTGTCCGAATTGTTTAGCATGAAACCATTAGACAAAACCACATCATCAAACTTTTGATGCCACTGTTTTGGTGCTTGCTTTAGCCCATACAAAGACTTGATGAGTTTGCAAACCTTATGTTCTTGACCTTCCACGACAAACCCTTCCGATTGTCGCATATAAACCTCTTCTTCTAGTTCTCCATTAAGAAAAGCCGTCTTAACATCCATTTGATGGATCACCAGATTCTTAATAGCTGCTAGAGCTATCAACAATCTAATAGTGGAGATTCTAGCTACCGGTGCATATGTATCGAAGTAATCAATTCCCGATAGATCCATCAACCTTCAATTTCTTTTTGAAGATCCACTTGCACCCAATTGGTTTACACTTCGGAGGTAAATCAGCTAAAACCCATGTGTTATTTCCCATGATGGATCCCATCTCATCATCAATAACTTCTTTCCAGAAGGCAGAATCACGAGACTTCATAGCCTCATCAAAGGTTGAAGGATCACCTTCCACATGTAGCACATATGGAAAACTAGTCATGACAGACTGCCTTGATCCTTCTACCAAAAATACATGAAAGTCAGGCCCAAAAGATTTCTCTTTCCTAACCCTTTTACTTCTCCTTGGCTGAGTTGAAGTAGATGGTACATCTTCATCACTAGCATGTTCATCATCCCCTTGTTCAAATGAAGTTTGACCAAAGTCTTGAACACTAGTAATCGGAGTTATATCCCTTGGTCTAGGCAATGATGAAACCTTGTTTCATAAAAAATCGCATCCTTGACTCAATGATCGTGTGAACCGACCAATAGTCGTTTTGTTCTATAACATAGGACATATAGGATTTGCTATGAACCGCATATCCTATAAAAATGCATTCAACTCCTTTTTCACCCAATTTCTTGCGTTTGGGTTCCGGTACTTTGACTATTGCCCTACAACCCCAAACCTTGAAGTAACTCAAATTAGGTTTTCTTTTGTACCATAGCTCGTAGGGAGTAACTTCATTCCTTTTCATCGGAACTCGGTTAAGAATTTAACATGCCGTTACAACAGCTTCTCCCCAAAAACCATCACTTAAACCCGAATAGGAAAGCATGGCGTTAACCATTTCTTCAAGTTTCCTATTCTTCCTTTCGGCTACACCATTTTGTTGTGGTGTATAGGCAGCCGTGGTTTCATGTATAATACCCACTGATCGGAAATATTCAGGATTATAGTATTCACCTCCTTTATCGGTTCTTAACTTTTTAACTTTGAAATTTAATTGCAACTCAACTTCTTCTTTAAATTCCTTAAATTTGTCTAGGGCCTCATCTTTAGAAAACAATAAGTAAACATAGCAAAACCGTGAATAATCATCAATAAAAGTTACTATGTACTTTTTATTACCTAAAGATGGAGTACTATGAAAATTACAAAGATCACTATGCACCAAGTCTAATAAATTTGAGTTCGTCATTATTGATTTTGGAAAAGGTTTTCTAGTGATCTTAGTAAGCATGCATGTTTTACATTTTTCGGTACTAGGATCAATAGAAGGAATTAATTCATGCTTAGACATAAAACACAACTTTTTATAATTAACATGACCTAGCCTACAATGCCATAAGCTAAGCTAGAATCAACATCAATCACACACACATTGTTTTGTGTAGAATTTTCTACACTTAGTCTAAACAAACCATTACATAAGTAACCAAGTCCTACCTTTACATAAGTAACCATTACATTGTTTTACGTTCCCCATGTATAGTTGCTCTCCATCTTCAACCTTCTCGAAGGTCTTGAATAGATTACGATCTTTACATACATGTTTTGATGCACCTGAATCGACAAACCATCCGCAATCATCCTGCACACAATTGATTTCAGAAATCACACACTCATAATCATAAAACCGATTAAGTGAAACTTGTGCACAAGTCATACCTTGCTTGCCTTGGGATGACCCACCGTCATTCCCGCCTCCATGAGATTTCTTACTCATCCTTCGCTTCCACACGGAGCAATCCTTCTTGAAGTGACCCGGTTTCCCGCACTCCCAACATCCACGAGTGGATGGTTCTAGGGAATCATTGTCACCCTTCGATTTCTTACCGAAATCCTTGTTTTTGTCATTGAACTTACGCTTTTTCGAGTTATTACCACCCTTGGACCTCCCTTCCACAACATTCATGGTGGAAGTCATAGCTTTTTCAACCTTTTGTCCATCTTGAACTCGAATCCCTTCTTCAATCCGAAGATGGGCTCCAAGTTATTCTGTAATACCCCGAAAATTTGGGATATTTTAAAATTTTTATTAATTAATTAAATGTATAATTAATTAACTATTTAATTGATTATTATTTAATTAATTGTTATTCCGTGTAGCAATTTAATTATTTTGAGCTTGGCCTAAACCTTTTCATTTTATCTTGCCAAAACCCGAGCCCAATTAATTCCTTTGAATTTGTGTTGCACGGATTATCTTATCTTTCTTTTTAATTACTTTATTCCTTCTAAATCAATATTATTATTATTATCATACCTTTATCTATTTTGACTAAGCCTATTTGGTTCCCATTTTGACTGTTAAATTTTAGGAACCGACTAATTTATTCTATTTACATAGTTCCTTCATTTATTTTCCTTCCAATTGATTCATTTAATTGCTTTACTTAATCTGTATTAAACTATATTGATTTTGGGCCCCATCAAAAAACTCTACCTTTGTCCTCCTAAATTTCCTACTAATCTTTAGGAGGCCGTCAACTCTTTTGCTCTTCAATATTCACGGCCCCTTTATTCTTTTTCTTTTCTCTTGATTATTTTATTATTCTAAGTCCAAAAAGGGCCATATATTTGGACTGTTTATTTTATTTCATCAATTTTATCCGGTAACCGGGCTCCATGACCCGTCCGCTCTAGCTTGGTCGGCCCTCTTACAAAGTGGTCATCAATTATTTTATTTTTTTTTTCTTGTTAATTGTTGTTAATTAAATAATTTGGGCATTTATTTAATTAATAATAAATTAATTATTATAATTATTTTAAATTCTAAACTTGGTCTAACCTTAAACCAAGTCTTCCTACATGTTCTCCCTACTCCTACTTCCACTCCAACCTACACGGCTCTCTCATGATTGTTAGGGTTTTATTTTATTTTATTTTATTTTTTTTTCTTTCTTATTTATTGATTTTATTCTTGGTTCCTTATTATATTATAAATAGGAACAAGTCCTAAACCTATTTTACTTTTACATACTCTTCCATATTACTAAAAACTCAAAACCTCTAATAATTGCTCTTGTTTGGCCGTGTAATTTCATTTCCAAAAGAGGTGATTTTTCTTGGAGATTTAAGCGATTTAAGGTAACTTTGCTAACCCGTTTAATTCCGGAACAACCTATTCACATAGTTAATTAGGATTAGAAGCATGAAAATTATAAAAAGAATTAGTATCATGTTAGGGTGTTTTTCGAACTACATGAAATTTATGTACATGTTATTTTTCTAGATTATTTTATGTAGTTTCTTGAAATCTTTAATTGTTGAATAATTACTTGTATGAATTTATTTATTAATCAAATCTCGTTATTTCTTGATGAATTTTTCGTGGCAGTTTCTTTACTGTTTGATTATGAATCATGATTTATTTCGTGGCAAAATTCATCCTTTTATTGCTTATAAAAATTTAATCTTTTAAACCGGTAAAACTGTCCAGATTTAGTTTACGAATTTATTAATATACTTAATCAAATCGTATGGCTACGAAATTTTAGGTGGAAGTCAGTAATAGTGTTTTACAGCTTTTTTTAAAAATTTTCGTAATTTTTAAAGATCGTTTGATATGGCAGAAAAATCCGAAACTGATCTCAGCCTAACCTGATTTGTTAGTTATAAAATCTCTTAAAAATAGTAAATGACATTATTTTTGGACGAAAATTATGCACGTTAAACCTTGAACCTATATTTAACTTCCATTAAAATTTCCAGATTAATCGAGACCTTTAAAGGGTCGTTCTTAATTTAATTCATTAAAAATCAGATTGTGTAAAATAGTGTAATTAAATTATTAAAACAAGTTATTTCGAATTCTTGGAGGAAGATTAAATCTTGTTTTGCTCTTTGAATGTGTGGAGTGGTTTGAAGAATAAAAAGATGATTTTTTGATCTTGTTTTGTATTCAATCTTGATGATTTTATGTTAAAAACATGATTTTTATTATTGTTGTTTGGTTAATTAATTGAATCTTGTTGATTGTGGTTATTTAAATTAATTGATAAAATTGGTGTTCTTGAGTGAAAAATGTCGAGTGAACAAAGGAATAAAAAATGGAATTTTTATCATGTTTTAAGTAATTTTAGTGATTAATTGATTAATTAAAATAATTTATGAATTTATTTAATTAAAGTTGTTTAACTAGAATTATCGAGTGGCCTAAAAGTATTTAGTCAATTTTTTTGTTTAATTTTGACTTATAATATTTTAGGAATAATTAATTATAAAAGTTGCAGTTAAAGGGATAAGTTGTAACAGGAAGGGGTAGATAATAATATTGTTATTATTATTATTACAATTACACGAGTATTATTATTAATAATATTAATATTACGATTATTATTAGTATTATTATTAATATTAGGAATCAGTAGGGATAAGTTATATAAAATACGATAAGATATTAAAAGGGTAAGAAAGGAAACAGAGTAATAGGAATATGAATTGTTTCGATTTCTGGCTAGGAAAGACTTGGTATTTAAGGTGGCCAATATACGTACCGCACCTCTCTTTCCTGGGACTTCGAACATTTCATTTCCGATTACGGCCACCTAGTATTTCCCGATATAAGATAAGATATAATATTGAAAGATATAAGATAAGATATAATCTTTGAAATATAAGATAAGATAAGGACGCCCACCTGATGACTCGAGTAGTCAGACTGGGTTAAGTCGAAGCCACTGCTCAATGGGACGAACACACGAGTTTCCCCGCGCAGTTCTGGGTCTTAGGATATGTAGTCGTCTAGTAGTAGTACACGAGCTGCTATTAGGGGTTATGGCCATAGCTTAGGCTTAGTGGTGCAAACGAGATCCGCTACGGGTTGGGTACACGAGCCCACCCCGGCATGTTCTAGGAAAGTTGTGGTGCAAACGGGATCCACAACGAGTTATAGTGATCGGTCCATTGAAAGATAAGAATGATATGAAATGATACGATATGATATGAATGATACGAATGATAAGATATGATATGAATGGCATGTTCGATAAGATATAGTATAAGTTAATGAATAATATAAGATATGATATACATATTGTAATATGACATAAGATGTATAACATAAGATGTAGGTTATGATTTAAAGGAATTGGGATGATTGGGTTATAAGAGTATAATGTTATAAGGATATGTATTGAGAATAGTATAAGTCTTCCGCTGTGTATTTCTGTATTCGTATGAGATTGTATGTAAGTATGTACATATGTATGTATGCATGTATGTATGAGTGTATGAGTGTGTTATACGTGTATTTTGTACGTATTCCTAGCCGTATTTTGCAGGTATGATTATACGTATGGTATACGTACATTATACGTAGATTCTACGTATTCTAATCGTATTTCTGCAGGTATTTTTATACGTATTTTGTACGTAACCGTATACGTATTTTTGTACGTATTTTATACGCACCTTGTATTGTTATTTGTATAACATGTATTAGATTATTGTATGGTTTTTATGATCTTTTCTATGATATTATGTGTTTAGCGGTCCCTCGATTAAACGGGACAGCCTAGTTACTCGCCACTGACGGTGGACCCACCCCTCAGTTTCAGGTGAAGATGCAGCTGATTAATTCGGGCTACCGCTGGACGGGCTTTTGAGAGGCTGTTAACCCTAGTACACCATAGTTTAGCTAGAGTTTTTAATAAGACTTTATGTTATTTCATTTATTAATATTCCAGCATGTTGGGACTGTTCTAGCACAATTAATGTAATAATGATTCTCTTGAGAATATTAGACTTTGGATGATAGTTATATTTTATTTATTCAATAAAGGTAGTTTAATTTAATTGATTAATTTAATATTTAATTTAGATAGTTTTGGTAATGATCCGTTTGTCGATTTCCCTTCGTAAATCGACATGTCCAAAAAGTCGGGTCGTTACATGTTCAACATTCATATCATCCTTTTTATGTTTCAATTTGGAATTGGATTTTGCTCAATTCCCAACTCAAATGTTTAACAAGCAAATGTTGTGTATTTCAAATAATTAACAAAACCATGTCATTTCGAATTCTAAAACAACCCAAACAAATAATTGTCATTTGAATTGTAACATTTCAATTTTAGAAATTGAATTTATCAATTTGAAATGAATTCCACATATCCAAACACTACCTAAAAGTATTTGAAATTAGTCTTCATCTTTTTAGCTTTCGTAAAAAATGTCGTAGTTGATTGAAAACGATGGTGGTAACACTTTCGTTTCTTATTTATTTAGAAAGTATTATATTTAGTAAGTTAGCGGTTTATAAAATAAGAAATTTCTAGGGTGTTACACAAATGGGTTACCCAAGAAAGCAAGAAGCGCTGCACAACACCTACTGGCTACTGCAAGCTGCCTCAAAATAAACACTGATGCTTCGGTTTCGTCATATGGTTTCGTTGGGCTAGGAGCTGTTGCAAGGGACCACGAAGATATGGTCATCTTCACGGTGTTGTCCAACAAATTTTGGCCAATTGTGTGCTACTTGATGTAGATGCTTATGTACTTGGATACACTCACTATGAATGAAAAGTTATTTTTGAAGGAAAAATACAGAAAAGTTGAAATTGCTTAGGCCCCTTCTTTGGACTTGCACTTAGGGTGTTTGGGAGTTGTTTTGGAGTTAGTGGTTTGAGGGAAAAAGAGAGGTTTGACCAACTTAAAACGCTATTTTTGGTGTTTGGGAGTTAGAGATTTGGAACAGAGTTTTGGGATGAAAAAGCTCTTTTTCAAAAAGCTCATATGAGTAGCTTTTTGAAAGAGCTTATTTTTTTTTTACTCTGAAACTTCTAACAACTCACCGCTATTTACCAAACACTTTTACACAAACAGCTAATGCAATCAGTTAGTCTAACTATCACAATCAGCTAACCTCTAAACAACTATCAGCTAACTCACAAACAGGGCCTAAGATTTGGGGGAAAAGAGAGGTTTCAGAGGAAAGAGAGTTTTGATCAACTCAAAAAGTTATTTTTGGTGTTGGGGAGTTAGATGTTTGGAAGAGAGTTTTGGGATGAAAAAACTCTTTTTCTAAAAGCTCATATGAAGAGTTTTTTTGGAAGAACTTATAACTTTTTGGGTTTTTTTTTTTTTTATTCTGAAATATCTAACAGCTAACCGCTATTTACCAAACACTTTTACACAAACAACTAATGTAATCAGTTAGTCAAATTAGCTATCACAATCAGTTAGTCAAAACAATTAACTCAATCAACTAACCTCTAACAACTATCAGCTAACTCCCAAAGAGGGTCATAATTTTTGAAACTTCAATACAGTTCAGTTAACTTGTTTATAAGTTAATAGTGATTTATCATACTCCCTCCATAACACAAAAATGTAAACTTTGTAGAAAACACGGACTCCCATGTAAAAGTTTTATGTGGGTTAATTTTGTTGTAATTGTGTAGAGAAGAGAAAAATAAATAAGAAAACACGGACTCCCATGTAAAAGTAATGGCAAATGTGTAAATTGTATGAAGTTTTTTTTGCATATATAGAAAGTTTTGTAAAAGTTGATATTTTTGTGTTACGGAGGGAGTATTTTAATTCAGTCCAAAATAACATAAACTTTGATCATAATTTTTTTTTTTTGACAAGACTTTGATCATAAATTTTCAAAAGCCACTAGGATATGAAAAACCAAACACAAAAAAAATCATACTTTTTTGTTTTATTTTAATGAAAAACAAAAAATCATACTCCACTACTTGATAATGAATTAATGATACATACACTACTATATAAGGCATAAAGTAAAATGGTTGGGGTAGTTGACCTCCACAGGATAATTAGTATCAAAATCCCAGAAATATCCCCTTCCTTTCATGTGCTGATGTGCAAACACAGGATAAGCGACAAAAACATAACTCCGTTGGAGATAAAAAGAAGATATAGTCCTACTTATGTTATGTATCCTTTTCATCTTCAATGCATTTTCGTCATAGATTTAACGCATAAACCCTAGCTCAGAAAATCGAATTTTTGAGGTATTTTCAGATTCAATCTTCTTTGTAAAATTATCTCAAATTCATCATGCCGATGAAAGGGCTCTTCAAATCGAAACCTCGAACCCCGGCTGAAATTGTCCGTCTCACCCGTGATCTCCTCAATCAATTTGATTTGGGTAGTATTCGGGAAAGCAAGCGTGAAGAGAAGGTAATTTTGGTTTTTTTTTTTTATTGCTCTATGATTGTTTGGATTTTATCAATTTGTAATTAATTGGTGTAATTTCTTTTTTAAAAAAAATAATTGATCAAAGGTTGATTGATCGGTTAATTTCAATTTGATTTTCAATAGTATGAATCTGTGCAGTCATGTTAGGTTTTGCTAATCGCTTTATCTTTATTCTGAATTGGTATTCAATGCGCTAATTGTCTTGTTAGCGTTGTTAATTCTTCAATCAGTTTGATCAAATCATTTTGGCCCCTTTTGAGTTTGTAGGACGATGTTTTGGACCTCAATCGGAATAATTTGATCAATTATTTTTAGTTTCGTGCCTAAAGTGATGTGATGGTTTGAAGTTTTTAGCTTTTGGGCTTTAATCTTGGCTAGTCAAATTGAGTCTAGGAAGCGAAAATTGCCTTTTGAAAGGCAACCAAACATATTTGCATCTTAACGCTATATTTTTTATTTTGACTCCCTATTATTTTGTAATAAAGTGAAGGCATGTCGCTGTGTCAATATGGGCAGCTTATGTTGTTTGACTTACTGTTTCATTTAAGTTTATCGGATCCATTGACTTAGATATCTATGTTTTGCCAAGAATTTCATTTTAGTGGAATGTTGTTCCTTGGCAGGTGATTTGACACCATTAAAAGTCAGTCCAGAAATCATAGATTGGGAGACTCGGGCATTTTATGCTAATTTGTATATTGTGTACGTGGGTGCCCAATGAACGTCATGCACCTACATCTAAAATAGAAGTATAGAACATTCATGTTATGTACATAGAACATTTACTTTGAGCATTTAGAACATTTGTCTTCTATATTTAAACCACTTAGATTTAAAATAAAAAATGTTTTAAATGTAAAACATATATGTTCAAAATATATAACATAAATGTTCGATTTTAGCAATATAATTTTTAGTTGTAATCACAATATGTGACTGAAAATCAGGCCAATTTTAACTTTTATAATTTTAATTATAGATACTAATAGTCAAAACTCCGACCATCAAGTTGGAGTTTTGACTTATATATTCTGTGTTCTTTTGGAATTTGAAATTCGAGTGTTTGCACTATATTTTGCAATGCAATTTTTTTTCAACTTTTTTCTGTCAGTTTACTTGGGGCCAATTGACCAAATTGGTAAAAAAAAGTGACACCCAACGACAATTTGGTAAAAAAAATTAATTTTGCGACAAATTGGTAAAAAAACTTAGCTTTGGGTGACAAATTAGTAAAAAAAATTGCTTCGGATGACAAATTGGTAAAAAAAAATTAATTTTGGCGACGACTTGGTAAAAAAAAACTTCTGACGACATTTAAGCCAAAATTTTAATTTTAATTCATTTTATAATTTGGTCAATACACAAAATTATACATCCTATCAAATTTTTCGATCTTTTTATGAGTATTAAATTTAACTCCTTTTACTCACACATGTTTATCCAACCATCCCAAATTATTATTATTTTTTTTTCTCTTCTCTTACCATAACAATGAGTGACATACTAGAGGGAAAAAAGTATAGATTATTGCCCCTAAAATTCCCTAGTTATTTTTTCCATAACTTTTTTTAATATTAAATTTAACTCCTTTTCTAACACATTTATTCATCTAATGAGCCCAATTTTTCCCCTTCGATCTCTTGCCATAATAAGTAACATATAAGAGGGAAAATTTTCATTTAGATAGAGCGCAAATGTATTCAATTTAAGAGGGAAAATTTTCTTTTAGATCGAGCGCAAATGCAAATTAAATATTTTTTTAGCCTAAATGTCGTCGTAAGTTCATTTTTTGACCAAGTCGTCGCCTTTTTATGTTTTTTTACCAATTTGTCATCCGAGGCTATTTTTTTTACTAATTTGTCACCCAAAACTAATTTTTTTTACCAATTTGTCGCAAAATTATTTTTTTTTACCAATTTGTCGCTAGGTACCACTTTTTTTTTACCAATTTGGTCAATTGGCCGTTTGCTTGGTATTATACTTGGTTTTATAGTTGATTTTTTTCTTCTTATTGATTTTATAGTTGTTCTTTTTACTTAATTCATAAGCTAGTTTAAAAATTTGTTAGATGTTGATCCAACAATTTTATCATGTGCATTAAGTTCAGATTAGGTTCAATTAGATTTAGCAAATTCCAATTAGTTCAATTAGATTTAACAAGTTTCAATAAGTTCATTTAGGTCCATTATCTTGTTAGCTGTTCATACAGCTGGGGGCTATTACTTCACCTTAAAAACCCCATAAATCTTAGGTGTAACAAGTTTCAATAAGGTCCATTCTAGTCCAACAAGTTTGATTAGTTCAAACAATTTTAGTTACTATGTCTCAATAAGGATTAGTTAGGTGCAATAAATTCCAATCAGGTTTATATGTTTAGATAAGTTTAACTTAGATTAATTCAAGTGTTTAAAGGTGCAGAAAAGCCAGAAAATGCACCCTTAAGTGTTTTTGGGTTGATGTCTCCATTATTGATGTGATATGGTCTTTCTAAAGTTGTTTTTGCTCCATGTTTTGTAATGCATAAATTTGAAATCTATGGACCATGTGTATGCATAGAAGTCTAAAGATTTGAAAGTGCTTATCAAAAGGTCCAAGAACTAAGATTATGTTTTCTTTAATCTTACTGGATTTAAATGCTAATCTCTCTATTTCTCCAATGTTTATTGATCAAAAAGTTATTATAGCTGATTGAAATTAATTTTTTTTGGTTCTCTAGGTCGGCTGGTTTTTATTTTTAATTTCCATATTCATTTTACTTGAACGGATTTTTAGCAACCCGAAATTTGATTGTCTGTTGAGACTTGCTGTTGCTGGTCAAAATTGACTTTTGCTAATCAAAATCAATCCTATTGAATTTCATTATTTTGAATTGAAGAGGTGTAGAGGATATAAATTGCTTATGTATGCATTGCATATAAATTGTTTTTTGCATGTTTAGAAATGGATCATCTTTTTTGATGGAACCAGGCTACTATTATTATAGTTGTTATGTGCTTCTTGATCACATCTTTGAGATAGAAAGTAACCAATATCTTTTTGTATGTTTTTTCTTTAGATGGCAGAGCTAAGCAAACACATTCGAGACCTGAAATGTATTTTATACGGAAACAGTGAAGCAGAGCCGGTTGCTGAGGCTTGCACACAGTTGACACAGGAGTTCTTTAAAGAGAACACACTTCGTGTGCTAATCAACTGTCTCCCCAAGCTCAACCTGGAGGTATGTTACATATTCTTGAGGGTGGAAAATTTGAACTTGAGTGTAATCCTTAGCTTTCTCAGTAGCTTCTTTGTTCATTAGCAATAGTGCCAAAGCTTGCATGAGGAGATGACTGCTTGCTTTTGGGCTTCGTGAAGTTTTCTCTTGAAACTAGCTTTTCTGAGTGTTTCTGATTGTATGGGGTGATATTTGCAGGCCCGTAAAGATGCTACTCAAATTGTTGCTAATTTGCAAAGGCAACAAGTTCAATCTCGTTTAATTGCATCTGATTACCTGGAAAGTAATAAAGACTTGATGGATATTCTTATGACAGGGTATGTTTATAGGATGGGACAATAGCAACTGATTCTTTGGAGAATTCCTGTTTGAGTGTGATAGTATTTTGTCCTTTTCTGATTCCTGTTCTACATGTTTACATGCTATATCCTATATACCTATTTGATGTTGAATGATGTTTCTTGTGGCGATTGGACTGTGCAATAATGATTCGCTCCTTTGATTAGCGCCTGTGATGTGCTAATATGCAAGGCTGGGTAACCTTTATAAGATGCTTTTGTTACTGCTGTTCTTTAATAACTTGAGTTAAATATTTCCTTCAAGCTTAGGTCTCATTTTTGGTTGAATATTTTTTTTCAGTTATGAGAATACAGACATGGCACTGCACTATGGTTCCATGTTGAGGGAGTGTATACGTCATCAAGTTGTGGCAAAGTAAGTTTTATGGTAGTTCATTTTTTAATGATGAAAAGTTTTGTTTCCTTTTAAGTGGAGCTTGCATGGCTAAGAGTTGACTTTACTGTAAATTAGTATATTTTTTCTTAATCTCAGAATCTTCTGTTTTCATTGCTTTCTAAAATTTTATCTCGAGCTAAATCTTTACACACACATATTCTCATATATGTCTTTTGCTAATTAATAATGTCATACTACTATCTTAGTTGTCTAAGTTACCATTCTTTGCATTCTTAGGGAAACTTTTCTCATATAGTTATGTGGTCTTTCATTTTTTCCATTGAATTGTTTTGCTTGAATGATCAGCATCCTATATTTCTATGTTTTGTGGAGCAGACTTTAAATTTTCTTATTATGTGCTAACATGGGTGTCTTGGTTATCTTTATCTTTATTGTTTACAGATATGTATTAGAATCAGAGCATTTGAAGAAGTTTTTTGATTTCATCCAGCTCCCCAATTTTGACATCGCTGCTGATGCTGCTGCTACTTTCAAGGTTTGGCATTCTTCTCTTCTTGAATTTCTCTCATGCTCTTTGATCTTTAAAATGAACGCTATATCAGTGTCAAAGCCTTTATAAGAAAAGATGGGTCGGTTGCATGAATTATGTAATATTTGAATTGTCTACGAAAGTCTTCTTCATGTATTTGCCTCTATCTAGTGCTTTATGCTTATCCAAACCCATTACTTCACATCATTTTAAATTCTGTCCTTTGAGGTCATCTTTAACATCCTTCAGCTTCTTCTAAAATCCCTTATCTATTCCTCAATGTTTATGGTAATGACTTGCCAAAAAAATAAAAAAATATGGTAATGTTTATTATTTTTGTGCTGTATAGAATTTGGAGTTCGTATCTGAGAATTCTAGATAAACTATTGGTTATCCATGTGTAAAGTGCACTGAATTCTTTCTAGATTCTATAACTTGATTTTATATGTTTCCTTTGCCCATTTAGACTGAATATGCCATTTAAGGAATAGTTGACTTTGTTTCAATCATGATGCAGGAACTCTTGACAAGGCATAAATCTACAGTATCTGAATTTCTTTCGAAGAACTATGATTGGGTAAATACTCCTGGACATTATACTCCTTTTTGATATGTCAGTTGGAAAAATGTCTCAAAACGCAAAATCCATAATGTGTTGCATATACCTTCATGTAAATCTGAACAATTAGAAAATTTAGACATTAGGAGCTACTCTTAGCTGGAGATTAATATGAAGTTAGCTGAAAATGCATCAGAAGCCATAGGAATACAACTCACAGGTTTGTAAAGCGTTTCAGCAGCTGATATTGATCCAAGCTATTTCCAATTTTCCATTGATTGTAGTGCTGCTTATGGCACAAGACATTATATGCCATATATACGACAAGTTTCTTCATTGTTATTGTTGTTAGGAGTTGGGAAGGGACGGAAGAGGAGATGTTGAGTTTGAGGAACAGCAATCATTTTGTTGTAGCTGCTGATCGTTTGCTGTTGCTCACTACAATGGTTAGAGCATCACCATTCATTGTCCAAAAAAATACGTCATCCCTCTCTCTATCACCTTTTCTCTCTTCCAAGTTCCAATTCATCTTTAATATGACTTGTGTGCTAAAAAAAATCTTCATCTGACTCCTGATCCAAAAAACCATATCTAACACTTTCTTACCTTTTCATCACAAGAAAACCATGACTTAACAACATTATATTTATTTTATTTACATATTATAAATATGTATGTGGTATCCATTGGGATATGGGATGATAAAAACCATGACTTAGTCAGTAGATGACCATTTTTTCCCATCATCTCATGACTAAAATTTGGTTATGGTTGGGATGGCAACTCGCCAACTCCCACATAAACAATTCATAAAAGCATGAATGGGGATGCTCTTAGGGATGAATGTGTATGGAGACTAACAAATATGAAATATCTATGGCTGACAAGAAAGTATTACACTTGGTTCTCATCTTCCTGTTATGTCCATCGTGTGCAGTTGATTGTGCTTCAATTCATGATGTAGATGTAATGAAGTTCAAAATAAAGATTATTGTTAATTACATTCATGACAATTGACTACTAA
Source organism: Salicornia ramosissima (assembly GCA_951394345.1). Classification (NCBI taxonomy): domain Eukaryota; kingdom Viridiplantae; phylum Streptophyta; class Magnoliopsida; order Caryophyllales; family Amaranthaceae; genus Salicornia; species Salicornia ramosissima. The sequence continues at coordinate 17,668,041 of OX596233.1, read as the reverse complement.
TTTCTTCAAAGGGCTTTGCCATATGCATCTAAGAGCTTCATGAACTCAATGTCTCTCATATGTTGCCATTATAGTTGCCTTTTAGTTTTTTTAACAGCTCTATCCACCTATTTATCTGAGTTTCACCTTGTAGTTTTGCTTTTATTGGTTTCTGAGTCCACTGCGTGTTCCAGTTTTTTGCAGAGTATAACACAAAACTGCTGGAATCTACTAACTATATTACGAGAAGACAAGCGGTCAAGGTATTACACATGGCATTGATATCAATTATGCAGTTTTGGTTGAAAAGAAATCTTCTTGGGAAGTTTTAATTCACAAGGGGTAGTTGTTTACCAGTCCACCTATTATAAATAGAACTTGTTTTCTTGCTAACCAACTGTTTTTTTTTTTATACTGAGGAAACTATTTTAATTCGCAATGTCCAACCAAGCAATCACATTACGGAAAAAACTTTATTTACGCAGTGGGTATTTTACCCACTACTAATAGAGACTAGTGGTATTGGAATCCAACTTAGCTAAATAAATGATTTTTTAATATTCAATTAGTGGTGGGTTATTGGGTAAATGTAGCTATGTCCTCACATTACTATTAGCCTATATTTTGTTGTGAATTTGAGTGACATACGTCTGGCATGAATACACTCTTTCTACTGTGTAGTTAAGTTTTATGTGACATGTACTGCTTGAGATGATACCTTTTGTGGCAAAAAACCTTTTTCAAAGAAATATTGTACTCCCTCCGTATCAGTTTAATTGCAACAAATGGGTTAGTTTGTTTCCCTATGGACTTTTTCTTAAAGTAAAGTTAGGAGAATGTTAGAAGGGTGAAGTAAGATGAAAAAAAAAATGTAAAGTACTTTTGGAGAATGTGTAAGATTTAGGAGGGCATAATGTTTATTTAAGTTTTTAAGTTAGGGTTATTCTTGTCATTTTAGGTCTAAAAGTTTACCAAATTTAGAAAGATATGAATTGTTGTAGATATTGTGTTACAACCTTATTTAGAAATGTTGCAGATAATATGGAGGAGTATATGATAATATGATTGTTGATTCATTCCATTGTTATTTTGCTAATCTTTCTCGTCTTTCAGCTCTTGGGAGACATGTTACTTGATCGTAGCAATTCGGCAACCATGACGACCTATGTGAGCTCAAGGGATAATTTAAGGATACTTATGAATCTTCTGAGGGTAAATTTTTTCTCCTGAAAACGCATATATTTATTCTTCCCCCCTCCCCCCCCACAAACAAAAAAAAAAAAATCTTTGGAGGGAGAAATGTAGTCTTTCCAAGCATTTGTGTGGAGTTCAACTTGAGATATTCACCTCACAAATAACAATAAAGATGATGTTCTAATACTCCATCTATGAGGCTTTTTGATGCAGGAATCAAGCAAGACCATTCAGATAGAAGCATTTCATGTTTTCAAGGTTGGTTGCCGCAATTACATATTTGTGTCATTAACATCTTTATTCCTTTGTACTACTTGTATGATATGTTTTGACCTTCCAAAACAGCTGTTTGTTGCAAACAAAGAAAAGCCAGCGGACATTGCCAGCATCCTTGTTGCAAATAAAAGCAAGCTTCTACGATTATTGGGTGAACTCAAGACTGATAAAGGTACTGTTAAGAACTCTCTCCCACAGTCCCACCTCTCCCTGGAATTGTTTTTGCTGTAAAATCAAAAATGGGATTAATTATTTAATCTTTACGTCCAAGATTATAAGCAACTTTTGATAATCAACATATGCACTGAAGGCCAGTCACTGTTTAAGCACTCCTTATGGTTCTGATACATGTTATTGATGATTTTGCAGAGGATGAACAATTTGATGCAGACAAGAGCCAAGTCATGCAGGAAATTGCTTCTCTTGAACCCAAAGAGCTTGCTTGAGCTGTCTTTGTTGATCATTTTTATCGTTCATTTCTTCAACCCCTTCCCCCCTTCAATCTTTTTTTTTAAGCAAACGTATTGACTGCACCGATGTCTTATGGTGCCGTTTGTGTGACAAAAGACTTCATCTTTTGCTGTCCTATATATTTCTTCCTCCTCCCATCTCGGAGTAATAAGTAATTAAGTAGTATTAAATAGTCTTAGTTCACAGTTTTTTTTTTTTTGTTTGAGTTTATTGAGAACACGGTTTGTATCTAAAGAACCACGTCGAAGGTAAATATGGTCAATTCGACGAGCTTAAAGTGAAATGCATCCCCTACTTCATTTAAGCAAAGCATTGATATATTGATATGTATGGTGATTTTTTTTAGTTTTATTTATTTAATTTTTTTTAAAAAGATGTCATGTACATAATGGATTTATTAAGAAAAAGTGAAGCTTAGTTCTAATCTGGCTTATTTGACTTAGCAAGCTTCAACATTTTGTAGGTTCAGAAATACTTACTAAACTGAGAAAAGAGAATCTCTGTATGTATTATTCTGCATTACAATATATGGTATGAAAATTAGAGCCATAGAACTAGAGATTCAGCGCCGATGGTTTTCTCAGGTATGCTCTTAAGTTGCTCGCTTTTTAAAGTTGTGCCTATGTTTTTTCAAATTTCTAAGCCACCCTAAATTTATGTTTTTTTAATTAACGATGTCCACTTTGTTAGTGGATATATTAATTAAAAAAAAAAACTTATTATTTATCAAAATAAATAAAAAACAAAAAAAAAAACTTATTCTATATATATCATACAATTATCCTTGTAAAATTTAAAATTGTTGTGTGTTATAAAAATCAAAATAATTTGAAATAACCTTGAATAGGCATGGGGTCAATTAAGATTGATGAACATGATTAAAGAAAGAAGACAAACGTTGGATCATAAGCTTAGCATTAGGAGTAGTACTGTAGGATCAAAGACCCGAAAAGAGTGACCTTCAATTCCCCATTAACCTGAAATAAGTGAACACACCCAGCAAATTAAACCCACTTTGTTTATGATGACCATTAAAATACAAAACACCCCAATTAGCATAGGAATACATGTGGCACATCTTAGGGTGTCTTTGTCTAAGTGGAAGCGAAATGAGAGTTTACGTGTCGTGACACTTGTCGCAAAGAGAGGAGGGAGACGCTTTTTAGAAGAAGAGAATAGATTTTAAAGTGTGCACTTTTTAAAAAAATTAAAATATGTTATGATTACCTATGTTATAATGTTAAATTCATCAACTATGTCAAATCATTTAATAATTAAGAAATATAGTTAGAGAAATGTTGAATCCAACTTTATCTTACCAGATAACATATACTTACAAACTTAACTAACTTTGATTGTTGTTTTATATATCCCTCTTTATTAAAACATATTGATTTATTAAAACATATTCATAATTTATAATATTAATAAAAAGTTATGTACACTCATAATTCATATATATATATATATATATATACTAGGTTTTTGGCCCGTGTATAATGCATAAGTTTTGTACATATTAGAGTAACAATTGTATGCTTTAATTTTTAATTTATGGTTTTTAAATACTGAAACTAAAACTTAATAATTCATAAAAAAAATGAAATGTATCACATTTATAATTATTTTAAAGATTATAACATATAAATTTTGAAAAAAATAATTCATCTGGATGATTATAAAATAATGGAAAATGATTTTATAAATATGAAGTGTGAGTTCATTTAAAGAGCATTTCAAAATGAAAAAAATATAATTTAAAATGAGTAACTTAGAAAGGAAGTGATGTAGGAAAGAAAATGGCGTTATTTGAAAGAAATTTAAAAGTTTTATTAAATGTAAATAAATTATTAATTTAATTGTAATCGGAAAAGGAAAATAAATTGTTACACCAAAAAAAAAAAAATTAAAACACTTTTTTAAAGATGACACTAGGCTTTTTTTTTTTGAGATATCAATTACATGTGTCAAAGATATGTGTGGGGAAGATGGCACATGGCATTTTCTTTTGAGATATCAAGTACATGTTTCAAAGCTCAAAGGTTGTGTAGGGGTGTGTTTTAATATAATAGGTATAAATAGGTATAGATTAATTAATTGATTTGTTAATGAGAAATCTGATAAATATAGATACAAATTAATTTAATGTATTTAGGGAATAATATGCAAATTAATTACAGAATTGACTGATTGAATCAATCAAGAAATTAATTAATGGAAAATTGATTTATATAGATTTGACCATATGTTGATGAATCAATTAAGAGCTTAATTGATTGAAAATTAGTGAATAAATATGTAAAATTATATTTTATATTGAATGAATTGATGTGGATCTAAATTGGTCAAAAAGATAGGATTTCTTTATTATATTATATTAGCCAAGAGGAGTAGTATGTACAAACTTTTCTAGGGCGGACACCATGACTCTCCCCTTGACTTATACTCCCTCCGCTTTTTTTTTTTAATTTACTCACTTCATTTTTCACATTTGCCGAGACAAAACTTTGAAGATTAATATCTTTAATTATGTATTTGTAAAAATTAAAAAAACTATATATTAAAAAACTACATGTTGAAACGAATCCAACAATACCCCACATGACTATTTTTTTATGTATAAATCACAAAAGATAGTCAAAATATACTTGTGAATAGTGCCAAAGTCAAACTGAGTAAACTAAATAAAAACGGAGGTAGTACAATACTAGCTTCTATATGCACGTCATGCGTGTACTAATAATAACAATATTGGTTGATGAAATTCAATATATATACTTCGTACAAATTTAAGTAATAATAATACGTTAAATTAATTAGAAACAATAATATATAAAGAGAAAAAATATTGAAAAATAAGGGTTTTACAAAAAAAAAATAACAAAAAAAAATTAATATAAAAAAAAATAGATTGATCAAATTTAAAGTGAATATTTAGTACACAATAATACATGCATTAAATTTCTCAACAATTTTTAAAAAAGTTACACAATACGAATTTGAAAAAGTAGATATAAAGATTGCGAAGAAAAGAATGTGAAGACAACGAATGAATAAGAAAAAAAGAGATTTAATGGTAAAGTATACGATGAGAACGAAGGTGGGTTTTTATACATCTATGAAATTGTGAGTAAATTGAATGTATTTATGGAAATATATGTATACATAGATATAATGACAAATACTTGATTTATGAATGAAAAAATTCATAAATATAGATACCAATTAATTTAATGTATTTAGGGAATAATATGTGAATTAATTACGGAATTGATTGATTGAATCAATTAAGAAATTAATTAATGGAAGATGATTTGACCATATGTTGAAGAATCAATTAAGAGCTTAATTGATTGAAAATTAGTGATGAATGTCAAATTATATTTTATATTGATGAATTGAAGATCTAAATTGGTCAAAGGTTTTAAAAATAGTATTTTATCTTTATCATATAAGCTAAGAGGGGTAGTACATACTTTTCCAGAGGGGACACCATGGCTCCGATCCCTCCTTGGCTTATATAATACTAGCCTTATGTGCACGCTATGCGTGCTTCAATGTATGAGTATCTTATGTAATGTTTGTATGTATTATTTATGAGTTTGTTGAAAAATAAAATTATGAATGTTTAATTGAATAAAATTTAATTTCATCAACTACACTATATTCGATCAAATTTTCACTATAATTAAAATATATAAATTTAATATGAAAAGCTATATAAATATCAAAATATGAGTGTCCATATGTAGAGAATTTTAAAAAAATGTTAATTTTGTTGCTTTTTTTTTGTGATGAATTATTAACTTTGTGATATTTTTATTTAAAAAGATAAAAAAAAAAATTTATGAGGAATAAATATTTATTTGCTCTTTAATTGATAATTCCTTATTTGTTATTGATTGATTGAATTATATTTCTATTTTAATTATCTTTATTTCATAAGTACGGGAAGATTGGTATTTTAGACTTTTCAAGTGGAAACACCACCAACACCCATTGCTTTATATAATAGAGATTTATACTAATAAAAAAAAGAAAATATTTGTGTGAAAACTCTATCAATATGGATGTCTAATTGTAGAGAATTCAAAAATATAAATTTTGGTATTTAGAAAATTTTGAGGGGTAGTTTAGACTTTTTGAAGGGGACACCATGTCTCCCCCCTTGACTTATATAATATTAGCCTTGTGTACACGCTTTGCGTGCGACGATATTTTTAATGTATCTTAAAAAATCGAAGGATTTTGTTTAAGAAATTGAATTTTTTTTTTAAAATTCACACTTATTCACATAATCGTAAAAAAACATTCCCCTTTCATCCAGCCATTCCACAACAATGAACAAAATCGGCTATCAAATTTCTACGATAATAAAAAGGTCAAATTTTTATGTAAAAAATTATATTAAAATAGGTATCTATTTATAGGGAATTCAAAAATATGAATTTTGATTATTTTATTTATGTAAAAGATTAAGCTTTTTAAGCACGCTATTCGTGTGACAACATTTTTTATATAGTTGTTACTTAGTAGTAAGGAAAAAAATAAGGTTTGCATCTGAGATATCATCCATTTTATGATAGTAAAAAAATAGGGGAAAAAACATAGGAGTTGAATTTCTTTCATACCAAATAAAATGAACAAATGATAAAGTTCATCTACTATATTTTCTTTCCTACCAAATTTCCACTATAATCAAAAGGTAAAATTTTAGTTTACAAAAATATATTAATTTGGGTATCTATTTGTAGAGAATTAAAAAATACGAATTTTCATATTTTTATTTTAATTTTTTGAATTATATATTTTATATTATTTTTATTCAAAAGAATAAAAAAATAATATTGTAAGAACCTTCCTTAATTATGCAGTTTGGTTTTTAGAAAACGTTTGAGGGTAGTGTAAACATTTCGAGGGGGGACACCATAGCTCCCCCCTTGGCTTATATAATATAGAATAGATTAGCCTTCTATGCACACGTTTCGTGCGATGATATTTTAAATGTATCTTTTAATTTGTCTAAAATAAAAAAGAAGGCTATTTGTTCGAAAAAACTTATTTACTATGTTATATAGGCTATCAACTTTCTACGATAATCAAAATGTAAATTTTTTATGTGACAAACTATATCAATATGGGTGTCTATTTATAGAGAATTTAAAAATATGAAAATTGGTGTATTTATTTTATTTGTAAGAATTATATATATGTGTGTGTGTGTGTGTGTGTAGGCTCATGAGAGAAATGTAGCTTTGGTGAGTAGGGTGAGAAACAACTACAACCCTTTGATCAACAAATAAATGGCTAAGATTAAATTTGATTTCCCCTCCTTACTCCTCCCATACTTTGGATTCAATGTATCTATAGCCAGGGGCGAGGCCACTATTGGACATGGTGGGTCATAGGACCCACTGTCTATAATAATTAATTATTTATTTATTATAGTTAATTAATTAAATAATTATTACATACACATACAACTAGTAATTATGAGAAATATGTTAAATGCTTGTTTAGTTTCTTATTTAAAGTATGATGTTCTTCTAAAATGTAAATATCGATAATATTATATATCATTTCAGAATATGAAAACTCGAAGAGAACAAATGTACTGATTTTGAAATAGTTTTAATTTGTTTGTAATAGTTATTTTGAATTTTTAGAAAGTGGTTTATTAGTATTTTTTTCCAATCTATATATATTTGAGGAATAGTGCTACACCTATTAAAATTTTTGGGTTCGCCCTAGGTAGTATTACATGTTAATAGGCAAATTTTAATTTTGTTTTAGCATTATTCTTTGGTACTGATTATAATATGTATAGAACTTCCCTTGCTAGGGATGCAAGTGCGGCGGGGCAGGGCAGATATTGCAATTGCTATCCCCATGCGCCCACCTACTTATGGAATCCCCATCCCCACACTAGTAGGGATATATATGGAACCATCTTCACCCCATCACACAGGTGGGTACCATACCCGCCCCACCACTCTTTAAGTACTCGCCCCAAATCCGTGTGATCCTTACTACAACTTGCTTAATCCCCACAAAACATCTAACTTACAAGGATGAAAACAGGTCCATAAAAATAAAATAATAAAACAATAAAATGGCTTTAAAATATGTTATCCATTTTATTTTTAATGTGTTTAAGTATTCCATTAAATAAGTAAAAATAAATTCGTACAAAAGGTAGGGCGGGGCGGGGATGGGATGGCTCAAAGGTAGTAGCCTAAAAATCATCCTCATCCCAAAATTCGATCAATTTTTGGTGACCCAACATTATAAAAATCATGGAGTCGCCACTGTCTATAGCATAAAAGCTAAAGTATTTTTACTCAATGTATTACCAAAAATTAGGTTAGGTGGTGGAGCGAGAAAAGTGTTGCAGCGAGAGAGAGAGCGGCGAGGTGGTTTGCTCTACATCCGTCAGTCCATGGCTGAGTTGCTCCACTGCTATTGCTCTGTAGCTTGGTTGTTGTACCTTCTTCAACTGTTCCAAAGTGTTGAAATTTGGGGGTTTTGTTCCTTAATAGAGAGATCTGAAAAGGGGGAGGGTTGTGTTTTTACTCTTGAAGTTGGAGAAGAGGAGATGAAAGAAATGGGCGTCTTATTTTATGGAGCTTTTAATAGCGATTTTATGGAAACCATAAAAGGGAAAAGTACTCACTTTTTATTAGGGCCGAGCAACGGTTCTGGGTACCCACCCATGGAACCGGACCCGGTTACGAACCGGCGGGTAATTACCCTGAACTGGTTCAACTGGTTCCAGTTCCGAATCCAAAAGTTACTACTTACTACCCAGTCACAACTGGTTCCGGTTCCATGAATTTTGGACCGGGTACGCACTAGGTACCCGGTTGTAACGGTTCCAATTCCGGGAATCCGGTACCGGACCCGTTTTCAATGGGTATCCAATACATGACCCAATTGAATTAGGTTTTATAATTTTATCCAATGGTAAATAATGAAGTACTGAATTTACTATTGACTAAACCAAAATATAATACTTCGTAAGCCTAAATTTTTTTTTCTTTCAAAATTTGTATGTTTATGACTTTATGTAAACTTGTATGTAATGTGTGTGAACTCGTGTTTATGAATTTAAGTAAACTTGTATGTTTTATTTCAAATTTGTAAACTTGTGTTTAAGGAAACTTTATTTGTGGATGTTTAGTGTTAAATTAATTAAATATGTAGTAGAGTAGTTGTTGGACATTAAGTAGATTTTTTATTTAAATTTAAGAAATTGAACAGAACACACACCCATTAAAGAAAATCGGGTACCCGATATTCGAACCGGTACCCAGTGGTTCCGGTTCCGGTTCCAAAAACATATTACGGTTGCAGCGGTTCCGGTTCCAGATATTTCGAACCCGGCGGTTCCGGTTCCGGGTCCGATTCCATAAAAAAAGACCTGGTACCCGGTTTTGCTCACCACTACTTTTTATAGCGGTTTTATGAAAATCACTATAAAAAAAGCGCTAAAAAAGCTAATTTCTGGCGTAGTGAATGTACCTATAGTTGTTATACAATGTACCTCTAGGTCATAGTTGATGTATCTATCTCTTCTCACGATAAGAAATTTTTCACCGGAACCCAACCCTGTATATATATATATATATATATATATATATATATATATATATAGAAGTAGGTTCATGTGAGAAATGTAGTTTTGGTGAGATGGTGAGAAACATCCACAACCCTTTGATCAACAAGTGAATGGTTAAGATTAAATTTGATTTTCCCTCATTACTCCTTCTATTGTTTAAGGTCAATGTATCTATGGCATAAAATTAATGTATTTTTACTAAATGTATTTATAGTATATTTTGAATGTACCTGTACTTGTTAATCAATGTACCTCTAGGACATAGTTGACGTATTCATCTCTTCTCACATTTCTCACACTACTACATAACAAGGCTATTGCAACACTTTGGTTGCAATGCTTTTTATTTGTGTTGCATATGTTAACAAATAACACAATGTTGCAACACTTCCAATAAAAACGTTGCATTTTTCAATCGCATGCAACACTTTAAACAATTTAAGCAACATTTTAGCAAAAGTGTTGCACTTTACAAGATTTTAGCAACACTTATTTGCCACACTTTCTAAAAACGTTGCATTATACAAAATAAAAAAATAATAATAAATAGAAAAAAAGAAGGCATACTTTAAATTAAAAAACAACCCACTATACCCAATTACCCAGTAATACGCATAAACACTACACAACCCACCACCGTTGAACCCTAGCTAAGTCAAGTGAGTTCCACCGCCACCACCGCTGCGGCCCTGGACCCCTTGCAGCTGTCTCCGCGCGGCCATTCGCAGGCCCTGCTACCGTCTTCCCTTCTGTCTTGTCGCTGCCCCTGCTATAGTCGTCGCTTTAAACTGTGCGCACCGCCCGTTCTGCGGCCCCGGCAGCCTCTGCACCGCCCGCTATACCATTCGTTGCTCTCTCCATCGTCGCACAGCCTCGCCGTTGCTCACTCAGATTTCCATTGCAGTAATTCCTTAATCGTAGAGTTCAATTTTCTAATGAATTAGTTTTGAGTTTTGATAATTTTGATGTTTTCTTAGTTTTGATTTTTGATCTGAATTTTTTGGGCAATTTCATTCTTATTTTTTCATATAGGTTTAAGGTTTTAGATCTGATTTTTTTTCTTTATTGTTATTAATGTTGAACCATGTTTGATTTGATGGATGACAAACCAGTTCTCTATACTCGATTGTTATGCATGTTTGTAATTGAACAGGTTAATTCAAGTGAGAACTCTTCAAGGCAAATTTGAAGTCCTTGAGATACTTGAAGAATCAGAAGTTAAGAGCTTGAAGTCTTTTAATTTTTGTACTTCTAGGATCTTCTTGTAAAATAGACTTAGGAAAATATTCTTTGTGTTTTTAAGTAAAGAGCAAAAAGATTTTAATTTTATATCCTGTAAAGTAAACAAGCCAAGAACAAGCTTGGAACAGTTCTCTTTGCCAGATGTAGACTTTGTAGTACTGAGACCATTGTGGGAACAGACCTCAGTATTACGCACATGCACTTAAGTGATCCGTACCAATTTTCGTGTTCAAAATTATTTTTGAAAATTTATTTGGAAAATATTGATCACTTATGTTTTGGAAATCTGCCAAATTGATTTACAAAATCAGCTTTGCAATGTACTTGTTTGGACTCTAGTGTACTTTCCACTACATGTAGTGGAAGGAGACAAAGGTCTGAAATAGGTGCCTTTGTACTTGTGTCAGCTGAGCTTGTTTGCACAATTTAGGCAAGTCTCCAAGCACACTTCTAGGGGACGGTTTTTCTTTGCCTATAAATACAATCTTTTGAAAAACCCTAAAAAGACTTTTGCTCTCCAAAGAAAACCAAGTCATATTTTCTGAGAGTCTATCCTTAGAGCAAAACTATCTCCATATCCATCTTTAAGAGAAAAACTTACGGAGATTTAAGTTTGTAATATTTGAACCACTTAGAGGGAAGTGGTTAGGGAGTGTTCTGTGAACACTGAGTGAACTGTTAGAGTTAACAGTTTGGGAATTAATTGTTATAGTGTTGTAACATTTAATTGAGTGTGTAACCTTGTTATTATTCAGAGTTGATTAATAATATTGGTGAGAGAGTGGAGGACGTAGGCTTGCTTAGAAGCCGAACCTCGTTAAATCTTTGTGTCCCTACTCTTTATCTACTGTTCTATCGTCGTTCTCAGAAAAAGATAAACAAACTTTGAAAACGATTGAAAAAAACACACATACTCAATTCAACCCCCCCTCTTAAGTATACATTGAACTTACAATTGGTATCAAAGCCTAACTTCTCAAAAGGTTAACTACCTAGAGGAGCAAGAAGATGTCTACTCAAGAATCAAACAGTTCCAGACTCCCCAAGTTCAATGGCACTAACTACTCTTGGTGGAAGAATTGCATGAAAAATCTTATCATTGGGATAGATTATGAATGCTGGATGATTGTTAAAAATGGACCCACGTTCATCCATAAGAAGAATCAGGAAGGGCTCATAGTTCCAAAGTCAGAAGAAGAGTACACAAGTGAAGATTACAATAAGCTAGAGAAGAATGCAAACGCAATGTCACTTGTTCAACAAGGAATTGCAGAATGTGAGGTAAATCGAATTCTAGCTTGTTCTTTTGCAAAGGAAATATGGGATACACTAGAGGTTGCATATGAAGGCAACTCTGAAGTGAGAAGGTCAAAAATTGACATGCTCATGTCAAAGTATGAGGTCTTTGAGATGACTAGGGAAGAAAACATAAAGGACATGTTTACAAGGTTCATGACCATTGCAAATGAACTTAAGTCATTAGGGAAAACCTTCTCAAGTGAAGAGTTGGTGAGGAAAATGTTAAGAAGCCTGTCAGGGAAGTGGATGCCCAAGGTTACAGCCATACAAGAAGCAAAGGATCTGACCACACTATCTCTAGAATAACTTATTGGTTCTTTGATGACTCATGAGATGTTGGTAGATTCAAAGGCAGAATCTAGTTCAAAAAACAAGGAAATGGTCCTCAAAGCAGAGGAATCTGAGGAAGATGAAGATGATATCAGTCTTATGGCCAGAAGGTTTGAAAAATACCTTAGGACAAAGTCCAAGGGTAAGTTTGCAAAAGGAAGAAACAGTTCTGGACAGTTCAAGAAAACCAGTTCCAATGCTGGTTGCTTTAAATGTGGTGAAGTGGGGCACAGAATCAAGGAGTGTCCAACATGGAAAAATCCCAAGGGAAATCCTGGAGTCCAGGCTGAGAAGAAGGTTTTCAAAAGAGCTATGCTGGCTGCAGTTTGGGGAGATTCAGAATCAGAGAATGAGGAAGATGAAGAAGAAGCAAATCTCTGTCTTACTGCTTTCACATGCACAGACCAGTCTGAGGTCTGTTTGGAAGAAGAAGAGGTTCTCTGTCTCATGGCTGGTGGGAGCACTTCAGATGATAGCCAGGTATGTTTTTATGATATTAAGGCAAATATGCATAATCTAGATAGAGATGAATTACTTGATGATCTTGAGTTCACCATTGATCAATGCATTAGTGTTGGGTCTGCTTACCAGAACAACAAAAAGAAACTTAAAGAGACAGTTCGAGATTACGAAATATGTGGAGCTAGATCTGCTGAGCTTGAGCTCATATGTGAAGAACTTAAAGAAAAAAATTTTGAACTTGAAATAATAGCAGATCAGCAAAGAATAGAGCTTGAGACATTAAACTTCAAACCAGTCCCTAAAGAGGATGAACTTTTTGAAAAAATTGAAAAGGGGTTTAATGAGCTCAAGAAATTCATTACACATAATTCAAACTTTGAAATAAAAGACACATGTACCTTGAGTAAATCTGATGTCATACTTGCATATGACCACTTAATTGAAAAACTTAATGATTTACACAAGGAACATGGTGATCTTAAGGTTTCTGAAGAGATTGTTTCTCCCACTGCCTTTGATGAGGTTTTGGATGTTTTACATGATGAGTGCATAGCTAAGATATGTGATCTTGAGGCTGAACTCATCCTGCTAAAACAAGAAAACATCAAGAAGACCAGTGACGAACCAGGTCCCTCCCTGGTCTCAAGACTACAGGATGAACTTCAAAAGACTAGACTTGATTTAAAATCTTTTGAGAAACAAAATGAAGTTCAACTTAAGAGGCTTGAGAATAAGGAGAATGAGCTAACAGATTGTATGAACCAATTGAACAAAATGTTAGATGCTCAGAAAACCCTAAACATCCTCACATCCCAACCTGGAAATTCTCAAAGGTTTGGTTTAGGGTATTCTGGATCTAATTCTACAACTGTTTTAGGCAGAGATAACACATGGTTGGATGAATTCAAGAAAGGCAAGTATATATTTGCCAAGGATATGCATGTTTGTACCGACTGTGGTAAGAGTGGTCATGTTACTAACAAATGTTTAACCAAAAAGAAGCATGACAAGAAGAACAAAACCTACACCCAACAAGTGTGGGTTAGGAAGGTCAAGTTTGAGAATGCTTCAAAGAACAAGGAACCCAAGCTGGTCTGGGTTCCTAAAACTAACCTTTAGTTTGCTTGTGCAGGTACGAGTGAAAGGAAAGCCATATTGGTATTTAGACAGTGGTTGCTCAAGACATATGTCCGGGGATAAAGAACAATTCCTTTCACTCACTGCATTCGAGGGAGGGCATGTGACATTTGGTGACAATAGCAAAGGACTTATCAAAGGAGTAGGTAAGGTTGGTAAGTCACTCTCCCAAGCAATTGACAATGTTTACTATTTAGAAGGTTTGAAACATAACCTTTTGAGCATATCTCAACTATGTGACAAGGGAAATAAAGTGAATTTTGAGTCAAACACTTGTCATATAGTGAACCCTAAGACAGGCGAACTGGTCTGTGAAGGAACAAGGCATAACAATGTGTATATTACATACTTAAGTCAAATTCCACAGAACAGTGCCCTCTGCCTTAGTGTTGTAGAGGATGACCAATGGATTTGGCATAAAAGATTAGGACATGTTAGCTTCACTTTGCTCAACAAGTTAAGAACACAAGATTTGGTGATAGGTTTACCTAACATCAATTATATGGCAGACCAGCTCTATCAAGAATGTGAAAAGTGCAAACATGTGAGATCATCTTTTAAACCAAAGAAAGTGATTAGTTCCTCTAGACCATTTGAACTTGTACACATGGATTTATGTGGACCAATGCGTGTACAAAGTAGAAATGGCTTTAGTTATGTATTTGTCTTAGTTGATGATTACTCTCGTTTCACTTGGACCATATTCTTGAAATACAAAGATGAAACTTTTGATGAATTTGAAATTTTAGTGAAACAGGTCCAGAACAAGATCAATCATCAGTTAGCATCTATCAGATCTGGTCATGGATCAGAGTTTGATAATGCTAGCTTCATAACTTATTGTATGGAGCATGGTGTTTCTCACAACTTTTCAGCCCCTAGAACTCCACAACAAAATGGAGTAGTTGAAAGAAAGAATCGCATTCTAGAAGAAATGGCTAGAACCATGCTTCTAGAGAGTGGTCTGTCCAAGAAATTTTGGGCTGATGCTGTGAGTACATCATGCTACATACTCAATAGAGTTATGCTAAGACCAATACTAAGAAAAACACCTTATGAACTTCTAAGGGGTCGAAAACCAAACATTGAACATTTAAGGATATTTGGTTGTAAGTATTTTGTACACAACAATGGTAAGACCAGTTTGGACAAGTTCGACCCCAGGAGTGATGAAGCTGTTTTTATTTGGTATTCTCCTTATAGCAAGGCACATAAAGTTTTCAACAAAAGAACCTTGTGTGTTGAAGAGAGTATCCATGTGCTATTTGATGAAACTAACATGTTCAACAAGCCTGTGCAGGTAGATGATGATGAAGGCTTCGATATTGGGATGAAAAATTTCACTGGAGCTGAACCAGAGAACACTGCTGAACCAGACCCCCCAACTCCTCCTGAAAACAACAATGGGTCTGGTGCAGCAGAGGCAAATGCTAAACAGGTTGTTGAACTCAGTGACTCTCCTGCCCATCCAACTGAAGATGAAGTGGGAGAGAACACTGAAGAAACTGGTCCACCCTCTCAAAATGAAAATGAAATAGGGAGAACCAATACAGACTTTGGTTCTAACTTAGGTGACTCAAATGCTGTAAGAAAGAGTATGTTTAAGCAAATAAACTCTCATCCTCCTGATCAAATCATTAGTGATTTATCAAAAGGAGTCCAAACTAGAAATTCTTTCTGGAAGAATTTCTGTGCTTACTTCTCTTTCTTATCTCACATAGAACCAACTGACTATAAGATTGCACTAACTGATCCTAATTGGATCTTGGCCATGCAAGATGAGTTGAACCAGTTTGAAAGAAATCAGGTTTGGCATCTTGAACCAAGAACCAATGAGATGTCAGTTATTGGAACCAAATGGGTCTTTAGAAACAAAATGGATGACTCAGGTACTATAGTCAGAAACAAGGCCAGGCTAGTGGTTCAAGGGTTTAACCTACAAGAGGGAATAGATTATGATGAAACCTTTGCTCCAGTAGCCAAGCTTGAGGCAATAAGAATCTTAATTGCCTTTGTTGCCCACATGAACTTTAAACTCTTTCAAATGGATGTTAAAACTACTTTTTAAAATGGCTATTTGAAAGAAGATGTGTATGTGGAACAGCCCCTGGCTTTGAGGATAGAGTTTGTCCAGATCATGTCTACAAGTTAGACAAAGCTCTTTATGGCCTCAAACAAGCCCCTCGTGCTTAGTATGAGAGACTCTCTAGTTTTCTTATTGAAAATCATTATGAGAGAGGTTCAATGGACAAAACTCTATTCTTACAGAAAAGGGGAACAGATTTGTTAGTGGTCCAGGTATATGTTGATGATATTTTGTTTGGGGCTACTAATTCTGTTTTGTGTGATGAGTTTGCAGACCTAATGACGAGTGAATTTGAGATGAGTATGATGGGAGAACTTGGCTTCTTCCTAGGGCTCCAAATCAAGCAAGTGGATGATGGAATCATGATCCACTAACAAAAGTATCTCAAGGAGCTGCTCAAGAGATATGGTCTGCAAGATAGCAAGTCCTATGACACACCTATTCCTACCTCTTCTAAACTGAGCCTAGATGAGAAAGGAAAGGATGTTGAGGATAAGCTATACAGAGGTATGATTGGCTCACTTCTCTACTTAACAGCTAGTAGACCAGACATAGTGTTCTCAGTTGGGTTATGTGCTAGATTTCAAAGCAACCCAAAAGAATCTCATCTAAAAGTTGTTAAGAGAATTTTAAGGTACTTAAGTGGTACAGAGGACATGTGCTTATGGTATCCAAAGGGAAGTAATTTTGATCTTTTAGGATACACTGATGCTGACTATGCTGGTTTTAGTGTTGACAGGAAGAGCACTTCCGGAATGGCTCAGTTCTTAGGGTCTTGTCTAATATCATGGGGATCTAAGAAACAAAATTCAGTGGCCTTATCCACAGCTGAGTCAGAGTACATAGTTGCTCAATTGCTTTGGATAAAGACACAACTTAAGGATTTTGGGGTCTATTCCGAAAGTGTTCCCATATTGTGTGATAACACCAGTGCTATAAACATTTCTAAAAATCCTGTCCAGCACTCTAAAACCAAACATATTGAAATCAGACATCATTTTCTCAAAGACAATGTTGAAAAAGGAAATGTGAATCTTGAATTTTGTAGATCTGAAGAACAATTGGCTGATATTTTCACTAAACGCCTAAGCAAGGAAGTGTTTGTCAAACTCCGCACATTACTTGGTATGGTAAGGATTAGATCCTAGTTCCTTAGGACTTATCTTTCCCTTTTTGGCTATGTTTGACTTTTTGATCCTTAGTGTACATAAGCAGGTTTGGTTAACTTTTAAATGTCATATATGCAAGTGGTCTCAAAATTCTTATGTTGATGTTGTTCCAATGTGTGGTATCTCTAAGTTTCCTAACTAAAAGATGCCTCAAGTTTTTAATAAATACAGATCAGCGTCAGACCAGTCCCTTACAACGGTTATATCAGTTTATTGCTGAACCCTCAATTTTGAAATTGAGAATTTAATTGTTCTGACATGTGACCGTTGTGGGACGGATGAACAGTGTAAAGTAACTTCCCTCTTATCTCTTTTATTAACTGCCAATTTTCTTCACTTTAATTCATACTTTCGCATTGAAATCTCTCTCTAACCGTCTCTCTCTCTCTCTAATTGCTCTTCTCTCTCAAACCCTAAGCATCATTAAAAGAATATCTCTACAAGAATTCTCATTCAGTTTCTCTCTCTCTCTCTCTCTCATCAAATTTACTAAATCAATCGAAAATGGGAAGAAAGAAGAACAAAGCTTCAAGGAAGAAAAGCAGAGGACTAAGTCAATCACCTAGTTTCACACCTTTTAAGATCGAGAAGGAATCAAGTACTGCTGTGGTTGCTGAACACCACAAAGGAGAAGAAAAGCAGAAAGAGGTCAAGGACAAAGCCACTGAGGAAACAGTTGTTGAATTCAAAGATGCATGTAAGCCTAAGGAGAAATCTACTCCACCACCAAGACCTAAATCACCACCACCATCTTCAACAAAATCCCCACCACCTCAACCTCATAGAACTTCATCCCCATCTAAGCCATCACCCTCCACATCAAGGAAATCACCCTCTCCATCACCTAAACAACCCTCTCCACAGCCTACTATTTCTCCACCTCCATTATTGAAACCACCATCACCCTCAAAAGCCAAAACTCCTCCTCCACCTTCATCACCAGAGTCCAACACACCACCACCCTCTTCATCACCAAAAGAAAATACCCCATTACCTTCTCCAAAAAAGACACCTTCACCAACCCCTCAGATCACAGAGAAACCAGTGCCAAGCACTGAGGAGGAAGAAATAGAGAATGAAGAGACAAAAAATAAGGATGAAGACACACATGCACAGGACATGGATGTTGAAATCAATAGGGTGGTACAGGGGGAAAAAGAGACTGGGAAGAGGACAAGGCCCTTGAGGACAAGGGTCTGTAAGGAAGAAATCAAAAAGGATCCTACTGAGGAGGTTCTAGTGGGAAAGAAGGAAGAAAAGAAGAAAAGAATGAAAAGTGTAGCAAAGAAGGGCAAAGCCTCTGAGAGACCCAAACCTGCAACCAAGCTACTAAATGAAAAGAAGAGGAAGGCTGACTCTGCTCCTGAAAAGGCCTCAGCGAAGAAGAAAGGTAAGACCATTTCTGAACCACTGTTTGAATTAAGTGGTAGGGGTGTCTTGTTTGGTTTTGCATGTCCTAAGTCTTGGATGAGTCAACCCTTTCTAGAGGAGTTTAAGGAGGCTATAGAATTCTAGGGTTGGGAGGGGCTGTTTGACAAAAGGCTGGATGTTTTTAAGACTTGTGTTGAGGAATTCTACTCAAAATTGGGGAAATTAGACAAAGGGAAGGTCTGGAGTGAGGTCGAAGGGGTAGATATCACTCTCTCAAGGAAGAGTCTAGGGGAGGCCGGTACTGGGTGTACCAAGAGGTGGGTTCTGTGACTATTCAAAGGACAACTGGCCTACTATTCCTGAGGTTAGTACAGAACACATACAAACCACTCTCTTTACTGGTCCTCCAAATGATGGTTCTGGCTATGTAATTGGCCAACTAAGCGAACCAGTGATGAGGTTGTTCCATACAGTGGCCTCCAAGATAGTACTCCCTATGGCTCAAGGCAGAATGGATGTAAGAAAAATGGATAATGTGATTATCTACTGCCTGTATGAGAAGATCAAGCTGAGTCTCCCTGGTCTCATGCTAGCCCACATGGTTAGCATTCTGGAAAGGTCAAACCACTCTCTACCCTCTGGTGCCTGGCTTACTCTGGTTTTCCAAAGTAGGAAGGTACATCTGAGTGGTGAGGTCAAGAAAATGTCTGTCCTCACCAACCAGATCCTAGGTCAGAAGGGAATGACCTTTGAAGGTGGTACACTGAAAATGAGGGATGAAGAGAGGACCACTGGGGTCAGAAAAACAAGCAGCTCAAGGTCTGAGGAAGCTACTTGGTCACTGTCCAAACAGGTGCAAACACATGGGGAACTACTGCAACAGATGATGGCTAGTGTGAATGCCCTGTGCACTTCTCTGGATGGATCAATCAAGAACATATCAACACGGTTGGAATCCCATGAAGAAAAGCTTGCCTCCTCTTCCAGAATCAAGCCAAAGACCACTCAGAGACAAGTTCCCATCATTGCCCAAGTGAAGAAGAAGAAGCAGGAAGAGAGTGCAGAAAAGGAAGATGAGGATTCTACTGAGGATTCTGATGATGATGCTAACTCTGAATCTTCTTAGCTTACCCCCTACCCTGCTAACATATCTTTCAAACTATCATTTCTCTAGTTTCCTTGAACAATTACCTATTTCTAGTTTTTGATCATTTCTGCTAAACAATTTCTCTGTAGAATGGTCTTGGTCTGTATAATTATTTAACTTGTGTGTGCACTTTGACATTTGAGATTGTGAGTTGTAGGTAATCACTTTTGGGACAACATCTCTAGAATGATGTGTTTATATTATGCTTGTGTTAACTTTACTTGTTGTCTTCTCCTAATTTTTGTGCTGTATTAATTTTGTCATTTGATGATGCCAAAAGGGGGAATAGGACAGGTGAAGTTCCTAGTGTCAAGTGTAGCAACTTGAACAAGGTTCAGACCTTGTTAGAGATGGCACAGCTTTATGCCTAGGAGTACTTTGAATTCAGATCAAATACTCCTATCCATCCCAATTTGAAGAAACTCTTCCAAATGAATTTAAAAATTCTCTTGCTACATTTGATAATTGATAAGTCTTGCAGGTTACAGGTTTAATGCTGAAACTCAATAATTAATTGAGTAATGTGATGAGTGACTGACCACTGTAATCAGTCTAATTGTGCTTCAGTCTGCTGTGTTTTTTTTTAATTCTCTGAGATTATGAATCTGACTACAGGCACAATGCAAGACCAGTTCCTCTGAACGGTTGTTTTATTTTAAAACAATTGGTTACTGTTCTCAGGGGGAACTTCATGGTTTGTCATCATCAAATAGGGGGAAATTGTTGAACCATGTTTGATTTGATGGATGACAAACCAGTTCTCTATACTCGATTGTTATGCATGTTTGTAATTGAACAGGTTAATTCAAGTGAGAACTCTTCATGGCAAATCTGAAGACCTTGAGATACTTGAAGAATCAGAAGTCAAGAGCTTGAAGTCTTTTAATTTTTGTACTTCTAGGATCTTCTTGTAAAATAGACTTAGGAAAATATTCTTTGTGTTTTTAAGTAAAGAGCAAAAAGATTTTAAGTTTATATCTAGTAAAGAGAACAAGCCAAGAACAAGCTAAGAACAGACAAAGAACAAGCTTGGAACAGTTCTCTTTGCCAGATGTAGACTTTGTAGTACTGAGACCACTGTGGGAACAGACCTCAGTATTACGCACGTGCACTTAAGTGATCCGTATCAATTTTCGTGTTCAAAATTATTTTTGAAAATTTATTTGGAAAATATTGATCACTTATGTTTTGGAAATCTGCCAAATTGATTTACAAAATCAGCTTTGCAATGTACTTGTTTAGACTCTAGTGTACTTTCCACTACATGTAGTGGAAGGAGACAAAGGTCTGAAATAGGTGCCTTTGTACTTGTGTCAGCTGAGCTTGTTTGCACAATTTAGGCAAGTCTCCAAGCACACTTCTAGGGGACGGTTTTTCTTTGCCTATAAATACAATCTTTTGAAAAACCCTAAAAAGACTTTTGCTCTCCAAAGAAAACCAAGTCATATTTTCTTAGATTCTATCCTAGAGCAAAACTATCTCCATATCCATCTTTAAGAGAAAAACTTACGGAGATTTAAGTTTGTAATATTTGAACCACTTAGAGGGAAGTGGTTGGGGAGTGTTCTGTGAACGCTAAGTGAACTGTTAGAGTTAATAGTTGGGGAATTAATTGTTACATAGTTGTAACATTTAATTGAGTGTGTAACCTTGTCATTATTCAGAGTTGATTAATAATATTGGTGAGAGAGTGGAGGACGTAGGCTTGCTTAGAAGTCGAACCTCGTTAAATCTTTGTGTCCCTACTCTTTATTTACAGTTCTATCGTTGTTCTCACAAGAAGATAAACAAACTTTGAAAACGATTGAAAAAAACACACATACTCAATTCAACCCCCCCTTCTTGAGTATACATTGAACTTATAATTAATCTTAGCTATAATTGAGAAATTTGTAAATCTATTATTGTTCTTCTGCTTTTATATGTTGAATATGTAGAGCATTATCTTCCCTTTGCTCTTTTATCTTTTAGTTCTGTCGATTTTCTATCTTATTATTTTGTAAAAGTTTAAACATTCTTGTTCAGGTATTTCATTTCATCTAAATACAGATTTTATTAATTTAAGTGTTTATATAGGATTCATTTTTCATTGTATAAGCAGGCTAGTGTACGTTTAAGGTTTAACTCATTCATCTTATTTATATAAGCAATAGATCATTCTTGTTTCAAATTTACCTGTGCAATAATCTAGAGTTTTTGAAATGGATTTTCAGGTTTATATCTGATTTGAGGGAGAAAAAGAGTAAAAGGAAGTTGAATTGAGGAACAAAATAAAAAAAGGATTACTCTAATTTGGATGAATTAGTGGTAATTTGTATCGTTATTTTTTTAGTTGTTGGCATTTCTTTGATTTGATTTGGAGTTTATTTGAGAAACTTAATATATTGTTTTCGTTCCAAGGGACGCTGAGTTGGAGCATGATGGTGAAATTTAAGTTGTTAACGAATCACAACTGATTATAAGGTGAGCATGCTATTGGTTATGAAAGAGATTTGAGACTACTTATGCCATGGTGATTTTATTTCTTAACCTCTTTATGAAGTCTCTAATATATTTATCTGTGCACGAAATTGGATTGGGTCCTTTTGCTCTAAGATGCATAGTATTTTTTGTTTCTATTAAGCCTTAAGTCTAGGAATATTTGGTTGGAGTTATGATTTTTGAATGTACAATTGAAGTTTTTATAGAGTATAAATGTTTAGATTGGAAACCATTGACAAGGGTTTCTTGCGTTGATTTTTTTTCTCAGGAAAATGGATGCTACAAAACTTTTCTAGAGAATGTGTTGTAGCTAACTTTCTTAAATGCATCGAGAATGGAATCCTTGTTAATCATAAAGGTATTGATCTTAGTTTGACTTTAGGCATGACCAGTACCACACAATTTACTTGTATACTCTAACTCACTATCAGTTTGACAAGCTTGTGGTACTCATTTGTAACAAATTGGATTAATTTTTTTCTCTCTGTGTATTTGAGATGAGATTGAAATGGACAGATTGAATGATAAGGGTCGTGTTTGAGTTTGACGAAGATGCATGGCTAGCTTATTCAAGGAAGGATCCAAAGTTTTATGTTATAGATATATATGTATATATGGGGGTTGCTGCAGCGGGGTGCGGGGACTGCAAGGGGGGTTGCTGCAGGGGGGTGCGGGGACTACAGGGGGGACTGCTGCAGGGGGGTGGGGGGATTGCAGGGGGGTGGGGGGATAGTAAGGGATTGCTACAAGGGGGGTGTGGGAATAGCAGGGGGGTGGGGCTTCTGCAGGGGGTAGTGTAGGGGAGGGGGTAGTAGGGGGGCTGTGCAAGGGAGGGGGTGGGGGGTACAGCAGGGGGTGGGGGGCAGCAGGGGGGCTGCAGGGGGGACAGTTCAGGGGGGCAGTGGGGGGTGGGCTGCAGAGGGGGGGGAGTAGGGGGGCAGTGCAGGGGGGGCTGTAGGGGGGAGTGTAGGGGGGCAGTGGGGGGCTGTAGAGGGGGGGCAGTGGGGGGGGAGGGGGCAGTGCAGGTGAGGGGGTGGGGGGGACAGCAAGGGGTGGGGGCAACAGGGGGGCTGCAGTGGGTGTGGGGGGCAGTAGGGTGGGGGTGCATGGGGAGGGGGTGGGTTGTACAGGGGGGGTAGTGGGAAGGGGGGTTGTGCAGGGGAGGGGGTGGGGAGGTGGGCAGCAGGGGGTGGGGGGCAGCAAGGGGGCTGCAGTGGGTGTGGGGGGCAGCAGGGTGGGGGTGTAGGGGGAGGGGGTGGGCTGTGCAGGGGGGGAAGTGGGGGGGCGCTGTGCAGGGGAGTGGGTGATGCAGGACGGGATGTTCCAACGAGCGACGTCAATGGTGAACGACTTCATTTTCTTTAACTTTTTACTTGGATAGTTTTGAACTCTTGTTTTAGCCTTTTTCGTGTTTTTCGGGTTGTAATAAGTAGCCTAAACTCTCATTTTATTGCCTTAGTTAAGTTAGTAAGTGTAATGGAGCTAGAAACTCAAGCAAGAGAAGCAAAGGAAGGCTTGCACGACCATGCCCTGTCTTGGCACAACCGTGCAAGTGACCGTACAAAGGTCAGAAGCCCAGGAGAAGTCGTGCACGACCGTGCAGGCATTTGTTGCACGATCGTGCAAGGGTCAGAAGCACGGCAAGAACTCTGCACGGCCGTGCAGGCTTACTCTGCACGATCGTGCAGAGGTCAGTGGCATAATTTTTGGCTTGCACGACCGTGCAGGCTAATGTTGCACGATCGTGCAGCCTACTGGTCGAGCTTTAAGAGCTGCACGAGTTTATTTTCATTTGCCTTAAGAGTTTTTTTTGAGTTGCTAATCTTAGCCATTGATTATCCCTATTCAAAGGCTTAGATTAATCCACTTCCTTTTAGGGTAATGCACATATAAATAGCTCCTTTCAAAGCTTTGTAATCAACTTTTGATGAAACGAAAAATCTGAGAATTCTCTCTCTTGTGTTCTTTGTGAGCTCAACTTCCTTTGTGGTTGCAAATCTTGCTAACTTTGTGATTGGTAAGTCATCTTCTAGTCATTACCTTTGTGATTTTGATTAGATTATGTTTTAGCTCTTGATTATTAGTCCTTAGGGAGCTAGTTTTCAAGTTCATATCCTATCTTTGTGGTAGCTTTGGTGTTCATTTTTGGTGCTTAATATAGACCTACGAATTTCTGAAATTTGTTGAGTTTTTGCTTGTTTTGAGACCCCATCCTACATCAACTTGGTATCAAGAGCTTGAGGTTTCAATACCTCCATGATTCTTGGGTTAAACTTTGAAAAAATTTCTGAAATTTTTGTAGTGTTTTATTTGCACAAAAGGTGTTTGATGAAATGCTTGAGTGGATTTTTTTCTTCTTTAAACCCCATACTTCCTTGTCTAATCTTGAAGGGTTATTGAAGTAAGCCTAAACTCCACAAAACTAGTATCCTCCATTCACCTAGCACCACAAAATTTATGTTTGAAGTTGTGATTATTGATTGCACTCTAGGTGTTTGATAAAATGCCTAAGTGAGTTTTAATTTTCTTCTTCAAACCTCATATTTCTTTATCCTATCTTCAAAAAAAATTGAAATAAATCTTTTAACACCACAAATAAGCTTTCATTATTTACCTAGCACCACAAATTTCTAGCCTATTGTCATCTTTTGAAAATGGATTTGTCTAGCAACAATTTTTCAATGAGGAAGATTGATTATATGAAGGATGTGTGCAAACAAATGATCAACTCAATTGACCAAATGGTTGAGACAAAACAAAAATTGGCTAAGGAGTTTAGACCTCAAGAGTTTCAATCTAGGTGTACAGTTTTGGGTAAGGTTTGTAATTTCAAGGTTGACCCAAATGCTAGAGAGAACTTGGTATCACAATACATGGTTGATAAGCTTGAACTACATGCCTTGGGTTTTCCTAATCATGTGACCTTTCCTTTTTCTATTGGGAAGTCTTATTTTGATGAGCTTACTTGTATGGTGAGCCAAATGGATGATTGTCATATTGTTTTTGGACAACCTTGGTTGATGAGAAGAAATGTCATCCATGATTCTTGTGAGAACTCATATTCCTTCAAATGGAATCGAGTGAAGATTGTCCTAAATCCATTGCCTCCTAACAAAGTGCAAGAGGTTTCGGTCAAGCATGTCACTCCCATTTATAATGAAGCGGTGTCCAATGCACAAGATGAGGGTTCATTGCCTATGGTTCATGGTGATCTTCAAAACGAGGTAAAAGAATCCACTTCTCTCTTCTTCTCTTGTGATGAGGTTTTTAGTATTTATGTTGAAAAGAATTGTGATGATCATTTTGAAAAGCATTAGTGAAGATATGAAAATGGATGATGTGTATTGTAATTTTCCTATTGATGATCATGATGATGGTGATGAGACTTCTTGGGTTAATGATGAATTCATAACCTCTAGTAATGTACATGATGATTCTCTTGGACCTAAACCTAGCTTAGCATATTGTGAACTTGGCAATAGTGAATCGAGACTAAGGTTTGAATGGAATTTCTTGCTCCTTGATGCTATGTTTGGTCTATCTTATGCTCATGGAGATTTTGGTGGGTCAAAAATTGATAAGGGAGTTCGTTATGATGTCGCACTTTCTTTGAGATATTCTTGCATTCGAAGAACTCCATTGGTTTCGATGTCATTGAGGTATGGATTTCTGAGGTGGCGGGTTAGGTGCACCCATGCTTTGCTTGCGTTGTTGTTTGATGTTTGTCGATTGGCATTGGTGGTGTTACTCGTTTTGGTAATAATAGTTTATGATCCGGGTGGTCTTGATGGGCAATCGGAGCTCGGTTTGTTCTTTCCTAGCTCTAACTACCGGGTTTAGTGGAATTGGGTCTTGCTCGTTGATGGTTGTCTTCTCTCCATTCCTTGTTGAAGGCGAGGATTTGAGGGCAAATCCTTTTTTTGAAGAGGAGCTTGATTCAGAACGGGATGGTCCAACGAGCGACGTCAATGGTCAACGACTTCATTTTCTTTCACTTTTTACTTGGATAGTTTTGAACTCTTGTTTTAGCCTTTTTCGGGTTGTAATAAGTAGCCTAAACTCTCGTTTTATTGCCTTAGTTAAGTTAGTAAGTGCAATGGAGCTAGAAACTCAAGCAAGAGAAGCAAAGGAAGGCTTGTCTTGGCACGACCATGCAAAGGTCAGAAGCCCAGGAGAAGTCGTGCACGACCGTGCAGGCATTTGTTGCACGATCGTGCAAGGGTCAGAAGCAGGGGAAGAACTCTGCACGACCGTGCAGGCTTACTCTGCACGATCGTGCAGAGGTCAATGGCATAATTTTTGGCTTGCACGACCGTGCAGGCTAATGCTGCACGATCGTGCAGCCACGTAACTTTTCGCCACGATCGTGCAAATTAATACTGCACGATCGTGCAGCCTACAGGTCGAGCTTCAAGAGCTGCACGAGTTTATTTTCATTTGCCTTAAGAGTTTTTTTTGAGTTGCTAATCTTAGTCATTAATTATCCCTAATCAAAGGCTTAGATTAATCCACTTCCTTTTAGGGAAATGCACATATAAATAGGTCCTTTCAAAGCTTTGTAATCATCTTTTTTTGAAATGAAAAATCTGAGAATTTTCTCTCTTGTGTTCTTTGTGAGCTCTTACTCCTTGGTAGATTCAAATCTTGCTAAACTTTGTGATTGGTAAGTCATTTTCTAGTCTTTACCTTTGTGATTTTGATTAGATTATGTTTTAGCTCTTGATTATTAGTCCTTAGGGAGCTAGTTTTCAAGTTCATATCCTATCTTTGTGGTAGTTTTGGTGTTCATATTTGGAGCTCATTAGAGACCTACGAAATTTCTGAAATTTGTTGAGTTTTTGCTTGTTTTGAAACCCCATCCTACATCAGGGTGTGTGGGGGGGGGGGGCAGCAGGGGGTGGGGGGGACAGTAGGGGGCAGTGGGGGAGGCTGTAGAGGGGGGGTAGGGGCAGTGGGGGGCTGCAGAGGGGGGCAGTGGGCAGTGCAGGGGAGGGGGTGGGGGGCAGCAGAGTGGGGTGCAGCAGGGTGGGGTGCAGGGGGAGGGGGTGGGCTGTGCAGGGGGGGCAGTGGCCGGGGGGGGGGCAGTGGGAAGGGGGGATGTGCAGGGGAGGGGGTGGGGGGACTGCAGGGGGTTGGGGGTGTGGGAAGAGAAAAAATATGTATTTTTAATTTCCTCGACTATTCAATTTTTAATAATTAATAAAGAGAAAAAATATATATTTTTAAAATTATTTTCCCGTGTAGGAATTTAATCTTTAAAATTACTTCCTTACAATTTAATTTTTATTATCGCAGGGTACGAATGAAGATGCAAGTTAACTTATTCAAGGAAGATCCAAAGTTTTTTGTCGTACATAAATGATATATGTATATATGGATCGTCAAACAAAAAAATTGACATAGCATGTTAGCTTTTTGGACAAATTTTTGGGGATTATCATGTTTCAAGTTGTCAATTTGTAATAGTGTTTTTTTTGGTCAAATTTTTGGGGATACGAATCTAATTTTGTAATTACTACTGATCCAAACTAGTAATTGTATCTTTTGGCATCTTCTATAATATTATTAACTTTTTAAGAGTTGCAAAATTTTAATTGTATTTACAGAAATTAGAAAGTACGGACGTTATATTATATAAACTAAGTGTTGCAATTTGGTTTCACATAAAATGCATGAATATTTCAAAAGTGTTGCATAATATTGAAAAAAATGTTGCAATATGTTGCATATTTTTTATGAAAAGTGTTGCATATAATTAAAAAAAAGTGTTGCAATTTGTTGCATAAAATTTTCAAAAGTGTTGCATTTGCCCAAAAAAATGTTGCATTTTTTTACCTATGAATTCTTAAAAGCGTTGTTTTATGCTCTTAAAAGCGTTGCATCATAGAAACGTTGCATTTTGTGCGATATCCCTTCAGAAGCGTTGCATTATCCTAATGCAACACGACTTATTGAAATACTTTTACAAGCGTTGCATTTGGCCTTATGCAACATTTTAGAGCCCTATAGCAACGTATTTGAAGCGTTGCCATAGGCTAGTTTTGTAGTAGTGTCACGATAAGAAATTTTAATCTATTGCATGATTTTTTTTGGTAAGTAAAGAATTATATACCAAAGGAAAAGATTATTACATCCTACCCTAAGTGTGTGACACAAAGCCACCACCAGAAAGGATCGTAAAACTAATAGGGACAAGCCCCTAAAAGTCTTACTCATCCATCAAAAACAAGAAAACTACCATACATGCTTATTCAAGAGGACTAAGTCCTCAATATACAATACAAAGCAAGCAAATAACGTAGTACAATACAATACAATACATTAATACAATACATTCTTGTTCAGATTCTCAATGGTTATTGGATATTGGTGCTTCAGACCACATGTGTTCTAATCTTGCTTATTTCACTTCTTATCATGTTCTTGCAAATGGTTTAAATGATTATATTACTATACCAGATGGTAGTAAAATTCCTATAAAATGCATAGGCACTGTGAAGTTGAGTGATGATATTGTTTTGGATCATGTTTTTTATGTTCCAGATTTCAAGTTTAATTTGATCTCAGTGCATAAGCTATGCAAGAATTTGAATTGTGAATTGCATTTTTCTCATGACAAGTGTTTTGTTCATTCTTCACAGGCAGGGAAGTCCATTCTTCTTGGTGAATTGACATCAAGACTTTATAAAGTTGCAAGGAAAGAGCAACAAGAAGTTTCTAGTTTGAGTAGGAATAAATTTCTTGCTCGTTCTTCTGTTGTAGATAATGTCAAACTTTGGCATTTAAGGTTAGGACATATGCCTTTTGAGAAAATGAAACTTGTTAATCCTAGTTTTGATACTCATTCTTGTCTACAAAATAATATTTGTCAAATATGTCCCCAAGCAAGGCAAAATAAACTTCCTTTTTCCTTAAGTAGTATTAAGACTACTAGGCCTTTTGAAATGATTCATGTTGATACTTGGGGTCCTTTGAGGTTTAGTACTCATTCTGGTTGTACTATGTTCTTGACAATTGTTGATGATTTTACTCGTTTTACTTGGATTCATTTAATGAAATACAAGAGTGATGTTGTTTCTGTCCTTCATAATTTTGCTAATTTTGTTAAGAATCAATTCAATTTGAGTATTAAATGCTTAAGGTCTGATAATGCAAAAGAGTTGTGTGAAGGGGCTATAACTAAGTTTTATGAGATTTTTGGTATTTTGCATCAAACTAGTTGTAGTGATACTCCAGAACAAAATGGAGTTGTGGAGAGGAAACATAGACATTTGTTAGAAACCACTAGAGCATTGTATTTGCAGTCTAGAGTTCCTGATAAATATTGGGGAGAATGTGTTAAAAGTGCCACTTATATTATCAATAGGATGCCTTTAAAAGTTTTGCATAATTTCTCTCCTTTTGAGAAGTTATATGGCTATAAGCCTGATTTGGGTGTCTTAAGGGCATTTGGTTGCTTGTGTTATGTGAGTACTTCAAAAACACATAGGCATAAGTTGGCACCTAGGGCTTCTCCTTCTGTTTTTCTTGGGTATTCTTTGACTCAAAAAGGGTATTTGGTTTTGGATTTACAAAGTAGAAAATTACATGTTTCTAGAAATTTGAAGTT
Source organism: Salicornia ramosissima (assembly GCA_951394345.1). Classification (NCBI taxonomy): domain Eukaryota; kingdom Viridiplantae; phylum Streptophyta; class Magnoliopsida; order Caryophyllales; family Amaranthaceae; genus Salicornia; species Salicornia ramosissima. Next base: position 17,638,170 of record OX596233.1, on the reverse strand, counting down.
TTATGAAAAACATTTTCCTTTTCAACTTTATCTAAAACAAACTAATTTTGAAAAATCAAATTTGTTTGACATTTATTTACCTACTGTTACTTCTTTGGATCCTAATTGTGATCCCATTCATAATGTCAATGTTGTTAATGATGCTAACACTACTTCTATTTCTTCCCATTTAGAGTGTCAAGACACTTCAAATTCTAACATAAATTCCAATTCTTCTTCAATTCATGAGTTTCTTGGAGCTGATAACAATTCTGAAAATAATTCTCCTAATTTCTCTAATTCTCAAATAAATTCTGTTAATACTTCTGATTCTCAAAGAAATCCTTCTGTTCAATATAAAGATTCAAATCAGCCTTTGGTTCTTCAAAATTCTGTTGAACATATGCCTATTTCTATTAATGATTCAGCATTAGTGGTTGATCTTGCTTCCTATTTTCCTACAAACAATTATGTGGTTGAGCCACTCAGAAGATCTACAAGACCACACCATACCCCTTCTCATCTCAATGCCTATCACTGTTACAATGCTGCTACACAGCATTGGTGCAATCTAGTTCAATACAATTCTTTTTCCTCTACACATAAATCTTTCTTAGCTCAAGTTTTTTATCTCAAAGAACCGGCCAGAAAATTATTTGCAAGCTAGTAAACAACAGTGTTGGGTTGAAGCTATGTCTAAAGAAATACAAGCCTTGCATGACAATAACACTTGGTTTTTGACTAATCTACCACCTGGTAAGAAACCTATTGGGTCCAAATGGGTGTATAAGGTGAAGCTAAAGTCTGATGGGAGTCTAGAAAGGTGTAAAGCAAGATTGGTAGCACAAGGGTATTGGCAAAAAAATGGCATAGATTACTTAGAAACTTTTTCCCTAGTTGTCAAAATGAGCACAATTAGAACATTGTTGGCCATAGCTGCAGCAAGAAAGTGGCAAGTATTTCAATTGGATGTAAACAATGCCTTCCTTCATGGAGACTTAGATGAGGAAGTGTACATGAAGGTACCAGAAGGAATGCCTAATTCTCTTAATCAAGTGTATAGATTAACTAAGTCCTTGTATGGACCCAAACAAGCATCAAGGCAATGGTTTGCTAAGCTCACAGCAACTATGATTTCTCAGGGTTTTAAGCAGTCAAAGAATGACTACATTCTTTTTATAAAGAAAGATGATCATCACATGAGCATTGCAGCAGTATATGTAGATGACATTCTGCTAACAGGTTCTGATATTGATGCTTTGGACAGTTTAAAACAGCATTTGCATCAAGCTTTTAGCATCAAAGACTTAGGTGAATTACATTATTTTCTTGGCTTGGAGATTGATAAAGTTCAAGGTGGTTTTTTGCTTACTCAAAATAAATTTACTAGAGAATTACTCAAGTCTTGTGACATGGACATTTCTAAAAAGGCCACCACTCCTCTGCCTTTGAATCTCAAATTACAAGCAAAGCAGGGTACTGCTTTATCTTATCCAGAACATTACAGAACCTTAGTTGGCAAGCTTAACTTTCTAACTAATACCAGACCAGATCTTGCCTTTGTTGTACAATCACTGAGTTAGTTCATGCAGGCACCTACCTCTGCTCATCTACATGCTCTACAACATACATTAAGGTATGTGGCTGCCACAACTGGTCAGGGTATTCTGCTCACAGGGTCAACAGAATTGAAGCTACAAGCCTTTAGTGATGCTGATTGGTCAGCATGTGCAGATACAAGGAGATCAGTTACAGGTTATGTGTAAATGCTAGGACAGTCACTTATTACTTGGAAGTCCAAGAAACAATCCATAGTGTCAAGATCTTCAGCAGAATCTGAGTACAAGGTCATGGCCTGTGCTGCTTCTGAGGTGACTTGGTTGGTCAGATTACTTGAGGAGTTAGGGGTCTCAAATCTTAAGCCTATTACTCTACATAGTGATAGTCAATCAGCTCTTCACATAGCCGAAAACCCGGTCTTTCATGAACGTACTAAGCACATAGAAATTGACTGTCATTTCACTAGGGATAAGGTTCTTGAAGGATTGTTACAACTATCTTACTTGCCTACCAAATCACAAATTGTTGATGTAATTACTAAAATTCTGTCTTCTCCTCAATTTTCTACACTTCTTAACAAGTTGGGCATGTATACATCCCCATTGAGGGGGGTATTGGTATTACTATAGCTACAAGTATGTATTAAGTATATTTATATGTATAATTAAGTATGTGTATAGTAATTGTACTCAAGTTAGTTAGAGTTTGTTATAAACATCAACTCTATATATACCTAACTAACTGAGGGAACAATAATTCAATTGATTGTCTTCTATTTTCTACTGAACATTCTGATAATAATACATTCAAGAATTTGCTTCTATCATCTTTAATTCTGTTGATCTTCAATCTATTAGTTTTGGAAGAAAATTATTTAATGAAAAGATGACACGTATACATGATGACTTAATCAAAAATTTGTTTTTGTATATAATATAGATTTGATCTCACTTAATTCATATATATATATATATATATATATAGAGTCAGGATCTTCTAAAAACCTAACCTAAGTTGAAAACTAAAAACTTTTACTTATGAGCGTCAGATTTAGATCAATAATAGTGATTAATTTTGTTAAAAAAATGCTAATCCGCATCTTCGAATTATGACTGTGTGTGTTTATATATAAGTAAAGATGTTCGTCATCTTCTTGATCTTCTTTATTCGAATTATACCAGATTTAGAGTGCAGTTCGATCATGATTTAATCTGCTTGATGTTCGAATCTTCTTAATGCAGTTCGAATTTTACCACCATAATCATTAATTCGAATGATAGATTCAAAGATAGTTTGAATGCAGTTTGAATATTAATTTTACGAAATTTAAGGTTTCAAGTCTTATGCGTAACCTTTTAATATTGTATGTACCCTTGACATTTTATATGTACCCTTGGTATTTTCGAATAATAGTTTTACGAAATTATATGGTTCTACTCTTATATGTACCCTTTTAATGTTGTATGTACCCCTGATATTTTATGTGTACCCCTGATATTTTCGAATAATAGTTTTACAAAATTATATGTTTCGTTATATGTACCCTTTAATGTTGAATATACCCCCTAATACTTTATATGTACCCCTGATATTTTCGAATAATATAGTTTTACGAATTATATGCTTCGAGTCTTATATGTACCCTTTTAATTTTGTATGTACCCCTGATATTTTATATGTACCCCTGATATTATTTTCGAATATTGATAATTCATGATGTCGAAGAAAACATGATGAGGAAGATTATGTTACCAGATGAAGAAGATATTAATGATGATAAATGAATACAGCTGCAACATTAATGGAGGATGATCGAAGATGTATGAGCATATAGATATTGAGACCTGATAACTTCAATGGAGGAGAGAAAGGTGAGATTTGTTTTTTTATAGGAAAGAGAGAGTGCAATTTTTTTTCTTTTGGAGAGAGATCAGTGCGTTTGTGTTGAAAGAGGAGATAAAATGCTTTTAATTTAAATCAGATCAACGGATGAAATCAAAATAAGCTAAATCAACGGTTAGGATCTTTGGTTTTTAGTTTTCAACTTAAGTTAGGTTTTTACATGATCGTATTCCTATATATATATATATATACACACACACTGTAAATTTATTATTATTACATTGATGGATTTTCATAAAGAAAAAAAATAGAAAATTAAAGAATTGGAGCAGCTAGCACAAATATATAGCCACACATATATTTAGACAAAAAGGATGGTTTTATAAGAACAACAACCTAATTAGTATATATACACTATTGCAAGGAAGAAATACCGTGGTAAGCTGATTAGCTGCATGCTTTGTTCTTGGTGCTCCTCGATCTCCATCTTTTCTTGCACACACCTTTTACTTTCTAATAATTTTTTACTTTTATCACTTTCCTTTTCTTTTTTTTTTTGGGTTAAAAATTTCCCCCTTTTTTTAATATAAAAAGAATTCTAAAAATTGCCACCATTTGATGAAATTATTTAGTTAAATCGTTTCTAAGGCCCATTAACAAATTATTTTCTTTATTATTATTGGCTCTATGCCTCTATCTAACAAACAAACAGGACATCCGTCAATTCAAGAAATATATTGCAATAATATGCTATTTTTTTATTTTTTTTGAAGGAGCAATAATATGCTAATTTATCAAGAACTCTTTCGATTTGCAAACAAGGTAACATGATTGTAAGTGAAGATAATTATTAGATTAAAACGAAAAGAAAGAGTGAAGAAAGAAGAAAGTTTAAAATAAAAAATATCGTAGCTAGTTTTTGAGACTCGCAAACGATTTACCTAATGCATTCTATTCCCTCCATAATGAATTAGTAGTAACATTTGGACTAGCACGGACTTCTAGATGAAATAGGTTAATTGTGGTATTATGTGGTATAATCTTAAAATTAAGAGAGAGAAAAGTAAGAAAAGGAAAAGTAAATGAGGTACTATGTGGTATGATGATAATAGTAATAGAGAGAAAAGTAAGTGGGGTATTGTGTTGTTTTTTTTTTTTTTTGCCAAAAAAAGAATAAAATAAAATTGGAAAAAATTGTTGCAAGTATTTTGTTACACCTAAAAATGGAAATTGTTGCTAGTAATTCGTTACGGAGGGAGTACATTTCTACCAAGTGGTGGCAAATTTGTATCTTTTTATAACAAAATAATATTAGTAAAATTAAAATTTAACAAATAAAATAAAGGGTAAAATGAAAAACAAAAGGGAGTAAAACTCAAAAAAAAAAAAAAAAAAAAAATCCTAAATGTAATTTGGTGTAGGAAATCAAAGGACAAATATTATTTATGTATGTGCTTACGCTATTCAATTTGCCTTTGCCCAATTTATAGTATGTTTTTTGTTGGTTCCAAATAATTTTATAATCGGCATCAACATAGGAAACATAAAATAATTTTAATTTTATAAGTATTTACGTTTGATCCATTCCTCGTACTTGTATTAGCTGATTAGCATAAGTTTGTACGAAGTATTATATTATACTCCCATGCTTTCCATCTGTCACCCACAACATACTAACTCCATTTCTATCCAAAGGCAGGTGAATTGAAAATCATAAGTGATTCTATCTTCTTTATTATTATTTTTTAATTTTATTTTTGGGAATAAAAATGTTGTGTAAAAATGTTGTCATATGTTTGGTTATGATATTTTTTTTTTAGAAAATAGAAAAGCTGGTGAAGAGTTTTATTTATTTTGCGCTTAGATTCTATCTCTATTATATAAGTCAAAGCGGAGACATAGCCGGGCACATGGCGTCCTCCCTGGAAAAGTTTATAATGCCTCCTAAAAGTTTCTCAAAAAAATCAACTTTTGAACTTTTTAAAATGAAAATATTACAACATATAAAATTCGTAAAAATAAAATAAAAACTTCAAAATTCATATTTTTGAATTATCTATAAATAGCCACGCATTTTGATATATTGTTGCATATTATTATAGTGAATGATTTAACATTAGAGACCGAAATCAATTTAAAATTGTATATATATATGTATAAACATTTAAGGAGACTAAAATCAGTTAGTCTCGTGTAGTAAACGATTCAAATATTTTTTCTAGTAATCATCAAATGTGTGGGAGAAAAAAACATGTATTTCTAATCTCATTAATTTTTTTACCAAAGTATTACTTCATTTTTGACAGGTCCGCCCCAAAAATTTTATGGGTCATGTTCTAAAAAATAAAGTTAGGCCCTTATATTATTAAAATTATTTATTATTTATAAGTTATAACATGAGTAATAATTTATAATTTTAATAAAAAAAAATATTATAAAATTTAGATTTTTTTAAGAAAAATAAATATTTTATTAGGAAATATTAGAAAATTTAAAATATATTGGGGGCCTGTTCATGTTAAGGTCATGTGCAGCTGGTCTCTTTACACGCCTCCAGGAACTGCCCTAAGTTTTGAAACTTGTGTGAGGATAAAAAAAAATTAATAGAATTAATGATTATATAATTGAAACTTGTGGGAAAAGCATAATTTGGTTGGGAAAGAAAAACATTTATTCATTCTATAAACTTGTGAGAGGATATAGAATTGGAAAAAAAAATGATGTCATAATTTGATTTGGATGGTAAATCTTTCTTAAGAAGTTGACATTTGTTTATCGATCATGTTAACAAAGATATATTTTAGTTTTTTTTTTTTTATTTCCTCATTATATAATTCCTCCGTTGTTTTTTTAACTTACTCACTTTTCTTTTTTGATTTTTTTAAAAAAATAAATTTCTGAATTCCTACAATACTTAAATATAACAAAGTTTTATTCTTCTACATTTATTAAGTATGATTTCTAAGTGTTTTTTCATACTCTCACTCATTTATTAAGTCATCATTTTACACATGTCACTTTGTCATTAAAAATTAAAAAAAAATCCTCCAAAACTAATTAATGATGTCATTTATTTATTTATTTATTTATTGCTAATTTATATTTTTATACAAGTTTCAATATTGACAAAATCCTTTAAAATTAATAAGCTCATAACTTCATATTTTTACATACAAAATAATCATTACCATTTTGAAATTGCCAAAAAAAATACTCGTATTATCTAAATCGTATAACGTATGGGATTAATCTACTCATAGTTTTTTTTACTAATTTTAATAAAATTACCTTTATTTCTATCTTTTCCATAGTCTCTCTTACTTTTATGTACAACTTTTAGTCATTGTATTTTTTTCTTACTATGAAAGAATAAGAACGGAAAGTGCATAAAAAACCAATAAGAAAATAAATATTGTATTTTTGAAAGCCACCCAATTCCGTTAATTATTTTTTTTTATTTACTTTAATTACTGCAAACTCAACTCTATTAATCATTCCACCATGAAAACTATTAAAAAGTTGAATATAGAAAGGGAGAATGTCATTAAATTGTCATAAAAAAATATATATTTTTTTCATTGGAAAGCACGCATGAAAGCTAGAAATCAGGAGGAAGGATGGAAAATTTGAAGATTGGGAAGGAAAATGCTTTTTTTTTTTTAAAAAAAAAAGTAATAGCAACCAATTTAGCAGAATATAAAAATATATGCTTGGTGGGCAACCCTCAACCTCCATTAGTATAGCAATGTAGCAATACATGGATTAATCTTTTCTGTAAGTCCTATAATAAACTGTTAGGAAAAAATCTTAAGCGTCACAAAAATATAAAGAAAAAAAATATATAATGGAATACTCTTCATAATTAATTTAGTATAATTATTTCCCTATATTCTTCATAATTAATTTAGTTGACTATATTCTTCAAAAGTATTGTTTCATTAATTATTTCCCTATCATCATTCTGGCATCATTATGGGCCATTTTGATCAGGATCTATTATAATTTAATATACTAGCCTTCTATGCACGCTTTGCGTGCGATGATATTTTAAATACATATATTAATTTGTCTAAACAAAATAAAATAAAGGTTAATTATTCAAAAAATTGAAAAATCTGTCAAATTCACACTCATTCATATAATCAGAAACAAACCTTTTTCCTTCTCATTCGGTCATCTCACAACAATGAACAAAAGAAAATGTTTAATTTATTTTGCCATATTCTATTGGCTACCAAATTTTTACGATAATCAAAATGCAAAATTTTTATTTGATGAAATATATCAATATGGATGTCTATTTATAGAGAATTTAAAAATATGAATTTTGGTATTTTTGTTTTATTTTTTAGAATTTTATATTTTGTACTATTTTCATTTTAAAAAGTACAAAAATTGTATTAAATTTCCTTAATAATTAAGAGTGATGCAAATTGAGATTTTAGAATTTTTTAAGGTAGCGTTTGGCAACCCGTATTTCATTTCAATTTTTGTATTTGAATTCGAGAAATTGAAATCATGGAATTGAATTTCAATTCCAATTCCTTAAACGCGTTTGGGAATTGAGGAATTGAATTCTCATATTTCTAATTCATATACTTGTTTGGCAATCATTGGAATTGAATTCTCAAAATTCAATTCTATATTGCCGTTTGGATAACTTTGTAATTGCATTCAACAAGAAATACTAAATTTTAGCAAATAAAATGTGTTCTTGCATTTTAATAATCCAAAGTCACAACAAAAATATTTCAACATCACATAAAAAGCAACACTTTCTCCATCCACTTGCAAAAATCGATTGTACAAACACTTGTACAAACAGATATTATCATTGTTAGATACAAAAAGCTTTTTTTACAAAAAGGACCTATTGTAGAAATTAAATCTTTTTAGGCACATAATCTTTTGGCACCTAAGATAGAATCAAGCCAGCAAACTAAAGAAAACTTAACAAACTAGCAAGGAATTGAAGATGACGATTAATGCCAGAATTTGAACAAAATTCAAAGTCAAATTCCAGAATTCAAACAAAATACCTAAACACTAATAAAAAAATCAAACGATACTAGAGATCTAACAAATAATCAAGCCAAAATGCTACAAATTGAACAAAATGCCACAAAATAATCAAACCATATACCACAAAAAAAAAAAAAAATCAAACCAAATCCAACAAAAAAACGAACCAAATCCAGCAAAAAAACAATCAAAAAATTAAACAAAGAGATACCTTATTAGAGAGGAAGAATCACAACCGTAGAGAAGGTTGTATTTCCATGGATCTGTTGAAAGTGAGAGGATAGAGAGAGTGTAGTATATTAGCGCGAGAGAGAGAGAAATGGATCAGTTTATTTAGGTTTGAAAAAAAATAAGATCTACTTGGATTTGGTTGAGTTAGTTTGTAATTCAAATGACAGGGCCAGACATAGGAAATGAATGGGCTTATTTTAAGTAGGCTTGGAATTGGGATGGAATTGACCAAATTCCAATTCCAATTTTTATTAAGTTCCCAAACACTAGAATTGACCCAATTCCAGAATTTTAAATGAAATAGTGGTTGCCAAACAGGCCCTAAGGGGTAATATGGACTTTTCGAGGGGGGACACCATGACTCCCCCTTGGCTTATATAATAGAGATTATCATTTCACAAAAATTGGAAAAAAAAATTGAAATTATTTAATTTGCTCAATAACTTGAAAATTTCACCGTTTTTTTATACATAGAAAGTAAGTTTGGCCAATCAAATAAGCATTTGTAAAAGTTTGATCCTCTCAAAAAAAAATCTATTTTTTTCGATAAGTGAAGTTGAAATTAGTTACGATAGGAAAAAAGAAAAATTAGATATGGTAACCTTTGATTTTTTTTTTCTGATTACATTTGGTGGGAAAAATTATGATCCTCACATGTGTTAATCCTAAAGTGTTGTTGAACTTCACCTCATGACATTATCGAGCAAGAATCACCGACACTACCTTTTTTGGGAAAAAAGACAAACTGCATCAGTTTATGTTTTTGGAACTATATCAATTTCATTCAAGAAACATTTCATGATTAAAATCTTGGAGGTCATTTTAACTATTTAGGGGGAAAAAATGATATTGAAATTTAAATATTTTCAATCAAGGCTAATAAAAATGGTTTATTTTAGATAGAAAGATTTCAATTAACAACAAAAGGAAACAATGGAATTAAAATAGAATATGTATCCAACAAATTAAGAAGAGTAAAATTTTCCCAAAAAAATAAAATAAAATATTAAACGAGTACATTGGAAATAACACTATTCAGTAGTAACCCTAATGGATTAAATTATTATCATATGTCGAATAAATTAGAGAGAGATAGTGTATAAAATTGTTGTTTTAATGTAATATTAACCAATGAAAATTCAATATGAGTAGAGTTGTCAACCCTGATGTCACTCTATCATAACTCCTTTTGGAAAATACTTGATAAACCTACAATTAATGCTACGCAAAAAATAATAAAACAGATGATTATTGAGAAATAACTAAGGATGGGAGTTGAGGTGGAGAGAGGGTAGAGTTACTCTGAGTGTAAGTGGCCCCAAGTTACACAAAATACATGGCTTAATCTTATTGGCTTATTACTTTTGATGATGGAGGGAAAAATAATTCATTTTGGGGGAAACTTAGCACCCTAACAAGACATTTTGGGGGGAAAATTCCCTCCATTTTATCCCAAAAAGTTTCCCACCTAAAATTTTCATAATATATTATTTTGTAAATTAAAAATATTAGTATATCTTGTCATTAAAAAATATTAGGATTATCATTATTCTTTATCTACCACAGCCCACCGCCGAGCACCGACCACCGATCTCCGACCACCAATCTCCGACCACCGACCACCACCTCCGACCACTGACTACTTTTTTCCGGCGACTTCTTCAGGATAATTACTCCACTCCGGCAAGTACTGAATCTCGTTATTATAGGATTTGTATGTTTTTTTTTGGTAAATTGGTTTTTATGTTTAATTAGGTTCATAGGTATTTTTATTGCCAGATTTGGAGAAATATTCATACCTTTTGATTTAATTAAGTTACCTGAATCTTGGTTTAAATGGCAAGATTTGTCTCCTCTATTAAAAAAAAAAAAAAGAATGTATCTCCATTTTTTGGGTTAACTAAATAAAAATTGATATAATGATTTTTTAATTTTATTATTTTTTGCTATGAACATTGAGATAATGTGAATTATTTTGTTAAGAAGTCAAATTTGTTTGATGATAATTGTGGTTTTCTTTTGATCTATGATGCATTTGGTATGTTATTGGTAGAAAGCTACTAATGTCGAATTGTTGCCCCTTGCTCTAGATTAGGTATAATTTATGTAAATTGTAGGATGATATTTTTGTTTAAAGGATCAAATTTAAATTTTATGACAAAAAATACATTTTCTTGTAAAACTTAAATGGTGTTTTTATTACAATCAGTACTATATTTTAGAGGATGACATGTTTACTAAAAGGATCATTTGTTGTAATCTAATTAATTATGATAATTTCTATTATGTATAGGGGATGACCTTTTTACTAAAAGTGTAAGTAGTATAATTTACAAGATTATTTTTCAGTAAAAGGATTATCATTTCTTGTAATATAATTATGATCATTTGTATAATGTTTAGGATTTGCACGAATGTAAATATAATGTTTGTACAAAAGTTTTAACATTTATAAGAATGTTATATGTTTGCAGCATAAATGGAAGGACAAGGAATAGATTTAAATGAGTTCCCAACATCTAGTGACGAAGCATTTCATGATTCAATACACGGGAATGGTGGAGAAGAAAATGTTGATGATCAGGCAACACAAGTTCAAGACCAATCAAATGAAGAAGATGATGACTTGAATGAGCCAACTCAGGGAATAGCCTTTGATTCAGGAGAAGAATTTGCTAAATTTTGTCACGACTATGCTTATCGTAAAGGATATAAACTTATCCTAATATTTTAATAATTATTCTCAACATACTAATTCACAACAATTATTGGTTCATTCAATTTTTTGTAAGACTAAAAACATTCATTTTGTAGCATAGGACCCCTAAAAAAACATTTAGCCATTGTCTTATTTTTTTTATTTTTAAAAATCTATACAATATTGTTCCAGTACACTTACTGTTAGTTTATTATCTAACAATAAATTTAATAAATTTCTAGATCCCTTATTTTTTAGGCGTAAACAAAAGGAACAATATTACTAATAATAAGGCAAAAGCTGGGCGTTGGATAAGATTTAATAATAATACTTACATGATAACTAATTTATACAAAAAATTTTAATTTAAATCACTAATCCATACTTTTTAATTTTCTATCATCTGTTCTTCAAATTCAATTTCATAATTCATGTCATTCAATTAATTGATGACTTGCAAGAGGTATAATATATAAATAAAAATAATTTTAATTTTTTTAATTTTGTGAAAAAACAAATATCCGTGCATAGTATAAAACAACTATTTCAATCTTATATGTTTAATACAAAAAAAAAACAATTAAAAATAACGGAAGTTCATTTTAGTATCATTTTGTTTTAAATGGTATTTCAAACATTATTAGAAAATGGAGGGGAAAAGCTGAAATTTTTTCAATTTACCATGCGACAAAGTAATTAATGCAATTGTTAGTCATTAATTTGTTTTATTAATTACGTTTATTCATATTCCAGACACTAAAGACAATTACATTAATTACTTCACGCTTTTACGTACCTTTATGTCATCATGAAAACTTACTTCTAATATGTTTTTTTATCCTACTAAATTTGTTTTGATCTCGTAATTGTTGAATATACAGATCACTATTTTTTTCTAACTAAAATTTTTCAGGAAATTATATTATGTTACAAACCAAATAATTTTTTTCTTCGTAAATCTTCATCCAAAAAAAAAAAAACATTTCATCTTTTTAATCATAAAGCTTCTACAAAAGAGAGATTGTTTTCATCATTGAAAAAAAAAATTAAAATACAAAGCAAACATTTCATTAAAAAAAAATTAAATCTAATCTAATATAATTACACCATTCTTCCTAATATTGAATACAAATGGGCAATCAAGCTCTTCATGCTTCACTTGACCGCCATAAATTTTGATCAAATATTCCTTAGCTTCCAAGAACATTGCTTGATGAATATAAACACTCCACCCACAATGACGACATTCTACAAACTCAATCAAATTATTATGCACCACATTGCATAATTCAAGAATAGGCTGTGAGAAAACCTTCTCAAGAACAATCCAGTCGACATTGATGTTTTTGTTAATCCTCTCACCAACCAATCGAGCACACTCTATACTTAAGGTTTGACATTTGAGCAAATCAAAGATTCCATTAACCTTTGGAAGTATCTCACCTTAAAAAATATCATCCCATGCCCCAAAATTTGATCTTTGACTGGATACATATTGCTCAACATCAAATATACTAATACCTGTATTTTTTAATAAGGACTCACACTTTTTTGTTTTTCCCTCCATTGTTTCTTTAATTTGCAATTGACTGGTTTTGGCCTGGTGTGCAAGGTGGAAAAAATTATATCTGTATTTATAGTAATGCTTATTGAATAAGTGAATAAAAAGGATAAAAAACCATCCCACTAAATGGATATTTAAAATAAAGAAAAAAAAGTTTTTTGCTCCAAAACATCCTCATCAATTGTAAATGATCCTAAATAAATTATCCTAAATCAATAGTGGACAAAGAAATTAATATAAATAAACCTTCACGTCTGATGCTACATAAAACTACATTAATCTTCAGATAAATGACCCTAAATAAATACCCACAAGTTTCATATAGCGTGAAACACATATACTTAATATTTCACTGAACAGCATACCCATAAAAGATCATATATTAAAGTTAAGGATCATTAATTCAAATTTTCAATAAACCTAAACCCTCTTACCTAAACCCTCTTTCTTAAACCCTCTTTCGTAAACCCTAAAACCTCTTTCCTAAACCCTCTTTCCTAAACTATAATATTAAATACAAATGGTCAATTACTAACAAACTATTCATCATAATCATTGATCATTACAAACAATGTATTAGTACTTCATCATAAACAATAGTTACAATACTACACGATCATCATTCTTCATCATCATCCATCATCATCATCATCATCATAGTTAATCATCCATTATCCTCCTCCTAATCATCAACAACATCATAGTCAATCATCAATATCCTACAAAATTAGCATAGTCATCGGTCATCATAATCAATGTATCAGTATTTTATCAAAAACAACACTACACGATCATCATTCATCATCATCATCATCCGGAATCATCATCAACATATTCCATTCCCTTCCTCCTCATCCTAAAAAACATCGTAGTCAGTCGTAACTAACAACCTATTGATCATAGTCATCGGTCATCACAATCAGTGTATCAGTACTTCATCAAGAACTATACTACACAATTTACATTAGTCATCATCATCCATCATCAGAATCATCATAGTCACCATCCTCCTCCTAATCACCAACAAGATTATAGTCAATCATCAATAATAACCTATTCATCATAGTCATCGGTCATCATAATCAAAGTGTCAGTAGTTCATCAGAAACAATATTACACGATTATCATTCGTCATCATGAATCATTGTCAGCATCATCATCATCATTAACATCCATTATCATCATCATCATCATCTCCTCGTCGTCATCATAATTTTTGGGTATTATTTTTGGTAAAAATTTTAACTGTGTTTGTAATTTTTTTTTTATTGGTCGTTAAACTAGTCTTTTGAATATTTGTATTTTTTCTTATTTTTTTCATGACTTAGTCCTTTTTTTTGGTTTTTCAGGATATAAGGATTAAGAATAACAAGGACTTTCATGCTTAGACCAAATACGGAAATTTTTGCAACTTTGCATTTTTGTATAGTTCATAAAATGTAATTAATTAAATATTTGCAGTACTACATTTTATTGAAAAAATTTGTTTGTCTTATATTTTACAATATTAATAATACAAATTATTCTACAATTACTCAATTTGGATTTGTACTAAGGTTAATTTGTTAGATAAAAAAACCAAATATAGGATCACAAATAATTATGTATAAAAAATTCATATGTCAACTTGTTATCCAAATAAAGCATAAATGATCCTCATATTATGATGTACCACGATCAATTTTCCATTTTGTTATCCAAACTGTGAGTTACATTTAAAATTTTATTTAAAATGCAATTGGAATTGCTTTGAAGATATAATACAAACAAATTGAAACAAAAAATAAATTCATTTCACTTTATCAATTACATCTACATGAAGAACATCAAAATTCAAGTTGTAAAATACTGTTCTTCATAATTCAACCAACACTTAAAAATTACATACTAATTATTTTAAGTAAATAACTTCATAATAACAACTGAGATTATGACAGAAACAATCACATGAAACCAAATTCGATAGTGCTGGGTATTTTTTTCAATCTTTACATTTTCCTTCTTCTTCTTGTTCGTCATCTTTGTCAGCTCATCCATTAGTACTTGTTTTTCAATTACTAAACATGAAAATTTGTCCTTCCAAGATTTAACCTCATTTTGCAACTCTGTTTTCACACTCAAAAGTGTATTAATCTGATCAGTTTGCCATTGATTATTTCCTTCATCTATCCATCTCCAATAATTGCATCCATTTCTTCCACTAGAACTACTTCTTTGAGCAGTCGGAATGTAGTATTTGCACCGTACGAACCTCCTACCAGGATTCATGGATGTCCAAGATACAAGCTCAACAGGGGAAATTCCACAACGGCACAAACCTCTTGGTTCACTTCCTACTGAACACTCACTTCTTACAGACATTTTAATGCTAAATATATTATAATTCTTAGATTTTGAAATTTGAAGAAGAAGAGAAGCAAAGAACAGATTTTATCTAATTAAAACAAAGAACTAGAGTATGTGAGAGGATAATTAGGTATATAAGAAAAGGGGGGAAATATTTAATTTTGAATTTCAAAACTAATATTGAAATTAATTATCAAACTAGACCCCAATCTTGATCATAGTCATCGGTCATCACAATCAGTGTATTAGTACTTCATCAGGAATAATACTACACAATTTACATTAGTCATCATCATCCATCATCAGTATCATCATAGTCACCATCCCCCTCCTAATCACCAACAACATCATAGTCAATCATCAATAACAACCTATTCATCATAGTCATCGGTCATCATAATCAAAGTATCAGTAGTTCATCAGAAACAATATTACACGATTATCATTCGTCATCATGAATCATTGTCAGCATCATCATCATCATTAACATCCATTATCTATCCTTCTCCTCTTCGTCATCATAATCATAGTATATCATAACAAGCAACCTATTCACCATAGTCATCGATCGTCACAATCAATGCATCGGTAGTTCATTTGAAACAATAATAGACGATTATCATTCGTCATCATCAATCATCGTAATCATCATCCATCATCCTTCTCGTCGTTGTTATCATCATCATAGTCTATCATCAAAAACAGCCTATTTATCATAGTAATCGGTCATCACAATCAATGTATCAGTTGTTCATTAATTCATCTTCATCAACAACAAGCATAATGAAATTATCAAGTAATATGAACATTATTAAGGTTTTCGTATATGTATATTATTAATCATAAGTTAAATAAGTATTAAATTTTTATAAATGATAAATACATTACTGTCATTATTCTTGTACATATTTTAAAAAAACAGATGGATTACTCATTTATAGCCCTCTAAATATTTTATTACTCAAATCTCATCCATAGGATCAAAAGAACATGGATCACTAATTCTAACCTTTAGATTAGTATGAATTCCAATATCAGCCCTAGGATTAAAAGCACATGGATCACTAATCCTAACCTTTAGATTAATATGAATTCCAATATCACCCCTTGGATCAAAAGCACATGGATTACTAATCCTAACCTTTAGATTAATATGCATTCCAATATGACCCCTTGGATCAAAAGCACATGGATCACTAATCCTAACCTTTAGATCTATGATTGATTAATCTGAGCCATTCACTTTGTTTTGATATAACAACACAAGAACTAAAACCTAAACTAATTTCTAAAAAAAAAAAAGTGCAGATGTTCGTCCTCTGACTCCTCTCTCTCTAACGTCTTCAAGCAGCTTCAATTTTTTAAGTTTGATATTCAATTTTTTGAAGGTTAGATTTCATTTTAGGTTAATTATGTTTTGGTTTTTTGTTTATATTATGTTCCATACTAAATTCGTCTGACTTTTCTTTGTCAGGCACTTCAAGAGTCCTCGAATACTTGGACAAGAATCCAGAAGTAAGAGAAGCTGAAGATTGTATAATTCAAGCTTCTATTTTTCATTATTTTTTAAGTATTGGGTTTGATTTATTTTTTGTTTATTATGTTGGAGTTTTTCTTTTATTGGATTTTTTTTATTTTTTAGTTTTATTTTAAGGACGAATTTCTTGATTTGGTATAGTTAGGATTTCAATCCATAATTTTTGGGTATTATTTTTGGTCAAAATTTTAACTGTGTTTGTAATTTTTTTTAATTGGGGTTTAAACTTGTCTTTTAAATATGTCTATTTTTTCTTATTTTGTTTCATGACTTAATCCTTTTTTTTGGGTTTTTCAGGATATAAGGATGAAGAATAACAAGGAGTTTCATGCTTAGACCAAATATGGTGGTTTTAAAAGTTTGTATTTTTGTATAGTTCATACTCCAATGTAATTAAGTATTTGCAGTTGTACAATGTCAATTTTGTATCCAAATAAAGCATAAATGATCCTCATATTATGATGTACCACGATCAATTGTCCATTTTGTTATCCAAACTGTGAGTTACATTTAAAATTTTATGTAAAATGCAATAGGAATTGCTTTGAAGATATAAAAACAACTTCAAACAAAATCTAATTAAAACAAAGAGCTAGAGCATGTGAGAGGATAATTAAGTATATACAAATAGGGGGGGAATTTTTAATTTTGAATTTTAAAACTAAAATTGAAATTAATTATCAAACTGGACCCCAATCTTGATACATAAGGAATAATCCTCACACTATACGAAGCCAAATGACCATGCGTACGAATTCTTATATGTAGTTAAAAATAGTTTCATCTTATAAATAGGAATATGATCCTCACATAGCATGAATCATCATAATCGTACTTATCCACCATAATCAATTGTACGCTCTTATGATGTTCAATTTTATAGAGGCGGTAAACGTGTCGTGTCGTGAAACGTTCGTTTCATGTCATTTAATTAAACGGGTTCACACCCCTCAACCCTAACTCCACCCATTTAATAAACAGGTTGTATCGTGTCAACCCGTTTATATTAAAAGTGTTGAAATCATTGACCCAAATTTGTTTATTTCGTGTCGACTTCGGGTCGTGTTGACGGGTTATATTATTGTTGTTGGGCCCAATAGACTGCTCATTAAATCGATAATAATTTGTTGGCCAATAGTTTGATCAAAACACAAATAAAAGAATAGAGTGGTTTGTAACATAAATTCAAACAACTTGAATTTGTAACATATTTAAAAATTAAATGTTACGACGAATCCAACGAGATACCATTTCACTATATTTTTCATTACGAGTAACGCTCAAATCTTGGTCAAAGTACAAAAGATTAATAGTGTAAAATATTGACTGTTGCAAATAGTACGAAACGGAGGTAGTATTACGAACTAATATATATATTTCATCTACATTGTTGTTTCATATGCAATTTTGATTTCATAATAATTATTATATCTATGCTATATTTGGGTAATAGAGTGCATTTCCAACTATATTATTATAGGATAATTATTAATTATATCGGATCAAAAATATATAAAAGGAATGTAATTGGGCTTTACCTCGCACAATTTTATAATAGTTACAATAATTAACAGTAATAAAACAAAAACAAGAATAAACTCAACTTCCATCATCTCAATCACCATGTACAAAAATTACATTCATATTTTTTTTTAAATTGTTCATCATCCCAGAAACAACCTGCAGATGAAGAGATAGTTAAGGAAGAAGAATAGGTTGATGATGATGGTGTTCATTATTTAGCCATACCAAAAAGAAGATCTGGTCCCCTGCCTGATGCCGTCCCCTGACGGCGGTGAAAATGACGGCGTCGGTGATTCTTAGCCTAGTGGTTAAGTCTTGCGAACAATGAGCCCGAGGTCTCGAGTTTGAAACTCACCGCACACATATGCGACGATTCCTTATGTTCCCCTTGCAGATGTGTGTGTCGGCCAAATTGGGTTGAGTAACCTGCAATAGAGCCGGTTCAAGACCTAGTACCACACACATTATCCAACTTAAAACAAATCAATGAATCATGATGACAATTCGGTCTTATCAGATTAAGCTAACATAAAGTTATTCTATAAAAAGAGGGCAATAAAAAAAATGCTGCTTCTTAATATCCAAGCCGGCAACAATATATGACACCATTATTACATACACAAGAATGATAAGATGACTCCAATTATATTATTATAATATAATTAAATAACCCTTAATCGGCAATGATATACAAAAAGAATGACCATAGTGTTGTTATGAGGAAATTAAATAAACAAATCCGTAATGCAGAATATACGGTATGTAGCTAGTGTATGATCTTAGGGGCAATGAAACAAGTATAAATAGATGAGCTTAGAGAACCCTCATCATCAATATAATCCCAAACCAATAATAAAGAAATCACGCATACAATATAAATATATACTTAAATTAGCTTACTGAAATCAAATACAAGAAAAACAATAATGGAGAAAAAGGCCGTGAACAATCAACTGAAACTAGCAGCTTGCTTCTTCCTTCTATCAGGTATTTCTTTGTTATTTGTCCCTTTTTTTTAAAATCAAATTTACCTTTTTTTTTATTTAATTTGTTAATTATGGTTTAATTTTAATTTAATTTGTTAATTTACAATAAACATTTTTGAAATGTGGGTCCTTAAGCAATTTTAACCTGCTGAATAAGTTAACTTTAGGTAAGGATCAATATCGGAAGACACCCCCCCAAACTTGGGATTATTAAAAAAATAAAACGAAGTTCGATCGGATTATTTACGGAAGATGGGCAAAATTTTGAATTAATATTTGCAATTTTTCCATATATATATATACATATAGAAATAAGCTTATGTGAGAAATGTAGTTTTGGTGAGTGAGTGAGAAACAATTACAATCTTTTGATCAACAAATGAATGGCTAAGATTAAATTTGATTTTACCTCTTTACCCCTTCTACAATTTAGAGTCAATATATCTATGACATAAAGTCAATGTATTTTTACTCAATGTATTTATAGTGAATGGTGACTGTACATATAGTTGGTGACCAATGTACCTGTAGGTCATTGTTGATGTATCTATCTCTTTCTCACCTTCTTACGATAAGAAATTTCTCACCCGAACCCAACCATGACTTATAGGGTTGGATTCCTATGATAAATTTCTTATCGTGACAAATGTGAGAAGAGATGTAGTAATAACATGATCACCATCATCATTATTTTTATTATTATTATTATTATTATTATTATTATTATTATTAAGATAGAAAATTCTGAAAAATAAATAATTTAATAAAGCTAGCTAATTAATTAATTAATTAATTTAATTAACGTGGTGTCATGTATATGCAATGTATGTATTTGAAATAAAGTGGTATTGCGGGGAGTTTCGGTGGAAGCATGTCAGGAAGAAGATGAAGACTGTTCATCGCTTGCGTGTTGCGAGGGACTTGAATGTGTAGAAGTGTCAGCAGGAGTGTTCCAGTGCGAGCCTGAATGTTGTGAGGAGCACGCGGACCATTCGTGTAAGGCTCATGAACGTGAATGTTGTGACTCTCTAGGACTTGTATGTGTTTGCGAGGCCAGTGAAGGGGAATGTAAACAATACACCAAGAATTTAAGGGATGTATGCAACCCTCAAAGTGACCTTTGTGCACGACGAGCTGAATGTGTAGATCTGGACGGCGACGGCACTTCCCACTGTCAATGCAAACAGACAAAGGATTGTACAGATGACTGTGAGTGTTGTGTGAATGCCAAGTGTACTGTTGTCGATCCTAACACGAATGACACAGAATGCATTTGCAACAAGCAAGAAGATGACACATGCGACCCTAATGCATGCGTACCTGAATGCTGTGAACGTGAGTGTGTTCAGGTTGCTATCGGTGATTTCCGTTGCAAAACGGTTTGAAAAATGCATGCAATGCTTCCATTCTGAGTTTTTTAATTAATTAGTTGCTCACTCATTGTGATCATCTATCTATCTATCTATCGTTTCTTTAATTTGCTTTGTTTTACTTTATCTTTCAGTTTTGTGGGCAACGAAACATTAATTTGTTGGCTTTTTGATTGCATTGTTTTCTTAGTTTGATCTTAACTGCATGCTTCCCTCGATCCTTCTACGAGTTGAAGCATTATATATATATATATATATATATATATATATATATATATATGATCAGATTATGGTGCATTAACTACATTATCTGATCTGTGCGTATGTATTTCTCTATGTATGTATGCTTGTAACAAAATTAAATAACAATAAGCTTCTTGCTTTCTCTTATTTGCTTTGATTTATTTGTCCAATCTTAATTCAATTTCTCTGATCTATTTTTCTTCTTTGGCCTCGAACATTGGAGTCAACCCCACAACCCACATAAATGACATAATTATGGAATAATAAACATTGACTTTCTCAACGAAGCAATCAGTGAAGTTGATGTTAAAATATGTATTGCTGTTTTAAATCTAATGTCTTTGGAGAGATTATGGATTTGTAGGTGTCGTTAATTTGGCTTTTTATTATTAATATATAATCTCTTGCCTTTTGATAAAAAACATTCACTTCCTGACTAAACGAGCATACTCCTTATTTTTTGGAAAAAACTTGTCATATCCACCGGATAGACTACCCACCACTAATAAAGTGATGCGGTTAATATCGATAGTCAGGAAGTGAATGTTTTTTATCAAAAGGCGAAAAATTAATAATATTTTAATGTCTTTATTAGTAGTGGACAGTCTACCCACCGGATAGATCTGGCAATTTCCGTATTTGTTATGGCTAAACGCAAATAGTAAGTTGTTATAATATTAAATTAATAACATTCTACACCACACGATGATATTTGTTTGGATTACAATTCTTGACGAGAAAGTACAATTAGGGGTGTAACTAGGATTTGAGAATAGGTGTAGGTGTATCACTACTTTCTAATAAAAAATATATATACTTTCTCCGCTTTATATTAGTTGCAACGTTTGTTTTTTCACGCTTGTCAATGTATAGTTTTCGTAATATCTTTAATTTCGTTTTACCAAAAAATATGAAAATTAGATTACAATAAAATACACATTGAGATGATTCAAAAGATGTCCCACATGACTATATTTATTTACATGTATACAACACAAAAGCGAATTATAAGAGTGATTATGAATAGTGTCCAAATTGACAACGTTGCAACTAATATGGAGCGGAAGAAGTACCAATTAGCAATTTTTAAGTACAAAAAATCATAATATTCACTATTATATATTTATTCAAGAATTAAAACATTCATACATTAGTTTAACAATATGATCCTATAATTTTAGTTCAGTTTTTTATTATTAAAAATTTATCCAATTAGAAATGATGTAAAGCTGAGTAAGTTTATGGGATTTAAGTCATTGGGAAAAGAGGAAGGCAAAAAAAAATAAAAAAAAAATAAACAAAGGTAATTAATGAAATTACATAAACATGATGACCAAACAATTTGTGAAAAAGTGAAACACCAAAAAGAAAAGTATTGTGCTTCCAACAAGGACTGTACCCACGATTGTAGTTTTGTAGCACAATAACTTCACCCCTATGCATTTGCAACTCAATGAAATATGTTTGCAACAATATATACATATACTATTTTTATAGGCCTGGTGTAGCACGTGCCACTCCATGCTACAGTAGAGGTCCGCGATCCGCCCCTAAATAATATTGTAATGAATGTGGAGCATATAGGCATCTCTTTCTTCTTCTTTTTAAAAAGGAAAGGTAAACATTGAATCAAGACATTTTCCTCTTGAATACAAGAGAATCCAAAGGCAAGTAGAAAGAAAATTGAGTATGAAAGAATGGATCAATATCGACATGTGTGAGAGTCCAATACCCTAAAAACGCAACATAATTATTTGTGGTACGATTAGCTTCACGGAAGATATGGACTGAGTAGATGAGGTGTTGGCAAAATCGCGGAGAATGCACCCGAATGTCATCCATCAAAATTTGAATCTTGGAGGGACATTGAAATGATAATCCATGTAAAACTTTGACAATGGGTATAGGTATCTCTTTCTTAGTTTGTGGGATTCAAGCATTCAATGTCTCTATCATTCTCACCATATGCGCTTTTCGTTTCACCTTTAATGAATAGATGCTTCAATTCAATAAGTTTTTGTATAGGGTTTTTCTAAAAAAAAAAATAATAAAATAAAATTAAGGGGCTATTTAGCTAATGGGATACCGCAACCAATTGGCATTTAGATCTTGTTTGGTAGCCCTTATTTCCACTCCTTATTGCTTATTTTAGATTAGATCAGAAAAAATAAGTTCATATCAAATAATTTAATTTCATATTTTTAAACTTTAAATATCTTCAATTTTGTAACAGAAAATATTATTATTATTACTACATATTAAAAAAACTACTCCATAATACAACTAAAATAAGATCTCAATTGATATATCTTTTCCTTATAGATTAGCATACATACACGGTCAAAATTTAGTCAAATTAAACAATAAGTTCAGATTACACAATAAGTTAAGTTCAGCTAATGGGATACCACAACCAATTGGTCTTTGAAAATAATTTAAAGTGTAGGTAGGTTATATTAGGATTTGAAAAATAAATGTCTCTCACATAACTTTTTATAGAAAAAGGTTATAAATATATTTCCTATCAAAAATTATACTTCCCCCGCTCCATATTAGTTGCAATGTTCCCTTTTCACGCTTACCAATGCATAATCTAATTTTATACTATCTTTAATTTCATTTTACCAAAAATTATAACAATATCACAATAAAGTACAGATTAAGACGATTCAAAAGATATCACATATGACTATATTTGTTTAGCTGTGTATAAAGAAAAAAAAAGTGAATTATACGAGTGATTATGAATAGTGTCTAAATTGCTAATGTTGCAATTAAAAGGAGCGGAGAAAGTATATGCTTAAAATTTATACATTTATTAAAGATAATGTACAATTTTAAAAGTATTTATAAGAAGAATATTCTCATTCCAAAAATGTAATAAAGAAGTATCTTATACTATTTAACTTCGATTTTAGAAAATAAATATCTCTCACGTAACTTTTTATAGAAAAATGTTATAGATATGCTTCCTCCGCTCCATAATAGTTGCAACACTTTGATCAAATATGTAAGAACATTTTGTTCAAAATATTGCAATTAATACGGAGCGAAAGAAGTATTTTTCTATAAAAATTATATATGCTAAAAATTTATACATTTATAATATTAATTAAAAATTATGTACAATTTTAGAATTATTTATATGATTATATGAAGAATATTCTAATTTTTATAACAAACAAATTGTTGTTTTTACTAATTTAAAGCTAATATAATTATATAATGGATTTTATAGCATTCATAATAATAAGAATGCATGTCCAATAAAGAAGTATGTTACATATATACATGATTATTTAAATGTTGAATTGTGTCTATTCTTATAAATATTATTATAAAATATCTTTTATTATTTTAAAATTATTGATATTTGTACACCGTACCTATATATTTTTGTTGTATATTCAATCACCTATTGGTTGTATGACTATTTTATGCAATAATCTTTGGAACAATGGTTTTAGGAAAGTTATTATTATATATACTAACGGGTAATATATAAAAATTTTATTGGGCTCATAGATTTAGGGAATGCGACGACATATTAGATTAAATAAATAACATCATAATGACGAGATTATTAATTTATTTTTAATAAAATAAATAGCATTATAAAAAAAAAGGAGCTAGCTATCTATAATGAAATAAAATAAATGCAAATGACACAAAATACTATTAAAATCACGCTATATAATTTTTGTATTAGCCACTATTATGAATGATGATTAATATTTTAATTGTTAATTTATTCGTATAAATGAATCATTTATAATAAATTAATTTTTTACGGGATTAATAATTAATAATTAGATTTATAAATTGTTCATCATACCGGCACAATACTAGTTAGACTCTAATTGAAATTCTTTAGTTGTCCATATGCCATTTTTTTAAAAATTCTTTTTAATTTTTTTAATACAACAATTTATTTTTCCTACCTTTAGATCTTCCTATTTTTCACCTTACCCAACATAAATTTTCACTCTTTAATGAATATTTTTATCATTCTCTTATTTGATATAATAATAATAATAATAATAATAATAATAATAATAATAATAATTATTATTATTATTATTATTATTATTATTATTACTATTATTATTATTATTATTATTATTTTAAATTAAATACTATTCCTGTATAGGTGAATCTCATTGTGAAAGACCTATTACTGGATAATTCATGGGTAGAGCCAAAAAGTTTGAACCGTACAAGTTATTATCAATAAGATTCTGGAAATGAAGTAGAAGGTAGAAGTAAAGGGCTCTAGTGTATAGAAAGGACCTCATCTTTTAAAAAGTAACCATAGAAACGAAGGAACCCACTATTTATTTCTTTAATCATCTATATTTAATTTGAATTTACATTTTTTTATTTACTTTTGTATGATACATTAATACAATTAATTATTATTATTATTATTATTTGATTGCAATAATCCATCGTCAAACATTTAAAATTTTGATAGATTATTATCTGATATATATACTACTCCCTCTATTTTTTAAAAAAAATTTACTCACTTTCATTTTTTGCATTTTTTTTTAAATTACTCACTTCTCACATGTATTTTTCTACATTTATTAATTTATGATTCTCAAGTGCTTTTTCCATACTCTATTACTTTTGACTAACTTCAATAATTAAACTATTTTCCCTTTTTTAATTTCCATATCATCTCTCTTACTTTTTATACAATTTTAATCATCATTTTTTTTCCTCCTACTCCCAATATTTTCTTGGTTTTGATAAAAACACAAGTAAATTAAAAAAAATGGAGGGAGTACTTTAAATTGTAGCTTTTTTATTTTATATATTTTAGTGATTTAGATAGTGCCTTGATGATTACTAGATTAGTACCCGTGCGATACATGGCTTTAGAGCTTATATTAGCAATGCATCAAGTGTTATATATATAATCAAAGGTTAAAATTTCTAATTTATTTAGCCTTCGTCACTCTAGAGTAAGAGACACTATCGTGATAATAATAAAAATAATAATAGTAATTATTATTTAAGGACCGAGTTATTGTGTAGTGGCATCAAAGTTCATGTCGTATACGTACTTGAGGTGCGGGTTTCTATTGTTACCACCCCCTCCCCCATATGTACTACGTACCACATCATTGTGGGTCATTTGCTTTAAATATATCATGTACTAAAACAAAATAAAAAATGTTATGCGACACTTCCATATTTAAAACATCCTTCCAATTTTCATTAACTAAATATTAAAAAAAAAAAAAATACATTGTACGTACCTTATATAGCTTCTAAAAGATTTTTCAAATTAATAATTATTTATGAAATATAAATATCGATCAATTCAATTAACAACTCAATCATTTCCTACATATTATTGAGAAAAATTAATGGAACAAATATATTCTATTCATTACGGAGTAATTTTTTTAACTTAACACAAATATAACTAAGTATGTATGTGCTAAATATCACTCATTTTGTTTCCAAGTGTTGTTCACATTTGTAATTAGAAGTGATTAAGAAAGAACTTTGATGAAAAAGGCATTTAATTAAGAGAAGGTATTGTGTCAGACCTGGACACATATTGTTGAATCTGGCCCTAAACCCTTTAACCTGGACGCATGCTCTTAAACCTGGACATGTATTGGTAGACCTGGACACATTTGTAAACCTGGAAACAGAACTGGACACATTTGAAACCTGGACACAATTTGTAAACCTGATGAAAAGTTGTTAAAGCTGGACAAATGTGGACAAATATGGATAAACCTGGACAAATCTGGACAAATCTGAATAAATCTGGACACATCTGGACAAACCTAGACTAATGTTGACAAACCTGGACGAATATGGACAAACCTGACAAATCTAGACAAACATGGACAAATCTAGACAAATATGGACAAATCTGGATAAATCTGAACACACCTGGACAAACCTGGACTAATGTTAACAAACCTGGACTAATAGTGACAAACCTGGACAACTATGGACAAACCTGAACACACCTGGACAAACCTGGATACATATTGTTAACCCTCGATACCTATGTGTAAACCTAGACACCTATTTGTAACCTGGACACATATTGTTAAACCTGAACACATTTTGTAACTAACTTGGACAAAATATAACATGGATACGTTTTTTTGCATTTTGAGGCCTTTAGAGTCCTCGTTTGGCGATTTTCGGTGGCCAAATTCCCTTCGGGTATTTGCAACTGCGTTCGTCTCGAAAAATTAATCAATTTCGACATTATATGCCCCGATCCGACACCCGAGTGCAAAGTTATAGCCTTCCAAAGTTTTTCACTATTATAAGTTGGTATATGGGTCAGCCGTCTGACCAGATTGTTTGGTCAGACCGTCTGATCCAATACTTTCACTTTAATTAATACATATTGTTGGGTTTATTATGTTTATATCTATATTTTTAAATATTTAAAACAAAAAATTTAACATCCACGTGTCATCCTACTTATCATTTTCTATTTATTTGATTTTTCTTTTTTAGTAAAAGAAAAAAATTAATTGTTCTATTTCTGTATTGCTTGCTATTCCTAATTTTCTCCAGAAATATTTTCTCTTCATTATTAACTTTTCATGTCTTTTGCCTTTTCTTTCATCTACCAGTATTTTTTTAATTCAAATTCATAATTCATATTCTTCTATTTAATAATGTATTGCAAAAGAGATAATATATATATTTTTTAATTATTTTTTGTGAAAAATAAAATCTACCTATGGTAGAGGTTAAAAGTTAAAAACTACTTGTAGTTAGGCTTGAATTGGAGGGATCAATAGCAGGGTAAGCCGATAAGGTAATATTCCCCCTTCCCGAAAAAAAAAAAAAACGGAAGGTAATATTCCCAAGTCCCAGCTCCCAAGAACCCCCCACCCATAACTAGGGGTGTAAATGTGGGTCAGAAACCTGTCTGATGGATTATTACCGACCGATATCGAACCTGTTTTTGACCGAATTTTTAGTGACCGAATGCTGACCGCTACCGAACCCGAATTGTATCGAAACCACTTTCCGACCGCTTTTAAGCATACCTGAATCGACCGGTACCAATCCCATTCGAAACCGAACCTGTTTCCAACCTGTTTTTATTATACCAAGACCGACCTTTACCGAATCTGTTTTCAAAACCGAACCTATTTTCAACCTGCCACAAACCAAATTTTGACCGAAACGACGAAGGTATATACTTGTTTTGGATCGGCTTTATCACCGAAGTCGTTTGCCTGTTTACAACCGAACCCGTTTTTTTACCGAACTCCTTTCTTAATTTGCTTTTCTATTATATGCCTTTCTTTATTGGAAATGACAGCTTCTCTTATTTACATGATTTCTCTAAGTTGACAAAAATTGATGAAAATTTTGTAAATTCATTTAATTAAAACTTAATATAAATAAATTAAAATTAAACTTAATATAGATAAATAAATAAATAAATAAAACTTAATATAAATAAACTTATAATTAAAACTTAATATAAATTAAATTAAAATTAAATATAATTATTCGATCCTAAATTCTTAGCCAAAAATTCTAGGCCAACTAACCCGAAATATCAAAATCTGATCCCGATTGTATTGTGATCGATCGTTTAAGACTGACAGGTTACGACATACATTTGACCGCGACCAACTGATTATAACCTTCATATCGATTTTGACCGACCGATTTTGACTTGCATATCGATTTTGACCGATCGATTATGACCCATGTACCGGTTACGACCTGTAAAAAATCGATTTTGACCGACCGAATGTGACTTGTTACCGAAAAACGACCGGACCGATAAGTACCGGACCGAAACCGACCGACTCCTGTTTTGAAAAATATCGAATTTGACCGGATATCGAATACCGAATAAGACCGACCGTTACCGACCAATGCCGAAAGGACTCATATGACCTGTTTTTTACCGACCGTTTTTTACCGAGCTGTTTCCCACTGTTTGAGCTGGTTTTACATCCCTACCCATAACCCATTACCAGTATTTTCTTGGTATAATCACCGCTCACCGTTCACAACTCTTCTCTCTGTCCCTCCCCTGTACATTCAAAAACTATGGCTAACAATGGTATCACCTTTCCTTTGCTATTCTTTTTTGTTTTATTCTCCAACTTTCTTTTGTTGATTCTATTGGGGTTCTCTTGATTTTGTTCGAAATTAACTCTTTTTTTCATTATCATTTCTCTGTTGCCTGTCATTTGTTGCTTGATAGTGCCATTATCAGATTTCCTTGCAACTGCTGTTGATGCTGCCAAGAAAGCTGGAGAAGTCTCTCTCTCTCTATCTCTCTTTATCTCTCTTTCTCTCACTAGATTTGTGGATCTTTCTATCACTAAAAAAATGAATGGATCATCGTTGTTCAATTGACAGGTAATTCGAAAGGGATTTTACGAGACAAAAAATGTGGAGCACAAAGGCCAGGTTACACCTTTTTTCACTCTTTCGAAGTTAAGAGGATGCTATAATTTTTTGCGAATTCTGTTCTCTTAAATTTAGTTTATCTGATACATTCAGTAAAAATTGTATGAACGCATTGCCACAATTTGATTTGTATACTGTGGGATGTGGAATTGATAGATTGGATTGAATTGAATTCTAGGGCTTTACAATTCTTGATCAATTTGCTAGAATTTTGGTTGCACCATTGGGGCGATCGTAGCAGTATCATACTTGGCTGGCATTGGACTTAATTTATGAAATTGAAATTTCAATTAGATTAGAGGCAAGGAAAGATATTGGGAATGATTAACTTCTTCAAAAAAGGTTATTTCCAGTGATCATTGCAATAAATAAATAAATAAATATCCTAGTTAAATCTGATGCCAATATGCAATACTACTGAGTACTTAACAACCAATTTGATGCCATTATCACATTATGCAATGCTACAGTAGTATTCAGATGATCACTACAGAGCAGCTCTATAATGTGAAAGTGAGTGAAAGGGAGTGAAAGTGAATTTCTTAATTATATACATTAGGCCTCGTAATTTTATCAGTATAAGCATAACCCAGAATGTTGTGAGCACCTGATTTTGATCCATATTGATACCATTTTATTACAACCGTGTACCGGTTTGCATATTCTTGAATGAAATTTGCTTTGTGGGGTAGGAAGGAAAATTATTTTACACCCAAGATATTTACATTTAAGCTTGGATAATTGCATGTAGGGTCTATATTGTAGGGAAAAAAATATTTTTCCTTTGAAAATTGTTTTCCGCATTTTATTTTTTTTGGTTTGGGCCGGAAAATTAAATGGAAAACTAGGGTTTAGAAGTTGATTTATACATTGTTGAAAGCATCTCCCCCATAAAACGCTTTCATTCCTCCTCACCCCTGGTGCTTGTGCTTTCTTAAGGGCATAATATTTTCCTTTATAGGTCCATTGGAGTTTTTGATTCTCATTTCAACCAAACAATGGAAAGTGCTAAAAATGAAAAATCATTATCATTGTAAAACAAAAGAAAAGTTCCATCAAAATGAGTTTTCCATTGTAAAATATTTTTCATGGAAAATCATCTTCAAGTGAAAATATTTTACACGCAAAAGGAGCCGTAATGTCTATTTTTGGTTAGTGGGTCAACAATTTTGCTGTAAGGGAAGATGATGAAGAAAGGTTATTTACTGACATTAGATGAAGAATATCCAAGATGTCAGCTAATAACTAGTGTCGATTTCATGCGGCCCAACTTATATATGAGTAATATGACTCATAGCTGCGACTGTTGTTGCAATCATCTTAGCCTCTTGATAATTGTTGTTATGGAGCGCTACTACGTGTTATAGTTTGTTACTAATGAAAAAGGCAGGCGGGTGTGACTGCTAGTATATTCTTAATATTGCCAAGCTACTATCAAGTTAGATATTCACTATATTATCGATGAATAAATAACGTGTTTGAGCAGGTGGACTTGGTTACAGAAACTGACAAGGCATGTGAAGAACTCGTCTTTAACCTTCTCAAGCAGCATTATCCTGATCATAAGGTTTTTTTTCTTCTTTTTATTCTTCATTACCTCGTTTCTTTTTTTTATGATGATAACAGGCTCATTGTTTCATATGATTCTCTCCATATATTTTTCAGTTGATTGGTGAGGAAAGTACAGCTGCCAATGGTGCCACAGAGCTGACAGATGCTCCTACATGGATTGTTGATCCACTTGATGGAACAACTAACTTCGTGCACGGGTAAATGGTTACAACATATTGTAACGCCTGTTGAAGTTATTCCTTGCTGGTACTAACTTGGTTTCCTTTCAACTTTCAGATTCCCGTTCGTATGTGTCTCTATTGGTCTCACTATCGGAAAAGTTCCAACTGTCGGTGTCGTGTATAATCCAATCATGGATGAGGTATTGTTTGCCTTGAATATCATAAATCATATTCAAAATAAAACCAAGTTAGTTTGAATGGCCAAATTGATTCCATAACACATCTATATCTCATGTACCGTCTTGCATCTTCTTGACCTGTTTCAACGTGAGACCATTTTTTCTTTGGGAAAAAAAAAAATAGCTTATGAAGTTTAAAAGTCAACTGACCTTTGGTATACTGTTTTTTTTTCTAGCTTTTTACTGGAGTCAGAGGGGAAGGAGCTTTTCTGAATGGAAAACCAATAAAAGGTATATGTAAATAATTCAGTTGCTAGCTTCTTGATTTAGTAAGCTCCTTTTTGTTTGTAGTCTAATATATCGCATTATCGCTCATGTGCAGTGTCTTCAAAAGATGAACTTGTTAAATGCCTCCTCGCAACAGAGGTATCTAGGAAGCCTTTTGCCATCAAACTTCACCTTTAACATACACTTTAATGTTATAGCTTATCATTGATTCTTAAAACCAAACTAGGATTAAATTTTGAACCTTTGAGAAATTTTTTTACTGAATGTGAGTGCCTAATGTGTTTCTGAATCTAGATACTACTTTAGGCCCCATTTTTT
This sequence comes from Salicornia ramosissima, assembly GCA_951394345.1. Classification (NCBI taxonomy): domain Eukaryota; kingdom Viridiplantae; phylum Streptophyta; class Magnoliopsida; order Caryophyllales; family Amaranthaceae; genus Salicornia; species Salicornia ramosissima. Next base: position 17,606,314 of record OX596233.1, on the reverse strand, counting down.
TGGATTAAATTAATCTGAACTGAACTAAATTAAACTAAATCCTAGACTCAGCAGGAGTTGAACTGAACTGAAATTTTCGAAATTAGGTCCAGAAGAACAGGGTCTAAAGTAGTATCTAGATACTATCATATGCATTAACTGCAAAATGTGAATTTTCACTTCATTTGTTGGAGCAGACTGGTACGAAACGTGATAAAGCCACGGTTGATACCACAACAAACCGAATTAATTCATTGCTTTACAAGGTATATATATCTGAACTTTACTACTTTAGATAGAGAACTGTCTAACTTAGCACTTGCATAAAGTAAATAACTATCTGATTAAATCAGGTGAGATCTGTGCGAATGTCAGGATCTTGTGCATTAAACTTGTGTGGTATTGCTTGCGGAAGGCTTGATCTTTTCTATGAGACAGGATATGGGGGTCCATGGTACAACCTCGTCTTTCCCTTGCTGCTTATCTATCATATACTCAAAGAAATGCCTTATGATTTGTAAAGTTGAATGCTTAGCATGTTTTACTGTGGATTGACATTTACTTTTTGCCTTGTGTTAGGGATGTAGCAGCCGGCGTTGTAATTGTGGAAGAGGCAGGAGGACATATTTTTGATCCGTAAGCTACATATATGCGCCTACGTTTAACTCTCGGGTTTTTTTTGTCCCATTCTTGTTCTTTCTTTAGCAACTCTCATTTGACGGTCTGATGGGATACCTTTTCGCTTAAAAACTGTAACTTTTGAGCATAAAACATTAGCTTTTTACATAAAGCTTAACTAATTATATAAAAAGTTAAAATTTTATGGTAAAAAGTTATCTCAGACGGTCTCACAAGAGAAGTTATTCTTCCTTTCATCAAACTGACAAACTGTACATGTACTCCTCTAGATAGTTGAACTGTTGAAGTTTGTTTTAAGTAGATGTTGATTTTATCCAAATATTTATGTTTGATGTTGGTGTTTTGACCAGGTCTGGTAAAGATTTTGACATCTCAGTCACTCGAATAGCTTCATCAAATCCCCTAATCAAGGATTCATTTACGGAGGCGTTTCGACAAACCATATGAAGGACAGAAGGACTGAACGGGGCAACTAATGTTGAATGATTTTTGGGCTTCTATTTTTGCAACACCATAATTTGAATTGTAATATTTTAACCCATCAAGAAACATTCATTGTTAACGGCATAAATGGCCTATTTTTAGTTGATATTTACAACTCTTTCCATAGCAATGAAAATAATAGCTAAAGTTAGTTGCATGCATTAATTAATGTTTGTGGGGGGAAGAAAGCAAAGTTTATAGAAGATGACCGTCCACAAGTCCACAACCAAGATTTATTTATGTTAGTTAGTGTTTGGAGCATGCCAATATGCCATAGGGATTGCGTCGGCTGTTAGATGCCGACAGTATCCAGGTGTTCATCCACTCCGACTCTTCCGATTTAAGGCGCGGGTCCATTCATGCCTTACCATTATTGTTAACAAGGGTCTTCATTTATTGTTTATAATAATAATAATAATAATAATAATAATAAGGAAAATTTGAGAAAAATAAGTCAAACTTTGGTCGTTCTTCCATAAATAAGTCAAACTTTTAAAATTTCATATACAAGTCAACCTTTGCACCATGTTAGCCAAATTTAGGTTAGAGAATTTATTTACCGCCGCCTCGACCCACCGAAATCGACCTCTACCGCCACATGTCTTCTTTATCCTTCATGGATCTCATTTTTATTGGATTTCACGGTTCATTAATGTGGATAAACAAAATTTTCTGACCTAAATTTGGCTAATATCATGCACAGATTAACCTATATTTGGAATTTCAAAAGTTTAGCTTATTTATGGAAGACTGGCCAAATTTTGGTTTATTTTTTTCAAATTTTCCTAATAATAATAATAATAATATATTTTCTTCATTTTCTTAGATGTAGGCTCTGTTCTTTAGGACTGATCTGGTCTGATCTGATCTGATCTGATTTGAATTATTTTTATTTTTATTTTTATATTTATTTTTATTTTTATATTTATATTTATTTTTATTTTTATGTTTATTTTTATAATTGGAATACTTTTTTTAATGAGAAATGTAATACATGATTATATTTACTAAAATAATAATAATAATAATTATTATTATTATTAATTAATATAATAATAATTATTATAATAATTATTAATATTATAATTATTATTATGATAGCCCATTTCATTTCACCTCTTCATTCAATCTCACTCCAAAACTTCAAATAATAATATTAATACTAATAATACTACTACTACTACTACTAATAACAATAGTAGTAGTAGTAGTAGTAATCACCGCCGAAAATTTTGACCAAAGCGTCACCGAAAAAGTTGACCGACTAATCACCACCGGAAAAGTCATTCCGAAAACCGTCGCCGAAAAACTCGGCTTGAAAACCGTCGCTGGAAAAGTTGGCCGAATGATCATCGTCGGAAAAGTCAGTCCGAAAACCGTCGCCGAAAAACTCAGCCTGAAAATTGTCGCCGGAAAAGTCGGCCGAATAATCACCGCCGGAAAATTCAGTTCGAAAACCATCGTCGGAAAAGTCATCCCGAAAACCGTCGCCGAAAAACTTGGCCTGAAAATCGTCGCCGGAAAAGTCGGCCCAATAATCACCGCCGGAAAAGTCAGTCCGAAAACCGTTGTCGAAAAAGTCGTCACGAAAATCGTCGCCGAAAAACTCGGCTTGAAAATCGTCGGCGGAAAAGTCAGCTGAATAATCACCGCCGGAAAAGTCGGCCAAATAATCACCGCCGGAAAAGTCAGTCCGAAATCGTCGTCGGAAAAGTCGTCCCGAAAACCATCGCCGGAATACTCGTTCGAAAACCCAAAATGTCGAGCGGAAAAACTGATATCTGCACTCGCTCGGGGATTTATGTTGGTAAAGAGGTGGATATTGGATTGGGCTCAGAGATCGGGGTTCTTCGTCCTGCGGACTTGCTGCTTTATTCTTGGGATCGTGGTCGCGATGTCTGTGTTGATTTGACTGGATCATCGCCTTTGACTCAGTCTGGTATGGTTGATTTTGTTCCTGGTCGTACTGTGCTGGATGCGGCTTCTCGGAAACGGGGTAAGTATGTAGATCGGTGTGCTACTCTTGGGTATGGTTTCCTACCTTTCTCTTTTTCTACTTTTGGCGAATTCGAGGAGGATGCTGTTGCACTGCTGAAGCGGATTCAGAGATTTACAAGAGCTCATGATATTGGCGCGCGGGCTGTTGCTCACATCTTCACTCGTATTGGTTTTGCAATAGCTAGGGGAGTGGGGGCCCAGATTGTATCTTGGCTTCCCACTAACTTCTTGTAGACATTTTGAGTTTTAGTTTATAATATTAATTTTTTTTATAATAATAATAATAATAATAATAATAATAATAAAAATAATAATAATAAAGAGTAATAATGTCTGATCTGATCTGATCTAATCCGATCTGATCTGATTTGAGTTTGTCTGATCTGATCTGATCTGATTACTGTAGCTTTTAAGTTCAAAAGAACAGGGCTGTAATGTTTCACTTTTCACACTTGCTGAGACACAACTTGGACTTATAATATCTCTAAATATATAAATGTAAAAATTATAAAAATTATATATTTGAAAAGTGTATTCCGAAGTAAATCCTTCAAGATCACATATGATTATATTTTTCTTTATGTATAAGTAATAATTAACGGTCAAAGTGAGTTGGATGAATAGTGCCAAAGTCAAAGTGTTACATTTAACAAAAACGAAGAGAGTGTTATTAATGATGGAATGATGGGACTCTCACCGGGGTGGCAGTAGCCTATGACCTTGTTTGGTAACGAGAGGTTTGAGCAGAAAAAGAGAGTTTTGGACCCATTTAAGATTTTTGATTGGTCAAGATTTTAAATGGAATGTTTGGTAAAAGAGTTTTTGAGTTAAAATTTCAGTCCCAAAACTCTACTGATACAGTAAACATTTTACCTATATAAACATTCAACAATTAGTTAAATTTTACCAAACATAATTTCAGAAAAGCTAGTCAAAAACTAAAAATCGCTGTCAATTCTTCTAAATTAAAAAAAAATCAAAACTCTAACAGCAAACTCTAATTTTTGTGTTGTAGGAGGATTGTTGGTGGCTTGGTGTAATGGGAAATTTGATACCATGAGAGTTGAGACCATGATTTTTTTTTTCTTTTAATTATTATTACTAGGATAATATGTTGAAAATAAGTCAACCTTCATATGTTATTTTCAAATTAAGTTAATCTTTTGTTTCACACTCACAATAAGTCAACCTAATACACACATTCCACTCTTTTTTTTTTTTTTTACTATTTACTACTTTATTGGTTGAATAAGTTAACAATTTCAATGAAAAAGCAAAGTGGTGTATTAATATGTCGTTTTTTTCAAATGTTAATTTAATCAACTGATAAACAAAGGAAAAATTTAACCAAAGTAGGTATGGGTACTAGGTTCACTTATTGTGACTTGTGAGTTAATCAAAAAGTTGATTTGATCTGAAAAGATCAGGTAAATGTTGCTTATTTTTAACAAGTTATCATTATTATTTACTCCCATTTAAATTCAACAACCGATAAACTATGAAAAAAAAATTGAATTTGTTTAGTTATGGATATTAGGTTGACTTATTGTGAGTTAATACTACGAATTAGTTGATTTGAGATGATCGAATCAAGGTTAACTTATTTTTAACAAATTTTCCTTATTATTACTCTTTCCGTTTAAATTTTAAGATACATTTTACAAAAAAAAATAAATAAAAAAATAAAATAAAAAAATTTAATGTATTTCTTTTTTTCGATCTTTTGGAGAAAAGGTAACCATTTAAAACATTAAGATCTCTTTCTCTCGAAGAGAAATCTTGATTTATCTAAAGCTACGAAATAAGAGAACTTAGCATCCAAAAAAGGATCGATATCAATGTGTGTGGGGTCCAATGCCCGAGAGATGCAATATAATCTGCAGAATTGTTGGCTTCCCTAAAGATGTGAGCAGAAAAGCGGGTCATAAAGTCTCGGAGGATAGAGCGAATATCATCCATAAGCAGTTGCATTTTCTAAGGACAATTGAATTTTCCTTGCAAAACACGGATAACTATTAGATTATCACCTTCAATAAAAATGGTGGTCAGATTATGTTGCCTAGATAATTAAAAACCATTCCGGAGGGCCGTGGTCTCAGCAACAAGGGGAGAAGCATTGCCCAAAAAGAAGGCTCATGTAGCAATACAAGTACTAGTGTGATCCCTAAGGACAATACCTACAGACGCATAATTACTAGCACTAGAACCATCAAAATTTGATTTAATCGTACCATCACGAAGGAGGAGGCCTACTGAAAAAGAAGGCCCCTTAGGAGTAGACATAAGGGTGGCATTACTATACATAAAATGGAGAGCATCTTCCGAGAGACGGGACTTTCACTCATTAAAATAAGAGAAAGCCTGCGTAAAGACTAAAGACAGCAACTAGGGAGCAGAATACTCCATAAGACAACAATTAAGTAAAACAAACCTATTTTGAGTTTTCCAAATACTCCATAAGATATGCAGAACTTTAAACATGGGGCAGAATACTGATAGCGGAGATAGGAGAGAAGAGACGAAAGGGAGCGGCAACTAGGGAGCGAAGAAATCCAACGAATAGACAGGACGTGAGACCAAATGGGAAAAACCATTGGACAGAGAAGAAAAAGCTGGTCCTGGGACTCCTCACCCGAGAGACAAAGAGGTAAAATAGGGGAGAGGGGAAGATCACGAGAAGCAAGATTTTGGCGGACCTGGAGTCCGTTATGCAAAAATTGCCATGCAAAAATCTAGATCTTGGGGTTAAATATCCAATTTCCAAAGCCAATGAAATTTCCATTTAGGGGTAGCCAAGTGGCACACTTGATAGTAAACTGGCCATTAGAAGAAAAACCCCAACAAAGTTCATCCGTAAGAGGGGAAGATGGGGAGGAATACCAAGGATAGTATTACAAATTTCTAAGAAAAGAAACTGGAAATGTAACTGAAAGATCAACTTACCATTTATAATGAAATATTCAACAGTTAAGTTAGGATCGAATTTAATGTGTATCTTATAAGTTAGGAAGGAGGTTCTATTTTATTTCATAAATATAGTTTGTGTTTGACAAAGACAGTCGTGGCTTTGACAAGGAGATTAATATGATTATATACTGTAAACAGCCCATGTATTGATTCATTAAGCACTTGCTAGCTAATAGTCTGTTGAAAATTGGGCCTATTATATTTAGTCCTCTTGTCCCAACTTAAAGCTCATCAAAACCAGCTCCATTCTTTTGAGAGCATGAATAAGAGCGGATTTTTGCTAATCCCAACAAGTCCGTCAAAATTTCTAAAGCGATGAGTATTTATTATTATTTATTTTTTTGGCAAAGCTAACAGTATTGTAAAGCTAAGAAGTGCAATAATAATTTGGAGGTGTGAGTCTTAGCCTAGTAATTAAGTATTGTGAACATCGAGCTTGAGCTTCGAACATCATCGTGCGCATTTGTCGGGATTCCTTATTTTTTTTCCCTTGCGTATGAATGTGTCAGTCAAATTGAGTCAGTTGGCCTTCAATAGGATTCGGTTCAAAGCCTGGTATTACCCACATTATCCAACTAAAAAAAAAAGTGCAATAATTTTGACAAGGAGAAAGCATCAATCATCAAAATACTTAAATAAAGAGTTAAAGGTATACCTTTTTATATACGGTAAGGAATCCACCAACTTATTGGCAGATAATGAGTTAATAGCTCATATACTCTATTAACCCTTCAATTTGAGTGGGAACTTAAAGGAGAAAGGGTGAGGAGGACCTAACCCAACAACTCTAAAATGCAATGTCTGTGTAGGCAACACTTATCTACACCACTTCCTCATAAAGGTATAAGAGCATCAGCATTCAAGAGCATGCTTATATCATTTCCCAATTCCTCTCTCATTTCCTACATTTGACACACCACATTCTCTTTCCTCCACATCACTTCCCACTATCTCCATCATTTTACTTATCCTCTTTCTCAAATATTTCCAACATTAATGAGTATCATTTTCCATCTTCTCTCTCCTATCTACACATACCCCACCATATATTCCTTCTTTTATTAATATACTTAATTATTATTAAGGTATGTAAATGATGTTAATAATAATTAATAATACATCATTCCAGGAAATAACAACGATGAAACACACAAATTAAAATACAAGAATTTAAAAACATGAAATAAACAGATGAAAATAAGCAACAAAAATAACATGCATAATAAAAAATTATGACCGATGGTGTCTACTAATGAAAATGAAAGTATGTAAAAATATAGAAAACTTATACTCATTTAATTATATATGGAATTTTTTTTTACGACCGTTGGTATATTTAGTTTTTCAAAATATATTACCGTTTACAAATTATAGCCGTTATACAAATTAGAATCATTAAAAATACTCAAACCAACCACAAATGCCCACATGTCATCACTTCCCACCATAAAAAATGAAAGTGCATGCCTTTATCTCCATGAAATAGCCTTTGAATTTGATTTTTGTACAATTCTTGGCTCGCGGGCCAAGGTGCTCAATCCTTTCCATAGAAAGGACTTGGTACAATCCTTTCCCTTTCATGATCCTTTCCCCACATTCAGCATCAATGAGGATGACAAAAAGTACACAAAAGAAGAGCTAAGAGGATATGATTCCTCTACAATGTTGGTGCTCTAATTTATTGTTTTTTATATTCTAACTTGTATTTTCGGGCCTCCAGAACCCCCCAAAAGCATGAATCTTAGCATCCCGTTTCGGCTCTCGGTACATCACTCTGGAGACTTTTTTACCCTTTTTCATCCTGGTCTTAGATTCATACAGAGAGAATCACAGTTCGTTTTAGGGCTTTATAATAAAATATATTATGCTTGGTTGTGCGTTAGGTTGCGTTTCCGGACTATATGATATGACTATACAACGACCAATAACCGTCTTGAGGGCTTCTTGTCAATTGTCATGTCATCAAAGAAGTCTCACACAAAAGCATTTTTATTTGAAAAGTAAAATTGAACAAGTAAGAACAAAAAACACTAGACTTAAAAGTATCACGATCATGATGATCATCTTCAAGCTAAGGATGGAGAAAACAATTACACAAAGATATGATGATGCATGGTATAAAATTCATAATGAAAAGCAATTTTTTGATAAATAAAAGTAGGAGCGAGCTAAGTGTAGTACGAAGTAATTAAAACAGCCGCAAGGAAGCGGGGTCATCAGAGTGTGGGGGGGAGTGTATATGTCGTCACAGTACAAGGAATTGTGCACTGTCCGCCATTATGTATGTGTAGGGACTAGGCATCAATATCGATCTCAAGTTCGCAACTACTCATAAGGTTGGTCCAATGTCTTACTCTGTCCAAAATTAAGTGATCTATTTTGATCAAAAAGTTCTCACAATTTTAATCAAATGAAGCACTTATTTTTGGATGAAGATTATATGATCCAAGCTAACTCCAATTATTGTATTTTTGTTTATTTTTTCCTCCACAAAATTTATGAACTGCTATGCTAAATGTTAATTTGAACATTCAATGTCTTTTTATTGATACTCACCCTGGGGTACTTATATCCGTACACTAATATTTATGGAGTGCGGATATATGAAAATATAGGCTATGGATATTCATTGTTTATTTGAGTAATTTGATTCATAATATTTGATTTCTAGTAAACTTGGGAATATGTTATAGTGACTAGTTTGTATGTAGTTTAAAAAAAAAATCTAGAGAAGCGAATGAAACAATCCATATAATGATTAATTTGTTTCATCAAAATTAAGAGATAATTCATATCTCATATGCGATTAAAATTAATAAATAAATATGTAATTAAAGTTTTTTACCATCCAACCAATATCAAACTCTAGGTAAAGATCATCAACAACTCCATTATATATGTCACTTAGTTTGTCAATTATGGAGAAATTGCAATTTTAAAACCTAACAAGTGAAAGCTTCAAGGGTCATTGTTACGACCTCACAACTTATAAAAAAAAGGTAGAGTGAAAAAGGCAAGCATTGGAACAGCCTCACACAATCCAAAACTAAAATCTATAATCTAAGATTTCGAGTTTCAATGGGAATGTAAAATTCCTAAAACAACTAGGCATGATGATCATTGGGTGACTAGGAATCTTGGGATGGGTTCTAGCCGCATCAAATTCGTATAATGGAGCCAGGAGGCCTAAAACAACATATGATTTAGACACCAAAAAGTCCATATGTAGAAAACAATACTTTCTTTTAGCACCCAAAAAAGACAAATAGTCTATGATGCTGTCTTACCACATGATAAAAGAGGGAGTGAAAAAAACGACCCTTGAAATGGCCTCCCAGAAGAAAATTCCAAATTATACTATATAATCCAAGCACATATTTCAGGGTTATCGGGGCCAAGGATTGAAAATTTCTCAGAACACCAAGATAAGATCTTTGGGTGAAGGAGAGCTCCACGACGGATTACAGACGCATCAAAGGATTATGATGGAGATGGATGGTCCAAATATCGCACGATCCAAACAATGAGAAGTTCCTCTAGAGGTCGCGCTACTCACTTTAGGGATCGAAAACAAACGAGAAGCAACTCAGTGCTACCCTTAACCCATGATAAAAAGATAAAGAAAAAAAAAACTACCACTGGATTGATATCCAGGAAGTCAAAACTAAAGGCTATAATCCATTCTTTTCGAAGTTCTTAAGGCTTTAGAACAAAAAATTATCCTGAAACACTAGGAATGTTTATTGGTTGACCAAGAGCCCTAAAAGAGATTTCAAATGCACATGCGTCGTATGATGGAATTCGGTGGCCCAAAACACCAAACGAACCAGACATCGAAATGTCCCTCTAGAGTACACAATAATACATCATTTTAGCACTTGAAAATTTATGAAAGGCCTTTCGCTACTACCCTTAATTCAAGATAAAAATTTAGAGTGAAAAAAGCCTCGAAATTGCCTTTTGGAAGCCAAAATCAAAGAATATAATCCACAATTTTCGGGGTTCTCAGGGACTAAAATGAAAATGTCCCAGAACCAAGGCATAGTTAATTGTATTGGGGATCAGAGTTCCTAGGCTTGAATTCGTATGCATCAAAATTGTATGATTGAGTCAGATGGTCCAAATAACCCACGACCCAGAAACTAAAATGGCCAATTGAGGGCACCATAATTCATTTTAACAGCTGAAAATATATAGATGATGAGTCTCCCAGTGCTATCCTAACCCATGATAAAAATTCAAGGTGAAAGAAAACCACACCTTTGAAACGTCATCTAAAAAGGCAAAAAAAAAAAAAGTTATAAATTTACGCCTTTTGTGATTCTTGGATCCCGGAAAAAAAATGCCCCGACACACTGAGGAAGAGTTATTAGGTGACGAGAATCTCCCATGATGGACTTAGGAGGTTATGAAAGTCGTATGATAGAGTCAGATGGCCAAAAACAACACGTAATGTATAAAACAAAACTAAAGCCCATTTAGTGGACACAAAACTTTGCTTTAGCGCACAAATAGATTAAATGCATCCTGGCCTAAATCAATGATAAAAGGACAAGGTGAAAAAAATTAGCCCCCAAAATGACTTTCAGAAGTAAAAACCAAAGGCTAAAACTCATTTTTCGGGGTACTTAATTGGATCCTGGGACGAAATTAAAATGTCCAAAAACTAACACCAAGATTTAGTCATTTGGGATGGTGATCCGATGGGAATATTCCGGATCCATCCAAGTTATAGATGGACACGAATGACCCAATACACCATATGGCCCACCTAGGCACCGGAAAGTCATTATGGTGCATATAATACTCCATTTTAGCACCCGAAAACAGACGAAGAACCTTCAAATGTTATCCTTAACCTATGATAAAAGGTTCGGGTGAAAAATATGGCACTCATAGATCAGTTTTTCATTTGTCTAGGATATCAACGGGAAGTAACTCATTTTTCTCTAGTGCTAGAATGAAAATTGTGTTTATTAGAGGGACTTTTCATTGTCTAGGTTGTGTATCATTTTGGGACATTTGGCTCCATCACATGACTCTGATATCACAAGAATCCATCCTAAGGGATCCTCATCATCCAATGATTTTGTATTAATGTTTGGGGCCATTTTCATTTTCAGGCCTTAAAAACCCTGAAAAACATGAATTATAGCCTCTAGTTTTGGTTTTTGGCTGATCATTCTAAGGGTTGCTTTTTTCCGTCGTGTCTTTTATCATGGATTATGGTCGAGTAGCATTAAGAAGCTTCTCATTTTCTTTCAAGCACTAAAATAATGATGTATTATAGATGCGTTTTTCAGTGTCTGGATCACGTCGTGGTGTTTTGGGTCATCTAGCTTCATCATACAATTCTGCTACATTCGAAATATGTCCTATGTGTTACTCACCACCTAATAAAGTTGCAGTGGTGTTTTGGGACATTTTCATTTATGTTCACGATAACCCATAAAGCATTGATTATACCTTTGGTTTGGCTTCTAAGAGGTCGTTATTTCAGGTGCCGATTTTTTTCGCTCCATCTTTTGTTATCATGGATTAAGTATAGCATCGAGAGGTTACTCCTTTTTTTCAAGCACTAAAGCAACATATTCTACCCTTTTGGATAGTTGGGACGTGCGGCGTTTTGGGCCCACCCAGCTTTTTCATACAACTTCGATACATTCAAAATAAATTTTAGTTTAGCTAAGTTAAAACCGGATATTATAAAACCTAATAAGTTCAATGAATTTTTTATCAAAGTTTAGTTAGGTCTAATTATTTGTTAAAATGAGAGTAATCAAATTTGATAAGACAATAAGTTAGAATCACTTTCAATATAATAAATTTCACTATAAAAGTCAAGATGAAAGGATCCATGCATATATGGAATTGACTTGAATGTCACCTCACTAACAACGCACCTTTTTCTTTTTGATAGTAAGTGGAGATAAAAAATTATTAGTAGTATTCAAAAGCCAAGTTTTTTATGCCACCATAGTAAGAATTGAGTGAGGATGAAGTCATAGCCTAGTGGTTAGGACTTCAGAATTCCAGGCACGAGATCCTGGGTTCGATTCTTACCACACGCATTTACGAGGATTCCTTATTATCCCCCTTACACATGTGCGTTGGTTAAAATTGGGCCGGGTCACCTGTAGTAGGGCCGGTTTCAAGGCCTAATATTCCACACATTATCCTATTAAAAAAAAAAAAAGTGGATAACATTGTTTAATTAAAAAGTGTTTATTTAATTATGTGTCGGTAACTTGTAGACTTGTAGGAGTTTGAATTCGATATATTCGTGCAGTAATTATACCAAACATCCCTTTTTCTTTTTCTTTTCTTCACTTTGTCACTTCGGAGAAGTCAAGTTTTTTTTTCTACCTTAAAGTTAGTGTTTACTCCTGAAAACGCATAGTTATCATTCATCATCATCATTAGTTGCTGTTTATTTAAATCAAAACATTATATTATATTAATAACCACACTCCACACATAGGATGGTTATTATTACAATTTTTAATTATTATTTGTTGTACTCGTTAACAATCCACATATAAGTATATAAGTGTTGTCCCACATTGAAATTAAGGGGAGTGTTGTGGTGATAAATACCACGTTAAGAGAATTCAAGACTTCCCCTCATTGTCATATAATTTTGAGGTGAAACCTGCTTCTTGATATATAAAGTGAATTTACACTCCCGTGTTGGGTGTAGCCCAAACCCATTTGACATTATTTTCTTTGTCATAAACGGTGTCGTCAAGTAGTACTAGCTTTAGCTTGTGTCATCGTCAACATCTCCACTAATCTGTTTACTTGTATTATAACTTTATAAGTGAAAGAAATCTTATACTTTATCTGTTTAAAAACAAAAGGATGCTCCTCTTTGATCAAAATTGTGAGAGTTTTTTTGTCAAAGTGAGACAGTTTTTTGGGACCGATGGAATAAATAATTTTTAATATATAAATGTAAGCACTGTTATGGATCTTATTTTCTACATCAATAATTTTCAATATAGACGATACAAAATATACATTGGGAATGTTTGATCAGTAAATTAATGTACACATCTTTGGGGAATAGATGGAGTATTCATGTGTTTAGTTATACTCTAAAGTTGCATTGGTCAGCTGTAGATTATTTTTTTATTTGTACATTTCCTGTCTTTATCGGATTCTATTATTTCTCACATAACACTTCGCAACGATCCTTCCAAGAAAATGTTACATACCTTTTTACATAATTAAACAATGTTATTCGCACCAAAAAAAAAGTGTTATAAACTTATAATACTAATATATGAAATGTCATGAAAATGAAGCTAAGCTAATATTCTCGCAGTTGAGACTACAAATAATAATATTCCAGCAAGCAAAAGAAATTAATTAAAGGTGCAATACATCATCAAAATTCACAAACAAATATACGAAGTGAGATATAAGTGCAATATCATAATTTCTACGAACAAGGGTAGCAGTTAAGTGGTCGGATAATATGAGAATTGAAACTAAAAAAGTGACAATTAAACAATATTCAACTCAATATCATTGAATTAAGAAAGGTCAAACACTTGATTATTTAGAGAAATGCTGGATGGTGATGAAATGAGTATATGATGACATATGTTTAATTCCCAATATAATATCGATCGTTTAGGAAAATATGCCCTATTTTTTCAAATTTTGGTGACCATGTCTTATAAGATTATTTAAGTTTTTGATTAAGACATTATTAGCTTCCTCCCCCTTTTTTTGGAATTTTGGCTTTGTCATCATTTTTGTTTTTAGTAATATTGATATTTAAAAAAAAAGGTTTTTCTCACTTATACCCCTGAACTTTTGGGGTTTCTTAATTGTGCCCGACTTATTTCTTCTTTCTCACTCATGCCCTTAATTTTATTTTTCTTTCCCACTACTGCCCTTAAATTTAGATAGTTAATTAATTTTCATTCCCACCTCCCTCCATACTTTCTGTTAACCCTGTTAAGTTAACATTTAGTAAATCCTTAAATTTTTTTTGTTTCGTATTTTATGAAATTAAGGGTTATGATTGAGATTTTCATTTTGAAATTAGGGTCGTAACAGTCAAGGAAAAGTGTTTTATTTTTTACTTTCGTAAGATACATAAATAAAAGAATAGGGGATTTACTTAACGTGAACTTAATAGGGTTAACGGGGAGTATAGGTGAACTTTATCACTAATTAACAACCCTAAATTAAGGGGCATGAGTGAGAAAGAAAGTAAAATTAAGGAACAAATAAGAAAATTAAATAAATTAATTTAAGGGCAGAAGAGAGAAAGGAAAAAAATAGTTGGGCACAATTGAAAAAAATCAAAAGTTCAGGGTATAAATGAGAAAAACCCGAAATGATATATATTATGTAAAATACTATTAGATTATTATCATAGTGAACTTTCAATATATTACAGGGCTGAAATAGAGAAGTCTCTTCCTCCAACCGGTAAAGCAGGAAATGATTTTGTTAATAAATTCTTATATAGATTATTCACAATTAGATTTGGGGAGGCATCAAAATTATGAAGGAATTCAAGATAAGTGGAAAAAAAAATGTTTAACATGCATGATATCAAATTGAGAACTATGAAAAAATTAAAATATTTGTTGATGTTATGTAATATATATTAGTGGATGACCATTATACCCCTATGTATATTCTAGGAACATTCTGGAATTAGGGTTTGTTGTAAATACTATATATATACTTCTTTACTGAATGAAATGAGATATACTTTCCCATTTTCACAACACGTTATCAGCACGTATTGCTCTAGGGTTTTAGGTTTAAAGAAAAAAAAAGTGAAAGAAAAAACCTAAAAGAAGAGCCGCCACTCTCCTTCAAGGAAAAAAAAATCTGTTCTTCTTTAACCATCACCTTTCCTAATTCTCTATGGATCTCCATATTACAATCTTCATCTTCAATCATCATCATCTCTAATGTACAATCTTCAATCACGCACCACCACTACCATGAAGAACCCTAAACTACAGATCTCACCCCACTGTCGGAGCCCGTCGGAGCGCCAACGCCGCCCTTCGTAGCCGATTTTTTCGTTCTCGTGGAAACAAAACGTAGATCTGTAAGTCTATCACCTAAATTTCGCAATTTTTATTTTATTTTGGTTCGAATTTTCGAATGAAAATCCAAACGAAAAAATTATAAGTCGTTTTTATTTTTCATTCGAATTTTTTTAATGATCTGTTTTACATTTATATTTTTTTTTTGTTTTGTTCGTTTTTTTTTGGATTGTTTTATCCCTGAATTCTTGTTTGATTTTTGTTCAAAATTTGGTTCGATTTTCAATAAATTTTTTGTTCAATTTTCATTCGATTTTCTTATTTATTATCCGTTTATATTTTTTTTTTCCTTTCGTTTTTGGTTTAATACGAACTCGAATTTGCTTTGAGTTTGTTCAAAGTTTTGGTCTAATTTTTTCGATCTTTGGTTCGAATTTTTCTGTTTGACCTTGTTTGAATACTTCCCCCAATTTTTTTTTTTATTTTATTTTGTCTGAAATATTGTTCGAATTTGTTCGAACTTTATGTCTATTTTTTTTTGGATCTTTTGTTTGAATTTTGGTTCATTTCTTAGATTTGATTTTTTTTTTCCCATTCATTTTGTTCGAATTTTCTGTTTATTTTCGTTCATTATTAAACAATTTACGGCTTATTAATTTTGTTTAACAACTTAATTATTGAAGATTGAAGAGATTCCTTGTGTTGCGGAGTCAAAGAGTTGAAACTCTCATCCGTTAAGTTGAATCATTTTACCATCTGTTAATTTACGGTTTAACATGTTAATTTTATATGCTTGCTTGCCGGATCCTTTGGTTTATATTAAATTGAAATACCTTCCCTTTGGTTGTTGTTGGTTGTTAAGAGATTTTGTGTACAACAAACACATCAATAAAATATTTTGGTCCAAATATGGCTGCCCAATTGTAAATATATTGTGAATAACTTTGACTCATAAATTAATATTATTAATTTTTGTATTGTAAAATATCACGGGAAATAATTTATTTATCTTGGGTATTGGATGCCGAGATTCACTTGTCGACTAAGAGTCTTGGTAATACTATTAAGGTCGGAAATAAGGAATCGGATCATGATAAAATGCGATGATATTTGATATTTCTTCGCCATCACCTACATAATGCTTAAAAAAAAAAAAACGAGTACTTAACATTTTTAATTAAAAAATAAAAAAATAAAAATAAAAATAAAAAAAAAACAAAAGAACTTTGGGATAACTTAAAAGAAAGATATGACCACCACAAGACTGTGATACTTCCCGCTGCCCGCTTTGAATGGATTATCTAAGATTGCAAGATTATAAAACAATTAGTGAGTATAACTCAGCTATGTTTAGAATCATATCTAAATTATGATTGGAGGGCCGGTCGCAGATGAATTAATTTTAGAAAAAAACATTTTCAACTTTTCACAAGGATATTGTCCTTTTAAGCAGACAATACCGTGAAAAGGGTTTCACGAAATATTCTGAATTAATATCTTGCTTGTTAGTGGCCGAGCAAAATTATCAACTATTGATAAGTAATCATGAGTCACGACCCACTGGTTCAGCAGCACTCCCTGAAGCGAATGCTGCAACTCATAACACAAAAATGATAGAAAATGGTAAGCCTGCCAGCAGTAGTGGACGAGGCGAGGTCGTGGCCGGGGCGAATATGGACCTAATAGAGGTCAAGGTGGATACGGACCCGCCAGAAGTCGGGTGGTTATTTTAAGAACTTTTACACCCACCGAAAGTGGAAACATGGAAAGAGAAACGAAAGTAATGTTTGTTACCGTTATGGAGGAAAGGGTCCTTGGTCCCGAGTTTCAACAATCTTTAAAGCAAAAGGGAAAAGAGGTAGAGATAATCTTATGATTGAAGATGGTGAATGTGATTTTGCTAATAATGAAGCTATGACGCATTTGGAATTTGCTGATTTCTTCACCACTCCTGAAGCCCCTGAAGAGAATAATTGAGTCTTATGTTATATGTTTAAACATTTAGTAATTCCATTTACTTATTATTCTTGAATTAAACTTTAGTAATTTTGTTTTTTTTAATTACCTTGTTGGTTTTATGGATTTTTTTTATGATATTTTTTTTTATGTCTTTTAACTTTATGAATTTTAACATTTATTAAACATTCTTAGATTTCTATTATGCATTTTATAATTAGAAATATTGTTTTGTGACTATTACTTTATTTTCTTGAAAATCATGGGCACCCGAGCTCACTTAGCAATAAAAGGTGAAGATGTATGCTTAACAGATAGTGATATGACTCATACAATACTTAAAAACAAGAATTTTTTTTAGTTTGAAAATTAAAAATATTAGTGTGAACACTATATCAGGTAGTACCAAAAAATAAAAAAATTATAGAAGGTTCCGGAAGAGCAAACATATTGATGTCTATGGGAACAAAATTGCAAATTGTTGATGCATTATTTTTGTAATGACCCAGATTTTATAGGTATTTTTGCCGGTATTTATGTGTATATTTATGTGCTTATTTGCTAGTTCAAATTTATTTTTGAACTATTTATTTTAATTTTATGTGAATAATTTCGATTTAATCGAAATGTGTATTTCTTAGTTTTATTATTTATTTTAATTATTATTTAATTAATTAGAATTTTGATTATTTAATTTTGTAATTAATTATTTAATATAATTTTTGGGCTAAATCGATTATTGCATAATTATTCATGTAAAATTCAATAATTGGCCCAATGGATCACGAGAGCCCATTTAGAGCCCAAGCAAGGCCCATAATCCTCATGTGGCCGGTTTTTCCATGTGCAAGGCAAGGATTTGCCACTTGCCTTGTGTTCACACCTTAGCTAACTCTATATATAGGAGAGTTAGTAAGGACTTAAGCTCATTTTTGCCATCTTAACTCTTACCATCCAAAGCAAACACATCTCTCCCATTTGCTCTCAAATTCACACGCCATTTTTGAATACTTGAAGCCTTCAATTGTTCATCATCTTCCTTTGCCCAAAACTTAAAGATTCAAACTCCATTGATCTTTAAGCATCCTAAACACAATTTTAAACACATTGTTTCATTCAAGATCATTGGTTCGGTTTGGTATTGGGGTCTTGTTCGAGTGTGTGCCGTGTGGGAAGCCGTGTGTGCAAGTGTGGTTCGTGTGTGAAGCCGTGCTGCAGTGGTCGTGGCCGTGCTCGTGGTGGTGCAGTGGTGTTCGTGGTGTTGCCGTGGGTGCAGGACGTGGTGAGGCCGTTTTCGTGCGGTGCATCAACCGTGTGCGTGTTGTGTGTGTGCCGTGTTGGTGATTGTTCCGGACTGCATTCTTGTGTTGATTTTTGTGTGTAATCTTCAATAAGGTAACATACTAACTCAACTTAATTGGTATACTAGGTTTATAGTATTGATTAAATGCATGTTTGGGATGTTTGTTGATGATTGTTCATGATTTTGAATGTATTTTTATAATCTGGTTTTGAAGTATTATAATGATGTTTTAATGGTGGTTTTCCATGTTTTAAGATTGTTTTTATGATATTTTGAAATCATGGTGTTTGGGTTTAAGTTTGATAAATTTTGGAATAAAGTATTGTTGAATTTTCGTGCATGATGATGATGAATATGCGTGTATATTTAAGTTTGTTTGAGTTCTTGGTTGAAGTTCTTGAATCTTGATTGAGTTCTTGATTGAAGTTCTTGAATCTTGAATGGTTTCTTGTTGAGTTCTTTAAGAGTTAGATGAGTTCTTTGAGGTTCTTGATGAGGTCTGATTGAGTTCTTTAGGTTTCTTGATTGAGTCTTGAAAGTTAAAGAAAAGGGTTCTATGAGTCTTGGAAGTTAAAGATTTTGAGATGAGTTGATTAAAGAAAGGATAAAGATTGATGAATGATGTTGGTTAGTCTCAAGAGTATGGCTATAAGCAATTCTTGGGCATAACTTCGATGATTTAGTTGGTTAAATTCAAGAGTATGGCTTATTCTTGTTTTTAATTTAACTATGATGGTATGATAATGATAAGATGTTAGCTTGATTTCTTTTCTAGATGCCCTTGACTTTGTGTATGGCTTATGCTTAGTTTTTGGGTTAAGACGTTGCCCCTATTCCATCCGCGGTATTGGGATAACTTGGAGTCTCACTATGTTATTCCTAGTACGTCCAGAAGGATTTCTGGGGATTAGGGACACGGATTTCCAGTAAGGATTGGGTTCGTGGGATTTGGGCGTATGGCTTATTCCCGATCCTGACATAGTAGAAGTTCGGTTGCGTAAGATGCTTCCGTACGAGCATAGTCCGGTCTAGAATTAGAATGATTGCGCTAAAGTTAGAATTTGGGATGGTGATGTCGTATGATGATGTCGAGTGTTTTGTTAAGTTTGGAATACGAGGTTGAGGATGTCTCGTGTCTTTGGGATTTTCGTGTGATGTTGTTTGATTGATGCTATGTACTTGTGTATTCCCGTTAGGGTGAGTCAGTTATGTTACTCGCCACTGATGGTGGACTATGTTGTGTTTTTTTTCAGGTACATCTGATGATGATGCTCTTGCTTAGCTTTGGGGTTGGGCGAGCGGCGTTTTATGTGCTTTATTGTTGTTATTTACAGTTGTTTCTTAGCATTGGACTTTTTAGACGTTGTTTTAGATTTATGATTTTACAATTTTCGTATAAGACTCTAGCATATGGTTAGAGTTGCATTTTACTTTCCGTTTATTACATTTGACTTTTGGACTTAGTTTGTACAAGATTGTGGGTTATTGTACACTTATGGTTTAATAATAATGTTTTGAGGTATTAGTTTATTTTCTAAGTGTTGAAGTTTTAGTTTTATAACTACTTCACTCGTCGGTTTCTTCCGCGCCGATTTAAGCGAGTCGGGTCGTTACAATTTTTCCCTAAATCTCGAAGGAATTTGTTAAGCCATTAGAATTTATAAGACATAATTGAACTTATATATAACTTATAATAAAACGCTCGAATTTATTTTGATGATATATAACCAAATTTCATTGATTATATACTAATTGTAAACGCTCCAATTTATTTTGATGGTATAGAATGAAAATATCAAGTTGATGTTGAATCTATAGCAAGTCTGAAGCGTGGAAAACCAATTAAAAATTCAAGAAAATGATACAATTTGATGGAATTCTAAAGATATTATATCTAGTAAAATTAATGTGTACTTTGATTATATAAAAGAATTCAAGAAAGGTATAATACATCCAACAAGATTAGAATATCTGAAAAAGATAGAAGCAATTACTAACAATGGTAAATTCGAGAAATTGATACATTTAAATGATTCTCTTAAGGAGGATTATGTTTAGTAAACAATATATGTACTATGATGATATGAAACACTCTAGAAGAGTATAAAGTATCCAACAATATTAGCATGTATCAAGATTAAATTTAATACTTCAGCATAATATAAGTTATTATTGAGTAAAAATAGTAATTATTGTCTTGCCAAATGCTAATTGCATAAAGAAAACTCATGTTAGTCTTCTTATATCACATCATATTCATCGCCATGAATAAAATACATCTAATCAAGTGATCACTAGTAGAAATGAAAACTGACTATGAATAATTTAAATTTAAAAATGTAATTGGATGTAATAATAATATTAGGCCATCCGGGTTTAATGATTACCCGTTGTAGAAACCTGCAGTTTCATTTAATGTGTTGACGCTCTCTCATGTTAAATATATGAAGTGAACGGAATGGCAAGACATAACATTGAGATTGAGCCATATTTGAATTATGATTTTAATAGTTTGTTTTGAGAAATTTCAAGAGATTATAAAATATTTTGTAACAACTTTGTATGAGCATATGTAATAGGTGGCCAGAAGCTCACCATGAAAACTTATAAGTTGTTCAGTATGGGGTGACTAGAAGCTCACCATATTAGGTGACTGGGAGCTCACCAAAGCTACTTGTATGTAGAAATTTTTGTGTAACTAGTATCTCATTATTAAAGATTTTTTTGATCCAGAAGATCGTCATCTAGTGGAATCACATACAAGTTACTTATATTTATACAACAATCTCTTGATTATTGGGGCTATTATCAGTCAACACAAAATATAAAGAAAAGAAGAGAGACAACTGCACAATCCATGTCTCCCCATTAATATTATCTTCAGAAGAGAATGAATTATGATAGAAGTTTATAATAAATAGGGAAAAAAAACTAATTTTGTTTTAAGTGGTATTCTTGGAAGATAAACAACACTTAATATAATTCTTTTGAGAGATGAAATATGTTGAATATATTTTGCCTATGTGATGAGACATTTTGCACATGAAATAGTATGCTAAGTTGGTATAGAATTGGACGCCCCTATAAATGAAACATTTTACCAACTTAGGGGGAGAATTAGCATAAGTTGGCAAAATAAAAATAAAATAAATATTTGACAATCCCTATAATGGTAGTTTGAAAAGTTATGTGCCAACTTTTGTCTATATATTATGTGTGGGATAAATCTTTCCAATTATACTTAAATTACTACACTAGAAGTGTAGATTATATGATCGGTTCCAAAATAAAGATATGATACAGGGCAAGATGGTGCAGTTGATACTTTTAATAGTACAATAACATATAAATATCTGAATTATAATAATCGATGGCCTATGATGTAAACATAGTTTTGATGGTACCAATGAGAAATTTATTCAGATATTATCGTAAAATAGCATGACAATTAAAATTATATTTTGAGGAATTATATGTATTAAGATGATATCGGTATATGATGGAACCGATAAATAATATGCATATGCAAGAGTGGACATGTGAACAAGGGATCAGACATATATGTCCATTTTAATGTCGACGTGAAACTAAGATATTGATCAAAATTTTGTCATGGACGAGCAATCCAAAGAAATATTAGTGATGATCAATAGTTTATCATGGACCAGAAGTTCACTGAAATATGAAAGGTGTTGATCTAAAGTTTGTCATGGACCAGTAGTCCAATTAGAAACATGGATTTCTAAAATCCACACTGTACAGTGTTTAATATTTTTTAGTCTTAATTTTATGTGTATGTTTGGGTCATAGGTTAATTCATAGGTTAAATGCATTTCTCATTATATGTATAAGATGTAGTTTGGGTCATAGGTAGATGCATTATTGTACTCATTAGTCATGATAGTTATTTGGTTCTGTATCTTATCATTAATTTTGCATCTCATATTACATGCACTATTTATACTTAACAATTGTGGTGTTTTTAAATGTTTGTCCAAAATATAGTGAGAAGAAATTTATGAGTTTGCATGAAATATTTATACTCCAATGGGATTATAGCTCTCACGAGACTATATATATGTATGTATAACATTGATTTATTAGCATGTTGTGAATCATGCAAGAAGAGTTCTTGAAAAACGTATACACAACGTATTTTAATATTTGATTCTACAAGTTATATACTTGTAGTTTAGCAATGTTAGTTAATATTACTATTGAACTCCTAAATAGTCTATGCGACTTAATTTTTGACATCCCAACCTGAAGCTTGAGCATGTGATAGATAATCGATTTTTATACACATTGGAGAATTCTCGCATATATGAAATGTCTAAAGAATAGAAATAACAATCTCTCAGTGAAAATAGTTGTTATGGTCTAGAAGAACCATGAGAAATGAATTATTAGACAATTCTATGTGAATATATAAGTGTTGCCATAACATTGTGATTAGAGGATGTATGATCAATCATTGATCATGAATTTTTACTTTGACATTCAAAATAAGGCATCAATTCAATAATTAAGGAAACTTGATAATAGACTCATGCAGTGTTTTCATAAGTATTGATAACTGAAGATGTCTCACTGTGTCAAGAGAAGATTTGAAGATTCAAGACCTGTCTAAGAAGACCTGTCATCAAGGAGTGTTATTATGCAACAAATGTGAAGTTACTCAGCGGGATTGGATTTATTACATTTGAAGATCTCAAGTTATGTATTCATCAGGGAGAGAAAATATGCGTTGCACTCTTTTTCCCTTAACTAAGGTTTTGTCCCGAATTGGGTTTTTCTGGTAAGGTTTTTAATGACAGCATTTCAAAGCGTATTACTATAGTGTTTTACTCTTTTTCCTTCACTGGGTTTTTATCCCACAGGGTTTTTTTCAATAAAGGTTTTAACGAGGCACGCTATTCGACTACATTTAAGAAATTTATTCAACAATTGTGTTACGTCGTCCCAAGGATTTTGATAGATTACATCATTAGGGGGAGTTAATGAGCATTGTAAATAAATGTTATGAAATATTGTATTTTAAATTGTTGTTTTTGTATAATGGACATCCAAGGGGGAGTGTTACGTAATATATATATTAGTGGATAACCATTATACCCCTATGTATATTCTAGGAACATTCTGGAATTAGAGTTTATTGTAAATACTATATATACCTCTTTACTGAATGAAATGAGATACACTTTCCCATTTTCACAACAGTTGATTATATTTTTCAGATTAAAACTTAGAGCGAGCTACGTCTGCTACATATTTTTAAATAATTAAAACTTCGGTGATTCATTTTTAAGCTGTAATCTGAACACTTAAATGATATGTTAATAAATATTAAGTATATAATATCATTATTGATCATATGTAATCATTTTACGGAAAATCAAATACATGTGTCAATGTCTCAGAATATATGTTAATGTTTCATCAAATGTGGCTCTTTGGCCGGGAGGGAAGACACAATAAGACTTAACATTACTACCTAGACTTCATCTGCTTCATATTAATTGCAACAATATGATCGAAAAACTTTCAATTTTTTTTTTTTTTGTCAAATTGTTATATGATCTTACAATGCCGTCTCGTGCTTTTTTGGAGCCCGGAGCGAAAATAAAATTAGGGGTCCTAAACAATAGAGACATATTTCATAAATAATATATTAATAATATTTATATTAAAAAGTTCACAAAAATACGAATTACATGATAATCATTTGAAAAATCTAGTTCTCCGAGCATTTTTTGAAGCGAATTCGTCAATCAAATCCTCACAATCTATATTGTCTAACAACTCATTCTCAATAGCCACCGTAGCTAGTCCGGTGAGCCTATCTTGAGACATAGAATTACACAAATAAGTTTTGATCCACTTCAACTTTGAAAAGCTTCTTTCGGCACTTGCTACAGTCATGGGAAAACAATCAACACGTTTCATAATCTTTAGTATATCAAGTGCCCCTAATTTTTAATTGGGGGAAAATAAATAAATAATAGCATTGGGTTTAATTGGGGGAAATATATGGAAAAAAATCATGAACGTTGAAGGAAGAAGTCTAAGAGTCATATTATGGAAATTAGGATTTAGGAGAGTAATAAGGACATAATTGAGGGAAGATTGCCGATTGGAGAAAATTAAGGAAAAAAATATTGTTGAAACTTGAAATATTGTTATAATATTAGGAAGAAGATGAATAGTCACAAGTCTACAAAATTTACGGACTCAACTTCACTGCTAACTGCTTTTTCGTTTATTTATTTATTTTTTAAATATTATTGTACTACATATAAAAGATGTGGGCCTAAAAAGGGGCCCTGAGCGGTCGCTCAAGGAGAACATGCTAATAGACGGCCCTATGATCTTACTAGTTTATTACTAGTATTCTACATTAATCAGGCATAAAAAGTTCTTTAAGTAATGAACATATATATGTCGTTAGCTCTTACGTACAGAAGACGCAGATTAATTTGGTAGAGATTGAAAATGTCTTAATTGCGCTTTTTATAGTTTATGTTAATAACATCCACAAGAAAGAGACAAAAATATTTCAGCTATTGAGATTTGAGATCGTGGTTGGGACAACCATATCTTCCTAATCCATTCTTGACTCTGATGACAACTCAGCATGTCTGCAATCTATTTATTGAAACTAATGAACCATACATTTTACACGTAATTAGTATTTAATTAATTAATTAATCAATTAATTAATTAAACCAGTACAAGTACTATTCTTAATTAATTGTGGTGAATTTAATTTTGCCTGACTGAACAAGTCTAAGACACATACATTTCCCCAATATACGCTTGACGGCTTGAGCTTGTAATTGGGGCGAGCCAGGTTTGATTTGTGTCAATTCATGTGGTGAATTCCGTTAACTTGATCTAACTTGGCTCGTTTAATAAATAAATTTGTTAATGTATTTATTTTATTTTAATAGGTTGAATTTTTGAACCAAACCCTTTAATAAGTAGGATGCGTATTAGAGGTAGATTTTTCTCTATATAAATGTATGGGGGCCTACCAGTAAGCCGGCAGGACCTACCATACTAACGTCACAACCAAGATATCAGACACCACTTAAATGCCAACTACAATGGCTAAACGGTCACGGTCAACTCAAAACAGCCAACATAGGCAGTACCTCTCAAGATGCCGTCCCAATGACGACGGCACCAGAGGACACATGCCGTATTAAAGATGTCGTCCCATCAATAACGGTATCAGAAGACCCTTGCCGTCTTAAGTGACAGCAGCATCGCAGGTTGCCTGCCATCGGAGTTGCCGGAACCGAATTTAAGGAAGCACCCCTCCTTGACGGTCACGGTTTGACCGCCAAGCCGTCCCCTATAAATAGAAGACCTCACCAAGCCTGATAGGGGCAGGACAGATATACTTAACCAACTTCTATCTCTCTTCATCTTACCTCTCTCACATATTTAGTCCCCCTTGCTGACTTAAGCATCGGAGGGTCTTTCCTCGGAGACACCCCGGGGTTAGCTCACCGTATTGTTTCCTTGTGCAGGTCAAGGCTGTTCTTGTGAAATACTCCTACACCACCATAAAGCATTGTCGGTAAATCCATATCGGAACAATTGGCGCCGTCTGTGGCGATTTCTTACAAAAATCCACCTAAAAAACCAAAAAATACAAAATGACCACCCCTAGTCAGCCAGATAAAGAGGCTAGCCCAAAACCCACTCAAAGTGAAAAAACGGTCCACACTCCAATAGTGGAGCGTGAAAAAACACCTGAACCCAAACCAGAGACGACTCCAAACTCTGGTTTAGAAATATTCAGCCAGTTCACACTAGAGCAACTACAAAATGCCATAGCTGTTCTTAGCACGATGGCAGCAGCCAAAAAGAAACCCCGAACACGCCACACACCCGGGTCCCCAATAAGGATCATGGAATCTTTAAAAACAGAGCAGGAGGGAGAGTTAGAATGGGATTTCTCCGAAGCTGAAACTAGATCCAGACCTCCCCTGGATACTCGGCTAACATCCAGGCTACGGCTGGGGACAGGGTCACTCCCAACAGAAGACTAGAAACAAACTTTGGCGACAATCTGGAGAGAAGAAGGTCGGCGGCCATCGGAATCGCCGGCCATATAGAAAGAGTCCTCCCTCAAGGGACTCCTTTCGTTTTGGCTGTCAGCGAAGAGGAGCTGCCAAAAATTAAAATGCCCAACTGCAAGTATGATGGCACGACAGATCCAGCGGATCACATATCCGCATACGAAGGCCATATGCAACTTTACACCACGGTTAAGAGCGCCTGGTGCCGAGTTTTTCAGACAACCCTTACCGGCATAGCTCAAAGTTGGTTTAAATCACTACCCAACTTTACTATAGCCCGATGGGGGGACTTGTCCTCTCGATTCTTGTCACACTTTGTTAGCAACAAAAAAAGACAAAGGCTGACGAGCGAGTTAATGGGAATACAACAAAAGCGTCAAGAAAGTCTTAGAGATTTCATTGATCGATTCACGACGGAAGCCGTGACTATACTTGATATGCAGCAAGAAGTTGCAGTCCTGGCACTGATGTCAGGACTGCAAGACAGCCCATTCTGCCAGTACCTGGGACGCAAAAATTTGACAAGCCTGGGGTGCGTCCTGGAGAAAGCCAATGAGTACATCCGGGCAGAAGAGTTCTGCCGGATAGGTGCCGGCACCTCAACAGAAAAGGGGGCGGTAGAAGAAAGAAATTACAAGAAAGAGTTCAAAAAAGAAGCCCCTTTCGAAAGGAAGGAATACCATACTAGAAACGCGGAAAAAAGACGCGGGGAAGAAGGGGGGAATTTAGAGAAAAAACCGCGAACAGAGAAGGGTGGCGGCTACACAGAGCTCAACACTCAACGTTCACGGATCTATTCGCTCCACAAACAAGATGAAAAGTGGAGGCGCCCCAGGCAAATGGACGCACCAAACCGCGACCAGTCTAGATGGTGCGAGTTTCACAACGACTATGGGCACACCACCGATAAATGTGCCCATCTGAAGGAAAACGTAGAAGAATTGGTAAGAAGAGGGCGGTTGGCCCAGTATAAAAAGAAGGATGATTCACCCCGCCACCAACAGCATGGCGATAGGGGGTGGAAGGGGAAACAAAACAAACAGATTTCCAACCCGACATACTGGTCATCACGGGAGGACCAGTGCATGGTGGAACCCTTAGCGGCGCTCGGGCAAGTCTCCGGGAGGTCCGCCATCAAGTGAACTTCAATGACCGCCACCACTGGGCGGGATTAGCAGATGTACCAGAGATGACGTTCACGGCTGAAGATACTAAGGGCGTCATATACCCTCATGATGACCCCTTAGTGATCAACTTATCCATTGCAAACTGTAAAGTCCATCGCGTCCTGGTCGATGGCGGTTCATTTGCCAACATCCTATTCCAAGAAGCCTTCAACAAACTTGGAATAGAAGACAAGTATTTGAAACCGGTACACTACTCAATTAGTGGTTTTTCAGGAGTCAGGGTGGTACCAGAAGGCAACATTAGACTGCCGACGCAACTAGGAGAGGGGAGACAAATCAAAAGAACAATGATAGAGTTTCTGGTGGTTAATATACCTTCTGCTTATAACGCCATCATTGGGAGGCCAATGGTGAACGACATCAAAGGCATACCATCTACCTATCACTTAACTATGCTTATAGCCGATGACGGTTATCCGACAAAGGTAAAAGGAAGCCAGGAGGTGGCACGTTCGTGTTACATGACTGCCATGAGGCCTCCGCCTCCACCTCAGCTAAGCATAGGCAATAATAAAAGGAAACGACAACCAGAAGTCTCTCCCATATCGATGGACGACATCAATGGTCGCCCAGATGATGACGGTCTCCCCAGAACTAAACCTGACGAGGATGTAGAGGATATACCTCTATCGACCACAGATATCTCTAGAACCGTCAAGATAGGAAAGAAATTGCCGGCTCAGATGAAGATCAACTTGGTTCAAATATTGCAAGACAATGCTGATGTCTTCGCCTTTTCTACTGATGAGATGCCAGGCATCCACACCTCTATAATAGAACATAGGCTTAATGTAGATGATAACATTAGGCCTGTAAAACAAAAGAAAAGATCATTCTCAGCTGAGAAGAATGAGGCTATTGAGAACGAAATAAATAAACTTTTGTTGGCAGGGTTCATAGAACCTTGTGACTATCCTGAATGATTAGCTAATGTAGTGATGGTGAAAAAACAAAGCGGACAATGGCGAATGTGCGTCGACTTCACTGATCTAAACCGCCATTGCCCAAAAGATTGCTATCCACTCCCAAGAATAGATCAGCTAGTAGACTCTACAGCAAACCATGCACTACTTAGTTTTATGGACGCCTTTTCGGGATATCATCAAATCAGCCTCCTAGAGTCTGACAGACCCAAGACGGCATTCGTGACAAACGCCGACGTCTATTGCTACAAAGCCATGCCTTTTGGCCTCAAAAATGCCGGTGCAACCTATCAAAAGCTGGTAGATAAAGTCTTCAGCAAGCAAAAAGGAAGAAATGTCGAAGTCTATGTCGACGACACAATAGTCAAAAGCAAAACCCAAGGTGAACACCTTGCCGACCTTGAAGAAACATTTGCAACACTTAGAGAATTTCAAATGAAGTTAAACCCTAAGAAATGTACGTTTGGCGTCACATCCGGCAAATTCTTAGGATATATGGTATCAGAAAGAGGGATAGACGCCAACCCAGACAAAGTCAAGGCCATAGCAGACATGGCAGAGCCAACAAAAATCAAAGAAGTACAAAAACTAATAGGTAGAATGGCGGCTCTAACTAGATTTATGGCAAAGTCAGCAGCCCACGCCCTACCTTTCTTTAAAATAATTCGATCAAACAAAAAATTCGAGTGGAACGTGGAACAGAAAGAGGCATTTTACAAAATAAAAGATCACCTCAAAAGCCTACCCACAATGACCAGGCCTGAGAAAGGAGAACAACTGCAAATCTACATCTCAGCATCCGACAACACTGTGGCGGCAGTGCTACTGGTCGAAAGAGAAAAAACTCAAATGCCGGTATACTTTACCAGCCACGTGTTAAACGGCACTGAAATCAGATACTCATCAATTGAGAAATTGGCGTTCGCTATTATGATCATGACACGACGTTTACGCCCTTACTTTGATGCTCATCCCGTCCTGATCTTCACCAATCACCCATTAGACAAAGCTCTCATAAAATTGGCAATGTCGGGCAGAATGATGAAATGGGGAATAGAATTGTCAGAATACGACATATCTTTCAAGCCCAGGAACGCCATTAAAGCACAAGCACTGGCAGACTTTATCGCAGAAACATCATTTGCCGTGACGGACCCACCTTAAGAATGGATCATAGCCACGGACGGCTCTTCATGCAATACCGGCTCTGGTGCCGGCATTAGAGTTGTCAGCCCAGATGGTACCATCCATCAGTATGCTCTAAGGTTCAGCTTCAAAGCAACAAACAATGAGTCGAAATACGAGGCTGCCATAGCAGGAATCCAACTAGCAGTCGCGTCCGGGGCAGAACAAGTTAAACTCATAACAGACTCCCAACTAGTAGCCACTCAAATGGAGGGCACAGCGGAGGCCAGGGAACGTACAATAGTCAAATACAGGGATTATCTTAAACAACTAGCAGGCCAACTAGCATCATTTGAGATACAATTGGTCCCAAGGGAGAGCAATCAATCGGCCGACGCCCTCGCAAGATTGGCAACTTCACCTTTGACAAACTTAGGAGGTAACATCCTCATTGAGCTCAGGGCCGCCAAGGTAATCAACTACATCCTTGGTATTGTGTATACCAAGGCCTGCTTTATAAAAAATCTTTTCACCTACCTTTACTTCGATGTGCCACCAAAATAGAAGCACAGAAAATTTTGGAAGAAATACATGAAGGGATTTGTGGTAATCACATTGGCGGAAAAGCCTTGGCACTGAAAGCACTACGTGCCGGATATTATTGGCCCCATATGCTAAGGGAAGCCCAGGGCTACGATAAAAAATGCGACAAGTGTCAACGGTTTGCTCCAATGATCAACACTCCACCAAACGACCTACAACCAATCTTGAGCCCTATACCGTTCGCCCAATGGGGGATGGATATACTAGGACTTTTCACAAAGGGCAAAGGGGGACGAAAATTCCTAATAGTGGCTATTGATTACTTTACAAAATGGATTAAAGCCATCCCAACCGTTTCTATCAACACGGCCCAAGTCAAAAAATTTATATGGGAGCAAATAATAACAAGGTTTGGGATACCACATGGAATAGTCTTTGATCATGGGACCCAATTCGACTGCAAGCCCCTGAGAGAATATGTGGAACCTCTGAAAGTAAAAATGGCATTTGCATCCGTCACTCACCCTCAAAGTAACGGCCAAGCCGAGGCGGCAAATAAGCAAATCCTAAATGCATTGAAAAAGAAGTTAGACTACCTCAAAGGCAAGTGGGCAGACTTAATACCAGACGTTCTTTGGGCTAACAGGACGACTGAGAAAGAGTCAACGGGGGAAACACCCTTCAGACTCACATTCGGACAAGAAGTTATCTTGCCGGTAGAAGTAGGGCTGCCATCCTTCAGGATCCAGACATGCCGGCCTGAGCTCAATGACCAGATATTAAAACTAGACCTTGACCTCCTAACAGAGGTCAGACTTCTCGCAGAGCTCCGCCAAGCAGCATATAAAGATCAAATTATAAGAGCGTATAATAAAAAAGTACAACACAGGCCTATGCAAGATGGCGACTTGGTTCTAAGGCGAACTGACGCCACCGGCAAACAAAACCGAGAAGGGAAATTAACGGCAAACTGGGAAGGGCCATACCATATAACAAAGACGATAACCCCTAGAGCCTACAGGCTTGCTGGAATGGACGGCAAGGAACTAAAGAATACTTGGAACGCCAGAGTACTCAAGAAATACTATGTATAAATTTTAGGGACTTAAGCATCCCACAAATGTATACGAATTAAACCTTTTGTACAACTGAATTTTATTTTTTACTTAGGTATTTATTAAACTACGTACCGAAGGACCATTTCAGCAGCCAAAAGGCCAGATGACAGCTAAGGCCAAAGGCCACTGTCATCCAAAAAGCCCAGCTGCCAAGGACCATCTCAGCAGCCAAAAGGCCAGATGACAGCTAAGGCCAAAGGCCACTGTCATCCAAAAAGCCCAGCTGCCAAGAACCATCTCAGCAGCCAAAAGACCAGATGACAGCTAAGGCCAAAGGCCACTGTCATCCAAAAAGCCCAGCTGCCAAGAACCATCTCAGCAGCCAAAAGGCCAGATGACAGCTAAGGCCAAAGGCCACTGTCATCCAAAAAGCCCAGCTGCCAAGGACCATCTCAGCAGCCAAAAGGCCAGATGACAGCTAAGGCCAAAGGCCACTGTCATCCAAAAAGCCCAGCTGCCAAGGACCATCTCAGCAGCCAAAAGGCCAGATGACAGCTAAGGCCAAAGGCCACTGTCATCCAAAAAGCCCAGCTTCCAAGAACCATCTCAGCAGCCAAAAGGCCAAATGACAGCTAAGGCCAAAGGCCATTGTCATCTAAAAAGCCTAGCTGCCAAGAACCAATAATTAGCAGGCAAAAGGCCAGACAAAAGCTAAAGCCAAAAGCCAAGCTGCCACGAAAATTCCTTTGGCAGCCAAAGGCTAAATAAACAGTTAAAGTCATAACTACACATCATCCAAAACTCCTAACTGTTCAAAAACAAATATTCCTTTTTTGCACAAAGAAAGTAGGGGAAACAAAGCAAGCAAGGATATTGGCAATAATATTGCAAAATAAAAATTAAAGAACGAACTATATTTGCAATATAATTAAGAAATGATTTAAATATATGGCAGAGTACGAAGTAATATAATACAAAAATACAAGGCAAGTATCTTTGATTAAAATAAATTTTTATATACTTTTAAAAGCCAGTAATGACTGGCAACATTACACGTTACATGCTTAATGGCCTGGCAGCCCATTTTGACAAAAAATAAAAATTACACAAAGTGTCACAAAACATATATACAAAACACTGAGGAAGTTACAAAGAAAAGTTAGAACTACAAGAAGAGAGAACGGGAGAAGGTTGCCCAACATATTATTCTGCCCCTTCAGGAGCGTCTCCGGCAGTAGTAGAGGCTGCAATAGCTTTAGGACCCACCTCGCCATCTGCTGCTGGCACCCCAGTAAGTCGAGGCGACACATTCCCGACATGTTCTTCAGGAAACACGTCTTCCTCGTTCAGAGGCTGACTAGAGGTCCCATCAGCGAAGGCATCCTCCACAGCAACCTAGTCAACCTCTGGGTACAGTGACATCACACACCTCATGGCAGCAATCCAGCCACCATCAAACCGGAGTGTGCAGAATTGGCGGAGGTCAGCCGACTTAACAAAATCATCTACTGCTCTCACCTTGGCACCCTCCACCTCTTAATTGGTCTTCTTGAGGGCAGGCGCAGTTTCTTCCTTAGCAGCCTCCACCCTAGCCTCTGCTGAGGCAACCTTCTCTTCGCTAGACTTGGCGACTATCAAGAAGGCCTCAGCTCTAGTATTGGCAGCCTTGAGACCTGCCTTCACAGTCTCCAACTCAGCGGCAGTAGCATCCGCCCTTTTCCTGGCAACCTCACTGGCAGCCTCAGCTTCAGCTACTCTCTTATTGGCAGACTGCATGGCAGCCTCAGTATCAGCTGCCAGCTTTTTTGAAGCCTGTATGGCAATATCAGCATCCGCCTTCTCCTGTCTAAGCTTGGCCAGCTCCAGTTCTCTCTCCTCGGCAGCCTTCTTAAGAGATGCATTCTCATCCGTCAAAGGAAGAACCATCTTCTCAGCCTGCTCCAAGTCTGAGGCACAACTCCAGTAAGCCTCAGCCAACTCGGCAGCAGAATTGGCAGCCTGCTCATAACAAATCCAAGAAAAATTCTCAGCATAAAAAATACCAAAAATAACAGAGGGAGAGAAGAGCAAGGTAAAAGGGCACTTACACAAGCAACATCGTGGCATAGAACCTGAGCTGGGTTCACCCACCTTTCCTGACTTTGGTCTGCCGGTAGCATTACACCTTGCAGCAGCCGATACCCTAAGTCACCCCCGGCCATACTTAAATCCACCATCAATGACTCGTTGATGGCGACATCTAGTTGAGGGTGAAAATAAGGCCCAGCAGGCCTCGGCCTAAACTCATCGGGAATGGTGCAGTAGCTATAACCCCATGATCCCGGCCTCACCTGCACATCCTCAGGTAAGGGAAAAGAAAAAGATCCAATATTGTTCGAGGAATCCACCTCGATATGCCCGCCGGCGCCGCGACGGGGCATAGTGATGCTACGCCCTAAATGCGGGCCCAGATATTCTGTCCGGTAGTCTTCAGCTACCGAAGAGTTACCCTGTACAAAAAGGTCCAGCTAGCCAAAGATTAAATCATCTCCCATAAAAAAAATAATAAAAAAAAAACAAACGAAAACAACAAGTTAAGACACCATACCTCGGAGGGGTCAATCTCTGCAGCTGCCGGAGCCTTCAAGGCTTTCTCACGAGCCCTCCTCCGTGCACCTTCCTTGGCTGCATCATCGAGACAGCCATCCTCTGTCTCATCCTCCACTGTTATCACCTCCTGTCCAGACAAATTTGTCGCCAGAACAGGAGATCTCACATCAGCGCTAGTGGCCTCGGTGGCTGCATCTGTCAACACCTGAGGAGCAGCTTCATTTGCCACGTCACGAGGTGACCTATCCTGCACTGCGCCGCTCTCATGTTGCAGCACCTCTGTAGACGCAGGCGCAAGTAGAGATGTAGATTCACCTGGCACAGTAGTGGCAGGCACTAACCCCGACACAGGTACTACAACATCCACGGCCTGAGATCTCGCCACCTTGGTAGGCTTTCCAGGAGACAAATCCAACTCTTTCCTTTTTTCCACTGCCTGCTCCTGGTAACGAGTGGCAGCGGTCTTGGTACGACCACCCCTTGCTGAGGCAACCGGCCTCTTTGCAGTTGCACCCTCCCCTGAGAAGGCATCAGTACCAGCAGCACCCTCAGAAGCTGGCACTGTTATGGTAACTACTCTCTGACGGCCTACCGCACGGCGGCCTCCACGACTACTCCTGGAAACAATAACCCTGGTGCCGGAAGAAGAAGTGTCGGCACCAGCGTTGCCACCAACAGCAGTGCTGGTGATGACAACTCCAGCCGCCACCTCAACACCTTCTTTGGGCGGTTTTAAATTGTCCAGATCCAACTCTGCACGACAAACAAAGACATAACGTCAAAAACCACATAAACATAAACCATATATACACATGCATATAAATTATAAAGGTTAGTTAATGCAAGACGCGAACGTTAAGAAGACAAAAATAAGGACAAAGCCAGAAGCAGGGCGCCAAGCCTTTTCATACTAGAATATGTACCCCCAACATCACCACACAACCCCACGTAGGCAAGGGGTCGGTTCTCCACCATATACCCAGAGTTTGGCATCCAGCTAGTAGGGATGCCACCCATGTGCTTGAAATAGTCGACAGTTAACCGCTCTTCAACAGTTAACTGTCGCCTTGGGATATGCCCCATGTTAGGGCTAGGTTCCGTGAAGCCCAAGGGAATGTCTAATATAAACCCCTCTGGCGCCTTCACCCAAAACCACTTACCCATGTAGTTCTTATACGAACTAATCTTTGGGTAATACAGCAGCTTCCCAGGAACTGTGGAAAATGTGTAACGCCCGGCAGCCGAGCTATTTCTCTTCACGGACATCAGTGCCCGTATAATATGCAGATTCACCTTCATCTGACGATACCGGCAAACCCGCAAAACTGATATCAACATCAATAAGGACAACGGCCCTAGTTGAACCAAGCTTATTTGAAAATGTCGCAAAACCAACATTATGGACCAGTCAAAGGGACACCTAAGGCCCCATCTAAAGTGAGCCAAGTATACCGGGAAGTAGCCATCTGGAGGCGCCGTCACCTTATCATCTTTATCTGGGATCAACAACTCCCAGTTAGCAGGAATATAGTGGTCTTCCTTAAACCACTGAATATAAGCCTCCCTACCGCCAGTCCAATTGCTGATTTCTTTCAGCCAATCTGGGTAGGGAGTACGCACTAATGGATGCTCATGATCCTCAGCCGGCACGGCGTCAAATTTTAATGCCTCAAAAACGGGTGACGGTAAGCCACTAAGGGAGTCAAACCATTCCTGTCCGGCAAGCTGCCAGGCAATGTTAACCAAACGAGCATCACCGGGATCCATATCAGCTTCTGCAACACATAACAACAGAAACAATGGAGATAATAAGAAAAACATGTAGGCATCAATGTATTTACCAAGCTCGACAAACGGGTTCGGACGTGCCAGATCTTCATTCGAACCATATTGGTCAAACTCCAACACGGACTGCAGCGCTGAAAACCAATAACGCTCTGACATCACGGTCCACATTGGGTTGACGGATTTGCGCAAAATCTCACGAAGATGCCTGACTTCATGTTGTTGTTCATGATTAAAACTTGACGGGTTACGTGTGCCTTCGCAGTCTGCGTTTCTTTTCAAAACTAAAGAAAACTCAGGAATACGCCTCTGCCTAGGCACAAGTCCACCAGGCAACAATGACTTTGCCGAATGCACTTTGCCAGATTTGGAGGATAAGGCAACAGCTCTACTCCTGTTTTTCATAGGGCACGAACGCCGGGACGACCCCTCTCCTCGGTTCGAGTGAAGAGGACAACCCTTATTTATTTTAAGACTGCGAAACACACACGTACACACGACAGGCTCCACCACTTCGTCAGCAGTGACCTTACTGACGGCGGTGCTAGCAATAGTTTGACACAACGGCTCACCTTCTGTAGGGCACGACGACAACGAAGTAGACGAGTCAGACAACGACGCAACATCGCTGTCGTCGCTCTCCAGAATTCTGCTGTCGTTTTGGCTATCACTAGCATCCGACATCTTTTGAAACGCTGACAGAAGACATAAAGGTTAAGGTAGTAGCATGCACCAATATCAAGACTTTAAAAAGGAAAGATCCATTTCAGAAATATTTTTTCGAAGTACCTTTCTTTCAAAAAAAAATATATACAAAAAATGCCAGAAAATTTTCAGAAAAACTGAAAAAAGACAGAATTTGGAGATGAACATACATTTTTTCGAATTTCGTTTTCGAAAAAATCCAAATTCGAAGAGAAATAATTAAAAATTTATACTTTAGAAAAACATTTCTACAAAGCTAAAATTGAAGGACACAACTACAGTAAAGCATAAAAGAGTAACTAACCTGAAAATTATGCAAAATTCGAAGGTTTTACTACAGTAACAACGGTGACACA
The DNA here is from genome assembly GCA_951394345.1 of Salicornia ramosissima. Classification (NCBI taxonomy): domain Eukaryota; kingdom Viridiplantae; phylum Streptophyta; class Magnoliopsida; order Caryophyllales; family Amaranthaceae; genus Salicornia; species Salicornia ramosissima. The sequence continues at coordinate 17,569,605 of OX596233.1, read as the reverse complement.
GCGAACTTCTTTCAGAGTCTCGAGGAAGAAGACGAGGAAAGTACGAGCAACGAATGCTTAGAGAGAGAAAGAAAGAAAAATTTATTGAGTTTCTCTCAGAAATTTTTTGAGGTAAGGAAAGAGAAAAAAACCGTCAAGACACATATATATGATACTGTGGGACCCACTTTCCAAAAAAGCAAACGTTTCATATTCTGCTGACGCGTGTAAAGTGTAAACGAACAGGCGGGAAATTTTAACCTAACAACATCATGTTGGCGACTCATATTTCGAAAAAGCATCAACAACGTACCGGTCCTGATACTTTTTGGGGGGGCTAGTTGTATGGGGGCCTACCGGTAAACCGGCAGGACCTACCATACTAACGTCACAACCAAGATATCAGACACCCCTTAAATGCCAACTACAATGGCTAAACGGTCACGGTCAACTCAAAACAGCCAACATAGGCAGTACCTCTCAAGATGTCGTCCCAATGAAGACGGCACCAGAGGACACATGCCGTATTAAAGATGTCGTCCCATCAATAACGGTATCAGAAGACCCTTGTCGTCTTAAGTGACGGCAGCATCGCAGGTTGCCTGCCATCGGAGTTGCCGGAACCGACTTTAAGGAAGCACCCCTCCTTGACGGTCACGGTTTGACCGCCAAGCCATCCCCTATAAATAGAAGACCTCACCAAGCCTGATAGGGGCAGGACAAATATACTTAACCAACTTCTATCTCTCTTCATCTTACCTCTCTCACATATTTAGTCCCCCTTGCTGACTTAAGCATCGGAGGGTCTTTCCTCGGAGACACCCCGGGGTTAGCTCACCGTATTGTTTCCTTGTGCAGGTCAAGGCTGTTCTTGTGAAATACTCCTACACCACCATAAAGCATTGTCGGTAAATCCATACCGGAACAATAAGTTAGTTCAGTTAGTATTTAGTTAGTTAGGTTTTAGGCTTCTTTTTTGGCTCAAGTCTTACTGATGCCTCTGTCTTTAAATACAGAGAGGAGCTAGCCCTCTGTGCTATTTTTTTCTACTGCTCGAACATTTCTCTGTTAAATTCTCTTCCATTCAATAATAAAGATCTATTTTCTTCTTCCTAATTCTCAGTTAATTTCATGGTATTAGAGCCAACACCCACATTGGGTTGATTGATTTTTCTCTTCCTACCTTAATCGATCTATCTCTTTCAATTTCTCCCTTAATTCGTGGTTTCTTTGAAATTTGGGTATTTTTGCTTGTGCTCGATTTCTTTGGATCTTTTCTCTGGGTTATTTTCATGGTTTCCCAGATTGAGACTGGACTTGCGGCGTGGAATTGAAGCTTCCTGGGTGCGAGTTGTGTTCGTGATTAAGGTGGTGGATTAATTGCTGGAAGTTTTCTGGGTGAAAAAGACTTCATCATCAGCTGCATCCACGAGTGAATCAGAGGTTGAAAAACAAAAGGAAAATCTACCTCTAATATTGCGTGAAAATGGGTACGGGTTCGAGAATGGGTACAAAATGGGTGCATAATAGGTCACTTTTAAAATCTTCAATAGAACTTGAAAATTGTATTTGTTAAAACATAAATAATCAAGTAAAATAATAAAACTTTTTTCAAAGAATAATAGATTGATGGACAAAATGGCTAAAATAGAGTAAAATATTTTTTAAAAAAAATTAATTAAAAAAATAGAGTGAGGTATCGAGTATCCGTGAAGTATCAATAACCGGCACGGATACGACTACCTAATTGAAGTATCCATGCATCCTAGCTAATAACGAGTTGATTTTATATCAAGTTGATTGTTTGTGCTAGTTTTTGTATACTTAGTTGACGGGAATTGATATTGACACACCAAAAAATTGATATGGGCATACGGCATACCCTCTGTGAGAGGAGCACAAAATGATGTGCTCTCACAATAAGATGTGTCTTGTGTCCATATCAATTTTGGATGTGCTTTTATTATTGCCCTTAGTTGACAGTCAGGTGTAATCGTGTCGTATTTTATCATCTCTTTTGTTTAAAAGTGCTTAATTAGGTCTTTCAACCCGAACCAATTATGTTAAAAAGTTCAATACATATGTTGTGTTAGGGCTCGTTTACATTAGCTGAATAGAGATGAACTGAACTGAACTGAGCTGAACTGAACTGAACTTAATAAAGATGAAAAAAACTAAAAAAAATAAAAATAAAAATTTGTGTTATACTTTAAAAAAAATTTAGTATATATATAAAGAGAAGGTTTTGGGTTAGACTAGACAAGTCTGACCCAATGCATTTTGTCAGATGGAGGAAGAAAATATCAAAATATTTGACCTGGAAAATTCAAGTTTCGCCTGGTAAAAAAATAATGTTGGACCTGAGCAAATAAGGTTGAACCTGAATAAAAGGAAGTTGGACATGGACAAAAAAGTCCTAGATAAAAAAAATAATAACTAACCTGGACAATTGGACCTGGACCAAAAAAACCTGGATAAAAAAACTAACTAACCTGGAAAAAAAATAACTTGGACAAAAAAAAGAGATAAACATGGACAAAAAAAGGAGTATCTGGACAAAAAAGAGATAAATCTGGACATAAAAGGAATTATCTGGACAAAAAAAGAGATAAACCTGGACAAAAAAGGAAGTATCTGGACAAAAATAGATAAACCTGGACGAAAAAGAAAGTATCTGGACAAAAAAGAGATAAACTTGGATAAAAAATAAAGTATCTGGACAAAAAAAAAATAAACCTGGGCAATAAAAAAAACTCGACAAAAATAATAAAGGACCTGGACATAAAAACTCAACTGAACCTGATTATCTTCAGCGTCGTCTTCCCATTCACGATGAAAATAACAAGACCAAAGTGGATACATTTAAGACTTTGTCATCATCATCTTTCTTCTTTCTCGCTCTCATTAGGGAAATGATAAAGGCACAACTAAATTGATATGTGCACAACCCATTATAAGAAAATATCATTCTATATTCCTCTCACAAAAGTTGTGCCCATATCAATTTTAGTTGTGCCAATATCAATTCCCCTCTCATTAGATCTTCATCATTAATTACTCCACCACATGAAGATGAATTTTTAAGAAAAATGGTGGAAAATTCCTTTGACCATTTGAAAAGTGAACAACTTTCCACCATTTATCAGACAAATCCATAGCATCAAAAAAAAAAAAAATACAGATAGAGAAATTGTTGACCGACTCATATGATTTAATCCAAATGGAAAGCAGAGCGTCGGGATTTAAATTGGACAACGATAATTGAGGTGGTTTTTAAGGGACTTAATCCATTGTTGCGTGAAATAGTTGAGGTGTGGAAGAAGATAAGGAAATTTAGGATTTTTTTTTAGATATGTGTGAAGATAATTAGGAAAACTGATAGTATTGGTTCATCTATTATTTCGTCTGTCAGTAAATATAAGGTCAGATGGTCTGACCTAATACATTCACATATATAAAGTACCCCTTAACCATAATTAAATGCTTCAATTACCTTTATACTCATTTTTAAGGAACTATGTCTTTTTGTGAGCATGTGGTAGTAAAAGTAACTTAAGTACATGATGAAAGGATAAGTGTAAAAATATAAATTTGAAGCAAATAAGATAGACAATTGGAGTCATTATTTAAAGACGAAGTATAATAATGAAAACTATCGATTAATTTTTGGAAAAATTGCAAATATTAATCCAAAGTTTGGGCCATCTTCCGCTACTAATCCCAACTTTGATTTATTTCTGATTAATCCGATGTTTGTGGGTGGTCTTCCAATATTAATCTGTTGTTTGTGGTGGTCTTCCAATATTAATCCAACACTTTTGAATTTTGGAAGACGATCCACAAACTTTAGATTAATATTGGAAGACCACCAACAACCTTCGGATTAATCAGAAATAAATCAAACTTCAGATTAATAGTGGAAGATGGCCCAAACTTCGGATTAATATTTACACAATAATGAATTTGTCGTACATGATGGATGCCGTAGCCGATTTGTGTCAGTTGTTCTTGTCAGTGTACGACATAAGAATCATAAAGCATCTAAAATGAGTAGTTGAGTACTAATTTGTCCATTTTATTGTTTTACACAATCAATAATCTATAATTTTATACTTCCTCTTTTCCACCCTATATGAATTCTTCCGACAAATGTACTTTTGACACTATTTTTAATTTCCATTTTTATCGTAGCTTATCCCTTATACAAAGTGAATTGCTAAATAAAGATTTTTTTTACTTACTAAAGCTCTCTTATGGACGAAATTGCCCCCGACCCTTAAAAACAAACAATTCACCTATTATATCAAGATTAATCATGAAATAAAACATATTATTACACTAAAATCATGAATTAAAACATAAATTATGAATTGAAATCATTACAAGTGCGCTTTTGCACAATGGTCTGATTCAAATATTCAAATACTGATTCAAGTATAGACATGTGTAATCTTGTTGAATTTGTCTCAACTTGTACTTTTTTTTTTAATTATTTAGTGATTATATATGATTTTTTAAAAAACATAATTAGAGATATTAATCTTCAAAGTTTTATCTCGGTATACGTGAAAAATCCTTTGTTGCAAGAATCATTTACGGAGGAATTAGCGACCAAGCGGGAAAAAATAAACGTTGCGATTATTGGGCCCCACGAAACTACGTGGACTCCAACATTAGTATAATATTGCCCGCTTTGGACCTAACCCGCATGGATTTCTTTTTGGGTACCTTCTCAAAAAGCCTCATACTAATTAAGTAAGTGGACACTTATATAAGCAAGTCAACACTTTGTTATTTTTTCTTCATGTGGGACGACTTGGATTGCATATCCCAAAAATCATCCCTCAAACCAAGGACCGGAAAGCTCAGGAAGATTTTCGATACAAGATACCAAACATATCACTCAAAAAATCGCGAGGTCACACACGAATGGTCTCTCACACAACATTGTCAAATGCTTGTAAACACATAACACTAGGCCATCGAGCCACTACACACTAAGCCACCATCAGCTCCACATTGCATGCATTCATCCCGCCCAAACCATCGGTTCTGATACCACTTGTTAGGCTCTACGACACTACCTAAAATTCGTCATTAGCATGATATTGTCCACTTTAGGCCTAGCCCGCACAGATTTATTTTTGGGTATATTATCAAAAAAGCTCATACTAATGAAATAGATGTACACTTATAAACAAGTCAACACGTACTTTGTAATTTTTTTATGTGAGACATAAATAGCAAATCACAACAGCGATTATTATGAAGTGAGGGAATTATATTTTTGAATCCTTCCTAGATTACTTTTAAAAATCTAACCTCTAATAAATCGATTTTGAGTCAACTTAAAATCAATTTTATGAAACTAAAAAAAAAGGATTTGTGGCGGTGTAAAATTGGGATGGTCCCGACAAAAACGAAATATAAAAATGACGTATGGAGTGGCAAAGAGACATGATAATACTTAAATTAGTATAGAAATTAAATTAGACATTGGATAACACTCTAATTACTAGATCAAATCTATCTCTGCTTGGTGCATACCTGTCTAATTAAAATTAGTACGTACGGTTCTCCCTACATGCACCCGTTTAACAACACTAATTTAATTAATCTTGTTCTCTGTGCAAAATGCTCATCTTTGCTTGCAAACACGTGTGAGAGCTTGTTCGTGTAATGTTCAATTACCCCCTAAATATGACTACAAGCAATGCATGTAAAACTATTCAAAAACTTTTGTTGTCTTTGCCTTAATTTATTAGATTTTCGTTTAAACTAGTGTTTTGTTTCCGTTGACTCGGCTGCTAACCTGGGTAATTAGGCGCAGTATGTCCCTTTGTCAAAAAAAAAAATTATTAGATTTAATCGTATCTAAACTAAATTTATTCGAAGTTATAAGTTATGTGAACTTATTAAAGTTAAATTTATTAAATTTTGTTGGACTTGATTATAATAATCAATTAAATTTTATCACACATGATTGAAACTGATCAAACCTGATTATATTGAATTTTATCGGACTTAATTGAACCTGATTAAACTTAGGGTGCATTATCTTCAACTTATTAAACATGAACTTAAATTAATTGAAATTTATTAACCTAATTAGGGCTTATGGAACCTATTCAACTGACATAATTTATTTATTTATTTTTTTTTTGATAAAGAAATAAAAACTGATAGAAATAAGTAAACAACCACTAGAGTCCTTACAAACTACGGAGTATAAAAGAAATAATATAATCACAAGAATCATACCAAAAATATTCAACCATATTCATTGAGTTGACTTAATTGAACATGATCATCCGTATTTAACCTTAATAGAGCATGAAGTCATAGCCCAATGGTTAGAGCTTCAAAATTGCAAGCACGAGGTCCTGAGTTCGATTCTCATCGCACTCATTTCCGAGGATTCCTTATTATCCTTATTCTTAAGGTTCCAATGCAATATCCTTATTCTTAAGGTTCCAATGCAGTATCCTTATTCTCGTCGCAGGTCCTAAGTATAAAATTAGGCCGAGTAACCTGCAGTAAGACCCGGTTATAATGCCTAATATTCCACACATTATCCTTGAAAAATATATTCAACCTTAAGAATAGGGAGTTGGGGGGTGTCTGACAGTGAAAACAAGTTGATCATGCATGAGTCGTTGAGCCATAATCAGACGGTGGTCAGGTGAAAGCATGTATGATGATCAATCATCATCAGATTCGTTGGGCAAACACGTGTCCTGCTTTCCAGATTTTTGTACGGCCTTAACTCAATCAGGTCGTAAATAGGGATAAGTCTACGTATACACTAGGTGGATGTGGACTGGACCCAACATACACTATGTGTTGGCACAATTGTATTGGTTGTTACAAAGTTGAAAATTTCAGCATTTAATTGCACTTTTCATTTGAATTTGAAATGAAATTTTTGAATTTAAAATTCAAAATAATTTATTTAATTTTTTTTTCTTTTTTCTGTTTGGTAGTTTCACTAATATCCAGCCGGATTCCGCCACTTTGGCCGCCAGTCGTCGGAAATCTTTCCCGATCAGCCAAAGCACTACTTATTCCGATGACTAAGAATCCTTCATTATTCCGGCGAGCCCAATGATTCCTGCCGGCGAGAGTATCTGACCACCGGCATCTCCAACTGTCCTCCCATCTGAGATCTGACAAGTGGATGAATAAAATGCTTTCCTTCATTATTCTGGTCAGCCCACTGATTCCTGCCGGCGAGAAATTCCGACCACCGTCGTCTCCAACTGTCCTCCCATCTGACAAGTCGATGAATTAAATGGTTTCCTTTATTCCGGTGAGGCCAACAACATTCCTTCTGACAAGGAATTGGACATTTAATAAGCTGAAAATGAAAAAAAAAAAAATTAAGTGTATTCAACATGGCCCTTCATATTACTTTATTAAAAAAACCAAAATGATCCTCAAATATTTTATTTTATACCTATAAAAAGAAAATTAAGTTTCTGATACCTTTAAATAAGTAAATAATCACAATTCTAATATAATGGAGAAAAGGCCCAGTTTCATACCTTTAATAAGTTTTTGATGGAATATAATTATTTATGCTCTTATAACAGTACAGAATGAAACTTATTCTTAAAGACAAATATAGCATAAATATAATAATTATTATTAAATAAAACTTGCGTTTGAAACAATAATGTAGATGAAATATATCATTTTGTGATCTTGTTTATTTTACTTTATTCATACTTTATCTTGTCTTTATTTTAAATGTTGTCACAATTCTAATATTCATTTATTTGATATAGTCTAAGCTCATACAGTTGAAACGTTTTGCTTATTCTTAATTACCTTACTTTTTTTAGTTATTTTTCGATTGTAAATAGGAAGGAAAAATAGTAATTATGTGACATAAATACATAAATTTATTTATTACTAAATGAAGTTACTCGATTTAATTTGATTGTTTGAATAAGAGGTAATGTATGTATTAATCTGACCAATCCCGATTTATGTTGCAAACAACTCTATTATTCGATTATATTCGCTAACAATTAATTATCGATTTAATGGGCAAGTAGTATATTTGATACCTGGGCAATTTATTTGGGCCAAGAACAATATTTTTCCTGTGGCCTGATGTTATTGGACCCAAACCCAACTCCTATTGTATATGGTTTAAATTTGTACTTTTAATATTTTGCTTATTATAAGGAGCCTTATAAATATTAAGTTAACTTGTATCACAACAAGAAAATCTCGTTCGCCCGACCGAGTTTACCGACCGACATTTCCGTAGTCGTCAAATACCGACCGATTTCGACTGAAAACAGTCGGAAAAAAATTTCCGACCGAAGCTGCGGTCGGAAAAAAATTTCCGGCCATCATGATCGTCGGTAACGGTCGGTATTTCCCGACCGAACATAGGCGGTCGGTAAATACCGACCGTTACCGACGGTCATGACGGTCGGAAAATTTTGAAAAATTTTAAAACCCCAGTCGGGGAAATTGGTTCCCATTTCACGTTTCATTCTCTCTCTCTCCACTCTCTCTCTCCCTCGCGAACCCTCGAACCACCAAACCCTGACCCCCTCTCTCTCTCTCCCTCGAACCGGCGACCACCGTGACCGGCGTCCGCCACCCCTCCGGCCGTCCTTTCTCTTTCTTTCTCCTTTTCTCTTTCTCCTTCTCTTTCTTTCTCCTTTTCTCCTTTTCCTTCTCTTTCTTTCTCCTTCGCCCCTCCACCCCTCCGCCCCTCCGCCTCTGCCCCTCCGTCCCTCCGCCGACGCACTGCTGCCGCCCCTGCTCCTCAAATTGTGGTTAGGGTTTTTTTTTTTTTTGTTTGTTTTTCAATTTATTCAATTGTGTATATATGTATATGTATTTGTATGTATTTGTATGTATATGTGTATGTATTATGTATGTATATGTGTATGTATTATGTATGTATTTGTATGTATGTGTATTTATTATTTGTATGTATTTGTATGTATATGTGTATGTATTATGTATGTATGTGTATTTATTATTTATGTATTGTGTATGTATTATATATGTATTTGTGTGTATGAATTGAAAATTCTCGTTCATTTTTTGCTAACTTTAAGATTTTGTTTAATTATATTCTAATCAAACAAATTTTGTTCAAATCAAATTAATTTAGTCCAAAACAACGGTTTTAAAAAAACGGCCTTAATCTATGGCTAGGGTGCTCAACACTTGTTCATACCATCATTTTGTGATTGTGATTTCTGTCAATAACTATGAATCGTGCAAATAATTTACTCATTACTTTATGCAGGAACATGTCAGATTCGGAGGATAAGAGTCAGAATTCCCAGACCCGGCAAGATTCTCCCTCTCAGTCTTCGGTTCGTCCTACTGGGTCTAGGCCGATATTGCGTCCTGGTGACCTTCATCGTCGTGTTGAGTCGTCTAGGGGACGGTCGGCGAGTTCATCTTCCGGTCCAACTCAACCTACGTTTACCTTACCTCCACCACCACAGTTGGGGTTACCCCCGATACCACAGCTTCGGCCTCGGCATTGTCCTCTTCGCCCTCAGCTTACGTCGCTGCCTGAGCCTACTCCTACGTCTGAGCTCACTCCTTTGTCTCAGCCTACTCCATCCTCGCTACCTCAGGTCACTCCTTTGTCTCACTCTACTCCTCCGCATGAGACTACTCCGACTCGAGAACCCGAGAGACAAACTGGTGAGGTTGAGGGTGGAGACAAGGATCAGGGAGAAGCTTCTACATCCACAGCTGGGGTTCGAGAATTGGATCCCGATGGCATATGGTGAGTTTTTGTGTTATTTTTTAATGTTTTCACTATTGAAGTTAAGTTGTATTCATATGTTGTTTAATCTTACAATGTTTTGTGTGCAAGGTTTGACAAGGGCGCTGTTGTTCGATCAATAACACACGTCATCAAGTCCTACTTCCATCAGCCTTGGAAGAACTACACTGAGGTAGATCAGGCGACCAAGGTACATTGGTGGAACATGTGGAAGGTCAGTAAGACAAATTATGTAATTTGATACAATATTTTGTTAAATATAATCTCTTACATTAACATATTTGATTGTCCTTGGTCTAATGCAGAAACAGTACACTTGGAGGAATGAGCTCGAGGGCACTGTGCGGGATGGGTTTGATACCAAGGCTGGATTACGGCTGAAGGACATATTCAATGACACAGTGCACAAGCGGAAAGACCGACCAAATTGGCTTGGTGATGACAATGAAGGGTAGGCTCGATGACAAGCTATTCAAGGAAAGGTCGGCTCGAGCGAAGGCAAACAGGAGAGGTGGCGACACTAGTGGCAAGGCCTAGGCCTCTCACTGCGCGGGATCTGTCTCCACCACTCAACGAGCTAAGCAATTGGTTAGTCTACTATTTCATTAAATTATTGTAATTAATGCACACTTGATTATATATATCCTACCCTTACGCACATTTGTTTATTTTGTCCAAGGCGAAAGGAGGGAAGCTGCCTGATGCTGCGGATCTCTTCCTCGATACTCACTTCAAGAAGCAACCAGGGAAGGATCCGGTTCCGATTAGCGATAAGGCCAAGGAAGTGATGGTAATGCTTTCTTCTTTACTATGCATTTGATTTTTAGAGCGGAATTCCGGTTTCAAAGCCGAAGAGTACGAATAGGATTGATTTTTTATTATTTGCAATTGATCTTTAGAGCGGAATTCCGGCTTCAAAGCCGAGTACGAATAGGATTATTTTTTGATTAATGTTATGATATGTGAATTTGGTTTAAGACATGATCTACGTTGATCGGTGCGAAGTTGGGAATGAAAACACCCAAAACGTGCCAAAAATGGCCTATTTAGGTTGTTTTTGTTCCAAAACCCTCTAAACTTTCCCAAAAACATGCAAATAAGTGATAGAATGTCTATAATAATGTTATGATATGTGAATTAACCTTTAAAACATGTTCTACGTTGATCGATGCGAAGTTGGGAATGAAAACACCCAAAACGTGCCAAAAATGGCCTATTTAGGTTGTTTTTGTTCCAAAACCCTCTAAACTTTCCCAAAAACATGCAAATAAGTGATAGAATGTCTATAATAATGTTATGAGATGTGAATTAACCTTTAAGACATGATCTACGTTGATCGGTGCGAAGTTGGGAATGAAAACACCCAAAACGTGCCAAAAATGGCCTATTTAGGTTGTTTTTGTTCCAAAACCCTCTAAACTTTCCCAAAAACATGCAAATAAGTGATAGAATGTCTATAATAATGTTATGATATGTGAATTAACCTTTAAAACATGTTCTACGTTGATCGATGCGAAGTTGGGAATGAAAACACCCAAAACGTGCCAAAAATGGCCTATTTAGGTTGTTTTTGTTCCAAAACCCTCTAAACTTTCCCAAAAACATGCAAATAAGTGATAGAATGTCTATAATAATGTTATGAGATGTGAATTAACCTTTAAGACATGATCTACGTTGATCGGTGCGAAGTTGGGAATGAAAACACCCAAAACGTGCCAAAAATGGCCTATTTAGGTTGTTTTTGTTCCAAAACCCTCTAAACTTTCCCAAAAACATGCAAATAAGTGATAGAATGTCTATAATAATGTTATGATATGTGAATTAACCTTTAAAACATGTTCTACGTTGATCGATGCGAAGTTGGGAATGAAAACACCCAAAACGTGCCAAAAATGGCCTATTTAGGTTGTTTTTGTTCCAAAACCCTCTAAACTTTCCCAAAAACATGCAAATAAGTCATAGAATGTCTATAATAATGTTATGAGATGTGAATTAACCTTTAAGACATGATCTACGTTGATCAGTGCGAAGTTGGGAATGAAAACACCCAAAACGAGCCAAAAATGGCCTATTTAGGTTGTTTTTGTTCCAAAACCCTCTAAACTTTCCCAAAAACATGAAAATAAGTGATAGAATGTCTATAATAATGTTATGATATGTGAATTAACCTATAAAACATGTTCTACATTGATCGGTGCGAAGTTGGGAATGAAAACACCCAAAACAAGCCAAAAATGGCCTATTTAGGTTGTTTTTGTTCCAAAACCCTCTAAACTTTCCCAAAAACATGCAAATAAGTGATAGAATGTCTATAATAATGTTATTATATGTGAATTAACCTTTAAAACATGTTCTACGTTGATCGATGCGAAGTTGGGAATGAAAACACCCAAAACGAGCCAAAAATGGCCTATTTAGGTTCTTTTTGAATTGTTTGAACTAACTCCGCCCATAATTTGCAGGAACAATATAACCAAAACCTTTCGGAGTCTCAAGCTAGTGGCTCGGAGACGGATCCCAACCAGGTCTTCTTTGATACAGTTGGTGGCTTCCGGAAGGGCGAGGTTCTAGGGTTCGACAAAGACGGAGCTTCTCTCTATTATGAGAGAACCTCGCGGCGGCACGTTGGATCTGCCTACTCTCCATCAGTTTCCGCTCAACTGGAAAAGATGACCGAGCGTTTGGAGGAGTCCGAGCGTGCGAGGACAGAGTTAGAGGAGCGAGAGCGCCGTCTGGAGGAGCGAGACCGTCAACGGGAGGAGCATCAGCGCCGTCTGGAGGAGGATCAGAAGAAGCAAGCGGAGTACCTCGAGCAGATGAAGGCGCAGATGGACGCTTTCATGAGGCAATTCGGCGATCAGTTTTCCATTCACCGACGACCCCCCGACGATCGCACAGACAGTTCTGGCGGTTCTGGAGCCTTCGTAGTGTAGTTGTTTGTTATATATATTTCGGTTTATTAATTTACGTTTTTGGAAACTGTAATATATATATTACATACTTTTGTGTATTACGAATTATTTATATAAATAATATCAAATATTATTTCGTATGTATAAACTGTTCTTCATTAATAAATATTTAATATGTTTTGCAAAGGTTTTTTATATTTAATGAAATAAAAGACGTAACAATTTAACGACCGCCAAACGGTCGATATCCAAAAACTCAAAACCTCGAAAATAGTAAATATTTAAATTAAAAAAACCGCGAAAATTAATATGTCGACCGACACACGGTCGGTAAATCATTAGGCGCGAAAAAAAATTGGCTAGAATAAGCCATTTTCCGACCGTCAAGGCGGTCGGTATTACCGACCGATCATATGGTCGGTCGGTAATACCGACCGTCATGACGGTCGGAAAATGTTTTTCCAATTTTTTTTTAAAAACTCTTATTTAGTCAGTAAACGGTCGGTGCATGGTCGGTAAATTATTTCCGACTGAACGTCGGTCGGTAACAAAATTTTACCGACTAATTATACACCGACCTCCTTTTACCGACCGGCGACGGTCGGGAAATTGAGGCACCGACCGTTAACGGTCGGTAAAAAGCGGTCGGCCGAAGCTTATTTTCTTGTTGTGTATAAGATTGTATTTGTTTTAAAACAAAGAGTGATCATTAAATTAAAAAAAAAAACACTATTTGGGCCTAAATGTGTTTGAACCAAACCAAATTTAATAAAAATACATACATAATTGAGTATTTTATTAGGCCCAACAACATTATCTCTACATGGGCTGATGGTGTTGGACCCAAAACCAACTTCAATTATATGCGATTTAAGATCGTCCCACTTTAATATTCTTCAATTCACATATTGATCCTTTATAATATTAAATGATATTATGTAATGTAACTATAGATGATTTAGAATAAATTGAAATGATGTAAAGTAATACTGGAGATTAATAATTTTTTTGGCAAAATAGGGAGAATGAAGTAATGTTAAATGAAATGCAACATGTTGAGAAATATGCAATGCAGTTAAAAAAGTAATATTAATCTAATTTTTTTTTTTAAAAAAAAACAAGTAATTTGTTGTATAAAACTAACATAAAACATAAATAGTATTTCGTCACAAAATCTAAAAAAAAAAAAATAAATACACAAAATCTATCATAAACAAAAATAAAAACACTAATAGTAATTTCTTATGTAAAAAAAAACCACAAAATATATCAAATTTGTCACTAAAATAAGAAATGTTTTTAACTACTCGTTAGAGTCAGACTCGTTAGTGGTAGAGTTCTCATGAAGGTGTTCGTTAGCAGTAAAGGGTGGGGGAGGACTTGGAAGTCTAGACGCACGAGGCCACTCTGGTTTGGGTTGCAACTTCCATCTCATCATGGAATTGAAATGAGGAATAACCCTTCCCCATTCCCTGCAAGCAGCCATGCAACGCATAAGCTCCTGGTCGCTCAAGAATTTCCAGATGTGCGCCATTATACTCTCGTTGTACGCCACCTCATTTTCAGTTAACATATCATGCCTCTTACAAAGCCTGTAGTAGCTATTTTTCTCCAACCTCTTCTCCCAGCCGCGTAACTTCTTTTTTTTCAGCTTGAAACCTTTGAAAACAATCACAGACCAAAGTGGCATCTTCAAGCTCCTGCAATATTAAGGAATAAGTATTACATACATGTGATTTTAATAATTCAGATATGAACGTATGGTATACTAATTCAAATGAATTTACTTCAACTAGATATCAAAAGTTTCCAACAATCCGCATATATTTATCTTATGACTAATGAGCATAAAAACTTTTCTAACTATACATATATGATCCTATCTTAAGTAATATAATCCTATGTAATATGACAACAAAAAAATGCAAGATTAAAATTCAATATGGTTGTTCAACATGTCTAACTACAATCCTAACATTCCCTTAATGCTCCTATATTTTTTAATAAAATGCTCCTACTATGTACGTGTGTTTTAAGTTTGTTTAATTTAAAGGAAAAAAATTCATGATTCAATTATACATAAGAAATAAAAATTTTACCTTTTTTTTGTTTGTATTTCTTTTTTGTTGATCCTTCCATTGGTTCATCTATTTTGATCCTGACCTTTTTTTGTTTTTTTTAACGACTTCATAGTCCTCCTCAGGAATCATAATAGCCTTTCCCTTGTCTTTTTTCTGCCAAAATGGAGATACAATATTACATTAAAATTTTATGCACAGTATTGGTTACATTGTTAGTGTACTTGTGTAATTGTTAAACAAACAAGACTAAAAAATCTGTCCCAAAAAACGGTAAACTAATCCTCAAATATTTTATTTTACATGAATTGTAAGAAGTAATTTTTAAGATCATTAACAAGCATTTACTTACAATGCCATTAGGGGGACATGAATGGTGAATATTATATTTAGGATCATTTAATTTTTTTGGTCATGTTGAATACTATTTTTAGGATAATTACTTTTTTTAAAAATTGTATGTGAAGGGTCATATTGTATTAATTTAAAAGGATCAAATTTATTGAAAAAGCAAAACAATAGTATTAATGTTGCGTGTGCATCGAAATTGTTAAAAGTAAAAGAGGAATGTGAAGGGTCACGTAGTACAACAGAGTTTATCTTCTACCTTTCAATATCACCATGAATGTTTTACGGAGTATTTGACAAACCACCATTATCAACATAATAAAATTGATGAGTAATTCACAATCCATTACACCAAAAGTAAATTATTTACTTATAAAAAATCATCAAAAGATTGAATGAACCAAAATTACATTTCACAATAACCATTAGCAACTTATGAAAATTCATCAATAATGAAATGCATGCAAAATCCCATTTCACAAAACGTAATCAACAACTTTACAAAATTCAAGAATAGATTCAGCCATTGAAAATTCAAGAATAGATTGAACAAAGCATGAAAATTTTAAAATTTACATGGAAATCTTCAAAATTGAAATAGTATACCTTCTCACTTGAATTGTCACGTTCATGGTTGTTAATATCGTCCTTCTCCATGGTTTAATTTCAACTTTTTACTTAAAGAAAAAAAAACTTAGAACAGAGATTTATTTATTGAAGAGACTAAAATAATTGTAGAGAAAGCGTCTTTTTGTATTGTGGTTGATATATATATATATGTAGCCACTGAAATTGTTAGCAATATGTAGAAGTAAAGCAATGAAAAGAAGTTACAGAGGAGTAAGTAGGGGAACTGGAGAAGTGGGAAGTAGGAAGTTAAGCTGTGGGAAGTTATGTGTTATTTCAATGCTACGTTTTAATATAATGGATCAAAATTTTAATTTGCATCCTATGTATTATTAGGATCATATTGTGTTACGGAGTATAAATTTTTTATTACGATCATATATTGTCTACATTTTGTATTTTAATTTGCACCCTATAAATCTTTCGTTCTAACATAATAGATAACTTTTCATATTTACTAATTAAAATTAAAGTAAAAACATTTCATATTTACTAATAGATATAAAATTAATATATAACATTTCATATTTACTAATAGATATAAAATTAATGTATAACATTTCATATTTACTAATTAAAATTAAAGTAATAGATAACTTCGTTCAAAATATGACAATAATATAACCCGCCAACACGACCCGAAGTCGACACGAAATAAACGAATTTAGGTTAATAATTTCGACACTTTTAATATAAACGGGTTGACACGATACAACCTGTTTATTAAATGGGTGGGGTTAGGGTTGAGGGGTGTGAACCCGTTTAATTAAATGACATGAAACGAACGTTTCACGACACGACACGTTTACCACATCTATAAAATTGAACATCATAAGAACGTACAATTGATTGTGGTGGATAAGTACGATTATGATGATTCATGCTATTTGAGGATCATATTCCTATTTATAAAATGAAATTATTTTTAACTACATATAAGAATTCGTATGGTCATTTGGCTTCGTATAGTGTGAGGATTATTCCTTATGTATCAAGATTGAGGTCCAATTTGATAATTAATTTCAATTTTAGTTTTGAAATTCAAAATAAAAATTTCCCCCTATTTGTATATACTTAATTATATCTTCAAAGCAATTCCTATTGCATTCCACATAAAACTTTAAATGTAACTCATAGTTTGGATAACAAAATGGACAATTGATCGTGGTACATCATAATATGAGGATCATTTATGCTTTATTTGGATACAAAATTGACATTGTACAACTGGAAAATAAAAAAAAATATTTTGTGTAAGCATGAAACTCCTTGTTATTCTTCATCCTTATATCCTGAAAAACTCAAAAAAAAGGACTAAGTCATGAAACAAAATATGAAAAAATAGGCATATTCAAAAGACAAGTTTAAACCGCAATAAAAAAAAAATTATACAAACACAGTTAAATTTTAATTTTTTTTTAAATGAGCACGGTTAAAATTTTGACCAAAATTAAAAAAACAAAAATAATACCCAAAAATTCTCGATTTAAATCCTAAATATACCAAATCAAGAAATTCGTCCTTAAAAAAAAAAAAAACAAAGTCCTCCAATAAAACTTAAAAAAAAAAAAAAAAACCCAGTATTTAGTTTGAATACTTAAAAAATAATAGACAAAACTTAAACAAAGTCCTCCAATAACAAAGTCCTCCAACATAATAGACAAAAAATAAATCAAAACCAGTACTTAAAAAATAATGAAAAATATAAGCTTGAATTAAACATTCTTCAGCTTCTCTTACTTCTGGATTCTTGTCCAAGTATTCGAGGACTCTTGAAGTGCCTGACAAAGAAAAGTCAGATGAATTTAGTACTGAAAATAATATAAACAAAAAACCAAAACATAACTAAGCTAAAATGAAATCTAACCTTCAAAAAATTGAATATCAAACGTAAGAAACTGAAGCTGCTTGAAGACGTTAGAGAGAGAGAGAGAGGAGTTGGTGGATGAACAGCTGCCTTTTATTTATTTATTTATTTATATTTTTTGAAAGGGTTGAACAACTGCATTTTTTTTAAAAGAAATTAGTTTAGGTTTTAGTTCTTTGTGTTGTTATATCAAAAAAAAGTGAATGGCTCAAATTATTCAATCATAGATCTAAAGGTTAGGATTAGTGATCCATGTGCTTTTGATCCAAGGGGTCATATTGGAATGCATATTAATCTAAAGTTTAGGATTAGTGATCCATGTGCTTTTGATCCAAGGGGTCATATTGGAATGCATATTAACCTAAAAGTTAGGATTAGTGATCCATGTGCTTTTGATCCTATGGATGACATTTGAGTAATAAAATATTTGGAGGGCTATAAATGAGTAATCCATTTGTTTTTTTTAAATATGCACAAGTATAATGACAATAATGTATTTATCATTTAAAAAAATTTAATACTTGATAATTTCATTATGCTTGTTGTTGATGAAGATGAATTAATGAACAAGTGATACATTGATTGTGATAAACGATTACTATGATAAATAGGTTGTTTGTGATGACAGACTATGATGATGATAACAACGACGAGAAGGATGATGGATGATGATTACGATGATTGTTGACGACAATTGATAATCGTCTATTATTGTTTCAAATGAACTACCAATGCATTGATTGTGACGATCGATGACTATGGTGAAAAGGTTGTTTGTTATGATATACTATGATTATGATGACTATGGTGAAAAGGTTGTTTGTTATGATATACTCTGATTATGATGCATTGATTGTGACGATTCATGATGTGTATGATAATCGTGTAATATTGTTTCTGATGAACTACTGATACCTTAATTATGATGACCGATGACTATGATGAATAGGTTGTTATTGATGATTGACTATGATGATGATGTTGGATGATGATGACAAATGATGATCATGTCGTATTGTAAATATAGTTTATGATGAAATACTGATACATTATTTGTAATGATCAATGACTATGATGAATAGTTTGTTAGTGATTGACCATTTGCATTGGTCTATTATGGTTTAGGAAGGAGGATTTAGGAATGAGGGTTTAGGGTTTAGGAAAGAGGGTTTAAGAAAGAGGGTTCAAGAAAGAAGGTTTAAAAAAGAGGGTTTAGGTTTATTGAAAATTTGAATAAATGATCCTTAACTTTAATATATGATCTTTTATCTCTTTTGTAGAAGCTTTATGATTTATAATATGAAATGTTTATTTTGTTTTTGTTGGAGATTATGAAAGAATTATTTACTTTCTCTACTACGTAATATAATCTTATGAAAAATGTAAGCTAGAAAAAAAAATTTGATGTGTATATTCAACAATTACGAGATCAAAACAAATTTCGTAGGATTAAAAAACATATAAGAAAAATGTTTTCATGACTTCATAAAGGTATGTGTAAGTGGGGGTAGCGGAGAAGTGGGAAGTTAAGCCGCGGGTTGAGGGGTTTAAACCCGTTTAATTAAATGACACGAAACGAACTCCTCACGATACGACACGTTTACCACCTCTATAAAATTGACCATCATATGAACGTACAACTGAATGTGGGGGATAATTACGTTTATGATGATTCATGTTATTTGAGGATCATATTCCAATTTATAAGATAAAATATTTTTTGACTACAATTAAGAATTCGTATGTATGAAGATTGGGGTCCAGTTTGATAATTAATTTCAATTTTAGTTTTGAAATTCAAAATTAAATATTTCCCCCCTTTTCTTATATACCTAATTATCCTCTCACATACTCCATTTCTTTGTTTTTATTAGATAAAATCTATTCTTTGCTTCTCTTCTTCTTTAAATTTCAAAATCTCAGAATTATAATATATTTAGCATTAAAATGTCTGTAAGAAGTGAGGGTTCAGTAGGAAGTGAAACAAGAGGTTTGTGCCGTTGTGGAATTCCCCCTGTTGAGCTCGTTTCTTGGACATCCATTAATCCTGGTAGGAGGTTCGTACGGTGCAAATCCTACATTCCGACTGCTCAAAGAAGTAGTTCTAGTGGAAGAAATGGATGCAATTACTGGAGATGGATAGATGAAGGAAACAATCAGTGGCAAACTGATCAAATTAACACACTTTTAAGTGTGAAAACAGTTGCAAAATGAGGTTAATTCTTGGAAGGACAAGTTTTCATGTTTAGCAATTGAAAAACAACTACTAATGGATGAGCTGACACAGGTGACGAACAAGAGGAAGAAGGAAAATGTGCAGATTGAAAAAAAATACCCAGCACTATGGGATTTGGTTTCATGTCATTGTTTCTGTCATAATCTTCGTTGTTATTATGAATTTATTTACTTAAAATTATTAGTATGTAATTTTTAAGTGTTGGTTGAACTATGAAGAATAGTATTTTACAACTTGAATTTTGATGTTCTTTATGTAGATGTAATTGATGAAGTGAAATGAATTTATTTTTGTATTTCAATTTGTTTGTATTATATCTGTAATACCCCGAAATTTCGGGATATTTTAAAATTTTCATAATTAATTAAATATTTAATTAATTAATCATTTAATTGATTATTATTTAATTAATTATTAATTTATTATAGAAATCTAATTATTTTATCCTGGCCCGAACTTTAATTTCATCTTGCCAAAACCCGGGCCCAATTTCTTCCTTTCTTTTCCCTCACCCCACGGCCCTACCTATTATTTTCATTTAATTGTTTTATATTATCTTTAATAAAAATACTAACCCATATCTATTTTTGACTAAGCCTAAAAAAAAAAACAATCTTTATTTACCTATTCTCCTTACTAGATTTTAGGAGAGCACTAGCCTCCTTTGTTCCTAAAGACCTCACGCCCCCCCCCCCCCTCTACCTCCTTTCTTTTAATTGACTTATTTAATTTGTTAAACCAATAATATTAAGTAATATATCTATTTTGACCTCTCCTAAAAACTCTATTTTTATTCAAACCTCCCCTACTTTGACTAATAAATTTTAGGAGGTCAATACACCCCCTTCTTTCATCATATCACACGACTAGAGGGAGGAAAACCAACAACAAATAGTTCTATTGTTTATCTTTCCAAAAATCAATCACAAGAAACTCCTAAAAATTCCTTTCATTCATCCATCAACCAAAATTGGAACAATCATCCAAGAAACTTAAAGAACCGTGTGACATCTTGTACAGTTCGAACCATACTCCAAATCAAAGGTAATTAGATTTGCTTTACTTATTCAATAGGACAGATTAGCAATATAATTGTTAGAATAGGTTTGATCATGCTTAGAATAGGTTTGGAATTAGGATTAATTGTGTCAGTTATATTTTGAATTCGTTGTTGTTATATTCCAAAGGTTGACGAGTAGCTTAAATATGATTCAAGGATTCTTTGACTGGTTTATTTCAGGATCTTGCTAGGTTCTATGATAGTTTATGATTCTTGCTAGATTAGAATTGATGGAATTAATATTTGGATAACTTTGAACGTTGTTTATATGAGGGCTGTGTATTTTACTTGGTGTTTTGAAATTATTAATTGATAAAAATGTGATTTTTATACTATAATCTTGATCTTTAATGAATCTTTGATGTCAATCTTGAATATGGTCTTTAAATTAGGCATGTTATTGTTAAATCTTGAATTGAATCTTGATATGGTTAGTAACCCCTAAAGGTCGTGTATTTTAAGGTTTAAAAAGCATTGATTTTGTTCTTGTTTTGGTACAAGTTTGATGATTTGTTGATTAAAGTACTATTTTATGATTTATTATTATGTTTATGTGATTAATTATTGTTAATTGTACCTAATTAATTGAAGTGTAAATTTTGGTAAATATGGGCATGAATGCCGTGTGATGATGAATGATAAAAATGAGATTTTTATTTTGTTTTTAGCATTATTAATTGATGAACGTTAGTTTCTATGATTATTTGTTCATTTAATTTAATTAGTGATTGTTTATGTTGTTATTTAAAGATTGATTGATTATTGTTCATTAAGAGGGATTGTCGAGTGGTATAGTAATTGGAATAGAGTTTTGGGTCAAGTTAAGATGAGCTAGAATTGAATAGAAGTGAGGTTGAGTCAATAAGGAATTGAATTGTGTAATGGAATCAAGAACAGAACAGAATTGAATTGAAAAGATGATTAACTATGAAGTGACCGCCTATCTAGTGGTACGAGTGCCATGAACATAGGTATAGTCGAAGCCACTGTCCTATCTTCGGATTCAGGACAGTTCTTGATCCCAGTGCTTGGGGAGTAGATCTTCGTGGTTGACCCGGCATGAGCAAGGAAAGTTGGGGGGAGTAGATCTTCGTGGTTGACCCCTTACGAGCATATGACTGGTCACGGATTAGCACCCGAACTGAATAGAATAGAAGAGTCAATAGTGGTGTCAAGAAGTCTAGAACTGAATAAGTTAGTGTAGAAGGATTCGGGTTTATTATGTTATGATTATCTTCCGCTGCGTGCTTGATTGATGATGTTTATGTATGACTACATGATGATATGTTGTCTGTTTGGTTGATCTGCTCTAATGATTATGTTTCTAATTGTGTTCTACTGATTAAGTAGAACAATCTAATTACTCACCACTGACTGTGGACCCCAAAATCCTTTTCCAGGTACAGGTGGTGACTGAATTGAGCTACGCATGGGCTGGGATTGTGAGCTAGTCAGCTTAGTAGTTAACCCTGATGTTTAGTTCTAGCTTATGTTTTACATTTTTTAGTGGACTTTCCTTATTTTGTGTTGTTATTAGACTTTGAATTATTAATAATTTTGGATTATTTAATGGTTTTAATGAATAATACGATCTAAGTTTAGAGCTTCTGCTGTTAATAATGAATCCGATATTATAAGTTTATGGGTAATAATGATCTGTAATGTTGTTTTCTTCGAAAACAACG
The DNA here is from genome assembly GCA_951394345.1 of Salicornia ramosissima. Taxonomy (NCBI): domain Eukaryota; kingdom Viridiplantae; phylum Streptophyta; class Magnoliopsida; order Caryophyllales; family Amaranthaceae; genus Salicornia; species Salicornia ramosissima. The sequence continues at coordinate 17,547,038 of OX596233.1, read as the reverse complement.
CTGCTAAATTACGGGTCGTTACAATATCTTTAAAGTAATTCCAATTGCATTTTAAATAAAATTTTACATGTAACTCACAGTTTGGATAACAAAATGGACAATTGATCGTGGTACATCATAATATGAGGATTATTTATGCTTTATTTGGATAACAAGTTGACATATAAATTTTTTATACATAATTATTTGTGATCCTATATTTGGTTTTTTGATCTAACACAATAAAATTAGTACAAATCCAAAATGAGTAATTGTAGACTAATTTGTGTTATTAATGTTGTAAAATATATTAAAAATAAAATTTTTCAATAAAATGTACTACTGCAAATATTTAATTACATTGTATGAACTATACAAAAATATAAAGTTTGCAAAAACTTCCGTATTTGGTCTAAACATGAAGGCCCTTGTTATTCTTAATCCTTATATCCTGAAAAACCAAAAAAAAAAAAAAATACACATATCCAATAGTCAAGTTTAACGACCAATAAAAATAAAATTACAAACACAGTTAAAATTTTGACCAAAATTAAAACACAAAAATAATACCCAAAAATTATGATGACGACGAGGAGATGATGATAACGATGATGATAATGGATGTTAATGATGATGATGATGCTGACAATGATTTATGATGACGAATGATAATCGTGTAATATTGTTTCTGATAAACTACTGACACTTTGATTATGATGACCGATGACTATGATGAATAGGTTGTTGTTGATGATTGACTATAGTGTGGTTGTGATTAGGAGGAGGATGGTTTCTATGCTGATGCTGATGATGGATGATGATGACTAATGTAAATTGTGTAGTATAGTTCCTGATGATGTACTGATACAATGATTGTGATGACCGATGACTATGATGAATAGGTTGTTAGTTACGACTGACTGCGATATTTTTGATAAAATATTGATACCTTGATTATGATGACCGATGACTATGATATTTTGCAGGATATTGATAATTGAGTATGATGTGGTTGATGATTAGGAGGATGATAATGGATGATTAACTATGATGATGATGATGATGATGATGGATGATGATGAAGAATGATGATCGTGTAGTATTGTAAGTATTGTTTATGTTGAAGTACTGATACATTGTTTGTAATGATTAATGGCTATGATGAATAGTTTGTTAGTGATGTACCATTTGTATTTAATATTATGGTTTAGGAAAGAGGGTTTATAAAAGAGGGTTTAGGGTTTAGGAAAAAGGGTTTAAGAAAGAGGGTTTAGTAAAGAGGGTTTAGGCTTATTGAAAATTTGAAATAATGATCCTTAACTTTAATATATGATCTTTTATGGGTATGTTGTTCAGTGAACTATTTAGTATATGTGTTTCACGCTATATGAAACTTGTGGGTATTTATTCAGGGTCATTTATCTGAAGATTAATGTAGTTTTATGTAGCATCAGACGTGAAGGTGTATTTATTTTAATTTCATTCTTTGTCCACTATTGAGTTAGGATAATTTAGGTAGGATCATTTAAAATTGATGAGGATGTTTTGGAGCAAAAAACCTTTATTTCTGTTTTTTAAATATCACCATTTAGTGGGATAGTTGGTTGGTTTTTTTTATCCTTTTTATTGACTTATTCAATAAGGATTACTATAAATATAGATATAATTTTTTCCACCTTGCACACCAAAACCACTCAATTGCAACTTAAAGAAACAATGGAGGGAAAAACAAAAAAGTGTGACTCCTTATTAAAAGATACAGGTGTTAGTAAATTTGATGTTGAGAAAAATGTATCCAGTCAATGATCAAAGTTTGGGGCATGGGATGAAATTTTTTTAGGAGAGATACTTCCAAAGGTTAATGGAATCTTTGATTTGCTCAAATGTCAAACCTTAAGTATAGAGTGTGCTCGATTGGTTGGTGAGAGGGTTAACAAAAACATCAATTTCGACTGGACTGCGCTTGAGAAGGTTTTCTCACAGCCTATTCGTGGGTTATGCAATGTGGTGGATAATAATTTGATTGATTTTGTAGAATGTCGTCATTATGGGTGGAGTGTTCATATTCGTCAATCATTGTTCTTGGAAGCTAAGGAATATTTGATCAAAACTTATGGCGCTCAAGTGAAGCATGAAGATCTTGATTGCCCATTTGTATTCAATATTAGGAAGAATGGCGTAATTATATTAGATTAGTTTTTTTTTAAATGTAATGTTTGCTCTGTATCTTAATTATTTTTTTCAATGATGAAAGCAGTCTCTTTTTTGTAGAAGCTTTTTGATTAAAAAGATGATTTTTTTTTTGGATTTAGATTTACGACGAAAAAATTTATTTGGTCTGTAATATAATATAATTTCCTAAAAAATTATAGTTAGAAAAATAAAAATTTGATCTGTATATTCAACAATTACGAGATCAAAAAACATTTTGTAAGATAAAACAACATATTAGAAGTAATTTTTCATGACGACATAAAGGTAGGTAAAAGGGTGAAGTAATTAATGTAATTGTATTTAGTGTCTAGAATACCAATAAACGTAATTAATAAAACTAATCAATGAGTAACAATTGCATTAATTACTTTGTCGCATGGTAAATTCAAAAGATTGCAGCTTTTCCCCTCCATTTTCTAATAATGTTTGAAATACCATTTAAAACAAAATGATACTAAACTGAACTTCTCTCATTTTTAATTGTTTTTTCTGTATCAAACATATAAGATTGAAACAATTGTTTTATAAAATTCAAACATATATGTATTATCCCTCTTGCAATGCATCAATTAATTAAATTACATGAATCATGATATTCAATTTGAAGAACAGATGATAGAAAATTAAAAAGTATGGATTAGTGATCTAAATTAAACCTTTTTGTATAAATTAGATATCATGTAAGTATTATTATTAGTTCTTATCCAACGCCCAGCTTTTGCCTTATAATTAGTAATATTGTTCCTTTTGTTTGTGCCTAAAAAATAAGGGATCTAGAAATTTATTAAATTTATTAACAGTAAGTGTACTGTAACAATATTGTATAGAATTTTAAAAAATAAAAAAAAATTGACATTGGCTAAATTTATTGGTTAGGGGTCCTATGCTACAAAATGAATGTTTTTAGTCTTAAAAAAATTTGATTGAACCAAAAATAATTGTTGTGAATTAGTATGTTAAGAATAATTATTAAAATATTAGGATAAGTTTATGTCGTTTAGGATGCTTCTGTTAACGTAACGTATTTACGTAGACATTAACCAAAAAACTGGAGATTGTAAAATTTGCTGACAAAATTCATTTGGTAAATAGGAAATTATTTTAGATCATATAGACTAATAATTACCAAAATTTAAAACATCACAAACCCTCCCAAAAAGTTTTACACTTGTTCACTTCTAAAAAACTTACAACATTTTTCAAATTTCTTACCCTCAAAACAAAAACCATCAAAACACTTCAACTAGTAATCCATAATTTTTATAAAGAATTTCTTGTAAAGTTAGAAAATACTTCAAAATCCTTCCCTACGTGCAATGGCGTCAACAGAGTAAGTGTAACCTTGTTTTTACTGTTTTAAAAATTGAATTTTTAGTTATAATTTATAGCTTTATAATTTACGCGTTCATAAATTTTGACTGAATTTTCAGACACAGTGGAGAAGATAGCCTTTCGGATTCATTTTGGGACGACTTTGTGATTAAGGAATCAACACAACTAATGGAGATAGAACCTCAATCCAAACCACCGCCTCAACCGTCCATTGCGACTGTAATGGGACACCCGATTTTGGATGATTTTCAAGCTGAAAAGGAAAGAAATTCAAGCACAGGGGTAAGCAAAGTAACAGAGAGAATTTATGTTGTGTTAATTGATTGTGTTGTTTCATTTTGGTATTTGTATTGCACTTGTAAATAGTGCCAACTAAGCTGGAAAAACTACAAGTTTAAAGGGAAATCCCAACTACTTATAGTCAAGATTTTCAAATGAAACGTTCGACTAGGATAAGTGGTCCAAAAATGGGGGCAATTTTTTATTTTAATTTTCAATAAATATTGATTACATTTGAATTTGAGTTGTATTTGGATCAGAAAAATGTGAGGGATATCATTTTTATCAAATTGAGATATAAACTTGTATTTAAAAATGGCATTTTCAAGTAATTCTGACAAACTATAGGGATACTGACACAAGCAACAATTAAATAGGGGGTGTTTTGGTAATTTATTTAGGACAAAATTACAGAATTGCCATTTTATATCAATTTTCCCCAAGAATCATTGTAATTGTAATGTCCCGTATTTTTAGCAGCGTTGTTTTCGGGGAAAACAACAACACGAAACAATATTAACCGAACACTTTTTATCAATAAGTAAACAGCGGAAGCTCTTAACTTAACAAGTCCTTATTACAACTGAAACTATTCCAAAAGGAAAACAATGAAAAATAAAGGGGCGCCTAAAACACTCGTCAAAACTCACATCCCGACTTCAGGTCTTACTCTGATCACCTGCAAGATAAAAATTGGGGGTCCACCGTCAGTGGCGAGTAACTAGACTGTTCCACTTAACAGTAGAACCAAGCAACATAAAATATTAAATCAAATAGAAGTCACACCAACCATACAAATTAAACATATACAACATTTAGATTCATACAACAGAGATCACAGCAGCGAAAGACTTCATCGTACACAATTCATAAGTAGCATATCATTCATCAACAACAACATCCATAGGAGTTAAACGACACGACCGAAGCCGATACAACAAAAAATATCCTCGACACGATTCATCACAGATGAACCGATACATACGACACGGCGCAAGGCCAATTCAGCAAACAAGTCCCCGACACGGCACAAGGCCGATACAACGACACGGCGCAAGGCCGATACATCTTACAAATCCCCGACACGGCACAAGGCCGATACATACGACATGGCGCAAGGCCGATACATCTTACAAATCCCCGACATGGCACAAGGCCGATACAACAAGCAAATCCCCGACACAATCCATCATAGATGAACCGATACTTACGACACAGCGCAAGGCCGATACAACAAACAAGTCCCCGACAAGGCATGAAGCCGATACATACGACACGACGCAAGGCCGATACAACAAACGAGTCCCCGACACGGCACAAGGACGATACAACAAGCAAGTCCCCGACACGATTCATCACCGATGAACCGATACACGCACGATATTCAGCCGCTCGACACGACTCGATAAGACTCAACGATAAATAACACAACTCACAAAATCCAAACAAACAACACACGATTCAAGCCATCAATTCGACCCAAAATTTCACATGAATAACATAACAAAACGCAAGTATGCTACTGCCACTAAAGATAATAATCTCATGGTCAATGCTTTAGTAACTAAACAACCACGACATGCGTCATTAACATCAACATGCAAAACCAATAATTAAAACACCATCTTGCATCAACATCAAAGATCAACGGTGCCAAGCTTTTGAAACAAAATCATCATGATTCAAGACTAGGACCCAAACAAAATAGAAGTTTATGCTATTACCTACAACTCCTACACGCATATCACCATCAAAACCATCATGATATTATTGAAATTTCAAGAAGGATAATAACCCAACTCTGTTACAATCGTTCGGCCTTCCAAAGGATATTCAAGATTAAAGATTAACTTCATCAACATGCATAATCAATCATCAAGAATCTTAAACTAAATCAGGAATTCAAGATTATACAAGTTTGCAACAAAAGATTCAATCCTGGTCATGATACAAGAATATGCGCATGAAACAAAGAATAAAAATACAACCTTTAAACTCCAATTACAATTCATGAGTTCAAGATTTACGCTTAAATTACAAGATTACATAAAACTAAACACCAAGGTTCAATTTTGCACTATAGAGGGGATATATGTCGAGTGAAACAAGGGTGCTTAACAAATTATAATTTACTCAAGAAAGTGCAATGATTCAATTAGGCATAGGTATAGGTTTAGGCATTAATTTTATGCTTTTAAACAAAATAAAACTTCATGTTGATCCACCTACTGTGCGCCACAGTCAACTACAACAACAACACGTATTATTCAATTATTTCAATTAAGAATCATGCAAACCATCATATATGCTTTAGTTTATGCATCAACAAACAAAGACCCTACAAGACGCAATCAAGATTAAGCAAGAATCGAGGCAATTATACGCTATTCCATTCGGCCTTGCACGCATAAACATATTAAAGAAAGGTTCAAGATTTCGTTAATTCAAAGCAAGATTTACAATAAACCGTTAAAAGATGATTAGATTAAACATAAACATATCAAGATAAATCAAGAAACATGAAAAACAAGCAAAGAAATCAAATATATTCACCCTAAACCACACGGCTAAACACATAGTATAACACATATAACAATAATCTATCTAATCTAATATCCTATATTGATTAATCCCATTGCTAAGTGAAAGAGCTAGTTACTTTTGGATCGATTCGGAAAGGAAGCAAGTCGAATTTTGGGAGGATTTCTTGTAGGGGGCCGTGAGTTTCAAGAGGGAACAGGAAATAGTTCTTGTTGTTTTATCAATAACAGTTAAAGGTTTAAAAAGGGAATTTTTATATAAAAGGTTTACTAAGGTTTAGGAGTTAGTTTCAGGAAGAATTATAAGGGGAAAATTAAAGGGGGCCGTGTGCTATGGGAGTGAGAGGGGGTTAGAAGCTCCTAAAGTTTAGGAGGGAAATTAGGAGATCAACAATTAGGTTTTAGATTAGATAAAATAAATAGATTTATTTAGGTAAATAGAAATAAAAATGGGGAAGAATACTTGTGGAGGGCCGGCCATAAGGGAAAGGGTGAGGGTTTGGGCTAGCTCATCAAACATTAAATTAAGTCTTTCAGGCCCAAATCGAATGATTCGGTCTTTAAGGCTTAATTTCGCACGAAATTTTACGGCCCAAAAATCCGGGTCGTTACAGTAATATTAATATAAAAGTTTTAATCAAGGTTATTCTTTTTCTCCCATAAATTGTGAAAAAAATTAAGTTCAATATGATGTTTTAGGGAAATTCTTAATCAACTCAACAACCCAGTAGATTAAGTCTGACTTGAATGAAGTACTAAAACAAGCTAATATGTTGTATTTTTTTAGTATTAATGTGAGCTTGTTCAATTCAAAAAGATCATATGCGTTTAATTAGGATACTAACTTGATTATATGAAATTTGATTATATTTTTTATAAAGACATCATTAGATATATTATTGTTCAAACATTTTTTTTATGTAGACATACTTGAAAGTGGTAAATAAGACAATAACTATTTTGAATTTAAAATTTCAGAACAGTTTTGAAAAAACTAGCTATTGATAATTTTTTGTGGTTTATGTTTTATAAAAAAAATGAAATCCAATTCAATTTTTTTTATTTTAAATAAAGATTAATTTTGTATTCCTTCAGACATTAAAGCAGTTACAATTTACAATCAAAAAAAATATTATTCCTGTCACTTTCTAAAAACCTCCAAACTCAAAGTGGTAATGGTGTCTGAACAAAATCAGTCTGAATCGTGGGAGAGGACGATGTTTGACGTCAATTCAATTGCAAAGGAAGCAGAAATGTAAGCAGATGGACTCGAGAAACAGGGTTCAGATGAAACACCAGGAGCAGCTTTATCCACAAATAAAGAACAAGTATCTCAACCTTCACCAGGAGAACAACCATCATCAACATTAGAACAAAATACAAGTCGAACTGAAACATCTTCATCCTTGTCAAAAGAGGGACAACCACAACAGTCCCCACAAAAACCACCGTCATCAACAACACCAGAAATTGAAACTCCAACTGTAACATCTTCATCTCCAATGAAAGAAAAACAACCTCAACAACCACCACATTCTCCAGAAAAACCACCATCAAAACCAGGAGCAGAAATTCCAACTCCTGGTATTACATCTTCATGTTCTAATGCAGAAAAACCACCTCAACAACCAACACATTCCCCAGAAAAACCACCATTATTAAGAAAACCTACTTTAGAAAAACCGTCTTCATCCACGACCAAACGAAAATCAACAACTCCCGAAACATCCTTCCAACACCCGCCAATTAAAGTGCCTTTAACGGATCCCCAACCTTTGTCGAATAACAGTCCGCCTGATGAAGAACAAGGTTCTGGAGGGTACAAAATAAGGCAAACTTTAGCAAAAAAGCATGAAAGAGAAGAAATGAGTGTTGAGGATGAACCAAAAACAACAAAAAGACCAAGGAAATCTGCTCCCAAGGTAAGCAAATTTACATAATTGTATAATTAATAGTTCTAATTTTTAGGTTTTCATTCATTATTGGTATAATTTGATTCTAATAGAAATTGAATCATATTCAGCGGAAACATCAATCTGTGAGAAAGAATCCAGAGCCAGGTGGGAATGAAAAAGATAGTACTGAGGTATGTTGAAAACTAATTCACCTATGTTGACTTAATCAAATTTTCATGTCTAAGTGTTTCATAGTGTCATTTTGAACTAAATAGAATAATTTGTAAAAAAATTAAAAAATAAATGGTTGTCTGTAACTACTTTGCAATTTGTTTTAATATAGGCGACCACAACAACCACCAAGTACCAAACTGCCACCATTGATGATCAAACTAAGGGTCATTCCAAAAAACCCGATGAAATGTTGCAAAAGGTTACTCCTGTAACTGACAGTTGGCTTCCATAAGTTTCCTTAAATTTTCTTAGGGTCAGTTTTAGATTGGTAGGATAAAATGTTCTACACTGTCCATGAATTTTGTGATTTAATTTTATAGGTGTCATTTGGTTGGGGTAATTAATTAATTTGGTAGGAAAATTTGTTCTGTGTTGTCAAATGAATTCTCTGATTGAATTATCTTGGGGTCAGTTTTAAATTGGTATGATTCTGTGTTCGTTGTAGTCAAATGAATTCTCTTATTCAATTGGATTGGGGTCATTTTGAATTTGGTAGGATAATTTGTCCATTAAATGTCACATGGATTCTCTGATTGAATTTTAATGGAGTAATTTTTAATTTTTGGTATGATTCTGTTTTCGTTGTATTCAAATGAATTCTCTTATTGAATTCGATTGGGGTCATTTTGAATTTGGTTTATCAGGTTACAAAAGAGTCCTCCAAGGGAGGATCGGACAAAGATGGTGGTGAAATACAAATAACAGGGAACGAAACAGGTCCAAGAACCAGAGGTTCTACACGAGTAAGTTTTTTTCTACTATCACAGTATTGCAATGTTCTTAGTTATGACGGTAAGTACTTTCATAGGATCATTTACATATTAGTAGAATAATTTTAGTCGGTTGGACATGTTGAGGTAAAGATGAGTTGATATGAATTATGATCTTTCAGGTAACAAAGGACACCAGCCAGGGAGTAGGGGTCACGCATGATGGTCCAAAAACAAAAGATTCTGCACGGGTAAGTTTTTCTGTAGTATGAGAGTATTGATAACATTAAGTAATGATGTCTAGTATTTTGATAGGGTTGTTTTAATATAAATGATGTTACAGGAAACTGCAGAAGATTCTGAATGCAAGAAGCGTGGCAGGAAACCAATACCCGAATCGTTGAAAAAGACAATTGTAAGCTTTTGCGTCTCACTTCTGAATTTAACAATTAAGTTATTTGTTGTATGTGTTGTGGATATTATGTGATATGTAACATGTGTATTGGATAATGTGAGTTGTTTTTATTTATTTAGCAATGTTGTGATTCGAAATACATTTGACAAACAGAGACCAACAATGAGAGTCTACCCAGACAGAGTACGTGCTCTGGTTGATCAACTGGGGGATGTGCAGATGAAATGGGTGGCTGACGCAGGATTAGAAGAATTGTTGAAAATTAAAATAGAAAGCCTTGATCGATATTTTTTAACATGGCTTTGTGATAGGTGGAATCCTGATACCAGAGTTTTAACGATAAGAGAAGACTATGAAATAACCATCGATGAAAAGATGGTTGGATGGGTATTAGGGCTTCCTTATGGCGAATACAGGTATGAATTTCCAGAGCATAAAGCAACTGATCCTGAGTACAAGAGGTTGAAGTGCTTGTACAAGAACAAGGGAGGAATTGGCTCAGAAATTGTTTTTAAGCATTGTTGTGAATATTCAAATGACAGGATTAAATTCCTTCAATCTTTCATTCTTTATGTTTTTGGTAATTTATTTTGTACGGTTTTAAACAATTGGATTAGTCCGGGTTTGTGTTGGTTAGTTAAAAAAGAGTTTGTTAAGGAAGGTAGTTTATGGAATTGGGCAAGTTTTGTCCTTGACTGGATGGTAAAGCATGGGAAGGACATGGACAAAGAAGGTTGTGGTGTGAAGGGATCCCCGTTGGTCCTTCTGGTATTTTCCCTGTACATTGTTTACATAATTATCAACCGATGAATAGTGTAAATGTTTTACTTTTTGTATATTTTTTTTTCAGATTGTGTACTTGGATCGGCTGAATTTTAAAGGAAGAGGACATAGATGGAGAACCGATTGTCCAAGACTTGGAATGTGGTCACAAAAGGACATTGACAGAGCTATCAAGGCTGACACTGCAGCAGATGGCACATACGGGGCTGCGGAGGTTATTTTGGTTTGAATTTTAAAAATTTAGTTGAATACACTGCAATGTTTACTTACGTAGGATCATTTTGCATTGTTTATGATTTATAGGTTGTTAGAGAAGTCAGTTATGGTAAGGAGTACCACATAGGTTCTCCTGAGAAGGACCCATCTTGGTTACCTTCCCTATCCTCTGCAGATTGTGCCGACAACACACACAAAGGAGAGATAAAACTTTTGATCAAGAAGCCTACAACAACAGAAATTAAAACAAGAAAATTGCCTACATACAAAGGCAAACAGGTTATCTTACTTACCATAGTTACAACTAAAACATTTCTTTTTTTTTTGTAAATTTATAATGGTATTATTTTGACACTTGAAGCACAGGAAATTGAAGGTAAAGTGCCTGTACGTGGACAGGTGATGTACAATATTGCAACAAAGTCCAAACGTGATGAGGTTTGAATGAAGCTTCACGTTTAATAATTATTAGTTTCCATAATTGGTTTGAATATTGTCAAGGATTGATCATTTTTGAAAAATAAATATACTAAAATTAATATTTCCGCTCCCAGACTGATGATTCTCAAGAAGATGAATATGAGGAGGAAGAGGTAGAGGAAGAGGATGAGGAAAAGGAGGAGGATGAGGAAAAGGAGGAGGATGAGGATCAAGAAAAAAATGATGATTCTCAAGAAGATGTAGAGGAAACCAAAAAACTTAATGTAAATAGGGGTAAAAAGAGGGCTACGCAGGAGGATGATATCTGTTTATGAGACAACGACGTTGAATGGACTGAGGGTTTACCAGTTTTAACACCAAAATTGAAAGAAAGATTTCGTAAGGTATGCGATAAAAAGATACCGTTGAAGACAGTTTTCTTTAAGAATAATGATTTTCAGATAACTCGGGGGCAGTTACCCTTTGTTTATTCTAAAAAATCGACAATTCTGGTTGAGGTAATCTTAATTTTTATAGTACGAAGTTAGATTTAGTAACTTTTTAATATTTTATAGGACATTATTTGATTCTCTATTATACTAAACAGTCATGTTGCACTTATTTATGAATTTTCTTGTTCAACCAGGTGATGGATGGAATGGGTATTGTTGGTAACCGTGTGCAGGGAGGTGATATATACGTCATACGGTCGTCGTTCGTGGTTAGTGATGTGGCTAGTGATTTGGAATTATATGATATGCTACAGAAACTAATTATTCGTGGTTGTGGCTAGTGTAACTTTGTGTCTAATGCGCTAGTAGGTCAAAACGTAGACGAAATGGTGTCACACGAGTCATACGTGTTGGATCAAGATATAAGTTTTGGTATAGATATGAAAAATATGAGGAAGGTATTGTTGGCGGATTGAAATATCTTATATTAATTACTAGTTTAACGTTGAAAGAGTTGCTTAACGTGTTTGTTTGTGACACAGTTTTACCTTCCTTTGCTGTATGGTGGTACATGGATTACATTCGTCTTCCATATTGAGCGGGGAATATTGTACGTTTTGAATTACAAGGATGGCACAGAATATTCAACGCATAAGAGGATTGCTAGTATCTTGGTTCGTATCTTTCTGCTTTCCAGTTTTATTGATTATATCAACATTCTTTTATTTTGATCCTACAAGGTAAAATCTAATACTATTTTTCTAATTTATGTAGACCAAATGTATGAAAGACCTTCTTGGCCAGATGGAAACTCCACTCAATATTATGTTTGAAGACTATCCATTAAAACCTGCAAAGGAACTTGCTATAGGGAAAGTCAACGCAGACACCGGATTGCTATGCCTCATACATATTGCACACATCGTTCACGACACATGGGGTTGGTTCAAGGTAATCTGCTGCACTTCGAAATTTATATAAAATACCATATTTATTCCCTTTTTATTTTTATATGTCTTAAATATATGTATACACCTTTTTTTACAGGAATTTCATAAACGTGAAATGCAAATAAGATCCTGTCTGTTGGACGTGTTGATCAACAATAGTGACAATGAAGTGCTTGAAGAGGTGGATAAGTTGAAGTAGTTTTTATTGATTTGTAATCAAACCAATTTCACTCTCAAATATCTATGGATACTGATTGTGTGTGTATGTAACTAGTATTGGCACACTTAGATTTTTCGTAACCGATGTATGGTATTTTTTAATTTTCAGGATCTTAGTTGTTCTATTCCTTAAAAAAATATGAATGATTTTGGTTTGAAGCAAATGTTTTGGAACCTGATTTTCTATAACAAATAAATGTGTTAATATTAAAAACCATACATATAATAATCACCTATCTATATAGATTTTTGTAATTGTTAACTATTTCACTAGAATCTAATTGCAAAAAATTTTGACACAAGAAAATTGAAAAAATGGAATAGATGATTATTATAAAAACTCCAAGTTATTAATCGACTTTGTTAATTGTATTATATTTAATATTAAGAATCAGAAATAATAACAACTAATAAATAAAAGCAAACTTGTCAGGTATTAAAGCAAATGTTTCATATCAATTTTTAAAAATTAGGATGAACATGGGGTGAATCGTTTTTAACATAGAAGAGGAAAAATCACATTTTACCCGCCAAGTAATTTTTTGGTGGGAATGATTAGCCACTATAAATAAGACTCTAGTTTTAGAGTTAATACAGAAAATAATCCCCTTTCTTACATCAAAACACTTCCACAGTACAAAAATAACCATGGAAAGATACTTGAAAAAAAGAAAAGCCTTTAACACCAGCTTGCCAAAAAACAAAAGAATTACTTCAAACCCACCACCTAAGAAATCTCAGTCAGAGCACAACTTAAGGGAAGATGGAATGATTGAAGATATCTTTATTTGTGAAGTACTACCCAGAGTAGAAAGTATATTTGAGTTGTTAAAGTTGCAAACCTTGAACAAAGAGTGTTTGGCTGTTATTGGAGAAAGGATAAACAAGAATAAGGGCATAGACTGGAGCGACCTAGAACGGGTTTGTTGTGCGCCAAATCCTGCTTGTGATATCAATCACAAGAACTTCAATGAGCTAGAGGGGTGTGATCGATGTGGATGGAGAGCTGAAGATCGTAAATTAACATTCGAAGAGGGTGTTAAGTTTTATATTGATACTTACGGTGGCCACACCATTAATGATGATCAGAAATGGCCATGGAGACACGCACTAAGGCTAGAATATGCTATGAAGAATAGTAGAGAACCAAACGACGCTGAGATGTTTCGTTGCTTTAGACTTGCATGAACGAAATGATGTTGTGTCTCTACTTACTACGCCTACTTGCTCTTTGCTATGTTTTTATTTTATTAAGTTTTTAATGGTAAGTAAGTTGATAATCGTAACCTCTGTTTGTTATCCAAATTTTGTAATCGTTGTTGTTTTAATTATCGTTTAATATATTCAGATTTTCTGGCAAAATAGCTATATTGGACTTGACATTCTTTCTTTCTTTGTTTTTTTTTTTTTAGATTATGAACATGCTTTCAATATCACATAATAATACCATCAACTTATGTTTCCAGTCATATTTTTTTCCACAGGATCAAAAGCAAATTGTTAGGATAAATATTTCATTATGGTAATAAATGTTGATATAGGAAACTAAACGACGGTTGCTTTTGCCGCCAATGAATATAGGGAATCTAAAATGATAGTTGTTTTTGCTGCCACTTTATTTTATCAATGCAGGCATGCTTACTCCTCATTATTACAGCCAGTATTTAATAATAATTTACAAAAAAAAAATTTAATTACATACTACCTAAACCACCATTTACCAATGCTAAAATAAAATATAACCATAAATTTTGTAGGGAAAAATGTTCAAATTGCCTATAAATAGGTCCTAATAAAATAGTTTTGCCATTCTATTTTTACCATTACACAAGTAAATTAGAAATGGATAAATGGCCAGTAAAATTCTCAAACTCTAATTCAAACTATACTGAGTTAGAAGATATTTTCATTTGTCATATACTTCCAAAGTGCAATGGAATACTCGATCTGTTGAACATGCTGTTGGTGAACAAGGAGTGTATGTCGATTATTTCGACCAGAATCAACAAGAACGTGGATATCAACTGGAACCAACTAGAGAAGATTTGTTCCAGGCCAACTAGTCAATGTACTCTTCCACATCATGACTTGACTGAGTTGTCAAATTGTGTCCATTGTTGGAAGGTTGGAACTTTCAGAAGGTATGTTTTCAAGCAGGGGGTCAAGTTCTTTGTTGCCACACATGGCGGTCTGGTTCGGGGACCTGGTAGGAAGTCATGGCCGTGGAGGGATGCTTTGAATGTCGAATTTAATTTTCCTCCAGCAAAGTTTCTATTGCGAATGTAGTTTTAATTATTTATCAGTGATGTACGCGATATGTCGCAATTAGTTAATTAGGATATTTTATCTTTTGAATGGATATTTCTTTTACCTTCCGTGTCAAGGATTGCAATTATAAGCATGATTTTAATATTATTTTCTAATTTATAATATCAGTTTAATACTATCTAATTTATGCTTAAACAATAAAGTTTTAATTTATTGATTAAAAAAAATCATCTTATTAATGGAAAATTCCTTTGTTATTTTACATTTAGTCGCATGTATATTCATCAAATACAACTCTAGCATTGCAGTTATACGTAATTTTCCAAGCATTGCACGTATTGGTAATTTAAATATTTTTTGTAAGTAACAAAGATATTAAATTATAATATATTATAACACCTTTAAACATCGATGAAATTATAAAAAAAAAGATCATTTAAATTGTTTGAGGATTGTATTTTTGGCAACTAAAGTTGTTTGGAACGAAAAAAACAATTATTATTAGGACCTTGATATGAGGAGCATTTATAAATTTGTGAGATAGTATTTCCATTCAAAGAGAAGGAAGGCCAAAACAAATTCACAAATTAAATAATAACTTCAAAATAATCATAATATACAAAGCATAAGTTTCATATTTAAAATAAATTCACAAATATCTATTGCGAATGTAGTTTGAATTATTTATCAGTGATGTACGCAACATGTCGCAATGAGTTTCTTTTACTATTTTGTCGGGTATTGTAATTATAAGCATGAATTTAATAATATATTCTAATTTTTAAGTTCAATTTAATAAAGATTTATTATTATTTGAAAGAATTTCATATCTTAAACAATAAAGTTCAACGATACAATAATTGATATCTTATTCATCTTCTAAAAGGAAAATAGTTATTAAAATTTTCCAAGCATTGCACGTATAATCATCAAATTAAATCAGGATCATAAAAATAATTGCAAGAAAAGAAATCATAAATTTCCATTTAGAGGAGATGTACTAACACTTAATTTTTTCTAAAAAAATTTCAGTAGTTTACCTCAACAATAAACTAGGATAAAAAAAAAAAAACAAATAAAAGGTGGGATTTAATACACGTAGGATCAATTACGCAACGAAAAAAAATCCTTTTTTGAGCCAATCCACTAGAAAGGAAATAACATTGCATCTGCATCTTCATAATGGCTTGCAGAATAGGATGGGTGTCTATGTGTGTTCCTTTGCACAACATCTTCTTGTGTTTGATTTGTTGTGTAGTCGTCCCCTATGTCATCATCTTCATCCCTATGTTCATTGGCATCCCCCCTTTTCCTCTTCTTCGCTTTCGAACCCTTTTCGAATGGGTGAAGTTTCCTATTTTTGGTTCCCCGGCCAGTGTGGCGTTTGTCGATAGGGTCTTTTGTGGCGTCTTCAGCTGGTGGAGCAGCATTCTTAATTAGATGACGTTGGTTTTGATCCTTGGGACGTAATCGACGACGACCATACACTTTGCGCACGGAGGGATCCCACGAAGTTCCTCCTTCCCCGCCAGTCCTCCCAATACCTGTTGCATCTTCTAACATTGATCTAACATTGTCAGTTGCTTCTTTGTACATCAAAAATGTTTCATCATTATGAAGTGCTAAAGAGGTAAGATAAGCATTCCTCTGTGACAACTCCCTAACTTTTTTAACCCTCTCAAATTCATCAGGGTCATAGTATGATACCTTGATGTCCTCGTAACCTCTCACAATATCCTTTCTCCACCTGCTAAGTATGTATTTCTCTGGTATTAAGTCAACATCCTCAACCTCAATAATTTTTATTATATGCCTGCACAAGATACGTGTGAATTCGAAAAGCTTGCAAGAACACACGTACTCACCTTGCACCTTGTCAAAAGAAACATTGAACGACTTCCATTTCTTTTTCCATATAGGCTTTTGAAACTTTTCATCTGCTTTGTAGATAGCCACCGCACCAAGTGAAGTTATCTTGGACACATTTATGTTCTTTATAGTTGCACATTCTTCTCTGACTTCAAGGAATTTGGCGTTTGTGTAGGCTTTATGGAAGACATATTCAACTATCATGTCCTTGTCATACCTAGGTGGTTTGTGTGCTGAGTTGAAATTCAATATTTTCTCCTCCTCAGCCTTGCCCTTCATAGCTGCCTCATATTGCAGAATAAATTGATGCAGTCCAGTTTCAATGCTCATATAATATTTGAAGAATCGGTTCATACGCTCACTGCTCTGTGTCGATGACATTCCAGCCCAAAACGTGCTCCTCCAATAACCTGGGGCCCATCTTTCCCTTATTTCGAAGGTATCCTTTAACCATGAATTGTTCTGAATACCAAGCTTCTCCAACATTAACCCCCATGCTTCATCAAACTCATTCGGCTCTAAACAATCATGTACAACATTACGCAAAGCATCTTCTATATCTTCCAATTGGCAAGTTTCCCAAGATTCCTCGATGCATTTTGTAGTATGTGCCATAGGCACAACCTATGTGGCACCCCTACAAACACGGTTTCCACTGCCTTGTCAATGGCTTTGCATTGATCAGTAAGGATGCCTTTTGGTGCACTGCCCATGCATTTCATCCATTCATTGAATACCCACACAAAAGACTCTGTATCCTCATGTGAAATTAGTGCAGCTGCAAACACTATGGACTTCCCATGATGGCTGGCATCAACGAAAGGTGCAAATGGCATTCTATACCTGCACATTCAAGTAAAATTGATGACAATGTCATTACGTTTCATTGTTCAATTATCAATAAATGATCCTAGAAAAATAAAAAAAATCCTAATAATGAAACCACAAATTAAATTATGCATAAAATAACCCACGAAAATACAGATAATCCTAAATGGAGAGTCATGCTTTCTTCACCTGTTGAACAGAAACGTAGTATCAAATGTGATAATATCTCCAAAGTCTTTAAAAATTGCTCTGCTTCTTGGGTCACACCAGAATGCGTTCATCAGCCTCCCTTCGTCGTCCCTCTCAACGGCACTATAAAACTGATTGTTGCGCTCAAACTGTTGCTGGAAATACTTTTTAAGGACAACAGCATCGCCTTCAAATCGAGACTTACGGCGGTTCACGTGAACAACATTCCTAACGTCTTTTTTATTGTACGTAATGTTTTCATATCCTCCACTCTCAACCACTAGTGCATTGTAGCTCTTTGCAATTGATATACCAGCTTTGTCATTGATCGTGATTTTTGAAGTCGTTGGATCATCAATGTAACGATAGTTAACCATCAAACGATTAACTTTTGGGTCTAAGGGGTGGTTATGCTCCAACTTACAAGTGTGTATTACCATTTTACCTTCCACCATGCGAGCAAAAACATATACTGGACATCCAGTAACGTGCGATCCATCAGTTTGCTTTCTACCACCGTACTTACAGTGAAATCGGATCCGCTCCATCATATAGTACATTGGCTCATTTACGCCTGCTGAAGTCCTAACAACACCCCTATCCTTGTACTCCTGCAATAACACACTTGTTCTTAAAAAAAATGAAAACTCTTTCCGATAAGCATACTCATGACAGAATACTGCAAAGTCCTCTCCTGAGACAAAAGGCATGCCCATGGTTGGCTCAACCAAGTTCTCCTCATTTCCTACCTCATCATCATTACTGTTTACATTTGTAGATGCTTCATTTTCACCCTCACCTAAATTTGAAATGTTTACATCTGCACCATCTAAATCAACAGGTATCTCATTTAGGTCTACAATGTTTTCCATTGAATCTGCAATCATGACACATACACTTCAGATAATCGCCTATTCATATACATTGTTCAATCCACTTATTTAAATATTCTGCAACCATACTTAATCCAATCCACTAATTAAATATTCTATATATTATAAAATGATCCTAACAAATTTCCAACTATATTACTTAAAATACATCTTCAAATCAGCTATAAACTAAATAGTGAATTGACCATATTCTCGTAGTTAGTTTATTTCAAGGTCATTTTCAACTTCATCTAAGATTATCTAATCCTATATTATTAGACGTGATGCAACATAGTGTACATCCACGTATAATTCTATATATTCTAAAATGATCCTAATTTTTTAAAATAGCTAACTGAACCGGATCAGAGCATATATGCCAAGTATAATCTCATTCATAAAATAATACTCTGTTTAACTTACAGGTCGATGTCATACAATACATTATCAAAGCAACTATAAACTTCAAATTCAATCAAAATATTTGATAATCTATAGAAATAAATTAATTTAGAAAAGCAACCGTACAAAGGAAAGCATTTATTTTAGAAAAAACTTAGAATTAATTAGATTCATTTTGAATCAAGAATTTGTGATACATACCTTCAAATCAGGTTGTTTTTCGCCTGAAAACTCGTCGGAATTCTGAAAGTAGCTAATGAAGAAGTTGCTGGAAAATATGGGTATTTTTTTTGCTGAAAAATAAGTTTTTTTTTCGCCGGATTTTTTTTTTTTTGGCTGGAAAAAATGTCGCCGGCCGGAGATGACAGCAAAGCTCAGGGAGGCGGTGGGGATGTGGTTGCTGCTATGGTGTGCTTTATTTTACTACTTAGGTGTCTTAAAAAAATGGATGAAAAAAAAATAGGAAAAACATAATGACTAAATTAGGAGGGAATTTTCCCCCCAAAAAGGGTCTTAGCCTCAAAAATTTTCACCCCAAAACCTCTCTAGTTTCCCTCCCATTTCTAATTTCATGAAGCATTTTAATTGGTCCACCTCAGTAGTGTATGTTGGGTCCACATACACCTAGTGTATGTGTAGTCCCTTCCCGTAAATAGTAATGTACACCTGCCAAAAAATGTACTAAAGCCCTTGGTTTCAAACTACTCTTTCCCACGTCCTAGGCTCCTAGCTACCCAGACGTATATGAGAATTTGTGTAAATTGTTAGGATGTACTCCTTGCGCCCTCTTATTTCATCATCACTATATAAAAATAAATACTTCCTCCACCCCCAACAAGATGCTCCGTTTATTTTTTTTATATCTTCTAACACACAGTTTTAAATATTATTCCGTAATATTTTCAATTATATATCATAAAAAATTGTAAAAATTACATATTTAAAAAGTACGTATCGAGAAGAATCAAACAAAATCTCACATTACTGTATTTTATCTTACATTTATAAAATTAAGAATAGTCAAAGTTACAAAGTGAATAGTAGACAATGTCAACTTGAAGCATTTATAATGGGATAGAAGACACTATAAGAATTTGTGCAAATCGTTAGAATATACTCCATCCGTAACAAATTATTAGCAACAATTTTCATTTTTAGGTGTAACAATTTTTTCCAATTTTATTTTATTCTTTTTTTGGCAAAAAAAAAAAACAACAACACAATACCCCACTTACTTTTCTCTCTCTTACTTTTATCATCATACCACATAATACCTCATTTACTTTTCATTCTCTTACTTTTCTCTCTTACTTTTATCATTATACCACCTAATACCACAATTAACATATTTTATCTAGGAGTCCGTGCTAGTCCAAATGTTGCTACTAATTCGTTACGGAGGGAGTACTCTTCGTACCCTCTTATTTGATCGTCACTATATAAAAATAACTAGAGAAAATTGAAAACCCTAACAAAAATAGTAAATCGAGTAAAGAATTAGAGATAACCAAATATGAAAAAATAATTAGGCCGTTTTTCAGCCCTTTTTATCGTTTAGGAGCAGGGCTGTCTCGAAAATATTTGGGGCCCTGTTCTAAAATTTTAATTTGGCCCTTTATATTTTAATCAATGCTAAAATTCAATACTATTTTGACAACACATGTATGTATCTCAAAGTTGTTTCATATATAATGATATATTTATCTAGAAATATAACAATAACTTGACAAAAGAAGGTTTTTTATAAAGAAAATAGGCCCTTAGAAAAATGGGACCCTGTGCAGAGGGTCTTCTTGTGCACCTACCCAGCACAGCCCTATTTAGGAGTTTAGGACTTGGGAGATAGATCATTGATTAAATGTAATTAGCTAATTTTATGTTTACATGGTTATGTCATAATTCATACTTCCTCCGTTTCGAAAAAAAGCAACAATTATTTCTATATTTGGATGTTTCAAAATAAATGCAACAATTTTAATCTTCCATTTTTGTAAGTTTTTTCTTTCTATCTCTCACATCATCACATACCCCATTTTATCTCTATATCCCTTTTACTCTCACAACAAAAAATTACCTAAGTGTCCGTGCCACCCCAATTGTTGCGTTTTTTTCGAAACGGATGAATTACAACTTCTAAAAATAGTTTTATTTGACTTTTTATGATCTCAAAGATATACTTCATTTGAAACTGTTTCTCGTAATATTTTTTGCTTGGGTGGTAAATTCATAAAAAGTTAATATCAAAACAAGATTAAAATGAATTCAATTATGATTGAAAATTCACAATCGAAGTTTTGAAAACTAACCTTAACATGCATTGGGACTATCTTTTATAAATAAAGGGACTAGCGAATTATCGATCCAGATTAAATATAAAATAGCGGTCAATACTGCAATACATTCCTCAATTATTTATGTAATTCTGTTTTTTTTTTCTTTCCTATTCAAATATGTGTTAAAGGAGCCCCTTGGTATAATGGTATATGCTGGATCTACCACTAAGTATCGATTACTCCATGCTTAATAAATTAATTTCAATTAGGTTCAATCAATTTTAACTATGTTCAATAAGCCTAACAAGGTAAATCTAGTCCAAAAGGTATAAATAAGTTAGATTAGTGTAAAAAACAAGTTTATGTCTTATAATATTTCATTATTATAATATAAACTATTTGTTGGCACTTTACTAGAATGCCTCATACGACACTTGTATGCAAGACACCATTTTGTCCCATGTAAGACTTGGATTGCAAACACTAATAATTTTCCCCTCAAATCAAGAACCAAAAAGCTCACGACCTCTCCTCCAACAATAACGAACTCATTGCTTAGCTTACATTTGTGTTGGCCAAACCATCCGCTCTGACAGCACATGTTGGGCCCCACAACACCATTTGGACTCTGACATTAGTATACTTTTGTCCGCTTTGGGCCTAGCCCTCACGGTTTCATTTTGGATCACCTTCCTAAAATGTCTCATACTAATGTAGTAGGTGAACACTTATATGCAAGACACTACATATTTTCTTAATTTTTCCACGTAGGACATTGCAAACCCCAACAATAATAATATGTGCAAGCATGCATAGGTGAATCGGAGACATTGAAAAAGAAAATAGAAAAGGTTAATTCCCCATTTCACCTTATTTGTAATGTTTTGGCCATTTTTCCATTACAAAAAATAAATAAATTACAAGTATAAGGAACAAAGTTAAATGGATGGGGTATATAATATATACTACCTCCCTATTCACAATAATTATAATTTTTGTTATTTTGAGTTGTAATACAATATTACAACAAAAAAAATTATAAATATATTTAGTCATTTTTTTGGAAAAAGATCATTGTACCCATAGTTTGTGGCCCCATATGCTTATTTATTATCCATTTTTTCTCTTTAAAAAACTTAATTTATATCCTTACATATATTGATTATTTATTATTCTTTTTTTGCCTAGTAATATGTGTCGCAATTTTTATTACAAATATTACGATATGGAGTTAATACTTAAGTTACTATTCCTTTCTTTTTATAGTCAATTGCATTATAGTGTTTGGTGTGTCAAATGCTCAAGTGTCTTATTTCATGTGTTAGATTATGTTCAATCGGTGTGTTAAAATTATTCTAGCAAAAAAAAAAAATCGTTATTTTGAGTTCTTTCATGATTCTGTTATTTCATTTTCCTTAAATTTTTGTAATTCCGTGAATGGAGATCAACGGTGAATAATAAGAGGACAAGATGATGACTATTCCGCTTTAAAAGCATCAAATATAGGGGTACATATATTTTTAAATTAAGAGCTCATTTACTTTAACTGAATATAACTGAACTGAACTGATGAACTGAACTGAGCTGAATTAAACTGATGAACTGAGCTGAGCTGAATTGAACTGAACTTAATTGAATTGAACTGAGCTGAATACAGCTGAAAGTAATATTTTATAAGAGAAGGAAATTGAGAGCTGATCTGAACTGAACTGAACTTAATAGAGCTGAACTGAACTGAACTGAGTTGAACTGAACTTAACTAAATTTAAGCTGAAGTAAACAAGCTGAACTGAATTGGATTTAAGATGAGGTGAAAACACAAGACCGTATGACCAATATTTTCTGTCAGACGGGCTGAGCCCAATACTTAGTTTCTTCTTTGCGTAAACAACAATCGTGACAATGGCGCTGCAACAGTACCCACGACAACACATTTAACTCACGCCACGACAACTCAGCCCAAGCCACGGCCACCGCCCAACCATCACCGTTGTATCACTTCGTTTTTATTCTCATAAACCTCAGATCGAAACTGGTTTGAACCTTCTCCTTTTCATTTAGTTTTGATGATTGTGAGTGGTTTTAACTCAAGCCGTGACAACTCAGCCCAAGCCACAATACCGCCCAACCAATGCCGTTGTATCAGTTTGTTTTGAGTCGCATAAATCTCAGATCGAAATCAATTTGGACCTTCTTCTATTCATTCGGCTTTGATGATTGTGAGTGGTTGATTGATGTTCGATCGAGTGATATATAATGATGGTTATTTGAAGAAACTGATGCTGAGAATTGAGATGATGTTGATTTGAAGAAGAAGAAGATGATTATGGTGGTTCAACAATGTTGATTTTAAATGATGATTATTAACGTAATGTACTGGGTGAAATGCATCATTTTTCAGGTGAGTGAAATGCATTCCAGGTAAGATGTGTTTTTTTTTCAAGTTGAATGACTTTTTGTCCAAGTAAGAGAAGTTTTCTAGGTGAGTGGAATGCATTCCATATTATAGGTTGTATTTTTTCAGGTTGAATGACCTTTTGTCCAGGTAAAATTTTTTTTGTCCAGGTAAGAGAAGTTTTACAGGTGAGTGAAATGCATTCCAGATTTCCAGTTATAGGTTGTGTTTTTTTTTTTCGAGGTTGAATGACTTTTTGTTTAGGTAAGAGAAGTTTTTGTCCAGATAAGTCACTTTTATGTCCAGGTTGAATGACTTTTTGTCCATGTAAATAATATGGGTTTATTTTAATCCCTTTTCACATTTTACACCAAATATAAGAGATGTTTATGACTTCCTACCGAAACTGCTAATGTAATATGTTTGGTTTAATGGACTTTTTTAATTTGATCTGATCTGAATTTATTTCTTCTGATTTGAATTTATCACCCGATTTAACAAATAATATTGATTTTCTATATAGACAATCCATAAGGAAAAAAATATGTTAAATAAGATCTTAAGATCTTTGTATTAATATATACTTTTTAAATATGTGATTTCATAATGGAATTAAATACAAAGTATTATTTAGTGATAAAATAAACAAAATAAAATTATAAGATCTGTTCTGATCGAACTTATTTTTTCTAATCTAATCCCTATTATATAAGCCAAGGGAGGAGCCATGGTGTCCCCCCTCGGAAAACCATATTACCCCCTCAAAACTTTCTAAAATCTTAATTTGTATCAATCCTAATTATTAAGGAAAGCTATTACAATTTTTGAACTTTTTAAAATGAAAATAGTACAAAATATAAAATTCTAAAAAAATAAAACAAAAATATCAAAATTCATATTTTAAAATTCTTTATAAATAGACATCCATATGGATATATTTCATCAAATAAAAATTTTATGATAGAAATTTGGTAGCCAATATAATATGATAAATAACCGGCCTTTTCTTTTGTTAAATTTGTGGGATAAAGACTGAATGAAAGGGGAAAATTTTGTTTTATATGACTGAGTGTGAATTTGACACAATTTTCAATTTTTTGAAGAAATAACCTTTATTATTTTCTTTGTTAAACAAATTAATAAATGTATTTAAGATACTATTGCACGCAAAGCGTGTATAGAAGATTAATTTGAAATAAGGTCAACTAAACAAAGTCTCATATTAAGACTAATTGTAGTAATAAAAGTTAATGCAACTTTTGAAAGGAAACTTCAATGCTTTTTCCTTTTTGGATAGAAAGTTTTCCATGCCTTTCAGTGCATCACAACATAATCAATTTACATGACAAAAAATCAATGTGAAAATGAGAGCATAATTTTATTAAATTAAGCATTAGTCATTTATTCTTAAATATTTTGTAAGAGATTATAAAAATAAAAAACAGGTATATAATCAAATAAAACCTAACGCGCAATTTATGCTTTATAGTTTATATACTACGTAATTGCTTTTAAGCTAACAGTCGGATGTCAAAACAGGTCAACGGTACAGGTTAGGGTTGACCCAAACGGGTTCAGCTTAATTTCGATTCAGGTTAAATCAGATTATTAGTCTAACAGTTCAATTCAATTCAGTTCGGGTCATTTCGGTAACAGGTCATAACAAGTTGTCTTTTTCTCGGTCACAGTTCAGTTCAGGTTCAGGTCATTAACGGTCAGGCTAGTATCAGTTCAGTTCAAAACGGTTCAGGTTAATACAGTTCAACGATAAGAAACGGTATGTTTCAGGTTGGCATCAGTTTACATCGGGTTATTTTGGAGCGTCCATTACGATAAAAATTGATCATAAAACACAAAAAGTTTCTTAATATGTTAATTGTGATAAGTTACTTTCAAGTTGAATAAGATTTCAGTTCAGTTCAAGTCAGGTCAAATAATGTAACGAGTTGATTTCAGTTCAGTCCAATTTAATAAATCTTCGGGTTTGGGACATGTTATCCTCAATTCAGGTTACTTTTAGTTCAGTTCAGGTCATTAATTCACGGGCAAATAACAGTTCAGGTCACTTCAGTTCAGGTCAATTTCAGGTAACGGGTTACTTTCGGTTCAGTTTATTTCGGTTCAGGTCACGGTCAGTTCAGTTAACCCAACGGGTTCCAACCCAAATTGACATCCCTAGCTAACAGCACCCGGACACAAAGAACTTTCACAAATTCTTATATGCGGCTGGCCACATGGTTTGTAAACCGTGCGACCAGCTACATTGTTTCAAATGGTGCAGCCGTTTTTAGGGGTTACAAAGTCTTTGTGGGGTTACAAACTGTTTTTTGGGGTTACAATGTGTTATTTTGGAGTTATAGTGGGGTTACAAACTACTATTTCACTAAAAAAAAAAGCTTTTAGCTACGAAAAATTAGAGACGGATTCTATCTGTCTCTAAATTAGAGACGGAAATTTTAAATCCGTAGCTAAATTTTTAGAATAAAAATTTAGAGACGGATTTTTAAAATCCGTCTCTAAATTTAGCTACGGATTTTAAAATCCGTAGCTAAATTTAGCTACAGATTTAAGAATCCGTCTCTAATTTTTTAGAGTAAAAACTTTAGTGATGGATTTTTAAAATCCGTCTCTAAATTTAGCTACGGATTTTAAAATCCGTCTCTAAATTTAGCTACAGATGTTTAAATCCGTCTCTAATTTTTTAGAGTAAAAAAATTAGAGACGGATTTTTAAAATCCGTCTCTAAATTCAGCTACAGATTTTAAAATCCGTAGCTAAATTTAGTTACGCATTTTTAAATCCGTCTCTAATTTTTTTGAGTAAAAAATTTATAGACGGATTTTAAAAATCCGTCTCTAAATTTTGCTACGGATTTTAGCTTGTGTCTGTAATATTTCTTTCGTTTATTAACAATTCTATGCAAATAAGATTGACAAATAAAACTTGGTACAGTTGGTAAGAGTGTCACCCCGTGACTTTGAGGTCACAATTTCGATTCCTACCAACCATGGTTCGTGAGTTCAATTCCTCCTAAGTGATGCATCACAACATAGAGACAGAAAAAATCCGTCTCTAATTTCCGTCTCTAAATTAGAGACGAATTTTAAAAAATCCGTTGCTAAATCCAAATAGCGACGGATTTAGTTGATTTAGTGTTTTTTGAGTTTAGAAAATATCTAAGTGGAGTTACAAAGTAAGTGAGTTACAAATTATTTAAATGGGGTTACAAAGTTGGGGTTACAAAGTCTTTGTAACTCCATATAAAAATCAACTTTGTAACCCAATACAAAAGTGTTTGTGGGGGGGGTTACAAAGTGTTTTTTGGGTTACAAAGTGGGGTTATAAAGTGTTTTTTGAGTTTAGTAAATATCTAAGTGGGGTTACAAAGTGTTTAAGTGAGTTACAAATTATTTAAATGGGGTTACAAGTTTGGGGTTACAAAGTATTTAAGTGGGGTTACAAAGTCTTTGTAACCTCATACAAAAATCAACTTTGTAACCCCTTATTTATCAGCGCGTCGCACCATTACTAAATGGTGCAGCCAGTTGCACCAAAAACGCGTTATTGAAGAACTTTAAGTACATAATTTATACAAAGTAATATTCACTAATCACTAGTTCAAGCAATCTTTAGCCAAGCTAAGGTGTATTAAAAAAAACATTGGATGTGTAAGTTTTGGAAAATGATTTCCGCAAAATTTATTTTGATAACAGCATCGCAAATCCCATAAACATTTAAGACAATGATTTTTGTGGGTAAAGCTGGTGTGCGGAAATCAAATTTAACGTGCAGTGCGTAAATCAATAGTCGTAAGTTTTACCTTATTAATCAAGTCTTGTGAATATTGAGCCCGAGTTTTCGAGTTCGAATCTCACCTCGCGCATTTCCCCTAATTCTTTATGTTTCCCTTATGGATGCGTATGTCGAACAAATTGAACCGAATAATGTGCAATAGGACCCGTTCAAGACCTAATACTACCTACATTATCCAACTAATTAAAAAAATTATAAAGAACTATTATCCCACACTCCGTGAAAATTCTAGTGTGGTCTTATCAATATAGACTATCGTAATGGATGGCGTTGATTGCTTGATTTTTGATTTTTTTTTTAATTCCTCAATATAATTAAAAATCTTTTTAAAAATACTTTAAAAATATTTCTTAGTTAATGAAGATATAAACTGATTTTAGGAAAAAGCATAAAATAATTTTCTTAAATAAAAAATCAAGCAATCCTACTCATATTAGAATCATCCCACACTCCCACTCCCATCAATAATGCAATAAATTGCATGGTCTAAAAAGCTGGTGTTCAACGTTCCACATACACAGTTCCACGCCTTCTGAGCTCTAATTTTGTCCTGTCAAAGACGGCTAGTTGTATAACAACACTCTAAAAACGACCATCATATCGCACCATTGCTTTGCTGGTCCATGACCCCATGCTATGTTATGTGATTACATCCTTTTAGATTCCATCAAGGAACCTGAACTCAAATTTGGCAAGAAAATAAAACACACAATGTTTGTCATTTAATTAGATTATTCTATGATTGTCTCTCTCTCTCTTTTTTTTTTCATTTTATACGGTGTAATATTGCTGTTATATAAAAAACATTTTAGCATGAATAAAAACATTTGGTATATTTCGTCAAAAAAATATTGTTGTTATATAAAACATTTTAGCATAAAGAAATTGAAGGTGTGATAAATATTAAAATAGTTCAAATAAAGTTTAATACTCTTTTTTGGTGAATGTTAAGCCGTTGATGGTTATATCTCCAGTCGTGAGCTCCGTAAAGGGGATCCAATATCCCCTATTTGTTTCTTTTGTGTGCAGAAAGGCTTGGGACTCTCATAAGAAGAGCCCATGAAACTAGAAGTCTTCATGGTGTCTCAATTGCTAGAAATACCCCGATTGTCGCTCACTTATTTTTTGCAGATGATAGTTTTATCTTTACCTGGGCTAATGATCGAGAAACGATTGTAATTGTAGAAATTTTACAAAGGTATGAAAATATGTCGGGTCAAAAAGTCAATCTTGACAAATGTGAAATTTCTTTCGGCAAAAATTTAAGGGAGAGATACCACGAGTTAACTATTATCAAACAAAGTATGCTTTGCTAGACCAAAGATCGAATTTGGAAAAAATTTAGATATGGAAGGAGAAACTATTATCTATGTATGGCAGGTAAAGAATCTCTCATTAAATTTGTCACACAAGCAATTCCAAATTATGCCATGAGTTGTTTCAAGAACCCAACATCTTTTTGCAAAGAACTTGAAGCGATCATGAGCAAATTTTGGTGGGCTTCTTCGGAAAAGGAGAGGAGTATTCACTGGAAGACTTGGGATGATATGTGCCAGGCAATGATAGGGGGGATGGGGCGTCATTTTTCCTAATTTGGATGTGTTCAATGATGCTCTCTTGGCAAAGCAATTTCGGAGACTTCACTTGTTGCAGAATACCCTCTTGGCTAGAATCTTGAAAGCTAAGTATTTTCCTAGATCCTCAATTTGGGAAGCATCGATTGGGTATAATACAAGTTTTTCTTGGAGGAGTATTAATGGTACAAAGTATGCACTAGAAAAAGGAACGATATGAAAAATTGGTAATAGGAGGATGACACACATTTGGGGTGATAGATGTCTTGGTGGTGAAGGGTCCAGTTACATTATTACTCCTAGGGGAGTCCTTGATCCACATAGTAAAGTGTCCCTTCTAATTGACGAGTAAAGTTGTCGAGGATATGGAATGTGTGAGATGCGGGCTCCATGCATCTTCACTACACGTGTTGTGTGAGTAGGAATTTGCTTCAAAGTGTTGGGCCGAATTTGGCATTGAGACTAATGGGTGCAATGGAACAAAAGTAAGGGAATAGTTCACATGGAGTTTCGAGGTCATACGTAAGGAGAAACATGAGATGATGGCGATGTTAGCTTGGCAAATTTGGCGTGATCGGAATGTACTTTTATTTGAGAAACATGTTATTTCCCCGAAGCTGACATTTAGCAGGTGTTCGGATCTTCTGCAGGAGTTCAATGCTGATGTGGGTTCAGGTGTTGGATGAGCTCGTGGGCGAAGGCTGCCACAAGCGCAAGGGGAAGCCCCACCACCTAACCAGTTTAAGGTAAATTTTTATGCTGCACTGGGAAATAGTGAGGAAAAGTGGGCATTGATGTTGTCGTGCGTGATTCGACTAGGCAGGTTATGCCTGCTGGTTCAAAAACTTTATGGAGGCAGTGGGGTCCTGAGATGGCGGAGGCGGCAACTGCAAAGTGGGTTGTCGAACTGGTGTATGAATGAGGGTGGAAAGAAGTGGTGTTTAAAGGTGACGCCCAACTCCAGCAATTTTGTTCAAAAATTTATTTAATTTGTCTGAACTTCCCCACGAATTGCTGGAAAGAAGTGGTGTTTAAAGGTTGACTTGGGCGTCACCACGAATGCCCTAGTCATACAAAAATGCATGTCTTAA
Source organism: Salicornia ramosissima (assembly GCA_951394345.1). Classification (NCBI taxonomy): domain Eukaryota; kingdom Viridiplantae; phylum Streptophyta; class Magnoliopsida; order Caryophyllales; family Amaranthaceae; genus Salicornia; species Salicornia ramosissima. Next base: position 17,516,826 of record OX596233.1, on the reverse strand, counting down.
AAAGAAGAAAAATGCCCTGGTCCTGGGCAGGCAAGTGCAAAGAGCTTGCAAAGCAAGCACACTTGCAAAGTAAGTACAAAGAATTTGCAAAGCAAATCAACTTACTCAGCCACCTGTTAGAAAGTCCTGTGACCCATATCTGGTCAGAAGGTCACTTTGTCACCTTCCAACCAGGGGGGCATAGAGTATACACAACATATATATAGCACATTTAAATATTTGCAGAGACAAAAATTCATGCAAAAACCACGCATGCATAAAAATCAAGTGTTAGCCAAATATTCAAAAGTAGGATAAAACACATCCACCCCCTGGTGGATGGTAATAATGAGTGTTAGAGGAATTACAAAGTGAAATATTTGTCAAGGGTCAACGACCACCTGGCTTAGAAATGCCCAAGCAGAGGCCAAAAAATTAATTGTTCTTACAAGTGTTCAAGACAATTTAAAGAAAAATAAAAATGAGCTGAAAAGGCACAAGAGGACACTACCACCACGCTCCAGAACAGGTCAACCAAAAGTATGACCAGATGTGCTAGAACAGGAAGAGACACTCCCCAGGTTACCAGGTGATCACCAATTCACTAGTGGAAAATTTGTTATTTGTTACCCCTTATTTGTTCCGGTTACAGAAAAAAAGGAACAAATAATTAGTATTTGTTCCGGTTGTAAAAAATGTGGAACAAATAATTGCTTATTTGTAGCGGTTTATTTAAAACTGGAACAAATCAATACCTATTTGTTCTGGTTTTGTTTAAACCGGTACAAATACTACTTATTTGTACCGGTTTATATAAAATCGGAACAAATAGGAATGGATTTGTTCCAGTTTTTAATAACCGGTACAAATACACGTTTTTTTTTTTAACCTGCAATCAATATACGGCCTTCACACAGATTACTCCTTACTTTCATTCAACCAAAACCCCAATTACTCCTTACTTTCATTCAACCAAAACCCCAATTACTCCAATCCATAAATTTCTCCACCACCACCGCCTGCCCAACGCTGCCCCTCCACCGCCTGCCCAAGGCCGCCCCTCCACCGCGTGTCGAACGCCGTTCCCGCGGCTCTGCTACTCGAGTTCCTGTGACGACTGTGCTGCTCGAACGAGTTCTCTGCTGCGTGAATCTGCTCTGCCTCACGCTAGGGCTGCCGCCACCGGTCACTGCACCATCCACCGTCCCTATCTACCGTCGGTCGAGCCCCTGTTCCTCCTTGCTTGCTGCACAGTGAAGGTATATGTTATTGTTGTTGTTGAATTGTTAGGGTTTAATTATTGTTTAATTGGTTTCAAAATTGTGATAAGAACATGTTGATTGATTTAAAGGAGTTTTAATTTGCTGATTAGTTGTTGAACATTGTTGAAATTGGGGCTTGTAATTTGGGTTTTTTTTTTCTAATATCTAATAATTTCCTATTTATTTGATAATTTAATTATAGTCATACACTAATTAGTTGTTGAACATTGTTTAATTGGCTTGTATAATAAGCATTTTTTTTCTTATCTTGAATTGAAATATATCTCTGTTTAATTCAATGTTATGAAAAAAAATGTAGCATAGTATTTTGATTAGAAAATAGCATATGTTTCACTAATTTCAATCGAATATTCCTTAGCATATGCAAAATAGTTTTAAATTCTATAAAACTAATAATAATGTTAAACTTTTGATAATATATTAATTGAATTTGCAATTTTGACATAGAAGTTTGAATTTAATTTATTTGTGCTAGAAACTATTTTTTTAATGTTGAAGTATATAATTATAGTAGTCATTATTAGAGCGTTAATTTAATTTATTGTTACTTTCTTAGAAAATGAATCGTAGTTGGATGTATGGATATCGTACGGAAAGGGCATTTCAAAAGGGGGTTACAGAATTCTGTAGTGTAGTGTTAGAGCATCAACAGATCAACAAACAACCTTGGATATTTTGCCCTTGTTTTGATTGTTGTAATGTAAAGAGGTGGGCTGACATAAGGGTGGGCTGACATAAGAGGAACACTTGTATCGATGTGGGTTTAGACCCGATTATGAAACTTGGTATTGGCATGGTGAAAAGTTAAATTTTGGAGATGATGTTAAAAATAAAGATAAGATAGGGGGAAATTCTTGTGAGGGGGATGAGAGCCATGGGGATGATAATAATGATGAAGACTTTGAGGGGATCAAATTAATGATATGATGGATGCGATTGAAGATCATCTCAATCATCAACCTCGTATGTTTGAGGACGTGTCAAAAGCTGCTGAGACTCCGTTAGATCTTGGTTGTACTAAGTATTCCCAACTTTCAGCTGTGTTAACCTTGTCTAATCTAAAAGCTACGTTTGGCTGGAGCGATACGAGCTTTACAGCATTCTTAGAAGCCTTACAGGACATGTTTCCAGATGGGAATGGCATTCCAAAGTCCTCATATTATGCTAAGAAATTGATGAACCCCTTAGGGTTAGAGTACACCAAGATAGATGCATGTCCTAATGATTGTGTGCTTTATCGAAAAGAGTATGCAAATTTGGATACATGTCCCATATGCGGAGTCTCACGCTACAAGGAGGTGGAAGGTGGAGCGAGTGTTAAGAAATTGCCTCCGGCAAAGGTGTTGTGGTATCCTCCAATTATTCCGAGGTTCAAAAGACTTTTTTCAATTGCGAAGGATGCTAAGAACTTGGTGTGGCATGGCAAAGAAAGGAAGAAAGATGGTCTAATTAGGCATTCTGCTGATGGAAAGCAGTGGGAGAAAATAAATAAGGATTTCTCGGTGTTTGGCAAAGAGCCTAGAAATCTTAGGCTAGGTTTGAGTACCGATGGGATGAACCCTCATGGCACACTTAGCTCATAACACAGTTCATGGCCAGTATTGTTGACTATATACAACTTGCCTCCTTGGTTGTGTATGAAACGTAAGTATATAATGATGCCTCTTCTTATAACTGGTCTTAAGCAGCCTGGAAATGATATAGATGTGTATTTAGCACCCTTAAAGGATGACTTGGTGGTGTTGTGGAATGAAGGAGTGTCGATGTATGATGCACATACCAAGACGAATTTTACACTCCGTGCAATGATTTTTTGTACCATATGCACATTACCTTTTTTTTTTTGCAGAACATTTTTACGAGACGATCTTCCCCGTATAGCCAAAAGGAATTGGATGAAGTTCGAGAACAATGGGCGGAGTATTTTAGGTTAAATTTTTTATTGTCATAAATTTAATGCATTTGTCATTAAATTATTTAGTTGTAGTTTCTTTTGATGACAATTTTACGTGTTTATGTAAACTAAATCTAAATTAATGAATAGTGCAAAAGCTACATATTGCCATTATGTGATAGAGGAAATAATATTTTGTATTTTACGATTTTTGTATTTGGTGTATGAAGTTGAATTGGTAGAGATCTATATGTTCATTGAATTTTTTTTTTGTTTTTTACAATAATATATACCTAGCAAGAGGCCGAGTTGAGACACCGAGACGAGGGTTACATGAGGCCAGTTTGTAGGGCTGATGTTGGGGGTAGGCCTGAGGTGCATGCTACTGTACTTGATTGTATTTTGAATTTTTATATAACAATGTAAAAAAAATAAATTTTTGCTAAAAAGGGGGAAAATTATTTTTTATTAAAAACATCTATTTGTACCGATTTTAAGCTAAAACTGACAAAAATAATACTCTATTTGTACCGGTTTTAAGCTATAACCGACACAAAAAAATATGCTATTTGTATCGGTTTTAATAGAAAACCGGTACAAATAGAATTTTTTTAATAAAAAAAGAGCTATTTGTACCGTTTTTTGCTAAATCGATACAAATAGAAAACTATTTGTTCCGGTTGTTACGCCTCTATTTGTATACTTCTTGAACCGGTACAAATAGGGCAAAAAAAACAGGTACAAATAGGGGGTTTTTCCACTAGTGAAACTTCCTAGGCAGGGGTGGACCCCTGCTATCCTGGTTCTCAGGAGCACTCTGATCATACTCCATGATTGGCCTGGCCTGGTCATCTGCTCCATGGCAGTCCATGTGCTTCTTTGACCCCTGGTCATACACAAGCATATTTACGTCATTAAAAAGGAAGTAAGTATTACACTTATACAAAAATCCTCGTCATAAACAGGACGATGTATCACACTTCTATAAAACTCCTTATCATACTTCTCTGGAGACAAACCAGCACTCCTCCTGCTCGATCTCCGACCAGGCCCTGGTAGTAATCTAGCAGCAATAGAAGAGGATCCTACAATGTCAGCCCTGGGCCTGGGGGGCAGCCCCTTGCTTGTGCTGGCCCTAGCATCTCCACCAGAAACCGTGGGCAGGTCAGATGCATCCTTAACAAGCAAACACCCCAGTATTAGAAGTAATGTGGCAATGAATGGAACTTCGGTCATTCTACAGAGTAGTATACTTCAGCCCTGCTAAAGGTTCAAGGGGTACACTTCGAAGGGGCTCACTTATTAACCCCAGCTTGTCAAAGCCTATCGCCTCTACATCTCCAGCTGTCGAAACAGGCAAAGAAAAAGATAAAGACGTGGTCCTAATCAGACTACCTCTTGCCAAAACTTGTCCTGGCAGGCCTGGTCTGATCATGACTACATACTCAACCAAGATGGAAAAGCTAAAAGTCATAAAAGAAAAATACCTCTTCTGCTCAAATGATAAGCGCCCAGGAGCCAAAATCAAAATCACAAGTCAATTGGTTAGACGTGGTCCGGAGACGCTTCATACGTGGCTAGCCCATCACATAAATCCATAAAAACTGCCCACATAATTTGTGGACTTGGGGGGCAAATTGATGGGGAAAATTACACCCACTACTATTGGGCCAGCCCACGATTATTTAAGCCCAACTAAGTCCTAAATCCAACAAGAGGACAACAACCACAGGGTGGCCCACTCCAGGACCAGGCCCACATGTGGGATAAGCCCAGTACATATAACCTGGCCCCACAGGGTCCACGCTCCACTATAGACCTGGTCCAGCCCAGCTGACCAGGTTCAGCCCAGCAGACCAGGTCCAACCCAGCAGACCAGGTCCAACCCAACCAACCAGGGGTACCAAGTCAGTCCAAAAGTATTATAAATACCCATCTCTATGCAACAATAAGGGGTATTCAAAGAGTAAAGTAAACACTTCACAAATACTTCCTCTCTCTTACATTCTCTCTCAAATTATTTCTCCTACACTATACTGACTTGAGCGTCGGAGTGGCCTTCCCCGGAACACCTCCGGGGGTAGCTCACACGTGTTCTTTGTGCAGGAACGGTGCTTGATCGTGTGGAAACGGAACTTGGTCTCGACCCATTGTTAGGTGCACCAAAAATCACCTGAACACTTATAGTTAATCTGATCATTATTAATTACTCCTACTTTATCAATCAGGGAGACGATACACAGTAATATAATTTAGTTCAATAAAAATAAGTATTAATTGATTAATTTTCAATCACATAATTAATTGATTGGGGTAAAAAGTGAATAGGTGATGATGATATATGAATTTAAAATTTACTAAATAATGTTTGAATATTATAATAATTAACATAATCTAATAATCTAATCTGTGAGATTACCATTTTGTTGGATAGGTCGTTAAATATTGATGTTACAAAATGTTATTCGAATTATAAAAAAAAAGTTACCTTTCACTTTGAAATTGACATTATCAAATCGGAAATTATCTAAAATTAAAAGCATCCGATCCGAAACTAATATGAAGTATATAACAACCTCATCCAAAAATTATAAGAATCTAAATTAACCCGAATGCTATATATATCAGACTCAAAATGTATTGATCAGAACTACCTGAATTTGATCTGACCAAAAATAAATCAATCTGAAGCTAGACTAAATTCGAAAAGGTAAAACTAATTGACGATGTCTCGAACTTAAAAATACTTAAATCCGATCTGCATCTGGTCAAATCATTAACCTGACACAACGTAACGTACACCTGATATGACTCTACATGTCATGACTCAACTTAAAACTCATCCAAATAACCGATTTTACAACCCTAAATCTCTATTATATAAGATAAGGTGGGAGCCATGGTGTCCCTCCCCCCTAGAAAAATCTTATTTACCCCTAAAAAGTTCTAAAAATTCAAATAATATCATTATTAAAACGGATGACATTAATAAAGAAAGTTTTAAAAAGAAAAAAGAATTTTAAAATGAAAATATTATTAAATATATAATTCAAAAAATAAAATAAAACATCAAAACTTACATTTTTGAATTTTCTACAAATAGATACCCATATTGATATAGTTGTCACATAATTTTTTTTAGCTTTATTGGATTATAGATACTCATATCGTGCATAAAAAGTAATGTACATATTAACATATATATGAGAGGAGTTTTACGACTTATATCTTTAATAACATAAGTGCACCAATTTTTCTTCTATTACAAAATGGATGTCAACCTATAAAGATTTTTGATTTCAATTTGTTTCATTATTCTTTAATATTTCAAACCAAAATATCAGGTGTATGTACACAAAGATTAGAATACTTTCACGAGAAGACTAACAAAAGAAAATTGAGCAAGCTGAATGTTCAATAAGGTTGAGCTTGACCTTTGTACATAATAATAATTAAATTTTCTTAATCTAATAAAAAAGATTTGACCAAGAATGAAAAGATACCTCGTCAAAAAAAAAAAAAAAAAAAAAAAAACAATGAACACACAAGCGACAACAAGTTTCAATAATTAGTTTCATGGTATTGGTAGCCCAGGCCCAACGATTAAGTAAAAAACTAACAATAATGTGATAGAGCAAACAAGGGGGAATGCGTAGTTTCAAATTGTGGATGATTAAGTAATTTTGCATACCAAATCGACTACTTACTCCCTTATGTTTTAAAAAAGCTAATTAATCAATACCTCTGTTAATTTTAATATGCAACAAGTACATATTTATTTTTATACTTTATGTCATATCGTAGCATATATCAATTAACAAAGATAGTACTCCGTAGTATTTGTTTTATCGGTTTATAATTTATTTGTTTAAACATTTATATTTTTCGTTATTCCTTATAAAAATTTATAAATGTTGATATTTGCAAAATTATGTGTTCCGACCCGTCATAAGCGACAAGTACAAAAGGCATTGAAAGTCCTAGCTCATAAAAAGGTTAGGTATTTGACTGGTAAAAAGGGAACCAATACGCATATGACAAGTGTCATGGGCTAGGCCCCCATGACATATGTCACCTACTTTGTGTTCCCAAATATCGAGAATAAACACGCCTATAAAAGGATTAGTTAGACCATCCACCAAGTATCTCATTCATAATTCTCTGAATCCATACCTTTGACTCATTTTCTCCCGATTTATAACTTAAGCATCGGAGGGGCGGTCCCGAATTCCATCCCGAGTTAGCAACCTTTCTCTGTTTTGCAGGTAAAACATCGAAGAAGAGCACCACAGAGTCAACTCAAAACCATTAAACACATATTGACCTAATTTAAAAGTTCCAAATCAAGAACACTATACACTTAGATTAATCTAACAAGAGTCATATGAATATATCTTATATACTTCACAGTTAAATTTTATCACCACTCCTCGGGAAATTGATATTAGCACACCATATTTTTATAAAGGCACTCCTTCTAATACCTTTCACATATGTATTTTTGCTTAAAGAAGTTATCCCAATATCAAAATTAGTTGTGTCAATATCGCTTCCCCACTCCTAGTACCAAAAAACACAAATGTAATAACCTTTCTGAAGTTGGGGAGTTTGTACCATGTAGTATGCACTATGCACCTTTACTTTTATTTGTCAATTCCATTATGCTCTAGGTAGAGGCATATATACAGTGTGTTGCATGTATACGTGACATGATGATATTTGATAATTTACTTCATATTCCGTTATAGTGTTTATTAGATTTGTTGTTTATGTTCATGGACTATCTTCTATTTTGTATTTCTCCCGGTTCATAAAAGAATATGAATAATGAATACTATAGAACCGTATCCACAATCCACTATTTGTTACGTATGTGCCTTTAATTTCCACATTCACCATTTTTTTTTTACCTTTTTAGCTTTTCGTTAGTAAATGCAACAGATGTTTAGTAATTTTCTTTTTAAAATTTGATAATGTAGGTGGTAATAGGCCTTGAGTCGTGCCTTAGGTTCTCTTCAATTCAACTTATTTATGCACTTTAGTAAAAAATTAGATAAAAAAGTCATATTTAATAAAAAAAAACTCCTATCAGATTAGAAAATTTTAGATCATATAACAAAAACCAAATAAAAAATATTCCTTCAAAAAAAAAATTAATAATACAGGTCAGATCAGAAAAGTTTAAAACAGATCAAAAAAGTTCATATCAGATCAGATAAGTTCAAATCAGAACAGATTGCTTCAGATCAGATTTGAATAGCTTAGACAAACTGAACACAAGCTTAATACAAATTATATGATTCAATTTAGCCAACATTTACAACGAAGAAGATAATGAATCCTCACAAAATATATGCAATGAGGTTTTAAACATGATGGATGATACAAAAGGACGAAACCTCCACCATCAGACCACACACTACTCTTCAACAAATATTTACAATCTCTATTATATAAGGCAAGGGGGAGCCATGTTGCCCCTCCTCGAAAAGACTAAAATACCCTTCAAAACTTTTCTAAATACTCAAACTATATAATATTAACTAAAAAGGAAAGTTTTGTATTTTATAAAATGAAAATATTACAAAATGTATAATTCCAAAAAATAAAGCACAAACACAAAAATTCATATTTTTGAATTCTCTACAATTAGATATCCATATTGGTATAATTTTTCACACAAATATTTTGTTTTTTATTAGTATAAATCTCTATTATATAGAAATGTCTAAAAAATCGATCTTCTCTCACTTATGAAATAAATTAAATTAAAATATAAATTAAATTCAATCAATCAATAACAAATAAGGAATTATCAATCAAAGAGAAAATAATTATTTATTCCCCATAAAATATAACAATTTTTTTATCTTTTTAAATGAAAATATCATAAATTTAATATTTTTTTTATTTTACAAAATGACACCCATATTTATAAAAATTTTCACATTAAATTTTATCTTTTAATTACAGTGAAAATTTGATCAGAGATAGTGTAGTTGGTAAAATTAAATTTTATTTTCAACAAACTCATAAATAATATATGAAAACATTGTATAATATACTCATATATTGAAGCACGCATAGCATGCACATAAGGCTATAATAAATTAAGACAACATATGTACTATACAAATTAAAAAGGGATTAGACCAACACATACTTAGATCATCTAGTAGGATAACTGTTTTAGCTTGAAAACTAAGGTCTCGAGTTCAAACCTTGTAAACGCAACAATTTGTTTTGAGAGAGTTTCTTCTCAATTGGGGGCCTAACCCGACTTCAATTTAAATTAGTTGAATCCAAAATAAATTTCGAATAAATAACCCCTAAAATAAAATTAGAAAATGAAAATTGAGAGTGAAAGGTGAAGAAGTACCTCATCTAAGTAATGGTGATCAACCATTCAACCTCTATTAATTAAGACATTTGTCAAAAAAGCCAAGCTGTCACTCTATCCCATCACTAGTATCCCCAGTTGCCACCCCTCCTCTTTACACTCTCCAACCATCTTTTTTTTTTTTTGTTCTTTTCTTTTTTTCTTTTTCAGCTTCAGGTTAGAATCAGTACCTCTTCAACCACAGCTCATATACTGACCCCCACCACTATCCTCTTCTTCCCCTTCTCTCTTTTGTTTTCTTCCTTCCTTTTCACTCTCTCATTCCCAAATTTAAAATCTAACTCTTTCTTCTTCAATTATTATGGCCTAGCCCTAGATTATATTCCCATATCTCTCCCCTTTTTCGATTTTTGCTCTTCATCATTATTATTCTTGTAAACCAAAACCTTAAAAAAAAAAAACCCAAATTTGCTAAAGCGTTCACCATTTTTGAGCTTTCAAGATAACCAGAAAAAATGGTGTCGGTGGAAGATACCCATTCGAATTCAACACGAATACACTCCATGTATGCAAGTTTTCACTCACCTTCATCTGCTTCTTCTACCAAGATTTGGAGAGAAAGAGGCCGTTCTATGAGAACCGTTCGCTCTACTATCTTCTCTCCTTCTCCTCCTCCTCCTTCTTCTACAGTTGCTGGTGGTCTTCCGCCTCGCCAACATCCTTCCGCTTCCACTTTCGTCTCTGAAAATCTTACTGACTCTGTCATGGACGTTCGCCTCGGTGAGCTCGCTTCTCGAACTACTAAGTCTGTTAAATCGTCCTTTGCTGATGACGATTTCGGTTTGCTTGATGATAACTCAAGGTCTTTCAGCGATTATTCTGTTTGTAGCAGTGATATTTCCGGTGAACTCCAACGCCTTGCCGCAACCGCAACTGCAACCGCTGAAGTTGGGCCGGGTTTGGGTTTGGGTTCGGGCACTGGATCGGATCTAGAACTGGAACCCTGCGAGGGGTTTCTTGAACGAGAAAACTTCTCTACGGAGATCATTGAGAGTATATCTCCGGAGGATTTGCAGCCGACTGTGAAGCTCTGCGTCGATAGTCTGAGCTCATCTTCGCCGGCAATCAAGCGGTCTGCAGCGGCAAAACTGCGACTGCTTGCGAAGAATCGGGCTGATAACCGGGTTTTAATTGCAGAATCGGGTGCTATACCGGGCCTGATACCGCTCCTGAAGTCTACTGACCCTTGGACGCAGGAGCACGCCGTCACGGCCGTGCTAAACCTGTCCCTTCACCCAGACAACAAGAGGCCGATTGCGGAGTGCTCAGGCGGTATCAAATCGCTGATATATGTGCTGAAGACAGGCACAGAGACATCCAAGCAGAACGCAGCAGCAGCGCTGATGAGCCTGGCGATGGTGGAGGAAGAGACACGGCTTACAATAGGGGCATGTGGGGCGATACCGCCATTGGTGGCGCTGCTTATGAATGGGAGTTTGAGGGGGAAGAAAGACGCCCTGACGACGCTGTACAAGGTGTGTTCGGGGAAGGTGAACAAGGAGAGGGCGGTGAATGCAGGGGTAGTGGGGCCCCTGGTGGGGTTGGTGGCAGACCAGGGAAATGGGATGGTGGAGAAGGCAATGGTGGTGCTGAGTAGTTTGGCGGGGATTGAGGTTGGGAAGGTGGCGATTGTGGAGGAAGGTGGGATACCGGCGTTGGTAGAGGCGGTGGAGGAAAGCTCGGCCAGAGGGAAGGAGTTTGCGGTGGTGACATTGTTGCAGTTGTGTGGGGAGAGTGTTAGGAATAGAGCTTTGTTGGTTGCTGAAGGTGGGATTCCTCCTCTTGTGGCTTTGTCTCAAACTGGCACTGCCCGTGCTAAGCATAAGGTCCGTGTCCTTCATTCTCTTCCTTAAACTAGTTTGATTGTAAAGAAAATTTTGAAATTATATGTTGATTTTAATGATTTGGTCCAGAATTATGTTCCGTTCTTTGAAACCCTTGTCATTCAATTAGCAATGGTGGTTCAGTGTTTAATTTTTTTCCTCTGAAAATGCATGTGTTTGGTGTCAAATTGAGCTGATGATTCTTGTTTTTGCTGTGTTTTCATCTTAATTGAAGTGATTAGTACAGAAAAAGAATTGAAGATTGGTAGCAATCATTTTTAAATGGGGTTAGGAATTTCAAGGAGGTCATTTTGAGCCCTCAAATTCTATCATATACACACGAGAGATGCCTACTAGCTTCCTTTGATTTCTTACCCAATAACAATTGATCAATGAAGGGTTGTTGAGCTATATGAAGATTGAGGGATTTTGGGGAAATTAACAGTTGGATCAGTTTCCATCTTCATTGAAAAACCAAATCCAAGATTAAGGGTTCGGTTCACTTGCCATTCTGTTTCCTTGTTGCATCATATGTGATGTTATATGAATAAGCTTTATTATAGGAGATGGAGCTAATTTATCCATGCTCCATTGGACTTTAATGTTTTTCAAGATTCTTGATAGTTTCATTCTCCACTTGCTTTGTGTTAGAATGAATGACATTGCATTTTTGGACTTAATTTCTAAAATTCAGTTTAGTTTAAGTCCTGATGAGTTCATGATTTAGTTTGATTCAATTCAGTTCAAAATGACTTTACTCCCTATAACTTTTTTTCTTTCTATATTTGAGCAAAAAAGCTCTTCTAATAGTTTTTTTTGGAGTCAATTGTAGCAACTAAAAAAAGCTCTTCTAATAATTTCATGTCTTTCTGTGTTTGCCTATTGAAGTATAATATATCATTCCTTTCTATTGACACATGCTTGTAACTTGTTGGAAACGAATTGGAAAGTAATTTATTAAGGTGCAGATAACAAGCTGTAATCAACATAACTTACTAGTTACTTAATGCCTTGAACAAATTTTGATCAATGGTAGTTAAAAAGGAGACTTGTTATATTTAAATTGCCTTTTCAAAGCTTGTCAACATACTTTTACTATATTGGGTGGGGGAGTAGCTGTTTTTGAGAACATTTTTTCAACAAATTCCTAATCATGTTTTGTTAATCACGACAGGCCGAGACTCTTCTTGGATACTTGAGGGAGGCGAGGAACCAAGACGCAGCTTCAACGTCGACTCCTTAACAACCGGAAGAAGTGGTAATTTTTACAATTAACTCAGGGGTTACTTCCATAAATACCTGTATATATCTATATATTATTATTAAGGAGAAAGAATGGTTTGCAATTGGTGGTGGGTGGTGTCTATTGATGGCTTGCTTTGTACAGTGTGGTTTTTTTGGGAAAAAGACTTGGAGAAGAATTTTATTACTACTAGGAGTTTGTATTACTAAGATATTCAAAACTGACTTAGGTAAATTCATTAGTTTGCAAATAGGTTTTGCTGTTCATCTTCTCCAACTTATCCTTTCTTCCTGTTGCCTTTTCTTGTTTCTTAGCCACATATTTGAAGATGGCCGGATATGTTTTTGGTTTTTTTTTTTTTTTTTTTTTCGCTTCTGTCAAGTACGGGCTTGATCTGGTTCTAGTCCTTGCAATTTTTGTTTCAGTGGTCGAAAAAATTGTATGAAGGTATTATTAATATTAGATGTACTATTTGTATGAAGCTTATATTAGTAATGTAGATGTTGCCCAGAAAATGAAGATGATATAGTAGCAGACAAGAAGTCCTTGTAATGTATCTTAATATTTATTTGGGGGGGTGGGGTGGGGGATTTGTTGAACTGAAAGGCGTAAATTTGTAATGTTGTTCGGTTGATGTAAAATTATAGTATAATCCAATGATACGTAAGATTGTTGGGTGTTGTGAATGTTGGTTTAGATCATCTTGTTATCTCATCTTCTGGCAGTCCCAACAGTTTTTTCTACCATTCTATCCTACTTGAGAATTATAATGAGAATAATATATGTCTATAAGCCTACAACAACTCTATTAATTATAATTTTCACTCCCCTTAATTGGATGTTTTTCGTGTTGAGATTTGGTTTGACTATAAATTATTTAGGTCAACTTAGCAGATAAAATAAGGATTAAGGTCCGATTGTGATCTTCTTTCTGATCTATGTATGTCAAAGCGGGTTTACTATATTATTTGTATTTAAAAATAAAAATTAATTGTAGAATAAAATGAGAATTTATATTAGGTAGCATTCTAATAATCAGGAAAATAACATATCATCTTCAACTATTGTGAAACTGTGGGAAGATGGATAAGCGTTGTATACAATTATGCAAATATCAGTGGTAGGCTGGTAGCAAGCCCGTGTGCCTCGTGCCATGACATGCCATGTTTATAATGTGCCAAGAAAAGTTCGTGTCCATGTCATGTTTGAAAATATAAGGCTCATGCACAACTCAACTCATGTTTCGTGGCGGGTCGATTCGTGCAGTACCACCATATCTAATACTCCCTCCGTAACATAAAACTTTCAACAATTGATTTTGCACGCATTTTGAGGAAGTGATTTAAGGGTGTAAACGAAGGAATTAGTCAAAATGGTTTTAATACAAGCAAGAATGTGATTATAAGTTTCTAATATTAAAATTGCATTTACTAATTCTTTCGTTTACACCCTTCAATCGTTTCCTCAAAATGTATGCAAAAACAATTGTTGAAAGTTTTATGTTACGGAGGTAGTACAAATTTTTAGATATTATAAAATTTTACCCAAAATAAGCGTGCCAACAACAGCTCGGCCTGTCATGCTCGTGTTGGGTTCGTGACAAACTTTTAAAATGTTGTCCATGCATGGGTGTCAACCAATCGTGCCTTCATGCCATGCCATGCTTATAACAGGCTTATGCTGGGCCGAATCCAAATCGTGTCGTGCTAAGTTGGCCCTTGTGCCGACCTGACCCATGCCCAACTCTAAGTGGAAGTTTTACCGTCCTAAAATAGTTCATGTTAATCTTGTTTGTGCATTGGATTTAAAATCCCCTTGTGCATAATTATTCCTTTGCTCTATTTGAGTTGTCTTTTTAAAAAAAAGAAACTTTTTTTGGACGAGTTTATTTATAAAGTAAAATGTATGGAGTAGTAAAAATGCAGGGTAGAGATTGAGGGAGTAACTCTTACAACTCAAATACTACGTATTATACTTGGCTATGAACAATTTTTTTATTTTATTTTATTTTTTTTGTTAATAATGAAGCAAAAACAAGATCCCATTGTGTTTATGAACAATCATTGTATCATATGTTGCAAGTTCTATTTACAATTTTACACCAACCATAAATGTTATGACATTCAAAGTTCTTCATTTTACTTTCCCAAAAGCTCTACACAAATTGAGAGACTAAGGCTCTGTTCTTTAGGACTGAACTGATCTGATCTGATCTGAACTGATTAAACGGAGGTATTATTTTGTGAGAGTATAAAATTAAAACAAAGCTGAACTGATCTGATCTGATCTGATTACTGTAGCTTTTAAGTCCAAAAAAACAGGGCTTAAAATACATCCTAGTGAACTATTTCTAGCATGCGCCGATCATCTTTAAGCTTTATCCATAGTATATGTACATGGTTGCACCCGCGTTAACTAGGATTGATTCCCTTCTTGAGCATCTTCTCAGTATCCTTGATAGGCAATCCTTTTGTAGACACTAGGAAGTAGATGGATATAAGGCGAATGAACGAGAATCTGATGTTGGTTATGTTCTTTTGGAATTAATTAAGATAAATTCAGTTCAACTCAACTCATAATGAGTCTGAAATTTTTATTTAATTTATAAGAGGTCTCAGAACGACCATCTGTCGTGAATGACTAAGATCAGGGGCCCTAAGATGATGGTAGAAGCTAAGTAACCTCAAACTTATGTGGATCATTTGTTAAATATTGTCCCATAAAAACATCGAAATTAGTAGTAATGATGATTGGAAATGGATTGTGAGTCTCTTGGTGTGCTTGTATGTTCATGACAATTAAACAAAAATAAAGCCGGAATCCCTTGAGCAAACACAAATTGAAAGTGATATACTGATTTTTTTTTTTTTTTGGCAACGAGCAAAGGCAGAATATATAGAAACTAAGAATGATGGTTACCAGGTGAGCTTGGATAGCGCAAGCTCTACTCATCAAACTTAGTTGTTACACTACTAGGACTGAAGTCTGAAACAACATTTGAACAATACTTTAAAAAATTATCAAAACTACCAGGACTCCCTACGATACTTTTGCTTAAAATCCTCAGGTGTGAAGTGGTTGTCTTCCTTCTTTTCCTTGTGTGATACCTGCACGCACAAAAGAGTAAGTAGATGGTGGGAAAGTGGTGACTTTTCTGGACTGGTTCTTCTTGACCTCCTTTTTTCTCCTTGTGGCTGAAATGTAGTTGAATAATTCTCCTAGCTTGACATCTTGGCTATGCTTGAGGTTGGACATGTTTCCCTTGGATCTGTTACTGTAGTATTCCCGACGGTGGATATCTAAGGTGCAGCTTCTGGCTTCATCTTCTGCTCTCCTCTTTTTGGACTCTAGTGGTAGACAAGTCAAAGGTGGCTTCTTCTCTTGGACTTGATCATTTGCTTTGTTTGATGGAACAAATTCCTTGTTAATAAAGGGCTCTTTAGTCGCTCCTCGACATGACTCATTCCCCTTGTTTTCTTCTCTTGGGGTATTCACTACTTGAATAGTGATAGGTGTACCACTAATGGGGTGAATGTATTGGATTGGCTTGCCTTGTTGCAACAAATGATAATCCTTCTTTGTGTAGAAAGATATGAACCCTGCCTTCTTCGGTTTGCAAACCGATATTTGGGCTCTGCAAGATTACAATTTTCCATTTTTGAAGTGTTTTTACCCTGTGCCATCATCTTGTCCAACTTCACTTGAGTGGTTCATTTCGTTTCTTGATTGGCATGCTTCATTGTTTTGTTATGCCTGCCATTGTCTTTGGTTTCTTGGTTCACTTTGGTGTCTTCCTTACCACTCATCGGGTGCCCTTGAGTGTCGTTCACTCTTTCAACTTTGTTGCCCATTCTTGTCATCCTTCATTTCAATGTCAAGCTTAGTACTTCGTGACACGTCATGGTTAATCTTATGATTCGTACCTTGTTTTCCCTCAAAAGGTCTTCTTGGGAGGGAGAGACCTTGTCCCAAGCCTAGCGGACAATCCTCAAAATCGGTAGCCACTAATTGTGCTTTTTGAAGTGCGAGTTTAATTTCCTCTAACTTTTTACAAACCTCTAGATTTCTTGGATTAACTTCAGCTGCCAAATTTAGGTCATAGAACGCCCAACTTCAGCATACAAAGATTTCGACTTGGTTCTAAGACGAACTGACGCCTCCGGCAAACAAAACCGAGAAGGGAAATTAACGGCAAACTGGGAAGGGCCATACCGTATAACAAAGACGGTAACCTCTGGAGCTTACAGGCTTGCTGGAATGGACGATAAGGAACTAAAGAATACTTGGAACGCCAGAGTACTCAAGAAATACTATGTATAAATTTTACGTACTTACGTATCTCACAAATGTATAGAAGCTAAATCTTTGGTACAACTAAATTTTATTTTTACTTAGGTATTTTTTAAAACTATGTACTAAAGTTACTTCGTCAGTAGCCAAAAGGCCAGATGACAGCTAAGGCCAAAGGCCACTGTCATCCAAAAAGCCTAGCTGCCAAGAAAAGTCGTCAGCAGCCAAAAGGTCAGATGACAGCTAAGGCCAAAGGCCACTGTCATCCAAAAAGCCTAGCTGCCAGGAAAAGTCGTCAACAGCCAAAAGGCCACATGACAGCTAAGGCCAAAGGCCACTGTCATCCAAAAAGCCTAGCTGCCAAGAAAAGTCGTTAGCAGCCAAAAGGCCAGATGACAGCTAAGGCCAAAGGCCACTGTCATCCAAAAAGCCTAGCTGCCAAGAAAAGCCGTCAGCAGCCAAAAGGCCAGATGACAGCTAAGGCCAAAGGCCACTGTCATCCAAAAAGCCTAGCTGCCAGGAAAAGTCGTCAGCAGCCAAAAGGCCACATGACAGCTAAGGCCAAAGGCCACTGTCATCCAAAATGCCTAGCTGCCAAGAAAAGTCGTCAGCAGCCAAAAGGCCAGATGACAGCTAAGGCCAAAGGCCACTGTCATCCAAAAAGCCTAGCTGCCAAGAAAAGTCGTCAGTAGCCAAAAGGCCAGATGACAGCTAAGGCCAAAGGCCACTGTCATCCAAAAAGCCTAGACCCAAGAAAAGTCGTCAGCAACCAAAAGGCCAGATGACAGCTAAGGCCAAAGGCCACTGTCATCCAAAAAGCCTAGCTGCCAAGAAAAGTCGTCAGCAGCCAAAAGGCCAGATGACAGCTAAGGCCAAAGGCCACTGTCATCCAAAAAGCCTAGCTGCCAAGAAAATTCGTTAGCAGCCAAAAGGCCAGATGACAGCTAAGGCCAAAGGCCACTGTCATCCAAAAAGCCTAGCTGCCAAGAAACATTAAATTAGCAGCCAAAGGCTAGATGACAATAAAAATCATAAGTAACAATCATCCTAAACATTTGCAATAAAAAGCAAAGATATCTGCAGTAAAATTACCAGATAAAAACCTTTTTTTTTGATATTTGCAATACAAAATTCAAGGAAGAACTGCACTCGCAATACAATAATGACGAGATCTAAAATATTGTAGAGTATGAATTAAATTCAACAAAAATAAAAGGCAACTATTTTTTAACAAAATAAAAAGTATTATATACTTTCAAAAGCCAGTAATGACTGGCGGCATTACACGTTACAAGCTTAATGGCATGGCAGCCCATTTTGACAAACATCAAAAGATTACAAACAAGTATCACAAAAAATATATACAAAATACTACAACAATTAAAATAAAAAAGAACAGTTAGAATTACAAGAAGAAAGCACAGGAGAAGGCTGCCCAACACATTATTCTGCCCCTTCAGGAGCATCTTCGTCAGTAGTTGAGGTTGTCGTAACCTCAGGACCCGTCAAACCATTTGCTGCTGCTGGCACCCGAGTAAGCCGAGGCGACATATTCCCAACATGTTCCTCAGGAAACACGTCTTTCTCATTCAAGGGTTGACTGGCTATCCCCTCATTAAAGGCATCTTCCACAGCCACCCAGTCAACCTCTGGGTAAAGTGACAGCACACACCTCATGGCGGCAATCCAGCCACCATCAAACCTAAGTGTGCAAAATTAACGAAGGTCAGCAAACTTAACAAAATCATCCACCGCCTTCGACCTTGCACCCTCCACTTCCTCGGCAGCCTTCTTGATGGCAGGCGCAATTTTCTCCTTAGCAGCTTCAACTTTAGCCTCTGCTCCAGCTGCCTTCTCTTCGCTGGACTTAGCGACTATAAGGGAGGCCTCAGCCCTACTACTGGCAGCCTTGAGACCTACCCTCACAATCTCCAACTCAGCTGCCAAAGCTTCTGCTTTCTTTCTGGCAGCATCACCAGCAGCCTCAGCCTCAGCTGCTTTCTTATTAGCAGATTGCATGGCAGCCTCAGCATCAGCTGCAAGCTTTTTAGAGGCTTGGATGGCAACATTAGCATTTGCCGTCTCCTCTCTAAGCTTGGCCAGCTCCACTTCTCTCTCTTCAGCAGCCTTCTTGAGAGATGTATTCGCATCCGTCAATGGAAGAACCATCTTCTCTGCCTGCTCCAATTCGGATGCACAGCTCCAGTAGGCCTCAGCCAACTCGGCAGCAGAATTGGCAGCCTGCTCACAATAGGTTAAAGGAAAAATTTCAGCATAAAAATACCAAAAATAAAAGAGGGAGAGAAGAAGAAAGAAAAAGAAAGAACAAGGACACTCACACAAGCAACATCATGACACAGAACCTGAGCTGGGTTCACCCACCTTTCCTGACTACGGTCAGCCGGCAACCTTACACCCTGCAGCAGCCGGTACCCTAAGTCACCCCTGGCCAGACTTAAGTCTGCCATCAACGACTCGTTGATGGCGACATCTAGCTGAGGGTGGAAGTAAGGCCCAGAAGGCCTCGGCCTAAATTCGTCAGGAATGGTGGAGTAGCTATAACCCCATGATCCAGCCCTTACCTGCACGTCCTCAGGCAAGGGAAAAGAAAAAGACCCAATATTATTTGAGGCATCCACCTCGATATGCTCTCTGGCGCCGCGATGGGGCACAAAGATGCTAAGCCCAAAATGCGGGCCCAGATACTCCGTCCGGTACTCTACAGCTGCCAGAGAACTACCCTACATCAAAAGATCCAGCTAGACAAAGATTAAATCAGCTCCCAGACAATAAGGAAAAGGGATAATTAAAAAAGAGAAGTAAAAAGAAGTCAAGACACCATACCTAGGAGGGGTCAATCTCTGGAGCTGCAGGAGCTTTCAGGGCTTTCTCACGAGCCCTCCGCCGTGCGCCTTCTTTAGCGGCATCGTCAAGACAACCATCCTTTGTCTCGTCCTCCACCACTACTACCTCCTGTTCAGACAAGTTTGCCTCCAAAACAGGAGATCTCACATCAGCACTAGTGGCCTCGGTGGCTGCATCTGTCAGTACCTGATGGGCAACCTCATTTGCCACATCACGAGGTGACTTATCTTGCACCATGCCACTCTCATGTTGGAGTACCTCCGTGGAAGCCGGTGTAGGAAAAGACGTAGACTCACCTTGCACAATAGTGCCAGGCACTACCTCTGACCCAGGTACTACAACATCAGCAGGCTGAGACCTCGCCACCTTGGCGGACTTTTCCGGAGAGGAAACCATCTCTTTCCTTTTAACCACTGCCCGCTCCTGATAACGAGTGGCAGCGGCCTTGGTACGACCACCCCTTGTCGAAGGAGTTGGCCTCCTCATAGTGGCGGTTTCAGCTGGGGCGGCATCAGTACCGGCAGAACCCTGAGAAGCCGGCACTGTTATAGTAACTACTCTCTGACGGTCGGCCGGACAGCGACCCCCACGGCTACTTCTGGCAACCACAACCCTGGTGCCGGAAGAAGAAGTGCCGGCAGCAGAGTTGCCAGCACCAGAAGTGTCGGTGACAGCAGCTTCAGCCGCCACCTCAACGCCTTCTTTGGGCGGCTTCAATTTGCCCAGATCCAACTCTGCACAATAGACAAAGGCATAGTGTCAAAACCACAAAAACATAAGGTATATAAACATATATATATATATTATAAAGGTTAGGTTCATGCAAGGCAAGAAGGTTAAGAAGACATATATAAGGACAAAGCCAGAATTAGGGCGCCAAGCCTCGTCATACCAGAGTCTGCACCCCCAACATCGCCACACAACCCCATGTAGGCAAGGGGTCAGTTCTCCACCATGTAACCAGAGTCTGGCATCCATCTAGTAGGGATGCCACCTATGTGCTTAAAATAATCGACAGTTAACTGCTCTTCAGCAGTCAACTGCCGCCTTGGAATGTGCCCCATGTTAGGGCTAGGAATCGTGAAGCTTAAGGGAATGTCCAATATAAACCCTTCTGGTGCCTAAACCCAAAACCATTTACCCATGTAGTTCTTGTATGAACTAATCTTTGGATAATACAACAGCTTCCCAGGAGCTGTTGAAAATGTATACCGCCCGGCAGCCGAGCTATTTCTCTTCACGGACATCAGTGCCCGTATAATATGCAGATTCACCTTCATCTGACGATATCGGCAAACCCACAAAACCGATACCAACATCAACAGGGACAACGACCCTAGTTGAACCAAACTTATTTGAAAATGTCGCAAAACCGACATTATGGACCAGTTAAAGGGACACCTAAGACCCCATCTAAAGTGTGCCAAGTATACCGGAAAGTAGCCATCTGGAGGCGCAGTCACCTTATCATCTTTATCTGGGATCAACAACTCCCAGTTGGGAGGAATATAGTGGTCATCCTTAAACCACTGAATATAAGCCTCCCTACCGCCGGTCCAATTGTTGATCTCATTTAGCCAATATGAGTAGGGAGTACGCACTAACGGATTCTCATGATCCTCAGCCGGCACGGCGCCAAATTCTAACACCTCAAAAACGGATGACGACAAGTCACCAAGATAATCAAACTATTCCTGACCGGCAAGCTGCCAGGCAGTATTAATCAAACGAGCATCACTGGGCTCCATATCAGCTTTTGCAATACACAACAACAGAAACAATGGAGCTAATAAGAAAAACACGTAGGAATCAATGTATTTACCAAGCTCGGCAAACGGGTTCGGACGTGCCAGATCTTCATTCGAACCATATTGGTCAAACTCCAGGGCGGACCGCAGCGCAGAAAACCAATAACGCTCTGACATCACGGTCCACATTGGGTTGACGGACTTGCGCAAGATCTCACGAAGATGCCTAACTTCATGTTGCTGTTCATGATTGAAACTTGACGGGTTACGTGTGCCTTCGCAGTCTGCGTTTCTTTTCGAAACTAAAGAAAACTCAGGAATACGCCTTTGCCTAGGCACAAGTCCACCAGGCAACACTGACATTGCCAGATGAACGTTGCCGGATTTGGAAGATAAGGCAACAGCTTTACTCCTGGTTTTCATACGACGCGAACGCCGGGATGACCCCTCTCCTCGGTTCGAGTGAAGAGGAAACCCTTTATTAATCTTAAGACTGCGAGACACGCACGTACACACGCCAGGCTCCACCACTTCGTCAGCAATGACCTCACTGACGGCGGTGCTAATAATAGTTTGACACAACGGCTCACCTTCTGTAGGGCACGACGACAACGAGGTAGAAGAGTCAGACAACGACGAAACGTCGCTGTCGTCGCTCTCCAAAATTTTGCTGTCGTTTTGACTATCACTAGCATCTGACATCGTTTGAAACACTGACAGAAGACATAAAGGTTAAAGCAGTAACATGCACCAGTATCAAGGCTTTAAAAGGAAAGGATACATTTTCGAAATATTTTTCGAAATACCTTTTCTTTAAAAACAAATTCGAAATTATTCAGGAAAACTGAAAAAAGAATAAATTTGGAGATAAACCTCCATTTTTTCGAAATTCATTTTCGAAAAAACCAATTTGAAGAGAAATAATTTTCAATTCACACTCTAGAAAAACATTTCTACAAAGCTAATTTCGAAGTACACAACTCATATAAAGCATAAAAGAGTAGCTAACCTGAAAATTATGCAGAGTTCGAAGCTTTTCTACAGTAAAACAATGGTGGAACGACGAACTTTTTTCAGAGATTCGAGGAAGAAGATGTTGAAGGTAAGTACAACGAACAGTTAGAGAGAGAAATAAAAGAAATTTTTTCTTACAAATTTTTTGAAATTTTTGAGGTGAGGAAAGAGAAAAAGAACCGTCAAGACAGATTTATATGATGCTGTGGGACCCAATTTCCAACAAAACAAATGTTTCATATCCTGACACGTGTAAAGTGCAAATGAAGGGGCGGGAAAGTTAAGCCTAACATCTTGTTGGCGACTTATTTTCGTTAAAAAAGCATCACCAACGTGCCGGTACTGATACTTTTTGGGGGCGCTAGTTGTATGGGGGCCTACCGGTAAACCGGCAGGACCTACCATACTAATGTCGCGGCCAAGATGTCAGACACCACTTAAACGCCAGCAACAAGGGCTAACGGTCACGGTCAACTAAAGACAGCCAACATAGGCAGTACCTCTCAACATGCCATCCCAACGATGACGGTATCAGAGAACCCATGCCGTATCAAAGATGCCGTCTTAGTGATGGTAGCATCATAGGTTGCCTGCCAACCGACCCTGGAAAGGCACCCCTCCTTGGCAGTCACGGTTTGACCGCCAAGCCATCTCCTATAAATAGAATACCTCACCATTCTAATAACGGCAGAACACATATACTTAACTAACTTCTATCTTTCTATTCTCTCTCCTTATATCTCTCATACTTAATCTCTTTTTGTTGACTTAAGCATCGGAAGGTCTTTCCTCGGAGATACCCCGGGGTTAGCTCACCGTATTGTTTCCTCGTGCAGGTTAAAGCTGTCCTTGTGAACCCTTCTACATCACCGTATAATTAATAAGTTTCTTAGGTTAATGAGTGTAACAACTAACAAGTAGAGTCATGTTTATTTATCTTTATTTGGTCTCCTTAGTATAAAGGAGTGATTGACATAAATTAGTGATTAATTGTTTAAAATTAATATTTAATGGCATAATAGAATAAAAAGGATTACAATAAAATCCACTAATGTGTGGATATTGTATTTTATTTTTGTAAGTAATTAAATTAATCATGGATTTATAGTCTTTTGGTTAAAAGGATTATGAGGTATATGACAATAATATTATTGATCAATGAATTTTGATCTGACTTAGTAATAATCTAAATCTTGATATTATTACTGATTATTAACAGCCAATTGAGATATGTATGTGGTCAAGCATTTGGAAAATATTCTAAGTCTTTTTAAGTTAGTTGTTTAATTAGTTTAAAACAATTGTGTATAACAAAATTATTGTGTTAAATTGTTTTATTAAATTAAATATAATTCTCATGTTAGTGGTTGTTAATGGGTAATGACATATACTAATGATTAATTGGATTATGGTTAAAGTCTATGGTTTAATAAGAATAAAAAGGATGAATTGAAATTCATGATATAATATATATATATATATATATATATATATATATATATATATATATATGCAAATATTGCATAGTTACTACTGTAATAAATTGGGTATTACTATTTACCGCCCTTAAATTACCGTATACCACCCGTATTTTGACAAACATTCCCTATTTTACCCTTACCCCAATTAATATCTTTCACCCCTCTCTCTTCTCCAATCTCCATTTCACGCATCTTTCAGGAAAAAAAACTTCTTTCTCTCTCTCCATTTTTTCTCAGATCCACCACCAGCAGCTCCTATTCCACGCCAAGCTCCACCACCATCAGCTCCCACCCGACACCAAGCTCCACCACTTGGGTAAATGACTAAATGGGGAGGGGTCAGTGTAGTTAGGTTAGGTAAATGGGGAGGGGTAGTATAGGAAGTATTTGTATAAATACAGGCGGTATACAGTAATTTTAGGCGGTATTTAGCAATTCAGTTAATTAATCATGAGGATATAATCCTTGGGTTTAGAGGATTATGTAATTTATGTAATTATGTCAATGTTCAATTTAATTATTGATGGTTTGTTCTATGGTTTAGTAGAATTGGTATTTGTTAGTATTGTTCATGTTTTCTATTCAATTAATTTGAATAGTGATAATCACATTAAATTTTGTTAATAATTATCCTTTAAAGGATATATATTAGACAAGGATTATGTATTTTGATACAACAATGAATTTGTGATGTATAATTTCACAATAAGATTTTGTCAAGGATGATATATACTTGACAAATTAAAAGATTTAAACACTACAAGAAAATTAATTTTTGGCAACAACATTTAATTTCGTTACAAAAAATATTTTTTCGCAACAAAAAAAATATGTTGTTGCAAAAGATTGTTGCTATTAATAACTTTTCATTTTCCCTCCACAAAATCTGAAGGGGCGGGAACAATTGAAAAAAAGGCATAACTTTGGCAACAAAAGTTTTGTGACTGTATATAGAGTTGTTTATAACAACAAAGTTAAATAGTTACCTTAAAGTTTTTCTTTTTAGCAACGAAATATTTTGTTGCCAAAAACACTTAAAAAATTAAAAATTAATTCTACATACTTAAAAAAATTAAAAGACATAACTTTGGCAACAAAAGTTTTGTGGCTATATATAGAGTTGTTTATAACAACAAAGTTAAATTGTTACCTAAAAGTTTTTCTTTTTAGCAACGAAATATTTTGTTGCTAAAAACACTTTAAAAAAATTAAAAATGAATTTTACATACTTAGATCATGTTTTTCAGTTGACATAACACATACTGACATACCCAGCCAAAACCCTTCCTCTCTCTCTCTCTCTCACCCAGCCAAACCCGCGCACCACACCAGCGGCTACGGCCAAACGACGGCGACCAGACGCCGTGACCCAGCGCAGCAACCAGGTGCAGTAACCAACGGCGGTGGTCGACATCTCTCACTCAACTCCTCTCTCTCACCCAGTCAAAACCCTCGCACCACACAAAAACCGTCCCTCTCTGTTCACCGGCGGTCGACGAAAACCAACGGTAACCAGCAGCAAGAAGGTAACCCACTAGAGCAGCAACCCCGCGACCCAGCATCCCCGTGACCTAGCATCACCCGTGACCCAGCATCCCCGTGTGTCAGCATCACCCGTGACCCAGCATCCCCGTGTGTCAGCATCACCCGCGACCCAGCATCCCCGTGACCCAGCATCACCCAGCGACCCAGCAACTCACTGGAGCAGGTTCGTTTACCCAGTAGGTGTGATGCTTCAATTCAATCTCAATTTTGCATTTTGGTGATAATTTGCAATTGAATGTGATTGGAATGCTTTGGTAATGGAATGTGATTATGGTTCAATTCAGCATTGTTTATGGTTTTATTTATTTTTGAGTAATTGTATATATATTCAGATGTTTAGGTTTATTTATGCTTCATTGTTTGCTTGTTTGCTAGGGTTTTGGTAGAAATTGTAGATATATAATAGATACAACAAGAAAACATGGCGAATACATTAATTATGTAAGGGAAACCACCTTTACAATCAGTAGATTACCAATTAAGAGAGTAAAAAGAGATGACCTATGCTACTGTATATAAACTATTCGTCAATAATTTTTTTTCATCATGCCAACTAGAGTTAGGTCTTTTTAATTTCTTGTTAGAATTTGTGAGTTTTTTATTAATATAATAATTCTCACTTGTGACTTGTGTATTCTGTAATTTGTTCTACTGCTTTTGAGAATATGGCGACTTGCTTGTTCCATTGAGAATTTGTGAGGTTGAAGAAGACTAAATTAGCAGCATCGGGGAAACAGCTGGCGAGAAATTCCATTAACATTTTCTATTTTACCAGTTTTCAATATGTTTTTGTGTCAAAAAAAAAAAGTTTTCAATATGTTTTAATCTTGGCCACACAAATATAACATGATCAATGGTTGAGATTGTTTCTCGCATTTCTCACCGTAATATAGCTTCTCACGTGAGCCTAAATATATATATATATATATATATATATATATATAGGAATAGGATCATGTGAGAAAGGGTGCTTTAGGTGAGAAATATTTTTATGTGAGAAAACATCTGCATCGCTTATAATTTTAGATCTAAGGGTTGTTATTTGATCTTGTGTTTTTGTTTGTAAGGGAAACTTGGTAATTTAATTTAAGTAGTATATTTCTATTTTTTATAACAAAAAAAAAAATCAGTTTTTTTTTTTAAAATACGTTTTTTAAAATATTTTTTTAATTCAAAAATTGGTTTTTTTTTTTCATAAAATAAAAAATATCTAAAATTCAAGTTATTTGTTTATTTGTTCGTAAGTACTCGTGTTCAAAATTCTATAAGTCATGTTCAAAATTTTATAAGCCAAGTTCAAAATTTTATAAGCCATGTTCAAAATTTTATAAGTCATGTTCAAAATTTATAAGCTTTGTTCTAACTTTTAAATGCTTTGTTGTAAATTTAATAACCCATGTTTAAAATTTTATAAGTCATGGTCTAATATGTGTATGTATGCAGAAAATGTCAGTTTATTGTTGGTTTATTTTAAATATATGAACTATTGATAAAAAAAAAGTATATGAAATATTAAAATTTTTATAAGTCATATTCTAAATTTTATGATTCATATTCTGAATTGTACGGATCATGTTCTAAATTTTTATAACATAGTTTCCAAACCATATAAGATAGAACTAGAGCTTTGATTTATTTTGATTTAATGTTAATTATTTTATGAAATTTAAATATTTATTTAAAAAAAAGAAAATTACAACTTTTTTAAAAAATTAAGCCTTAAAATTATGATTTTTTTAATAACAACTTTTTTAAAAATTAAGCCTTAAAATTATAAATTTTTTTAATAAAAAATGTAAATTTCTATTTTTTAATTGAATATTGAGTTATATATGTATATGCTCTAAAGTTTATAGCCATGTTCTAAATTTTAGGAACTATGTTCTAAATTTCATTAGTCATACTCTAAATTACGCTCGAATATTTTTTTTTTTTTTAAATACAACCAATCTAGAAAAAAAATCCATAAAATTGATATTTTAAAAATAAAAATATTCAAAACAAAAAAAAACTGTTTTTTTAGAAAGTCAAAAAGAAAAAAAAAAGGAAAAAAAATAAAAATTCCTAATCCTACGTATTATAAGGAAGGGAGGGAGAAATTTTAGGGGTTTTTTTTTTAAATTGTTTTAAATTAAAAAATCCATAAAATCTTAGCCTTTAGATCAAAATAAATCAACGTTCAAGATTTTTTCTCACATAAACAAGCCTTCTCACCTAAAGAACGTTTCTCACATTATCCTGACCCTATATATATATATATATATATATATATATATATATATATATATAGCAAGATTGAAATGAGTTTTGGAAAAGATAAACAACCTATATTTGTTTAGGTTAATCAAGAAATGATTGAAACCATATGACTTCTCTAGAATTTGGGATAAAGGAGGAAAAATCAAGAAGGAAAAAAACAACATATGCACTATGGCCGTTTTGCTATTGAATACTATATATTGTTTTTTTTTTCATATTTTCATTGGTAACATATGCACCCTATGCTCCAACATAGGTCCGCATATGGTCGTTGTGCTACTATTTTGTTCTTATTAGTGTTGTTATTGTGTGTTAGAGATTAAGGGGTGTATTGGCACAAGGCTTGCAAGTTCTTGCTACTTCAATTTTTTATTATATGAACTTTTTTTTATCATTTTGTTTTGCTGCATTTTATTTTAAATATTGTTAAATCCATGGCAAGTCATGTAAGCTATATTTGTTTTAGTTTAGTTTTGAGCATGTTTGAGTATAGTTTTAATCACTTTGAGTATAATATTGGAAGTTAGGAGTCATTCATGGATAAGGAATGGATGAAATTAAAGGATCGAGCTGCTCCACAATATTTGCAAGGGATAAACAACTTTTTGGAATTTGCTTTTAACAATTCTAGGTTTGAACATGAGGGCAACCGGATTGGAGCGAAAATTAGATGTCCTTGTTGTAGATGTGCAAACGTGCACTATAAAACTAGAAGTCAGGTTCAATTTGATTTGTTAAAAAATGGGTTTTTGGAAAGCTACATCATTTGGGATAAACATGGGGAAACACTTGATCCTCCACTTGATAATGACGCTACTAATGATGATGATGATGAGATGCTTGATATGTTAGAAGTAGGATGCCAAGTTGCTGGTATGCACTTACATGAAAATCTTGATGGAGATGATGTTGTTCATAGTGAGGAAGTTCAAGAACCTTCAGGGGAGGCTGCTCGATTCTATCGCCTCTTACAGGACTATAAAGATCCATTGGTTGTTGATGGGTCAAAAGTCTCCAAGTTAGTTTACATTATGAAATTGTTGCATCTAAAGTGTTTGAATCATTGGACTGACACTTCCTTCACTCAATTGTTGAAATTTCAAAATGAGACCTTGGGTTCTAACTTGCCTGACTCTTTCGATGCATGTCGTAAAATTATTACTGAATTGGGCCTTGATTACATAAAAATTGACGCCTGCCCAAATGATTGCATCATCTATTGGCGTGAATATGCTGATGCACAAGAGTGCCCAAAATGTCAGAGTCCTAGGTGGAAGACAACGGGGAAGAAAATCCCTCACAAGCTTCTACGTTATTTTCCCATAAAACCAAGATTACAAAGGTTATTTATGTCAACCAAGACAGCAAAAGAAATGCGTTGGCATAAAGAGGAAAGAAAGAACGATGAGAAAATAATGCAACATTTAGCAGATTCTCCTGCATGGAAGGAGTTTGATAAGGAGTTCAAATCATTTTCTGATGATCCTAGAAGTGTTAGACTTGGTTTAGCAGCGGATGGTTTCCAACCATTCAACAATTTTGGTGGGACAAGTCATAGCATTTGGCCAGTTGTCCTAACCCCTTACAATTTGCCTCCTTGGATGTGTATGAAGCCTCCATACATCTTTTTATCTCTTCTTATTGATGGTCCTAATTCCCCAGGAATGGATTTGGATGTCTATCTTCAACCGTTGATAGAAGAGTTAAAGGAATTATGGGAGGTTGGGGCTGAAACAT
Source organism: Salicornia ramosissima (assembly GCA_951394345.1). Classification (NCBI taxonomy): domain Eukaryota; kingdom Viridiplantae; phylum Streptophyta; class Magnoliopsida; order Caryophyllales; family Amaranthaceae; genus Salicornia; species Salicornia ramosissima. The sequence continues at coordinate 17,487,265 of OX596233.1, read as the reverse complement.
ATGATGCACATGTCAAGCAAAATTTTGTAATTCTTGCAAGCCTTTTGTGGACTATAAGTGATTTTCCAGCTTATGCCGACTTGTCCGGTTGGAGCACAAAAGGAAATTTCGCTTGTCCAAGTTGTCATAAAGAATCTGGGTATAGAAGCATAAAAGGTAAGACGGCATATATTAGGACTAGACGTTGGTTGCCAATGACTCATAGGTGGAGAAAAAACAAAAAGGCCTTTGATGGAACTATTGAAAAGGGGTCTGCTCCCATTCCGTTGTCTGGTGATGATGTCTTGAAGCAATGTAGCTATTTTACCCAGGTTCCTTTTGGCAAGGCTGGTTCAAAGAGGAGATGGGACGAATCAAATAGTTTCTACGGATGGAGGAATGAAAGCATATTCTTTCAATTGTCATATTGGAGAAAATTGAAATTGTGTCATAACTTAGATGTTATGCACATTGAGAAGAATGTTTCTGAGAACATCATAGGGACATTATTGAATATAAAGGGTAAGACTAAGGACACTTTGAAAGCTCGGTTAGATTTAGCAAAACTGAGTATAAGGCAATATTTGCACCTTGTTGTTGATAAAGATAAAGTGTGCATGCCTTTAGCATGCTATACATTAAGAGGTGATGCAAAATCATCATTTTGTGAGATGTTTCAAAGTTTGAAAACACCGGATGGATATTGTTCAAACATCTCTCCATGTGTAAAGATAATGGTCAAAATATGTCGTGTATGAAAAGCCATGACCATCATGTATTTTTGGAACAACTTCTTCCGATTGCTATTCGTGGACTCCTTCCGAAAAATGTCTGTGAACCATTGATTGAGTTGAGTTCTTTCTTTCGAAACTTGTGCTCCAAAACCTTAAATGTGAAGGATCTTGATGAGCTAGAAAAACAAATTCCTTACACATTATGCAAGTTGGAGATGATTTTTCCGCCGTCCTTCTTCACTGTCATGCTGCACCTAGTTATTCATTTGGTGGCTGAAGCAAAGATAGGAGGCCCTGTAAGGTAAATAACGATATATACTAAGTTGTTTTCAATCTTTTCTAAGTTATTGTGAATTTAATTTGTTTCATTCACTAAACATGAAATTTTAATGATACATTACCTATGGAAAGTTGGAAAGCTTGTTGTACTAAGTTTAATGATGAAAAGTTCAAGGTGATCTGAGTGTTTACATTTTACCTATTTCTTCTCTAGTTATTTAATATGCTCTGTACATTTCTATTCTCAATTAACATCTAATTATAACTTCAGATTATAGAAACGTAGTAGACAATATAGCAAGAATCGATTGTCTGACAAGTGGACTAAACACACCACCGGAAACTTATCTTTTGCAGAAGTGGAGCATATATTGGTAAAGTTTCCTCGTTGCCTAGTTCTTGCATGCTGATTATAATCTCTTTTTACAATAATATGTTAGTAATGTTTCCTCGCTGCCTTTTTTATTTCGTATTTTACTAATACAAAGAAATGCTTGTGTAGACTGAGAGCAATGGTAATGTGTTGCCTGATCCTGATGTTGTTTAGCTAGCCGAGCATACTAATTTAGATGGTGAAGGGGTGCAGAAGTGGGTTAATGATGGGCACTCCAAAGAGATACATGTAAGTAATTTTTAGTTTCTGATTGTAGATTTTTTTAGGATGCTGGGATGTAGCTGTTTATTACCCTTAGAAAGGGGGACGATGGCCCTTAAAGGCTTTTATGATTATAAACAGGTTTATACTACTTTTTCAAGATTTGGATTGTTCCAATTTTAAGGGACACTCTGCCAAAATTTTACCAAAAATATCTACATTAACCATAACAATTTATACTCTTTTGAGGCACAAATACATCAACTTGTGAAAGACAAGGACAAAGAACCAGAAGGTGATCATGCACGTCCTCAAACACAAGAAGAAATCCTCCTTCATGTACTTGGTCCCAAGTCCGGGTACATTCGAGGAAAAGGAACTGGTTATAGAACTTCAGCAAAAGCTAAATTGCAAGAAGAACAACAAAATCTTTTAAAAAAGCAACAAGAAGAACAACAACAAATTATGGAAAAGCAACAAGATCAGATTAGGCAATTAGAAAGTGAGTTGGATGCAAGCAAGAAGGTTATGGATGAGTACAAGGAACAACAAAGAATCTACATGGAAGCTATGGAAAAGCGATTTGAAGATATGATCATGAGACACTCAAGGTTGAAAAGATAAAAATATTGTTATTAATCTCACATTGTACATCATCCAAGACATTAGAGCTCTAGATATTTTTCATTCATTATGCCATAATGAAACTAATGTTGGCGTGTAAGTAGAGTTAGCTACCTTGGCATATTTTTTGTGTCACTCTTTGCGAAAAAGTTACTGAAATATGATTGATTTAAAATATCAAGAGAATTTCATGCTCCATTTGTGTGATTTTTTTAGGTTGAATTCTGGTTATGAAGATGATGAACAATGAAGAATATAATATCAAGAGAATTTCATGCTTTTGGGGAAAGAAGATATCATGTGGAGCTAACAAGTTTATCTAGCAATTTTTTGTACAACCCTTAAAGCAAAACTTTGGTATATGGCCTAATTTTTTGGACAAGAAATGGTCATGTTATCTCTTGGTATATTTTGTTAGAAAGCTATGTAATACACTTTTGGATACATTATGAATATATGAATCAAGCCAATGTATTATGGCTATTTTGTAATGAGTTTTTATATTAAATGGATTTTTGTTTTTAATTGTATATTAATTGAATGTCCCAAATTTACAATATGGTATAACGATATATAACCAAAAAAAAAAACCATTATGGAACATTAATTTTTGTTAACGCAATTAGTTGTTGCTATAAATCAGTTATTATTGGTAACAACCAATTTTGTTGCAGAAAAATAATGACTCAGGTTTGCCATAATGTTATTCATGTAGTCTTTTGCAACGAACATGTTGTGGCAGAAGATGTTTTTCAACAACAAAGTGTATTGTTGCTGAATTTTTTTATTTTTAGTAACAACAAATTTTGTTGCAAAAAATAAGCTTCTGGTGAAGAGGCAAGGCTGAGTTATTGCAACAAGCTATCTTTCGCAACAAATGTTTTGTTGCAAATAACGCATTTTTGGCAACAAGGGATTTTCGTTGCAAATACCTTTAGCAACGGGATCTCCCATAACAATGTTAACTTGTTGCAAAAAATGAGAAGTTGTTGCTAAAGTTATTTTTAGCAATAAATTCTTTCGTTGCCAAAAATCAATTTTCTTGTAGTGAAACTTGTTATAAGCGGTGAATAATTCTATCCAAGTTTTTCCAATATTTATAAATTATACATGAATTAAGTTGATACACTACAATTTAGTGGTGTGACTGAAAGAAATATAGTGGAGGTTAATTCCATGTCGCTTTATTCAGGTTAAGTGATGGTAAATGGGGAAAAATTGTTTTATAACATAAAACTTGTCTTAATGGCATGATATATTTTAAATTGTTTTATAATAATAATAATAACAATAAAGGAATTAAGTAACCCAATATGAACTATGGTACTAAAGGAAATCAAACTTGAGTTAATTCAAGGTTTGGAATTCAAATACAAAATTTGCTTGGATAAAAGTTGAGCTGAGCGCATCAATATAGGATATGCGGTATCGCAAATTCTTTAGGTTCTATGTTATAGAACAAATGACATTTGGTCACAGGATGCAAAAGTTAATGAATATTATTATTTATCAGTTCCTAAATTAAAGGATGATACTCCAAAGTACCAATGTTTAAGAAATTGATCAAAGTGCATATGATCAGGACGTAGATGATCAAACTCAGATTGAGAATGATGCATCAATATCATCTATATCATCACGTAAAAATGGCTAAGTATATTTTGTTGGCCTATTTTCATGTATGTTCATTTAAAGGATCAAAGTTATAATTTTGGCAAAGATTTCCATATGGTTTCAATGTGGAAGGTGATCCATTAAGTTTTGAGGCCATGAGGTCTTCTGAGTTGTTCCTCTTTGGAATAAAATTATTTATGATGAGATAAAATCTATCATGAGGAAAAATACTTGGATTTTAATTAATTTACTCCTAAAAGTAAACCTATTGAGTGAAAATAGATTTTCAAGGAAAAGTGAAAATTGATGGACTATTGATGTGTTGTAAGTCCGGTTAGAGGCTTTCACCCATTGCAAGTGTCTTTATTATAAGTTATTTATAGTTCTTGTAATTATTTATGATCTTATGGTCCATTAAATGGATGACAAGATAGTATTCTTGAGTGATGTGATATATAAATGGTTTACATGCAACAAACGGTAAAGTTTGATGTGTAAAGTCAAGAACTTGAAGTTAAGTTGATTAAATCTTTGAATGGGCCTTCAGTAAGCACCAACAATGAAATCAAGAATTTGATGACATCTGTTGTCTAATGAATTTTAATTATGAATAATTCAAACAAGTATATATATATATATAGTAATTTAATGACTATGGTCATAATTCTATTATATGTAGATGAAATGTTTTATTTTAAAAACGGTTTTGTCCCTATGAAAGATCTGGGGGAGGTTAATGTCATCTTGGGTATATAAATTAACACCTATGGATACTAGATAAGTTATTACCAAGTAAAAGGTAATGCAAGTTATAGATTGTTAATGTAAGTAATGACGGATATTATTGCATTTGCGGTGGGCAAATTATGGAATTTTATTAGTAACACTAATATGAAACGTTAAAGGTTTATAATTCATCATGTCTTGTAATTCACAAGGAAAACCATTGATTTTGGTTTGTGTTATAGTGGTATCACTCGGTTGTATAAGGGAATTCTTGGATGGGTTTTCCTCCATGGGGGAGGTATAATTTTTGGATATTCAAAAGTAAATTTGAATGTTATATTTCTCTTATGATAACGGAGTTTATTATGTCTTCGGTTAATAAATAAGCCGAGTTTGTAAGTAAATATTGTTTTAGGGTTTTTTGAAATTAAGGAGAGGACTAACACTTCTATGCTACAAACTTTTCCAAAGTAATAATAATAAATGTAGAAATAAACAATTAAATGTGCAAAAGATAATAATAACTCAAATAGCTGCTAATCAAGATTGATTAAGGTTAATTGACAATTACAAGTTATGTATTGTCAAATCAGCATATATTGGGATCTGTGTTGCAATCATTGCTTTAATACTTTTATACAAGAATCTTCCTACTTTCTCTTATAAACTATCAATGTGGGATACAAGTTTTCCCACTTTTGATGTTTTTCCTAACTTTTTATGCTGAACCCTAGTCTAGCCAGGTGTCTTCGTAGGGTAACGCCATGTGGCCCTATAATGCCATGACACGTGGACCAATAAGATGCTGCCATGTTGCGTTGTGGGCTTTTGTTGGGCTTCTCTCTTGGGCTGATGTGCTTGGGCTCTTCTTTGGGCCTTACATAATCAAGTGGGCCAAGAATTTTGGCTATAACATTTGCCCCTCAAAAGGAGGAAAATTAACATAATTTTTCCCCTTTTGAACAGTTTCTTTTTTATTAAGATTCCTAACCTGCTTCTGGAGGGAAAATAGGGAAAGTTTCCGAACTTTGAAATGATTAGGGGTCTATAAATACCCCCTAATCATTTTCCAAAATCATTTCCCAAATCTTAGAGAGACGTTAGAGATAGACCCTCTAGGCAAGAACTTTGAAACTTTCTGTGGATTTTGGATTGAACTTCAGGATTGCGGCAAGAACTAAGTTGAATCTTTGAAGAACTTTGGTTTGATCCGAAGTTGTTATTTGCAGGAACCCTTTCAACTTTACTGAACCCGAGTCGTCAATTCTTCAATCAGGTATTTGTTCTTCCTCCTTCCCTTTCTTTGTGTTTTATCTTTTGCATTCGGCCTTCTAATCCCAATAGTATGGTTGAATCCTCGAGTAGAGGAATCCAGGGTATTTGGACCCGTCTTCTCTTGGTCGAGCTCTAAAACCCATTCTCTGAATATTCCTTCCTTTGTACCTATGCAGGATACTATGGCGAGGTTGAAGCAGACAATGCGATACAGCCCTCCTCTAGAGGATTCGGTTGGGACATTTGACCAGGAAGAATATGAGGAAGAGACGACCGGTCCAGAACTTAAAAAGTTCTGAGCGGCCAGAGGTCGAAATAACCGAGTCCAAATTGGACGAGGAGGAGAGGCTCGACGTTCCTGGATCTAGAAAGAGGGCAGATAAGTTTTATGACCCGAGCATGTGCGGGATGCATAAAGTCTGCCATGACTTGTATGATTCTAATCTGCTTCGGACAAGTAATGCCTTTATTCATTGTGAAGGGTTCGAGCTTATTGTGCCTAAGCTAGAGGCCACTGTGAGGGCATTGCCTAAGAATGCCTTTCCGGTTTATGAGGCTGTCTTTGAGCTCGGGCTCCGTTTCCCACTTCATCCTTTCATACTGGAGGTGTTAGAGGGATATGAGTTTGGCAGATGGCAGCTTACTCCCAATTCCTGGGCGAACATTTTTGGGTACATGGCCACCTATAAGCTGAGAGGATACAAAATGTCATTTGGCATTTTCTCTCATATGCATCACTTGAACAAAGCTGAAAAAAGCTATGATGCCTGGTATATTCTTAGTACCCGACCCTCTTACCAAATGACCGTCTCAAAGAATAATAACTGGAGGAATAGGTTCCTTTATGTAAAAGCTGATGACGAGGAGCTTGCTGAGAGGCTGAGTCGTATGAATATCGAACCCTAACTTTGTGGTCGGGACGTAGACTTGCCTCCGACCCACTATGAGGATGATGTGGTACTCAAAGGAGACCACTTTAAAACAAGATTTGTTTATACAACTGGCAAAAAATGCCAGTTCCCGGTACTTTTGGTGTCGGATTGGACATTTTTTAAGGATAATAACTTCTTGTCCGCAGCTGGCCTGAGCCAGGCTATTGATAGAGGTAGCTTGTTAATTCTTTATTTCTCTGTGTTCTAACTCGCCTTATATCTAACTCTTCCCTCTTTTTTTTTTTTAAAGAGAGTTATGTCGATGCTCACTAAAGAGAAAATGGGAGAGGCCACGGGCGACGCCTATCTCGACGAATTGTACCACGCCAAGGCTAAGGCTTGGATAGAGAGGAAGGAAGAAGAAAAGGTGCATATATATATATATAGTCTCTATTTTTTTAATTTTTTTTTTATATATGTGCCGCGTAGGTCGTTTTTTCTATATGATTTGCAATACCCCCTCTCGCCCCATATTTATTCTATTCGACAATTATATGGGCCGAGAAGGCCGTTTTTAGGAAGTTGCTTGCAACCTCCCCCCTCGGCCCTCATGGAAGTCGAGAGGAGTTGTTGTAATAAACATCAAGAAATTGCCCCACTCGGCCATCATGTTTTGCCGAGGGGGTCGTATGTGGTAGGTTATTTGCAGCAGCCTCTCTCGGCTCTTTTGGAAGCCGAGAGGGAGTGTTTTGAACAATATCAAAATCTTGCCCCACTCGGCCACCATGTGTGCCGAGGGGGTCTTACATGGTAGGTTGTTTGCAGCAGCCCCCCTCGTCTCTTTTGGAAGCCGAGAGGGGTTGTTGTGAAAAACTTCAAGATATTGTCCCACTCGGCCACTATGTGTGCCGAGGGATTCTTACATGGTAGGTTGTATGCAGCAGCCCCCCTCGGCTCTTTTGGAAGCCGAGAGGGGTTGTTGTGAACAACTTCAAGGTATTGCCTCACTCAGCCATTATGAGTGCCGAGGGGGTCTTATATGGTAGGTTGTATGCAGCAGCCCCCCTCGGCTCTTTTGGAAGCCGAGAGGGGTTGTTGTGAACAACTTCAAGGTATTGCCCCACTCAGCCATTATGGGTGCCGAGGGTGTCTTATATGGTAGGTTCTTTGCAGCAGCCTCCCTCGGCTCTTTTGGAGGCCGAGAGGGGGTGTTGTGAAAAACTTCAAAATATTGCCCCACTCGGCCACCATGTGTGTAGATTGGATTGTTGTTGGGCTTAGAAAACTTGCCTAATGTGTGTAACTTTTGCAGGCAAGTGATGCCCCATCAAAGGGGAACAAGAGGAAGGGTATCAGCTCTTCTGGCACCAAAAAGAAAGCTAAGGCTCCCTTGCTTCCCGCTGATAAAGGGAAGCAGTCGATGACTCCTGAGGAGCTTAAGGAGTTGGAGACCAAGTTTACCCCCATTCTGGGGAAGGGGCCGACTACTGCAATATCGGTCTATCAACCAAGGGTTAAGGAGACCCCCGGCGTCATGGCTCCGCCAGATGTCTTAGTCGATCTTTCTCAGTCGGTTTCTAAGAATATCCCGCCATCCATCAGGGACTTGGCGAACAAAATGGGAGGTAAATACTACTCTCATCGCGTTAGAACCCTACGGTCTGTGTCAGGTAAAACTATCTCGTCTTCAGCTTCTCATCCAGACTCAATAGTGCTTCCCATTTCTGACCCTTCAGGAGGGCCTACTAATGAAGAGGCCGAGAGCATGCCTGGAGGTTCTTATCTTCCCGGTTACTCTGGGAAAGCGAAGCTTGACATTGTCCGAGGGATGCTCAAGGGAGCTCCCAAGGAGGTAGCCCACAATATGAAGGGCTTTCGTGATGGGCACATCATGCCCATTTTGTACAACTTGGACGAGGTATGTTTTAAGTACATATTTCAGTTTTTTATCGTTGAGTTAACTTTTGTTCGAAGCTAATATTCTTATTTTAGGCCATGTTGAGACTGGACGGTGCCAGGCAGTGGCACACTGCCATGGTAAACAAAGTTAAGCAGTCTAAGGTCGAGGTTAGTGAAACAAAAGATGCTGCTATGTTCACTACACTTCGATAATACCAACTAGCTGGTGCTACTGTGGAATCACAGGCCGACACCATCGTCCACCTCAAGGCCGAGTGTGTCAATCACCTGACCAAGATCAACACCCTCATCGCCGAGCGCGATGAGTTGAAGAAGGAGAAGGAGCAGGTGGAGAAGCAGGCCGAGAAGGCAAGCTCTTCTGCCAAAGCGGCCCATACTGAGGCCGAGGCTCAGGTTACCCTGCTCCAGACTGAAAAGAAGGAGCTGGAGGAAGAAGTTTCCTCCTTCAAAAAGGGGTTGGTGCAAAAGATCTTGGAGGCCGAGCATGCCTACAAGGACAAAGTGGCCGAGGCCTGGGAAGTGGCCTACGCAGGTTCTTCCTTTAGCCATCTCAGTCGTGCCATAGACTGGGTGGACATGAAGGGCTTGGCCAAGAAAGCTGGTCGCTCCCCTCCTCCATACCCGTCTGATACTGAAGACGAAGGAGCAGAAGAGGAGGAAGAAAACGAGGGCCAAGACAATGACAACGATGGTGCTGAGGTCTGATGAAATGAGATTAGTTTAGTTTTAGTTTAGTTTTTAGTTTCTGTAGGCGGCTGGTCCGCCATACTTTGTAATAGTTTAATTTATCATGAATAAAACGAGTCTTTACTTTCATCATCTCTCGACTTTTAAAATTATTTCAGCACTTTGAATTTACTTTTAGTAGTATACTATGCCCCTGAGCAATGCAGTCGGTTTACAAAGTCTAAGTGATTGCTCGGCAATTTATCTTGGCAATTGTTCTTTGCCAAATAAGTTGGGGGGCAATCAATCAGATACCTGATTGCCCTTAAACCGAGTGTATTGCTCAATGTGACATTTATGAACTTAGGGCTCGGCCATACCTTCTCGAGTTATCGTTTGACTTAGGAAAAAATTGTGAAATTGTCCTTTATTAAGCCCGAAACAGTTTTCATCAAGAACTGCCACATGGAATTCTATTCCAAAAATGGGTCTTTGTTTTGGGCCTAAAATAATAAAGCAAAATTTTAGGAGTTTTTTTAGCAAACCACTTATATTGGGCCCCCAACTTGCTTTTAGGAGCAATAAATGCTATAGGGGTAAAATTGAAATAGTGGAATTTTGTGGAGCTCTTATAGATACCACTTGCTTTCCCTTTCATTGTTCACAGCGCATTTTACAATTCCTTGAGAGAGAAAGAAGTTTAAAAATCTCCCCAACTTTGTGAGAAAGAATGTCTAACAACAGCAAGCTTCCAAGGGAGAAGCATGAGGGCACTACAAATGGTGACGATTTCACCAAATATGCCTCGAAGGTGAAATTGTGGGATAAGGGGGAGAAGTGTGCCCAGGAGGGCGAGGGCTCAACTCATACGAGCAAGCTGCCGGTCGAAGAATATGAAGGTTTCATGGATGAAGAGCGCTTCCTGAATATGAAGTATAATGCGCGGCTGAAGGAATGGGAAGAGATGAAGAAGTGCCCTCCTGATGGTGAGGGTTCGGCTCGAGCTGAGAAAGGGAAGGGGTGCTCCAAGAAAGGAGAGAGACGGCCGCGGGATAAGAATAACCGAGGGGTTGTGATTCGGTCGTTCTCGAATGAGGCGGAGTACAGGCACAAAGTTGAAGAGGCCTGGAATAAAGCGTATCCATACAAGGACTTTGGGTACTTTCGTGAATTTCTTGACTGGGCCGATGAGAAGAGCTGATGTGAGCAAACTGGTCGGCCCCGTCCTTCGACTCCTGTGGTACCTGACCCAGATGAGAGTGATTAGGCTTAGCTGCACGTAGGAGTGCTCCCCTTTTTTTTTATTTAGGTATGGCAAGTGCTGAGCCGTGCCCATTTTGTACCGCACGCTACTTAATTTATAAAAGACTTTATTTTATTGTTTATTTAAGTCGTTGCCAATTTGATTATTTGCATAATGGCTCAGTCTTAAATTGCCGAGACCATAGATTTTTCGAATGGCTCGGCCAGTTCCGGCCGAAGCACCCCTTAATGAATCATTTAAGATTTTCGAATGGCTCGGCCAGTTCCGGGCGAGGCACCCCTTAGAGAATCATTTAAGATTTTTGAATGCCTCGACCAGTTACAGCCGAGGCACCCCTTAGAGAATCATTTAAGATTTTTGAATGTCTCGACCAGTTACAGCCGAGGCACCCTTTAGTGAATCATTTTAGATTTTCGAGTGTCCCGACCAATTACAGCCGAGGCACCCTTTTTATGAAACACCTGGAAATGTATCAGGGGGCATGGGTGGCCACCCTTCATCCTCGTGAGCCTGATCACTATTGCCCCTTTTTTGGGGGTCAGTTAATGGGGAATGGGAACTTGGTGCTCAGATTAGCACCACAGGCTTTTGGTCTTATTACTATAAACAAAATAGTGGACATTAGCCTTTAAAATATTCACTTTGAAAGTGATGGGGCCTTTTGGGACCTAGTCCTGCCCTTTTCATTAATATTGAATTTGATTACATTGTCTTTAACCGAGATCTTTTATTGAAATATTAAAAATAATACTTCCTCAGGTGATCCATATTCCAGGAGCGTGGCACAACCGTTCCTTGCATTGTTTCAAGTCAGTATGTACCATCGTGCACTGCTTCAGTGACTTTGTAGGGTCCTTCCCAGGTTGGAGTAAGTTTACCCTCTTCATTGGCTCGGCCTTGTGCCTCCATCTTTCTGAGCACATAATCGCCAATTCTCAATGGTCGATTCTTGACCCTCTTGTTGTACTCCCGAGCCATCCTTAGTTTGTAGACCTCTTGTCTTAGCAAGGCATTGCCCCTCGTTTCGGGTAAAAAATCCAGATTCAATTTCATTGCTTCCCAATTTGCATTTTCGTCATAGAGCATGACTCGAAGAGTGGGCTCATACATTTCGATGGAAAGTACCGCCTCTGCCCCATATACCATGATGAAAGGGGTTTCGCCAGTTGAAGACTTACTCGTAGTTCGGATAGACCAAAGCACATTTGGAAGTTCATCTGCCCACAAACCCTTAGCCTTTTCAAGCTTTTTCTTAATCCCATCCGATATGGTTTTGTTGAAGGATTCAACTTGGCCATTAGTTTGGGGACGACCCACCGAAGCAAAGCAGTGTGCAATGCCTTGGTCTCGTAACCAAATCTTGAGCTGAGGAGTCTCGAACTGTGGACCATTATCAAACACCATAGCCTGCGGTACACCATAGCCTCGGCCCATTTAGAGAAATAGTCGACTGCCACAAACACACAGCGTCACTGGCCAGTTGCCGGAGTGTATGGACCGAGGATGTCCATTCCCCATTTGGCAAAGGGAAGTGGACTAGTAATAGGGACCAGAGTATTGGAAGGGCGATCTATAAGCTTGGCAAACCTTTGGCATTTGTCGCACTTTCTTACTTTCCACATAGCATCCTCTTTCAGTGTGGGCCAATAGTAACCGGTCCGAATGGCCTTTTCCGCAAGGGCCCGTCCTCCAATATGGGAGCTGCACAAACCCTGATGTAAATCATCCAGTACTTCTTGTCCTTGTTCTGGCGTAATACACTTGAGTAATGGCTTGAAATAAGCCTTCTTATACAACTTTCCATTGAAGACTTCAAACCAAGCAGCCCTTCGCTCGGTAGCTTTTGCTTCTTTCTTATCGGCTGGCAAAATGCCATTCACCTTATAGTCTAGGATGGAATCCATCCACGTACTAATTCGATCTAAAGTTAGGATTTCTTGTTCATCTATACTTATTCTTTCCTTCACTTCCCAAAACACAGTCTGCGTGGTTTCATTGACTGCCGAGGAGCCCAGCTTAGACAATGCATCGGCCTGGCTGTTGTCTGACCGAGGCACATGCTGAACGACTAACGTTTTGAGGGAAGCACTGACCTCTTTAACCAGTTGCAAATATTTTTTCATGGCTGGCTCTCGGGCTTCATAGTCCCTATTGACCTGACTCACCACAAGTTTTGAGTCGGACGAGGCCTCGATTTCATCTGCTCCTGCAGCGATGCACATCCTCAGCCCAGTAAGGAGTGCTTCGTACTCCGACTCATTGTTGGAGGCTTGAAACTTGAATCAGAGGGCATATTCATACACGTCACCCTCAGGCGAGATACACAAGATGCCAGCTCCACACCCGTTTTGAGTTGATGACCCATCGACGAACAACTTCCAACCATTGGAGCCAACACTAGCTTGGTCATTCGGCCTGGTCATTTCCACAACAAAATCTGCAAGTGCTTGGCCTTTGATGGCTTTTCTAGGCTCAAAAGAGATGTCAAAAGCGTTGAGTTCCACCGCTCATTTTAACATTCGGCCGGAGGACTCTAACCTAGTGAAAGGTTGTTTCAATGGCTGATCAGTATAAACCACAAGAGGATTTACCTTGAAATAAGGTCGGAGTTTTTTGGAAGCCATATACAATGCGAGCCCAAACTTCTCTATGAGAGGATATCGTAGCTCGGCATTCCTCAGAATGTGGCTTACAAAGTAGACTGGGTGTTGGACACCCTCTCGAACGGCTACCAGAACCGCACTTAGGCAAAATTCTGAAACAGCTAGGTACATATACAATACTTCAACTGGGATAGGGCTTATCAGCCTAGGCAAAGTGTGCATATGCTCCTTTAGCTTGGTAAGGGCCAACTTGGCCTCTTCAGTCCATTCAAACTTGGAATTCTTCTTTATAGCATCAAAGAAGTAGTGACATTTATCCCCTGACCGGGACAGGAATCGGCCTAGAGCAGCCAAACATCCGGTCAGCCTTTGAGTTTCCTTGATCGTCCTAGGGGAAGCCATGTCACTTACCGCCTTCACTTTGTCAGGATTCGCCTCTATGACTCGCTGATCAATCATGGAACCTAGGAACTTGCCTGAGCCAACCCCGAAGATGCACTTCTTAGGGTTTAACTTCATGTTATATTTTCTAAGGGAGTCGAATGTTTCCCTTAGGTTGGCCAAATGATCAACCGGCTCCTTGTTTTTAACGATTATGTCATCTATGTAAGCTTCCAGGTTTCGCCCTAACTGGTGTTGAAACACCATGTTTACCAACCTCTGAAAGGTGGCTGGGGCATTTTTTAAACCGAAAGGCATCACTGTATAGCAATATAGACCCTGAGAAGTGATGAAGGCCGTTTTTTCTTGATCATCAGGGTTCATTGGAATTTGATGGAAGCCTGAGTTGGCATCCATGAAACTCATGAGAGCGTGTCCTGCTGTGGAGTCGACCAATTGGTCAATCTTTGGTAAGGGGAATCCATCCTTGGGCAGGCCCGATTCAAATCTGCGTAGTCAACACACATCCGCCAGCCTTTGTTAGGTTTGGGGACCAAGACAACATTGGCCACCCATTCAGGGTAATAACAAGGGCGAATAAAACGAGCCTCCAGAAGCTTTTTGACCTCCTCGGCTGCTGCTTTGTCCCGGAGTTCCCCGTGATTCCTCTTTTTTTGTCTGACCGGCTTCATGCCTGGTTCAATTCATGACATACAATGCTTGGGTCAATGCCCGGCATCTCTTGAACAGTGAAGGCGAATACATCCTGATATTCCCTTAAGAGTGCTTCCAACATTTGGCTCTGATCTTCCTCCAAGGACGATCCTATTTGCATAACTCGTTCTGGTCGATCGACGTCGAGTATGACGTCACGAAATTCACCAACAGGCTGGGGCCGCAGCGCATCAGGGTTTGCTGACCCGATCATACAGACTTCTTGGTGTGACCCCTCGATCTCTTTCTTCCTTCTCCTGGAGGATGGTTGGACCCTGTTTTGTTGGTCTAGTGTGGATAAGAACTTTATAGTGGTGAGATAGCACTCTCGTGCAGTCTGCTGATCACCGTATAACGCCCCCACACTCCCATCATTACATATGAACTTCATTAGCATAAGATGTGGGACAATGATGGCTTTTGATACGTTTAATGTTGGTCGGCCTATGATGATATTATAGGCCGTCAGTTCTTTAACTACCAAGAATTTCACGAACATATGTCGTGGCATCTCCTTGTTCCCTATCCGGATAGGTAATGTGACAACGCCTACTGGGTGAATAACACCTCCTCTGAACCCTATAATGGGGTAGTTTATAGGCTGGAGTGCATTGTCCTGGAACCTCAGCTTCTCAAGGCAAGCAAAGCTGATGATATCTGTTGAACTGCCAGTATCGATCAGGATCCTCCTAACTTTCAAATTTGCTACCTTGAACTCGACAACCAATGGGTCGTCATGAGGGGTTTGGATGATTGGTCGATCCTTCTCACCAATCAATACCTCTGGTAACCTGTCTTCCTTTCCCTCGGTATTCATGACCTGCGAGAGGCTACGAAGGTGAACCTTCGCACCCCTGATAGTCGAACCCCCCGAGGCGAGCCCTCCCGAAATCATGGCCACTACTTCAGTCTTGTTGGCCTGGCCTATCATGTCCTTCTCTTGCGGGACAAACGAATTTCTTAGGTCGACCATTATGTGTTTCAGCTGGGAGAGAGAGATCAGCTGATCCTCCTCAGGAGAGTGGGCCTCAGCCTGACTCGCACATTGTGCGGTCTTCTCCCTTCGAGGAGGTCGGTCATGATCCGTCTCTCTCTCGTCCGACTCATGGTCGTTTTCGACCGTTAGTATGGTCGTCTTTGGAAATTCGAGAGTTTTTTCTCCTAAGTCTGCCATAGAACCGTGTCCTCCCCACAGACGGCGCCAAATGTTTTAGGGTTTTTTGAAATTAAGGAGAGGACTAACACTTCTATGCTACAAACTTTTCCAAAGTAATAATAATAAATGCAGAAATAAACAATTAAATGTGCAAAAGATAATAATAACTCAAATAGCTGCTGATCAAGATTGATTAAGGTTAATTGACAATTACGAGTTATGTATTGTCAAATCAGCATATATTGGGATCTATGTTGCAATCATTGCTTTAATACTTTTATACAAGAATCTTCCTACTTTCTCTTATAAACTATCAATGTGGGATACAAGTTTTCCCACTTTTGATGTTTTTCCTAACTTTTTATGCTGAACCCTAGTCTAGCCAGGTGTCTTCGTAGGGTAACGCCACGTGGCCCTATAATGCCATGACACATGGACCAATAAGATGCTGCCATGTTGCGTTGTGGGCTTTTGTTGGGCTTCTCTCTTGGGCTGATGTGCTTGGGCTCTTCTTTGGGCCTTACATAATCAAGTGGGGCAAGAATTTTGGCTATAAAAAATATAGTTTAGCGACTTAGCTAGAACTACTGTATAGTAGTGGATGGCAATCGGTCTAGATTGGAGCCCGCCGTAAACGCGAGTGAGAGAATCTCAACTTGATGTTCAAAGGTCCTTGTGCATTAAGTTCAACGAAATAAATTCTCTTATTTGTTGATTGGGAAACTATTTAAATCATCCAAGTTAATTCCTTAATATGTGATGGAAAAGAGGTTGGTTTATTCTTAATAGATGTCGAGATTGTGCTTAATCATAGGGGCTTTTTAAGAGTTCTACCTAATCGAATGTGAAGTGTGGCCGCTTCAAGAAGCTAGTGGGCTTAGTTTTGAAGCATTCGAGAAAAGATACGGGACACATGGCTGTAATAGTGTCAAGTTTATTTTTGTGTGTGGGGTAAACTATTTTGTGTGTGTAATAACGTCAAATTTTCATATGTGTTGAAAATGGTTCAATTGTTTATCAACACCATTTGGATACGACTATTTGTATGTTTATTACACTAGCTGAAAGTTCAAGTCATGTACACTTTCATTTATGCTCAAAATTGTTTTGATGATGATATTTTGTAATTTGTTGTTATGCTCTAAATGGGGGAGGATTGTTGGAAATTTATTTAGAGCATAAGGATTATACGTTACGTTTGTTAGGGAATGGTGAAATGAACATACGTATAATGTTTCCATAGAAGGCATAAAACAGTAAGGAATCGCGACTCGTGACTATTAGGCACTACTCGCGAAAACTGGACAAAAGTTGGAAAACGAGACGGAAACAAATCGCGACCCGCGAATCCAGTTCGCGAACCGCGAAAAGAGGTCGCGACCCGCGACCCAAGCTCGCGACTCGCGAGTCTGTTCTGTCTCTGACAGTTGCTTTCTGCGTGTTGTTTCGAACGTAATGTTTGGATAACTTTGACGGTTATGCCTGAACGGACATATCACTTCAGTGATATTATAAGGGTTAATATGAGAGAGAAAAAGAGAACCTCTCACATCCTTATGCAATTTACATACTTCATCATCTTCTCTCAAAACTCAACACACATTGTGACTTTGATTCTTTGAGCAAGAACATTGTTGTTTCATAATTCTTCATTGTATCTCAAAGGCAAGTCTGAGTATCCCTTGCTCCATTGATAAGGGTCAGAAATTGTCTTTAGGAAAGCATTAATTTGTGCCTTGAAGGTTTCCTAATTTTCTGTTTCATTCTTGTGTTCAACCTTTGATATTTAACACGAAACTTACTAGGAAATAAATCTAAACAACCTAAAGCTAAAATAAAGTGGAGGGAACATAGAAATTGATGGGGAGCAAAGAAGCTAGCAAAGAAGCTGACAAGGGGAAAAAACAGAACAAAACCCCAACAGGACAATAGAACAAACAAGAAAGCAAGAAGCGAAAACAAACCAAGGGATATGCGAAGTAAAAACGACTAGCGTAGACGGACTAACCGACGGCGGCAAATCTGCCGTAGGTGACTACTCCTCCACCTTGTCGTCGCCCAGCAGTCCGATAGCAAGTTCTTGAGGGCCGTGATCTGTGGTCGAAGAGAAGAAAGCTACAACACGGTACGAGTAGAGAGCCGGGATACTTTGTTGGAGATAGTAGAGAGGCGACGAAGACAACCACGAGGGCTCGCCGGCGAGCCAGATGTGGGCGGCAGTCACCTTAGCTGCCGGCGAGCCCTAGAGTGAAGCACAAACCCTAGGCAAAGGAGGCTAAATGATTGAGAGAGAGAGGAAGACGCATTTTTTAATTTTTGACCCTGAAAGTGATATACTGATAATTCATGCTTTTATGCAAAGCTGAGAATTGGATCGAGTCATACCAAATTAGTGAATTCTGGTCAATATGTTTACAAACGGATTTGAATTCCATTAACCATTAACCAATTCATTTAATAAATGTGTCAACCCATTTATTTAATTTGTTTGATTTCACCTACTGGGTAGGGATTTTGCTTTAATTTAAAAAATCATTTTAAAAATTTGCTTAAAAAATTCGTTTGCAAGCTCACAATTACAAGCTTTTACTTATTCTGTTTGTTATATTAGTGAAAAGAATCTTACAAGCCAAAAAAATTGTAAAATTGAGGCTTCAAATGTATAGTTATTAGGGGAAAAAAAATCAAACAAAAATTTAATTAAGTGGTCATTTCAATAAAACTTTTGATAAGATAGCTATACTACATCCGTTTTTTGATTTGCAACAAAACACTTTTGCACGCTTTTCGCTTCGAGAAATAAATTTAAGGGTGTAAACGGAAAAATTAATTTTTAAAATTAAACACTAGTAACTTATAATCTCTCTTGCTTGTGTTTAAATTATGTTAATTAATTAGTAAATAAAAAACGGAGGAAGTTTGAGAATTAGGGGGGAAAACCTACGAATTAACCCGTCAAAAAAAAATTAGGAAAAACATTTGGTAGTTACCTACTAATCAACTTTATAAGAGGATTGGGCTTTAGTTGGGTCCGAAATGTTTTGGGCTTTTATTATGATATCAGGCTTCGTTCCTCATTATCATTGTCTCCTACTCCCTAATTATTATTCCCTCCTATTTTTTTTTTTTTTGAAGAAAACGTAACACTTTAACAGTAATCAGATGAATGAGGGCATTGAAATTGAGATCAGCAATCAAAACCAGCATCTACGAGGTTCTTTCAACTCATGCTCGATCACTGAGTCTGGGAATCATCCACAGTACATACGTCGCCAATAATATCTTAACCGGATATTCCAGATGTGGCCATTTGGGGGTCGCCCGCCAACTGTTCGACGAAATGTCTCACAGAGATACTGTGTCTTGGAACACTATGATTTCTGGA
The DNA here is from genome assembly GCA_951394345.1 of Salicornia ramosissima. Taxonomy (NCBI): domain Eukaryota; kingdom Viridiplantae; phylum Streptophyta; class Magnoliopsida; order Caryophyllales; family Amaranthaceae; genus Salicornia; species Salicornia ramosissima. Next base: position 17,468,478 of record OX596233.1, on the reverse strand, counting down.
TTTGTAAACAACGGTTGTTTGGGTTCTTCTTGGGATCTTTTCAATGATATGCGACACCATGGTTTCTTGTTTGATGAGTACACTTTTGGTAGTCTTCTTAAGGGTATTGCTTCTCATGGTGAGCTTAATTGTGGGGAACAATTACATTCTTTGGTCATTAAGGTGGGCTCTCAATCAGATGTTTATACTGCGAGCTCGCTTTTGGATATGTATGTCAAGCGTGGGAAAGTTCAGGATGCATTCATGGTGTTTATGTTTATGCCATGGCGTAGTTCTGTATCTTGGAATGCTATGATTGTAGGGTTTGTGGAGCTAGCTGAGTTTGAGACTGCTTTTGAGCTTTTGAATTCCATGGCAAAAGAGGGTGTCGCGATTCAAGACGGCACTCTTGCTCCTTTATTAACACTGCTTAATGACCCTGACTACTTCAGGGTAACTAATCAGCTCCATTCAATGATCATCAAGCTTGGGATGAGTTCTAATAACATTGTATGCAATGCTCTCCTTACTTCTTATTCTGAGTGCGGGTCGTTAGAATACGCAGAGGAGGTTTTCCATGGTGCTTTTGGTATCCATGATTCAGTAACGTGGAACTCCTTGTTGGGGGCGTACCTTCTTCATAACAAGGAAAGGCTTGCACTTAATGTCTTCTTTGATATGCAGGAGCTTGGTTTTGAACCTGATATCTACACATACACTAGTGTTGTTAGAGCTTGTTTTGAAGAAGCATATCAGATTCATGGAAGATGTTTCCATTGCTTGATTATAAAGCGGGGGATAGAGTGTTCCACAGCTGTAGCGAATGCGTTGATAGCCATGTACATGAAATCCACCGAAAAGGCCATGGCAGATGCACTGAGATTGTTTGAATCAATCAACCCTAAGGATTCCGTCTCTTGGAATTCTGTGTTAACCGGGTTCTCACAGTACGGAATGAGTGAAGATGCCATCAAGTTCTTTGGTATGATGCGGTCACATGATGTTGGGATCGATCACTATTCATTTTCTGCAGTCCTGAGATCTTGTGCAGATGTAGCAGCCCTGTAATTGGGACGACAAGTTCATGTATTAGCACTTAGATCAGGATTAGAATCAAATGAGCATGTAGCTGGCTCTATAATATTCATGTATACAAAATGTGGCGTCCTTGAGGATGCTAGAAGGTCTTTCGAAGACACCCCGAAAAATAGCCCCATCACCTGGAACTTTATCATCTTTGGGTATGCTCAACATGGACAAGGCGTAATTGCCCTTGAGCTTTTCCATGAAATGACAAAAAGTAAGGTGAAGCTTGACCATGTCACTTTTGTTGCTGTCCTTACTGCATGCAGCCACATGGGTTGGGTGGAAGAAGGTCGACGTTTTCTGAAAACAATGGAACCCGAATATGGGGTTCCACTTAGGATGGAGCATTATGCTTGTGCCATTGATTTGTTTGGGAGAGCTGGGCTCTTAGATGAAGTGAAAAACTTTATCAATTCAATGCCATTTGAGCCTGATGTAATGCTGTGGAAAACAGTGTTAGGTGCCTGTAAAAGCTGTGGGGATCTTGAATATGCAACTGAGGTTGCAAGTCGTCTGATCAAAATTGCTCCTCAAGAGCATTGTTCGTATGTTATCCTTTCCGATATGTATGGCCGTCTTAGGAGGTGGGAAGAGAAAGCTCATTTGACTAGGCTGATGAGGGATAAGGGGGTTCGGAAGGTCCCGGGTTCGAGCTGGATCGAGGTAAACAACGAAGCTCACGCCTTTAATGCCGAGGATAGTTCACACCCGAATGCCAAAGAGATATATGATACCTTGCAAAGACTTACAAAGGAAATTGGACTGTTAAAAATTGCTGCTAATTTAGAGGGTTCTTCTGTCCTGGAATGGGATGAGGCTCTATTTCATTGATGCTGACAATTCCTTGTGGTACTTTGCTCATCATCTATTATTTTTTACTATGTTTGACTCAAATTCCTATCAATGAAAATTCTGTACAACAAACATTAAAGTCTTCCCTTACAAATGTTTCACTGTTTTTTGTTTTTGTATTTATTTATTTATTATTGTCCGCAGTTATCTTCATTTCTTGTAGAACCAAATGGGTGATTGAGGGTCTGAGAATGAGGCTCATTTGATCAAACCCAAAAAATTAAAAGGGAAACAAAATTCATTAGTTTTAAACATGCATTAGAAACCCAAAATCATGCATTATCCACCTATCTTATCAGTATATATTAGGCACCCACACACTGATGCACACATGTTGGCATATTGGTAAGTAAGGGTAGTTGAACCTTGCAGTAGTAACACAAGCTGTTAAAGCATTGGGATGAAAACCCACCATAAATGTTGCAGACACAGCTCAAATCAGAAATCACCACAATCTTGTTTGAACTGTCAGACTGTCAATAAAAACTCTTTCCAGTTTTCACCATCCTCCTTCCCATCTAACCCAAAAGTAGTAAATGCGGTTTTTAATAACCTTCTTAAATCTTACTGCTTTTGTTTCTCCTATAAATAAAGCCTTACTTTGTTATGACATTTAAAAGGAAATTTGATTTCTTTCTGGGTTCTTCATGGAAAACAAAATAATAATAAGTTTTTGCGTTCAAGGAAATTACTTTAATAAGTCAGCAGTTAACTTGGTTATTGTATTCCTAGTGTTCATCTTAGGGTTATCTTCTTCTTCTCATGGATTTTCCATGGAATTCTATGCATTGTCTTGCCCAGGTGTTGAATTGCTTGTCAGAGAGACAGTCAGATCAGCAACTTCTTCTGACCCAGCTGTTCCTGGGAAACTTCTGCGCCTGCTCTTTCATGACTGCTTTGTTGAGGTGAGTTTACTTTTCTTTAATTTCTCTATTTTTATACATTGCTGAGCAAACTTTTGAAATTTGTGGTTAGACTGCATTGTTACAGTAATCACTTTCTTTATTTGATATGAATATGATATGTGGGGGGGGGGGGGGGGGAGGAAATACTTCCTCTGTTTTGATAAATGGCTTTCAGCTTGTTGGTGATTTATTTATTTATTTTTTTGGGCAAAGGGCTTGTTGGTGGGTTAACTGGAATATTGTGTTTTTTATCAAGGCTTCTTTTTGTTTTGCCTGAAAATCTTTTGTTTGGAATGCAGTATATTTTTAATTTAAAAATTATACAGATATCAGTGTAATTTAGGTTTACACTCTCATATCTACTCACTTCTTAAAGTACATGCAAATTAATGTATTACATATTTTAAAATAAGGGAGGAGTACTTTGTTTGATTCCTTAAAGAAGAAAGCTGAAGGAAGTGATGTCATAGTCATTGTTATTAGACAAATGTTAACAAGCATATTGGGGAGTCGTAGACGCTAGTTAAGTTAATTAAAAAGGAAATATTGAGGTAAAATAAGCATTGATTATATCAATTCACGCTTAATTTTGACATGCATCCTAAAATAAGTACCATTTTATTGCTGCCCATTTGCTTGCCTGGTTGTCTCTTCAGATTTTAAAATAAGAAAAAGCTAGCTATCACTGTGGGTGCCAAATACGGTAGCTAAAAGTGAAAGTGTTGAATCAAAATAAATATTCATACATTCCAAAATTCATGCTGTATTAGAAAAATATGAGTTAAAATAAGTAAGATTATTTGAAATATGAGTTTTTTTTTTTTTTTTAAACAAAAATATGAGTTATTTCGGTGTAATAATTCATTGTAAGAATTTCAGAATCTGTGAAAAAATTGCACGTAAGTTGATGTATTAAAGATTATATATATATATATATATCGGATGTACACTAGCTTATTTTACAAATTACAACGGACTTAAAATTATCTTAAAATTCATAAAAATTACCTTAGAACCAATAATAGTTACCCATTTATCAAGGACTAACTCTATTATTTTTAGGGTAATTTTAATTTGTTATTGTTGTGCGCTAGCCGCTAGGCAAGGGCTAAGCCAGGGGGTGGCGGGGGCCTTGGCTTCCCCCTTGGCCCAAAATTGCTAGTATATGTTTAGGTTAAAGTGAAAATAAATAATAAAAATTTAGTAGCTCAATTGGTTTAATTACTTGTTTATATTTTTCTAGTCTAGGATTCGAGTCTCACTAGCTACATTTTTAACATTTTTTGCTCTTTACCATTTTGTCACTTTTGTCTGATATTAATTTCGGTCCCCGTGATAAAAAATTTCTAGCTCTGCCACTAGCACTAGGTTAGTGTACACGTCATATTTTTTAGAATATGTGTTCCAACAAATATTAAAAAGGTTAGAGGGGGTATAATAAAAACAAAAGGTTTTGACTATTAAGTTGTTTTATCTAGGGTTACGTGACTAACAACAGTAAGTAGTACGGAGTAAAAGAGAACCGCTTTTGTTTGTGATAGAGCAGTGATCTGTTTGTTGATTACATGAATGAATATGGCCCATGGTCTGTTAATTTTTGTTGTCAGATTGATTGTGCATTAATTGGTGTACAACGACATGCTTACATGCATGAACATGAAGGCTAATAAATTCTTGTGATATTTTGCATCAAAAAAATAATAAATTTGTTGTGATATATGTAATTCTAGAGCTTAAAATACGTTAAGGCTAACTAATTGGTAAAATGTCTTCATGATACTGGACTACTGTATATGATCACTATACCATCTTGATTTATTATTTTTATAATTATATGTATAGTTAATCCTTATTCTAAACTGCAGGGGTGTGATGCATCAGTGCTAGTAGAAGGACCTGCAACCGAAAGAGCAGATCCTGGAAATGCATCTCTTGGAGGATTTGAGGTCATAGAAGCGGCTAAAAGAGAGGTTGAAATGTTCTGCCCGGGAACCGTCTCATGCGCTGATATTGTTGCAATGGCTGCTAGAGATGCTGTAGTCATGGTATATCAGAATCTCTCTTATTTTTCTCTTGAAATCGCACACGCACATGCATTATTTTTTTAGCATGACTCCTTTCACGAGACTACTAAGCTGGCATCGGGAGGGGAGTGGAGAGGGTTAAGGAGTAGGGGATAGGTTAGGATTCGACTCCTAGTCATTGCTTGTGTTTTTTATGTCATTTTGTATTTCCCATTTTCTCAATGTGAGAAACAAAATTTTTCACGTTGACATTTACTTTAATTTTAAGTGAAAATTGAGTATATGTCTGGCCACTTAAAAATCTTAACTGAAAATTGAGTATATATGTCTGTCCACATAAAAATAAGGTTATTTGATTGGTTTGAAATCTGTCCATGTTAAGAAACTAATTTCTCATTCTTTATTATAAACTTTTTTCATTATAGGCAGGAGGTCCAGATATTCGGATTCCCACAGGAAGGCGAGACGGAATGGTTTCTGATATTTCAAATGTCAGGCCTAACATTGTCGATACTAGTTTCACATTGGATGATATGTTTAGAATTTTCAGCTCAAAAGGGCTGAGTTTAACTGATCTAGTCATCCTCTCAGGTACCAATTGCTGAAAAATACACCAAGCTACCATCATATTGATATTTCATGCCTTATACTCCAATAGTTTCAGAATAATCGATACATCTTGGCCAGTTTGGCCCTGTTCTTTTGGACTTAATTTCTTAAATTTCATTTTAGTTCAGCTCCGAATGAGTCTAGGATCGAGCTTAATTAAGTTCAGTTCAATTTAATTCAGTCCAAAAGATTACAGCCTTTCTGTGTTTCGGGATGTTTTAAAATAATTGATTCATTGTCTACTTTCTTTCTAAATGACTACGGGTCTATGATATGAAGATTGTATTGATTATTCAAGAACGGAGGAAGTATGATTATATCAAGAAAAATATGGCCAAGCCATTTCATAACTACAATGTTTTGTTGTTGCAGGTGCACACACTATCGGATCAGCTCATTGCAACACTTTCAGCAACCGGTTCCAAATGAGTACGCAAGGTAACCTCACATTTGTAGACACATTGCTTGACAAAGGTTACGCGTCAAAGTTGGCTAAAAAGTGTGCAATGAGCACATCAGCAACGGTTAAGATTGATCCTAAAACAGCCTTCTTGTTCGACAATCAGTACTACAGCAATCTCATAGCCAAACAAGGACTCTTCCAAACTGATTCCATCCTGCTTGCTGATCCAAGGACTAAGAATATGGTCGAGCAATTGGCTACTGATCTGAACGGTTTCTACCAGGGATGGAGCGAATCCTTTTTTAAGCTTACTACTGTAGGAGTTAAGAATGATGCTCAAGGTGAGGTTCGACAAGTATGTTCAAGGACAAGTATGTCGATTTGATTATACTAATACTACCCTTGTTAAGAGCATACATTTTGATCTTTCTGGTCTGGAATTCAATCTTAATGTAGCACAATTTGATAAGGTTAAAAAAAAATGTAAAAAAAGGGGTGTAATTAAAATATTGCAGGGAGTATAGAATTTCCATTGGTAAATGGTAAGGTATTAAGAATGTTTGTTTCAAAATAATGATAGTGATACTTGAGGATTTTTTATTTTATTTTTTTTTGGCAAGAGACTTGAGGATCTTTGTTTATTTGAGCAAGTGGGACTTTCAATTGTGAATGAAGCAGCCAAAGTTGTATGGTGGAAAATAAGGGAATCTCTTGAATTTGTTTATTTTGTTACATGAGGTGTTGTAAAAGATGGGAATTGGTGCAAGGTATGTACTACGTAATATAGTTTGCTTGGTGGGTATTTCGTTTGGCTAATTTCATTGCTTGTTCTAATTGGCTTTTATTTTGGTTGTTTGACTATAAAATTTGTTTTATTAGTGTTTAACTGTTTGGTAAGATTAAAGTTATTAGTATTGAAATGTTGGATTGGAATCGGATCGTAGAAAAATGTATATCATAGTATGCTTTTAAAACAATAGCTACATATTTGGTTGATATACCTATACGAAATATGTGTTTATGATCTAATCTTTTTACGAACAAAATATCCAGATTCTACCTACTAGTTTTAACATCCTATTAAGGATCAAGATTAATCACGTGTTTTTGAAGTGTGGCATCGTAAGATCGAGATTTGGATTTTAATAACAATGGTAAGATAAACAACGAGTTTAGCTATACAGAACCAAACCACATCCAATATAGAGAGATTAACTAAATAAAAATCGAATTGATGAGTAAATTTAATTCTCCATGCTTTCTATGTACAAACACATAATCTTAAAAGTTGTAAGCAAACTTTGTAGTTAATCCAACTTACTAATTAAAGGTTTCCCAAATTTATATCTCGTCTAGTATATTAAAACTCTATCCCAAAAACACATATGGCATATTATAAATCACTCTCCTCGCTCCTCCCTATGTATACATATGTTGTAGCAATCTCATTATAATTGATATTCTCCTCTAATCCCACACTAAGTTTTCTCTCTATGCTATAACAATTTTATCATTATAGCCATAAAATCGTGATCTCCATATTGCATTTTAATACAAAGAATTTCTCATTCTATTTTGTAGATTTCATTCTTTACCTATTGAATTATAATGTACTAGTCTTTTAGCACACTAGGCGTGAGTTAAATAAATAAATAAATATTCATTATATACGCAAATACGTAACAATAATAAGTATATAGAGTTGAATTAAGATAACATTATTGACATGAATTATTAGACATAGTTAAATAGATTATATATGCAAATATGTGACAATATAATAGTCATATTAGTTTAATACTTGTGGTGAATGTTCACTAATGTTGTTGTTTTCTTGAAACATTCATTTATTATTTGATTAGTTTTATTGTTAAAAACTGTTAGTTATCTGCAATCTATATTGTTCATCATAAAGTATGATATGAAATATTTTAGAAATATAAACACTTATTGTACAATTCTTTTCTATACTAAATGTGAATTTATCATTTTCGGAACCCTTTTAATTAGCTTCCTAACTTACTTTTTATTTGATTTCAAAGTTGTAGTCATGCCATATTATATTATTAATTAAGGTTCCTAATTAAATTTTAAATAAAGGTAGTGTTAAATACAGGTCTGGGCTGCACCCACAACAAAGAGAGAGTCTGAACATATACAAGCCCGATAAGTTCAATTATAAAATCAATTGGTAATATAAGGATTAACCACCAAACCTATATATTAGTCATCATCTCTATAATCATCAATGTGTGACACTTGTATGTGGTGAACTTGCAAGGTCTATTTCTTAACATGTAGTTGTACATTGTTAAAATTATAATTGAACTTGAAAATATCAATTAATTATGTATAATAGGTAAGTTACCTATAATGCTATATTAATTATTTATTCAAATTTCATTAAGGGTATGATAGTAATTTATGTGGACACTGCCTGCTGCCACCTTCCCTTCCCTTATATAATCGAGATTAATTTCAATTATTTTTATCTTATTTCCATAAATGATGATTATAACCTGTATTCACAAATTATTTTATCTCATTTCCATAAATGATGATTATAACATGTATACATAAATTATTTTATCTTATTTCCATAAATGAAGATTATAACATATATTCATAAATTATTTTATCTTATTTCCATAAATGAAGATTATTATAACATGTATTCATAAATTGTTTTATATTATTTCCATAAATGATTATTATAAGTTTATAACATGTATTAATCAATAATGTTATTATGTTTTGGTTAATTACTTTGCCTATTTTCATTTCATTTTTCCTTCTACCAACACTCCAACATTATATATGGTTTTAGAACTCAATTTATACCAATAACATAAATAATCAAGCAACGTTTACACATAAAAAAAAAACTAACCCAAAATTTCAAGTTCGAAAATCCATAGAATTAAACAATTATACCAAACACTTAATTATTTGTATACAAACACAAAAATTCAATCTGTGAATATCACGGTTGGGTAATAAAGCTAGTAATTAATAATGACTAAAACGAATTAAGTCTAGCTTTGCTACATGAACTTGATCACAAAAACCACCAAGCACTCAAGATTGATCACTACCTTTGTTATGCTCCTTTTTAACCCCACCAAACAAAGAAGGCTTAAACCCCTTGTCTAGCATATGCTCTATTTCCTCAATGGGTAGCCCTTTGGTTTCAGGCACCAACAAGTATATAAAAACAAGCCCAATGATTGAGAACCCAGCAAACAATAGGAAGGTTCCGGAGGACCCTAAGGCTTGTGTTAGGGTCAAGAATGTCTCGCTCACTATGAGGTTCGATGTCCAGTTAGCCACGGCTGCTATTCCTCCACCGATTCCAATGTATCTCAATGGGTAAATTTCCGAGTTGATGACCCATGGCACGGTTCCCATACCGGGGGAGTATATTATAATGTATGCTCCTAGAAGTATCACTGCCAAAAACCCGAATTTGCTTGGACATCCCTCTGTAAAGTACACTCTTTTCTCCCCATCACAAGCTGCTTTCATCCCATCTGTATTCATCAAACATGCTCCTGGGTGCAACTAACAATATTCCAAATACAAATCACACGATCAGCTTAGCTTATGGAAACACAAAAAAATTCCGATCAAGAGAAAAACATGGCGCAATGACATATTTGTAAATATTATTTCAAGATGGGATGGGGTGGGGGGGGGGGTAAGTGACTAAGTGGATTAGCAAAAGTTCCAATATAGTCCGATCGGACTTGAAATTTTTTGGATTGGATTTGGACTTGACAAAGTCCAACCCGGTCCATCCAATTTACACCCCTATGAATGATGCTGTTAAAGAACCATTTCAACCGAAAAAGCTTATACTAATAGTTGAGGCTCAGGAATCTGTTATATATTCTATCACTCCCCCTCACATGAAAGACCCTTTTGGGCTTGAAATGTAAACACAGAGGGAGGAGAGCTTTGAATCCGTCACCTACGTCACGTTGGCTCTAATACCATGTAAAAAAAAAACCATCTCAACCAAAAGATTAAATTGATAGTTGAGGCTCAAGAATCTGTTATATATGCTATCATTAGATTCAAATAAATGGTGTGCCATTTGTTTAACAACATTCAATCTATTTACGATTATGCATGCTAGTGTGTTATGTAAAAAAAGACAGCATGTTTTGTTTGAAATAAGTAAATTGGGAACAACAAGCAAATACATACCTCATTTGCTTTGTTTGCACAGAAAGAACAATCTGAGGCAGATTTCAAACAAGACATACAGTTCCAAGTAGCAGGATTATGAGCAGAGGTAAAAGCAGGACAGGTAGAGCTAAGTCCAAAATGGGTAGATTCTGCATAACTGATTCTAGGAGCATGAGCATCAGCTTCAAAGAAAACAATAGACAAGATGACAAGGCAAGTAATGATGCCGAACATGGAGATAATCATAAGCCGCCTTCTCCCATGCCTATCGACAAACATCATGCTCACAACCGATCCAAGTGCATTGAGTCCGGAGGTGATTAAAGAAAGAGCCAAGGCCGTGCTTTTCGATGCAAAACCCGCTAACTGCACAATTGTGGGACTGTAATACATGATTGTATTGATACCCACAAATTGTTGAGCCACTTGAACAGTTACACCAGCATAAAGACCTCTTCTGAACACTTTGTTTCCGCAAGCTTTCCTTATTTGTCCAAATATGTTACCTCCACTAGCACCTGATCCTTCTTCCCCTTCCCTTTCAGAATCAATTGACTCCTTGAGTGCTTTCATCTCCCCTTCCAGTTCTTCCTGGGGGTAAATTCTACCCAAGATTGTCTCTGCTTCTAACACCTTATCCTGTCCTCAACACAAAAAAACAAGTATAAAAATCATGGGTTGTAAAAAAAATTTACAATGGAAAACTCATTTTCATGAAAATTTTCCATTGTTTCACTGCAAGGAAAATGATTTTTCATTTTGAGTATTTTGCATTGGTCGGTTGAACTAAAAAATCCATTACTCCCGTTACCTTTTCTAATTGGAAAAAAGGTTGAAATACGCACTTAAGAAAGCACACAAGTGTGGAATGAGAAGGAATGAAAACGTTTTCCTTGAAATTTTTGGGGAGAAATTCTTTCAACAGGGTGCAAAACAAATTTTCAACCCAAGTTTTAAATTTAATTTTCCGGCTCAAACCAAACAATGTAAAATACGAAAAAAAAAAAAATCATCCTACCAAAGAGACCTTACGATTGGCTTAAACTCGAGCCAAATTCTTGTATGGGACGATCTCGCAGCCATCAATTTTTATACTTTAGTGGCTTTTTAGCTCCTTTTATAAAACTAACATAACTTTTGACATCTCACAATTAATTAATCATTCAAAGACAATTAATATACCTTTCTGTAAAGCCATCTAGGAGACTCAGGAAGTGACAACATCAAGATAAGTTGAACAAATGCAGGAAGTGCAGCAACCCCAAGCATCCATCTCCAATTCCCCTTAACCTGAAAAACCAATATATATTAACTAACAAGTAACAATCTTAACATACATATATATACAAAGTCCAATGCATAAAGAAACATTAAATTACCTGAGTGAAACCAAGATTGATAAGGTAAGCTAAGAACTGGCCTCCAGTGATGAGCAAACCATTGGTGCTAACAAGAGCACCTCGGATCCTGCTCGGAGAAGTCTCAGATATGTATAATGGTGAAGTCATGGATGCCATCCCTACTCCAAAACCAACAAATATTCTTCCAAGTATGATCTCCCATGGTGCTGGAGCAAAGACCATCACTAATGCTCCAATGAAGAACAATATATCTGCAATTATAATTGTTGGTTTTCTCCCTATCTTATCATTTAGATATCCTCCTATTCCTGCCCCAACAATTGCTCCTGCAACTGCCATGGATACAATGGTTTCCTGCCAATACATTCATTTGAATTCCTCAATAAAATATACTTTATTGGATCCAATGTATAAAAAGGCTCAAGGCGCACCAGGGCGATTGAAATTCCTAGAGCCTTAGGCGCACCTTAGTGCGCCTCATTGAAGTGAGGCGCACCTAAGAAGCTATGGGGAAAATCTGAAAAAAAAAATTAGGAAAAAAGCTAAAGTGCGCCTTACCTGCGATTAGCCACAAACGCCTCGTCTTGGCCAAGTTAGGCGCCTACCCTCTATCGCCTAGCGCCTTAGCGCGCCTTTTCAAACACTAACTAGTATTTTGGCCTGGTCAATGCCCCGGGTCGATCATTATTATATATTGTATTTCGTTATTTTTCATAAACTTCATAATTGATTTTGGTTTTTTTTTTTGTGTAATGCGAATTGATATAGATGACAATGATGGTGTCATAAATAATAATAAATTTTAAAAACTATTAAAGAGTTGGAACTAAAAGAGAATAACCTTAAGAAAAATTGAGATAGGATGATATGTAACAATAGTAGCTATTAACTTAGTAGATTTATTTGAAATGTGTTGTTTTTTAGTTACACTAATTTGCAATGTTTTATCATATTTTAACGTTAAATGTTAAACAAATAAATTAAAGTGGTTTGATGGTTGATAGCTTATATTTATCATATTTTAATGATAAATGTTAAACAAACAAATTAAAGTGGTTTAATGGTTAATAGGCTACATTTCACTATGAAGGTTATGGGTTCGATTCTTGACTAAAACAAATTTCAATTGAGACCCAATAAATATGTTCTTTCCTAGGTGGCATAATATGGTGTAAAAAACATATGTGGACAATCTTACATGGCGCAATACATTGCAAATAGCATGACATATTTGAAATAAGGATTAACAAAGGGATGACACGTGGCAGTTAAAACTTCTTATTTTAAATATTTAATAGCGTTTTAGACCTTTGGCGTGCATGGATGATAATCGTAGACTGTTGAAACATCAAGAATAATCGAAACAAACTCGAATCAGTAAAATTACCCTCAATTTGCATCTCAAATCAAACATCAACTTGATGGGAAAACACCAACAACAAATCTAGGTATCATGATGAACAAAATAAATTGGAAAATATAAGTTGGATTGTAAATGAATTTTGTAGACGAATTGAAATTCAATTAGCAAAAAAACCATTGTATTGGAGCAAAGCATCGTGAGTTTTGCTACTATGAGCTATCACTTCATCGCCTTCTTCCGTTTTTATATAAATTTTTTCTCCCTTTATTTTTCCTAAGTAATAAAACAATATGGATATAAAGAAGCATAATTAAATCAACAAATAAATGTAATTGAGTTGGTTACTATCTACTACTTCCATATAAAAGATCTCAGGTTCGAATCTTATTACAATTATTTCTTAAGTTTTTTTTTTAAGTTGACTAAATTTTAGTGATGTTGACATGGCGCTTCTGCACATGTGCCATGTGGCGTAATTACGGTGCTTCGCGCACCTTTTAATAATTATTATAGATATAGATTGGATCCTTCATCCTTTTGGATGTTCACTTGTGAAGGACTAAGACCATGTTCTTTTGGACTAAATTAATTTAAATTGAACGGAATTAAACTAACTCGTAGATTCATTTGAAACTGGACTTAATTTGTCTCAAACTCAACTAAAATTTAGAAATTAAGTCCTGAACAACAGGGTCTAATTTGATAAAGACTAATACAATAAATCAAGCAACCAATTAACAAAAAAAGAATTTTTAAAGTAATTTGTTGGTCCAAAATCTGAGAGGAAATGCAATTTGAGAACACATAATTAAGCGTTTAAGCATTCAATTAAGGTAAAGAAAGACGATGATTAACAAATAGTAGCACTAAACACTTCAACATCATATAAAGCGGCTTTCTTTTTTTTTTTTTTTTTATAAATAATGCTTAATTTCATAAATACAAAATCTCGTGCATGACATAACTTTTTAGCTCAAAAATTACAACTTTTTCACTATAAATTTCTAAATTTTTACATAACTAGCTAAGCTTTATTAAAAAAAAAAAAAACTACAATTTTATAATAAAAGATTAGAATTTTTTGATGAAAATTGTTAGACCACCAGACGATATAACAGTCTGACTTGTTGTATCACATAGAGTCAAAACGATTTTATTAACTATATAGTACTCTCCCCGTAACAAAATAACTATATCGATTTGAAATTAAAGTAGAGAAAAAAATGTCAAATTGCTGCCGTTACTATGTTACGGTGGAGTATTATAGTAATCCTCATTAATATAGAGGGCAATTTTGTAAATAATGCTAACTTCACAAATATAGAAAATTCAATTCAATGTGTTTTTATTGACTACAATTATAATTAGCATAGAATGAAGTAGATATAAAATACCTGCAACCATGTTTTAGTTTGCACCTCTTTGAAATCATCTTTAATGTAAAGCAGGGCTCCAGAAATTACACCTACCAAAAATTATCAATCCATCAATTTAATTATCATTGTAAATTCTCTGACGAACATAGACAAAGTTATCATTAAAAAAAAGCATGAAACTTTGACATTAGCCAGTTTGGGAAATATATTGGCACAACTAAATTTGATAAAGGCACAACTTTTGTGAGAGGAACATGAGAAGAGTGTTCTTACAATGAGTTGTGCCTATATCAATTTTAGTTGTGCCTATATCAATTTTAGTTGTGCCTTTATCATTTCTCCCTGTTTTGTAGTTAATTGATAGCTGATTGAGTTACTACCTCCGTTTCTTATTATTTGTAACGATTTGACACTTTTCCTCTCTACTTTATGTCACATCGTTGCAAATAATAAGAAACGGAGGTAGTAATTGTTTTGACTGGCTGATTGTGATAGCTGATTTGACTAACTGATTATATTATTTGTTTGTATAAAAGTGTTTGATAAATAGCAGTTAGCTGTTAAATGTTTCAAAATAAAATAAACCAAAAAACTATAAGCTCTTCCAAAAAGCTCATCGTAACTTTTTGAAAAAGATCCAAAAATTATTTTCCAAACCTTTAACTCTCAAACACCAAAAATAGTCTTCAGCGTTCATCAAAACTCTCTTTCCTCTCAAACCTCTATTTTGCCCCAAACTTCTAACTCCCAAACACCATGTTATTTTGAGTGCAATTCATTAGTAATTCATCAAAACCATAATCTATAAATTGAAAAATCACAGATTAAATTTGTTTTATAAAAAAAAAAAAGAAAGAAAAAGAAAAGAGAAGAAAGAAGAGCAAAGAACCTGTGTCATAACCAAAAAGAAGGCCACCAATGCCAGCAGAAAAGGCAAGCCTCAAGATGTAAGGGGTTTTACCAATTGTTCTGAAACATTCTGTAAACTCTGTTTTCTCTGCCTTTACCACTCCGCCTTCCACCATTGTTGATCTCTCGATGTTTCTCTAATATAATTAAACTGTAAAAAAGCGTGACTACCAGTTTATTTTTATATATATATATATATATATATGGATTATTATTGATTATGAAGTAATATATATCTTTTATTTTATTTTATTTTCATAACAAATTGGCAGATTGCATTCAATGCCTTTTTGCTTTTCCCAATTTTATGTGTTTCTTTTTGGACTGAGCTTTTCTTATAAGGTAACTTTCATTCTTTGACTAATATTATCCTTAATCACTTGAAATTCAAATTCTGTTTGATTTATTTTGATATAGAGATTTTCGCAAAAAAAAATTAATATTGAGATATTATCAAATCTGTTTTAAATAGCAAAAAGATAAAAGTCTTATCCAATAGCAAATTCTTGTATAGAGCAGGTTGCAACTTTTACTAATGGCGCAAGTGTGCAACATATTGTTTTGTTTGGAATTGTTTGGTCATTATCAGTTTGTAAACTTGATGGAATAAGTTCGATAATTTAACTAAAATAATTCAGATACATAATTTCGGACGTAATTCGGATTGGTAGATCCAAGATTTGTAAAATGGGGGTATGGAGTAGTTACGTCGGACATTAGGATAAAATCAAACCAAAAATTAATATATTAAACAAACAGAAACTTAAAACTAGAAAATTGCAAACTCAAATCAAACAAACAGAAACTTAAATCAAAATCAGACTAAAATCAAAATCAAATTAAATAAATTGAAATGTTTAAGTTTGAATTTGATAGCACTGTGTACAACTTGTGGTAGCAATGTAAGAATACATTCATAGCAACCAAAAGTATGTAGCTAATAGCTTAATACTCTTAGAAATCAAGGTTTAAGCTTTGTAAAATTATCTGACCAGTATGACTTTATAAACCTTCTTTAAAAAAAACATGCAAACACAATATAAGCTTAAATTGAACAAATTAATGTTACAAGAGAAGCAAAAAAAAATAAAATAAAAAAACAGAAAAAAAAAAAGAAAAAAAATTACCGACCTCCAATCGGTCGGTAAACTAAATTGGCGGTCGGTAATTTTTTGTTAAAAAAATTTCCGGCCGCCAAGTAGACGATAGCTGCTCTTGGCGGTCGGTAATATTTTTCTTGGGTTTTTTAACTCTTTTTTTTTTTTAAAAAAAAAAAAAAAAAAGTGGGGGGGGGGGGAACAGTGGTCTCCCCATGTCCCCTCTTTGGCTACGCCACTGGTCATTATTAAGGCGTAATGATTAATGAGGTACAATAACATATAATGAAGCCCATCATTGTGTTTAACACAGCGATCATATTTTAATGGTTTTAATGAGAGAAAAATAAAAATAACATTTTTCTTTCAAATGTATATGTTACAAAAATAAAATTCTAAAAATTAAAATGAAAATAGCAAAATGCAATTTTTTTAAATTCTCTACAAAGAGAGCATATTGATAGGTTTCATAATTAGAAACCATGAAAGCGGTATCCTCAATTTAGGGGCAATGCAAATTCATAATACTCATTCTATTATATTTGTAGAAGCTCTGGCTTTACAAGAAGGTGTGAAAAATGGCCTCTCTCTAGGTATTAAAAACCTCCAAATTGAAGGAGACAATCTTACAGTCATTAACGTAATTAGACAAATCTGGCAAATCCCATGGGAAATTCACAATCTAATCTAAGACACTTGGATTAGAGCTGTAAATGGGTCGACCTGGGTTGGGTTCGGGTTGACCCATTAATATAAACGGGTTGAAATCTCCAACCCGAACCCAACCCATTTAGTTAAACGGGTTGAGATTCTCAACCCAACCCAACCTTATAAATAAACGGGTTGACCCAATAACCCGTTTAATAATATTATTACTTTTTCATTTGCATCTAATAAAATTATACCACTATATGTCTACACTTATAAATGGACTATAACAACAACCCACAATAGTCATATATATTACAACTTACAAGTCATATTGTCCATAATTTACACATTATAACACGGTATTAATTAATAACTAGCAACCTTTTGAGTTCTAATGTTCAAGATAAAAACATTAGATTTTAAGACATTACAGCTACCTACATAACTCGTAAAGAATTTATAACATAATAAAAAAATAAAAATATGAAAGTGGTATAATAGATTATTACATCAGTTGAACTTGAAACTAATTTTATTACAACTTATATTCTTAATGGGTTAAGCAGGTTGAAATCGGGTTAAGAATTTCAACCCGACCCAACCCATTAAACTAAACGGGTTGGGTTGGGTCAACCTATTTAACTAAACGGGTTGAAAAACTCAACCCAACCCATTATTAGTGGGTTGGGTTCGGGTTGGGTTATCGGGTTGGGTCAAGTTTTGCCAGCTCTAACTTGGATGCATCTTAATAAACTTGACAATTACTTCATTCACCATATTTACAAGAAGCTAACTATGCAACGGACTACTTAGCCAATATTGGACATAACTATCGTAATACGACCTTCTGGTACTTTTCTCTTGATCACAATCTTTCCCTAATTGTCCAAAAGCCTGTAGTTGGTATTCTGAAAGAGACTGCTCGATTTTTTTTTCCTTATATAAAAAAAATGAAACAAGAGAGCCATATTGATATAATTTTTTAACATAATTGTTTTAGAGCCTATGCAACTAAGTAATCGTTAGTAACTAACCCTTGGGGCTACAAATGAAGTTGTTACAAAGATCATTTGTGTCAGGTTACAAGGTTAACTTTGTAACCCCTACAAAATAAATTTCTAGCTCCTAATAATAACTTTGTACCCTCATAAAATAATTTTATAACCCAAAAGAATAACTTTGTAACCCCTAAGCTATAATAATTTTATAACTGCCACAATAACTTTGTAACCCCATATAAAATAACTTTCTAACCCCCATCAACTTTGTAACCCATAGTCCATAGATTGAATAACTTTGTAACCCTCCAAATTAGCCTTATAATCCCCCTAAAATATCTTGTGACCTTCTACAATAACCTTGTACCTCCACACAAATCTTGTAACCCCTCACGTATTAACTTTGTAACTCCACACAAATAAATTTTGCAACTCACTCCAAGAACTTTGTAACTCCTTGTAGTTGTACACATGATGCAAACAGTGCGGCAATTTTAAATTTTAATATCAAAAGACTATTTCAATATGGGTCTCTAATTCTCTATCTATGGATTATTAAATAATAGGAACTTTGATGTTTAGATTTTAATTTATAGAATTGTATTGTTGTACAAAAGTACCCTTGAAAAAATTTAGAAAATTTTTTTTTTCCTCTCGCCTACTCTGATTGGTGGAAAAATATTAAACTTAGAAGATGCTTGAAAGATGATTTGTTTTTAATTTGGTCGCATGGTTTGTTAGCGGTGTGGCTGGTTGCACAGAAAATCCATTGATATCCGATTGGCTATATTGAATTTTCTTTAATTGATTATTAATGTGTTTAATCAATATGATCTGATATGATTTTTTATGGATTGTGCTTTTTTTTTATTTGCATCGATTTGACATAAACTAGATTAGAAAAAGTCAAATTATTGCAATTTAAAAAACAGAGGTATTACGTAGCCTCTAGGATTATATCTAGGCATTAAATTAAATACATTATAAAAATGGAATAAATTTGTGAATTCATGACAAATTCAAGAAAGTTTTCTTATTTAGCTAATGTAATTAAGTTAATGTCAAATGTTTTCTTAATTAGTTTTTATATATTACCCTTAAGGCTATTTTTGATATTTTCCTTTTTTATTTGATTTAATTTTAAATTTTCTAATCAAATTTGATTAAAAATTATGGGTGATAAGAGTGTGCAAAGAGAATAAGAGATCCTCAACAACCCCACAGATTAAAGAGCTCCTAATTTTTCCACATGGTAGAAAATAGTAGCAACCTTTTTTTAAAAAAAAAAAAAAGCAAAATTAATTGTTTGTTTTTCTAATTTTTTTACCCATGATTTACTAATCTTTCATTATCTCTTTAATGCACAATTAATATTAATTAAAAAAACATACTTAATAGAAAAATGTGTTATTTTTCAATTTTTGGGGCCACATTTATATAATTAGGATAGGGGCCACATCCATATATACTTTCAATAGATTAGTCTCGTGCATAAGTGCATTGTATGACCTAGGTAATTTTTTTCAGTAATTTTTCAAAAGTGTATTCAATATTTTGTATGTACAAAATATAAATTTAATGCATCTACAATGACAAGTTACAAATCTTGTACTTCCTAAAGCCTAAAGCCTTGTAACTCAACAAAGATACAAGGTTTGTATATTTTAATGTGTTATTTTTCAATTTGATTTTGTACTCAACAAAGATACAAGTTACAAATCTTGTACTTCCTCCATAATGATTGAATGATACTTGTAGCTTGAAATTTTGTATATTTGCAAGCTAGTCCTTTCAAGCAATCATTGTGGATGCTCTGGTAAGCTTATTAATTTTAAAGAAAACTTTTGTTTACATTAGAATTTTTGCAAGGATATAATCAACAAAGAAAATGACATATCTAATTATCTACGTAGTATTAGTTTTGGAGGGAACAATATGACACGTATACAATAATGACTTAAGTAATACTTTGATTTTGTATATAGTATAACATTTTATGATATTAAAGTATTATTTTTTCTTATGTAGTTTCATAAGAAATATTGCTTGGCTACACTAGATTAATCTCTAATTAAAAAAACACAATATGAAAATAAAGTATTTCAATATGGATAAATCAAATAACCTAATCATTAAAAATTAAGTCATACTTTGGTCACACTAAGGATGCGTTTAATACGTCTGAAATTTTTAGATCTGATCAGATCTTAACTTTTTTGATCTGATATGAATTTTTCTGATTTGATATAATTTTTTTAATTGTAGTTATTTATAGTTAGATTTTATTATAAGTTTGGACTCAATTGAGATTTTTTAAAATATATTTGAATTAGATTGGATTAGACTCAAAATTTTAAATCAAAAATATTTTAGAATTTAGATTGGGGTTGGATTTGGCAAAATTACACAAAAGCCAAAATACAAGGGTACACAAAACAAGAAACATAACTGTCCCTCACTTCGATCATGCAATATCTCGTGGTTATGACTAATTAATTAATATTGAACATAAATTCAGATTATATCATTCATGCATCATGCATGCAAGGTGTTCAACATTCTACTCCATGTCTCCCTCCCTCGGTCCCAATTTAGTTGCTACAATTTTCTTATTTGAATGTTCCAAATTAACTGCTACATTTTCTTTTACATTATATGGACCCCACACACATTTTACACTTTTACGCTCTATTTTGTTATTTTGTTCTTAAATAATTACGCTTTCATCCTCTCTTTTACTACTCATCCATTATTTAAGTACTCCCTCCGTCCCTAAATAAATGCTCTATTTTCCTTTTTTTTTCCGTCTCAAAATAAATGCTCTATTTTCCTTTTTACTATTTTTGATATTATGACCTACCAATAAAATTACACTTATAACCTTAACATAACATTAATTAATTCAACTTTTACCACTTTTGATATTATGATCCACATATAAATTCACACTTACTATTTTTGATATTATGGTCCACCTATAAAATTACAATTATACCCACTACATGATAAAAAAAGAAAACAACCACAACCTTAAAATTCACTCATTTATCTATGTAGCATTTAAAAAAAGATAGAGGGAGTAATATCTTTCTTCTAATTATCTTTGCCAATAGTGGATTCCACATGAAAAATGATTTGCATTAAAAATTGTACTAAAGAGAATGTAGCATCTAATTTGGAATAGAGGCAATGACAATCCTAACTCCCTCCATCCACCTAGCCAACCACGTAATAAGTACTCGCCGGAATTTAAGGACATTTTCTAAACTAGACCAACATAATTCTAAACTTTTAGTTTTACTCAATTTTAGAAGCCTTTTTCCTTATATTAAGGGCTCGTTTACATTAGCTGAATAGAGATGAATTGAACTGAACTGAATTGAACTGAATTGAATTGAACTGAACTGAACTGAACTGTATTAACTGAACTAAATAGAGATGAACTGAACTGAACTGAACTGAACTGAATATAATCTGAAGTAACAAGCCCTAAGAGTCACATAATTCTAAAAATTGTCACTAAAATGAACTATTGTTCATGGGTGAAACCATAAATCAAAATTTCATGGGGCCAATAAGGGATGTCAATTTGGGTTGGAACCCGTTGGGTTAACTGAACTGACCGTGACCTGAACTGAAATAAATTAAACAGAAAATAACCCATAACCTGAAATAGACCTGAACTAAAGTGACCTGAACTGTTATTGGCCCGTGAATTAATGACCTGAACTGAACTGAACTTGAACTGAAAGTAACCTGAACTGATCTGGACTGAACTGAAATCAACCCGTTACATTATTTGACTTGAACTGAATTGAAATCTTATTCAACTTGAAAGTAACTTCATACCACAATTAACATATGAAGAAACCTTTTGTGTTTTATGATCAATTTTTATCGTAACAGACGCTCCAAAATAACCCGTTGTAATTTGATGCCAACCTGAAACATACCGTTTCTTATCGTTGAACTATATTAACCTGAACCGTTTTGGACTGAACTGATACTGGCATGACCGTTAATGACCTGAACCTGAACTGAACTGTCATCGAGAAAAAGACAACTTGTTATGACCTGTTACCGAAATGACCTGAACTGAATTGAACTGAACCATTGGGTTAATAACCTGAATTGAGATTGGACTGAACCCGTTTGGGTCAACCCTAACCTGTATCGTTAACCCGTTTTGACATCCCTAGCCAATAATATACACATATAACCAAATTTCAACTAAACAAACTATGCTTTAAAAATTAATACTTTGAATTCAAATATCAATTAAGTAACATCCTTAGTATGTTTTGCAGCAAAAAAAAAAAAAAAAGCAACATCGAAGAATATTTTTTTGGCTCACATACTTTTGTGGTTGAATTTCTAAATTTGGATCATTGAGTCTTTTAATTTTCTTTGGCTCAAGATTTGGATTATCAATTTCTTGCATCACATTATTTTCAGGATCTACAGTTTTATCGGCAATACTGTGATTAATTTTTTAATCGAAAAATACTAAATTCTTGTCCTCTTCATGTAACCTTGATATGATAACATATGACATCACCACAAAATTGTTAAAAGTTTAAAAACTACTCCCTCCGTAACGAATTAATTTCACCTTTTATTTTTTCACGCATTTTGAGTAAGCGATTTAAGGATGTAAACGACTAAATTAATTAAAAAAATTTGATATTAGTAACTTATAATCACATTCTTGTTTGTACTAAAACCATTTTAATTAATTCCTTCGTTTACACTCTTAAATCGCTTCCTCAAAATGCGTGAAAAAACAAAGGGTAAAATTAATTCGTTACGGAGGGATTACTTTAAATCACTAAATTTTAAAAGAAAAAGAGCAAATGCAATTTACTAAAATCCTAAACGCTAAACTAGCACTTTACCAAAATAATTAAAAAAAATTAAGTTCAACTCTTGATTTAATAAAAAAAAAGAGGCTCAATTACATTATGGCCAAATTATTTTCAAATTTAACTCTTATTCTCTCAAGAGTCTCAACAACCAACACAACAAAGTTACAAGATTTAGGAATTACTTAATTCGGACATAAAGAATCACAGAATAGCCTATGAATATTTGAAATTTCTTGAACAGATAAATCATATTGAAATGTATGTTTTTTAAAAAGATAAATTTTCAACAAAAATAACCAGCAGAGAATTAAAGCAGAACCTTTGTTGAATTTAAATGATAATGAATGAATCTACTCTAGAATGCAGTTAGAGAGGTAAAGAAATGAATTAGAGAGTGAAATTGATAGCAATAAAGGAAGAATCCCCACAAATTTTTTATTTGTACACCCTCCGTAACAAAATGTCAAATCGTTGCAGACTTGCAGTTATTTTGGTACAAATTAAGTAAAAAAAGGAAGCATTTTTGCAATAAGTATACTGTAGTCCCAGGACCACGTAGCTCTACGTGGTCCTTGGCCAAAACGACGTAGTTTTGGAGTTACAAAAAAAGTTTTTTTTACCTAGAATCAATTTCCTAAATACATGGAAAAATCAGTTTTTGGGGAAAATCTTTTATTATAGAATTCCTACTTTAAAGGAATTAAAAGTAGTTTCTATATTCATAAAAAAAAAAAACAGTTTTTTTTAACGTAAAAATCAGTTTTTTACGTTCAATAAGTATACTTTAGTCCCGGGACTACAAAGCAGTGTGCTCTCGCGCGTGGGATTTTTTTGTAAAAAAAAAAATAAAATTTTTCCCCAAAAATAGCAACAGCCCACAGTACCGTTTCACTCTCTTTATTTCACTTTGTTTCAATTCTTGATGTTCATTTTTTTCATGTGGAACATTCATTTTTTCATGTGCAATCTCCAATTCTTCATGTTCTTTTTTTCATGTGCAATCTTCATTTTTTTTATGTGCAAACTTCATTTTTTCATGTGCAATCTTCATTTTTTTATGTGCAATCTTCAATTGTTCATGTTCATTTTTTCATGTGCAATATTCATTTTCTTATGTGCAAACTTCAATTCTTCATGTTCATTTTTTCATGTGCAATCTTCATTTTTTCATGTGCAAACTTCAATTCTTCATGTTAATTTTTTCATGTGCAATCTTCATTTTTTCATGTGCAAACTTCAATTTTTGATGTGCAAACTTCAATTGTTCATGTTCATTTTTTCATGTGCAATCTTCAATTCTTCATGTTTATTTTTTCATGTGCAACCTCCTTGCAAGGCACAACAACATCATCCATCATATAAAATCCAATGAATACGTGAATCTTCAATGTCTTACTACTGAAAAAACTGATTTTTACGAAAATTATTATAAGAGATTAAGCAAGGAATTAAGTTGTGCTTTTAATCTAGAAAAAAAAAACTGATTTTTACGTAAAAAAAAAAAAAAAAACTGATTTTTTTTATGAATATAGAAACTACTTTTAATTCTTTGAAAGTAGGAATTTTATAATACAAAAATTTTCCCCAAAAACTGATTTTCCCATGTATTTAGGAAACTGATTTTACGTAAAAAAACTATTTTTTTAAAAATCCAAAACTACGTCGTTTTGGCCAGGGACCACGTAGAGCTACGTGGTCCTGGGACCATATAATAATTTGCGGGTAGTATAATTGTTTCTTTGTTTTAATTTTTCAGCTGTCATATTTTAGTTAAGGCCCTACATAGTACAATCCTACTACTCTTATATAGTTTTATGAGAAGCTATGGTGTGCTTGCGTTTTGTTTTTGGTTTTTTGAGCTAGCAGATTTTATCTATTGTTTTCTAAAAGTTTTTGAAACCCTTTTAAGTTTAGATTACTCTCAATTCATGATGTTATAATGCATATTATGCCTTTTATGTCAATATGTACTGTGTGTGTGTGTTTGTATTTGTGTGTGATTCAACTTGAACTTTTGAGTTAGAAGCTTCATTTGAATCGGGTTTTATAATTATATTCGGGTTTGGATTATGATTCATCTTGGAGATTGAGAATTTTCTCTGATATGACTTTTAAACACAACTTAACTATGAAATTATAGAAGAGGAGATTACACATT
Source organism: Salicornia ramosissima (assembly GCA_951394345.1). Taxonomy (NCBI): domain Eukaryota; kingdom Viridiplantae; phylum Streptophyta; class Magnoliopsida; order Caryophyllales; family Amaranthaceae; genus Salicornia; species Salicornia ramosissima. Next base: position 17,443,651 of record OX596233.1, on the reverse strand, counting down.
TGTTTGTTGTAATTGATGACTTTTCTTGAAGGGAAGCATGTAATTGTTAATAATGTTATTGCAAATGGTCTGAAGTGGTAAGCAGAAATCAGTGAAAAAATAAGAACAAAATTTAGCTAATGTTTGCCAATGACAATGCTTTGCATATGCAATCATATGATTCTTCATTTTCGCTTTTTATTAATGGATGTGTTGGTTGTATCATAAGATGAGAAAATTGGTTGTATATTGCTTGAATGAGAAGGTTTTATACTCTCTGAATGTGTCGCATGCATTGAATTGACTTTGTATTTGTAACTTGCGTGAGTTACCTAAATATGGATTAACAATAGTTACCTAAATATGGATTAACAATTCTTCTGAAGTTTTTGCCTGAACAAGCTCGAATGTTTTATCTAGTTTTTATCGTCAATGAATTTCAATCTTTGTGTTTTTTTATTGACTCGGTATCTTTCAAGTGCAGGATTAGGGCCTATTGCTCGTACATGTCTTCTAAACTGTATGTGCTTCTGTTTGAGTTGATTCATACGCTCTAATTATTTGTTTTTCTCATAATCAGGGAATACCAGGATCGTCTTATAAATAGTGAACATGGTTGCACAGCGTTTGGTGAGTTTTTATATTAGACAAGAATTTTTTTCCCATAAATTCAACAACACTTTAACTTTAACCATAGTAACGGGTTGTCTTTGTTTAAGGCAAAACTGGTTGAAGAGAAATATGAGAGAGGGAAAGCCAATTGTTTGAAGGGAAAAGAAGAATATCATGCAAACATGTTGGAAATGAAGAAGACAATATCCGAGATGCAAAAAGGCAACACTTGTGTCTATAATCCACATGATCCATCGGGAGGAAATGCCTCCTTTTCTACTTGATGTATTAGTTGCACTAGCTAGTATACCCTTGGACCTTGTCAATATGTTTTTATATCATTAGTCATTGTGTTCCTTGGATTATTTTGAAGAAGTCGATTGATGAATTTCGACATTTTTGCACATTAATAATTTTTAATTCAAGATTATGATAAGTAGTGGTGTGTTTGATTGTTGCTTTGTTTTGCTAGCAATTTTGAGTTGGTGGTGGTGAGGTGGTTGCTAGCAATTTTTTACTCGTCTTTCTGATTGTAGGGTGGTTGGTGATTTTGGCTTATGATTTTATTATTTAGTAATTAAAAAAATTCTTTTAATTTTTTAAAAAATAGCTTCTAGATGTTCGTTGGTCGCTTAAATGATCAATTTGGTCTCCAATGGTGTTCCTATTTATAGATTTTGCGACTACCAAATGTAGTCGCTAAGAACAACTTTGGTCGCTAAAAAATTTTAGCAACTACAACATTAGTAGTAGCTAAAATTATTACTTTGGTCGCTAAAATTGTTTTGCGACCGAAATTTGTGGTCACAAAGAAGATCTCATTAGTTGCTAAAGGTGGTCGCTGGGTGGTCGCAAAATTGCGACCAACATATAAAACGGTCGCAAAATTGCGACCAACATATAAAACGGTCGCAAAAATCATTTTGCGACCAAGGTTTTAGCGTCCACTCAGGTTTTGGTCTCCGTTGGTCGCTACTCTGTTTTTGCGACCGATTTGGTGGATTAGCGACCGCCAGGGTCGGTCGCAAATCAACCTTTTTCTTGTAGTGTTACTCCTTATATTACCAATTGATTTTATAATGGAACCCATCAGGCTTGTATATGGTCAGACTCTCTCTTTGTTGTGGGTACGGCCCAGACCTGTATTTAACACTACCTTTCATTTAAAATTTAATTAGGAACCTTAATTAATAATATAATATGGCATGATTACAACTTTGAAATCAAATACAAAGTAAGTTAGGAAGCTAATTAAAAGGGTTTGGAAAATGATTAATTCACATTTAGTATAGAAAAGAATACAATAAGTGTTTATATTTCTAAAATATTTCATATCATACTTTATACAACATAGATTGCAGATAACTAAGAGTTTTTAACAATAAAACTAATCAAATAATAAATGAATGTTTCAAGAAAACAACAGCATTAGTGAACATTCACCACAGGTCTTAAACTAATACGACTATTATATTGTCACATATTTGCATATATAATGAATATTAATCTATTTAATTATGTCTAATAATTCATGTCAATAATGTCATCTAAATTCAACACTATATACTTACTATTGTTACGTATTTACGTATATAATGAATATTATTTATTTAACGCACGCCTAGCATGCTAAAAGACTAGTACATTATAAATCAATAGGTAAAGAATGAAATCTACAAAATAAAATGAGAAATTCTTTATACTAGTATTAAAATGAAATATGGAGATCACGATTTTATGGCTATAATGATAAAATTGTTATAGCATAGAGAGAAAACTTAGTGTGGGATTAGAGAAGAATATCAATTATAATGAGATTGCTACGACACATGTATACATAGGGAGAAGGAGCGAGGAGAGTGATTTATAATATGCCATATGTGTTTTTGGGATAGAGTTTTAATATACTAGACCAGATATAAATTTGGGAAACCTTTAATTAGTAAGTTGAATTAACTACAAAGTTTGTTTACAACTTTTAAGATTATGTGTTTGTACATAGAAAGCATGGAGATCGGAATTAAATTTACTCATCAATTCGATTTTTATTTAGTTAATCTCTCTATTGAATGTGGTTTGGTTCTGTATAGCTAAACTCGTTGTTTATCTTACCATTGTTATTGAAATCCCAATCTAGATCTTACAATGCCACAATTCAAAAACACATGATTAATCTTGATCCTTAATAGGATGTTAAAATTAGTAGGTAGAATCTGGATATTTTGTTCGTAAAAAGATTAGATCATAAACACATATTTCGTATAGGTATATCAACCGAATATGTAGCTATTGTTTTAAAAGCATACTATGATATACATTTTTTACTTATGACAAAGATCAAACCATCAAGGTTCATGTTTTATAAAACTTTGCATATGTCCGATCACGGTGTTTTGTGGCTTAAGACTATATATTTGTAAGCTTAACTACATAAAATTTGATTTTATCAGAGCAAAATTATATCTGTTAATAAAGAAATATAAGGATTTCATTGAATATTTGAAAAGTAGGATCTCACAACGCTACGATCCGATTCTAACCCCTTCATCAATCCAATCCAATCCAATCCAATCCAATCCAATCCAATCCTAATAACTTTGATCTTACCAAACAGTTAAACACTAATAAAACAAATTTTGTAGTCAAACAACCAAAATAAAAGCCAATTAGAACAAGCAATGAAATTAGCCAAACGAAATATCCACCAAGCAACAATTCCCATCTTTTACAACACCTCATGTAACAAAATAAACAAATTCAAGAGATTCCCTTATTTTCCACCATACAACTTTGGCTGCTTCATTCACAATTGAAAGTCCCACTTGCTCAAATAAACAAAGATCCTCAAGTCTCTTCCCAAAAAAAAACAAAAAATAAAAACAAAAAAATAAAGATCCTCAAGTATCACTATCATTATTTTGAAACCAACATTCTTAATACCTTGCCATTTACCAATGGAAATTCTATACTCCTGCAATATTTTAATTACACCACTTTTTTTACATTCTTTTTTTCTTACCTTATCAAATTGTGCTACATTAAGATTGAATTCCAGACCAGAAAGATCAAAATGTATGCTCGTAACAAGAGTAGTATTAGTATAATCAAATCGACATACTTGTCCTCGAACATACTTGTCGAACCTCACCTTGAGCATCATTCTTAACTCCTACAGTAGTAAGCTTAAAAAAGGATTCACTCCATCCCTGGTAGAAACCGTTCAGATCAGTAGCCAATTGCTCGACCATATTCTTAGTCCTTGGATCAGCAAGCAGGATGGAATCAGTTTGGAAGAGTCCTTGTTTCGCTATGAGATTGCTGTAGTATTGATTGTCGAACAAGAAGGCTGTTTTAGGATCAATCTTAACCGTTGCTGATGAGCTCGTTGCACACTTTTTAGCCAACTTTGACGCGTAACCTTTGTCAAGCAATGTGTCCACAAATGTGAGGTTACCTTGCGTACTCATTTGGAACCGGTTGCTGAAAGTGTTGCAATGAGCTGATCCGATAGTGTGTGCACCTGCAACAACAAAACATTGTAGTTATGAAATGGCTTGGCCATAATTTTCTTGATATAATCATACTTCCTCCGTTCTTGAATATTCAATATAATCTTCATATTATAGACCCGTAGTCATTTAGAAAGAAAGTAGACAATGAATCAATTATTTTAATTTTTAAAACATTCCGAAACACAGAAAGGCTGTAATCTTTTGGACTGAATTAAATTGAACTGAACTTAATTAAGCTCAATCCTATATTCATTTGGAGCTGAACTAAAATGAAATTTCAAAAATTAAGTCCAAAAGAACAGGGACAAACTGGCCAAGATGTATCGATTATTCTGAAACTATTGGAGTATAAGGCATGAAATATCAATATGATGGTAGCTTGGTGTATTCTTCAGCAATTGGTACCTGAGAGGATGACTAGATCATTTAAACTCAGCCCTTTTGAGCTGAAAATTCTAAACATATCATCCAATGTGAAACTAGTATCGACAATGTTAGGCCTGACATTTGAAATATCAGAAACCATTCCGTCTCGCCTTCCTGTTGGAATCCAAATATCTGGACCTCCTGCCTATAATGAAAAAAGTTTATAATAAAGAATGAGAAATTAGTTTCTTAACATGGACAGATTTCAAAACCAATCAAATAACCTTATTTTTATGTGGACAGACATATATACTCAATTTTCAGTTAATATTTTTAAGTGGCCAGACATATATACTCAATTTTCACTTAAAATTAAAGTAAATGTCAACGTGAAAAATTATGGTTCTCACATTGAGAAAATGGGAAATATGAAATGACATAAAAAGCACAAGCAATGACTCGGAGTCGAATCCTAACCTATCCCCTACTGCTTAACCCTCTCCACTCCCCTCCCGATGCCAGTTTAGTAGTCTAGTGAAAGGAGTCATGCTAAAAAAATAATGCATGTGCGTGTGCGATTTTTCAAGAGAAAAATAAGAGAGATTCTGATATACCATGACTACAGCATCTCTAGCAGCCAGTGCAACAATATCAGCGCATGAGACGGTTCCCGGGCAGAACATTTCGACCTCTCTTTTAGCCGCTTCTATGACCTCAAATCCTCCAAGAGATGCATTTCCAGGATCTGCTCTTTCGGTTGCAGGTCCTACTAGCACTGATGCATCACACCCCTGCAGTAGCGGAACAACAAGTTTAGAATAAGGATTAACTATACATATAATTATAAAAATAATAAATCAAGATGGTATAGTGATCATATACAGTAGTCCAGTATCATGAAGACATTTTACCAATTAGTTAGCCTTAACGCATTTTAAGCTCTAGAATTACACATATCACAACAAATTTATTTATTTTTTGATGCAAATATCACAAGAATTTATCAGTCTTCATGTCATGCATGTAAGCATGTTGTTGTATACCAATTAATGCACAATCAATCTGACAACAAAAATTAACAGACCATGGGCCATATTCATTTATGTAATCAATAAACAGATCACTGCTCTATCACAAACAAAAGCGGTTCTCTTGTACTCCGTACTACTTACTGTTGTTAGTCACGTAAGTACGTAACTCTAGATAAAACAACTTAAATAGTCAAAACCTTTTGTTTTTATTATACCCCCTCTAACCTTTTTAATATTTGCTGCAACACATTCTCAAATATATGACGTGTATACTAACCTAGTGCCAGTGGCGAGCTAGAAATTTTTTATCACGGGGACCGAAATTAATATCAAACAAAAGTAACAAAATGGTAAAGAGCATAAAATGTTAAAAATGTAGCAAGACTCCAACCCTAGACTAGGAAAATATAAACAAGTAATCAAACCAATTGAGCTACTAAATTTTTATTATTTATTTTCACTTTAACCTAAACATATACTAGCAATTTTGGGCCAAGGGGGAGGCCAATGCCCCCACCAGCCCCCTGGCTCCGCCCTTGCCTAGCGCACAACAATAACAAATTAAAATTACCCTAAAAATAATAGAGTTAGTGTCCTTGATAAATGGGTAACTTTTATTGGTTCTAAGGTAATTTTTATGAATTTTAAGGTAATTTTAAGTCTGTTGTAATTTGTAAAATAAGCTAGTATACATCCGATATATTATATATAAAAAAATCTTTAATACATCAACTTACGTGCAATTTTTTCACAGATTCTAAAATTCTTACAATGAATTATTACACTGAAATAACTCATATTTTTGTTTCAAAAAAAAAAAAAAAAACTCATATTTCAAAGAATCTTACTTATTTTAACTCATATTTTTCTAATACAGCATGAATTTTGGAATGTATGAATATTTATTTTGATTTAACACTTTCACTTTTAGCTACCGTATTTGGCACCCACAGTGATAGCTAGCTTTTTCTTATTTTAAAATCTGATGAGATAACCAGGCAAGCAAATGGGCAGCAATAAAATGGTACTTATTTTAGGATGCATGTCAAAATTAAGCGTGAATTGATATAATCAATGCTTATTTTAACTCAATATTTCCTTTTTAATTAACTTAACTAGCGTGTACGACTCCCCAATATGCTTGTTAACATTTGTCTAATAACAATGACTATGACAGATTGACAGCACTTCCTTCAGACTTCTTCTTTAAGGAAACAAACAAAGTACTCCTCCCTTATTTTAAAATATGTAATACATTAATTTGCATGTACTTTAAGAAGTAGATATGAGAGTGTAAACCTAAATTACACTGATATCCGTATAATTTTTGAATTAAAAATATACTGCATTCCAAACAAAAGATTTTCAGGCGAAACAAAAAGAAGCCTTGATAAAAAAACACAATATTCCAGTAACCCACCAACAAGCCCTTTGCCCAAAAAAATTAAATAAAAAAAAAATCAACAACAAGCTGAAAGCCATTTATCAAAACAGAGGAAGTATTTCCTCCCCCCCCCCCCCCCCACATATCATATTCATATCAAATAAAGAAAGTGATTACTGTAACAATGCAGTCTAACCACAAATTTCAAAAGTTTGCTCAGCAATGTATAAAAATAGAGAAATTAAAGAAAAGTAAACTCACCTCAACAAAGCAGTCATGAAAGAGCAGGCGCAGAAGTTTCCCAGGAACAGCTGGGTCAGAAGAAGTTGCTGATCTGACTGTCTCTCTGACAAGCAATTCAACACCTGGGCAAGACAATGCATAGAATTCCATGGAAAATCCATGAGAAGAAGAAGATAACCCTAAGATGAACACTAGGAATACAATAAGCAAGTTAACTGCTGACTTATTAAAGTAATTTCCTTGAACGCACAAACTTATTATTATTTTGTTTTCCATGAAGAACCCAGAAAGAAATCAAATTTCCTTTTAAATGTCATAACAAAGTAAGGCTTTATTTATAGGAGAAACAAAAGCAGTAAGGTTTAAGAAGGTTATTAAAAACCGCATTTACTACTTTTGGGTTAGATGGGAAGGAGGATGGTGAAAACTGGAAAGAGTTTTTATTGAGAGTCTGACAGTTCAAACAAGATTGTGGTGATTTCTGATTTGAGCTGTGTCTGCAACATTTATGGTGGGTTTTCATCCCAATGCTTTAACAGCTTGTGTTACTACTGCAAGGTTCAACCACCCTTACTTACCAATATGCCAACATGTGTGCATCAGTGTGTGGGTGCCTAATATATACTGATAAGATAGGTGGATAATGCACGATTTTGGGTTTCTAATGCATGTTTAAAACTAATGAATTTTGTTTCCCTTTTAATTTTTTGGGTTTGATCAAATGAGCCTCATTCTCAGACCCTCAATCACCCATTTGGTTCTACAAGAAATGAAGAGAACTGTGGACAATAATAAATAAATAAATACAAAAACAAAAAACAGTGAAACATTTGTAAGGGAAGACTTTAATGTTTGTTGTACAGAATTTTCATTGATAGGAATTTGAGTCAAACATAGTAAAAAATAATAGATGATGAGCAAAGTACCACAAGGAATTGTCAGCATCAATGAAATAGAGCCTCATCCCATTCCAGGACAGAAGAAACCTCTAAATTAGCAGCAATTTTTAACAGTCCAATTTCCTTTGTAAGTCTTTGCAAGGTATCATATATCTCTTTGGCATTCGGGTGTGAACTATCCTCGGCATTAAAGGCGTGAGCTTCGTTGTTTACCTCGATCCAGCTCGAACCCGGGACCTTCCGAACCCCCTTATCCCTCATCAGCCTAGTCAAATGAGCTTTCTCTTCCCATCTCCTAAGACGGCCATACATATCGGAAAGGATGACATAAGAACAATGCTCTTGAGGAGCAATTTTGATCAGATGACTTGCAACCTCATTTGCATATTCAAGATCCCCACAGCTTTTACAGGCACCTAACACTGTTTTCCACAGCATTACATCAGGCTCAAATGGCATTGAATTGATCAAGTTTTTCACTTCATCTAAGAGCCCAGCTCTCCCAAACAAATCAATGGCACAAGCATAATGCTCCATCCTAAGTGGAACCCCATATTCGGGTTCCATTGTTTTCAGAAAACGTCGACCTTCTTCCACCCAACCCATGTGGCTGCATGCAGTAAGGACAGCAACAAAAGTGACATGGTCAAGCTTCACCTTACTTTTAGTCATTTCATGGAAAAGCTCAAGGGCAATTACGCCTTGTCCATGTTGAGCATACCCAAAGATGATAAAGTTCCAGGTGATGGGGCTATTTTTCGGGGTCTCTTCGAAAGACCTTCTAGCATCCTCAAGGACGCCACATTTTGTATACATGAATATTATAGAGCCAGCTACATGCTCATTTGATTCTAATCCTGATCTAAGTGCTAATACATGAACTTGTCGTCCCAATTGCAGGGCTGCTACATCTGCACAAGATCTCAGGACTGCAGAAAATGAATAGTGATCGATCCCAACATCATGTGACCGCATCATACCAAAGAACTTGATGGCATCTTCACTCATTCCGTACTGTGAGAACCCGGTTAACACAGAATTCCAAGAGACGGAATCCTTAGGGTTGATTGATTCAAACAATCTCAGTGCATCTGCCATGGCCTTTTCGGTGGATTTCATGTACATGGCTATCAACGCATTCGCTACAGCTGTGGAACACTCTATCCCCCGCTTTATAATCAAGCAATGGAAACATCTTCCATGAATCTGATATGCTTCTTCAAAACAGGCTCTAACAACACTAGTGTATGTGTAGATATCAGGTTCAAAACCAAGCTCCTGCATATCAAAGAAGACATTAAGTGCAAGCCTTTCCTTGTTATGTAGAAGGTACGCCCCCAACAAGGAGTTCCACGTTACTGAATCATGGATACCAAAAGCACCATGGAAGACCTCCTCTGCGTATTCTAACGACCCGCACTCAGAATAAGAAGTAAGGAGAGCATTGCATACAGTGTTATTAGAACTCATCCCAAGCTTGATGATCATTGAATGGAGCTGATTAGTTACCCTGAAGTAGTCAGGGTCATTAAGCAGTGTTAATAAAGGAGCAAGAGTGCCGTCTTGAATCGCCACACCCTCTTTTGCCATGGAATTCAAAAGCTCAAAAGCAGTCTCAAACTCAGCTAGCTCCACAAACCCTGCAATCATAGCATTCCAAGATACAGAACTACGCCATGGCATAAACATAAACACCATGAATGCATCCTGAACTTTCCCACGCTTGACATACATATCCAAAAGCGAGCTCGCAGTATAAACATCTGATTGAGAGCCCACCTTAATGACCAAAGAATGTAATTGCTCCCCAAAATTAAGCTCACCATGAGAAGCAATACCCTTAAGAAGACTACCAAAAGTGTACTCATCAAACAAGAAACCATGGTGTCGCATATCATTGAAAAGATCCCAAGAAGAACCCAAACAACCGTTGTTTACAAATCCAGAAATCATAGTGTTCCAAGACACAGTATCTCTGTGAGACATTTCGCCGAACAGTTGGCGGGCGAACACCAAATGGCCACATCTGGAATATCCGGTTAAGATATTGTTGGCGACGTATGTACTGTGGATGATTCCCAAACTCAGTGCTCGAGCATGAGTTGAAAGAACCTCGTAGATGCTGCTTTTGATTGCTGATCTCAATTTCAATGCCCTCATTCATCTGCTTAATGTTAAAGTGTTACGTTTTCTTCAAAAAAAAAAGGGAGGGAATAATAATTAGGGAGTAGGAGACCAATATGTATACTGTAGTCCCAGGACCACGTAGCTCTACGTGGTCCCTGGCCAAAACGACGTAGTTTTGGAGTTAAAAAAATAGTTTTTTTTCTAAAATCAGTTTCCTAAATACATGGAAAAATCAGTTTTTGGGAAAATCTTTTTTAAAAAAAAATAAAAAATTTCCCCAAAAATAGCATATTCATTTTTTTTATGTGCAATCTTCAATTGTTCATGTTCATTTTTTCATGTGCAATATTCATTTTTTTTATGTGCAATCTTCATTTTTTCATGTGCAATCTTCATTTTTTTATGTGCAAACTTCATTTTTTCATGTGCAATCTTCATTTTTTCATGTGCAATCTTCAATTGTTCATGTTCATTTTTTCATGTGCAATATTCATTTTTTTTATGTGCAATCTTCATTTTTTCATGTGCAATCTTCATTTTTTGATGTGCAAACTTCAATTGGTCATGTTTATTTTTTCATGTGCAATCTTCATTTTTTGATGTGCAAACTTCAATTCTTCATGTTCATTTTTTCATGTGCAATCTTCATTTTTCATGTGTAAACTTCAATTCTTCATGTTCATTTTTTCATGTGCAATCTTCATTTTTTGATGTGCAAACTTCAATTGTTCATGTTTATTTTTTCATGTGCAATCTTCATTTTTTGATGTGCAAACTTCAATTCTTCATGTTCATTTTTTCATGTGCAATCTTCAATTCTTCATGTTCATTTTTTCATGTGCAACCTCCTACAACAACATCATCCATCATATAAAATCCAACGAATACGTGAATCTTCAATGTCTTACTACTGAAAAATTTGATTTTTATGAAAATTATTATAAGAGATTAAGCAAGGAATTAAGTTGTGCTTTTAATTTAGAAAAAAAAAACTGATTTTTTTTATGAATATAGAAACTACTTTTAATTCCTTGAAAGTAGGAATTCTATAATAAAAGATTTTCCCCAAAAAACTGATTTTTTCATGTATTTTAGGAAATTGATTTTACGTAAAAAAAAACTATTTTTTTAACACCAAAATTACGTAGTTTTGGCCAGGGACCACGTAGAGCTATGTGGTCCTGGGACCATATAATAATTTGCAATGATAATGAGGAACGAAGCCTGATATCATAATAAAAGCCCAAAACATTTCGGACCCAACTAAAGCCCAATCCTCTTATAAAGTTGATTAATAGGTAACTACCAATCGTTATATCATGGTATTGGGACCACCTTCCTCATTGTGGTCCTGCGATATACATTTCTCAATACTGCATATACATTTCTCAATAATAATGCATATACATTTCTTAATACAGCATATACATTTCTCAATAAAGCATATTCATTTCTCAATACTGCATATACATTTCTCAATAATAATGCATATACATTTCCCAATACAGCATATTTATTTCTCAATAATGCATATACATTTCTCAATATTACATATACATTTTTCAATACTGCATATTAATTTCTCAATAATATTCATTTGAATACACTACATTATTCATTTCAACACACTGCAATATACATTTCCAACAAACAATATACATTCCTATATAAAAAAACAATGTTGAATCCACTTTATGATTCATATTCAATTCAATACACCTCAATATTCATTTCAATACTCTAACATATTCATTTCAATACACTACAATATTCATTACCATTAAACAATATTGATTCATATACAAAAAAAAAATGAAAAAATAAACATGAAGAATTGAATATTGCACATGAAAAAATGAATGTTCCACATGAAAAAATGAACATGAACAATTTAAGTTTGCACATCAAAAAATGAAGATTGCACATGAAAAAATGAAGATTGCACATGAAAAAATGAACATGAAGAATTGAAGTTTGCACATGAAAAAATAAAGATTGCACATGAAAAAATGAACATGAAGAATTGAAGTTTGCACATCAAAAAATGAAGATTGCACATGAAAAAATGAACATGAAGAATTGAAGTTTGCACATCAAAAAATGAAGATTGCACATGAAAAAATGAACATGAACAATTGAAGTTTGCACATGAAAAAATGAAGATTGCACATGAAAAAATGAAGATTGCACATAAAAAAAATGAATATTGCACATGAAAAAATGAACATGAACAATTGAAGATTGCACATGAAAAAATGAAGTTTGCACATAAAAAAATGAAGATTGCACATGAAAAAATGAACATGAAGGATTTGAGATTGCACATGAAAAAATGAATGTTCCACATGAAAAAATGAACATCAAGAATTGAAACAGAGTGAAATAAGGAGAGTGAAACGGTACTGTTGGTTGTTGCTATTTTTGGGGAAAATTTTTATTTTTTTTAAAAAAAATCCCACGCGCGAAAGCACACTGCTTTGTAGTCCCGAGACTACAATATACTTATTGAACGTAAAAAACTGATTTTTACGTAAAAAAAAACTGTTTTTTTTTTATGAATATAAAAACTACTTTTAATTCCTTGTAGGAATTCTATAATAAAAGATTTTCCCAAAAACTGATTTTTCCATGTATTTAGGAAACTGATTTTAGAAAAAAAAACTATTTTTTTAACTCCAAAACTACGTCGTTTTGGCCAGGGACCACGTAGAGCTACGTGGTCCTAGGACTACAGTATACTTATTGGTCTCCTACTCCCTAATTATTATTCCCTCCTTTTTTTTTTTTTGAAGAAAACGTAACACTTTAACAGTAAGCCGATGAATAAGGGCATTGAAATTGAGATCAGGAATCAAAAGCAGCATCTACGAGGTTCTTTCAACTCATGCTCGAGCACTGAGTTTGGGAATCATCCACAGTACATACGTCGCCAACAATATCTTAACCGGATATTCCAGATGTGGCCATTTGGTGTTCGCCCGCCAACTGTTCGACGAAATGTCTCACAGAGATACTCTGTCTTGGAACACTATGATTTCTGGCTTTGTAAACAACGGTTGTTTTGGTTCTTCTTGGGATCTTTTCAATGATATGCGACACCATGGTTTCTTGTTTGATGAGTACACTTTTGGTAGTCTTCTTAAGGGTATTGCTTCTCATGGTGAGCTTAATTGTGGGGAGCAATTACATTTTTTGGTCATTAAGGTGGGCTCTCAATCAGATGTTTATACTGCGAGCTCGCTTTTGGATATGTATGTCAAGCGTGGGAAAGTTCAGGATGCATTCATGGTGTTTATGTTTATGCCATGGCGTAGTTCTGTATCTTGGAATGCTATGATTGCAGGGTTTGTGGAGCTAGCTGAGTTTGAGACTGCTTTTGAGCTTTTGAATTCCATGGCAAAAGAGGGTGTGGCGATTCAAGACGGCACTCTTGCTCCTTTATTAACACTGCTTAATGACCCTGACTACTTCAGGGTAACTAATCAGCTCCATTCAATGATCATCAAGCTTGGGATGAGTTCTAATAACACTGTATGCAATGCTCTCCTTACTTCTTATTCTGAGTGCGGGTCGTTAGAAATACGCAGAGGAGGTCTTCCATGGTGCTTTTGGTATCCATGATTCAGTAACGTGGAACTCCTTGTTGGGGGCGTACCTTCTACATAACAAGGAAAGGCTTGCACTTAATGTCTTCTTTGATATGCAGGAGCTTGGTTTTGAACCTGATATCTACACATACACTAGTGTTGTTAGAGCCTGTTTTGAAGAAGCATATCAGATTCATGGAAGATGTTTCCATTGCTTGATTATAAAGCGGGGGATAGAGTGTTCCACAGCTGTAGCGAATGCGTTGATAGCCATGTACATGATATCCACCGAAAAGGCCATGGCAGATGCACTGAGATTGTTTGAATCAATCAACCCTAAGGATTCCGTCTCTTGGAATTCTGTGTTAACCGGGTTCTCACAGTACGGAATGAGTGAAGATGCCATCAAGTTCTTTGGTATGATGCGGTCACATGATGTTGGGATCGATCACTATTCATTTTCTTCAGTCCTGAGATCTTGTGCAGATGTAGCTGCCCTGCAATTGGGACGACAAGTTCATGTATTAGCACTTAGATCAGGATTAGAATCAAATGAGCATGTAGCTGGCTCTATAATATTCATGTATACAAAATGTGGCGTCCTTGAGGATGCTAGAAGGTCTTTCGAAGACACCCCGAAAAATAGCCCCATCACCTGGAACTTTATCATCTTTGGGTATGCTCAACATGGACAAGGCGTAATTGCCCTTGAGCTTTTCCATGAAATGACTAAAAGTAAGGTGAAGCTTGACCATGTCACTTTTGTTGCTGTCCTTACTGCATGCAGCCACATGGGTTGGGTGGAAGAAGGTCGACGTTTTCTGAAAACAATAGAACCCGAATATGGGGTTCCACTTAGGATGGAGCATTATGCTTGTGCCATTGATTTGTTTGGGAGAGCTGGGCTCTTAGATGAAGTGAAAAACTTGATCAATTCAATGCCATTTGAGCCTGATGTAATGCTGTGGAAAACAGTGTTAGGTGCCTGTAAAAGCTGTGGGGATCTTGAATATGCAAATGAGGTTGCAAGTCATCTGATCAAAATTGCTCCTCAAGAGCATTGTTCTTATGTCATCCTTTCCGATATGTATGGCCGTCTTAGGAGATGGGAAGAGAAAGCTCATTTGACTAGGCTGATGAGGGATAAGGGGGTTCGGAAGGTCCCGGGTTCGAGCTGGATCGAGGTAAACAACGAAGCTCACGCCTTTAATGCCGAGGATAGTTCACACCCGAATGCCAAAGAGATATATGATACCTTGCAAAGACTTACAAAGGAAATTGGACTGTTAAAAATTGCTGCTAATTTAGAGGTTTCTTCTGTCCTGGAATGGGATGAGGCTCTATTTCATTGATGCTGACAATTCCTTGTGGTACTTTGCTCATCATCTATTATTTTTTACTATGTTTGACTCAAATTCCTATCAATGAAAATTCTGTACAACAAACATTAAAGTCTTCCCTTACAAATGTTTCACTGTTTTTTGTTTTTGTATTTATTTATTTATTATTGTCCAAGTTCTCTTCATTTCTTGTAGAACCAAATGGGTGATTGAGGGTCTGAGAATGAGGCTCATTTGATCAAACCCAAAAAATTAAAAGGGAAACAAAATTCATTAGTTTTAAACATGCATTAGAAACCCAAAATCGTGCATTATCCACCTATCTTATCAGTATATATTAGGCACCCACACACTGATGCACACATGTTGGCATATTGGTAAGTAAGGGTAGTTGAACCTTGCAGTAGTAACACAAGCTGTTAAAGCATTGGGATGAAAACCCACCATATATGTTGCAGACACAGCTCAAATCAGAAATCACCACAATCTTGTTTGAACTGTCAGACTCTCAATAAAAACTCTTTCCAGTTTTCACCATCCTCCTTCCCATCTAACCCAAAAGTAGTAAATGCGCTGCACTGCAACTAGACCACGCGCGAGAGCACACTGCTTTGTAGTCCCGAGACTACAGTATACTTATTGAACGTAAAAAACGGATTTTTACTTTTTTTTTACATGAATATAGAAACTACTTTTAATTCCTTTAAAGTAGGAATTCTATAATAAAAGATTTTCCCCAAAAACTGATTTTTCCATGTATTTAGGAAACTGATTTTAGGTAAAAAAAACTTTTTTTTTTAACTCCAAAACTACGTCGTTTTGGCCAAGGACGACGTAGAGCTACGTGGTCCTGGGACTACAGTATACTTATTGTATACTACCCAACCCGCTACACAAACCCACAAAATTTGAAACACCAAGCCATCAATGATAACAACAAATACAATGAGAAAATCAATATAAAAAAACCCCAAATATTAAAAGGTAGAAAAATACCTAAATTTTTTAAAGCTGATGTAGAATTCCAAAACAAAATTGGTATTTTTTGCACGGCATTAGTACCGATTCGAACCGTAGGTCACCTATAACAACGAAAAAACAACAATCATCAGGAACCCTAAAAATATATAGAAAAACTAACAACAAAACTTAAAAAATCATTCAACAGCAACAACATAGAAACCAAGAATTTTAAATAGAAAACCTATCCAAGTAAAAATTGCTAAAAAAAAAATCTAAAACCTAACATAGATGAGAGAGAGAGTCGCAACACCTATTATTCGCAGGCCGAGAAGGCCCGTCGACGTTGGTGCCGCTGGTTGTGTCGTTGGCGTCGGTGTCGGGTCGCATCCGGGAAGAGAGAACGAAGAGGTGCTGTGAGTTAGGTTTTGGGAATTGGGGTTTTGGCTTTTGGATGGGTAATTTGTCGGATGTGTTAAGAGGATTTTTTTTTTAATTTTTAAAATTTTTTTTGGTGCTGAGTGTTTAAGAGGATATTGTTTTGGATGGGTCATTTTTTAAAACATGAGGTATTTTTTAGATGAGTAAACAAGTAATAATTTTTTGGATGATTTATTCCAAATTATATATATTTTTTTAAAATGTTTTGTGACTACATGGAAATCGATCGCTAAAACAGCAATTTGGTCGTTACTTAGCGACCAACTAAATTGTGGTTGCAATTTTTGCGTCCACTCCAGTTCAGTAGTCGCTAAAGTGATTTTAGCGACTACTATTCCTGTCGGTTGCTAAATTCGGTCGCAAAATAGCCTTTTTCTTGTAGTGTAACCACCAAACCTATATATTAGTCATCATCTCTATAATTTTTCAATGTGTGACATTTGTATGTGGTGAACCTGAAAGGTCTATTCCTTAACAGGTAGTTATTATACATTGTTAAAATTATAATTGAACTTGAAAATATCAACTAATTATGTATAATAGGTAAGTTACCTATAATGCCATATTAATTGTTTATTCATATTTCATTAACGGCTCGTTTGGTAGCCGGTTATAAATTTATAAATCATAGTAATGAGAATGAATTTATAACTAAAATTAGAAGGTAACTAAAAATCCATTCCTATGGTGGTGCTACCTTAGCTCCAATTTATTTAATTTTCTTTACAAATATTTATTCCCATCAAATACCACCCTCCCCAATGGTAATGGATGGGAATGAAAAATGAGAAGAAAATTGAAACTTGGGAATGAAAATTTGTTTTCCATGGAGATTATAAGGTTCCTCCTTAACAAAACTACACTATAAATTCATTACCATTACGACAATTTATTACCAACAACTAAACCGGCCGTAAGGGTATGATAGTAATTTACGTGGACACCGCCTGCCGCCACCTTCCCTTCCCTTCTGGTATATAATAGAGATTAATTTCAATTATTTTTATCTTATTTCCATAAATGATGATTATAACATGTATTCACAAATTATTTTATCTCATTTCCATAAATGATGATTATAACATGTATTCATAAATTATTTTATCTTATTTCCATCAATGAAGATTATAACATATATTCATAAATTATTTTATCTTATTTCCATAAATGAAGATTATAACATGTATTCATAAATTATTTTATATTATTTCCATAAATGATTATTATAACATGTATTCATCAATAATGTTATTATATGTTTTGGTTAATTACTTTGCCTATTTTCATTTCATTTTTCCTTCTACCAACACTCCAACATTATATGTGGTTTTAGAACTCAATTTATACCAATAACATAAATAATCAAGCAACGTTTACACATAAAAAAAAAAAACTAACCCAAAATTTTAAGTTCGAAAATCCATAGAATTAAACAATTATACCAAACACTTAATTATTTGTATACAAACACAAAAATTCAATCTGTGAATATCACGGTTGGGTAATAAAGCTAGTAATTAATAATGACTAAAAGGAATTCAGTCTAGCTTTGCTACATGAAATTGATCACAAAAACCACCGAGCACTCAAGATTGATCACTACCTTTGTTATGCTCCTTTTTAACCCCACCAAACAAAGAAGGCTTAAACCCCTTGTCTAGCATATGCTCTATTTCCTCAATGGGTAACCCTTTGGTTTCAGGCACCAACAAGTATATAAAAACAAGCCCAATGACTGAGAACCTGGAAAACAATAGGAAGGTTCCGGAGGACCCTAAGGCTTGTGTTAGGGTCAAGAACGTCTCGCTCACTATGAGGTTCGATGTCCAGTTAGCCACGGCTGCTATTCCTCCACCGATTCCTCTGTATCTCAAAGGGTAAATTTCCGAGTTGATCACCCATGGCACGGTTCCCATACCGGGGGAGTATATTATAATGTATGCTCCTAGAAGTATCACTCCCAAAAACCCGAATTTGCTTGGACATCCCTCTGTAAAGTACACTCTTTTCTCCCCATCACAAGCTGCTTTCATCCCATTTGTATTCATCAAACATGCTCCTGGGTGCAACTAACAGTATTCCAAATACAAATCACATTATCAGCTTAGCTTATAAAAACACACAACAATTTCGATCAAGAGAAAAACACAACGCAATGACATATTTGTAAATATTATTTCAAGATGGGATGGGGTGGGGGGGGGTGGGGGTAACTGGATTAGCAAAAGTTCCAATATAGTCCGATCGGACTTGAAATTTTTTGGATTGTATTTGGACTTTACAAAGTCCAGCCCGGTCCATCCAATTTACACCGCTATGAATGGTGAATTGGTGATGTTAAAGAACCATTTCAACCAAAAACGCTTAAACTGGTAGTTGAGTCTCAGAAATCTATTATATATTCTATCACTCCCCCTCACATGAAAGTCCCTTTTGGGCTTGAAATGTGAACACAGAAGGAGGAGAGATTCGAACCCGTCACCTGCGTCACGTTGGCTTTGATACCATGTTAAAAAAACCATCTCAACCAAAAGTTTAAACTGATAGTTGAGGCTCAGAAATCTGTTATATATTCTATCATTATATTGAAATAGATGGTGTGCCATTTGTTTAACAACATTCAATCTATTTACGATTATGCAAGCCAGTGTGTTATGTAAAAAAAGACAGCATGTTTTATTTGCAATAAGTAAATTGGGAACAACAAGCAAATACATACCTCATTTGCTTTGTTTGCACAGAAAGAACAATCTGAGGCAGATTTCAAACAAGACATACAGTTCCAAGTAGCAGGATTATGAGCAGAGTTAAAAGCAAGACAGGTAGAGTTAACTCCAAAATGGGTAGATTCTGCATAACTGATTCTAGGAGCATGAGCAGCAGCTTCAAAGAAAACAATAGACAAGATGACAAGGCAAGTAATGATGCCGAACATGGAGATAATCATAAGCCGCCTTCTCCCATGCCTATCGACAAACATCATGCTCACAACCGATCCAAGTGCATTGAGTCCGGAGGTGATTAAAGAAAGAGCCAAGGCCGTGCTTTTCGATGCAAAACCCGCTAACTGCACAATTGTGGGACTGTAATACATGATTGTATTGATACCCACAAATTGTTGAGCCACTTGAACAGTTACACCAGCATAAAGACCTCTTCTGAACACTTTGTTTCCCCAAGCTTTCCTTATTTGTCCAAATATGTTACCTCCACTAGCACCTGATCCTTCTTCCCTTTCCCTTTCAGAATCAATTGACTCCTTGAGTGCTTTCATCTCCCCTTCCAGTTCTTCCTGGGGGTAAATTCTACCCAAGATTGTCTCTGCTTCTAACACCTTATCCTGTCCTCAACACAAAAAAAACAAGTATAAAAATCATGGGTTGTAAAAAAAATTACAATGGAAAACTCATTTCCATGGAAATTTTCCATTGTTTCACTGCAAGGAAAATGATTTTTTATTTTGAGTATTTTGCATTGGTTGGTTGAACTAAAAAATCAATTACTCCCATTACCTTTTCTAATTGGAAAAAAAAGGTTGAAATACGCACTTAAGAAAGCACACACGTGTGGAATGAGAAGGAATGAAAACGTTTTCCTTGAAATTTTTGGGGAGAAATTCTTTCAATAGGGTGCAAAACAAATTTTCAACCAAAGTTTTAAATTTAATTTTCCGGCTCAAACCAATAACATGTATTCATAAATTGTTTTATATTATAACATGTATTCATAAATTGTTTTATATTATTTCCATAAATGATTATTATAAGTTTATAACATGTATTAATCAATAATGTTATTATGTTTTGGTTAATTACTTTGCCTATTTTCATTTCATTTTTCCTTCTACCAACACTCCAACATTATATATGGTTTTAGAACTCAATTTATACCAATAACATAAATAATCAAGCAACGTTTACACATAAAAAAAAACTAACCCAAAATTTCAAGTTCGAAAATCCATAGAATTAAACAATTATACCAAACACTTAATTATTTGTATACAAACACAAAAATTCAATCTGTGAATATCACGGTTGGGTAATAAAGCTAGTAATTAATAATGACTAAAACGAATTAAGTCTAGCTTTGCTACATGAACTTGATCACAAAAACCACCAAGCGCTCAAGATTGATCACTACCTTTGTTATGCTCCTTTTTAACCCCACCAAACAAAGAAGGCTTAAACCCCTTGTCTAGCATATGCTCTATTTCCTCAATGGGTAGCCCTTTGGTTTCAGGCACCAATAAGTATATAAAAACAAGCCCAATGATTGAGAACCCAGCAAACAATAGGAAGGTTCCGGAGGACCCTAAGGCTTGTGTTAGGGTCAAGAATGTCTCGCTCACTATGAGGTTCGATGTCCAGTTAGCCACGGCTGCTATTCCTCCACCGATTCCTCTGTATCTCAATGGGTAAATTTCCGAGTTGATGACCCATGGCACGGTTCCCATACCGGGGGAGTATATTATAATGTATGCTCCTAGAAGTATCACTGCCAAAAACCCGAATTTGCTTGGACATCCCTCTGTAAAGTACACTCTTTTCTCCCCATCACAAGCTGCTTTCATCCCATCTGTATTCATCAAACATGCTCCTGGGTGCAACTAACAATATTCCAAATACAAATCACACTATCAGCTTAGCTTATGGAAACACAAAAAAATTCCGATCAAGAGAAAAACACGGCGCAATGACATATTTGTAAATATTATTTCAAGATGGGATGGGGTGGGGGGGGTAAGTGACTAAGTGGATTAGCAAAAGTTCCAATATAGTCCGATCGGACTTGAAATTTTTTGGATTGGATTTGGACTTGACAAAGTCCAACCCGGTCCATCCAATTTACACCCCTATGAATGATGCTGTTAAAGAACCATTTCAACCGAAAAAGCTTATACTAATAGTTGAGGCTCAGGAATCTGTTATATATTCTATCACTCCCCCTCACATGAAAGACCCTTTTGGGCTTGAAATGTAAACACAGAGGGAGGAGAGATTTGAATCCGTCACCTACGTCACGTTGGCTCTAATACCATGTAAAAAAAAAAACCATCTCAACCAAAAGTTTAAATTGATAGTTGAGGCTCAAGAATCTGTTATATATGCTATCATTAGATTCAAATAAATGGTGTGCCATTTGTTTAACAACATTCAATCTATTTACGATTATGCATGCTAGTGTGTTATGTAAAAAAAGACAGCATGTTTTGTTTGAAATAAGTAAATTGGGAACAACAAGCAAATACATACCTCATTTGCTTTGTTTGCACAGAAAGAACAATCTGAGGCAGATTTCAAACAAGACATACAGTTCCAAGTAGCAGGATTATGAGCAGAGGTAAAAGCAGGACAGGTAGAGCTAAGTCCAAAATGGGTAGATTCTGCATAACTGATTCTAGGAGCATGAGCATCAGCTTCAAAGAAAACAATAGACAAGATGACAAGGCAAGTAATGATGCCGAACATGGAGATAATCATAAGCCGCCTTCTCCCATGCCTATCGACAAACATCATGCTCACAACCGATCCAAGTGCATTGAGTCCGGAGGTGATTAAAGAAAGAGCCAAGGCCGTGCTTTTCGATGCAAAACCCGCTAACTGCACAATTGTGGGACTGTAATACATGATTGTATTGATACCCACAAATTGTTGAGCCACTTGAACAGTTACACCAGCATAAAGACCTCTTCTGAACACTTTGTTTCCCCAAGCTTTCCTTATTTGTCCAAATATGTTACCTCCACTAGCACCTGATCCTTCTTCCCCTTCCCTTTCAGAATCAATTGACTCCTTGAGTGCTTTCATCTCCCCTTCCAGTTCTTCCTGGGGGTAAATTCTACCCAAGATTGTCTCTGCTTCTAACACCTTATCCTGTCCTCAACACAAAAAAACAAGTATAAAAATCATGGGTTGTAAAAAAAATTTACAATGGAAAACTCATTTTCATGAAAATTTTCCATTGTTTCACTGCAAGGAAAATGATTTTTCATTTTGAGTATTTTGCATTGGTCGGTTGAACTAAAAAATCCATTACTCCCGTTACCTTTTCTAATTGGAAAAAAGGTTGAAATACGCACTTAAGAAAGCACACAAGTGTGGAATGAGAAGGAATGAAAACGTTTTCCTTGAAATTTTTGGGGAGAAATTCTTTCAACAGGGTGCAAAACAAATTTTCAACCCAAGTTTTAAATTTAATTTTCCGGCTCAAACCAAACAATGTAAAATACGAAAAAAAAAAAAATCATCCTACCAAAGAGACCTTACGATTGGCTTAAACTCGAGCCAAATTCTTGTATGGGACAATCTCGCAGCCATCAATTTTTATACTTTAGTGGCTTTTTAGCTCCTTTTATAAAACTAACATAACTTTTGACATCTCACAATTAATTAATCATTCAAAGACAATTAATATACCTTTCTGTAAAGCCATCTAGGAGACTCAGGAAGTGACAACATCAAGATAAGTTGAACAAATGCAGGAAGTGCAGCAACCCCAAGCATCCATCTCCAATTCCCCTTAACCTGAAAAACCAATATATATTAACTAACAAGTAACAATCTTAACATACATATATATACAAAGTCCAATGCATAAAGAAACATTAAATTACCTGAGTGAAACCAAGATTGATAAGGTAAGCTAAGAACTGGCCTCCAGTGATGAGCAAACCATTGGTGCTAACAAGAGCACCTCGGATCCTGCTCGGAGAAGTCTCAGATATGTATAATGGTGAAGTCATGGATGCCATCCCTACTCCAAAACCAACAAATATTCTTCCAAGTATGATCTCCCATGGTGCTGGAGCAAAGACCATCACTAATGCTCCAATGAAGAACAATATATCTGCAATTATAATTGTTGGTTTTCTCCCTATCTTATCATTTAGATATCCTCCTATTCCTGCCCCAACAATTGCTCCTGCAACTGCCATGGATACAATGGTTTCCTGCCAATACATTCATTTGAATTCCTCAATAAAATATACTTTATTGGATCCAATGTATAAAAAGGCTCAAGGCGCACCAGGGCGATTGAAATTCCTAGAGCCTTAGGCGCACCTTAGTGCGCCTCATTGAAGTGAGGCGCACCTAAGAAGCTATGGGGAAAATCTGAAAAAAAAAATTAGGAAAAAAGCTAAAGTGCGCCTTACCTGCGATTAGCCACAAACGCCTCGTCTTGGCCAAGTTAGGCGCCTACCCTCTATCGCCTAGCGCCTTAGCGCGCCTTTTCAAACACTAACTAGTATTTTGGCCTGGTCAATGCCCCGGGTCGATCATTATTATATATTGTATTTCGTTATTTTTCATAAACTTCATAATTGATTTTGGTTTTTTTTTTTGTGTAATGCGAATTGATATAGATGACAATGATGGTGTCATAAATAATAATAAATTTTAAAAACTATTAAAGAGTTGGAACTAAAAGAGAATAACCTTAAGAAAAATTGAGATAGGATGATATGTAACAATAGTAGCTATTAACTTAGTAGATTTATTTGAAATGTGTTGTTTTTTAGTTACACTAATTTGCAATGTTTTATCATATTTTAACGTTAAATGTTAAACAAATAAATTAAAGTGGTTTGATGGTTGATAGCTTATATTTATCATATTTTAATGATAAATGTTAAACAAACAAATTAAAGTGGTTTAATGGTT
The DNA here is from genome assembly GCA_951394345.1 of Salicornia ramosissima. Taxonomy (NCBI): domain Eukaryota; kingdom Viridiplantae; phylum Streptophyta; class Magnoliopsida; order Caryophyllales; family Amaranthaceae; genus Salicornia; species Salicornia ramosissima. The sequence goes on along the minus strand of OX596233.1, from coordinate 17,419,506 downwards.
AATAGGCTACATTTCACTATGAAGGTTATGGGTTCGATTCTTGACTAAAACAAATTTCAATTGAGACCCAATAAATATGTTCTTTCCTAGGTGGCATAATATGGTGTAAAAAACATATGTGGACAATCTTACATGGCGCAATACATTGCAAATAGCATGACATATTTGAAATAAGGATTAACAAAGGGATGACACGTGGCAGTTAAAACTTCTTATTTTAAATATTTAATAGCGTTTTAGACCTTTGGCGTGCATGGATGATAATCGTAGACTGTTGAAACATCAAGAATAATCGAAACAAACTCGAATCAGTAAAATTACCCTCAATTTGCATCTCAAATCAAACATCAACTTGATGGGAAAACACCAACAACAAATCTAGGTATCATGATGAACAAAATAAATTGGAAAATATAAGTTGGATTGTAAATGAATTTTGTAGACGAATTGAAATTCAATTAGCAAAAAAACCATTGTATTGGAGCAAAGCATCGTGAGTTTTGCTACTATGAGCTATCACTTCATCACCTTCTTCCGTTTTTATATAAATTTTTTCTCCCTTTATTTTTCCTAAGTAATAAAACAATATGGATATAAAGAAGCATAATTAAATCAACAAATAAATGTAATTGAGTTGGTTACTATCTACTACTTCCATATAAAAGATCTCAGGTTCGAATCTTATTACAATTATTTCTTAAGTTTTTTTTTTAAGTTGACTAAATTTTAGTGATGTTGACATGGCGCTTCTGCACATGTGCCATGTGGCGTAATTACGGTGCTTCGCGCACCTTTTAATAATTATTATAGATATAGATTGGATCCTTCATCCTTTTGGATGTTCACTTGTGAAGGACTAAGACCATGTTCTTTTGGACTAAATTAATTTAAATTGAACGGAATTAAACTAACTCGTAGATTCATTTGAAACTGGACTTAATTTGTCTCAAACTCAACTAAAATTTAGAAATTAAGTCCTGAACAACAGGGTCTAATTTGATAAAGACTAATACAATAAATCAAGCAACCAATTAACAAAAAAAGAATTTTTAAAGTAATTTGTTGGTCCAAAATCTGAGAGGAAATGCAATTTGAGAACACATAATTAAGCGTTTAAGCATTCAATTAAGGTAAAGAAAGACGATGATTAACAAATAGTAGCACTAAACACTTCAACATCATATAAAGCGGCTTTCTTTTTTTTTTTTTTTTTTATAAATAATGCTTAATTTCATAAATACAAAATCTCGTGCATGACATAACTTTTTAGCTCAAAAATTACAACTTTTTCACTATAAATTTCTAAATTTTTACATAACTAGCTAAGCTTTATTAAAAAAAAAAAAAAATACAATTTTATAATAAAAGATTAGAATTTTTTGATGAAAATTGTTAGACCACCAGACGATATAACAGTCTGACTTGTTGTATCACATAGAGTCAAAACGATTTTATTAACTATATAGTACTCTCCCCGTAACAAAATAACTATATCGATTTGAAATTAAAGTAGAGAAAAAAATGTCAAATTGCTGCCGTTACTATGTTACGGTGGAGTATTATAGTAATCCTCATTAATATAGAGGGCAATTTTGTAAATAATGCTAACTTCACAAATATAGAAAATTCAATTCAATGTGTTTTTATTGACTACAATTATAATTAGCATAGAATGAAGTAGATATAAAATACCTGCAACCATGTTTTAGTTTGCACCTCTTTGAAATCATCTTTAATGTAAAGCAGGGCTCCAGAAATTACACCTACCAAAAATTATCAATCCATCAATTTAATTATCATTGTAAATTCTCTGACGAACATAGACAAAGTTATCATTAAAAAAAAGCATGAAACTTTGACATTAGCCAGTTTGGGAAATATATTGGCACAACTAAATTTGATAAAGGCACAACTTTTGTGAGAGGAACATGAGAAGAGTGTTCTTACAATGAGTTGTGCCTATATCAATTTTAGTTGTGCCTATATCAATTTTAGTTGTGCCTTTATCATTTCTCCCTGTTTTGTAGTTAATTGATAGCTGATTGAGTTACTACCTCCGTTTCTTATTATTTGTAACGATTTGACACTTTTCCTCTCTACTTTATGTCACATCGTTGCAAATAATAAGAAACGGAGGTAGTAATTGTTTTGACTGGCTGATTGTGATAGCTGATTTGACTAACTGATTATATTATTTGTTTGTATAAAAGTGTTTGATAAATAGCAGTTAGCTGTTAAATGTTTCAAAATAAAATAAACCAAAAAACTATAAGCTCTTCCAAAAAGCTCATCGTAACTTTTTGAAAAAGATCCAAAAATTATTTTCCAAACCTTTAACTCTCAAACACCAAAAATAGTCTTCAGCGTTCATCAAAACTCTCTTTCCTCTCAAACCTCTATTTTGCCCCAAACTTCTAACTCCCAAACACCATGTTATTTTGAGTGCAATTCATTAGTAATTCATCAAAACCATAATCTATAAATTGAAAAATCACAGATTAAATTTGTTTTATAAAAAAAAAAAAGAAAGAAAAAGAAAAGAGAAGAAAGAAGAGCAAAGAACCTGTGTCATAACCAAAAAGAAGGCCACCAATGCCAGCAGAAAAGGCAAGCCTCAAGATGTAAGGGGTTTTACCAATTGTTCTGAAACATTCTGTAAACTCTGTTTTCTCTGCCTTTACCACTCCGCCTTCCACCATTGTTGATCTCTCGATGTTTCTCTAATATAATTAAACTGTAAAAAAGCGTGACTACCAGTTTATTTTTATATATATATATATATATATATGGATTATTATTGATTATGAAGTAATATATATCTTTTATTTTATTTTATTTTCATAACAAATTGGCAGATTGCATTCAATGCCTTTTTGCTTTTCCCAATTTTATGTGTTTCTTTTTGGACTGAGCTTTTCTTATAAGGTAACTTTCATTCTTTGACTAATATTATCCTTAATCACTTGAAATTCAAATTCTGTTTGATTTATTTTGATATAGAGATTTTCGCAAAAAAAAATTAATATTGAGATATTATCAAATCTGTTTTAAATAGCAAAAAGATAAAAGTCTTATCCAATAGCAAATTCTTGTATAGAGCAGGTTGCAACTTTTACTAATGGCGCAAGTGTGCAACATATTGTTTTGTTTGGAATTGTTTGGTCATTATCAGTTTGTAAACTTGATGGAATAAGTTCGATAATTTAACTAAAATAATTCAGATACATAATTTCGGACGTAATTCGGATTGGTAGATCCAAGATTTGTAAAATGGGGGTATGGAGTAGTTACGTCGGACATTAGGATAAAATCAAACCAAAAATTAATATATTAAACAAACAGAAACTTAAAACTAGAAAATTGCAAACTCAAATCAAACAAACAGAAACTTAAATCAAAATCAGACTAAAATCAAAATCAAATTAAATAAATTGAAATGTTTAAGTTTGAATTTGATAGCACTGTGTACAACTTGTGGTAGCAATGTAAGAATACATTCATAGCAACCAAAAGTATGTAGCTAATAGCTTAATACTCTTAGAAATCAAGGTTTAAGCTTTGTAAAATTATCTGACCAGTATGACTTTATAAACCTTCTTTAAAAAAAACATGCAAACACAATATAAGCTTAAATTGAACAAATTAATGTTACAAGAGAAGCAAAAAAAAATAAAATAAAAAAACAGAAAAAAAAAAAGAAAAAAAATTACCGACCTCCAATCGGTCGGTAAACTAAATTGGCGGTCGGTAATTTTTTGTTAAAAAAATTTCCGGCCGCCAAGTAGACGATAGCTGCTCTTGGCGGTCGGTAATATTTTTCTTGGGTTTTTTAACTCTTTTTTTTTTTTAAAAAAAAAAAAAAAAAAGTGGGGGGGGGGGGAACAGTGGTCTCCCCATGTCCCCTCTTTGGCTACGCCACTGGTCATTATTAAGGCGTAATGATTAATGAGGTACAATAACATATAATGAAGCCCATCATTGTGTTTAACACAGCGATCATATTTTAATGGTTTTAATGAGAGAAAAATAAAAATAACATTTTTCTTTCAAATGTATATGTTACAAAAATAAAATTCTAAAAATTAAAATGAAAATAGCAAAATGCAATTTTTTTAAATTCTCTACAAAGAGAGCATATTGATAGGTTTCATAATTAGAAACCATGAAAGCGGTATCCTCAATTTAGGGGCAATGCAAATTCATAATACTCATTCTATTATATTTGTAGAAGCTCTGGCTTTACAAGAAGGTGTGAAAAATGGCCTCTCTCTAGGTATTAAAAACCTCCAAATTGAAGGAGACAATCTTACAGTCATTAACGTAATTAGACAAATCTGGCAAATCCCATGGGAAATTCACAATCTAATCTAAGACACTTGGATTAGAGCTGTAAATGGGTCGACCTGGGTTGGGTTCGGGTTGACCCATTAATATAAACGGGTTGAAATCTCCAACCCGAACCCAACCCATTTAGTTAAACGGGTTGAGATTCTCAACCCAACCCAACCTTATAAATAAACGGGTTGACCCAATAACCCGTTTAATAATATTATTACTTTTTCATTTGCATCTAATAAAATTATACCACTATATGTCTACACTTATAAATGGACTATAACAACAACCCACAATAGTCATATATATTACAACTTACAAGTCATATTGTCCATAATTTACACATTATAACACGGTATTAATTAATAACTAGCAACCTTTTGAGTTCTAATGTTCAAGATAAAAACATTAGATTTTAAGACATTACAGCTACCTACATAACTCGTAAAGAATTTATAACATAATAAAAAAATAAAAATATGAAAGTGGTATAATAGATTATTACATCAGTTGAACTTGAAACTAATTTTATTACAACTTATATTCTTAATGGGTTAAGCAGGTTGAAATCGGGTTAAGAATTTCAACCCGACCCAACCCATTAAACTAAACGGGTTGGGTTGGGTCAACCTATTTAACTAAACGGGTTGAAAAACTCAACCCAACCCATTATTAGTGGGTTGGGTTCGGGTTGGGTTATCGGGTTGGGTCAAGTTTTGCCAGCTCTAACTTGGATGCATCTTAATAAACTTGACAATTACTTCATTCACCATATTTACAAGAAGCTAACTATGCAACGGACTACTTAGCCAATATTGGACATAACTATCGTAATACGACCTTCTGGTACTTTTCTCTTGATCACAATCTTTCCCTAATTGTCCAAAAGCCTGTAGTTGGTATTCTGAAAGAGACTGCTCGATTTTTCTTTCCTTATATAAAAAAAATGAAACAAGAGAGCCATATTGATATAATTTTTTAACATAATTGTTTTAGAGCCTATGCAACTAAGTAATCGTTAGTAACTAACCCTTGGGGCTACAAATGAAGTTGTTACAAAGATCATTTGTGTCAGGTTACCAGGTTAACTTTGTAACCACTACAAAATAAATTTCTAGCTCCTAATAATAACTTTGTAACCTCATAAAATAATTTTATAACCCAAAAGAATAACTTTGTAACCCCTAAGCTATAATAATTTTATAACTGCCACAATAACTTTGTAACCCCATATAAAATAACTTTCTAACCCCCATCAACTTTAACCCATAGTCCATAGATTGAATAACTTTGTAACCCTCCAAATTAGCCTTATAATCCCCCTAAAATATCTTGTGACCTTCTACAATAACCTTGTACCTCCACACAAATCTTGTAACCCCTCATGTATTAACTTTGTAACTCCACACAAATAAATTTTGCAACTCACTCCAAGAACTTTGTAACTCCTTGTAGTTGTATACATGATGCAAACAGTGCGGCAATTTTAAATTTTAATATCAAAAGACTATTTCAATATGGGTCTCTAATTCTCTATCTATGGATTATTAAATAATAGGAACTTTGGTGTTTAGATTTTAATTTATAGAATTGTATTGTTGTACAAAAATACCCTTGAAAAAATTTAGAAAAAACTTTTTTTCCTCTCGCCTACTGTGATTGGTGGAAAAATATTAAACTTAGAAGATGCTTGAAAGATGATTTGTTTTTAATTTGGTCGCATGGTTTGTTAGCGGTGTGGCTGGTTGCACAGAAAATCCATTGATATTCGATTGGCTATATTGAATTTTCTTTAATTGATTATTAAAGTGTTTAATCAATATGATCTGATATGATTTTTTATGGATTGTGCTTTTTTTTTTATTTGCATCGATTTGACATAAACTAGATTAGAAAAAGTCAAATTATTGCAATTTAAAAAACAGAGGTATTATGTAGCCTCTAGGATTATATCTAGGCATTAAATTAAATACATTATAAAAATGGAATAAATTTGTGAATTCATGACAAATTCAAGAAAGTTTTCTTATTTAGCTAATGTAATTAAGTTAATGTCAAATGTTTTCTTAATTAGTTTTTATATATTACCCTTAAGGCTATTTTTGATATTTTCCTTTTTTATTTGATTTAATTTTAAATTTTCTAATCAAATTTGATTAAAAATTATGGGTGATAAGAGTGTGCAAAGAGAATAAGAGACCCTCAACAACCCCACAGATTAAAGAGCTCCTAATTTTTCCACATGGTAGAAAATAGTAGCAACTTTTTTTTTTTTTAAAAAAAAGCAAAATTAATTGTTTGTTTTTCTAATTTTTTTACCCATGATTTACTAATCTTTCATTATCTCTTTAATGCACAATTAATTTTAATTAAAAAAACATACTTAATAAAAAAATGTGTTATTTTTCAATTTTTGGGGCCACATTTATATAATTAGGATAGGGGCCACATCCATATATACTTTCAATAGATTAGTCTCGTGCATAAGTGCATTGTATGACCTAGGTAAATTTTTTTCAGTAATTTTTCAAAAGTGTATTCAATATTTTGTATGTACAAAATATAAATTTAAAGCATCTACAATGACAAGTTACAAATCTTGTAGCTTTGTTTTCCACATGCCCACATTACTGTTTTGAACTACATAATTTTCATGCTACAAGTATCCGCAATGATAAGTTACAAACCTTATAGCTTTGAAATTAATTTTTAAAACTTGTATTTAATACCACAGTGAAAAATACGGCAAGAAAAAAGTGGGGCCTAAATCCTTGTAACTCAACAAAGATACAAGGTTTGTGCAAGCTACAAGTTCATTTCCTCCATAATGATTGAATGATACTTGTAGTTTGAAATTTTGTATATTTGCAAGCTAGTCCTTCCAAGCAATCATTGTGGATGCTCTGGTAAGCTTATTAATTTTAAAGAAAACTTTTGTTTACATTAGAATTTTTGCAAGGATATAATCAGCAAAGAAAATGACATATCTAATTATCTACGTAGTATTAGTTTTGGAGGGAACAATATGACACGTATACAATAATGACTTAAGTAATACTTTGATTTTGTATATAGTATAACATTTTATGATATTAAAGTATTATTTTTTCTTATGTAGTTTCATAAGAAATATTGCTTGGCTACACTAGATTAATCTCTAATTAAAAAAACACAATATGAAAATAAAGTATTTCAATATGGATAAATCAAATAACCTAATCATTAAAAATTAAGTCATACTTTGGTCACACTAAGGGTGCGTTTAATACGTCTGAAATTTTTAGATCTGATCAGATCTTAACTTTTTTGATCTGATATGAATTTTTCTGATTTGGTATAATTTTTTTAATTGTAGTTATTTTTTATAGTTAGATTTTATTATAAGTTTGGACTCAATTGAGATTTTTTAAAATATATTTGAATTAGATTGGATTAGACTTAAAATTTTAAATCAAAAATATTTTAGAATTTAGATTGGTGTTGGATTTGGCAAAATTACACAAAAGCCAAAATACAAGGGTACACAAAACAAGAAACATAACTGTCCCTCACTTCGATCATGCAATATCTCGTGGTTATGACTAATTAATTAATATTGAACATAAATTCAGATTATATCATTCATGCATCATGCATGCAAGGTGTTCAACATTATTCTACTCCATGTCTCCCTCCCTCGGTCCCAATTTAGTTGCTACAATTTTCTTATTTGAATGTTCCAAATTAACTGCTGCATTTTCTTTTACATCATATGGACCCCACACACATTTTACACTTTTACGCTCTATTTTGTTATTTTGTTCTTAAATAATTACGCTTTCATCATCTCTTTTACTACTCATCCATTATTTAAGTACTCCCTCCGTCCCTAAATAAATGCTCTATTTTCCTTTTTTTTTTCCGTCTCAAAATAAATGCTCTATTTTCCTTTTTACTATTTTTGATATTATGACCTATCAATAAAATTACACTTATAACCTTAACATAACATTAATTAATTCAACTTTTACCACTTTTGATATTATGATCCACATATAAATTCACACTTACTATTTTTGATATTATGGTCCACCTATAAAATTACAATTATACCCACTACATGATAAAAAAAGAAAACAACCACAACCTTAAAATTCACTCATTTATCTATGTAGCATTTAAAAAAAGATAGAGGGAGTAATATCTTTCTTCTAATTATCTTTGCCAATAGTGGATTCCATATGAAAAATGATTTGCATTAAAAATTGTACTAAAGAGAATGTAGCATCTAATTTGGAATAGAGGCAATGACAATCCTAACTCCCTCCATCCACCTAGCCAACCACGTAATAAGTACTCGCCGGAATTTAAGGACATTTTCTAAACTAGACCAACATAATTCTAAACTTTTAGTTTTACTCCATTTTAGAAGCCTTTTTCCTTATATTAAGGGCTCGTTTACATTAGCTGAATAGAGATGAATTGAACTGAACTGAATTGAACTGAATTGAATTGAACTGAACTGAACTGAACTGTATTAACTGAACTAAATAGAGATGAACTGAACTGAACTGAATTGAACTGAACTGAACTGAATATAATCTGAAGTAACAAGCCCTAAGAGTCACATAATTCTAAAAATTGTCACTAAAATGAACTATTGTTCATGGGTGAAACCATAAATCAAAATTTCATGGGGCCAATAAGGGATGTCATTTGGGTTGGAACCCGTTGGGTTAACTGAACTGACCGTGATCTGAACTGAAATAAATTGAACAGAAAATAACCCGTAACCTGAAATAGACATGAACTAAAGTGACCTGAACTGTTATTGGCCCGTGAATTAATGACCTGAACTGAACTGAACTTGAACTGAAAGTAACCTGAACTGATCTGGACTGAACTGAAATCAACCCGTTACATTGTTTGACTTGAACTGAACTGAAATCTTATTCAACTTGAAAGTAACTTCATACCACAATTAACATATTAAGAAACCTTTTGTGTTTTATGATCAATTTTTATCGTAACAGACGCTCCAAAATAACCCGTTGTAAACCGATGCCAACCTGAAACATACCGTTTCTTATCGTTGAACTATATTAACCTGAACCGTTTTGGACTGAACTGATACTAGCATGACCGTTAATGACCTGAACCTGAACTGAACTGTCACCGAGAAAAAGACAACTTGTTATGACCTGTTACCGAAATGACCCGAACTGAATTAAACTGAACCATTGGGTTAATAACCTGAATTGAGATTGAACTGAACCCGTTTGGGTCAACCCTAATCTGTATCGTTAACCCGTTTTGACATCCCTAGCCAATAATATACACATATAACCAAATTTCAACTAAACAAACTATGCTTTAAAAATTAATACTTTGAATTCAAATATCAATCAAGTAACATCCTTAGTATGTTTTGCAGCAAAAAAAAAAAGCAACATCGAAGAATATTTTTTTGGCTCACATACTTTTGTGGTTGAATTTCTAAATTTGGATCATTGAGTCTTTTAATTTTCTTTGGCTCAAGATTTGGATTATCAATTTCTTGCATCACATTATTTTCAGGATCTACAGTTTTATCGGCAATACTATGATTAATTTTTTTAATCGAAAAATACTAAGTTCTTGTCCTCTTCATGTAACCTTGATATGATAACATATGACATCACCACAAAATTGTTAAAAGTTTAAAAACTACTCCCTCCGTAACGAATTAATTTCACCTTTTATTTTTTCACGCATTTTGAGTAAGCGATTTAAGGATGTAAACGACTAAATTAATTAAAAAAATTTGATATTAGTAACTTATAATCACATTCTTGTTTGTACTAAAACCATTTTAATTAATTCCTTCGTTTACACTCTTAAATCGCTTCCTCAAAATGCGTGAAAAAACAAAGGGTAAAATTAATTCGTTACGGAGGGATTACTTTAAATCACTAAATTTTAAAAGAAAAAGAGCAAATGCAATTTACTAAAATCCTAAACGCTAAACTAGCACTTTACCAAAATAATTAAAAAAAATTAAGTTCAACTCTTGATTTAATAAAAAAAAAAAGAGGCTCAATTACATTATGGCCAAATTATTTTCAAATTTAACTCTTATTCTCTCAAGAGTCTCAACAACCAACACAACAAAGTTACAAGATTTAGGAATTACTTAATTCGGACATAAAGAATCACAGAATAGCCTATGAATATTTGAAATTTCTTGAACAGATAAATCATATTGAAATGTATGTTTTTTAAAAAGATAAATTTTCAACAAAAATAACCAGCAGAGAATTAAAGCAGAACCTTTGTTGAATTTAAATGATAATGAATGAATCTACTCTAGAATGCAGTTAGAGAGGTAAAGAAATGAATTAGAGAGTGAAATTGATAGCAATAATGGAAGAATCCCCACAAATTTTTTATTTGTACACCCTCCGTAACAAAATGTCAAATTGTTGCAGACTTGCAGTTATTTTGGTACAAATTAAGTAAAAAAGGAAGCATTTTTGGGAACCGTGTAAAGAATAGTGGATGCAAGTCAATGTGGGCTATGGGCTTTGTTATTGAACCTTAAAAAACAAAAAAAAGACCAGGCGACAGAAATTTCTAGGGCGAAGGAATTGATCCCCTATCCTCTATTAAAATTGCAAAGCACTTTATCAAAGCGGCAAGGATGTAAAAGCCGTACAAATTCTAAGTTGCATGGATACGGGTACGAGTTTGAGAACGGGTACGGAATACGCCTTTTTAAAATTAAGGATATGGGTACGAATGCGAAAGTAGCACATACAATATATAAAAATATGAAATTTTATGAAAATCTTCAACGTAACTTGGGAGCTATATTTGTAAATGAAAGTATTGGGTCAGACAGTCTGACCAAATAATCTGGTTAGACGGCTATAACTTTGCGCTCGGGTGTCGGATCGGGGCATATAATATGTCGAAATTGATTAATTTTTGGAGACGAACGCAGTTGCAAATAACCGAAGGGGATTTGGCCACCGGAAATCGCCAAACGAGGTCTCTAAAGGCCTCAAAATGCAAAAAAACGTATCCAGGTTATATGTTGTCCAAGTTAGTTACATAATGTATCCAGGTTTTACAATATGTGTCCATGTTTAAACAATATGTGTCCATGTTACAAATAGGTGTCCAGGTTTACAAATAGGTATTCAGGGTTTACAATATGTATCTAGGTTTGTCCAGGTGTGTTCAGATTTGTTCAGATTTGTCCAGGTTTGTCCATATTTGTCCAAGTTTGTCCAGGTTTGTCAACATTAGTCCAAGTTTGACCAGGTATGTCCAGATTTATCCAGATTTGTCCATATTTGTCTAGATTTGTCCAGGTTTGTCCATATTTGTCCATGTTTGTTCATATTTGTCCAGGTTTGTGCATATTTCTCCAGGTTTGTCAACATTAGTCCAGGTGTATCCAGGTTTGTCCAGGTGTGTCCAGATTTATCCAGATTTGTCCATATTTGTCTAGATTTTTCCAGGTTTGTCCATATTTGTTCAGGTTTAATAACTTTTCATCAGGTTTACAAATTGTGTCCAGGTTTCAATTGCGTCCAGTTTTGTTTCCAGGTTTACAAATGTGTCCTGGTCTACCAATACATGTCCAGATTTAACAGCATGTGTCCAGGTTAAACACATATGTGTCCAGGTCCAGTGGACTGGTCTGACAGAAACGTTACTGTCAGACCGATCTAACACAATATCTTCTCTTTGTAAAAATACAAATAAAGTAAAATGACGATAAAATCCTTTTTAAAGAATAATAGAAAGACAAAATAAATGGCTAAAATAAGGTACTTCGTAAAATATTTTTCTAAAAATATAAATAAAAAAGAGTGAAGTATCGGATATCCATGAAGTATCGGTATCCGACACGGGTATGATTACCTAATTGAAATATCCATGCATCCTATCGGTACAATAAGGGTTCGATTAAAAGAAAGGACCACCGAGGTGGGCCACAAGGGCCCGACACCCGGCAGCCCACCTATGGTTTCACCGTTTCACCCCTATCGTGTGGCGTTTTTCACCTCCGATCCGATGCGCCGGGTTTTGGTCCTTGTGTTTATTTATTTATTTTTTTTGGTTTTTTGTGTACACGTTGCATTGCATGTATCAATTTTTCTACTAGTCAATATTAACCATACATGGTATTACTTCTTTGCTTGAGCAAAATATATTCGCTCTTTCCAATCCAAAATTATCTTACAAATTCATGCCAAAAAAAGCGTTATGGTTATTGTAGCGGCTCTGCTTGGGAGTTAGCTGATTGGGTTAGTTTTTTGACTAGTAGATTGTGACAACTGATTTGACTAATTGATTACATTAACTGTTTGTGTAAAAGTGTTTGGTAAATAACAATTAGCTATTAGATGTTTTAGTATAAAAAGAAGCAAAAAACTATAAGCTCTTCCAAAAAGCTCTTCATATGAGCATTTTGAAAAAAAGCTTTTTCATAGCAAAACTCTATTCCAAACCCCTAACTCCCAAACAACGAAAATAGCTTTTTTGAGTTGGTCAAACCTCTCTTTCCTCTCAAACCTCTCTTTTCCGCCAAACCTCTAACTCCCAAACACCCCCTTAATCAATGGTTGTTAACTTGATATTGCACAAACTCTACAAGGTGGTAGAAATTTTGGAGTGCACACGAAAATTTGATGGACTCGAATTTTGTATGGTGGACTTAATTGAATTTTCATTCATTATAATTAACAGATTACAACATATTTTTTTTAGAGCTCATGTCTCACATTCTCATCCTAACTTGCTAGAACCCTTGTTAATTTCTATCATTCTTAGTATTTTGTGGGAGCTCTCTTAATTTTTGCTCATCTTTTTGGCTCATTTTTAGCTTATGCACAAACAACCTATTTATAATGGTTATTTACATAAATTTAGAATATTCTAAATTAATCCAATACTAGAAAGTTCTACTAGCTACTCGATATTTCTATTCTTCTAGATTTTACGTGACTCGTCTAGATTTTTCTAGATTAATCTCTAACACTCCACCTTAATCTTGAAAATTCTTACACTTTAAAATAATCTTTCGTTGATGCCCTTGTCATCAACAGTCTTGAACTTGACTTGCTTGTTTGTGTTGGTGCTCATGTCACTAATGAGTTAGGATCCTCTCCATTTCCTCCTTAATCAACGGTTGTAATGCATTAGTTGATTTGACTAATTAATTACATTAGTTTTTTTGTGTAAAAGTGTTTGGTAAATAGCAGTTAGCTATTAGATGATGGTGCCCATGTCACTAACGAGTTCATTTCCTTCATCAACAGTTGTAATGCATCAAAGGGAAAAATGGGTGGGTTTTTTGGATTTTTTATATTTATTGCAAATTAGGTGCCATCATCTAAAGTAGGAAATGAAGAAGATCCTAATTCGACACTAACTATCTCCTTCATATCTTCTTCTCATTTGATTAATTTTCTTCTCATTTGATTAATTATTTTCAATATTATGTTGGTACTTGTGTTACCAACTTGCTCTCCCTAATCATAATTTTTTTTGGCAACGGCGCCTATTCATAAGTTTCTTCCTCTTCATTTTTTTCTCTTACTTGGTATCCATGTTACCACAAATTTCATTGATGCCCATTTCGTCAGCCATCTCCTATGACTAGGGCATTCGGATCCGGGTACCCGAGTTTTCGGGTACCTGAACTTTCGGGTATCTGGGTTGTTGGGTAGCTGTTTGGGCGGTCCATGACCCGACCCGGATAATCCGGGTACCCGAATCTTGGGTACCCGGGTTATCCATGTCGGGTCACAGGGTATTCGGCTTTCTTTTATATAAACATTAAACATATTAAATAAACTAAATTAAAAGACTTAATAAACATTAAACTGACTGAATAAACTAAATAAAAAGAATAAATAAACACTAAACAAACTATGGGTTAAATTGTATATTCTTGTCTTAAATTAGAAAATCACCCACTTCACCAGAGTTTCATTCTATCACTTGGACACTTTTCAAAATAAACATACTACTGACTAAACTCAAATTTTGACATTAATCAACTCGAAATCTATCATATCAAATCTTAAATCAACTCGAAATCTATCAACTAAGTCTTAAAATGACATGCCTAAACAGACTAAAGACTAAAGAAAAAATACATTAAATAAGAAGAGAAAAAAAATATAGCACGCAGCAGTGTTTTTTTTCCCGAGTGTTAGAGACATAGAGCTAGAGTTAGAGATGAGTATGACTGATGAGAGAGAGTAGAAAAGAGGGAATGAAATGAGAAAAAGCCAAAACCCTATTTCTTCTACTGATTTTTATAGTAAGGGTGCGTTCTCTCGCAAATTATTAGCTGGACTCGGAACCAGCCAGATCTGGCTGGTCCCGGATCCAAAACGACACTGTTTTTTATTTTTTTAAAAAAAATTCGCTTGTCTTTCCTTTTCCCTCCTTCCTGCTGATTCGTTTTTCTTTCTTCTACCAGTTTGCACCTCCATTTTTGTTCTTATTCATCAAATCTTGAGCATTTTATGTTTGCACATTCATTTTTTTCACATGTTATTCCCCCTTGTTATTTTGGTGATTATCATGATTTTTTTTTTTATATATTTTTGTTTGCATTGATTAATATTTTTAATTTTGTGTTTATGTTGTGAACATTTTTCCTTGGGGTCGTGAACATTGCATTATGGTGAACATTTTTCATTTATGATGTGAACATTTCTGTGTATTTGATTTTTTATTTTGTTGTAAACAATAATTTCTGTTCATTTTTTTTGTTTATAAGTAAGGTTCACATGTTTATAAGTAATGTTCAAAGGATTATAGATAATGTTCATATGATTATAAGTAATGTTCACATACATGATTATAAGTAATGTTCACATCAATGTTCACATGATTATAATTAATGTTCACAGAATTATATGTAATGTTCACATGATTATATGTAATGTTCACATGATTATATGTAATGTTCACATAATTATATGTAATATTCACAGGATTATATGTAATGTTCACATGATTGTAAGTAATGTTCACAGAATTATATGTAATGTTCACAAGATTTTGATTACTTTTTATTGTGAACATTTGTACTTTTGTAGTGAACGTTTGTGTTTGAGCTCGTGATTATTCTTCATATTATCGTGATTTCATGAATATTTATAATTATTAGTTGTAATATGTAAGTGTCTAATGTGCTGATTGTGGAATGTTGTGTTTATATTTTTTTGTTGAATATTGTGCATAGTCTTGTGAACATTACTCTTTTTGTGTGTGAACATTACTCTTTCGTGTGTGAACATTTGTGGAGTGTATAAGTTCACAGGTGACATTATATTCTACAAAATGTGATGAATATTGTGAATAGTCTTGTGAACATTACTCTTTTCGTGTGTGAACATTACTCTTTCGTGTGTGAACATTTGTAGAGTGTATAAGTTTACAAGTGACATTCTACAAAATGTGATGAATATTGTGTATAGTCTTGTGAACATTACTCTTTTCGTGTGTGAACATTACTCTTTCGTATGCGAACATTTGTAGAGTGTATAAGTTTACAGGTGACATTCTACAAAATGTGGTGAATATTGTGCATAGTCTTATGAATATTACTCTTTTTGTGTGTGAACATTACTCTTTCGTGTGTGAACATTTGTAGAGTGTATAAGTATACAAGTGACATTCTATAAAATGTGATGAATATTGTGCATAGTCTTGTGAACATTACTCTTTCGTGTGTGAACATTTGTATAGTGTATAAGTTTACAGGTGAGATTCTATAAAATGTGATGAATATTGTGCTTAATCTTGTGAACATTACTCTTTTCGTGTTTGAACATTTGTAGAGTGTATAAGTTTACATGTGACATTCTACAAAATGTGATGAATATTGTGCATAGTTTTGTGAACATTACTCTTTTCGTGTGCGAACATTACTCTTTCGTATGTGAACATTTGTCGAGTATATAAGGTTACAGGTGTCATTCTACAAAATGTGGTAAATATTGTGCATAGTCTTGTGAACATCACTCTTTTTGTGTGTGAACATTACTCTTTCGTGTTGAACATTTGTAGAGTGTATAAGTTTACAGGTGAAATTCTACAAAAAGTGGTGAATATTGTGCATAGTCTTGTGAACATTACTCTTTTCGTGTGTGAATATTACTCTTTCATGTGTGAACATTTGTAGAGTGTAAGGTGGGCGGGAACGCGTTAGTTTTTTTATAATTTCAGTAGTTTGGACGCGCGGGACCACAAATAGTTGGCTAGTCCCGGGTCCATCTATTACCTATTGGCGTTCTCTTTAACTTATTAGACCTGAACTTATCTGAACTGAACTTATTTGAACTGATTTAACTTATTAGACCTTATTTAACTTATTAGAACTTATTAGCCCATATTGGAACTTATTAGACCTTATTGGAACTTATTAGACCTTATTAAAACTTATTATTAGGCCTTATTAGAATTTATTAGACCTTATTGGAACTTATTAGAACTTATTAAACCTGATTGAAATTTATTGGAACGTATTTTATATGATTGAATTAAATAAATTAATAATAATAATAATAATGATAACAATGATAATAATAATAATAATAATAATAATAATAATGATGATGATGATGATGATGATGATGATGATGATGATAATATTCTATACATTTGAACCTATGTTTTTTTTATTGTTGAATTATGTTCAAGAAGGTAATAATAATTAATATCTCTTTTTTCAAACCCATTATTAATTAATATTATCAATTCCAATAACATCTTATCTACATATTTAATTTTTCTTAATTCACTTGTAGTAAAATTAACAAACTAGAACGGATTGAATAATAATAATATGTAGGATGGGTAAATTTTAATTTGGACCAAAATTAATAATAATATGGAGGATGGGTAAAGTTTAATTTGGACCAAAATTAAATCAAACCCAAAATAAATAAATAAGTTTTATTTTATAATATTAAAAAATAGTTTAATTCAATCTAACTCTGATTGGTTTCTCTAAAAAAAATTATAAAATAAGAATGATAAAATAAAATTTATTTATGTTGTGTAAGAGTGCTTTAAGGTAATTATTAATTTAATTAATTTTATTTAATCAATAATTAAAAATAATAACCTAGACTTGATTGGAACTTATTAGAACTTATTAGACCTTATTGGAACTTATTAGAACTTATTAGACCTTATTGGAACTTATTAGACCCGATTGAAACTTATTAGATAGACCTTATTGTAACTTATCAGACCTTATTGGAACTTATTAGACCTGATATAACTTATTGGATCTTATCTGAACTTATTAAACCTGAAACTTATTTTTTTTAAGGTGAAGAGAACGCACCCTAAAAAGAGTAAATGGCCTAATTTCATTTGGAACTTGGACTTGCTGACCTGCTATAACTGTAAGCCTGTAAAATCAAAAACAGTATTATAAAAAAAAAAAACAATCGGGTATATAACGGGTACCCGGTTCATTAGAGGGCGACCCATTACCCGAGCCGATACATTGCATGTATACCGGGCTGGGTACCCGGCCCGAGAAAAATGCTTTTTTAAAAAACTCGTCGAGTATTGTTCGGGTCACCGGGCCGGGTTTTTTTGGAAACCCATACCTATGACCTTTGTTTCTCCAAATTTATTATTTTGTTGTTGATATTCTTGTAACCAACCATCACTCTTAATGCTCATTTCATTAGCAAACACCAATTTATTTATTTATTTTTTACTTTTTTTTCTTCTTTTTTTTCAACTTTTGGTGCTCATATCACCGACCATCTCCCAAATTTTTCTCTTGTTTTTTTTTTCCTTCTTTTTTTCCCCCCAAATTTTGGTGTTTGTGTCACCAATTAGTTATATTAATGCTCTTGTCATTAACAACCTCAAAAAATTCTCTTCTTTCTTTTTTTTCCTTTTCCTCTTCCATCACTCTTTCCTTTTTATTTCTCCTTCTTCTTACTCTTTTTTTTTTCCTTTTTAGTGGTGCTCATGACACCGACACATGCACTCTGCTTGTCATTAGCATCCTCTAACATTTTCTTCTTTCTATCATTTTTTTCTTATTGGTGCTCATGTCACCGACATACTCTGCTAATGCCCTTTTCATTAGCATCCTTTAAAAAATTCTTCTTTTGACTTTTCCATCTTTAGGCCATCACATTTTGGCTCTGATACCATAATAGAAATTTTGGGGCGCACACAAAATTTGTTGGATCCGAATTTTGCTTGGCAGGCTTAATTGTATATTTCTATTTTCATTGATCATAATTAATTGATTACTACAACTGTTTCGGGTGTTTTTAGTTTTAAGGAGAGCTAACTAATTTTATGCTACAAACTCGACCCAAGACCACAATAGTGAAAGCAATTAAAATGAGATAAATGCAAAGTAAATAATTAAATGGCAAAAGATAATAATCACTTAATTAGCTGCTAATCTGGACTGATTAGGATTAATCGACAATCACAAATATGTGTTGTCAAATCAGCCCATTCTTGGAATCCGTGTTTAATCATTACATAAATCCTTATATATAGGAATCTTCCCCTTTTCCTAGTAAACTATCAATGTGGGATAATTTTACATATATACATAGTTCAATAAATGAAGTTTTGCCTATACTCATGTCTGAGATCCAATCTGCCACGTGTATTTGTAGGAAAGTGCCACGTGGACCAATGAGGTGCTGCCACGTGGACCAATGAGGTTCTGCCACGTGGACCAATGAGGTGCTGCCATGTGGACCAATGGTATTCTGCCACGTATTCCCTGTAAATGAGGCCTTTGGGCCGAAGTTCTGGCTCCTTGTTGGGCTGAAGTTTTGGGCTTGTGTTCCTTGGACTTGGGCCAATAATATTGGCAGTAGCATTTGCCCCTCAAAAGGAGAAAAATTAGTCTAATTCCTTCCCTTTTGAACAGTTTCTTTTAAATTAAGATCTCTAACCAGGTTTTGGGGGAAAATAAGGAAAGTTTGAATTTTGAAATGATTGGGGGTCTATAAATACCCCCTAATCATTTTCATAACCATTTTCCAAAACTTCAGATTTCTAGAGAGAAGGTAGAGCGAATACTTCGAAGCTTCGAATTTTTCAGCGAATTTTGGATTGAACAGCAGGATTGTGGCAATAACTTGTTGGATTTTCTGAAGAACTTTGATTTGATCGAACTTTGATTTGATCTGAAGTTTTCGTTTGCAGGTGTCTTTTCTAGTCCCTTCAAGCCGAGTCATCAATCTATTAATCAGGTATTCATCTTTTCCCTTCCTTTGTGCTTTGTCCTTTATATTCGGCCCTCTAGTCCTGATAGTATGGCCGAATGCTCGAGTAGTAAGGAATCTAGGGTATCCGGACCCGTCTTCTCTTGGTCGAGCTATGAGACTCATTCTCTGAACATTCCTCCCTTTGTACCTTTGCAGGGTACTATGGCGAGGTTAAAGCAGACAATGCGATACAGCCCTCCTCTAGAGGATTCGGTTGGGACGCCCAACCAGGAAGAACAGGAGGGAGAGACGACCGGCCTAGAACCTTTAGGTTCTGAGTGGCCAGAGGTCGACATAGCCGAGCCCAAAGTGGGCGTGGAAGAGGGGACAAACGTTCCTGGATCTTCCAAAAAGAGGGCAGACAAGTTTTATGACCCAAGTATGTGTGGGATGCTTAAGGTCTGCCACAATTTATATGAGTCTGATTTGCTTCAGACTCGTAACACATTTATTCACTGCGAGGGATTCGAGCTCATCGTGCCCAAGCCCGAGGCCACTGTGAGGGCATTGCCTAAGAATGCCTTCCCAATGTACGAGGCTGTTTTTGAGCTCGGTCTCCGTTTCCCATTGCACCCATTTATACTGGAGGTGTTAGAGGGGTATGAGCTTGGCATATGGCAGCTCACTCCCAATTCGTGGGCAAACATTTTTGGGTATATGGCTACCTGCAGATTGAGAGGTTATAGAATGTCCTTTGGCATTTTCTCTCATATGCATCACTTAAATAAGGCTGAGAACAGCTGTGATGCCTGGTATATTCTCAGCACCCGGCCTTCTTACCAAATGACCGTTACAAAGAACAACAAGTGGAGGAACTGGAGGAATAGGTTCCTTTACGTAAAGGCCGATGACGAAGAGCTGGCCGAGAGGCTGAGCCGTATGAACACCGACCCTTATCTTTGTGGGCGGGATGTAGACCTGCCCCCAACACACTATGAGGATGATGTGGTACTCAAGGGTGATCACTTCAAAACAAAAGTTGTTTATACAACTGGCAAAAAATGTCAGTTCCCGGTGCTTTGGGTGCCGGACTGGACATTCTTTAAGGACAGTAATTTTTTATCTGCAGCTGGCCTGAGCCAGGCCATTGATAGAGGTAGCCTTTACTTGTCCGTTTTCCTGAGCCTTATCTTGCTTTTTAACTAACTCTCTTTTCATACGTTTTTTTTTTTTAGAGAGAGCTATGACGAAGCTCACCAAGGAAAAGACAGGCGAGGTCGTAGGTGACGACTACCTCGACGAACTGTACCAAGCCAAGTCTAAGGCTTGGTCCGAAAGGAAGGAAGAGGCAAAGGTATATACTTACATATTTTCTTTTTGTGCCGAGTAGGTTATTTTTTGGAGGTTGTTTGCATCATCCCCCCTCGACTCTTTTGGAGGCCGAGAGGAGGTGTTGTAACTAACTTCAGACATTTGCCCCACTCGGCCACTGCTTGGATGAGGGGGTCTTATATGGAATGTTGTTTGCAACATCCTCCCTCGGCTCTTTTGGAGGCCGAGAGGGGGTGTTGTAGATAACATCAAGCGTTTACCCCACTCGGCTACTACTTATGACGAGGGATCTAATATGGAATGTTATTTGCAACATCCCCCCTCGGCTCTTTTGGAGGCCGAGAGGGGGTGTTGTAAGTAACTTCAAAGTTTTGCCCCACTCGGCTACTACTGGTGACGAGGGGGTCTCATATGGAATGCTGTTTGCAACATCCCCCCTCGGCTCCTTTGGAGGCCGAGAGGGGGTGTTGTAAGTAACTTCAAAGTTTTGCCCCACTCGGCCACTACTGGTGACGAGGGGGTCTCATATGGAATGCTGTTTGCAACATCCCCCCTCGGCTCCTTTGGAGACCGAGAGGGGGTGTTGTAAATAACTTCAAAGTTTTGCCCCACTCGGCCACTACTGGTGACGAGGGGATGCATTGTTTATTTTAAAGAATTTAACTAAGTTGTGCAAACTTTTGCAGGGAAGTGGTGCCTCCTCCAAGGGGACTAAGAGGAAGGGTGCCAGCCTTTCAGGCATCAAGAAAAAGGGCAAGGCTCCCCAGCTTCCTTCTGGCAAAGGAAAACAGGAAATGACTGCTGACGAGCTCAAGGAGCTCGAAACAAAGTTTACCCCCATTCTGGGGAAGGGACCGACTGCTGTAATGTCGGTCTATGAACCAGGGGTTACTGAAACCCCCGGCGTCATGGCCCCCCCAGACGCTCTAGCCGGCATCCCTCAGTCGGTTTCTAAGAATATTCTGCCATCCATCAGGGATTTGGCGAATAAGATGGGAGGTAAATACTTCTCACATCGAGTCAGAACTCTTCGGTCTGCGTCAGGTAAAACTATCTCATCTTCACCTTCTCACCCAGACTCAATAGTACTTCCCATTTCTGACCCTTCAGGAGGGCCTACTGAAGAGGAAGCCGAGAGCATGCCAGGCGGCTCTTACCTTCCTGGCTACTCCGGGAAGGAGAAGTTGGATGTTGTCCGAGGGATGCTCAATGGAGCTCCCAAGGAGGTAGCCCACAACATGAAGGGCTTTCATGATGGGCACATCATGCCCATCTTGTACAATCTGGCCGAGGTATGTTTTAAGTATTCCTTTATTTTTTGTGCTAAGTTAACTTTGCTTAATACTAATAGTTTTATTTCAGGCCATGCTGAGGCTGGACGGCGCTAGGCAATGGCGCACCGCCATGGTAAGCGAGGTGAAACAGTCTAGGGTCGAGGTTAGTGAAACAAAAGACGCTGCTATGTTCACTACCCTTCGCCAAGACCAACTAACCGGTGCTACCGTGGAATCACAGGCTGACACCATCGTCAATCTGAAGGCCGACTGCGCCAAACATCTAACCAAGATCAGTGCTCTCATCTCTGAACGTGATGAGGTGAAGAGGGAGAAGGATAAGGTGGATAAGGAGGCCAAGAAGGCGAGCTCTTCAGCCCAGGCGGCCCTTACTGAGGCCGAGGTCAAGATCACCCAACTCCAAGAGGAGAAGAAAAAACTAGAGGAGAAGTTTCCTCCTCCAGAAAGGGCTTGGTACAAAAGATCTTGGAGGCCGAACAGGCCTACAAGAACAAAGTGGCCGAGGCCTGGGAAGTGGCCTATCAGGGGGCGTCCTTTGGTCATCTCAGTCGTGCCATAGACTGGGTAGACATGAAAGGCATGGCCGAGGCTGCTGGTCGCCCCCCTCCTCCTTACCCCTCTGATACTGAAGACGAAGGGGCAGACGAGGAAGAAGGCGAGAACGAGGGCCAAGATGATGACGACGATGGGGCCGAGACCTGAAGAAATAATTTTAGCTTAGATTTAATTTTGTTTTTAGGTTCTGTAGGCGGCTGGTCCGCCATAGCTTGTAATAATTACAAAACTTAATAAACGAAGCTTTGTTTTCATCATTTCTCGACTTTTGAGTTTATTTTAGTAACTTCATTTATTTCTAGTAGTGTATTATGCCCCTGAGCAATGCAGTCGGTTTAGAAAGTCTGAGTGATTGCTCGGCAATTTATCTTGGCAATTGAGCTTTGCCAAATAAGTTGGAGGGCAATCAATCAGATACCTGATTGCCCTTAAACCGAGTGTATTGCTCAATGTGACCGTTACACGTTTCAGGGCTCGTCCCACCTTGATTGGGTTAGCTGTTGACTGGGGAGGCCATTATAAAATGATTAAATTGCCACGTGGAATTTTAATTTCTAAAAAATGAATCTTTGTTTTGGGCCTAAAGTGGTTAGGCAAAAGTGGTTAAAGATTTTTGTATAGCACAAACTGATTTTGGGCCCCCAACCTGTTGCAAGAAACATTAAATGCGTCTGACTAGGTATAGGGGTAAAATTGAGGAAGTGGAAATTATGAAATTTCTATAAATACCACCTGCTTTGCTTTCATTTTCACAGCTCAAATCGCAAATTCTTGAGAGAGAAAGAAGAAAGAGAGTCTGAAAAAAAAATAATTTCAACGTTTTAAGTGAAAGAAAAATGTCTGGCCAATGGTTACCCAAAGAAAAAGATAACCGTGGCAAACTTCCTTGGCCATAGAAGGAGGGGAGCAGCAGCAAGCTACCCAAGGAAAAGGATCTGGCTACCACGAATGAAGAAGACTTCCATAAGTACATATGGAAGGTGACGTGGGATGAGACCGAAGGGTGCTGGGATGAGGTCGCAGTGCGTTCCCCCAGCAGTGAGGGATCGGCTCGTCAAGGTAAACTCCCCAGGGAGAAGAACAGGGGCTTAATAGACGAGGAGCACTTACTGAATATGCAATATGAGGTTCGGTTGAATCAATGGGAGGAAATAAAGAAAAGGAGTCTTCATGATGGCGAGGGCTCCATGCGCCCCAAGGAACCCCGAGTGGTTATTAAACAGGGTTGGCTGAGGAGGAGTACCGGGCGCGTGTTGAGGATGCCTAGCATAAGGCGTACCCATACAAAGACTTCGGGTACCTCAGTGATTGGCTCGACTGGGTTGACCTCAAGCACTGGTGTGAGGAAACCGGCCGGCCTCGTCCTTCTACTCCCGTGATACCCGACCCTGATGAGAGTGACTAGGGTATTGGCGTCTGCCAGTATTTATTATCATTTATTTATTGTATCAAGGCCAGTATTTGCCCCCCTTTTGTAATCGGACTTATTATATATGAAATGTCCTTTTTTAAGTTGTTTATTTTATCATTTGTGCCATGACTCATAGTTTTTATAACTGAGATATTCCTTTAGCAAGAAAGATTAGATTTTCCAAGGGCTCGGCCTAGTTGTGGTCGAGACACCCTTTTGTGATTCATCTTAATTTATCGGGTGGCTCGGCCTAGTTGTGGTCGAGACACCCTTTTGTGATTCATCTTAATTTATCGGGTGGCTCGTCCTATATGTGGTCGAGACACCCTCTTGTGAATCACTTTAATTTAACGAGTGACTCGTCTTAATTGGAAATGAATTAGGGGGCATGGGTGGCCACCCTTCATCCTGGTGAAACTTGTCACTATTCACCTCGTTTTTTGAGGGCAATATAGGGGTAAGAGCTTAGTGCTTAGAGTAGCACTAAGGGCATTCGGTCTTATGTTTTATAAACAAAATTATGGACACTAGCCTTTAAAGTATTCACTTTGAAAGTGATGGGGCCTTTTGGGACCTAGTCCTGCCCTTTTCATTAATATGAAAGTGTAATTACATTGTTTCGACTCTAAGGTCGTACATTGTTTTTCCATTCTAGAAGTAATACTTCCTTAAGTGGTCCATATTCCATGACCGTGGCACAGCTTTGCCTTGCATCATCTCGAGCCGGTAAGTTCCATCGTGAATTGCCTCCGTGACTTTGTACGGGCCTTCCCAGCTAGGGGTAAGCTTACCCTCTTCATTAGCTCGGCCTTGCGCCTCCATCTTTCTCAACACATAGTCACCAATTCTCAGGGGGCGGTTCTTGACTTTTTTATTGTATTCCCGAGCCATTCTCAACTTATAGATCTCTTGTCGGAGTAAAGCATTTCCCCTTGTTTTTGGTAGAAACTCCAAATTTAGCTTCATTGCTTCCCAGTTTGCATTCTCATCATAGAGCATGACCCGAAGTGTGGGTTCGTACATCTCAATAGGAAGAACTGCCTCTGCCCCATACACCATCATGAAGGGAGTTTCACCTGTTGAAGACTTGCTCGTAGTCCGAATTGACCAAAGCACATTGGGAAGTTCATCGGCCCACAGACCCTTGGCCTTTTCAAGCTTCTTCTTGATTCCATCTGAGATTATTTTGTTGAAAGACTCAACTTGGCCATTTGTTTGAGGGCGTCCAACTGAGGCAAAGCAGTGTGCGATTCCTTGATCTCGCAACCAACCTTTGAGCTGTGGAGTCTCGAACTGTGGACCGTTATCAAACACCATAGCCTGTGGCACACCAAACCTGGTGATTATGTTCTTCCAGATGAAGCCCTTGACATCATTTGTCCTGATACCTTTGACGGCTTCGGCTTCAACCCACTTAGAGAAGTAATCAATAGCTACAAACACATAGCGACGTTGACCCGTTGCTTGAGTATAAGGGCCAAGTATATCCATTCCCCATTTGGCAAAGGGGAGAGGACTGGTAATGGGGACCAATTCATTGGAAGGGCGATGTATAAGTTTGGCGAATCTTTGGCACTTATCACATTTCCTTACTCTCCACATGGCATCTTCCTTCAGCGTGGGCCAATAGTAACCAGTTCGAATTGCCTTCTCTGCCAATGCTCGTCCCCCAATGTGGGAACTACATAATCCTTGATGCAGGTCATCCAAAACGTCCTGCCCTTGCTCGGGCGTGATGCACTTTAGGAATGGCTTAGAATATGACTTCTTATATAACTTCCCATTGAAGACTTCGAACCAGGCGGCTCTTCGCTCGATGGCCTTAGCCTCTTTCTTATCAGTTGGCAAGGCGCCATTTATCTTATAATCAAGGATGGAGTCCATCCATGTACTGCTCCGATCCAATGTCAGGACTTGTTGTTCATCTATGCTTCTTCTTTCTTTTACCTCCCAAAAGACAGTTCTTGGGGTTTCATTGATTGCCGAGGAGGCCAGCTTAGACAAGACATCGGCTTGACTGTTATCCGACCTAGGCACATGCTGAACTACGAGTGCCTTGAGGGGGGCACTAACTTCCTTAATCATCTGCAAGTACCTTTTCATGGCCGACTCTTGGGCTTCATAGTCTCCATTAACTTGGCTCACAACCAGCTGTGAATCAGACGAGGCCTCTATTTCTTCTGCCCCTGCAGCAATACACATTCTTAGACCGGTAAGGAGAGCTTCGTACTCTGCCTCGTTATTGGAGGCCTGGAACTTGAAACGGAGGGCATATTCATACACGTCCCCCTCTAGTGAGATACACAAGATGCCAACGCCGCAACCATTTTGAGTAGAGGATCCGTCAACAAACAATTTCCAACCTTGGGGGCCCTTTTCCGTCTGGCCATCTGGCCTAGTCATTTCTACAACAAAGTCTGCTAGGGCTTGGCCCTTGATTGCCTTCCTTGATTCAAAAGAAATATCAAAAGCATTGAGTTCTACCGCCCATTTCAACATACGGCCGGAGGACTCAAGCTTAGTGAAGGGTTGCTTCAGTGGCTGATCAGTGTAAACCACAAGAGGATGCGCTTTGAAATAAGGCCGGAGTTTCTTGGAGGCCGTATACAATGCGAGCCCACACTTCTCTATAAGAGAATATCGTAGCTCGGCGTTCCTCAAGATGTGGCTTACAAAGTACACAGGGTGCTGGACTCCTTCTCGAACAGCTACCAACACTGCACTTATGCAAAATTCTGAAACAACAAGATACATATACAAAACCTCACCTGGGATTGGGCTTATCAGCCTAGGTAAGGTGTGCATGTGCTCTTTTAGTTTGGTAAGAGCCAGCTCGGCTTCATCAGTCCATTCGAACTTAGACTTTTTCTTTATAGCATCAAAGAAGAAGTGACATTTATCCCCTGACCGGGACAGGAATCGGCCAAGAGCAGCCAAACATCCGGTCAGCCTTTGTGTATCCTTGACTGTTCTAGGAGAAGTCATGTCACTTACTGCCTTTACCTTATCGGGATTAGCCTCAATGCCCCGCTAATCGATCATAAAGCCTAGGAACTTCCCCGATGCCACCCCGAAAACGCACTTCTTTGGGTTCAACTTCATATTATATTTTCTAAGGGAATCAAATGTTTCCTTTAGATCGGCCAGGTGATCAAGCGGCTCTTTGCTCTTGACAATTATGTCATCTATGTAAGCTTCCAGGTTTCGCCCTAACTGGTGTTGGAACACCATGTTTACCAACCTTTGAAAGGTGGCAGGGGCATTTTTTAACCCGAAAGGCATCACAGTGTAGCAATATAATCCTTGTGAAGTGATGAAGGCCGTTTTCTCTTGGTCATCCGGGTGCATCGGGATTTGATGGAAGCCGGAGTTGGCATCCATAAAACTCATAAGGGCATGCCCAGCTGTGGAATCGACCAATTGATCGATCTTGGGTAGAGGAAATCCATCCTTGGGGCAAGCTCGATTTAGGTCGGTGTAGTCGACACACATTCTCCATCCCTTGTTAGGTTTGGGGACCAAAACTACATTGGCCACCCACTCGGGGTAGTAACAAGGACGAATAAACCGAGCCTCCAACAGTTTTTTCACCTCCTCTGCAACGGCTTTATCCCGAAGTTCTCCATGGTTTCTCTTCTTCTGCCTGACTGGTTTCGAGCCTGGTAGTACATTCAGCTCATGGCATACAACGTTCGGGTCAATACCCGGCATTTCCTGGACCGTGAAAGCGAACACATCCTGATACTCCTTTAGGAGCGCTTCCAACTTCTGGCTCTGACCTTCATCCAGAGTAGAGCCTATTTGCACAACTCGATCAGGGCGTCCTGCATTTAATATAACTTCACGAAATTCCCCCATAGGCTAAGGTCGTAATTCATCTGGGTTGGGTGACCTAATCATACAAACTTCTTGGCGCGGCCCTTCTGCCTCTGTCTTTCTCTTCTTGGACGATGGTTGGACCTTATTTTGTTGGTCTAGTGTGGGAGAGGACTTTATAGTGGTGAGATAGCATTCTCGTGCAGTCTGTTGATCACCATATAACGCCCCCACACTTCCATCGTTGCATACAAATTTCATCAACATGAGGTGTGGCACAATAATGACTTTTGACACGTTCAATGTGGGCCGGCCAATAATAATGTTATAAGCAGTCAGCTCTTTGACCACTAGGAACTTTACAAACATATGACGCGACATCTCTTTTGTTCCCATTCGGATGGGCAAAGTAACAATGCCTACGGGGTGTATGACACCTCCTCCGAACCCAATGATAGGATGGTTAATGGGTTGGAGAGCATCGTCTGGAAACCTTAGTTTCTCCAAGCAAGCAAAACTGATAATATCTGTCGAGCTGCCTGTATCTATCAAGATCCTCCTGACTTTCAGATTGGCTACCTTGAATTCGACGACCAAGGGGTCGTCATGAGGAGTTTGAATGATTGGCCGGTCTTTCTCGCCGATCATTATTTCTGGCAATTTGTCTTTTGTTTCTTCTGTAGTCATAACCTGAGAAAGGCTACGAAGGTGATCCTTCGTACCTCTGATGGTGGGGCCTCCTGAAGCGAAGCCTCCCGAGATCATGGCTACAACCTCGGTATCCGTTTCCTCTTCTTCCCCGGTCTTCTGGGGAGTCCTTCGCTGGAACTTATATTTGGACTTCACTATGTAGGGTTCTAACATACCCTTAGCAGCCAACTTATCTAACAACCGCTTCAAGTTGAAGCACTCATCTGTATCATGACCCACATCCTTGTGGTACTGACAATACTTGTTAGAGTTTCTGTATTTGGACGGGCCTCGCAGCGGCTGAGGCGCATCGAAGTTGAACTTATCTTTAATCTCCATCAAAATGGCATGGGGCTTTTTGTTATACTCATAGGCCGCCTCATAAGTACGACTTTTCTTGGGAGCCCTTTGCTCCTTATGAGTGCCCTCAACCGTCCAAACTTCTCTCTTTCGGTCGTCCTTCTTCTGACTAGATTCTCCATGTTTTTGTGCATTCTTCGTCTCAGGCTTTGTAGCTGAGCAAATCTCGGTAGCATGTATGTAAGACTCTGCTTCCATGAGGATTTCTGGTAAGGTCTGGACCTTCCTCCTCACCATCTCAAACTTAAATCTCGACTGATGAAGCCCTTTGACAAAATTGTCAAAGGCTACTCCATCGGGGAGGCCAGGTATTTGCAGCATTTCTAAATTGAACCTCTTGACGTAAGACCTCAGAGATTCATTCGGTCCCTGTATGATTTTGCCCAGATGCATGCTTGTCTTCCTTTCCTGTTTGTTGGCCATGAAGTGATGTGCGAAGACCATGTTGAGCTCTGTGAAGTTTTGGATGCAATGATCCGGCAAGCTGCTGAACCACTTCTGAGCTACCCCTTTCAAGGTGGCTGGGAAATACATGCACCAAGTCGCATCGTCGACCGACTGGGCATACATCAAATGCTTGTATGTGGCCAAGTGATCATCAGGGTC
This sequence comes from Salicornia ramosissima, assembly GCA_951394345.1. NCBI lineage: Eukaryota > Viridiplantae > Streptophyta > Magnoliopsida > Caryophyllales > Amaranthaceae > Salicornia > Salicornia ramosissima. The sequence goes on along the minus strand of OX596233.1, from coordinate 17,389,906 downwards.
AGTTGTGCCATCATAGGGTTCGATGTGCAGTGCCTTGACCTTGGAGACCCTTGGAGCCGTCAGAATGGCTACAGAGAAAGGAGACTTCCATGTGATCCCTCCTGGAGGGTATGATGGGGGAGGTTGTTGAAACTGAGTGGCCGGTTGCACATCTTCTCTGAATGGCTCGGCTTTGAACGAGCCATTAGGCACCGGAGTAGGAGTACACACCTCCGTCGAGCGAGTGATAGTTCGCTGAGAGACTCGGAAGGTGTTATCCTTCAAAGTTGGGGTTGATGCTGTATCGGAGATGTCTACTTGAGACTGCTGTTGGGATTGCTGCCGCTTTGCGTTTAGATACTCTCGAGCATCTCTAAAGGCCTGATTAGACTCGCTTATCAGGGGCTCCCTCCTAGGGGGCGGAGGAGCTTTGGTTGTCTTCACCCGTTGGGTGATATTCTTCCAATCAACCTTCGGTGATTTAGAAGCCTTCTTCTTGCCTGAAACCTTTTTCTTCCCTGAATCCCCCTTGAGGTCGGCCGGACCCTTGGTCGGCCTCGAAGGCCCGGCTTCCCATGCAGTTAGCTTAGAAGGCCCCGGCTCGGCCTTGTTGGCTTGCCCTATCATGTCTTTCATCTGTAGGACAAGAGAGTTTCTCAAATCGACCATTACATGTTTTAACTGAGAGAGAGAGAGATTAGCTGATCCCCCTCGGAAGATTGGGCCGAAGCCTGATCTGCACGTTGTGCAGTCTTCTCCCTTCGAGGGTGTCGGTCTTGGTCCATCTCTCTTTCCTCAAAATCGGGGTCGTCTTCGACCGCCACTAAAGAAGTTTTGGGTATCTCGGGAGTTTTATCTCCTAAGTTTGCCATAAAATCGTGCTCTCCCCACAGACGGCGCCAAATGTTTCGGGTGTTTTTAGTTTTAAGGAGAGCTAACTAATTTTATGCTACAAACTCGACCCAAGACCACAATAGTGAAAGCAATTAAAATGAGATAAATGCAAAGTAAATAATTAAATTGCAAAAGATAATAATCACTTAATTAGCTGCTAATCTGGACTGATTAGGGTTAATCGACAATCACAAATATGTGTTGTCAAATCAGCCCATTCTTGGAATCCGTGTTTAATCATTACATAAATCCTTATATATAGGAATCTTCCCCTTTTCCTAGTAAACTATCAATGTGGGATAATTTTACATATATACATAGTTCAATAAATGAAGTTTTGCCTATACTCATGTCTGAGATCCAATCTGCCACGTGTATTTGTAGGAAAGTGCCACGTGGACCAATGAGATGCTGCCACGTGGACCAATGAGGTACTGCCACGTGGACCAATGGTATTCTGCCACGTATTCCCTGTAAATGAGGCCTTTGGGCCGAAGTTCTAGCTCCTTGTTGGGCTGAAGTTTTGGGCTTGTGTTCCTTGGACTTGGGCCAATAATATTGGCAGTACCCTAAAAAGAGAACGCACCCTAAAAAGAGTAAATGGCCTAATTTCATTTGGAACTTGGACTTGCTGACCTGCTATAACTGTAAGCCTGTAAAATCAAAAACAGTATTATAAAAAAAAACAATCGGGTATATAACGGGTACCCGGTTCATTAGAGGGCGACCCATTACCCGAGCCGATACATTGCATGTATACCGGGCTGGGTACCCGGCCCGAGAAAAATGCTTTTTTAAAAAACTCGTCGGGTATTGTTCGGGTCACCGGGCCGGGTTTTTTTGGACACCCATACCTATGACCTTTGTTTCTCCAAATTTATTATTTTGTTGTTGATATTCTTGTAACCAACCATCACTCTTAATGCTCATTTCATTAGCAAACACCAATTTTTTTATTTTTTTTTTTTTACTTTTTTTTCTTCTTTTTTTTCAACTTTTGGTGCTCATATCACCGACCATCTCCCAAATTTTTCTCTTGTTTTTTTTTTTTTTTTCCTTCTTTTTTCCCCCCCAAATTTTGGTGTTTGTGTCACCAATTAGTCATATTAATGCTCTTGTCATTAACAACCTCAAAAAAATTCTCTTCTTTCTTTTTTTTCCTTTTCCTCTTCCATCACTCTTTCCTTTTTATTTCTCCTTCTTCTTACTCTTTTTTTTTTTTCCCTTTTTAGTGGTGCTCATGACACCGACACATGCACTCTGCTTGTCATTAGCATCCTCTAATATTTTCTTCTTTCTGTCATTTTTTTCTTATTGGTGCTCATGTCACCGACATACTCTGCTAATGCCCTTTTCATTAGCATCCTTTAAAAAATTCTTCTTTTGACTTTTCCATCTTTAGGCCATCACATTTTGGCTCTGATACCATAATAGAAATTTTGGGGCGCACACAAAATTTGTTGGATCCGAATTTTGCTTGGCAGGCTTAATTGTATATTTCTATTTTCATTGATCATAATTAATTGATTACTACAACCTATTGTTTTTTTTAGAGCTCATATCTCTCACTCCCACTCTAACTTGGTAGAACCCTTGTTTTTTACCCTTCTTGTTATTTTGTAGGAGCTCTCTTAATTTTTGCTCTTCTTTTTGGCTCATTTTTAGCTCATGAACAAAGAATCTATTTATAATGGTTATTTACATCGTAAATCTAGAGTATTCTAAACTAATCCAATACTAGAAAGTTCTACTAACTACGAAGTACTTGATATTTCTATTCTCCTATATTTTACATGAATCATCTAGAATTTTCTAGATTAATCTCTATAAATGATAGAGTTTATATATATATATATATATATGGTTGGGTTCTGGTGAGAAATTTATTATCGTGAGAAATGTGAGAAGAGATAAATACATCAACTATGACCTAGATGCACATTGAGTAACAACTATAGGTGCATTGATTATAAACTATAAATACATCGTTTGTATATACATTGACTTTACACTATAGATACATTGCATACAAATTATAAGAAGAGTAATAGGAAACAACTTGATTTAATCTGGACCTTTCATTTGCTCATCCAAGGGTCATGATTGTTTCCCATCCTTCTCACCACTCACGTGAGGTTAGTTATATATATACACGTTTTGCGTGCAATGATATTTTAAATGTATCTTAAAAAATTGAAGGTTCTTGAGAAATTGAAATATTTGTTGAATTCACACTCATTCATGTCTGTAATGACCCAGATTTTATTGGTATTTTTGCCGATAATTATGTGTATTTATGTGTATTTGTGTGTTAGTTCAAATTTATTTTGAACTATTTATTTTATTTTATGTGAATAATTTCGATTTAATTCGAAATATTTATTTTCAGTTTTTATTATTTATGATATTTATTATTTAATTAATTAGCATTTTTATTATTTAATTTTTCTAATTAATTATTTAATATGTTGGGCTAAATCGATTATTGCATGATTAATCATGTAAATTATGTAATTTAGCCCAATGGATCACGAGAGCCCATTTTTAGGCCCAAATAACCCCCATGGCCGGTTTTCTCAAGCATGGCAAGCCTTGCCACTTGCTTTGCTTTCACACTACTTAACCAACTTCTATAAATAGAAGGGGTTAGTGAGCCTTAATCATTTGTTCATTTGCCATCTAATGCACTTGCTCATCAAGTTTAATCACCAAAATTTTCCCTCCACTCTCTCCTTTGCCTCACGCCATTATTGATCAATTGAAACCCATCAATTGTTCATCATTTTTCCTAGCCCAAAACTTAAAGATTCAAAGTCCATTGATCTTTAAGTGTTCAAACACAATCCTAAACACATTCATTTCATTCAAGATCACTAGTTCGGGTTGGTTTTGGGTTCGTGTTCGTGTGGGTTCGTGTGGTGGTGGTGTTCGAGTTGTGCAGCAGGGCCGTGTGGTGGTGCCGTGCAGCAGGTGGTGTCGTGCTCGTGGTTGTGCAGCAGGCCGTGTGGTGAAGCCGTGTGTGCTGTGGTGCCGTGTTGAAGACGTGGTGCTCGTGTGTGTGTGCCGTGTTGTGTGGCCGTGTTTGTCTTGTGCCGGGCTGCATTTCTTGTGTTGATTTTGTGTGTAATCCTCAATAAGGTAACATACTTTCTCAACCTTGTTGGTATACTATGTTTATAGTATAGATTAAATGCATGTTTGGGTTGTTTGATGATGATTATCTATGGTTTTATGTATGGTTTATATTCTGATTTTTTTTTTATATGGTTTATATGATGTTTTGATGATGGTTTTCATGATTTTATGATTGTTTATATGTTGTTTTATGATCATGATTAATGTGTTAAAGTTTGATGAATTTTGGATAAGTTTAATGGTGATTTTTGAATGGAACTTGATGGTTATGCGTGTGGATTGTTTGAGTTTGGATGAGTTCTTGATTGAGTTCTTGAATCTTGATTGAGTTCTTGATTGAAGATCTTGAATCTTGAATGAGTTCTTTATGAGTTCTTGATGAGTCTTTATGAGTTCTTGGTTGAATCTTGAAAGTTAAAGAAAGGGTTTAAAAGTTAAAGAAAGTTAAAGATTGTGTCTAATATGATTAAAGAATGGTTAATGAATAATGGATTATGGTTGGTTAGGCTCAAGATCAAGGCATAAAGGCAATCTTGAGTATAACTTCGATGTTTTAACTAGTTATTTTCAAGAATCAAGGCATAGAGGCAATTCTTGAACTTAATTTAGTTATTTTGAGATAATAAGATGATTAAATAATTGATTAATAAAGTTAGCTTGATTTCATTTCTAGACGCCTAAAACTTAGAGTAAGATTCTTTGTTTTTGGGTTAAGACGTTGCCCCTATTCCATCCGCGCTATTGGGATAGTTGGAGTCATACTATGTGATCTTTTGTGGATTTCCAGTAAGATTGGTTTCACGGGACATGGATTTCCAGTAAGATTGGTTTCATGGGGTTTGGGAGTAAGATTCCCAAATCCGAGCATAGTAGAAAGTTCGATCGCGTAAGATGCGTTCGTACGAGCACAGTCCGGTCTAGTATATGAATGATTGCGCCAAAGATAGTTGATTAAGTTGGTTTGAGTCGAGTTCACGTGTGGGTTGATCTTGTACTCTGGTTTATTGATTTGATGTTGTTTATTTGATTTATGCTATGTGCATGTGTATTCCCATTAGGGTGAGTCAGTTATGTTACTCGCCACTGATGGTGGACTGTTGTATGTTTTTCAGGTATTTCCGATGACGATACTCTTGCTTAGCTTTGGGTTGGGCGAGCGACGTTTACCATTTCTGTTGTTTGATGTATTTTCTATTTCTGTTGTTTATAGATAGTATTGGCGTATTGTTTAGACTTCATACGTTATTGTTGGACTCTTTATATGTTGTTTAGACTCTGACGTGTGGTTGGAGTTACTCGTATTTTAGTATTTTTAGTTTGACTTTTGGACTAGTTATGTACAAACTTGTGGGTATTTATACTTTTGTGGTTTATTAATAATATTATGAGGAATTAGTTTTTCATTCTTAAGTATTTTGAGTTGTAGTTTATAACTATTCGACTCGTCGGTTTCTTCCGCGCCGATTTAAGCGAGTCGGGTCGTTACAATGTCACTACAAAAAACTCACACAATGAGGGCAACTTATCATGATTAAAGAGGGAAATATGAGTATTGTTTTACTTAATGATGCCTACAAAGGCAATTATTTTTGCACTCATTGATATTAACAATGGAGGCAATATGATTATTTTGCCCCCATAGATTTTTGAATGCCCTATTTGACAATGAATAAAGTATTTAAATCAAGGAAAACAAAATATATTGCCTTTGTTGATGATCAATGAAGGCAATTTTTTTTGCCCTTTTTGAATTGAATCAAAGAGGGCAAAACATCTAAAATTGTCTTTGAAACCTAATACAACGGGGTTACAAGGGCAACATGAGGGCAATACTAAAATTGTCATTATAACCTAAGAAGACAAATTTTGTATCAAATAGGGCAATTTTAATTGTCTTTCTTGAACACATTTTTTGTAGTGTGTAATCATAAACAAACTTTTCCCTTTCATCCGGTCATTCTGCAATAATGAACAAAATCGGCTATCAAATTTCTACGATAATCATGAAGGTAAAATTTTTATATGACAAACTATATCAAAATGGGTGTCTATTTATAGAGAATTCAAATAATATGAATTTTGATTATTTTATTTTTACAAAATTTATATTTTGTAATATTTTCATTTTAAAAATTCAAAAATTATAATAACTTTCCTTAATAAATAAAAGTGATGCTAATTGATTTTTTATAAATTTTTAGGGAGTCGTATGAACTTTTCTAGTGGGACGTCATGGCTCCCCTCCCCCTTGCCTTGTAATAATATAGATTAATATATGTGCTTGTGAAACATAAGAAAATTTTAAATTAGAGCAATACGGAGAAAGATTAAATTTTTGTGTGTGTGTCTAAATTAACTTGTGTGTGTCTAAATTAACTTAATTTACGTGCCATAATTCCAGGAAAATTAGCCAACAGAGTAACAATTAGCAGTTAGTGAGTGTAATTAAAGAAGGAAAACAATAGGAAAAATGCTGACCACAAGTTTTGCCAAAAGTTCATTTCTAAAAATAAGATTTACACTTCATTATTGCCTATATATATTCACATATACTCCAACACGTTACACTTTACACTATATTTAACTAATTGTCACTTTTACAAGTTTTATTGCTTTCTGTTTTTGTCTTGCATTATTACTCTTTTTCCTACTATTTATATTTATTTATATACATATATATATTTCAAATTTCCAATCTTACAAAAAAATTATAGTATATCTATATGTAAAAAATATATATATATATATCATTGGAACACAATACTGTGAGAAAATAGTAAAATAGACAACACCAATTAGTAAAGTACAAGTTAGAAGTAGAAGGAAAAGAGAAGAGAAGAGAAGTAGATCAGAATAATTGAATTCAAGCTTCTCGATCTCTTTCTTGTATTGCCTCCAAGACTGAGGCTTTTTTGGTGAGATCATCTGCATTACTAAACTTGTTTTTCTTAGGAAAAATTATTTTTACACATGGTAATTTTTTTATTTTTTTTATACTCTAATGATCAACATTTTAACATTGTATGTAATTTTGTTGAAAACTTGCATGTTCCTAAAAACGGTTTGGTTTGTGGTTTGGTGCGAACTAGATCAGATCACGCTTTGCTCAATTAAACCTTGGACGCATATATATATCTCAATTTTACTCAAAATTACGTTAAAATTATGCAAAATTTATATCTTATTTTGATTAACTGAGCAACCATCTCCCTGTCTCTATTTTCTTTTTATCCTAGAGGGAATTTGGGACATTGCTTTTTTTTTTTTTTAATTAATTACATTGTGACCAAAAAAGAAGAATGGAAGAAGCTAAGTCATACAATATGTAATTTTTACATGTTCAAAATTACGCATATTAAATTATTAATGGTTAAACCGCTGCATTAACATATACAATAAAATTCAAAGTCTGATATAATTTAATTTGTTAACATATTGCCCTCAAACTTTTCATTTAGACCACCAATTTGGAGTATTTAATAAGGCCCTGTTCTTTTGGACTTAAAAGCTACAGTAATCATATAAGATCAGATCAGATCAGATTAGTCCTAAAGAACAAGGCAAGAAACTATAAATAAGGTTTCTTCAAAGTTAAGATTAGACAAAATTGTTCTATCTTAATTAATCCAAGGTCTCAAATTGAATTGAATTCGGCTTAATTGAACCTGGCTTAATTAATTATGTTCCAAAAGGAGATGGGTATATTAAAAGTGGGCATGCATAGGCCACCTATGTGCCAAACCCCCAACCTTGTGCCATGGCGGACTGCGCCTGGAATGAGCCAATACAGAGTCAAATCGTACCAGACTCGTGTCAAGTTTCAAAAAAGATGGTCCTTGCTCAGCCCATCTCACGTATTTTGTTAGCCCGACTCATATTGTGCTTCTTGCCTTAGTTATAATTTTTCATATTTTGTATATTTTTGCACATAATAAACAATGCACCTATTGGATAGGCCCGTCATGCTTACCTATTGCTCATGTCGGGCCCTTGCCAATCAAGTATTAAAAATATTGTTAATGACCCATGACCACATCTCTCATGAGTCATGACTACTTGTGCTAGCAACGGTTTGATATTGGGTCGGGCGCAACTCATGTCGGGCACATCTGACCTATATGGTTGAATGTCGTCTCTGCCATGCCTACCTTCAGCGTTACACCTTTGGAGCTTGTGTTTCTTTGAAACCATTGCTTACCCTATTTTATTATTAGGAAAATTTGTCTAAAAAATTCATAAAATTAAAGTTTGTTTTGTGGAAAACACCCAAGAATTTTTTTAAAAAAAAATTAACAACACAAAGTTGTAGAAAACCTTTAGTAGCACAACTTTTGGACGAAAATTGTGAAATATAACACAATTATTCCAAATATATAGCCTTTATAAACCATTCAATTGAAAAAAAAATTTGAAAGAAGGACACAATTGGAAACCCTAATTAACCAAATACTCATTTTGAAGTTCGTTTTCCCCCCTATTTCACAATTTTTATCCAAAAGTTGTGCTACTAAAGGCTTTCTACAACTAGTGTTGTTACATTTAAAAAAAGAAATTCTTATGGTTTTTACAAAACAATTTTAAAATGTATATGTTTATTTAAAATTAAAGTCAAATCTAATAACCAAAATCAAGGGTTTAGATTTACTTGATTTCGGTGGTCGTTTTCTCAACTGATCATAAACAGGTCAAATGTGTTGAAACAAACCCGTTAATAAATGATCAATTCCCAGCTCTAATAGAAGTATAGACATTATTTTTTTGTTGACTCTTTGTAGGGGCAAATTAAAAGGCAAGCCAAGAAACAACCAGCAAGATATGCTTCAATTGTGAGAGATTGAGAAAGTTTAATATTACTAGCTAGTGATCTGAGTTCGTTGTGAAGCAAATTTAAGGAAAGTAATTAATAAGCGCAGATAGATCATCAGATCTAGCTAGCTTAGCAATTCAAAAATGGTAGAAGGTGGGGTGGTTAAGGTGGATAAAACAGAATTTACAGAATGCTTCAAAACAGTAGGAAAGACTCCTTACATTATGAAGCTTGCTTTTTCTGCCGGCATTGGAGGCCTTCTCTTTGGTTATGACACAGGTTTTTTAGTTTTGGAACTATTTTTTTTTTCACCCAATAACATTATTTCGTCTTTCTATTTCTTTTACGTACTTTTTTTTTTTGTAATGCTTTTGTATGTAGGAGTTATCTCTGGTGCTCTTCTTTACATCAAAGAAGATTTCAAAGAGGTTGAAGAGAAAACATGGTTGCAGGTATATATCTGCTTTCATTCTAATAATGCATAAATTTTCTATTATATTTCAGAGAGGTAGAACGTTACAATTGTATGACATAACTTTTAACTAAAATATTGTAACTTTTGAACATAAATCTATAACTTTTATGTAACTAATATAAGTGACAGAGTATATATAACATATTTCAGGGCCTCAATTATTAGCTTAAGTTTTTGGTTGAAATGATCATTTATGATGGTATCAGAGCCAACGTGATGCGAAGGTCACAGACTCACAGGTTTGAATCTCTCATCCCTCCCCCTTCTAAGTGGAACTAATTCGCACCAGGTATGATGGGGCCTGTGTTATATCCACATTTAAAGCCCAAAAGACCTTTCATCTGAGAGGGGAGTGATATAGTATTTAGCATATTTTTGGGCCTAAACTATGAGCTTAAGCTTTTGGTTGAAATGGTCCTTTAACATCAGTGACAAGTAAAGGTTATTGATTCTTGCAATTGATAATAAACTCTAACATGAGAGGGAGTCCGAAAAGGACAACTCACTCATGTAAGGAGTATACTTATTATTAAAGGATCATTTTAATCAACTCTTACTTGAGGCCTAGGAATATGCTAAATACTCTATCACTCGCCCCTCACATAAAAGGTTGTTTGGACTTGAAGTGTGGACACAACACAAGCCCTATCATACCTGGTGCGAATTAATTCCCCTTGGAAGAGGAAGGAGATATTCGAATCTATGACATTTGCATCACGTTGACTCTGATAACATGATAAAATACGATCTCAACCAAAAGCTTAAACTAATAGTTGAGACCCAAAAAATGTTATATACTCTATCAACTGAGTTAGTAGGGTTTCCTTACTTTTTACGTTGTATACTAGTATTTAAGTGAGGAATAATTGATGTATGTTTTTGTAGGAAACAATAGTGGCAATGGCGGTGGCGGGGGCGATAGTAGGAGCAGGAGTAGGAGGGGTGTTGAATGACAAGATAGGGAGGAAGGTAACAATGATAATAGCGGATATACTGTTCTTGATAGGAGCCATAGTAATGGCAGCAGCACCAGCACCATGGGTGATCATCATAGGAAGGGTTATAGTTGGTTTAGGTGTTGGAATGGCTTCCATGACCTCCCCTTTGTATATTTCTGAGACTTCCCCTGCTAACATTCGCGGTGCCCTTGTTGCTACTAATGGCTTGCTTATTACTGGTGGCCAGTTCTTGTCTTACCTCATCAACCTTGGCTTCACTAGAGTATGTTTATTATATCTTCTCTTCTAATTCCCCTGGCCTGCACTATAATAATCCCTACTCAATTAATTGACCTATGTTTGGCAATACGAGTTAAAATAATGCTAAAAGTGATATACTTCTGAGCCTCAACAATTAGCTTAAACTTTTGGATAAGATGGTCCTTAGCTCTGATACCATATTAAAGGACATTACCAAAAGCTTAAGCTAATAACGGAGTTCATATGAGCTAAATTATATGATAACGTAGCTGATGAAAATTTCAGCACCTATCATTGAGATGTTATAGTTAACCAACAACTAGACCTGGTTATTGGATAGGTTAGTCCAATGACAAAAGGGCCTGTTAAAAAGAAAAGGTCATGACCCTTTTAACTTTTTATTGAATAGGGCTCTTGTAAAGCTTTAGTTGAAAGGGTCATTTTCGGGTTTTATGGGAATGTTATAGGGTATTGGATCAAATGTTATTTGGTCTAATTTAAACTCTCTCTCCTTCTAGACCCTAACCATGACCTTGACCCGCTATAAATAATAAATGACCTACATTTGACTCGCCCTGCAATTGACTCGTCCTGACTCGCCCCAACCCGCCCAATAACCAGGTCTATCAGCAACTGCTACTCATTAATAAAGGTGGCTGCATGAAATGTGTTGCCAATTGTGCTTTATCCTCATGAACTAAAAAGTGTACATGAATTTTGATTTTTGACATAATTGTTGGTTGGATTTTTAATCAAAAAAATTGAATAATATAGGTAAAGGGAACTTGGCGATGGATGCTTGGTGTTGCAGGTGTACCAGCATTGATTCAACTCCTTTTGATGATCACCCTTCCTGAGTCTCCTAGATGGCTTTACAGAAACGTAAGTATCTCTATTCAATCCTAAATGCTTGTTATTTCATTTTGCAAACTAATAATGTCATTGTGAACATATTAAAAATATACTCTTCCATCCCAATGCACATTTTGTATTGAATATTTCTACAATTACATAACATTACAAATTATAACGATTCAATATTAATAATATACTTATTAAATTAAGACGAATAAAACATGCATAACTCCACATTTACTTTTGTACATAAACAATTTGTTTGATTATTGGTAATAAATTGGTAATGACAATGAATTTAAAGTACTAGAATTTAACAAAGGAAGAAACATTGTATGTTTGTAACCCATGGCCCCAACATGAAAAGAACCCCAAAATTTTATTTTTTTAATATTTTTCTAAAAAATATGTTTATTTCTTTTTCTTTTTTCTTTTTCACTTGTGAATAGTGAAAAGATATAAAAAATAAACACCATATTTGGCTCTAATACCATGTTAGAGGATCATCTTAACCAAAAGCTTAAGTTAATGGTTAGGACCAGGAATATATTATATACTCTATCACTTAGCTAGTGTACTACATAATAATGATATATATGTGATAGAATATATAACATATTCCTGGACCTCAACTATCAGCTTAAGCTTATAGTTGAGGCCCAGGAATATGTTATATAATCTATCATTCCCCTTCACATAAAATACCCTTTTTAACAATATGTACAGAACAAGGTGCCAGAGGCAGAGGAGATCCTGAGAAGAATATACTCAGCGGAGGAAGTGGAAGAGGAAATGGCAGCGTTGAAAGCCTCAATTGATCATGAGATTGAAGAGAAGAAAGAAATGGGAGGAGGAAATGCATTAGTAAGAGCCAAGAAAGCGTGGGACAACATAGTGGTTAGGAGAGGAATGATAGCAGGAATCACAGTTTTAGTGACCCAACAATTTGTTGGGATCAACACCATAATGTACTATAGCCCTACGATCGTACAGCTGGCTGGGTTCGCATCCAACAGCACCGCGTTAGCCCTGTCGCTGGTGACGTCAGGGCTAAACGCGGTGGGGTCCATCATTAGTATGATGTTTGTAGACAGGTATGGAAGGAGGAAGCTCATGTTGATTTCTATGTTTGCAATTATTAGTTGCTTAGTGGTGTTGTCTGGCCTATTTTATGAGGCTGCTAAAGCTGCTCCTAAGGTTAGCCACCTTGATACGGTCCATTTTGGGGGCAATGGTACCGTTTGTCCTGCTTATGAATCGGCCTCGTCTCCGGCTACTTGGAACTGTATGACCTGCCTTCGGGCCTCCAAGACCTGCTCGTTCTGTGCCCATGTTGCTAACCAGGTACGGTATCCGTATACCATACATATATAATACTCTTTCCGTTTTTTAATAGATCTAATCTAATATATTGACTTTACAAATTTGTCGAGACACAACTTTGACCAACAATATCTTTAATTTCATAATTGTGAAGATGATAAAAAAAAAAAATGCATATTTGGATAGTGTATATTGAGATGAACCAAATAAGATCTCATTTGCCTATATTTTACTATGTATAAATAGCAATTAGTAGTTAAAGTGTGTTTGATGAATAGTGCTCAATGTCAATATGTGACATCTAAAAAAACGAATGGAGTATACAAATTTCTTCGGTGGTACAATTTCATCATATCACCTAGTTTTAAATTCAAGAAAATGTAGTAAAGGTTACAGAAATTATACTCCCTTCATCACGTATTATTGACAACATTTGGTATTATTTGTGAGGTGCAATATTTAATTATTGTCAATAATGCGTGATGAACGGAGTATAAAACATTATATGTATTTAAAAAATCGTATTTTTTTTATTACCATCTCTTTTGCACGTTTTTTATTTATTTTAAAAAAATTACATACACTTAAACTTTAGAAAATCACATACAGGTGATCGTTTGGTTGTGGAGTATTTCTCTTGAAAATACAAGATCTTAGGAATTAGCTAAAATCATTTGTGTTTGGTTACCACGAAATAACACACGCATTGGAAATAGAATTTCCTATGAAGGGTAGGAAATTAATCAAACACAAATAATCATTTTTTATAAAATTGATAAGGGTAATTTATTTTCTATGAAATTAAACTTCCTATGGAATTCGTGTGTTCTCTTAAAGTCCAACATTTCAAAGCCTTTATACACCTTATCACTCGACACTAAGGGTGTGTTCTCTTCGTCTTGATTTTTCTGAGATCTGATCTGATATAAGTTGAAGAGAACACACCTTATCTGAATAACTTTTGTTGATTATATTCCAATGCAGTACAATGCAGGAGCATGCCTATTACAAACAGACACAACAGAGAAGAAATGTCACCAAGAGCACAGAGTATACTACAGCCAAGGGTGCCCCAGCAAGTACGGGTTCTTAGCAGTGGTATTTCTAGGACTATACATCATAACATACTCCCCAGGAATGGGTACAGTGCCATGGATCTTAAACTCAGAGATATACCCATTGAGGTACCGAGGAATATGCAGTGGCATTGGAGCCGTCACCTTATGGACCGCCAATCTCATCGTCAGTGAGACCTTCTTGACTCTAACCGATGCCTTAGGCACAGCCGGGACTTTCCTGCTATACGCCGGTTTCTCATTCGTAGGCCTTGTGCTCATCTTTTTCCTTGTGCCTGAGACCAAAGGATTGCCTTTTGAAGACATTGAGACAATGTTGAAACAGGGTTTTAGTCCTTTTGGTCGCAAATTCAACATCAACCAAAGCCAGGGGCAGGGCAGCCCCCCTGCTTAAGCCCTTAACTAATACTTCCTTCGCTCCATATTAATTGCAACAGTTTGACTAAAAAACTCTCAAGCTTGTTTAAGTACTTAGTAATTAATGTAGTGTTTAATGTATTCCTAGTCTTACACTCATCTATCTACCAAGTTTTGATATTTCAAACTTTTTATTCTCTCATATATTTGGACTCGATTTTTAAAGTTTTCGTTCAAAGAAATTCAATTCAATTTAGTTCTGTTTTATTTAAACAAATTTAGCTCAATTTAACTCATATTAATTCGTCACGCCAAATTCAACAAATCTATAAACTGTTAAAGGTCAAAATTAATATTCAAGATTTAATGAGTAGCTAACTAGACAAGTTTAGAATGAAATCAAAACTCTAATTGATCAATATGATAAAGAATTACACTTAACACTTTGTCGTTTGAAATACACTTTGGGAGAAAGAAAAATGTCAAATTTGTTTTCTACAAACTAAAACTAAATGTTAAAATTTCCATGTTTTTTTCCCTACAAAATTCCGCAAATTATTATATGGTCCCAGGATCACGTACGTTTCTCTGATCCCTATCCAAAACGATGTAGTTTAGGAGTAAAAAAAATAAAAAAAATTAACAGACTTCCTACTTTCAAGAATTTTATTATGCAAATAGAGTGAAAAGTAACTGCTTTTAATTACGTATCAAAAAAACTAATTAGTTGGTAACAACTAAAATCTTCGCTTTCAATTCCCTAAGAACAATCTGCAAATACATTCTATAGTTACCTGCATAAGCTAATCTTTTGCTTGTATTCAATATAAAAAAAAATGAATATTCAGTATTAAAAAATAAATAATCATTTTAATTATCGCAAAAGTGAATGTAAATTCAGATTCTTTGTGGTAAAATGAATATTTAGTATAACAAAATAAATATTCAGTATTAGAAAATGAATATTAAGTTTAGTTGGTGCAAAGTTGATTGTTGGTTCAGGTTCTTTGTGATAAAATGAATATTCAACATTAAGAAAATGAATATTCAGTATTAAAAAAATGAATATTCGATATACAATAATTAATATTCATTTCAGTTGTTATTCCCAGAACCACAAAAAGCTACGTGGTACTAAGAGCACCATATAACAATTGACAAAATTCTAACTGGAACAAAGCTCAAGTGTACGCAAATGCTTTATGAATTCAACATCTAATTTAAATAAACAGTTCATATATATGATGTACTATCTTTGGCCGCATCTATATTATGTTAAATTCTCTTCACCAGTTCACAATTTCAATCAAATCCAATCATTTTAATTTGTTCCAATCAATTCTCATCCCTTTAATATATTCTAATTTATTTTACTTTTTTAAAGTAACAAATATATATATATATATGAGTATTGCTTGAAGACTATAATGCATTTGTCATAGTGGTAAAGGTGTTTTGCATCATGTCGAGAGCCGCGGGTTCAACTCCGCTTACCTGCAGGAACTGTACCAAAATTCTTAAACCGATTTATATATTTCTTGTAAACAGTCATTATTACAAAGTCAAGATGGCCGAGTTGGTCTAAGGCGCCAGTTTCAGGTACTGGTCCGAAAGGGCATGGGTTCGAATCCCATTCTTGACATATTAAATTTTTTTCTTCTTGTCCTGACAAATGTAAATTAATCAATTTTCATTCTTTTGTGATTTTCTTTTTAATCAACTATTTCCCATAAACTTAATTTTCAATTTTTTTTTAAAAAAAAACCACACCATTCCATCAGCTTCAAATTATTTCCCATTGTAAAATACCTTACTAACTTCGTTACATATTATATATTTGTAATATTTAATTATTTACCAAAAATATATATTACATATTGATTTGTATCGAACCTTGTATTTTCTTTTTTGAATTTTCATTTCTCTTAATCTCTTCCCTCATCATACACATTTCTTTTTTTAATCAAATGCACGCGTTGTGTGCAAAAAAAGCCCGTGCCACTACTAATTAATGATTTGGGGAGATTAACCCAAAAATAAATTTGGTGTTCACAAGATTCAATATGTAGGCTAAGAGCCTAAGACTCATACCTTGACTAGAGAATAACAATGGAACATAATTATCAATTAAAAAAAAATAATGTCTTATATGCACTCTCTCAATCCCCCATTTTTTCTCCTTTGAAACCCATTAGTTTTTCTTTATACATTGAGAGTAATGCATAATTATCAATAAGTTATATCAATAATTTAAATTTACAAAAAAATAAAAAAAAATGAATGTTAACAAGTCACATATTTTACGTTCTAAAATAGGATAGCTTTTTTATTTGAAAATAGTTATAATGATTTAACATAAACTCGACATTTTTATGTAAAACTTAACTGATTATGTAAAATGTTATGAATTTATGTAAAAAATTATAAATTTTTAGTTAAAAACCCCATCATGCGTTTACCGACAATTTTGTATTGCATTTATTTTGAAATGCATAAAAATGTAATCATGGTGTGTTTGATTCGTCCGAAATTTTCTAATTTGATCTGACTTAACTTTTCTAATCTTATCTTATCTGAAATTTTCGGATATGATCTAGATTTTTCTAGTTGTAGTTATTTTTATATTTATAATTTTTTTCTTATCTGATCTGAACCTTCCTTTCTAAACTGGTCTGAATTTTTGTTATCTAATTTAAACTTTTCTAAAATAAGTATTAAAGCGTTTAAATAAATCGAATGAGACGCACCTTGATGTGTAACAAATTACAAAAGTGGTTTGTAAACAAATACTCCTCTTTAGATGGAAAATGATTTTGGCTTTCCCCAATTTGATTTTGGCACTCCTCCCCCTCTCACACATGGGTGAGGCTACTCTTGGACATGGTGGGTCATAAGACCCACCATTATTTGGCAAAAAAATTAAAAAAATTTATTATAGTTAATTAATTAAATAATTAGTCTATAAACATACAACTAATAATTATGAGAAATATGTTAAATGATTGTATAGTTTCTTATTTAAAGTATGATGTTCTTCTAAAATGTAATTATCGATAATATTATATACCATTTCATAATATGAAAACCTGAAGAGAACAAATGTACTAATTTTGAAATACTTTTAATTTGTTTGTAATAGTTATTTTGAATTTTTAGAATTTGGTTTATTAGTATTTTTTTTTCCAGTCTATATATATTTGACGAATGATGCTATACTTATTAAAAGTTTTGGGTCCACCCCTAGGTAGTATTACATCTTAATAGGCAAGTTTTAATTATGTTTTAGCATTGTTATTTGGTACGGATTATAATATGTATAGGACTTCCCCAGCTAGGGATGCAAGTGGGACGGGGCGGGGTGGATATTGCAATTGTTATCCCCATGCGCCCACCTACTTATGGAATCCCCATCCCCACAGTAGGTATAGTTTTTATTTCCATCCCGCCCTGATAGGATATATAGGGAACCATCTTCACCCCATCACACAGGTGGGTACCGTACCCGCCCCACCACTCTTTAACTACATGCACCAAATCCGTGTGATCCTTACTACGACCCACTTAATCCCCACAAAATATCTAATTTACAAGGATGAAAACAGGTCCATAAGAATAAATAAACAAATAATAAAATGGCTTCAAAATATGTTATCCATTTTATTTTCAATGTGTTTAAATATTCAATTAAATAAGTAAAAAATAAATTCGTGAAAAAGGTAGGGTGGGGCGGGGATGGGGATGGGGAAAAGGTAGCTTAAAAACCATCCTCATCCCCATCCCCAAATTTGATCAATTAATGATGATCCAGCATTATAAAAATCCTGGAGTCGTCACTGCTCTCACATAAATAGTAACATTGAGGAGTGTCAAAATCACTTCCTCTGTACATAAAGTACTCAAATGTGAAATTCAAATGCAACATTCTACACGAGTCTCAATAAAGATTTAGCGCACGTGGGCCAGACTAACAATGCTTTGGGCCTACACAAAAAAATAGGCCTTGTCGTTGTCATAGACAGTCTATCTACAATTTTAGAAAGGTGCGATAGCCGATAGTACTGCGTATTAAGAGAGTGGATTATATTGTGTATGTGTGGGGCCTGACAATTGACCATGAAAAAATGAGACGTGAAGAAGGAGATTGGGATAAATGAAATCAAATTCTCATTTTTCAAATCATAAATTAACGGCTTCCTAATGGTTAATCACACGAGTACACAAGCTAACACAACCCCATAAATAAAATAAATGTTATACTTTTCTTTTTTGTGATTTTATTCATCTCAAAATTTTATTACTTTGATATTCAGTTCATCTCAAAATAAATTCACACTTACTACTTTTGATAATAGGGTACGATTTACCTATAAAATTATACTTATAATCTTATAGTCATCCACTAAATGACAATGAAACCAACTATAACATTAGAATCACAAATTTTCTCTACGTAGTATTTAAAAAAGTACAGAGGGAGTAGGTGTAATAATGTGAGTTTGGTTTAGATTCCCTTGGATTATCTAAAGTTTTAAATTTGACATAATTTGATCTAAAATAACTTGGATTGGAAGTGATTTGTAATTTCAATGTAATGTGAATCAAAAGTCTTCTTTCCTAATTAAGCTTGGTCACAAGAGCGCCTCTTCGTGGTGGTTCCTGCGCACAAGGAACAGCGGTAAGCTAACCCCGGGGTTGTTTCCGGGGAAAGACCCTTCGATGCTTAAGTCAGCAAGGGGATTCAATCCAAAGGAAGAGAGAGAGAGAGAGAGAGTATATGAGAATTAGAATGTACCTTAAATGAGGTGCATCCTCCTCTATTTATAGAGGAGGATTTTGGTAGTGCCGGCACCCTGGGGTACACGTGTCACCCTGTGGTTAGCTGATACCAGCCTGAGAATCTTAGTTAGTTATTATGCTGAGTGGTGGCCTGGATGGCCGCCACGTGTACGTCTCTCCTTAGTTAGTTGGTTAGTTTGTTACGATGTGGGCCCAAGTGCTCAAGTGGTGCATTGAGTGGCGCCACGTGGAAGTTGGGACCAGACCTCCGCCGTCCCTGGGTGAGTTTGTACTCTCCCCATACTGGCGGAGGTTCCGGACTTTCTTGGCCTTGGGACGCCATCATGAGATATGGCAGCCTCTCGTTACTCCGGCGTCTTAGGGATGCTTCGAATGGGTATGGTCGTACCAGTGTGCTGGTATGCCCCCATACAACTGCCCCCCCCAAAGTGTCGGGAAGTCTTGAGTTGGCGGTGCTTTTAAGAAGTGGAAGCGCCACAAGACGTCGGAGTGGTGTGCAGGCCCCCGCGCGTAGGTATATGACAGTTGTCACAGGAATGTGAGGAGTCTCGCACTGTAGCAGGGTGGGGCCCAACTTTTTTGTCTATAAATAGCTGGGACGCCTTTCCCCCTCTTTTTTATTCTGTTTGAAATTCAGAATTTCCAAAATCTTTCTCTCTCTAAAAACCCTTTCGACTTTCGCGATTTCTGAAGAAAACTGCAGCAATTTAAGCCAACAATCCAAGTGTAATTCTTAACTCAAAAGCAAAAATTCATCAACCTCGAAGTTTCAAACAACAATATCACGTAATTTCTCCCTTCTACTCATTTAGTTTATTCGAACTCTTGCATGTTTGTTGAACTTCATGTTTTGCTGTGTAAATTCCTCCCCTTTTTTTTTGGTTGAAATTAGGCGTGAATTACTTGACTTTGTTGCTTTTTCCTGCATTTTCGTTGTGTTTTTAGCATTTTGAAGTGTGCATGTGGGTGGATTTCGAAAGAAAAACACCATTTTTGCTCTCAGTGTGCAAACGGAACTAAAACGTTGCCACTGACGTCACAACGATGCGACGTTTCAACTTTATGTCCTTTCATAGTCTGCAACTTTGGCCACGTGGCAAGGCTATGACACCTAGCCCGTGGTCCGCTAGGCCCAGTGTAACACCCTGAAAATTCCCTACTTGAAAAGACTTAAACATTATTTAAAATTATGACATAAAATATATTTGCAAGGAAATTTCCAAAGCATCACCGCCACGTGTGAAAACGTTTCGGCTTATTTAAAATTTTGCAGCGGAAAAACTTTAACAATTATTTAAACCAAATAAATTAAATGAAATACATTTTAAAACAAGTTCAAATACAATAATCGTAAACCCTCTCTTCACACCAATCCCAAGACCATGCGTATGCTGAAATCTTGAACTTCACACCATCAAGTTAACCTGTGCAGTTCTGCTCCCTAATAATACAAGTGTATAAATTGGTTCATCACAGGGTCATTAAGGCGAGGGCCATGACCAAAGAAAACACATACAAAAGCACGTAATCATCAAAAGCTGAGTACATATATACAACAAGATATGCACATATAATGTAACAAGATTAAGTGATGCAAATGATAACCTGCTAAACATTCTACATGATTAATTCCCATACATTCCTAGACTCTATCTTTATAAGGAGATTTGGATTCAACATCGAACGGGTTTCTAAAGATAAATAACTATGCCCTCTAGGGCCCCACTCGGTTGCAAGTCGAGTGGTAAAACTGTGCCACTTTAAAGTGACGGGATCCCAGGCCAAAATATATAAAACTAAACAAGGATGTACAACGTCTTGTACCCCTTGGTAGAAGCTATTTAGCTCCCCCCATATGTTCATACTCAAGGTGTATACGTTCCAAGAGTTTTGGTGTGAATCCTCTTTCGCTTTACGTGATTTATCATATTTAATTAGTAACTGTGAAGACTCACCCATACCTGACATTACACAACCAGATGAATCAAACAACACATTTTCCGTTTTTAAGATTCCCTACAGCTAAGCGATCACATAACCAATTTTTAATTATCTGAGCTTGCCTATGCCCAATCCAACAATGTGGTTGAGTTAAACCTTTAATCCTTGTCTCAATCTCCCAAAGGGAGTGAGTAAAAATACTACCTCTAGACTCAACATGTGAGTAACAGTAATTTCCTTGCCTAATTTGCAACATACTCTATTATTTTCCCTATTCGGAATAATTAACCCACACTGGGGAATTTATAATACTTGACAAAATCTCACAAAGTGGAGAATAACTGGAACATATGTACTAGTATATATTTTTCACGCATCACACACAATAATCATGACATTTCATTGCATTCATATCATTTCTAGTCATGCTGCTAATTCAGGAAGTAAGTCTTGTGCACATACGTACCTGGTATAATACACTCGACTAGCCACAATTAACGGAATTCTCCGCACTCAAAGTGTCCTACAATAAGACATTGGGGCTAATTAATATCCCTTCTACACTACCACTAACCTAAATACATATTACAACATTCCAGCTTCTAAATAAATTTCAAAAATCATTTTCGATTCCTTCATTTAATTTAAAATTCTGAATTCGCGCCCTTTAATTAAAATACCAAACAAACACTAACTTACATATTTGGAATATCGATTTAGCGTGTTAAAACTTAAATTTCAGCCTTTATAAAAATCGTTTAAAACCTTTCAAAACGTCCCGAACGCAAAATTTAAGGTTCTAAAAACACCCGACAGGTTCCCAACACTATCGGAAAATTACAGCATTAATAACTTTATTAAAAAGCATCTTAAACAAATCTTAAAACAGATTTTGAGGGTTAAGAATTACTAATCAAGTTACAAATATCGTTAGTAACAATTTTAGGCTTAAAATGATCAAAAACCTTCAAATAAACTCATTTTTAAAATAATGGTAACAATAATACTATTAAATAAAACCATCCAAAATCATTAGAAATCAAGATTTAGATTTATAGAAATTAATTTCATAAACTTATTAATAATACTAATAAAGATTAATTAGAAATTCATTAAAACAAATCAAAATACCAAAAACCCACGTCATCTTCAACCTCCAAACACTACCTCCATTAATACACTTCAAAACATCCATTAAAACTCCATCAAAGCTTTCAAAACTTATTTTGAAAACCCATTAAAAATTATTGAATGGTAGTACATCATTTAAACCCATAAAGTCGAATCAAAACATGATGAGACAACAATCCTAAACATTAACTTCATATTACCAAACAATAACATGAATTGATGAAGATTAAAGAGGTAAGATATTTTATTTTTTCTTTTTTTAAAGGTTACCGGCAGCACAGTACGGGAGGACGAACGGCAACGGCAGCGGTTCCTCGGCGGCAGTGGCTGGGCGCGCCAGCGGTGGCTGGGTCCCCCGGTCGGCGGCGGTGGTCCTGGGGTGGCCTGCGCCGGCTCTGCTTCTTCTTCCTTTCCGGCTGACCTGCGTGGGTTTTTTTTCTTTTTTCTTTCTTTTCTTTTTGAACTAACGTGAGAGAAGTAAGAGGGAGGAGAGAGTGTGTTTTAATTTTCTGATTTAGGGTTTTTGACCTGCTTTGGGTTTACATTTGCATATATATTAAGATTGGGTCCAATTTGGGTTTCCCGTTGGGTTGGACTTGCGACAGTGGAAATAAAACTTTTAACCTTTTTCGAATCAAAATATTTTATTTTTGTAAATGACATCCAAAATTAAAACCTTTAATATTATTTTTAAAATAATACTTTATAAATTCCTTTATAAATTATACGTAACCTATTTAAATACCCAATAAATAAAATTTTGTAAATATTGACTTTAAACCATTTTACTAATCCCAATTCGTAAGCATATAAAATATTCATATACACGTATAAAATACGTGTATAGGTTATAAAATACGTATAAAAATACATGTATAAATGTACAAAAATACGGGGTATTACACCCAGACGGCGGCCTAGCCTAATTTGTTACTATTAGCCCCTCCGCCGTGTTGGCTAGCAGATGGGTCTGCTACTCTGCTATGCCTGCTACTGCTATGATTGACCATCTACCGTCTGTGCTTTATACTATTTTTTTGCCAGTTAATGAAAGATGTCAGACGCAAGCGACAGCCAAAACCAGGAAAGCGGTGGTCAAGCCCGCAGCGAGCCAAGTTCCTCTAGAACAAGAGAGACAAGTGTTACCGCCTCCTCAGCGGAGGAAGTAAATCAGGCCGCACACCCTACAGTCGCTATGGCGACCTCTGCCGCTACGGCCGAAACCTCTGCTGCTCAAAAGAGAGCAAAGTCAGGTAAGGACACTCCATACATGACAAGTATTAAGTCATCCTCCCTCTGTCGTCCTCGAGTAGGATATCCTCTTCAATTGAGGAAGGACATCCTGGACCGTCGTCTGTCGGTACGTCCGCCGCCGTCATGCCCTGATACGGAGAGGTCGGAATGGGGTAATCGTCTCCCACCACTTCCTCCTCCTTGCGTTAGGGGTAGGCGGCTGCCAGACTATATCCAGGTGGGTCGTACGGGGGACAACAGGGAGGGGGCCCGTAACTGGAGTAAGGAGCTCTCTGACTTTAACTTTGAGCAGCAAAAGGATGTGGCAGACCTCCGCCGCTTGTTGCGGGGAGAGCGACGACGGCCCTCTGTTATAGCGGAGAAATATTGGTTTGCTTCTGTGACTTATTACAAGGAGTTCGATCAGTATGGCTAGAACTATGATCCGGGGCGCCCCAATCCTTTTGCTGCCTTGAAGAAGGTCAAATGGGGTGGGAAAACTCTAGTGGACGGCCCTCGTTAGGTAATTTAATCTTGTTGTAACACTTCTATGTTTGTTTTTGCATTGCCTATATGTGTAGGTAGCGGAAAGGAGGAACGTCCTGAGCCGGCCTGGAAGGCCGCCAGAAGGGAGTGGTTTGAGAATGAACGACAAAGTTTCCCTAAGGCGGACTTCGCTACTCATGAGAACTTTGGGGAAAAAAGTCCTTCCGCCATACACCCAAGCGATAAATGGGTTGCGGAGACGTCAGCAGAGGGATGGAAACGGGAATTCCGGGACAAGTACCTAATTCCTAGCAGCTGGGGACTAAAGGCCCCTCAGCCAGGGGACACTATTGTTAACCCGCCACTCGGGTACTTTGGAGCCTATACCAGGAATTTAGAATTTGGACTGAGTCTGCCAATAGATCCGGTGGTGATGTCCGTCCTGGCGCATTTTAATATAACCATTGCGCAGCTGATGACCCTCTAATTCCGTGCCCTACTGTCTGTCTTTTGGGTTAGCCGGTACCTGGGGATGGCTTTATCCCTAGACGTGATCCGGGAGATGATAGGGGTTACTAGGAACAGCTCAATGAAGGGCTGGTACGTAATCTACTCCACCAGGGGCCACTGCTTTGCTGTCCCGGATAAGAGTGGGCTGAAGGATTGGGTGGGGAAATGGGTGTGGGTGGCCCCATCGAAAAAGGCAAGGATGTTGTTCCCCCTCCTCTTTTCCCATCCTAAAGGTAGGATGGAGCATCTTTGCCCTCGTGACCTTACGGCGGCGGAGCGGAGGAAGGTGGAGTACTTCCACGCGGGTCGCGGAGGGGGACCTAGATATTGGCTGCCCAGCACAGACTACATTCTGGGTGAACATGCTGCCCTTGCCTTTGTAGGTCTTTGCGGGCGATGGTATGTCGAGGAGAAGGGTAATGACTGAATACGAACCGAGGGCGTTTGTCCTTTATGCTCTTTCTTCAATTATTTTGCCCCTGTCCCCTGTCTTTTCCTCCTTCGTTCTCTTTCTTCTTTTCTGTTTGCTATTGTTTTTTCTTTTTCTTTTTTTTTTAAAAAAAGGAAGCTGATCATTGTGTTTTATCCTCTATGCAGAGTTAAACATGGACGAGCTAAGGACTCCTGCTGAGGTCGCCGAGATCGTAAAAGAGGTGATTGCGGCAGAGAAGGCCGGCGAGGGTGATAAGGTAGCTACAGCTACCAAAGGGAAAACAGCTCCAGCTAGGGGGCGTGTTGCTCCGAGGAGGGGTGGACGGGGTGCTAGGGACTCCGTCCGTGGTAGTGGAACCAACGTTCCCTACGCCGACATTGTTATTAGGGAGCCCACGGCTGTAAGGGCACCCTCAAGGAGAGGTGGGCTGACAACGACCATAACTGGTCGTCATCATGAGAAGAAGAGGAAGGAAAAAGAGCCTACGCCGCCACGTCCGACGAAGGTTCCGAGGATGACGACGGAAGACTGGGAACTGGCCATCAAATCTCTGGAGGGGGAGTTGGGCGGAAGCAGTTCTAGTGTTGTCGTCCCTCCTGAGGGGGCTGAAGAGGTGGGGGTATCATCAACCATTCCGGAGGGTGATGATACCGTGGCGGTGGAGAAGGTCCTAGTTAGTGGGGCCTCGGCCAGGTGGAGGACGTCCACCCTAGTGTGGGTGGCAGTGAGGGTGCCCCAGCTGAGGAAGGGGTGACCACAGATGATCTATTCCTGGCGTCTGAGGCCAGAGAAGCTGGGAATGCTGCTGTCAACCCACCATCTCCTGTAGCGGATGGTGGGTTCGCCAGTGTTATCGATCTGACGTTGGTCGAGCCTGAGGCCAACGTCCAAGAGGAGTCAGTGAGCCAAAGTATGGTGGCCACTAACAAGGGGAAGGAGAAAGAAGAGGGACCTGCTCCTCCTTTAGGCGCGGAAGCCTTGCAAAGCTTCCTCGCTGAAGTGGAAGAGAGGAAACGCCTACGCCGTTCAGAAAAGGCGGCGGCCTTAGAAGCTAACGGCGCAGAGATGCGTCGTCATCTAGAAAAGGTATGCCTTGCAGACCCTGTAACGGTATGTTCATGGGGTGGGAGCGTTTTTATTCTTTTAATGTTAGATAATAACTGAGTGCTTATCCGTTTTATCTTGCTTGTGCCAGGGATATACAGAGACCAGTGGGTCTCGTGAAGTGAGCGTACCTGACGGCTCCGTTACCTACCGGAGCGTTGGGGTACCCCACCGCGGAGTCGGAGGTACTCTATCCCTGGACTCCGACGAGCGGTTGGGGTCCTTGAGATTCACCCTACCCCCAAACGTCCATGTGCAACCCGGGCGGTTGGGGGTACAGAGCCAAAGGATGCCGGCGGAGCTCCTGCCCCCTTTGTATGGTTCAGGGTAGGTGTTCCGCCCGCCCTTGAACGTGAGGGACAATGAGTCCCTGATGGCGGACTTGTCAGTCCCTGAAGGGGACCTAGGTTACCGCCTTCTACAAGGCATCCGGCTGCCAGCTGAATGCAGTCGTGTTGCCTGGACCAACCCTGGCCCAACCTTGTGCCATGACCTTGCCTACGTAAGTATTAGCAGTTTCGTTCTTCCCTTTTATTGATGTAACCTGCTCAATATTTTGTCCACTAAGGCAACTTCTTATGTTTGCAGGCTGCCAACTCTGCTATGGAGCTGACGGAGGCCTACCAGAGCCTCTACAACGATCTGGATCGTTGGTATGAGGTGATCCACCCTCTGCTTAAACAAAATGATATTCTGACCCGTGAGGGGGCAGAGCTTGCCTAAGCTAAAGGGGTTGCAGAGGCAGCGCAGAAGGCTACAGAGGACGCCAAGAAGGCTATGGAGAAAGAGTTGGAGGAGGTGAAGAGACAGAATGCCAGCCTCCTGGCTAAGGGCGCCACTGATGCTGAACTGATTGAAACCCTAAACATTAGGGTTACAGAGCATGTCCAGGAGGTTGGCCAGGTATCCCATGAGCTGGCGGATCAAGACGTCATTATCAGGGACCTGGGGAGGGATTTTGATGATGTCTTGCCCCAGAGTACTAAAAAAGATAATGCTCTGAGGTTGCTAAACAACCGCGTCTTGGCAGCTGAAGCTCAAGCTCAAACGGCGGAGAGTCGTGCCAAGGCAGCTGAAGAAATGGCGGAGTCATCGAGCCGTGAAGCTGTGCAAAATTTTATTGCCTCGACTGACCTCTGCCAATGCTGTATTGACCGGTTCGATGGGGGATGGATGGCCACTATGAGATGCGTCCTATCTGTTGACCCAGATTTTGACTGGGATGTCGTCGAAACTGCTTTCAACAATGGAGTAGGGGCGCAACCCTTAAATTATGCAGATGCATTCCCCATCGAGCATGCCGGGAACTACTCTCTGGTACACACCAGGATCCCCGCCATGCCCTCGTCAGTGCCAGAATCAGAAGCTGACATCTCCAAGCCTCCAAAGCAACCGCAGTGATAATTCTTCCAACTCCAAGCTGGCGGCCTCTTTGCTTTAGTGAAAACGTTTGCTATCTGCCATCGCATTTAAGGCATGTTGGTCGCTTAGGCTTGCCAACATTGATGCATGGTAGATCAGCTAAGTACCGCAATTCTATATTGCGATTATTGACAAAGTACTTCAAAGGCGTTTTCTCATTTTATTATCTGGCAGCCTCTCGTTTTTTACTAGTGTAATTATTGTATAGACTAGGTTATTTGTAACTACTGTTGTAGTGTTTTGTAACACTTGCTATAATGTAAGCCAAGTGATTGGATTGTAAAATGCCGCCGGTCATTACCAGCATCAATTGAATATAAAACAAGATATTTTTTTACTATATCTTTGCAACGTATTTTGCGTATTTTAATTCTGCAAACTTTGTTTGTTTTTCTTCTCTTTTTTTGTGTTTTTTACTCGCTTCCGCTAGGTGTTAGCTCTGGGAGCCCTCATCTTATTCGTGATGGCAGTTGCACCGAACACTCGCCTCTGCTGGGCGGCTACTCTGTCAACTCTTATCATACTTTGAGATAGCAGCTGCACAGACCCTTATCCCTTGGATAGCGGTGTTGTGAGCTCTTATTTTTTTTTTTGTTTGAGATAGCAGCTTCACAGACCCTTATCCATAGGATCTCTTATCCTTTTTTGTTTGAGATAGCAGCTTCACAGATCCTTATCCCTAGGATAGCGGTGCTGTGAGCTCTTATCTTAGATTAGATAATAGATGCATATAGCTCTTGCCCCCTTCATGACAGCAGCTCTATGAACTCTTATCTTTGATTAGATAGCAGATGCATAGAGCTCTTGCCCCCTTCGTGGCAGCAGCTCTATCAGCTCTTATCTTTGATTAGATAACAGATGCATAGAGCTCTTGCCCCCTTCGTGGCAGCAGTTCTATGAACTCTTATCTTTGATTAGATAGCAGATGCATAGAGCTCTTGCCCCCTTCGTGGCAGCAGTTCTATGAACTCTTATCTTTGATTAGATAGCAGATGCATAGAGCTCTTGCCCCCTTCGTGGCAGCAGCTCTATGAACTCTTATCTTTGACTAGATAGCAGATGCATAGAGCTCTTGCCCCCTTCGTGGCAGCAGCTCTATGAACTCTTATCTTTGATTAGATAGCAGATGCATAGAGCTCTTGTCCCCTTCGTGGCAGCAGCTCTATGAAATCTTATCTTTGATTAGATAGCAGATGCATAGAGCTCTTGCCCCCTTCGTGGCAGCAGCTCTATGAACTCTTATCTTTGATTAGATAACAGATGCATAGAGCTCTTGCCCCCTTCGTGGCAGCAGCTCTATGAACTCTTATCTTTGACTAGATAGCAGATGCATAGAGCTCTTGCCCCCTTCGTGGCAGCAGCTCTATGAACTCTTATCTTTGACTAGATAGCATATGCATAGAGCTCTTGCCCCCTTCGTGGCAGCAGCTCTATGAACTCTTATCTTTTTTTCTTTTTTTTTTAACAGTAAAATAAATAATCACAAGTAAACTGCAAACACAAACTCAAGGCTTTATCTTTTATTTATTATGAGCAATCAGGGCGGTGGCCTTCGCCTTAGTTACAAATTGTAACTAACCCTGACGGCTTGTGTTTACAAATTTAGACTTTTAAGATGGCAGTGGTCTTCACCTTAGCATTATTTTGCTAACCATCATAGTATAGTACATATGCAAAAAAGTAGAAATGCTATAAAGATACATTTATTTTTCTACATAGTATTTCTTTAAAGCTTTTGCATTCCACGTGTTCTTTAACTCTTTGCCATCCATATCTGCTAGCTTATAAGCTCCGGGGACTATTGTCTTTGTAATGCGATAGGGGCCTTCCCAGTTGACTGACAACTTACCCTCTCTGTTTTGCTTGCCAGTGGCGTCAGTTCGCCGTAATACCAAGTCTCCGACATCCATTGGACAATGTTGGACTTTTTTGTTATAGGCACGGCGGATTTGATCTTTGTATGAGGTCTGTCGGAGCTCTGCTATGACTTTTACCTCCTCGAGCAGGTCAAGGTCTTCACGGAGGAGGGCATCATTAACTTCTGGATTGTAAGTTTGCACCCGAAAAGAGGGCAAACCTACTTCAACTGGGAGGACGGCCTCATGCCCGTAAGTAAGACGGAAAGGGGTATCTCCGGTAGCCTCCTTTTCCGTCGTCCTGTTGGCCCATAAGACCTCTGGAACCAGGTCAGCCCATTTTCCTTTAAGGTCGTCAAGCTTCTTCTCGAGTGCATTTAGTATTTGCTTGTTTGTCGCTTCCGCCTGGCCATTACTTTGAGGATGGGAGACTGAAGAATATGCCATCTTTATTTTAAATGGCTCTAAGAACACCTGAAGAGGTTTGCAGTCAAACTGAGTGCCATGATCAAATACCATGGCTTGTGGTAAGCCAAACCTTGTTATCACTTGCTCCCAGATGAATTTTTTCACTTGAGCTGCCGTGATGCTGGCGATTGGGATGGCTTCTATCCACTTGGTGAAATAGTCAATTGCTACTATTAAAAACTTCCGCCCCCCTGCCTGTGGTGAATGGCCCCAAGATGTCCATACCACACTGAGCAAAGGGAATGGGGTTGAGGATATGCTGTAAGTCATTGGGTAGTGCATTGATCATGGGTGCAAATTTTTGACATTTGTCACATTTTTTCACATACTCTTGTAAGTCTTGCATCATAGTAGGCCAGTAATAACCGGCGCGTATGGCCTTCAAGGCCAAAGCTTTACCCCCAATATGGTTGCCACATATGCCCTCATGGATTTCCTCCATGATCTTGATGGATTCATACTTAGACACACAGCGGAGCAAAGGTCTATGAAAAGATTTGTTGTAGAGGACTCCCTGGAAGATGCAATACCCGGGGGCCTTTCGTCGTAACTTGGCGGCCTCTGCCTTCTCTGTTGGCTCGACGCCATTCTCCTTGAAACTTTTCATATCATCGTACCATTCCATGTCTGAGACTTGGTTATTAGCAATTGATCTTGCCACTATGGCCCGAGTCTGCCTCTGATGTGAAGTTGGCTTCACAAATAAAATCTGCCAGAGCTTGGGCTTTTATGGCGGTTCGAGGCTTGAACTTGAAGTCGTACTCCGATAGTTCAATTGCCCAGTTCATCATTCTGCCGGAAGCCTTCCACTTTTGGAAAGTTTTTTCCAGAGGTTGATTTGTGAGGATGACAACTGGGTGGGCATCAAAGTAAGGGCGGAGTTTTCGTGCCGCCACCATTATGGCCAAAGCTAGCTTTTCAATGGATGGGTAGCGTGTCTCCGCCCCAGTCAGCACATGACTTACAAAGTAGACCGGCAGTTGTTGTTTTTCCCTTTCTACTAGTAAAGCTGCTACCACTATAGTGTCAGAAGCTGATATGTATAGCTGTAGGGTTTCCCCTACCTCTGGTCGTGTCATTGTTGGTAACTGTTGCAAATGTTCTTTGACGTGCCGGAATGCCGTGCTCTGTTCTTCACCCCATTCGAACTTTTTGTTTGCCCTCAGAACCTTGAAGAATGGGAGAGCTTGTAACGCGGACTTTGCTATGAACCTTGTCAGAGATGCCATCCTTCCCGTTAGTTTCTGGACATCTTTTATCCTTTTAGGCTCCGGCATCTCACATACCGCCCTGACTTTTTCAGGATTAGCATCAATTCCCCTTTCAGAAACCATGAAACCCAGAAATTTTCCTGACCTAACCCCAAACACACACTTTTTAGGGTTAAGTTTCATTTGATAATAACGGAGGGTTTGGAAGGTTTCTTGCAGATCTGCCAGATGATCGATTTCTATTTTGCTTTTAACAATAGTATCATCTACATAAACTTCAACATTACGACCTTTTTGCTTGTCAAAAACCTTATCAACCAATTTCTGATAGGTAGCTCCGGCATTCTTCAAACCAAAAGGCATTGCCTTGTAGTTGTATACTCCGGCATCCGTAATGAATGTTGTTTTGGGTCTGTCAAACTCACACAGTCTTATCTGATGGTATCTAGAAAAAACATCCATGAAACTTAGTAAAGCATGGTTGGCAATAGAGTATACCAATTGATCTATTCGTGCAAGTGGATAACAATCTTTTGGGCAATGGCGGTTGAGGTATGTGAAGTCAACACACATCCCATTGTCCATTAGCTTTTTAACCATTACTACATTAGAAAGCCATTCAGGATAGTCACAAGGCTCAATGAACCCCGCTGATAAAAGTTTGTTTATTTCAGACTTAATTGCATCATTCTTTTCAGCAGAGAAGGCTCGCTTCTTCTGCTTTACAGGCCTAGTTCCATCTATTGCATTGAGTATATGTTCTATAATACTAGGATGGATGCCAGGCATCTCATCTGCAGAAAAAGCAAATACATCAGAATTTTCTTGTAATAGACTAACTAGGTTAACCTTCAGCTTAGATGAGAGATTCTTCCCAAGCTGGACATCCTCTGTTTTCTCCTCAGGCTTGGGCTTCTCCTCAGACCCAGGTTGCAGCAGATCCTCCAGTGGTATAGGATCCACCGGAGTTTCTCTCTTCCTCTTCTTATCTGCGATGGGTGGGGGCGGTGGGGGCTTTATAGCTGCCACATAGCAAGACCTGGCTTCTTCCTAACTACCCCTGATCTTCGCAGGCTTTCCGTCATCCGCCACATATAGCATAGTTTGGTGGTATGTTGACGGAATAGCCTGGATGTCACCAATCAGTGGCCGGCCCATTATAGCATTATAGGCCGCCGGCACATTCATTACTAGGAAGTCCACCATGACTCTCCTAACCTGGCGCCCCTCTCCCAATTGGACCGACAACTTGGTGATGTCGTCCTGTGTCACCCTTGCTCCTGTGAAGCCGCTGATAGAATAGTGGACAGGCTTCAGGTGCTCCAACTACAGGCCCATTTTGTCAAAGGCCTCCCGGTACAGGCCGGATGTTGGCAGAGGATCTGCCGTCAACCAGGATGCGGTGGACCAAACAGTTGGAGATGGTGAAGGAGAGGACTAGAGGGTCATCATGAGGATAGATTACCCCCCAGGCATCCTCCGCTGTGAAGGAAATGTCCGGGATTTCCGGAGGCGTCGGCCAGTGCCGCTGGTTGTTGTAGTTGACTTGGTGCCTGACCTCCTTCAAGCTTGCCTTAGCACCGCTGGAGGTTCCGCCGTATACCGGTCCCCCAATAATTTTGGTGTTGCTTCCCTTTGCCCTTCCAGTTTCCTCCGCCATCCCGTGGCTTTTTGTACGTCACCTCAGCTTTTCTTTTGTATTTGGTGAATTACCCTCTGCGCACCTGATCTTCTATGTCATCTTTCAGATGCTGGCAGTCTTTTGTCATGTGGCCGTAGTCCTCATGGAACTCACACCACTTGCTTTTGTCCCTGTTTGGGGAATGCATTTTTCTTGGCCTCCTCCAAGTGTCTTCATTCTTGTACAACTCATATATCTTAGCCCTAAGAACAGTTAGCTCGGTATAGCTGTCATATCGTTCCGTCCTAGACCTTTTCTCAGCTACAGCGAACTCCTTCTTCGAGGAGGACCGCCCGTAGTAATCTTTGCTGTCAGTAGGGAGTTCTCTTTTAAACTCTTTCTTCCCAAATTTTTCTTTCTCGGAGCTGTCAGCATATGCAGCTCCGCTTCCCATCTTGCTGAACTCTTCAGCCCTTATGTATTCATTGGCTTTGCTCAAAACCTCCGCCAAAGTCCTATAATTTTTCCGACCCAGGTACTGCCAGAACGGTCCATCCCTCAGTCCAGTCATTAGAGCTAGGACAGCGAGCTCCTGCTGCATGTCAGGACTGGTAACTGCCTCAGCGTTAAAGCGTGTGATGAAAGCTCAGAGATTTTCATTCTCCTTTTGTTTTATCCCCAGAAGTTCCCCTGTCATTCTTTCCCCCCTCTTCCCAAGTAGCCACAGAAGACGCCGGTATCGACTTAAACCAGCTCTGAGCGACCCCAGTCAAGGTCAGCTGAAACGCTTTGCACCATGCTGATTCTACTGTTGTGTAGAGCTGCATGTGCCCTTCATAGGCACAGATGTGGTCTGCCGAATTTGTGGTGCCGTCGTAACGACACATGGGCATCTTGATCCGGGGCATATCCTTATCCAAGATATGCTGGAAGAAGGGATAGCCTTGTGGTGTGATCCTTCCGGCACGGTGGGCTGGAGTTGTGGATCCTCCGGGGGCTCCCCCGGCAGTGCGCTGCCAGACATTGTTGGGAGTCCGTCGGGGTGTAAAGGCAATTTGAAACTGCACGGTATTTTGTTGGGACTGTCGTGGGACCAGAGGGGGGTTCTCCAGTATGACTGGGTTGGACTCACCGTCCTCCTCTTCTATTTCTTCTTCTTCCACTTCCTCCTAAGCCTCATTGGCTGAGGTCAGGGGCTGCATACTCCTGATTGGGGAATGTGGGGCAGCGGCCTCAGCATTCCCCCCCCCCCCAGTGGCCTTCTCTTGGGCTTCCGGTCGAGAGGAACTTGGCTCGCTGCGGGCTTGACCACCGCTTTCCTGGTTTTGGTTGTCGCTTGCGTCTGACATCTTTGATTAACTGGCAAAAAACCAGTATAGTAAAGCAAAGACGGCAGATGGTCAATCATAGCAGTAGCAGGCATAGCAGAGTAGCAGACCCATCCTCCAGCCAACACGGCGGAGGGTTTTGAGGACTCTCCTAGGGCGACAGTTTTCTTTTTGAGTTTGGGGTTGGTTTTTGTCTTCTCGCTGTCAGTATGGACAGAGACCGAGGTTTGTTTTTGAGTGGAGTTAGGTGGTTGTTGTGGAGGAAGTTGTTGGGAGGGCTGTTTTTGTGATGGTTGTTGATCCATCGTCGAAGCTTTAGGACGGTTGTTTTTGTATGTTTTTAGACTTTAGGACAAGCTTTTGTTGTAAGCTCCCCACAAACAGCGCCAATTGTTCCGTTCTAATTAAGCTTGGTCACAAGAGCACCTCTTCGTGGTGGTCCTCGTGGTGGTTCCAACGCACAAGGAACAACGGTGAGCTAACCCCGGGTTGTTTCCGGGGAAAGACCCTCCGATGCTTAAGTCAGCAAGGGGATTCAATCCAAAGGAAGAGAGAGAGAGAGAGAGTATATGAGAATTAGTGTAATACCCCGAAAATTTGGGATATTTTAAAATTTTTATTAATTAATTAAATGTATAATTAATTAACTATTTAATTGATTATTATTTAATTAATTATTATTTTGTTTAGCAATCTAATTATTTTGAGCCTAGCCTTAACCTTTTCATTTTATCTTGCCAAAACCCGAGACCAATCATTTCCTTAGAATCTGGGTTGCACGGTCCATCTTATCTTTCTTTTTATTAATTACTCTATTTCTTTTTAAACGACATCATTATCATACCTTTATTCATTTTCTTTTCTCCTAAATATTTTATTATTCTAAGTCCAAAATATATTCGGACTGTGTATTTTTATTTCGTCAATTTTATCCGATGACCGGGTCCCATGACCCGCATTTATTCCTCTTGGCCGGCCCTTTATAAGTTGGCCAACAATTATTTTTCATTTTTGATTTGTTATTAATTAGATAATTATATTTGTTTAATTAATAATAAATTAAAATATTTTCCATTTGAATTTTAAGCTTGGTCTACCCTAGAAACTAAGTCTCCCTAATCTTGCTCAACTTCCCTACTTCCACTCTTCCTCACGGCTGCCCCCT
The DNA here is from genome assembly GCA_951394345.1 of Salicornia ramosissima. Classification (NCBI taxonomy): domain Eukaryota; kingdom Viridiplantae; phylum Streptophyta; class Magnoliopsida; order Caryophyllales; family Amaranthaceae; genus Salicornia; species Salicornia ramosissima. The sequence continues at coordinate 17,355,100 of OX596233.1, read as the reverse complement.
TTCTTTCTCTCTTCCATTTGATTTATTTTTGCTTCTTGTAAATAGGAGCAACACACTTGTTATTTTTTTTATTTTCTTTTTTCTTTTCTTGATCCTAATTGCAAAATTTCTCCAAAAACCCTAAATTTTGTTCTTGATTGGCCGTGTGAAATTATTCCAAAGAGGGGGTGAATTTCTTGGAAATTTGAGCGTTTTGAGGTAACTAGTCTGTTTCTTTTAAATTTGGTACAAGTTTTCTACATAATTAATTAGGATTAAATCATGAAAACAGTTAGGAAAATTAAAGGAATTAGTATCATGTTAAGGTTAAGAATTTCGAACCATGTGATGAATTATTATGAAATTTTCTTGATCATTTTATGTAGATTCTTGAAATCTTTAATTGTTTAAAAATTATTTGTATGAATTTATTTCTTAATCAAATCTTGTTATTTCTTGATGAATTTTTCGTGGGAGTTTCTTTACTGTTTCATTATGAACCATGATTTATTTCGTGGCAAAATTCGTCCTTTTATTGCTTATAATAATTTAATCTTTCAAACCGGTAAAACTGTCCAGATTTAGTTTACAAATTATTCAAGACACTTAATCAATTCGGATGGCTACGAAATTTTAGGTGGAAGTCAGTAATAGTGTTTTACATCTTTTGTTAAATTTTCGTAATTTGTAAAGTTAGTTTGCTATGGCAGAAAAATCTGAAACTGATTTCAGCCTAATCTGATTTGTTAGTTATAAAATCCCTTAAAAATAGTAAATGACGTTATTTTTGGACGAAATTTATGCATGTTAAACCTTGAACCTATTTTTAGCTTTCATAAAAATTTCCAGATTATTAAAGACCCTTAGACGGTTGTTCTTAATTTAATTCTTTAAAATCAGATTGTGTAAAATAGTGTGATTAAATTATTAAAACATGTTATTATTGAATTCTTGGATTTAATCTTGATAATTTTAATATGCCAGAATGCCGTGTGATATCATGTATATAAAGTGTTGATTTTGATCTGGTTCTTGATGATTTAATGTTTAAGTATGATTTATTTGTTAATTATTAAGTTTAATTGCTAATTATTGATGATTGTATTTAATTAATTGTGTTAATTTTCGGGATTGCTGACATGGAGTTTTCGAGTGGTATAAAATATGAAAAGTAGGAATTTTATCATGTTTTGAATAATTTATGTTGTTAATTGTTGTTTTAGATGATTTATTAATTTGTTTAATTAATTATATGATGAGCTTGTGAATTTATTTAATTCTTATATGATTATTCACAAAATGTCGAGTGGGCCACATTTTATTTGATCAATTTTAGTTTAATTTTGACTTATTATTATATTAGGAATTAATTTTAGGAATTATAGTTATCACTATTATAAATATTACAATTAAAGGAATTATCAGGGATAAGTAGCAATATGAAGGGAAATAATAATATGACAAAAGGGTAAAGTTACAACATGATGATAACGAAGAGGATTAATTATTATTATATTTATTATTATTATTATTATTAAAGGAGTCAGTAGGGATAAGTTGCAATAGGAAGGGAAAGTATAATAACATAATAATATAATAATAATGAAGGAAAGGAAACAGAGTAAAAGGATATTGAATTGTTTCAATCTCTGGCTAGGAAAGACTTGGTATTTAAAGTGGCCAATATACGTGCCGCACCTCTCTTTCCTGGGACTTCGAACATTTCATTTCCGATTACGGTCACCTAGTACTTCCAAGTATAAGAAAGATAATAAGTATTAAGGACGCCCCTTTGATGGCGCAAAGGTCATTAATCGTGTTAAGTCGTTGCCACTGCCAGACTGCGGTATCTGCGCAGTTCTTGATTCTAGGATATGTAGTCGTCTAGGTGGTTCTCGCAAAGGAGGGCTATTTAGGGGTTATGGCCACAGCTTAGGCTTAGTTCTCGCAAAGGAGGGCTACGGGTTGGATGCAAAGGTCCACCCCGGCATGTTTTAGGAAAGTTGTGGTGCAAACGGGATCCACAACGAGCTATAAAGACCGGTCCGCTAAGAAGATAAGACGATATGATATGTTAAGATAAGAAGTTATGTTATGATTATATTATATGATATGATATGATAAGATGAAAAGTTAGCTAAGATATGATATGAAGTCATTTACGATAAGATAAGAATAAAATAGAATGTATAAAATGATATGTATAAGTCTTCCGCTGTGTACGTCTGTATATGTATAAGTATGAATACGTATTTGTACGTTGTAAATATTTGTGTATGCATGTGCGCGTATATGAAATTGTATGTCGTATGTATTTTGTGCCTGTATTGTATACGTATTTTGTATGTACTCTAACCGTATTTTGCAGGTATTTCCGTACGAAAGGTATACGTATTTTTGTACGTATTTTTATACGTATCTTGTATGCATTTTTGTACGGAATGTTATATGTTATGTATGGTTTCCATGAATGATTCTATGCTATTATGTGGTTAGCGGTCCCTCATTTAAGCGGGACAGCCTAGTTACTCGCCACTGACAGTGGACCCCCCCCAGTTTCAGGTGAAGACGCAGATACGTAAGTGGGCTTGCGGTAGTTCGGGATGTCTGAGTGATAGAGAACCCTTAGTTTAGTTTATGTTATTTATTTCTTATTTATTAAGTATTTATCCCAGCTTGTTGGGATTAAATAATATTTCAATATGTACTTTAGAATTTTGAGACTAGTAGTTAATCCTTTAGTTAATAAAAGATCAGTTATACTTAGAATATGTTATTTTTGTTATGTTTATGTTTAGTAATAATCCATTTGTCGATTTCCTTCGTAAATCGACAGTTCTAAAAAGTCGGGTCGTTACAATTAGAATGTACCTTAAATAAGGTGCCTCCTCCTCTATTTATAGAGGAGGATTTTGGTAGGTGCCGGCACCCTGGGGTACACGTGTCACCCTGTGGTTAACTGATACCAACCTGAGAATCTTAGTTAGTTATTATGCTGAGTGGTGGCCTGGATGGCCGTCACGTGTACGTCTCTCTTTAGTTAGCTGGTTAGTTTGTTACGATGTGGGCCCAAGTGCTCAAGTGGTGCCTTGAGTGGCACCACGTGGAAGTTTGGACCAAACCTCCGCTGTCCCTGGGTGAGTTTGCACTCTCCCCATACTGGCGGAGGTTCCAGACTTTCTTGGCCTTGGGACGCCGTCATGAGATAGGGCGGCCTCTCGTTACTCCGGCGTCTTAGGGATGCTTCGAATGGGTATGGTCGTACCAGTGTGCTGGTATGCCCCCATACAAAAAGGTACTTAAATTGTTTTGATTGTAAGTAAATGACCTGAATTGCAGCAGACCTAAAATTGAAACCAAGCTGCATCAACCTTGCAAAATTCAATGAATTTAATTCAATTGTAACAAGTCTGTCACTTGTTGAGACTTGAACGGAACTCAGGGCCGTCTTTGCACATGTGAAAGGTGACCAACAACACAAGGCCCCCAATTATAAGGGGCCCATTTTCATATTTAGCCCAATATAAAAATAAAAATAAAAACAAAGAAAGAAACAAACAAATTAATTGCAATCTACAATGAATGTCAACTAATTGCTCCAACTTTTCATATTCCGTTTTTACATTAAAAAAAAAATCATTCATTAATTGCAAATCTCAAATTTTCATGAATTAATTCTTCATATTCATATCTAGGGGCCCAATATTTTTGTATGAGAACAGGGCCCCGAAATTCAATGGGACGGCCCTGACTGAACTGATCTGAAATCAATTCAAAGCTCATTAGACCAATAAGTAGTTGTTACGTTATTAAAATGTTTAATGACTAGGTTAGCACCCGTGCGATGCTCCGTTTTTTAAAAATGATCGGTGAATTTTTTTGAGATAAATTTTCATAAGTAAAAATAATATATCAATTAAAAAAACCTTTCATCACTTTGTAATATCAATATAAGAATAGATGTGAGGTTTCCGTTGTATTTTTTTGTTTAAATGAGTAATTTCATATTAGAGGTGATCATGGGCCGGGCCAGGTTCGGGCCGGGCAATGCATAAAAATCAAGCCCATAAAGTGAGCCGGGTTCAGGCCGGGCTTAGTTCGGGCCCAAATTTCTTAGCCAAAGCCCGAAAATTTAGTACGGGCTTTTCGGGCTTTTTCCGATCGGGCCTAAAAAAGTAACCAAAAAGTCTAATTTTAAATGTCCAAGGCCCGCACGAGAAAATAAAAAAATCGGACCGGGCTCAAATTGGGCCTCATTTTCATGTCCAAAGCCCGCAAAAGCGGGCCGGTTTCATATACTCCGTATATTAATTTTTTTCTTCGAATTGAAAAAAAAAAATCTGAATTTGTAGTTATGTGTAAGGATGGTTAATTCTAATAACATGGATAATTGTGTTGCAACTCTCCAATTTTAACTTTTCTCATTTGAAACATATGAGGTTTTTTTTTTGGAAAAGCTGTTTTTGAAAAAAAATTGAATAAATAAATAAACACGGAATAATAGTTTAGGTAGAGAAAAATTGTAAAGCGGTCATGTGTAAAGTTTAGTGGCTTATATTTTTCTTTATAGGAAAGTTACAGTCGTGCAATACAAGATTTTGACAGAAAAATATGTCTTTATATATTTTAACATTTGCCATAATAAGATATATAAAGACAAAATAAACTATAGAAATTTTAACAAAGATAGAAAATAACAATAGTTAAACTTTATCCTTAAAAAAATAGTTAAACTTTAACTAAATAAATAAATATTACGGAGTAATAATTAAAATTTTATAAATATCAAAGTTTATTAACATAGAGAAAAAAGTGATAAAACTTTGGAAATGAAAAAATTGCAAAAGAAGATAAATTGAGAAAGTTTTTTTTTTAAATAAACAATAAAAAAGATTTTAAAAATTCAATGGAAGTTTTGGCGGGAAAAAGTTGAAGGAGAAATTGACATGTGTCAGTGATGATGTAAGCGATTTTTATTTTACTATTAGTTATATTATATTATAGATTTATTTATGACTTATTTTGATTTGAAACCCCTATCACTCAATGTTCTCACCAAGGTGTTTCAGGATATTTTCGTTTTATTTCAAACCCCGAAAAGCAATTTATGGGTCCGTTTACTAGAGCGAAAAACACTTTCCCTGAAAACAGTTTTCCTATTTTACATCGTTTACTTTGGATGAAAAATACAATGTAAAACTTTGGGTGAAAACTCATTTTACACCCTATTGGAAACATTTTCCTCCAAATTTGGGAGTAAAACTTATTTTCAGTGCAAGTAAACAATGGAAAACTTCTATAAAAATGAGTTTTCCAACGTAAAGTGTTTTTCATAGAAAATCATTTTACATCGAAAATGTTTTACACCAAAGTAAACGGACCCTATATTCTTTGGTTTTGATTGAAGTAAGCCGTTTTAGGATACTTTTTTGGCCCTTTTTTTTTTAATCATAGGTAGGATAATTTCGGGAGACTACTCATCTATATTTTTGGTCGCTAAACCGAAATAGTGTACCCTCTATATTACCAATACCTATCACGGTAATCAAACAAATTGTAGTTGTAATTCAAGAAAAGCACTATATTTAATCAATCTGTATACTCATACACAACCATATATATTAATTAAATCTCTTGGGAAATTTTTGATAGAACTTTATAAACATAATTTTTTTTATATGGAACTCCGATCCTTAGATTTGGCGAAATTTATGAGATATCCCTATTATTTCAAAAATGCATTGAAACTAATGTATCCGGTGACCTTTTATGATTATTTTAATATTTTCAAATATGATTATATATAAAAATAGGGTTATAAGAGAGAAAGATTACGATCTGATTACAAATTATTGGAAAAAAAATAAAAAGCAGTGTTCGTCAGTTATAAAAGGTAAGTTGTACAATTTTTTAAGACCTACGGGATACATGGTGAATCCTTAAAATAAAAGGGGTATCACTTAAATTTTTTAAAACATCAAGTGTATCATATGAAAAACCGGTAAAAATATCAAGGGCTAATTGACCAAATTGGTAAAAAAAATCGACACCTAACGATAATTTGATAAATAATTTATTTTCAGTGACAAATTGGTAAATAAAATTATCTTTGGATGATAAATTGGTAAAAAAAAAAAAAGATAACTTTTACGATAATTTGGTAAAAATACTAGAGCTCTTGAGATATTTTAGCCAAAATATTAAATTCCTATATATTTTTGCTATGCCTTTTGTTTTCTTTGTAAAATTTTGTCTACTTTTTTCCACACATTTATTTAATAAACCATTCCCAATTATTTTTACTCTATATTCTTTTCATTCTAATTATTACAAGAAGGAAAAAAATATTTTCTTTTACATTTGGATCGCAAATGTATTCAATATGGGTTTAACATTTTTGATAATTTTTAAGGATAGTTTAATGTACTATTGTCCCTAAAGTTGTCATATATCTTCATTAAAACATTTTATTTGTCTTAAAATTAATCTACAAAAATATTAAATACTCCCTCTGTTTTTTTAGATGTAACACTTCACTTTTTACATTTGTCGAGACATAACTTTGACTTGTAATATCTCTAAATATATAAGTGTAAAAATTATATATTTGGGAAGTGTATTCCGAGGTAAATCTAACAAGATCTCACATGACTATGCTTTTCTTTATATACAAGTAACAATTAACGGTCAAAGTGAGTCGGATGAATAGTGCCTAACGGAGGGAGTATATATTGAATGCATTTGAGAAAAATGGTTGTGGATGATTGTATTTATTTATTTTATTTTATTTTTGTAATAATTTGAATGAAAAGAATACAGGGTAAAATGATTGGGGATGGTTGGTTAAATAAATGTGTGAGAAGTAATGAGATAAATTTAATAAAGAAAACCAAAAGTGAAGGAATTGCAGGAACACACACAATAATGTCTTACCTGGCATAATATATGTAATACATAGATTCCTTAACATAGAATATATGATAAACTAGGAAACAACCATAAATACAAGATATATACCAAAACCAATTTATCTTACAAAATATTCCCTAAATATTTCCTCAATACCCCCCTCAAGTTGGAGCATGGGGATCATGAATGCCCAAGTTGGGAAGTAAAAAAATCAAATTGTGTCTTTCCGAGAGCTTTTGTGAAAATATCAGCCAATTTAGAAGAAGTAGAAACGTGAGTCGGAGAGATCAAACCTTCACTAATCGCGTCACGAACGAAATGACAATCAATCTCAATATGTTTTGTGCGTTCATGAAAAACCGGATTCTTCGCAATATGCAAAGCAGACTCACTGTCACAAAACAACTTTATAACTTTCAGATGATTGACACCCAAACTCAACAACAAAGCTTTTAGCCACTTCAATTCACATGTGATAGCAGCCATAGACCTGTATTCAGCTTCAGCCGAAGACCTTGACACTGTATGTTGTTTCTTGGTTTTCCAAGAAACAGGAGATTTACCCATAAACACAAGCCAACCAGAAAGTGAACGACGAGTTATGGGACAAGCCGCCCAATCAAAATCACACCAACCTTGCAGAGTTAGATCACAATCTGCACTCAACAAAATACCCTGTCCCGAAGTACCCTTCAAATAACATACGACCCTTAAGGCCGCCTCCCAATGCTCAGTCCGAGGTGCCTGCATGAACTGAGATAAAATATGAACTGAATACGCAAAATCCGGTCGTGTAACAGCAAGATAAATCATACGACCAACAAGTCTACGATATGACTCTGGATTGGAAAGAAGCTCCCCGTCGACCAAGGCGAGTTTGTGGTTTTGCTCAATAGGAAAACTACTCGGCTTGGCGCCTAACAATCCTGCGTCAGAAATAATGTCTAAAGTATACATCCTTTGGCATAAAAACAAGCCTGCAGAACTACGAGCAACCTCTATGCCTAAAAAATATTTCAAAGAACCTAAGTCCTTCATTTTAAAACAATCACTAAGATAAGCCTTGAATGTACCTAATGCAGCGGAATCATTCCCAGAAATAATAATATCATCAACATAAACTAAGACATTAATCTGAACACGTGCCTTAGTCAATGTAAATAAAGAATAATCAGAGTAAGATTGTAGAAAACCATACTCCTTCAAAGCCGTCACTAACTTTGCAAACCAACATCTGGGCGCCTGTTTTAAACCATACAAAGACTTTCTCAACCTGCAGACGAAAGACGTGTCCAAGCTTTCAAACCCGGGAGGGAGCTTCATATAAACTTCCTCATCCAGACCACCATGTAAGAATGCATTATGAACATCCATTTGGTGTAGCTTCCAATTTTTCGATGCAGCAATAGCCAAAAACATACGAATTGTTGTCATTTTCGCAATCGGAGCAAAGGTCTCATTATAATCTATACCCTCTTGTTAATGATTACCTAATACCAACAGCCTGGATACCAACAGCGGGTACTGGTTGGACACTACTGTGGCCCTGCTGCGTGGGATGGTGGTTGCTCTCCCCATAATGGGCACCACCCCCCTCTTGACCCTCCAAATATTCAAACTCAACATCACAACCTCCAAACTCTAAAAAATCATCATGAACTTCAACATTTTCAACAACATCAATATTTACATCCTCTGGACAACTAAACGGAAACACATCTTCAACAAACTTCACATCACGAGAAACAAAAAATTCCCTTATATCAAGATCATATAATTTCCACTCCTTTTGACCAAATGGATATCCTACAAACACACATTTTCTACTCTTGCTAGCAAATTTGTCCCCTTTGGTTTTTTTATTGTGGGCAAAACACAAGCAACCAAAAGTACGTATAGCATAAAAAATGGGTGGTTTATTGAAAAGAATTTCGAATGGGGTTTTATTTTGTAGAACAGGAGTAGGAGTTCGGTTAATCAGATGAGCTGCAGCAAGAACACACTCCCCCCAAAAATAAATAGGTAGTTTAGCCTGAAACCTCAAAGCTCTCCCCACATTCAAAATATGTTTGTGTTTCCGTTCAACCCTCCCGTTTTGTTGTGGAGTACCAACACATGAAGATTGAAAAATAATTCCCATGGCCATAAAATAATCCGTCAAACATTTAAGTTCAGTACCATTGTCACTTTGAACAATTTTAACAGTTTGAGAAAATTGTCTATCAACCATAGCAATAAATGCCATAAACATTCGAAACACCTCTGTTTTGTCAATCAACAAATAAATCCACACAGCTCTAGAGAAATCATCAACAATGGTTAAAAAATACCTAGCCCCACACGAGGATTCGTGTCTGTAAGGACCCCACAAATCACAATGAATTTTCTCAAATATTCTAGAACATTTATTATCACTTAATGGAAACGTATCTCTAGAATGTTTAGCACGAAAACATACTTCACAACCCTTATCAAGACTACCCTTACGACCGCTAACAGGAGGAAGTAACTTAACTATTTTTTCCGAAGGATGACCCATTCGTCGATGCCATAATGCCAAATCTGATGAAGCGTCAATTGCATACACCACCTCCGTTTTGCTAAAGTAATATAGTCTGTCCCGTCTAACCCCCGTTTTAATCAACTCCTTCGATTTATCCTGTATAGCACACGTATAAGAATTAAATGTGACAATAGTATGCAAATTATTAGTAAGCTGTGAAACCGAAAGTAAATTACAACTTAAATTGGGCACATAAAGCACATGATGTAGAGCAAGCGTATCAGACCAACGAACGGGATCCTTTAAAGAGGCAAACACCGATTCCCCATTAGGCAATCCAACCGGGCAATTGAACTGTTGTATGTCAAACAACCATGATTTATTACCGGTAACATGATGAGTTGCTCCGGTATCAATTATCCAACAAGAGACATCAAATTTACCATTAACAAAGGGTGCTTTTATTTTAGTGTTACCAAAAAAACCCGAAGATAAAGATGCAGCGACAGTGGTAGTGATGACTCTTGGCAACTGTGGTGATGTATGTGGTGATGTATCACCAGCCATGAATTTTTTTTATTTTTTTTTTTTGAAAAAAAAATCAACCTGCTCTTGATACCATGAAGGAATTACAGGAACACACACGGTAATGTCTTACCTTTGATTGATCTTTTGGCACAATATATGTAATACATAGTTTCCTTAACATAGAGTATATGATAAACTAGGAAACAACCATAAATACAAGATATATACCAAAACCAATTTATCCTACCAAATATTCCCTAAATATTTCCTCAATAAAAAGGCATTAAAAAAATATATGAATTTGATATTTTGGCTTAAATGTAGCGAGTGCTCTATTATTTTTACTAAATTGTCGTAAAAGTTAATTTTTTTTACTAATTTGTAGCCGGAACCTAACTTTTCTTTTTATGAATTTGTCTTCCAAAGCTAATTTAATTTACCATTTTTTCACCGAATCTAAATTATCTACCAAATTTTCATTAGGTGCCGCTTTTATTTTTTTTAACCAATTTGGTCAATTGGCCAATATCAAGGGAACAGTTCAAACAAATCAATCTTCTAATAGCAAGTTACAAAAATACAAGACCTATATTGGGGAAAACAATCGAATTAAACTTAATCAACAACCATAATTTGAAAATCCTACATAATCAAGCCTCTTCAATTCTAAACTTAATGTTTTTTTTTTTTTTTTGAGAGAGAAATTCTAAACTTAGGGCTTGTTTACTTCAGTTCAGTTCAGTTCAGTTTAGTTCAGTTCAGTTCATCTCTATTTAGTTCAATTAATACACTTTTATTCAGTTCAGTTCAGTTCAGCTAATGTAAACGAGCCCTTAATGTTGCTTATATTGATTAGTTTTTAGTCCGTATCTTATTGAGGGGATGAGTGCATAAAAAGTCACAAGGGTAATGAAGTGAAGCAAACAAAATACACATCGCAACAATTTGCTTTACGTCATATCGATTTACATTCAATGTGGATAAGATAAAGTTCTCTATACTCAATCATTTCTTCAATGGGCTTTAAGAGCTCGTTTGGTTGAACACGGGAAGTTAATTTCCATGAGAAGTTTTATTTATGGGAAATAAATTTCCTTATTAATATCCTTAAAAATTGTTATTTGTATTTGTTTGAGCATGGGAAATTGAAATTGACAAAGGAATTTTCATTCACCCAGAGGGAGGTAGGTGATTGATTTCCTACACTTCATGGAAAATTATTTTTCCTTTCGAATTTCAATTTCCTATGCCAATGTTATTTCATGTCAACCAAACATAAAGAAATTTGGCTAGTTCTGTTAAATTGGATAAATGGGTTATCTTTCAATTGTCTTTGATTCAAAATTACCATTGATATCAACTACTCACTACAAAATAGTAAAAACCGGCACTGCCACATGTCACTCGCATTAATTTCAAGATTCTTTTTTAATAAAAACAATAAAAAATATATATATATATATATTATGTACAGTTTATCCATTGTATACAATTTTAATGAGATACTATATGGGGCCCATTCATTTAGCAATAGAATTTATTGTCAACATTTTTATACTTTATAATTAATTTATGTCTCTCAATAATTATTATAATTACTAATGTATGCTAATACATGGCTAATTCTATACTGTTAAAATTCCATTCAAAATTGTGTTTGTTAAATTTATTAGGCAATGAAAGCAAATTTAAAATTGTATACAATGGAGCAACTTCTTAATTGGTTAAGGAAAAACAAAGCAGGTTCATCAAATAAGACCAAGGTGGTTAACATAGCAATTGCAACTGCAATTTATCAACTGTGGTGGGCTAGGAACCAGCAGCTATGGAAAGGAGAAGATATTCCCAAAGAGAAAATGCTATAACAGTTGAAATTGACTGTTAGGAATTGGTGTAAGTTGTTAAATTTTGTTAGTTGGATTGTTTGGGTCCTTTTTGGTTCTTGGGGTGCCTTCCTAGAAGGGATGTCAAGGCTAGAAGGATTTCATAGCTTTGTACTTGGTTTGGTGGTAATAAATTTCTTTAATTTACCAATAATAATTCTAATAATAATAATAATGATAATATTCTCTTTTCATGAATAATATTTTTTTGACGGATTCAATAATAACAGTGTTAATAATAATTTTGGTCAGATCAGAAAAGTTCAGATCCAATTAGAAAAGTTCATGTCAAATCATAATTTTTCAGATCAAATTAGAAAATTCATATCATATCAAAAAAGTCCAGGCCATATCAGAAAAATTTATATTAGATCAGAAAGGTTCAGACGAATTGAATAAATCCTAAATTTGATAACAATTTTGTATTGTAATGTATGTATATATATGTATAAAAGATTGCTAAGATAGCTAGAAAATTTGGAATAAAAAGTACATTTTAGGGATAAAAGCTTACATATAATATTAAAGGAGTTTTACATTTTTTTAGAATTTTGAAAATATAATTTCTAAAAACAGTGCAACCCCTTTGGAAAAAATAAAAAGGAATGGACTTTTGGGTTGGCTTAAAAGCCAAATTTTAAGCCAAAACTAAAAAAAATGCTTGCATGTTGCTTGGAGCCACTCTTTAAAAAAATGACTTTAAGAAATTCAAAATGGACTAATCAACACTTCCACCCTAACAAAAAAATAAAATAAAAAATACAGCAATTTTATTTTTCACGCATGCATGAGGAAAAACTTTAATACTAATATATTTTTTTTAAAAGCACAAACTATGGATAGTTTCTATTGATCTGAAATAATTACTAGTTGGGATCTATAAAATGAAAACATCCATAGTTTTTTCCCTTTAAAAACAATTTTTCCGATTATATTTAAGCGAAAATTAGAAAGACTATATAGACTCCGTATAAAAATGCTACATGCTAATACAAATTCAACAAGACCATACCCCAAATGACTATTATTTCTTCCTAATGTCTAAATCACAAATCGCGATCAAATTGAAAAATATAATTTATAACAAAAACACAATTGGTTTGTTTACTACGAGGGAATTATTAAATTTAGAAATACATTATTAATTAATTACATGCAAAAAAAACTAATTTTCCTACGACAATATTAATTATTAACTATATTAATAAAATATATATTAGTATCATTAATATTTGTGTTATATAACAACAAATGATAGCTAATTTATAGAGAGTATTAAAAAATTCAACAACTAGTAATCAAATTGCAAATTATTGGATGAATTCAGAACCAACTTCCTTTAATTTTATTTAAAAATTGTCTTCCTATTCCCTTTTGATTTTTTTTTTCCTGCTCAATTTTTTTTCTTCCTTCCTCTCTCATCTTCCTCCATTATTGAAATTCTATCAATCACAAGTTAATGGATTTCTACTTGAAATTCTGTCAAAAAAAAAAAACAAAAAACTTAATCCATTCCAAAAAAAAATATCAACAACTAAATTCATTTCAAAAAAAATCAGTTTTTAATTTCAAATTATAACAAAATTGGCGTAAAGCAAGTAAAAAAATCAAAAAAAAATGAAAAAGAAGACAATCAACAGTAAGTTTACTTCCTTTCATTACAATATCTGAATTTACAATATTAAATGTTGAATTTCACAACAACAAAAAAAAACCTAACTTTTCACATGTGTGCGTGGGCAATGTTCACAATATTAAATGTAATATTCAAGACTTACTCTTTTAAAATAAAAATATTCAAGACTTAATTAGTATTAGAATGTTACATGTAACTTACGATTAAAAATATTTACGATATTATATTGCAATGTTACATAGGAGACATTGTATATTAAATTATTATTTAGTACAATGTTCATCATTTTAAACATGAAGTTCATTCAAATAGTCAACTTACACATTCAATCAAACCAAGTAAACATACAACCATCCGGAGCATTGCACAAACCAATAGCCAGTATAAACCTAAGATGACACATTATCATCATTAAAAAAAATATATATAATAATAATAATAATGCCAATTTTTTTTGGAGAAAAAATCATTAAGACACATCCAATGAGATATCACATTTAATTTACTTTTTTTTTTTTTTTCTAATATATTGATATAAATTTGATGACAAAGTTGGTGAATTCTGACCCTCAGAAAGCAAAAGATATAGACTAATAGGGCAAATAAGTCAAAAAAATTCCTTTTTTTTAACGGTATAAGCAGTTCACAAGCATTGTGAAGAGTTTTAAACATTACAAACTCAACCAGATGAACTACAGCAATTGACAACCTGATAAGAATATGAACAACTTGGCTGGAAAAACTATATGAGAGAAGATCAGATAACATCATCCCACTTCTTTAGTCCTTTATGTACCCGCCTCGCATGTTGCTTGCAACTGATGATGGTCGATACTGTGTGTACCCCGTGATCCAATTTACAAATTCCAAAGAACGAAAGACAAAAAACGAGGAAGAAAATTTAAAACCAAAAATTAAAATTAAAATAAAAATAAAAAACCTATGATCAACAAGTGTATGCCGATGCTTGTTACTTCTTGTATGATTGCGAATCCAAGCAGCAACTCTGATCGATCGATGCTACGACCCCCAAATATTTCTACTTACTGAAATTACAGGAACAGTTCTTGCAGAATTATGTTCACCTACACAAACTTCTCCACTTCCAATTGAATTAACTTCTCCTAAGCAGCAATCCCTGAAACTAACCACAAGTTCAAAACAGAATTTTAAGTTCAGCAATATACATGTAATTAATCTGAACTGAAATAAATCCTAGACTCATCCGAAGAGCTAAGCTCAACTGAGTTGGATTTGTCTAAACTAGACTGAATTTTCAGAAATTAAGTCCAAAAGAACAAGGCCATTGTCATCTTTCTTTGAATTGAATAAGTTGATAAATCAATATGTTCCATGCAAATCGAATAGCACACACTGTAGAAACTCAGTGTCTTCTCAAAGGTCACAAGTCACAACTCTTAATAGACTAGGGAATTTTGAGAAAATGTGAAAAAACTAAAATTTTGATGATTATATTTTTATTGGTGACCTAACTATACGACACGAGAGTAGAACATGATTGCACTAAATGTTGTGCCCTTGACATTGCAAGGAGGTTGATTCAGTAAAATTCATTGAGCACGTATCATTCAAGCAGAAGAAACATCATTTTCTGCCTAATGAACTTTTAAATCCTCCATCAGTAAATTTAACATTTGCTTAAAGGAGTTTTCTTGCCTTTATGAGCATACCAAAGATGACAGCAAATTGACCTTTTCTAATCATCACCCATGTTACTAGAAGAAAATTATTAAAGACAAGACAGCACAGAGGAATCTATAACTAGGGGTGCTTATGGCTTATGAGAAATGAAAACTGACGAGTTACTCGAGCTCAGCTCAAGTCAATAATCGGTCAATACTCGACTCAAATTAGCTCGACTCTAGAGTTTAACAAGTTGAGTTAAGAAAGTTGATACTAGACTCAAAAACTCGTGAAAAGCTCGAAAAGTTTACTATCAAGCACTTTTAAATAAAAATATACTCCCTCCGTAACAAATTACTAGTAACAATTTCCATTTTTAGGTGTAACAAAATACTTGCAACAATTTTTCCAATTTCATTTTATTCATTTTTTGGCAAAAAAAACAACACAATACCCCACTTACTTTTCTCTTTCTTACTTTTCTCTCTCTTACTTTTATCATCATACCACATAATACCTCATTTACTTTTCCTTCTCTTACTTTTCCTTGTCTTACTTTTCTCTCTCTTACTTTTATCATTATAACACCTAATACCACAATTAACTTATTTCATCTAGGAATCCGTGCTAGTCCAAATGTTGCTACTAATTCGTTACGGGGGGAGTATATAAAAGTAATATAATGTCTATCTTAGAGATTCTACTAAGAAAAGAAAAACTGCAAGCTAGCTTGCAGTTTAAGATCGACTCGGTCAAAACTCGAATTGTTTGAGCACGACTCGAAATGCAAGTGAATCGAGTCGAGCAATCCACTAGCTCAACTCGCATCATAAGTACCCCTATCTATAACAATGGAATAAAACAAGCAATCAACATAATAGATAAAATTTTACCAGATTTAACTTGCTTTGCACACAAGCTATCTTAATCTACAAGATTGTACCAGACAACTAAGTTTAAAAATCAGAATTCATCCAACTTACACATCTTTGTGTCTACCCATTAACTAAAAACAGAAGACAGTTAGGCCAGGGCAACAAATGAAACTGATGCAGACATATCATCTTCAACATTAAACTCTTCAAAGAAAAGCAATATGAATTCAGACATAAACTATATGTACAGAAATGGACAGATACCTATACAACTAATTCTGCTAGTGATGTAGACATGTAAGATTTAACCATGTCTTCAACTCTTAAACACTTGCCACTAAACAAACTGCCTTGTATAATTACATTTGCATATTTTCCACAATGTAACAACAATGAAAAACATTTTAAGACCCAGTAAAGATGATGGAAGGCATGTGTAAAACTGTGCAGAAAGTGAGTATATTGAGATGTCAGAAAGAAAATGAGCTCTTACCTCTATGTTGCTATTGACAATTGCTATAACTACCAGCATAAACCAGCAGGATTATTGAGTGGAACATCTGACACAGAATTTCCAAGTCCAAATTCAAACGAACCAGATCCCTTCAGTCCCAAAGATGGCAAAAGCAGGGACTGCTCAGACCCACCACCAAGGAGATCATCAAACTTAGCATCAAACCCACCATCAAATGAAGGAAAGGATGATACAGGCACTGTCCTGTTTCTGATGTCTCTGCTGAACAATCCCATTGCTGAACCAAAATTGTTATCTTCACGACCATAGCTAAGATTGAGGCCATTTGAGACAGAAGCACGCCCTCCACCTTGAACAGGAATGGTGGAAGAATTCCATATTGATTCATGATTTTTAAGAGCATCAGTCTCAACATCTCTAAAGTTCATAGAAGCACTGTTTCCAGAGAAAGTAGTGTCGTTCATGCTCCCATTCCCCCACAAGCTCCAAGAAGATGAACCAATAGCAGAAGCACTACCTCTATTTACCCCATCAAACACAGCAAAGCTATCATGCCTGTTGGCATTGATATTATGCAATGCACTTAACCCCTGCTCAAAGCTCATCTTTGGAAAGAGATTTGGACCTTCACCAAAGTTGGGACTCATTCTTGGCTCAAAATTCAATGCACTTCCATAACTAGTAGGGCTAAATGAAGGAAATACATTTCGAGCAAAAGGAATAGGACTTTGTCGATCATCAATTTTGACTCCTTGTACTCCAATAGGGCTTGGGTTGTAGCCCTGTGTATAGCCATTGAGGAAGCTATTAACCCTGCTAAGTCCACTAGAACCTCCCCCTAAAGGACTCCTACTAGGCCCTGGTGACAACTCTTTGGGAACAGCTCTTTTGACCTCAACCATTTTACCATTAAGTTCATGAAAGGTTTTAATCAGTGCTCTCTCAACTGCTTCTTCTGAGTCAAAGGTGATAAAGCCAAAGCCTCTTGGCCTCTGGGTGTTGTGGTCATACATAACAACAACATCAGTGATGGTCCCGAATTGATCAAAGTACCTTTTGAAGTCCCCTTCTGTAACTGTAGACGCCAAGCCCCCCACAAATATTTTCTTTGTGCGAGTAGGTACCGGCGATGCACTAGGGCTGCTATGGTTTCGGCTCACTATGTGCTGGTCATCTCTAGGAACAGCTTTTTTTGCCTCAACCTGATCACATACATGGTGCATTATATATAAAATACGGAGTAAATAAACAAATTAGTACAAAACCAACTGTACACAATACCTTCTATGATACATTTAAAAAAATATATATATTCAAACTGTGGTTTAGTTTAGCGCCTCTATTACTTAATATGTGTTTGCAACTTAATAAGCGTATCCTCAATCAGAGAAATACTAGGTCAAGTGGTCAACCAGGATCATCAAAAGCCAGTACATTTTAAGCACATTAAACATCACAAACAGGAATTTAGCTTTAGATAAGCAATGCATATCAAGTTGTTCATTAATCGAACCCATCCATTTGGCTTTGATAACTGTTGTTGTAGACATCATACGCAGGCTTCTGTTTCCATTAAAACTGTGACACGGTTAATACCACCATAAAGCAACAACATCTTAGACTGCTTCATATGGCACTAAATCAATGATTGAATTACTAATATCCAATGACTTTGCCTCAATATTATCAATACACTACATGGTAAGAAATGGATTCCATAAACATACAAAATTCAGCTCAAAGTCAATGGAATGAACACCTCTAATCTATGTCTAAGCCATTTAAACATAAACAATCAAATTATACCTCCACCATAGTAAAGCCATCACAAATAGCACTTCCTAGAACAAAAACAAAAAGACAACAATTACTTACACAAATAACATACATCAATACAACAGTATGAGATATGCAAATAGCTTACAGTTCGGCCATCTATCATATGCTTCTGCCTAACAACTCGCTCCGCAACAGCCGGGTCAGCATATATAACAAAACCAAACCCACGGGCTCGGCCCGTTGCTCGATCCTTCATGATCACAGCTTCCACAACCTCACCATAAGTTTGAAAATACTCCCTCAGACGATCTTCATTTGTGTCCCACGAAATCCCACCTACGAATAGCTTCCCTGGTTCCATCTTCTAATCTACCAAAGTTCATCATCCAAATTACATCACTAATTCAAACACTTAAAAAGTCATTCATAGCTTCTACAAGGTTCCATTCAATCTCTTTTTTTAAGGGAAAATTGATAAAATTACCAAGTTTAATACATAGTAGTGGTAGAATTTAAGAACGTATTTGTTAAAATTCAAACGCAACCATCATCACGATATGAAAAAAAATATCTTACAATCAACGGATCAAACACAGGAAGAGCAGTAAAAATGAAATTCAGCAAAAATTACTTTCATCACCAGGATGGTGAGCAATCAATGTAAAATCCTTACATATGCATTAAAAAAAATAAATAAATAAAAAAAAAAAAAAAATCAAAGAATTCAAGGCAAAATGGGTATTGCTTAAATCAAAATAAAAATATCAGATCCTTCATGGGTCAGTGTTAGATCATTGATCAATCACATCCACAATCTGGGATATCACTACAATAAACCTACAAAAGTTTAATCCCATAATCAAAGTTGAAGCTTTTTATTTACGACTTTTTTTTTAAAATGATAAAGAAAACAGATAAAACCAGTACCAGAATCTAAATTTTTTAGGGGTAAAAACCCAGGAAATTAATTGATGAAGAATTGAAGATCTGAGAGGAGGCTTAAACAAGAACAAGAGAGAGAGATGAGCTTCTCCCTTCTTCTCTCTCCTCAACCTCCTCTCTCTGTCGCTGTTTTTTTTTTTTTTTTTTTGATGTTCTTAACAAATTCTGAAAGAGGTGATTGGGAAGAGAAAATGTAATCAAAAGAAAAAATGGCTGTGAAATAGAGAAGAAAAGAAGGGGGGTATATGTAAACAGCAAATATATAAAAATGAAAAAAAGAAAAGGGATAAAAATAATAAATGGGCAGAAATGGAAGAAGAGAGAGAAGGGAAGGGAAGGGGTGAGAGGCAGCTTTGGCTATCCTCTCGTGGAGAAGACGAGACGAAGAAAGATGGTGACTTGCCCGTTTTTAAGTTGGATTTCAAAAGTTTGAGTGTGTGTATGCCTCTTCTTTATTCACCTTCTCTCTTTTTCTTTTTCTTTTTTTTTTTTTGGGTTTTATAAGCTATGCTGTTAAGTTTTTAGGCTTTTTAAGTTATGTCCATGCTTTTTGAAACTTCTAAGCTATGCCCCTCAACTTAGATTTTTTAATTAGTAGTGTCCACTCCGTTAACTCAACGTTAATAGAGGGGAAATTACCCTCCCACGAAATGCAACTCCTTTTAATGAATCTATTAACGTTGAGATAATGGAGTAGACACTATTAATTAAAAAACCTAAGTTGAAGGGCATAGCTTAGAAGTTTCAAAAAGCATGGACACAACTTAGAAAGTCGAAAAACTCAGGGGCATAGCTTAAAAAAAAACCTTTTTTTTAATAATTCTCAATTTATACTTTCTCTGTTTTTTAGATGGAACATTTTTTTTTACGCATATCAAGAGAACGATCTAAGAGCGTTAATGAAAATTTTTTGGCGAAATTTTAATACAAGCAAATATGATACTATGCATGATATGTCTTAAAATTTCGTTGATTAATCTGCTCGTTTACACCGTTAAATCACTTCCTTAATATGTATAATTCAAACATAAGCAAGTTTTCTTCCGTAACATATTAACTGTAACGATTTGTAATAAAGGGTCAAATTGTTGTTGTTAATATGTTACGGAGGGAGTACTTCCGATTAACTCTATTTTACTTGCAAAATATGGAGTATGCTTTTGCGGGCATTCTAATGAAAATACTTCATTTCTTTCATTTTAAATGCAAGAATTCATTTTAAGTAACAGATTAAAGGGTGTATACGAGCACATTAAGCAAAATAATTTTAATGCAGGTAAGAATGAGATCATAGGTTACTACTTGTCTTAAAATTTTTGATTAATTTACTCTTTTACAACCGTAAATCTCTTCCTCAAAATATATGCAAAATAGTTTGTTACATTTTATTTAGAACAGGGACAATAATTGATAGTGAAAATGAACAAATTTAACGATATAATAATTAGACACCGGGTTCTTATAGTTTTCTTGTTACTTGTGTTTTACTTAATTTGTTTTTTTACATACATGCTCAATATCTTCCTCAATACTAAAATATTATGTTGTGAGTAATATATTAATATGGGGCGGAGAAAATATTACTCAAAGACCTTGCTACATTTTGATAATTATTTAATATTTCCCCTAAGATAATACCTAGTATAAAATTTAATATGGCTCTCAATGTCAAATGTATTGGGAAGTTCCATTTAGTACCTACTTTTGGCTTTTCCAAATGTTACCCATTTTTTCTATAAAAAAAATTCTACATGGTATAGATGTACTTTGAATTTGTTATCTATCAATTTATCATAATATTCTCTTAAACAAAACATTAGTCAGGAACTTAGGGATTGAATAAGTAAATTGGTAAAAAAGAACAAGTTATATTTTCTAAGACTTAAAACGAGATTATAATATAAAAAAATTCCAAATTTCTGACTTAAAACTTGACTTGATCACAAGTATCAAAATGGCTCCCAAACTTTATGAGATCGAGCAAATTAAATCTTGTTATGCATGGTATGCAAGTAGGGATGTAAAAACAGGTTAAACGGTCGGAAATAGGTCGGTCAAAAACAGGTTCGGTAAAAAACAGATCGTATGAGTCCTTTCGGTAACGGTCAAAATCGATCTTTTACAGGTCGTAACCGGTGCACGGGTCATAATCGATCGGTCAAAATCGGTATGCAGGTCATAATCGGTCGGTCATAATCGGTATGCAGGTTGTAATCAGTCAGCCGCGGTCAAATGTATGTCGTAACCTGACAGTCTTAAACGATCGATCACAATACAATCGGTCAATTCAAAACTTCGGATCAGATTTTGATATTTCGGGTTAGTTGGACTAGAATTTTTGGCTAAGAATTTAGGATCGAATAATTATGCCCACCTCTAAAATATATTAAAAATCAGTTTCATTATGTTTGAGCCAAAAACCAATGTCAGATTGATCTTATTAAATGAATTTACAAAAATTTCATCAATTTTTGTCAACTTAGAGAAATCATGTAAATAAGTTCGGTAAAAAACGGGTTCGGTTGTAAACAGGCAAACGACTTCGATGATAAGGCTGATCCAAAATTCCAAAACAGGTTCGGTACAGTACGATTTTGATTAAAATTGGTCGGTCAAAAATCGGTTTTTGGCAGGTTGAAAACAGGTTCGGTAACGGTTGGTCTCGGTATAATAAAAACAGGTCGGAAACAGGTTCGGTTATGAATGGGATCGGTACCGGTCGGTTTCGGTATGCGTAAAAAAGGTTGGAAAACGATTTCGGTATAATTCGGGTTCGGTAGCGGTCGGTATTTGGTCACTAAAAATTCGGTCAAAAACAAGTTCAGTATCGGTCGGTACGGTCGGTCAAACAGGTTTCCGACCCACATTTACATCCTATACGCAAGCGCAATAAATTTCTAACCCTATTGAATCATAAATTAATTAATGAATTATTTAATGTAATAATATGTTAGAAAATAAATCCAAACTATTGCAAATTTGCAATACTATGTATATATTTTTTTAAATACGGTACCAAATAAAAAAGCCTAAAGCATAGTGATACCAAATGAAATTTTCCTAACTTTTATAAAAAGAAATTAAAAAAAAAAAAAAAAACAATAGGTATCGCATCTATGCTTAAATCCAATAAATATTAGCACTAGCTCCATCAAAAAATATAGCACTAGTGTTTTTTTTTTAAAAGGAGCACTATTGTTTTATTATATATGTTTTAAATTTTGAATATAAACTTCTTAATAATAGTCATTAGTGAATATGATTATCATCTCATTAGGGGTTTTTAACTTTTTATGATGGCACACACACCTCTTATGTTCGTTTTTAGATTTTGTGCTGTTTTCTAACCGCGTCGTAGTTTAATTTATACTGATACACACAATTAAATTTACAGAATGTGAACAAAAATTTAGATTATATTTAGTTTTATTCTGATAGGTTTTGAACAATTTAGTAGATTTTAAACTTTGTCTTTGATCACTAAGTAATTGAATTGGGATAATTATAACCAAAAAAGTATTAACGGCCCGTTTTGTAGCCGGTTATAAATGGTGGTAATTGGAATGAAATTATAACTAAATTTGGAAGGAAAATCAAAATCTATTCCCATGGTGGTGCTAGTTTCACTCCAATTTATCTAATTTTGTTCACAAATATCCATTCCCATCTAATACCACCCTCCTCCATGGTAATGGATGATAATGAAAAATAAGAAGAAATTTCAAGTTTGGGAATGAAATATATGTATTCCATAGGGATTATGAAGTTTTTCCTTAACAAATTACATATAAAATTCGTTACCATTACTATAATTTATTACCAACAACCAAACGGGCCGTAAGGGGTCGTTTACATTAGCTAAATAGTCAAATAGAGATGAACTGAACTGAACTGAACTTAATAGAGATGAACTGAACTAAACTGAACTGAACTTAATAGAGATGAACTGAACTGAACTTAATAGAAATGAACTGAACTGAACTGAATAGAAGTGTATTAATTGAACTAAATAGAGATAAACTGAACTGAATAGAGATTAACTGAACTGAATATAATCTGAAGTAAACAAGCCCTAAGTAAAACAAATTTGACTTGGACATATATATGTGTATATATACAAAATTATATTGCGTCTCTCGGACATTGGACCATTATGCATATCGACATCGACCCCTTTTTGGATACTAAGTTCTCTTATTTTTTTAACTTTAAATAAATCAGGATATCTTTTCGAGAGAAAGAGATTTTGATTTCACTTGTTTACCTTTCTCCAAAAAAAAAAAGTATTGTTGTTGTTTGTGTGGTGGGGGATTTGGGGGGGGGGGGGGTACGCTGAATGTTCTCTTTATCACTTCATGCTCATGTAGTTAATTGTTCCCATATGTCAATCGGCCAAAGACAATACTTCAAATTCATTAATATTGCTCAGATTATTAATAGCACGCAATTAGAAGTAATTTTTTTAAAAAAAAAGGCCATCGAAATTAGCTGAAATAGCACCACCTATTGGTAAGGTGGGTCCAGCGGTACAAACTTTAAAGGAACAACAACACAGTCTAAGAGGCGTCGATAGGTGCAATCTATATCATAAATGAAATTTGAGGTTTGAGTTTTTATCATTTCCATGGATTCTTTAATATTTAAATAGTTAATTCATTTAATTTGTTTATTAATAAATCATTTTTTTTAATCTTATTTTTCACTTCTTTTACATTTTTTTTGCTACTGTTCATCATCATGTAAATGAAATTTGAGGTTAGAGTTTTTAGCATTTCCGTGGATTCTTTAATATTTTGATAGTTTTAAAATTTTTTTTTCATTTTGTTTAGTAAACAATTATTCATTCATTTTATATCCACTTCTTTTACATGTTTTTTTGCAACTATTATAATCCTCATGTATAAAGAAAGTCGATCATCACATGATTGTAAAAAATGAGTTGAATGACAGAAAGGGAGTCATTAAAAATAAAATAAAAGGCATCAAAATACTTAAATTTTCATAGATTTGGCAAAATCTCAAGCAATCAACCTAACTAGTCAAAAAAAAAAAAAAAAACAAAACAAAATGCCCCTAAACCTAAAGCTCGTAGTTAGTTGTTGATGTTCACTTAAAGTTTGTGTTGTTGTGCACACCTAGCCAATAGGTGGTGTTGTTCCAACTAATTTCGTTATTAAAAAAAAAAAAACAGTTAAATCTTGTATCAATGATGAAAAAGAAAGAGAGATGAAATTAAAAATATAAATAAAAATTTTACCTAATTCCATATGTTTTTTTTGAGCAATAATTTCATATGTTAGGAATCGAGTTTCACAAATTAATTAAACATGAAGATATTAATAATGGAAATGATGAACAAACTTATAAGAATACTCTTTATGTTAAGTCTCATTAGAAATACTCTTCATATCTCTATGTCTTGAATTTTTCATGTACCCATATTTGTATCTATATTTATGCAACCTATTGTCCCATGTTCTTGATCTTTAATTCTATTGTAGTGAACTACTGCGTTTCATTTGTTTTATTCGTACTCCGTGGAAGACAATATATATTGTAGACATTGAAATATTGTGTCCCCTTTTTGGACCAATAATGAATCAAACAGCAAGTCTTCTGTCAGACCGTCTGATAGGATAACTTTTGGCTTAAAATTTGTAATTTTTTCATTTAAAATCATAAATTTTAATACAAAGTTAAACTAGTTTTGTAAAAAGTTATAGGTTTAGAATATAAAGTTACAGTTTTTTTAGTTAAAATTTATGTCATACCGTCAGAGTGTCAGACCCTTTTACAGGAGTGTCAGACACGTAAATGGTCAAATCTCGAGCAAAGAACAAAAATCAAGCAAAACAAAAAGTTATAAGCTAATCTAAAAAAAATATTGCGAAAATCATCCAACCCGACCCAAATTAAATGATCAAAAACATCCAAAAGTGCATTTTCAGAAGCCCAAGAACACACAAACTAGCCCAAGGCCATAGATGCCCAAAGGCCAAAATGCGCCATAGGGCAGTTGTCTGCGCTATGGCGTAGTATAGTGTAGGATTTTACCCATGTTCCAACTCTATGTCATAGCTACGCCCTAGCACGGTAGTGGGAGCTAAAAATGATCCATCCTGTCCTCATGTTCTATGACGCAACATTCACAATATATTTGGGTCTAAGAATCCGTTTACCAGAGCGAAAAATATTGTAAATAAGTGTATGCAAATGTTGTATCGTATAGAAGAGTGAAATGAATGATATTGCAATTAAGGAAAACTATTCAAGAGAGTCTTACAAAAGGATGGAACAAACATCTTATTTATAGAGAGAAGGCAGAGAAAATAAAAAAAAGGAAAAGAGAGTAGGAAGAGAGAAAGAAGAACAAGCTAACTTAAGGAATTTAATAACTAAATTAACTAACTCAACTAACCTAACCCTCTTACCCTCTAATATATCGTGGCTCAGTAGTAAGAGAATAAGAGCACGGTACCCCGGGAGTAATGCCCTGGGTTCGAACCTTACCCCCAATGTTGTTAGGGTTTTCCCCCTCCCTTATTGTTCAATGCCCTAAAATAGAGTATTGACGGTTTATAACCGTGTACATTTCCTCCGAAAAAAAAGGTGTAATGTAACTACGGGCGGCATACTTATTACGAAGCATTAAGTAGAAGTCACCATAATTCCATAAATGACAACCTGAGTATCGTCTGTCAAGTATGTGTATACGACTCGTCTGGTCTACTAATTCCTCATTTTAATAAGTTAACGACGCCAACATTGCATAACATGCTCTGTTTCCTTCATGTGGGAGCAAGGCATAAAAATGATTTGCGGTGTCACATTGCTAATCTTTTTGTACATTATTTTTTTACAATTAATTTTGGATATCTTTATGTATCATCAAGTGATCAAATCCTTTTTTCGCTTATTGGCTAGATTTAGGACCAGTCAGTTTTTTGTGGTCTTGAGTTATTTTTTTTTAAATTGTCTTTCTCTTGCTTGTAGATTTTTTTTTCATGCTTAATTTTTTTTCCTTCCTTTCTCTCTTCTCTTCCTTCATTATTCAATCTCTCTCACTCACAAATTAATGGAATCCTACTTGAAATTCTGTCAAAAAAATCAAACAACTAAATTCATTCCCAAAAAAAAAATTTTAAGTTCAAATTCTAATTCTAATAAAATGGTGAAAATCAAATACAAAATTTAAGAAAATGAAGAAGAAGACAAACAACTCTAAGTTTACTGCCTTATAGTTTTACAATCTATGAATGTTAAGCCCTATATTGTGTATAGCTATTGGGCCTTTGTTAAGTTAAAACCCTAATCTCATAGGTTGTATATATATTCTTGATTTACGCTAATACAAAACATACAACTCTATACTCTCTATTTTCTCTATTATTGGCATGGTATCAGAGCTAAAATTCATCTAAACCCTTAAATTCTAATTTTTTTTTTCTCTCTTTTTCTACTCTCTGATCATCTCTACTCAACAATGGTGGACGATTCAAAGATCGATCCCGCATCTCCCTTTTATCTAGGTTCGGGTGATCAACCCGGCAATCTGATTTCTCATGTCATCTTGAAGGGTGACAATTATTTAGCATGGTCTCGTGCGATTACTCTGTCATTGAAATCTAGAAGAAAGTTTGGTTTTGTTGATGGCACCATCTCCAAGCCGAGTGAGACGAAAAAACTACTTGATTGGGAACCTGTCAATTCGATGTTAGTGCAGTGGGTTTTGCGTGCTACGGAGCCTAAACTTGCTGCAACAATCCCGTATTTTGAAGAAGCAAAGAAGTTGTGGGATTACTTGGAGAAACGTTTTTGTGAGGCGAGTGGTCCAAGGCTTCAACAATTGCGTGCTGCAACATTTTGTGAATTGTGATAAATTTTCTGTACGACATCGTGTTTTCATTGCAGCTGTGGATACAATCACGAAGCCCCGGAATTTTACTGAGGCGATGGAACATGCGGGTTGGAGGGAGGCCATGCAAAAAGAGCTTACTGCTCTTGAAAATAATGAGACTTGGGTAATAGAAAAATTGCCACCGGGGAAGAAAGCCTTGGGATGCCAATGGGTGTACAAAGTTAAGCTTAATTCTGATGGAACACTTGAGAGATTGAAGGCTCGTCTTGTTATATTTGGTAATCATCAGGTTGAGGGTATTGATTATAACGAGACTTTTGCTCCCGTGGCAAAAATGGTAACTGTTCGCGTTTTTCTTGCGGTGGCATCTGCGAGAAATTGGGAATTACACCAAATGGATGTTCATAATGTCTTTCTACATGGTGATCTTGATGAGGAGGTTTATATGAAGCCTCCACCTGGTTTTCATGGTTCTCAATCTGGTTCGGTTTGTCGTCTTCAAAAATCCTTATATGGGTTGCGACAAGCACCTTGTTGTTGGTTCTCTAAGTTGGCCTCTTCTCTGAAAAGGTACGGTTTTTTTCAATCGTACTCTGATTATTCTCTTTTCACTCTGCAATCTGGGCCTATTCAACTTAGTGTTCTGGTATATGTTGATGATTTAATAATATCTGGTAATGATTCCTCTGCAATTTCAACATTCAAATCATATCTAAGTGATTGTTTTCATATGAAAGATTTGGGTGTGTTGAAGTAGTTTCTTGGATTGAGGTTGCTCGTAGTCAAGAGGGCATATTTTTATGCCAACGGAAATATACTCTTGATATTATTGCGGAGTTTGGTTTGCTAGGGGCACGTCCTGCAGGTACTCCTATTGAGCAGAATCATACTCTGGCTAAATCAGAGTCTCCTCTTATTTCTAATCCTGAAATGTATCGTCGTCTTGTGGGTCGATTGATATATTTATCTTTCACCAGACCTGATTTGGCTTATGCAGTTCATATTTTGTTTCAATTTATGCACCAACCGCGTCAGGATCATTGGGAGGTCGCTATTCGTACGGTGCGTTACTTGAAAGGATGTCCAGGTCAGGGAATCCTTTTGCATTCTGATTGTGATCTACATATTACAGGTTGGTGTGACTCGGATTGGGCTAGTTGTCCCTTGACGAGACGGTCTATTTCTGGTTGGTTGGTGTTTCTTGGTGCTTCCCCTATATCTTGGAAGACTAAGAAACAGGACACTGTGGCTAAATCTTCTGCCGAGGCCGAATTCCGTTCTATGTCTAAAATTACAGATGAGTTGAAGTGGTTGAAGGCTCTACTTCTGAGTTTGGGAGTCGCACATCCGCGAGCAATGAGTTTGTTCTGCGACAGTCAATCTGCGTTATATATTGCGCGGAATCTGGTCTTTCATGAACGAACTAAACATATTGAGGCTGATTGTTATTATGTTCGTGATGCGATTCGGGATGGTGTTATTAGTCCGTCGTACGTGAAAACGACGGATCAACTAGCGGATATTTTCACTAAGGCATTGAACAAACAACAATTCATGTATCTTCTTGGCAAGTTGGGCATTTGTGATTTGCATGCTCCAACTTGAGGGGGGTGTTAAGCCCTATATTGTGTATAGCTATTGGGCCTTTGTTAAGTTAAAACCCTAATCTCATAGGTTGTATATATATTCTTGATTTACGCTAATACAAAACATACAACTCTATTCTCTCTATTTTCTCTATTATTGGCAAGGAATTTACAACATTAATTTATATTATATTATTATTTGTTGCAATGTTCACAAATTATAAGATACATATTCACAATACTAAATATAATACAATATTCGTGACTTGCTCTTTTAAAAAAAATTATGACTTAGTATTAGAATATCAATTTGAACAGAATATTCACCAATCACTAGGACCACGAATAGCTGGTTGGTTCAGAATCAACCATCACCTATTTCTTTATTGGGGGGGATAATTTTAATCATCGGACAATTTCAATCTACACCTTTTAAAAAGAGGCAAGGGAACAACAAGAATAATAAACATTTATTTAGGTACTATTTGTTTTATGTGAGAATTTAATTCCTATAGAAAATTATGATTTATACTCCTTTTGTTCCAGTTTGGTCTTTACCTCTACTTTTTGCATAAATTTTAATGCAGACGTTTAAACGTTAATATCTTACACTGCAAATTTTTTTAAAATACATATTAAAAACAACACATCATCTAGAGAATCTTACAAGATCCTATATTAATATGTTTTTCTTTTATGGTTTTTTTTCATTTTTTGACTTTCTCTCTCTTTGTATCCTAAAAAAACGTAAAGAACAAATTGAAACGGATGGAGTATAATTTTATTTACCTCATTGAATGAATTCTTAGGAATATTATATTGTACCTTATTTGGTTATCAACATAGGAATTTGGAATTTCCATGAAGTTTCCAAATTCCATGGAAACAAAAAATGAGGAGAAATCAAATTTTCATGAACATATTTTACCTTCAATCAAATTATCAAGTTTCATATTAATTTTTTTTTATAGTTTGTGGGAAGTGAAATTCCGAATTCTATCTTATTTCACCCTAAGAAGAAAACTCTTTTAAGTTAAGTCTCTGATTGATTGAAGGTAAAATATGTTCATGAAAATTTGATTTCTCCTCATTTTTTGTCTTCGATTATTGAGTAAAAAAAAATTATACTTCTCCATCCCGCGTAATTGTCCTGTTTGGCAATCGACTGTTGGCTGTTTACTTTTGGCTAGTTTAATTGGCTTGTTTGATTGGCTGGAAGTATTGGATGTATGTATTGGCTTTTTAAGTTGGTTGTTTAAGTTAACTGCTTGGAATAGTATTTTGTAAAATTAATCATGACTGTTATTAGAGAGTTTGGGGCCAACAAGCCAAAAGTCAACCAAAAAAGCTACTCCAGTCATCTTTTTTTTGGCTTAAAAGTCAGCTTTTCAGCCAACCAAAAGGCCAATAACTAAACATATTTTTTGGCTATTTGATCATATTGAAAAGCCAGAAGCCAGCAAAAAAAACTAGTTTCCAAACATGGCCAAAATAAATTTTCCTATGAGATTGAGCAACATTATTTTTTTCTGAATTTGAAACAAATGACAATAGAAAATTAATTTTATAATTGAGTTTTTTTTTTATTATAGATATTTTTTCATAAAAAATTATTTTACATCGAGATCACATAGAAATTTTTTTGATCCAATACCATACAACCATTAATAATGTTGAATTGAAGCGTGTAGAATTTCAAATCATCATCAATTTATAATGATTCAAAACCCAAGTTCATTTCAGATAAGGATGATGGATTGATCCATAAGGCTCGTTGAACTTGAATAAATACAAGCTAATTATATAGAATCTATCAATAACCTATACTAAAACAAAAATATTACTGACATCATCCCCTCTTAATTATCCACATGTCAAGGTGTGGAAAAAAATCCCGCCTAAAGTGATGTTGACGATATTCATAATAATAAATAATGGTACTATTGAATGTAATCCTATTAAATGGTACTATTAAATTAATAAATAGTGATGTCATTCTATAATTCTATTAAATGGTACATCCTTTCTCGTGCACAACTTCCAATTATTTTTCATGATATATAATCTATAATATATGGAGAATGCTATATGCAGCCCTTAGGGCTGCATATAAGCATTAATTACATTACCTAATATGGAAATAAGTTGTAAATTTATGTGAAAATTGCACATTGATCAATGTAATAAATGCAAAATTAATGTTGTTTATTTCCTTTTTTAGCTTTTTATATGCAGCCCTAAAGGCTGCATATAGCATAACCCTATTCTAAATTATTTAAATGCATTTTTAAAGAAAAGAAAAACTCTCTAGAAGCCCAAAATATATTAGGATATTTTATTATTATTTTTTTACGAGAAGCCACTCAGGGCTAGCAAATTTCATTAAAATAATTAGCATACAATATTGCAAGTCTAAAGAGCTCACCTGGAAAATCCTCAAGCCACATTTTGAGCCCAACGAAATTCAAGTTCATCTTAGCAAGACAATGTGCCACAATTCCCATCACGTTTAACAAAAGAGAAATTAAAATCACTAACATTGACTCCCCGATCTTCTATTATAGAAAATGATTTTAGAAGATCGGGGAGTCAATGTTAGTGATTTTATAGAATAGTGATTCCAGTCCCTATCACACCAAAGATCCCTCACACCTTATAGATGTCTTTCTTCCTCTTGGACAGTGTTGTTCACACAAAAAAAAGGTTGAGTGGGGATCCATAGGTCCTTCCAAATTTAGGAAGAAGCCCCATCACTAATCACTCTCCTTCGACCTTGATGGATTACTCCTTTCGCTCCCATAATCGAACTTCAAGTGTAGCTGGCGTTAGGATGCACCTGAGCCTTAAGAAAAGACGAGTTAAGAAAATATTTCCCCTTCAAATCCTTATCCATCAAAGAATTTGGATGAGTTAAGAGTCTCCATGCTTGTTTACTGAGCATGGTCATATTAAAGATCCTCATATTTCGAAAGCCTAGACCACCTTCCCTTCTTGCACTATAGATTTTCTCCCACGCCACCCTGCACACCTTCCTTTCACCCTTTTTTGCCCCTAAAAGAAATGACTACACATTTTTTCAATTTTCACTTTGATGCTTACCAAAAATTTAAAACACTGAATAACATAAGTTGGAATAGCCTAAGCACTGCTTTAATTTTTTCCGACCTACTTGAGATAAAAAAATTTCCTTCCACTATTTAATTTTTTCCAGACTCGATCTTAAATATCCTAGAAAACTTGGTTTTTAGAACTCCCCATGAAAGTAGGAATTCATGTCCAATCCGTTAACAACCTTAAAAGATAACTTCGATTGAAGCAAATTTTTGTGAGCAAGCTCCACATTTCAGCTAAAAGAAACCTCGGACTTCTCCATATTCAATTTCTTTCCAAAAGTAATTTCATACATAGCTAAATTTCTACGAATTAATACTTTCTCAATTTCAGACTCTATGGCTTGAACAAAGAGCAAACTGTCATTTGAAAAAAAAAAGGGATGAGAAAAGGGATCAATAATATTCCTCCTAATTTTCACATCATGAAATTCATTTTTGTTTCCTGCATCTCTCAATAGGGCGAAAAACCCTTAACACATAGAATAAAAAGAAAATGAGAAAAGGGATCACCTGGCCTCAACCCTCTGCTAGAGACAAACTTTCTTGAAGGCTGACCATTAACTAAAACATCAAAACATGCCAATTTCACAAATTCCATAACATTCTACATAAAGGCACAAGGAAATCCCATTTTAGTCATCATATGCTCCAAATGGACCCATCCAACCTTGTTATAAGCCATACTCATATCCAGTTTTAAGCCAAGACACCCCTTTTTCCAATTGTTTTCTTCCTCAATTAATGAAAGTATTCATAGGCCACTAAAATATTGTCAGAGGTTAAGAGACCCAGGACGAAACCACTTTGAGACTCATGGATAATACAAGGTAAAACACATTTTAGCTTATTGGCTATGACTTTTGACACAAGTTTATAAATGACATTACACAAACTAATTGGTCTATAATCAACAGTAGACTCACAAAATTTCTTTTCTTGAATTAAAAAAAATATGAGTCACTTCCCCGTCGTTATTTAAAATAGACAAAACTTTATCAATTACATCCCTCCCTAGTCCCTACAATATGCCAAAATTTTGAAAAAATAGTGCAGACATACCATGGGGTCCTAGAGCATTGGTGGGGTGCATTTGAAATAAAGCATATTTGACTTCATCCTCACGAAAAGGAGTTGTTAGATCTTCTATTTGCAGCATAGATAGACACGTGTTGACCTTGTCCATAACATGAGCAGGCTTTACATTTCTACTTGGGGTAAAAACCTTTTCAAAGTGATCCACGAGCACTTCCACAATTTGATTCTTATTATCATATTCATTGCCCGCAACGTCCTTTATGTCCCATATAACATATTATGCTCCATCATGTGCTTTTTTTTTGTGTGAAAAAAGAAGTGTTTTTTTATCTCCATATTGTAACCAGCTTTGTCTACTTCTTTGACGCTAAAAGATTTCTTCTCTATTTTCAAGTTCATCCATCCGATCATCCAAACTTCGCATTCGAGTAATAACATCATCAGTCTGAGGTTCAAAAATTAATTTCTCCATTTGATTTATGCAATTTTTCATCTTAAGGCATCGTATTACCCTCTCCTAACCTCTTCAACAGCTACCTAATTCTGATTTTATTTTCATCCTCTGTAAAACCATACACCCCCGTGAACCTCCACCCTCCAAGAATAAAAGAATTCACTTCCACATCAATGTGATGATTAGAAAAAGATTTAACACAAATGTCAACATTATTTCTCCACATCAAATCTAGACCACCCTATCCACGCCTACCCTCCCCTTCACAACTAACCCCCATACAACCATCAAAATTAAGTTTCTCTTTAACCTTCTCCAATTCATTCACTTCAAATGAGTTTCAAATAAAAAATACCATCACTAGGCAGTCAAGAATGATAACGCATTTAATCGCATTAAATGCGGAGGTCGTGCCCAAGCCCTAAAGTTCCAAGCTAAGATGTAATTTATTTCTTCTTAAGAGTCCATTCAGTGGGGCCCGCCAGATTAATGTCATTTGATTGTGCTAACCTCTTTTTTGTAGCAACTGGAGCATCAATATCCATGAGAAACTCTTCTCCCCTCACCTAGCTACCCATGAGTTTCTTGGCTACACCCTTTGTAAGTTCCCCAATCCCTTTTAAATATTCACGTTCAACCTTTTTCCACTTCTTCTTCACCATGCATGCAGTAGCGCGCACCATTCCCCACGTCACATTTACCCATCGAAAACGCTAGATTATTGCCCCCACATTTTTTTAAGTCAATTCCACATGCTTCCTTTCCCATGCCTTCTTCCACCCCACTATCACTTTTCCCATCATCGCTCTTCCCATCTATATTTCACCCCCTCGATCCTCCATGTTCCTTCTTCTCCACCAGCCCACAAACCTCAAGTCTTTGAAGATTGTTATTATTTTTTGGTTTTGTAATGAATAGAACCTTTTGTTTAAGCTTCCCCTATCCCCACTGTTATTCTCTCAATCTGCTCTGACACCCTCTTCCATGGCGATGCCCGAAGCCACGGACCATGAACCTCCTATGGGTCTCTCTTCCTTGTTGCACTCTTCACAATCCTAGTTCAATGTCCCAACCTCCCACAGTGGTAGCAGAATAAAGGAGGTTTTTCATACTTAACATCAAAAGACGTCTTTATGCCTCCTCTCACCTTCAGATTTACCACCTTCAACAGCGATTTGTGAACGTCCACCATGACATGAATGCAAACAGATTTATCAAACCCCAGACTACCACTAGAGTCCATTCGCACAAAGGAACCAAATTTATTCCCCATCTTCTCCACGTTCGCGATATTTAATCTACCTTCAACTGGTAAATTATACCCGCACCCACATCAGCAATTCAAAAAATTCTTGTTCTGCGGGTTTAATGGCTTCTTCGATTTCCTTAAAAAGAATAGCATATTTTTCGAAATACTAAGGTTGTTACTCCTTGTCCTTCTAATGAAAGAACAGGAACAGGAAGAGATTTTTATCAATATTTTTTATTTCCAGTCCACGTTTGAATTGCCAAACTTTCTTCATGGTGTTAATGAAAGCATTAGGGTTTAAAGATCTATTAGTCCATATCTTCCTCACAAGCACTAATTCAATCTTTAATTTGCGTCATCCTCTCCATTCCCCCCATCCTCTCATTCAATCGATTCATCCTCTTCCTCATCCGCAACCAACACAACCTCTTTCTGTGGTCCATCAACCCCAACCACCTCACCTTCATCTTCTAATGTCGCACACTCAACATTCTCATTACTCGCTGCCATTGATTACACTTATAATCTTTGATTACCTAAGAGAAAAAACCTATAGGAAAAGAAGAAAAACTAGGAAAACCTAGAACACACCCTCCCAAGGAGAAAACTTAGAGGGAACAAAACTCAAATTGGGAGAGTTATTATTATAATTTACAACTAAAAAATTAAAATAATTTAGTTCCATTTTTCCTACCTCATAAAAAGGCACGTATTATTTTCACCATTTGTAAATATTAAGTATTTTGTTTGACATAATTTTTATGCGCACATAAATTATGGCTTATAAAAAAATATTCTTATAAATTTGACTATATAAATTTTAAAAAGTTATACAACGATATAAAATTATATTTTTTTGTTGTTGCCTTTTTCAATGTATGATTTTGATTTTTGATAATATGCAAATATCATTTTTATTCTCACTAAATATATTAAAAAAAATACAACCGTGCATCGCGTGGGATACTAACATAGTATATAATATTCAAATTAGCTTAATTATTTCCTCTATAAAAAAAGGTACTTGATGCTCCTAAAAGAAATAAAATTAGGTTGATACTCGTGCAATTATTCCGACCCGACATTAAAAATTAGAAGATATATATTTCATTATTGAATTAGAAAAGTTAAAATAGCTAAAATATTAGTTGAAATTGAGGATAATTGTTGTACTTAAAGTTAATTAGTTAAACATTATTTAGCTAGAAATGAAAATTAAATAAGAAAATAATGTGAATGCCAATTAGATTAATTGAATATAAGTTCAAGATAGTTCTCGTCCACATCAACTGCTCACATGGCTCCTTAAATTATGCACCTAATTTTTTTTATTAATAATATTAATTTTCAAATTTCATTAATCAATGTATATAAGCTTAGGGGGAAATTTTCTACCACAAGCTAGCCATCTACATTAATTAACAAAAGAAGTGTTTTGGCTAGAAAAACATTGCATGCATCCTAAGTTAACACATATATAAAGTGATAACAATTATTTATGGTGTAACATATTAAAAACATCCAAATAGAATTGGTGACAATTTTGAAGTCATTAATTGTTTGAAAAATCTGGCAAATTTCATGGGAACTTCAATAATCTTGTACAAGATAGTTGTCTCAATCTCACAAAACTTGACCAATTTATTATTAATCATATATACATATAAGCATACTTTGTGCATTAGATTATCTCGCTAATTTAGGTCACAACTTATTGTCTCCATGATATTGGGTCCCCCCCTCCTCAAATTTTGTTTCTTGGATTAAATCATGTGTCACTACCACGTCTTTGTTACTTATTGTGAATGGTCACAGTCCTTATTTCCTGGCATCCTCCTATCCCATCAATGATCATGCTTAATTTTGATGGCAGTGCAACTACCACTTCGGCAGCAACTGAGTTCCTCATTTGTGACTCCAGTGTGCATTGTCTCAAAGCTCATACCTTCAACCTTGGTCACTCTTCTGCAATGCGAAATGATATTCGTCATCTACTTCATGCTGACTTCTTAAATGTGGATGTTGAAGGAGATAATCTACTAGCTATTGATTTTGTAAATAAAATTTCTCGGCCTCCGTGGAAGATAGTACACTTGGTCACCGAAATTCAATTTTTTCTTCCACAATTTGACACATACACTGTTCGGCATATTTATCGTGAAAGAAATCGGACGGCCTATTGAATTGCAAATGTGGGGCATCTAATCTCGTCTATTCTGTGTATTCAATGTACTCCTCATCTCAAATTTGTACTATTCTTGAGGAGAATAGATTGGGTGTGACCTTGGTTAGAAGGGCTACCTAATCTTTCTTTGTAACCATCTTTAATTTTTATCCTATTAAAAAAATTAGGCCACAACTATCGTATTATAACTTTCTATTACCCATGTGATCACACATCTTTCTTTAATTGTCTGCAAGGATGCCTGTGATTAGCTCTTCTCAAGAGGCTAACCGTTTTTTTTTTCGTTATTAAAAAAAGTAAATACTTAAAGATAGTCCTGGTTATTGGACAGATTAGTCATGCATGTGGAATGTGGTTAGAGCCAAGGTTATAGGATATCTAATGGACATGGCCTTTAGTGAACAATGCCTTGTCGACAAGGGCCAATACAGGGCCAAAAATAATGGGCTATAGTTATTTTTTTTTTTAAAAACGTTTTGACAAAAATAATTAAATTAATATATTTGTATACATTTGTTGTGACTTTAATTTGGATGCCTTGAATTTTATTTATATTAAGGATTTTAATAGTCCGACCACTAACTACCCGCTAATGACCCATGATCCGCTTTGGTTCGACCCGGTAAGTGTTGACCCTTTTTAGTCGACCCTAGCCCTAACATGAGCTGCACCAGCATGACCCTGTCCCGCCCGACTTGTGTTCAGTAACCAGGTCTACTTAACGATAACTAATTATCTTTATATTTTTTTTCCAAATAAAAACTTTCGGCTTTAGATTAGAAGAGAAAAGGCAGAAGTATTAGGTTATGTGTGATTATGTAAATGATGTACTCCCTCCGTAACGCAAAAATGGCAACAATTGCCTTATTTGGATGTAACAAAAAAATGGCAACAAGTACCAAACTTTCCATTTCTAGTTAAAAAAAGTCACAATATTTTAAATTGCCATTACTTATCAAAATTAATTTCTCATTATATATTAACACTACATCATTAACACTACATTAATCCACCATCATTCACCCTCACCCACAAGCCACACCAACAACCACCCTACACCACAACCCAGAACTCAAACCCCAGGCCAGCCACCACCCCAACGTAGCAACCCGAAACCTAGCCACCACCCCAACACCACCCTAACCAGTCTCGGCCCTGGGGCGGGGCAAGCGGGGCGCCCGCCCAGGGCCCATGAAAAATATTGTTATATACGTTATCCAACATCTTCATTTTAATGAATTAGATTCTGGCTTGGTGGTTAGGGCAAACCCACAAAAGTAGGCAATGACATGAGGTCGCAAGATCAGTTCTTCTAACGTGGTGTTTTGCTTTTTTAGATTTTCTTATATTCCTATTTTTTGTTTTTGTTATATTTATAGTATTATATATTTAATATATATTATTTTGGTTCATATATTACTAGTATTATCTTTAGTTTTTTTGTTAAATTCTTACTCTCTTCATCTCATTTAATTTGTTACGTAATACCATATTCACTTTCTTTAAGGGGTTTAGTATTTACTATTCAGTTGATATGAAAATCTATCTTTTAGTATATAGAGTAGTCTGATAAGGTAAAATAAAATAAAGATGAGTTATGAGAACCATATGTGGACCATGTTAATTACTCGGTACTTATTTTAGAGACATATGTAGAACACTTTTTTGGACATTTTATAAAGGAAAATGTAGCAATCTTAGAGGGACGGGCGGAATAGTATTTATAGACTCACTTTGGATAAAATCATCTTATTATATATTTTTTCGATTGATAAAAAAAAATATATACATTTTCTTACAATTATACAATTCAAGAAACAAATGGAGGAAAATAAATTATATCTAATATTTTATACTTATGATAATGAATAATTGATAATTAATTTTGTACATTTGATTCATAAAGTTTAGTTTTGAAAATAAGAGGTTTTATAATAACTTTTTTTAATTTCACGCGGAATACGAAGTAACTTAGTAAGCACATTAACTCCCGGATTTTTCTGTTACAATTTGGTTTTGGATCATTATTGTATTTATTTTTGTTATATAATCTTTATATTAGAAAAAAAAAATGTGTAAACAATTTAACTTTAAGGTCTTTGAACCCAAAAAAAAAAAATCTACGAACACTCAAGAGTTAAGGGCCTAAATTTTTATTTTGCCCCTGGCCCAATAATTCTTAGGAACAACCATGACCCTAACCCAACCACCCTAACCCAAAAACCCAACACAACCGCCACGAGCAATCCAGCCACCACTCAAGCAACCCTAGCCACCACTCGAAATCCCCAGCCACCACGAGCAATCCAGCCACCACTCGAGCAACCCTAGCCACCACTCGATCTCGTAATCACCACCACCGTCGAAATCACCACTCGATCCCCAGCTACCACGAGCAACCCTAGCCGCCACTCGAACTCAACCTCCCTCTATCGCTCTGTTGATCTCGAACCTTATCTCCCTTGAAATCACCACCACCGTCGATCTTATACCCTATCGCCTCTCTCTCTCTCTCTCTCTCCGTCGATTTGGGTGGTGGTTGGGTTGATTGGGGAGGGTCGATTTCTAGGGTTTCGTAGTGTCCTTTTCTGGTGCAGATTTCGTGGCTGGGGTGGTGTTTGGTGGCTGGTGGTGGTGATTTCAAAGGTGGCTGAGGCTGGTGTTTGGTGGTGTTGGTGGTAGTGATGTTTGGTGGTGTTGGTGTTTAGAGCTAATTACTTGTTAATTAGGGCTAATCAACACTTTAAGAAAAAAATGTCTAGGAGTCTGCGCACTTCTAGTTTGTAATTGTTACCATTTTTCCGTTATGGAGGGAGTACTACTACACTAGAAGGGATAAATTGCCTTCATCAACCAAAAAAAAAAAAGGAAAAAGAGAAAAACAAACAAAAAACAAAAGGATAAGTTGGTGCCTTGCCTCCACAACACATCGAGAAAGAGGGAATAGAACAGCTAATTGAAATCTAATCAAACAACTAAATGTTGTCTGTGCCGCACTCTGCCCACATGTATGTATGTATGTGTAATGTGTTGTGATTTATGCTTATTAGTTGCTTCTTAATCTAACCTTAATTATACTCCCTCTCTCTCTCTCTCTCTCTCTCTCTCTCTCTATATATATATATATATATATATATTATCTTTTCTCATTCTTAATTATTGGATACTTCTTCTTCTTTTTTTTAATTATAATCACTATTATTATAATTTATATTTATATTTAAGAAAAAATATATAAAATAATATTGGTGGTAGTATTTTATTTTTGATGTATAAAATAAAATATA
This sequence comes from Salicornia ramosissima, assembly GCA_951394345.1. NCBI lineage: Eukaryota > Viridiplantae > Streptophyta > Magnoliopsida > Caryophyllales > Amaranthaceae > Salicornia > Salicornia ramosissima. The sequence continues at coordinate 17,315,180 of OX596233.1, read as the reverse complement.
TGTTGAATTGACTCACTCTTTCAAAAGCTTTAATAATTTAATTCATGGGGGATAGAGAGATGCATGCAAGTGCAGTGTATGAATTTACCACCTTCTTCCTTTATTATTTCAACAATGTATTATGTATGTATAGTATAAACGTACAATAACAAATTCGTTTTTGTTTCTTAATTGTTTTAAACTAGCATGTGTCTCATAAGTCAACACTGTTTTACACCTGGTTTTTTTAGTGGGGTTTTGAATTATAATTAAATATGACATTTTCTTCTCATTATCTATGGTGACAAATTAGCTAGTAAAAGTGTAATATACACAAAATCACAGAGGGACGGCTCTAATTTTGAAGGGCAGATGTGTGAATGAATTATTACATAGATATTAACAAATAAGTATTCCCTCCGGATTTTTTTTAATTTATTCACTTTTCTTTTTGTATTTTTTTTTTTTAATTTATCCACTTCTTACATTTATTTTTCATACTCTCTCTTCAATAAAATTACTCTCTTTTTCTCTCTTTTCCATACTCTCTCTCTTACTTTTTACACAATTTTAATCATCATTTATTCTTTTTCTCCAACTCCCAATAATTTCTTGGTTTTGATAAAAAGTCAAGCCAGTAAACTAAAAAACGGAGGGAGTAAGTAACTTGCTTAATAATAATAATAATAATAATAATAGGTCATCTATACATTAAATTAATGAACTAATGACTTTCTTACCTAATATATTACATTTGTATGGCAATACTCGCTACATACGTATGCGATACGGAATTTTAGGTAAAAAAATGAAATTAAATAGAGATAGAGTGAAAAATAAACAATTAAGGCTCCATTCTTTAGGACTTCTATTAACTTAATTCAAGTTAATTTAATTTAAGTTAAGTTAATTTAATTTAAGTTCATTTCAGTTCAGTTCATTATTATTATTATATATTAACACAACTATAATTATTATTTACAAAAAATTTGGATGGGAGCCGATAAACAAGTTGTGCCCTCACCCATTTCTGAATACAGAAGCTGAAACGATGAAGCATAAAAACATTATCTCTAGCATTATTGGAATGACTACATAAAAAGGACTTGATCTGAGAAAGTGTATCAAGAGCCTCCCTATCCAGCTCCCCAAACGTGCTAAAAGCAAAGGGGATGAATTTGTATCCATTTTCCTCACATTTGGATGCGTATTTCTTCTTTTTCTTCTCCACAGCATTATGCAAGGCCAGTCCAGGGACCCATGAACCCGACCATGTCCCGGCAAAGGGAGAAATACCAGTTACATCCAAGCATGCATCCTTGCCCCGATACCAATTAAGAAATAAAAGATCTGTGGGTCTAAGATCTTTCCCCTCCTCTGAAAGAAAACCCATAGGGGCCTCCATACGCACGACAATCCCAGCTCTGGAGTAGATGTCAAAAAGAATATCGCGTACTAAATCATGCCTGAACTTCACACCCACCTAATTAGAAAAATGAACTGCATGGTCTCCCCATTGGTCCATCTTAGGAGCATTACAACTCGGACATAAACTGCCTTCAGCAAACAAAGATACCATGAGCCTATAACACAGTACAGAACGAAATTGACGGTGGTTCATCGTCTGCCCCAAGCCATCGATGGGGATAGTGAGCAAAAAAATCTTGTGCATGGGCCCCCCGAATACAATTAAGGACCGCAACCTGCCTTGATCTAAGCATGTATTTCGTAATAAGATTTTTCTCAATAACACCAAAATAACACTTGGCCAAGGTTTTCATCATTTAGGGGGCACAAGAATCAGTGGTGAAAGAGAGGGCATCGACATTGCAAAAAACATTATAATCATCAAAAGCACGTTGGAAAGAAGGGCCAGATGAAAAAATCCTCGAGTTTGACAAAATCTGGGTCTGTAGTGAGTCCGTTTGAAGGCAAGAAACAAGAAAAACATTATTATTATTATTATTATTATTATTATTATTATTATTATTATTATTATTATTATTATTAATTTCGGGCATCTTTTTTCCGCTCGACATTTTCCGACGATGGTTTTCGGACTTACTTTTCCGGCGTTGATTATTCGGCCGACTTTTCGGCGACGATTTTTGTGACGAGTTTTCCGGCGACGATTTTCGGGACGACTTTTCCGACGACGGTTTTCGGACTGACCTTTCCGGCAGTGATTATTCGGCCGACTTTTTCGGCGACGATTTTCAGGCCAAGATTTTCGGCGACGATTTTCGGGACGACTTTTCCGACGACGGTTTTCGGACTGACTTTTCCGACGACGGTTTGCACTTTGCTACTTTAGATGAAAATGAACATCAGATAGATTTTACGGTTAATTTGACTTAAAAATAAAAATAAAAATAAAAGTAAAAGTAAAAATAAAAATATGAAATTAAATATAAATAAAAATATAATAAGAAATATAAATTTTTTTTTCTCAATTAATTTAATATAAGTTAATTTAATTTAAGTTCAGTTAATTTAATTTAAGTTCATGTTTTTTCAGTCCTATAGAACGGGACGTAATTGGGCGCACAATAAGAGTAAAGTTAAACAAAAGTTACATCTGGGTAATTTTTTTTTTCTAAACATAGTTAAAAAAAATTTGTTTCAAGTATTGTGTTACAGCCTAAAATGACAAAAGTTGCAAGTATTACAATACCGGGTTACTAAATTAAAAATACGCATTTATACATAATCGAGTAATTACTAGAGCGCTAGTAGAATAATATAGTTATATAGGTCATCTTAAGGGGGGCCATGTTAGGCTCACAAGGAGATAATATATTGATCAATAAAGGTCATAAAGCCCACTACTACTAACGGGTCTTTAGCCCGTGCATTGCATGAATTCTTTTTGTCAATTAATAGTGTAAGATTTTGTCTAATGTATTTTGTATTACCATATAATTATAAGATCAATAAAATTTATCGATCATATGATAACAATTAATAGTTCAAAATAACCTTTAATCAATTAAAAACAAAATTCAAAACAACCATTTTAAACTTAAGATGACAATCCGAAATAATATATTAACACTTAATAATTTATCGTATGATAACAATTAATAGCAGTAGCAGTAGTAGTTAGACCTAGCAAAGACAATCCGAAATTCAAAACCCGCACGTTGTAAATATCTGAACTGAACCTCATCTAGTCCGAAACTCATCGAATTCGAACAAATCCGATCCGAATCACAATTCGTTCCGACCTCATATGGTCCAAAACTCATCCGAATCCGAAAACAACCCGACCCAAACGTGTTCGATCCAAAAACAAATCGGTTTGAACTCGTCTGATACAAAGAAGATCAATTTGTTATTTACACAATCTTTGATACACATTAGCTTGTTGGGAATATCTTCCCCCTCAAAGGAGGAGCTGGATGATTTTAATTTTCAATTGAAGTTGGTTAAAATTAAAAAAATGCTACTGGATGTACTTAGAGGTGACAAACATGACCCGACCCGAATGACGACCCTACCCGAAACCTACCTAAATTTACATGATATTAGTGACCCGAATTACCCAACCACTAAAATGTGTAATCTTGATTCCTATACGTTATACCCTTCAAATCTATTTAGCAAAAACTCGAAGTTGATCGGACTCGAACCGAAATCAAAAGCACTCAAGCCCGCATTAGAATCAACACGACCTGAACAACCCAATTTCCACTTCTAGTTGTACTTAATTAGCTTATGTTGCTGCTTTGATTTTCTGTTTTTTCTTTACTTTATGTATCTTATGGTTTTTAGACTTGTAATGACGTGTTGTTTCTTTGATCTTTAAGAGTTACTTAATATATGTTTTTTCATATTCTAAAAAAACTATAAAAGTAATCTTTTCGAAGAATCAAAGAAGCACTTATGAAATGGTTCGATCCGAAACTGTCGGATCCGAGAACGACCTGACTCGAAACGATCTGATCCAAAATGGTCCCAATCTGATCTTGGTCTGAAACCTAATCTGGTACGAATAATATGTTGTTCCGAATTTTATCTAAAAGTAAATCAATCCGAAATGGTCCGATCCAAAGTGGTGCGATCCGAATCTGATCCGAACAATCCGAACTTTGCTATGAGTACTTGTTACCCTCCTCTCTTTGCTAATGCCCAATGATTGTTTGATGCTGCCCTTCGGTCTTCATTGGAGCGTATTGTAATTGCCTCGAGGCCGGGTTTTTGAGATTTGCAATGACGACTTTCCACGTTACCATTTTCTTTTGGAGGACCTAGAGTTTATTCTACGAGAGATGTGAGGAACTATGCTTTTGTTGCTTCACGTTTGCAGTCTGATGCTTCGCAAACTAAATTTCTTCGTCATTCTAGAGTTGTTAGCACCGGCTCCGCATTTGATGATGCACTTGGTTTGTTTAATAGGACTGTGGAGACCGGCCTTTTGTGTAATTCGAGTGAGATGTTGTCCCAAAACTCATGAAGAAATTAGCAAACATATATTTCACAAGGGTTACTGCTCCTACAAAATCCACTTTCTCTTTGACTCTCTGACAAGTTGCACTTTGGAGGTCTCAGCAGGAAAATCACACCTCTGCTTGGCTAAGGGCAATCCTAATTTCTGGTTTGGGTCAGACTATGAACGATAATACTTACCATTATGTTCTTTGTTACTGGTTGGGGGTCTCTTTGTTCTTTGTTTCCTTGTTGTGTTGTGCTTGTTCCAGGGTGTTTGAAGGGGACATTTTTGGGGATCGTGTTGTATCCTGCGTTAGTGTTGTGGGTATTAACATCAGCATAATGTTGTGCGGGATACCCTATACTAGTTGATGTATATTTTACGACTGGGGGACCGTAGATGTAATAACCCGAAATTCAGGGCCAGAAATTTCGCGGTTAATTATTGTTATTTTAATAATCTAAGTCCAAAAGGCCCAATTATTTGGGCTGTTATTCTTATTTCTTTTTCCCTTAACTTAAATTTGGGCCCATGACCCAATTCTTCTTTCCACTTGGCCGGCCCCCCTATATGGCCAAGGGATGATTTTGTTCTTTTATTTTAATTTAGGTAATTGTTTATCTAATAAATTAATTACCCTAAATAACTATTTTTACCCAGTCTTCCTTTACTTCAACCAACTCTTGAACTGGTGTAAACAACCCTAATTTTCCCCCCTCTTTTCTCCAAATACACGGCCCCCTTGTTATTTTGTTTTTATTTTTTTTTCTTTTGTTCTTTTAATATAAATAAGAAACAAAGCTCATAACCTAATTACCTATTTTCCATATCACTCAAAACTCTCAAAGAACCCTAAAAACCCCTCTTGGCCGTGTGGTTTACAAACACCAAAAGGCCAATTTTTCCTATTATTCTTCCTAATTCAGGTAACTAGACTATCTCATTTATATTTGGTATAATTTAACTATATAGTTAATTAGGATTAAACTAAGAAAATTGATAGAATTAGTATCATGCATAGGTTATATAGTTCGAACCATGTGATGTAAATTGCCATGTTATTTTCTTGATATCTTTATGTAATTTTGATGAATTTGTATTTGTTCTAATTGAATTCTATGCATAAAATAATTTATTAAAATATGTATTTATATTGAATAATTGTATGATAAATTATTGAATCTTGTTCTTGGATTATATCATGATTGTCGAGTGACATAAAATAATAAAGGAAATAAAAAAATCTAATTTTTATTGTTGAATCTTGACAATTCTTGAATTATTATTGATAACCTTGATTAAATCCTTAATTTAAGCATGATATTATGAATTCTTGAAATTAATCTTGATATTGTTTTATAGCCAAGAAGGCCGTGTAGTTCATGTGAAATAAAGAATTAATTTTGATCTTGTTTTGTTCCAAATTTGATGATTTAATGTTTAAAGCATGATTTTATTGTTTGTTTATTGATAATTGTATTTAATTAATCTGAAGTATCAATTTTGGTATTTATATATGTATATGTCGAGTGGCCCCAAGTAATAAAAATAGGATTTTTATCATGTTCTAAGTAATCTTGTTGACGATTCCTGATTTATATGACTAATTGCTTATTTAATTGATTTATTAAATTGTTTATATGATTATTTAAGGAATTGAATTAATTATTGTTCTATGGTGGAAAATGTCGAGTAACATGATGAGAGTTATGATTATTTTAGATTAATTTTTGGCTTATCATAATTTAGATCATGATTTTAGGAATTAATATAATTAAAGGAATCAAAGGAACTAATAAGATAAGTTACAATATGAAGGAAAGGAGTAATATAATAAGGATAAAGTTATAAGATGATAATAAGTATTGGTCTCACGATGGCCATATCGATAAGATAAGATAAGAAAAGATAAGAAACGGACGCCTGTTTGGTGATACACGGGTCACCAGATTAGGTTACGTCGAAGCCACTGCCCTACTGCGGTCTCTGGGAAGTTCTGGATCTTAAGATGCGTAGTCGTCTAAGTAGTAGTATACGGGCTACTATTTAGGAGTTATGGCCATAGCTTAGGCTTAGTTCTTGCAAAGGAGAGCTACGGGTAGAATACACGGGTTCTTCCCGGCGCGTTTTAGGAAAGTTGGGATGTACACGGGCATCCTTACGAGCTATAATGACCGGTCCATAAAGTTAAGAAGATGGTTAAAAGAAGGGTTTAGGGTAATAATATGAAGGATAAGTATTTTACAGGTTGGATATGAATATGTATATGTCAATGTAATTATATGTATAATTCTACGTACTGTATAAGTATTGTATGTTAAGTCTTCCGCTGCGTACTTTTGATAAGTATGTAATGAGTAAGTCTTTAAGTATGTATTCGTGTATGTATTTGGGTACGAGTATATGTATATGTATGTATGTATCTCTATATGTATTCTACAGGTATATCTATACGCATCTATACGTATTTTGTACGTACACGTATGTATTTCTATACATATTTCTGCAGGTATTGTATACGTATTTTATATGTATTCCAGGTGTATTTCGTACGCATTCTTATATGTATCTCGTATGTATTTTTATACGTATTTTGTATGTATTTTTATACGTATTTCATATGTATTACTATACGTATTTTCATGTATTTTTGTATGTTTTTCTTGGAATAATTCTATGATATTATATGGTTAATGATCCCTCATTTAAGCGGGACAGCCTAGTTACTCGCCACTGACGGTGGACCTCCCCCATTTCAGGTGACGATGCAGACGCATAAGTGGACTTACGTTTGGTTCGGGTTGTGTGCATGGTTGAGTTTTATAGAGAGAACCCGAAGTCTATTTTATGTTATTTACTTTCTTTATTATTTAGTTTTGTCCAGCCTGTTGGGAAAGACAGTTTAAGTTGTATTTTGGATTTATTTAAGGACTTTTGAGACTTTCTATTTAATTATTAGTTAAATAATGGAATAATGAACCTTAACATTAATCATGTTCTTTAAATTTTGTTTGGTAATGATCCATTTGTCGATTTCCTTCGTAAATCGACAGCCTATAAAAGTCGGGTCGTTACAGTAGAAGAAGAGGTTGATATATGGTTGTGTGGTAGGGCTGATGGATCCCTGTTCCTCGTAGATATGCTACTTTATTCTTGGGATCGATGTCGCGATATTTGTCTTGACTTGACAGGATCATTACTGCTGAAACACTTTGTGATGTCTGATTTTGTTTCGGGTCAGGTTGTGGCTGAAGTAGTTCTTCGTAAGTGTGCTAAGTATGAAGCCGACCAGTTTCAGTACTAATGGATACATGTTTAGTCCATTTATTTTCTCTACATTAAGGGAGTTAGAGGCATATGTTGTTTCACTACTGAAGAGGATCCAGAAGTTTTCAACCACTCAGGATTTTGTGGTGCATGCAACTGCATACTTTTTCACTAGGATCGGGTCTGCAATAGCTAAAGGTGTGGGGACTCAGATTGTATGTTGGCTCCCTACCAACTTTTTTTTTAAAAGGATGAATTAGTATGTTTGTTAATAATAATTATTATTATAATAATAACAATAATAATAATATTTCCCTCAAAAACTAATAATATGAACTGAGAAGAAATGAACTGAACTGAGGGAAACTGAGAAGTAAAAAAGAACAAGGCCTTAATGAAATGGGGGGAAATTGTATCTCAGCTCCCTACCAATTTAGCAATGGAGGAAAAGTGAGTAGTATTTGGGGAAAAATGGGGGGATAATCAAAAGTGGTATTTGAAAAAAATGGGGGGATAATCAAAAGTGGATAATCAAAGAAATGAAAAAAATACTATAAGTGGTATTGCTGTCAGATCGGAATTGATTTCTTATGTTATTTTATAACAATTTTGTTTATTTGATAATAGTTTTCAAAAATTGACATTTATTTAGTAGTCTTGGACAATTTTTTCAAAAAATAATAAGAATAATAATTAGTCATCATGCCATCATTTTGTGCTCATCTTATCGGACTAGCATATGATCCTTTCACGGAATAAGAATAATGATAATAATGTGGGAAAGCAACGCATTAGGCATCATCTTTTCCAATCTCATGAGCCATGCTAAACTTTGGCATATATAATAATTATTTATATATAGCCTCGATGAAGGGGAAAATAAATAACTGCTTGTATGGGTATCAATGTATCATGAGTAGTTCATCCAAAGTACTCCCTCCGTAACATAATTTTTGCAACAAGTTATTTTTCACGCATTTTAAGAAAGTAATTTAAGGGTGTAAACGAACAAATTAATAAAAATAGTTTTAATACAAGTAAGATTAAGATCATAAATTACTAATCTTAAAATTTTTTTGATCAATTTATTCGTTTACACCCTTAAATCTCTTCCTTAAAATGCGTGGAAAAAAACTTGTTGCCAGAATTATGTTACGGAGGGAGTACTTCACTAACTTTGATTAGAAAAGTTCATGTTAAACTACTACTCAATTCCTTACCAAAAAAAAGCTACTAAATTTATATACAACATTCGTTTCTTTTTAAATGCAATGATTTGATATAAAATAAAGAGTAAAAACGTCTAATCGTTGCATTTAAAACGAAATGGATAAAGTAATAATCTTTACAATGTGAAATTTGAATCAGATTAACAAATTTTTTGATTAAATTTTGGGTTGTTTTACTTCAACTATTATGCTTGCTTATTAGTTACTACAAACCTATCCTTTTTCTTCACTGCCCTCTTGTTATTCCCATTTGGACCCATTGTCAGGCTATACGCTGGATTTCTCCCCTTCCCAGAGAACCCTCCCTGCAATCCCTCTTATTGATTCTTCACCAATAACATTACCCCTCTATTGTCAAAGTTCTTAATATCCTTTGGAGTAGTTGGAAAGCTCGTAACAAGTTAGTTTTTAGTAATAAGCCCTTTTCTACTATTGTTATTTTCGTCCGCGCTCTAGCTTATTTCCAGGAGTGAAAATCTCGTCTTTCCATAGATAATTTGTCTTCTATGTATGTGTAGGGGTCGTTTTTACTCGGCCGCCTACGTCACGAGTTGATTTGAATGCTCGTTGATGTCGTACGTGAGTACGGACTAGTAGGAGTTGCCACCGTGCGTTTATACGGTCCACAGACACAGAAGAAGTACCGAAAGCCAAGAGCAATTGGTCCCATATGGTCGTGCACCAGAGTATGGGTTCGGGGACAGGTTACGAGTCAATCGTGCATTGGGCCCGCCCGCCTGCAAGCGGTCTTTACTAGGTCTCTTTTTTAAGATCATTGTTCAATTTCAGAGCAACAGAGATAACTCAATTTTAGCCCTAATTTGCGAATTACTAAGTCGGTTCAAATTAATGTACAAATTAGCCTAAAATTGTTTTGTGACCACTTTGGAATTAGTCAATATCATTACACTAAAATGAAGTCAAAAGTCCGGGAGAAATCAAGGGTCAAATCACATAAATCACATGAAAGAAAAAGGTTCAACACAGCGACAGCATGAAAAATATGAAATTGAAAGTGCGAACGTATCTCGAATCCCGTGCAATTAAATTATCAAAAAAAAAAAGCTACATGGAATGACATGGAAAATGCAAGAAAAAATAAGACATGACATGGATTAAAAATTAAAAAAGGCTACAAGAATTTAAAACATAGATCTGCACGAACAGAACAACAAAATTCACATGTCATCATGAATAACACAAGTCAAAGATTAAAATGAAAATTAAAAGAAAAGAAAGCATATTGACATTGAATAGAAAAGGGTCTCAGAAATGTGTACCGGAGTGTGCGGCGGTCGATTACGGCCTTGAGATTAGCACGCCAAATGACAGATTCGGTGATTGAAAATGCTTGGAATGTGTTTTATATGTGCTTAGTATTGATTTTGACAGAGTTTTTGAATGATTTTTAGAGAGAGAATATGTATAGTAAGAGAGAGAAGTAGATGTTCTGAAGTCAGAACGTTGAATTGTGTTTTTGAAAGGCCGGACAAGGGTCGTATTTATAGGCAAACAGAGGCAAAAATCGACCCCGGGGGACACCAGACCTGCGCCTAGGCGCAGGTCTAGTTACATGACCTGCGTCTAGACGCACGTCAGTATTTGTGACATGCGTTTATTACTATCGTTTTTTAATAAAAACGATACTAATAGTATGTATTACTATCGTTTTTCACAAACGATACTAATAGAATTCTCTATTACTAACGCCTCTATTAGTATCGTGTGAAAAACGATACTAATAAGCTAAAAAAAACGATTCTAATAGGGGATTTTTCTACTAGTGTATTGATGAAATGATCATTGGGTGGATGTAACATTATGCGCACTCAGGTGCATAGTATAGAACCAATAGAAGTTGAAGGGCTAAATTTCAAATTGAATTTTGACAAATTTAAATTCTTCTCCCAATTAAAGTACACCAATAAGTTTCATAATATGAAATAACAAAGACGCACAAAAAAATCAGCTACATCTCGTAGTGTAAAATTTTCAACAATTGTTTTTGCACATATTTTAAGGAAGAAATTTGAGGGTATAAACGATTAGATTAATCAAAATAACGTTAATATTAGTAACTTATAATTACATTCTTGCTTATATTAAAACATTTTGATTAATTCTTGGGAAATTCCCATTGGTGGCCCTCAGATTTAGGTAATTCCCAATGGTGGACAAAAAGTTAAAACTTTCCCACTTAGGGCTATGATTGCTTAAACATTCCTAAATGTGACATTATTTTTAATGCAATTAATATATTTGAAAAACCTTATTTTAATTAAGCAAATTTCACCCCACAATTACTTCATCATCTTCATTTCCCACCACTTTTTTCTCCTTCTATGTTATTGTACTTTGATGAATACCTCCAAAATTCACATGCAAATCTTCAACTAAATTTTGCCACTTGATTCATAAAAAATTATAAATTTCTTACGAAAAACGCTCAAAATCACTTAACAAATATGGGACTAAATTCCTTGCAATTTTAGCGAAATTGAAAATCGAAATTAGGTTATGTTAATTCAAATTCTGGATTATAAGTAGATTTTCTAGAGGTTTTTCTGGGAGTTTGAAATTGGTTGAATGTTCTGTAATCTTAATTTAGTTGCATTTTTATGTGTGTAAAAATGTGTAGTTATATTGCAATAATTTGTGTTTTGGTACATATTAAATGACACATTTGGTTGTGTCTTTTTTAATGGATTGGAATGGAGTTAGAATCCATTCCATCTATTTTTTTTTTCGTTTGATTGAGCTTTTAAACTATGGAATCTCATACCCATGGGGTTCTAACTTCATTCCATACCCCTAGAATCCCATACCCACTTCTCCCCTAGGATTCACAATCCAATCTTTTAATGAAGTTTAGAATCCATTCCAACCACAAAAACCAAACAACTTTAAAGTAGTATGGGTTTTAGAATCCATACCCATGTGGTATGAGATTCCATACCAATCCATTCTAACCTAATGAACCAAACACACCCTAGTTTTAATTGATTCTTAACCAAGGTAAACCTCAGATAGTTCATAAAACAAGCAATTATGACAACTTTAACAGATAAACCTTCAATCCTTCATAATGCTATGTTTAGGAATGTTCTTGTATTGAAGGTCATGAGTGGAAAAGTTTTAATTTGTTGTCTACCACTGAAAATTCTCAAAATATAAGAGTCACCAGCGAGAATTTCCCTTAATTCTTTAGTTTATTTACGCCTATAAAACGCTCCCTAAAATATGTGGAAAAAAATTGTTGCATTACCCTCTTACATATTTCCCTCCAAAGTAGTAGTAGGCTAGTAGCCCGAGTTAACTAAAAGAAAATTTTGACACTAACCACCTAATAAGTACTAAAAGTTGTGAACAACTACCATAATTTTTTTAAATTAAATTTAACTACCAATTAAGTGCCAAAAAGTTGCAAACCACCACCCATTTTTAACACCGTTAGCTTAAATTACAATTAAACCTTAATTAAACCACTTAAGTCTTAATTAAACCTTAATTAATCTTAATTAATACTTTTTATTTTAAAAAAAAAGGAAAACAAATCTGGAAAATTAGAAAAAAAACCCTCGGCCACCCCTCCCCCTCCCCCAGATTTTCTATTTATTTTTCTATTTTTTTAATAAAAAGTGTTAATTAAAATTAATTAAGATTTAATTGTGATTTAAGTTAACAGTGTTAAAAATGGGGGATAGTTTGCAACTTTTTGGCACTTAATTGGTAGTTAAATTTAAGAAAAAAAAATTATGGTAGTTATTAACTTTTGTTACTTGTTAGTGGCAAATTTTTGTAACTAAAACTATCTCTTCGAACAACTCAAAAACCCTCACGAATTCAAAAGTCGCAATCTCTCTTTTTTTTTTTTTTTTTTTTCCTATGCTTCAACCTAATTACTGTCCGTCTATCCTCCAATCTCCATAACCATGTTTGTTTATGCTCTGAGCTAGCTCCCTTTCTCTTTCCCATACTTGCAAATTCAAATAATGAAATCCTTAATTTCTCTAAAAACTTTCTCTCTTCTCCCTTCTTCTTCTTCTTCCCCTAAACCTCCTTTCCTTTTCAAATCTTGTCCTTCTATCCTTCAATTAAACCCTAAATTTATCTCTTCTCTTTGTCCGTCCTTTTCTGCTTCGGTATTGAGTACCCTTCGTTGTTACACTTCTTCGCCTTCTTCTCAGAAAATGCTGCAACACTCTTCTTCTTCGTGTTCTTCTTCCGGTGAAATCCATGTTATTGTGGGGCCCATGTTCGCCGGGAAGACCACTTCCCTCCTCCGCCGTATTCAAACCGAAAGCAGCACTGGCAGGTTCTTCCCTTTTTTCTTTTGCTACAATGCTTATTAGGGTTTACTTAGGTAGCTACTTTTGTGCTGAAATTAGCATCTTAATTAACTGAAAGTCCTTTTTTGTTCATATCAATGTATATTAATGTACTCTTTGTTTCACCAAAGGCTTATTACCTTTTTGTTTCGATAGTACTATATTATTATTGTAGTAATTACTGAATTTTGTAGCATTGTAGGATCAAACTTGTTAGATTTTCATGATTTTAAAATCATTGTCTCCGCTGGTAATTTATTGTTGCATTAAACAATTGCTCATATGTAAGGACATGGACATGCCTTCATTGAATGACTCTTTTTCCGGTTTGTAATACTTCAATGGAAAACTAGTGCTTTTGTTATTTTTTCTTAACGGTAAAGGTGACAACTTTTTGTTATTTTATTTTTTATGATGCATTTTGAAATAGTACATATGATTGTTATTTCTAACTGAAGGGTGATTTCAATTGAATCTCTCTAAAAATCGTTGCACTTCTTAGCTCTTGAGTTGAATTTAAGGTTATTTGTGAATCATGAGATGTGTCTTTTAACTTGTAGACTCTGTTTGGTTGGATGTATAACATTTTCAATGTTAAATGGTTTTTCACGTATAACATTTTACAATTGAAAATATGATTACAAAGCTAGCTTTCCTTTGTTTGGTTCATAAAAAAAGAAAAAGAGAAATGAAAAGGGAAGGGAAGGGACAAGATAGATAAGAGGAGAGTAAAAGGCTACTAAGGAGAAGGGTGGAAAATGTGTTTTGCCTTAATTTTAGAAGGAAAATGATTTTCACCCATGCATGAGCTCTTTCACCTTGATTGAACCAAACAACGGAAAATGAGAGAAAATTGAAAATTCATTTTAATTGAAAACATTTTACACCCTACCAGGCACTCTCTTAATGTATGGAGTTGGGAGTTTGGGACCCTATGGCGTTCTCTTGGGATGCCCCTATAAGGCTATAAGAGAAACATTTTCACTTCCTCCTTGGAATAGCTGAGTTAGAATTTATTGTTGACGTAATTGATGTTTGTTGACACCTTGGTTTCCTATGGGACATCTAGTCATCTAGATTGTGCTTTTGGCTGCTGGATATCATTGTCACAGTTAGTATCTCCCAGTTTTCAGGCTGTACAAGTCACAAGCTCTTCCATAATGTTGAATAAAACACTGAAGGATCTTTGTTACTCTGGAAGATTGAAGGAAGCGATTGGGTTATTGTGCCGTTCTGAAGTAGCCATGGACTGGGACACTTATGCTCTCTTATTGCAAGAATGTATATATAGAGGAGTGTTTGAGTGGGGCAGAAGAATTCATGCTCATATGGTGGTTGTTGGATTTACTCTCAATGAATATCTGAAGACCAAACTTTTGATTTTGTATGCTAAGGCAGGGAAGCTAGATACTGCCTGCATTCTCTTTGATGAATTGCTGGAGAAAAGCTTAATCTCATGGAATGCAATGATTGCTGGGTATGTGCAAAAAGGCATGGAAGATATAGGGTTGGGTCTTTATCACAAGATGAGACATATTGGTATGGCTCCTGACCAGTTCACCTTTTCTTCTGTTTTCAGAGCATGTGCCTCATTGGCTCTGCTGGAGCAGGGAAAGCAAGCTCACGGAGTCTTGGTAAAATGTGCAATCGGGCAAAATGTGGTGGTTAATAGTGCTCTCATGGATATGTATTTCAAAAGTAGCTGTCCAACTGATGGGCAGAAGGTGTTTAGTAAATCTTCTGATAATAATGTTATCACTTGGACTGCCCTCATATCTGGATATGGATACAATGGAAGGACAGGTAAGGTTTTGGAACTCTTTGATAAAATGGTAAAAGAAGGTTTGAGACCTAATTACGTCACCTTTCTTGCTGTACTTTCTGCTTGTAGCCATAGAGGTCTTGTTGATGAAGGTTGGAAGTATTTCTCATCAATGAAGAATGACTATGGGATCCAACCTCATAGGAAACATTATGCAGCCATAGTTGACCTTTTAGGACGTGCTGGGAGGTTAGAAGAGGCTTATAATTTTATAAGTAACTCACCATGTAAGGAACATCCTGTGGTATGGGGTTCTTTGCTTGGGGCCTGTCGAATTCATGGTAATGTTAAGCTGCTGGAATTATCAGCAAACAAATTTTTTGAGTTGGAGCCAGAAAATGCTGGAAAATATGTTGTCTTATCCCATACTTTTGCCTCCTATGCGATGTGGGAAAATGTAGCTGAAGTTTGGGGTTTGATGAAGGATGTTGGGGTGAAAAAGGATCCTGCATACAGTAGGATTGAGGTCCAGAACAAAATCCATTTCTTCTTTAAGGGTGACAACATGCACAAGGATTTGAAATCTATATATGAGATGCTTGAAATTTTGACTTGTACTTTAGTGGATAGTGGTTACATTCCTGACTTAGGGTTCGAGTAGTCTTAGTCATTGACGCAAGAACAGGATGCAACCCCTCAGGCTGTTCAAATCTAATTTGTGATATCATTAAATGGTTGTTATGCAAGATGTATAACAGTCTAACAGGTAAGATATTTAGCTTTATCTCTTGTTAAACTTGGGTAATTTTAAACATTTGACCACCTAACTGTAAAATATAAATGAAATGTTGACATGATACTAGGACACTTCAATCAGGACAAACTATAGATAATTACCTCTAAATTATGTTACTCGGACTCTGCTAGAAGTATCGGACAAGGATATGTGTCCAAGTGTCGGACACGGCTATTTTATGAAAAATATGAATGTTTTTGGTTCAAAATGAAGTGTCCAAGTGTCATACCAATGTCCAAGGTTCGAGTGTCCGACACGGATACTTGGGGTGAAACAAAGAGTCCGGGTAACATAGCCTCTAAATAGCTATTGCTGGATCCTTGTTCCATGCCCATAGTTTGCTCTTGTCTACTGCCTAGAAATGCAGTCCATTGTTGGATACACTATTGCTTGATGTATGTAACAATTATAACATTTCTTTCATCTATTCATGCTGTATTTCTGAGTTATGTTAGTTTTTTGTGATGATTTCATGATTTCTTAGTGTATTTCCTGTTTCCAAAGTAAAACACTTAAATAGTGTAATGCAATGCAAGACAAAATTTGAAACCTTAGCTATTAGGCTTTGTTAAATAGTGTATAAAAAATTTAAAATGAGATGCATATATGCTAAGCCTATAGTATAGATGTATTACTCTTTAGGTCCTGATCTTTTGGATTGAATTAATTTGAACCAAACTGAATTTGTCTGAACTGAAATTTCAGAAAGTAAGCCCATAGAATAGGGCTTTAGTACTCTTAGTAGTTAGTCGCCGCACCAGCAGGCAGGGAACAAAGAAGGATGAAGTGTAATCTGAGCAAGATGTGTAGAAGTCACTATATAAAGTGGAATTTTGAACTGATTGGACTCAACTGATGTTGTAGTTGAGTCCTTGTTCTTCCATCTGTTCATTTTCTGTTGTTTCCTCCTGGAGATGATAAGGGTGTTGATATTATTTAATATGTGAGTGGACAATAAAGCAACCAGCAAAAACATCTTAATCTTGTAGTTCTGAATGGTTTAATTCAAGTTTCCTACTGAATCAGTATCT
The DNA here is from genome assembly GCA_951394345.1 of Salicornia ramosissima. Classification (NCBI taxonomy): domain Eukaryota; kingdom Viridiplantae; phylum Streptophyta; class Magnoliopsida; order Caryophyllales; family Amaranthaceae; genus Salicornia; species Salicornia ramosissima. Next base: position 17,298,356 of record OX596233.1, on the reverse strand, counting down.
TATCACCGGATGGATGGGACTGCCTTATCATTCTGGACTTAACTTGGTTTCTTTTATGCTTTGTTGATAAGTTCTGTTTAGTTTGAGATATTATTTGCTGATGCTAAGCTTCTTGCTTTGGCCTTCTTAAGCTTTGGCTTTGGTAATATACATGGACCATGATTGGTTCTTTAATCTGCTCTTTTTTTTGTTATATGTGAAATAGGAAAGTAGCTCTGATCAAATCAAACAAAGACATAAGATATGAACGTAACTCTATTGTCACTCATGATGGAGATAAATATCCATGCTTGGCGTTACATGAATTATCATCATTCAGGCAGAAATTTGGCTCGAGCGCTTATGATGAGGTATCATTGAAGAGAGCTATCTTGGATTTTGAGTATATGATTGAAAATTGTCATGTTATGTTGATGTAGACATAATTTTTTAGATAACAGACTGGTTTTCCTGTAAATTCTTTCTCGCTTTATTCTCACCCTCAATGTAGGAGTTTAGGCTTTTTCCCGGTATTTGTAGGTTTGTAAACTGTGCTAAAAGTGCTGAATGTGCTAACCCTCTTCTATTTGTATACAACCATTTAGTTTCCACATTGACAAGCCAACTCCTAACAAGTGGATACTTGCAGCTAGATGTAATTGGCATTGATGAAGCTCAATTTTTTGAGGATCTATATGACTTCTGCCAAAGAGCTGCAGATCAAGACGGCAAAACTATTATAGTTGCTGGTCTAGATGGTGACTACATGAGGTACTTATTCAATTCTCGTCTGATCCTATAGCATCTGGATTCTAGTTTTTAACCAAACTCATTGCGAGGCGTTTTTTCTCTGATCCCATTATTTTGAATGTTATGTTCCATGGCAGAAAGAGCTTTGGTTCGGTGCTCAGTATAATTCCACTGGCAGACTCAGTGACAAAGCTCAGTGCTCGATGTGAGCTCTGTGGCAAACGTGCCTGTTTCACATTGAGGAAAACCAATGAAAGACAGACTGAGCTGATTGGTGGAGCTGAAGTTTACATGCCTGTGTGCAGGCAGCACTATGGAAGTGGGCAGGTAGTCATTGAAACCACAAGAATGCTTCTACAACAAAAGCTTCAATGTGGTGGATAGCAAATTTTTGTAGATTATGATTTTGCTTTGTATTCATTCTAGAGGGTTGTTTGGGATAATGTCTTAGAATTCTACTGCCGAATGTAAAATGTCTCCGATTTGTATGATGGTTTCGTATAGGAATGCTAGAGTTTCTCTAATTTCCAATTGATTTTTATTCATATGTCATCGGGTTTCTATGAGTAATATGTATCTTTAGAAAAAAGTGGTATTGTCTTGGATTATGCCTTGTAACAGTTTGTAAGATGTGAACCATAAGAGAGTTTCATGAGTTATATTCAAGCCCCCCTATCTCCCTTTTTTCAATGGCTCCATTTCTTTTCTTTTGATAAAAAAAAAATGTGCAAGTTTTTTTTTTTAAAACTTTTGGAAAAAAAAAAAAATGCAAAACAAATTTACAGTAATTTTTAGATTTTATTGATTGCTTTGTGCTTTTACAAAACTAGGTACATAGTTCATTAGATGATACTGTAAAAAAATTGTTTCAATAAAATTCTGTAAAAAGAAGTGTTCAAGATCAAGACATAAGGGAATTAAAGTGGAAAGTCGAAACATTTTTACAGTATTTTTATAATAAAAGGCAATATTAATAGAAAGTAAACGAATATTTATTTAAAGGATCATGCCAAATTACCAATAATGTAAATTAGTACAATATTATTTTTACATGCTATTTTTTTTCAGTCCATATAAAATACAAGTACTTTTAAAAAGGCAAGTCTTATTTGTTTGCTTCATAAATTTTTTATACTCTATCTATTTGTATAATTGTATGTTTATTTGTTAAAACATCATATTCGTTTTATCAAAACTATATGTTCATTCAGGTTCAATTAAAGAAAATTACTCGTCAAAAAAAAAAAAATTAGATTGTGTTTTTATTGGTAAATTAAAAAAAGATTTAGATCTAGCTAATAAACTAAAATTTGATATATCTTTAGACCTATTATTACATAAGCCGCATAATTTTTAAAGGCAAAAGCTAACGAGCGTCCTGGGGCGTTAGATAAGGAAGTTAAAAATGGGAATAATAAATCACAACAAACATTAATTACATCGATTGACGCATGATTTTGACATGCATTCCAAAATTATTACCATTTTAAGAAATATGTAAATGCTTATCTAACGGCTCGTGGCGCTCATTAGCATTATCAATTTTTAAATACTACACCTCAAGACTTTAATCACATTACCACAAAATTTGATATTAATTAGTGATTGATTATTACAAGAATAAAGAAACATGATTTTCTTAAATTTAAAAAAAAGCAATTTTCTCACTCTAATCATCAAAACGGAGTCGTTTAACCCACTATTGGAGTCAAATTTGGGTTGTGGTCTTGTGGTTGAGGATCAGTGGCACACTGGCACATTTCCTTCAATAACATTATTTTCAGTGTTCTCTCAAGTCTCATCTCCCAAAATTTCTGCAAAATAGTTTCTTGTTCAACCTGGCGCTCAATATTTCATGCTTCAATCTAATGATCTATCCTATTTACAAGGTAAAGGTAATTCTTTGCTTTTTCTCTATAAAATCTATTTAGTTTTCTTCCATTTTTGAAGCTATATTGTTATGTTTAGAAGACCAAAACTTAGAGCTTATGTGACCCATAAATTCCAGTGTTTGGCTAAAACCCCCTTTTCACCATTCTGTTCATCTGGTTCTCGAATAAATTCTTCTTCTTTTTATGATTATGATAAGAACAAATTGACTGCCAAACACTTGACCAACAATCGACATTTTAGTTCCGAGAATGAATGGGAGAAATTACTGAAACCCTTTGACATTGAAGATGTTCAGCAAACGCTCAATTCTCTCACACCTTATAGATTATTGAAGTTGATTGAGCTGCCAATTGATGTTCCAACTTCGATGGAGCTCTTTGAATGGGCTAATACCCAGAAAGGGTATTCCCATTCTTTTGATGTTTATTATGCTTTGATTAATAAACTTGGTGCTGCTTCAGAGTTTAAGGAGATTGATAGGTTGTTGTTGCAAATGAAAATTGAAGAGATTGTTTATAAAGAATCCATCTTTTTGTTAGTCATGAGGTACTATGGGAAGGCTGGGTTGCCTGGGCAAGCTACTAGGTTGTTATTGGACATGAGAAATGCTTATGGTTTTGAGCCAACTTTTAAGTCTTACAATGTTGTCTTGGAAATTTTGGTTGATGGGAATTGTCACAAGGTTGCTCCCAATGTTTTTTATGATATGGTGAATAGGGGTCTTTCTCCAACTGTGTATACCTTTGGTGTTGTGATGAAAGCCCTTTGTAAGGTTAATGAGGTGGATACCGCTTGGTCTCTTCTTCGAGACATGACCAAGTATGGGTGTGTCCCAAATTCTATCATTTATCAGATGCTTATTCATGCTTTGTCTAAGATTAACCGAGTAAATGATGCACTTACCCTTTTGGAAGAGATGATTTTGATGGGATGCCTCCCTGATGTTGAAACATTTAATGATGTCATACATGGTCTTTGTAAGCTTAGCCGTATTCATGAGGCAGCTAAGTTAGTTGATCGGATGCTTTCTCGAGGTTTTACCCCTAATGCTATAACTTATGGGTTTTTGATGAATGGGTTGTGTAGAACAGGACAAGTCAACGAAGCAAGAGCTTTGTTGGCAAAAGTTCCCGAGCCTAATGTTGTGTTGTTTAATACCTTGATCAATGGGTATGTATTTACCGGAAATCTCAATGAAGCTAAGTCTATTGTTCAACAGAACATGGTGAGTCCTAGATGTGAACCAGATGCATACACATATAACATACTGATCCGTGGCTTTTGCAAAGAGGGCCTTCTGGGTTCAGCTGCTGAACTTGTGAAAGATATGGAAGTTAAAGGACATAAGCCAAATCTCAATACATACACTATATTAATTGACGGTTTCTGTAAGAAGGGAAAACTCAAGGAAGCTACTAGTATCCTGGATGAGATGTCAGCTAGGGGGCTTAGCTTGAATACAAAAGGGTACAACTGCTTTATATCTGCCTACTGCAGAGATGGAAAGGTCCATGAGGCTTTCAGAATATGTACTGAGATGTCTGGAAGAGGATGTAAACCTGACATATATACATTCAATTCTCTAATATATGGGCTATGCAAGGCTGATAGAATGGAAGAAGCTTTAAAGTTGTACCAGGATATGGTATTGGAAGGAGTGATTGCAAATTCTGTTACCTACAATACATTAATCCATGCTTTTTTGAGAAAAGGTTCAATAGAAGAGGCACTGAAGCTTGTACATGATATGCTATTCAGAGGTTTACCTCTAGATGAAATCACTTACAATGGTCTAATAAAGGCATTGTGTGAGACTGGGGCCTTGGAAAAAGCTATTGGGTTATTTGAAGAAATGATTAGTAAAAACATTAAGCTTACCATTATTACGTGTAATATACTGATCAATGGCCTCTGTCGAAAAGGGAAGGTTCAAAATGCACTTGATTTTTTGCAAGAGGTGATTTATAGAGGCTTGACACCAGATGTAGTCACTTACAATATCCTTATAAATGGTTTATGTAGAATGGAACGCATCCAAGAGGCTCTTAAGCTCTTTGAGCGGTTACAGGTTGAAGGAATTTCCCCGGATCCTATCACTTACAACACTTTGATTAGTTGGTATTGCAAGCTTGGCATGTCAAGTGATGCTCTGATGCTGCTAGATGGAGGTGTGGACAATGGCTTTGTTCCAAATACTTCTACATGGAATTTATTGATGAACAATTTTGTTCGCAGGGAATGGAAGAATATAGCTTTGGTTCTCTCTTAAAATGCGGTGCTTGCCTTTCAAGCATGCTTCATTTTGCAATAAGTTTCTTTCTAACACTCAAAGAAAGTAAGAAATCTTTCAGAATTGATTTTCCATTGGTTTCCTTGCTTAGCAATATACGAATTACTCCGTGTAACATATGCATCATGTATAACTAAATGACAGATTATTGGGATTCAAACATAGTATATGTTGGTAGTACTGATTTTGGTGATAAGGCTGTGAAACGATCAATTGATGTTGCTTATACACAAAGTGGCATTTGGATTATAATTGAGGACCTATTTTGAAGTTGCTATTGTTAATTTCTGTGGGATTGCAATTTCCTGTGGAGTTTCTACATCCGAATTTCAAAATTTCCTGCAGAGTTTCTACGGAATTTCAAAATTTCGTGCGGTGTCGGACTTGTAAAGATCACACCTTGAGCATAATATTTCAAATGCCAAAACTGGTAATGTAGGGCTTTCTTTCTTTTCTTTTAAAAATGGTGTTGTTATTGATATGTTTGTTTTATGCTTTTTAGTATACTTAGAACCTAAAATTATGGACTAAATGAATATGAATCGGAGGGAAGTGAACATAACTGAAAATAAATCCAAACCAACAGGGAATTATTGTCCAGAAAGTAACATGGCATGACAAAGCAGTGTATTTCTCCACCCATCTTTTTTTTCTTTTCACTTCTATGCATATGAAGCAGATGGATTTACAAGAGATTGAGGCTCTCATTCGTAGGGGGTGGACGAGGAAATTCTGTGGACGACCACCCGGAATAATCACTTTGGTTCATGTAGCCGATCCCACTTATGGGAATAAGGCTTGGATTGATTGTTTGACTTCTATGCATATGTTAGGAAGGTGTATGGGACAAGAAGGAATTGCTTGTTGCCTTAATTTACAAGTCTAAGCTTATATCATTGCATTATACTTAGTAGATATTATTATTCATCTTTACCTAATCACTGGGTTTGGCTTGTGGAGTATTTGTGAATACTTCTTTGTCAATGAGAATGTTCTCAATCTAGGCATATGTATCTTTTGATTTAGTTTACATATGGCTGTATATGGTTGAAGTCCACTCGTTAATTTGGAACAAGCTAGGGTTGGAAGAGCTAGTAGTACCGATCGAGAAGTTATGTAACCATGCTACATATAAGCCAAAATTTTTAACTTCTGAATCTCTACTGGACATGTGTAGAAATTCGGATGGTGGGATTAGGCTGTTTTGTATATTTGTGTGCTTGAAATCAAAGTATTATGTTAGATATGCACTATTGTGGGTACACTAAGGTCATTAACTACTAAAAATGATCTTGCATGTTTATTATTATCTTATTCCTAGATCAGGTGATTTATGTATTGCTCTGGTGTTGAAACAAGTACGAACGTATATAGGAGTTTGCTGACAAACACAATGTTTCTGATACAGTCTTGGAGTCTTCTAATTTTTTGGTACTCCTGTTTTTATCTGTTTTTTTATCAAAGAAAATGTTCTTCTTAGATCACATACTGTATTCAACTATAAGTCAATAACTGCCTGTGTATCTGCTATGATGTAAAACATTTACACTCTACCAAACGAAGCCTAGGTGTGGGGAATGAAAGAAAACAGGCAATGATTGTAGCAGTGACAGTGTTGGGAATTTTTCCTTTGTATTTTCCAGAACAGGACTTGTCTGTTGCTGCTAATTGTGTGTGACCATAGCTTTTCAGCAAAACTCTTAGATAGGGGAATCAGTATGCTGTATTGAACATAAGAAAACTCTGAGGCAGTTTACATTTTAAATGCGAGTTGTATATCACACATCTACTGTGAAAAAGTTTCTTCCTTTTTGGTAAAAGGCTCCTTTTTTTTTGGTGAAAAGGGGTCAAGTACGCATTTTGTAAATTATGTTTGGACAATTCACAAGAAAGTTGTACGCATTTAGTTGTTTAGTTCAAAAAATAACTAGGTGGGGAGGGGGAAACTCTCATGTGTAACACCAGGATCGAGACTCAATAGCTCCTAGGTATAGCATCAACAAGCTGATTTCCATTTTAAATATGCAACAGCTTAATCTCTGAGTCCTTGGAAGTAATTCCTTGCAAACATACATATGAAGTACACACCATAAAGACTGTTATCATGAGTAGGGAGGTTAATTGCATTAAGACAATCTGAACTCTGAAGCGAGGATACAGCAATTCAAATTTAGATCCTTCACCATCTAGCATCCTTGTTTGATACTCACTAGTTCTGACAAGAAAGGTTCACCTCAATTTTTTTTAAGAAGCTTTTAACAATTCACCCAAGTGCCTTTGTTGTCTTTCATGATACCAGCAATCCCAAGTTCCCAGCATAATAATCCTCTTGATTCATAGAAGAAGCACCCACAAGGAGCATCGTCAATGATGTAGGATGATCCCATGTGGGCGGATGTTCAGGGAGTATTCAAATTGATCTGGGAATTCTAAGATTCCTCATCATGACTTTGTGGCATCATGAATAATTCACTAGAATCTAATTGGTTTTGTAACTAGTGGATTGATGATTTTTTTTTTAACTCTTTAGTTAATAGTTTGAAGGTAAAACCCATTTGGGAGACTACAGTGGAGTGAAGTGATCTTCTCTGGTAGAGTTAATAGTTAGGAATGAGTTCAAAACTCAAGATTCTCTCCGAAGTCTTTAGTAGGAGATGGATGGATATATTGTTTAGCTGTTATGTGCCTTTTGACCAAAGTTCATTCAAGTTAATGTTCTCATTCGCTTTTTAAGGGGTCTTCTATGAAGGATCTAATATTCTTATATTGCTTATGCTTTGTCAATTATCCTTCCCAAAATTAACGTGTTTCTAGTTGCCTATGCTCCAATTGCTATGGGAATTTAGGATATCCCATCCTTTCCCAATGCTTCAATGATGTGCTATGATTTCCCAAAATTAACGTCTTAGAATTAGCTCAAAATATAACATTTAAACCTAGACATGGGCTTATTATAATAGTGAGACATGACCAGAGTAGCAAAGCTAGTTAGCTTTGACATTATTGGTATGGAATGGTGCATTAAACTTCAATTTTCCAAGTTTGAATTTCTATGATCAATGTTCCTTTACTAGATCTTTTATTGAGGATAATGTCTTTGTTCTTAGCAGTGCTAAAAAACTGACTATCAAAGCTAGGTTACGTTCATGTTCGAATCTCCCTACTGTCGAGAAACATAGGGTGGCGGCTAAAAAGTCCCGTAGCAAGTCTCCCGTCAAATGACGGTCTAATGGAGAGGATCCTAATTCTAATGGGATAACTTTGTGCTTAAAACTTGTAACTTTCTAGTTTTTAGCATAATACCATAGTTTTTTTAGCATATAAAGCTTAACTTGTTATATAAAAAATTATAGGTTTGTGGTATAAAAGTACAGGTTTGTGCATAAAAGTTAGAGATTTTGTAAAAGCTTAGAGCACTTAGGTCTAGCTGTTCAGAACTGTTGCTGCTTATTTTGGTTCAGCTTCCAGAAGATTTAAATATGGAATTATTTTTGAACTTTGTGTTCTTTGCTTTTTGAACTGTGTAATCTGAATAGCTTCACTTATTCAGGTAATGTGGGAATACAGAAACAGCACTCTGCAGAACAGAATCAATGGTTACTTTCTTTTGAAAGTTGGTTCAGGACAGCATATTATTAGTCTGGGAATAAAAGTCGTGGTTCAAGGCAAGAGTTTATAGCTGGGAAAAAAGAAGGGTTTAATCATGAATTTTTACTGTAATTGCTTTCCCGAATCGCTTTTTCTGCTGATGAGGATACTTGTCTGTTTATCTGATTTGAAACTACATGTCAATTGAATTAATTTTCATGTTTACTGATTTTGCAGGGTATTTTTGGTTATATCGGCGAATTCGAAGATGATCATAGAGGTTGAATAAGCACACTAACATATTAAAAAGGTTCATTTCACCAACTGAAGTGTTCTTTCCTAAAATGATTGAAGTGATGACATTTGATGAGAGCATACCCTTCTAGACATGGAAATCCTAGCAGTAAAGTGTTTCCCATATTTAATACTGTATTGAGAATCAAGTCATAGCCCAGTGGTTAGGGCTTCAGAATTCCAATCACGAGGTCCTGGGTTCGATTCTCACCACACGCATTTGCAAGGATTCCTTATTATCCCCCTTACAGATGCGTGTGTTGGCTAAAATTGGGCCGGGTGACCTGCAGTAGGGCCCGGTTCCAAGGCCTAGTATCCCACACATTATCCTATTAAAAAAAAAATATATATATATATATATATATATATATATATTTAATACTGTACTTAGTATATTTTTAGACTAATAATAACACATTCAATTAATTTTTTTTATGTAATTTAATTTTAATAATAAGGTGGTTGGATTATGGCTACTTCTTACTTTGCTTGTTGCTCAGTGGCATGTGTTTGGTTAGATTATGACATGTTGACATTTAAAGAATAAACAATATCTAAAATTTTGTGTGAGTTGTCTTGTCTTAATTCCTCTAGTCTTGTGTACTTTATGAGTTAACGGTGATGGTTGGACTTGCTTCTTCAGTAGTTCTTCCTCTTGTTTTCTTCTACCTTAAAATTTGGGTGAGTGGATTTCATGGGTAACTTACCTCAAGCATTCACCATTAAGACTTTCCTTAAACTTCTTTCAAATTACTCTACTTGTCCTTTAATGTTATTTGTTTGAATTGAAATAAACAAAATTCTAGTTTAGGAGCTGAACTGAAATTTTAAAAATTAAGTCCAAAATAACAAGATCTAAGTGTAGGATCCTATGATTTTAAAAAAGAATGTACTTGTATCCATCTTTTAGGTACAACCATAGAGTGGATATCCGGATATGTAACAAATTTTAATAGATGGAGGAAGTATTCCATCCGTAATGCTTTAACTTCAACAACTGAGTTAAAACGGACTCTATGAGAGAATATGTTATGTATGGATTTGGATAATTGTTAAGATAAAATAAGAGAGAGAAGATTACATGCAGTATGTAAAGCTGGATATAAAGTATAAGAGAGAAAATCATATGAGGTAGTTAATTTTATTTTATGTTTTAAAGTTAGGGTTATTGTAAACATTTTATGTTCAAATTTGTACCAAATATGAAAAATTAGAAAATTGTTGAAGTTATTTTGTTACCCTCATATTTGCAAATGTTGCAGCTAAAGCGTTATGGAGGGAGTATATGATAGGGTATGAATTTGAAAGAATTCTACAAAATTGTAAAACTTATTTCTATCAATAGAAAAATGCTCATTAAAAATTAAACAAAGGAAAGATGTTATTAGCATATATTGAGTGAAGTGTTCCATTAGTCCAAATTCAGGTTATTTTAATCACTATCATTATGAGGGGGAAAGGAAGAACATTTCACCGACTAACAAAGAAGTACAAATTCTTACTTTGCTCACCCTTTGGCGAATACAATTCAAGCTCAATTAATGCAAATTTAGCATTTTTAGCATTTTTAAAAGGGTTTTGCTATTCATTGCCCTAAGGTCAATGCATAAGAATTAGCAAATGCATTAATTAATGTGAAAAACACATTGAAACTTATTTTACACAATGATTATATGAAAATTTTCCATTGAAATGTGAAATTATTTTCATATATTATATACATATTTCAATTTTTTATGTAATATTTTCATATAATAAATAAATATATATATTTATTTCACTTTTCAATGAATTTTTTACACATATTAAATGTAAATTTCAAATTTTAATTTATTTTTAATTTTTATGCATTGCCCTTAGGGCTTGTTTACTTCAGATTATATTCAGTTCAGTTCAGTTAATCTCTATTCAGTTCAGTTCAGTTCAGTTCAGTTTATCTCTATTTAGTTCAATTAATACACTTCTATTCAGTTCAGTTCAGTTCAGTTCAGTTCATCTCTATTAAGCTAATGTAAACGAGCCCTTAGGGCAATGAATAGCAAAACCCTTTTTTAAAATATTGAAAGTGGTTAGATTAACAGGTTTCCTTCTTCTACGCTAGCAATATCATGAAAAGTTATTTTAACTTCATAGTAAATGAATACACAATAGGGAATTAAAGATCTTATTAACAGTTTTATGGTTGTTTCAACTTCTTTGTGGTCTTTATTAACAATTTTTTATTTCCTTATTCACCTTCTTTGTTTTTGACATTTTTTTTTGACAAAGGGAAAGACGGGACTAGACATCTAGCTCCGTCAAGCGATTACAACTAATGACCACACAGTAGAATTTTTATGCGTGCCTATGTCGAGTACTTGCATAATTTTTATGTTGATTTTGTGATGTTTTCTTGATTTAAAGCATGTACATGATTTATTTAATTGCTTAATTGAAGTCTTGAATTAAATTTATAATTTTGTTCTTATTCTTTAAAAATGTTGAGTAGTCCAAGAACTTCAAAAGAATTAAAGTTTCAATTTTTCTTGTTCAATCATGTTCCTAATCTTGAATTATTAAGTAATCAATAGTTTAAAAGTAATTTAATTATTATTTAATAGGTTCTTGAAAATTAATCTTATTCTTGTTGTTCTTTCATGTTGGCCGAATATTTTGATCATTAAAAGGCATAATTTTGATCCATGTTAAGTAATGATTGTTCAGTTAATTGATATTCTATGATTTTATTATTTATTTAATAAGTTTAAATAATTAATTTATGATAATTGTGATTAATATTTTAAAGTGTCAATTTTTTTTTGGTTGTTTTACTCATGATGGCCGAATGGTATATGGTTAGAAAGGATTAATTTTTGTCGTGTTTTAAGCAATATAAATTAATAATTGTTAGTTCTTATATTACCTCGATGATTAATTTGATTTATTGAATTGTTTACGTAACTATTAAAAGAATTGAATTTAATTATTTATTTTGCTTATTCGAAAGTGTCAAGAGTGGTCCAAGTAGTATTATGATCAATTTAATTTAATTTTTAGCTTATAATAATTTTAATTTATGATTTAAGGATTCAATATAATTAAAGGAATAAAAAGGAATAAGAAGTTAAGTTGAATTAATAAGAATAAGGATTGACTTTGAAGATAAGAATAAGAATAAGAAGATAAGTTGTTTTATTGGTCTCACGATGGCCATTGTTGATAAGATAAGATAAGATAAGTTATAAGAAGTGGACGCTTGTTTGGTGATACAGGGGTCACCAGATTAGGTTAAGTCGAAGTCACTGCCCTACTGCGGTCTCTGGGCAGTTCTTGATTCTAGGATGTGTAGTCGTCTAAGTAGTAGTACACGGGCTACTATTTAGGAGTTATGGCCATAGCTTAGGCTTAGTTCTTGCAAGGGAGAGCTACGGGTAGAATACACGGGTTCTTCCCGGCGTATTTTAGGAAAGTTGGGATGTACACGGGCATCCTTACGAGCTATAATGACCGGTCCATTGATTAAGAAAGATGATTAAAAGACGGGTTTTGGGTAATAATACGAAAAGATAAGAATTCATCGGGTTGATATGGTTATTTTCGTGGGGAATATGTTATTTTTATGCATGATATGTTAAGTCTTCCGCTGCGTATGTCTGATAAGTTATGTAATATTTGTTGATTATTCATTTATAACATGTATGTTTTGATGATTCTATGCTATTATATGATTTATGTTTCCACATTTAAGTGGGACAACCTAGTTACTCGCCACTGACGGTGGATCCCCCATTTCAGGTAATGATGCAGAAGAATAAGTGGGCTTTGCGTGTGTATCGGGTTGAGTGTTTTTGCAAGATTTATAGAAGAAACCCGGATTCTACTTTACTTTTTAGTTTACTTCTTTCTAGATTTCACCCAGCTTGTTGGGAATAAACTCTTTAAGTTGTAGTTTGACGAATAATATGGATTTATGGACATTTTCATCCTTTCATTAGTTAACTATTTAATAAAGAGATTTCTAAATTTAAGTTTAATAATTTCAATTTAATAATGTTTAGCATGTTTGGTTGGTAATGATCCATTTGTCGATTTCCTTCGTAAATCGACAGCCTATAAAATTCGGGTCGTTACAGTTAAGGCCCTGTTCTTTAGGACTGATCTGGTCTGATCTGATCTGATTTGTTTTGAGTTTGTCTGATATGATATGATCTGATTTGATCTGATTCGAGTTTTTCTGATTTGATCTGATTTTATTTTTAGTTTTATTTTTATTTTTAGTACTATTTTATTTTTATTTTTATAACCAATTTTTTATTTTTAACTTTTTATTTTTTTAGGGACAAAAATTAATGAGCCTAAAGCCTCAAGCTCATTTCATTTCACCTCTTCAGTATTTTACTTTTCATTTTTTTTCAAACCCTTCATTCAATCTGACTCCAAAATTGTCACCGAAAAAGTCGACCGAATAATCACCGCCGGAAAAGTTGTCCCGAAAACTGTCGCCGAAAAACTGGGCCTGAAAATCGTCGTCGGAAAAGTCGGCCAAATAATCATCGCCGGAAAAAGTCAATCCGAAAACCGTCGTCGGAAAAGTCGTCCTGAAAATCGTCGCCGAAAAACTCGGCTTGAAAATCGACGCCGGAAAAGTCGACCGAATAATCATCGCCGGAAAAGTCAGTCCGAAAACCGTGGTCGGAAAAGTCGTCCCGAAAACCGTCGCCAGAAAACTCGTCCCGAAAATCGTCGCCGGAAAAGTCGGCCGAATAATCAACAGTCCGAAAACCGTCATCGAAAAATGTCGAGCGGAAAAACAATGTTCGAATAATAAAGAGTAATAATGTCTGATCTGATCTGATCTGATTAAGTCTGATATGATATGATTACTGTAGCTTTTAAGTCCTGAAGAACAGGACGTAAAGGGACTTGAATTTTGCATTAAGCATATGATTAGGGTTTAATCAAATGGGGAGTTTCATGAAATCGGTCAATTGATAAAATTGAACCCAAATTATTATTATATTTCAATTCCATTAAATAAACATCATAATTGTTAATAATATTAGGTTAAATAGGGGTTTAATAACTATGGAAAAATGGATTTTTTTTTATATATTGTAAATTGAGTCAAAATTAATAATTAGCCAGCGAGAATGATTGTGTGAGCCCATATATACATTTTTCATGCGAAAGTAAAAATAAAGAAGACAAATGAATAATCTTGTTAACATTTTCTTTCTTTCTTTTTGGTTAAAAATAGAAAGATTCGCGCACAATTCTGTTTGACCGAGATGTGAATGCTCGTGATCTACTGATATCGACTTCAGGGTTCGTCAGCGTCGTGCGGCGCGGGCCGCCAAGAGATTGGGAAACCGTGATTTAGAGGTCCTTCTGGTTTGTAGTTGACAGTTCTTGGGGTTTTCTCTGCTTCCATTGAGGACAATGTCAGATGCAAGCGTGGGGGAGAAACATCACTTGTATATATACTTTAATTAGTTTTTATTTTTATGGAGTTAATAAATAATGAAAATAATGAAAAAAGGGAAAGAAAAAACTTAATTATGGAGTTCCTATATTATGCACTCAGGTGTACCGTGTACTTAAAGAGTTAGAGCCACATACACCTATAACTCATTTAATATTCATTTTACTCATGAAATTATAGATTGATCATTTTTTAAGATTACATATTAAATGAGCAAAATATAATAAAAATGGATGTACATACAATATAAATTATACAATTCTGTTAAAAAAAAAGAGGAGAAAAGAGATTAAAAACGATCAGTTGGGCCAAAATTTTGGATGGACGAAGTCTATAGCTTTCAATTGTAATTTTATAAACTTTGGGATTTTAAAGCTTGTAAAACGTAAAAGCTGATTTTCTAAAGTTAGTAGTGACAAAATAATTTTTTTTTTAAAAATAAAAAACCATGCCAGTTTATATTATGTACATGTGTATAATGTACCCATTGAATTATTTACAAATAATAAAAAATATTAATTTTATTTGTCATAGTTCTCATTTTTTTTTCTAAATTGCTCATTTTTTTAAACACTCATTTTGTGGGGGTTGATTCTAAGTTATTCATTTTTTACTCACTGTATAATTGTTCTTTGTCATAACTTACAAATTACTAGATGGTACCCAAGCAAATGCTCAGTTTTAAAATTTGATACATGTATTAAAAAAAAAAATTAATGCAATTTAATTAAAATTTTATTACAATAATCCCAACTTTTAATTATCTTTCCAAAGTAGTCATGCCTTTTGATTATTTTAGAATAATCCCGAATCTAATCCCTTCATTCTTAAAATAAATCGGAGTGTGTTATGTTTGTTAGTTTATATGCTTGTATTTTCAATACAATTTTAGTTTATAATTAAAAGTCATTTATTTATGGAAATAAACTTTTAATAATACAATTTTTTTATTTCTGGTTTCAATGAACTTTAAAATTAAAAAGTCATATATTTATTATTGATTAAAATATTAAAGAGAGTGGGGGAGAGAGAAAGAAATAAATGTACTTTGGGAGGAAAAATAAGAGTTTAAGAGGGAAATTAGTGGCTTTCACTCTAATAGTATAGAAAGAAAAGATTTTCAGATAGGTCATTTTCTGAGTTTATTTTTATATTGTTAATTTTATTTATTCGTTTTTACTTATTTTGTGTACGATTACTCAATGTTAGTCCTAAATTTACTCTTTTTTGTACATGTGCTTCATTTTCATATTACTCATTTTATTTCTTTGTGTATTTGTCCTTGTCTTTATTTCCTTTTTTACTCATTTGCTAAATGTTTGTTTCCATATTACTCATTGATTAGTTTTAATCATTTGATGTTCATATTAGACACAACTTTACTCATTTTACTGTCTAAATTGTTTATTTAGTAGTTCTTTTTGCAACTTTTAGATTGTTTCAACTAATTTTGCTACTGTGTATTTTGTTTGAAATGCCCATGAATTAAATTTATACTCAGTTTTTTTTTAATTGATTTTCAAGATGTATCTTTTTGTACGTAGAGTGGGGAGAGAAAAATATTGTTTTAGGGTTTTTGGTTAAGGTTCTTTGTTAGCATACGTTTTTTGGAGTAGGGCTGGCAAATCGGGTTGACGGGTCGAGTTTGGATTGTCGGGTTATCAGGTCATGTACCCTCAACCCGACCCCGACCCATTTAATAATCGGGTTAAGTTTTTGTAACCTAACCCAAGATTAAAATAAATGGGTCGGATTTAGGTCGACCCATTTTTTTTACCTAATCTTCTACAATATGAAGTATTTACGTACCGTAATTCCCATCAACAAAGAATTTACAATTTTAACAAAGTAAAATATTAAAATATAATAGATAATCGTTAGTTTGCACTAGCTTAAAATTTAGTAAAATAGAGCATTCAGTTTAAAAACAACCGCTTGAAATTTAAAAACAACAATTAATCAGGTTAAGTGGATTATTATTAATTAATTAGCGGTGGACAAAAAAACTCGTATCCGATTTCCGATCCGGTATCCGTATTTTGTAATTCGAAAAAGCGGGTTGTAATGCCCCGAAATTTCGGGATATTTTAAAAATTTTATAATTAATTAAATATATAATTAATTGACTATTTAATTGATTATTGTTTAATTAATTATTAGTTATTTGTAGCAGTCCAGTTATTTTAATCCTGGCCCGAACCTTTTTATCTTGTCATGCCAAAACCCGAGCCCAATCTATTCTTTTCTTTTCCACCTCACTCACGGCCCATATTACTTTTCTTTTAATTATTTCATTTTAATTGTTTAACCAATATTACTAATTCCTTACCTATTCTAACTGATTCCAAAAAAAACCCTACTTTTACTCTTGCTCACCTATTCTTTCTCCTATAACTTTAGGAAACCAAAACCCCTATTACTACTAATCCCACACGGCCAAGCCCCCTTTTTGGATTCAACAATTGTTCGCCATTTTTTTATTTTATTATTTTTTTTTTCCTATCAAACAATTCATAAGAAAATCCCTAAACTCTTCTCCATCCATCCAATCAACCAAGAATTGAAGCAAGAACGCTAAAAGAAGCCAAGAACCATGTGATCTTGGGTATTTTCGAACCTTCTTACAAATCTAAGGTAATTGGATTGCTTTTACTTAATCTTTAGGATAGATTAGTTTCATAGTTTTTAGAATATGGTTTGGAATTGTTTAGAACAATATAGGATTGCTTAGAATTAGTATCATGTTTAGGATTGAAATTTTTCGAATGATATGACGAATATTATGATGTTATTTTCTTGATTTCTTTATGTAAATTTGATGAATCTTGATTGTTTAAATTATTAATTAAAGTCTTAAATTAAAAAGAATATTTTTTTTCTTGTTGTTCTAAATTTTCGAGTCACTTAGAATAATTTTAGGGAGTTTCTTTACTGTTTCATTATGAATCATGATTTATTTCGTGGCAAAATTCGTCCTTTTATTGCTTATAATAATTTAATCTTTCAAACCGGTAAAACTGTCCAGATTTGGTTTACGAATTATTCAAGTAACTTAATCAATTCGGATTGCTTATAATCTTGTGTTAAATTTTCGTAATTTTTAAAGATCGTTTGCTATGGCAGAAAAATCTAAAACTGAATTCAGCCTAATCTGATTTGTTAGTTATAAAATTCCTTAAAAATAGTAAAGGACGTTATTTTTGAATGAAATTTATGCACGTTAAACCTTGAACCTATATTTAGCTTCCATCAAAATTTCCAGATTATTCGATACCTTTAAACGGTCGTTCATAATTTAATTCTTTAAAAATCAGATTGTGTAAAATAGGGTGATTGAATTATTAAAACATGTTACTATTAATTCTTGAAATGTTTATATGATGATATGATGAATTTATTTAATTAGTATTTTTAGTGTAAAAATGTCGAGTGGTCATATCAGAGTTTGACCAATTTTAGTTTAATTTCTGACTTATAATAATATTGGAAGGTAATTGTAGGAACTATAATTATCATTATTATAAATATAACAATACTTCGGAAAGCAATATTATGACAAAAGGAATAAGTTGCATTATAATAATAATAATAATAAAAGGATTTCAGGGATAGTTATTATATTTATCACCATAATATTTATTATCATTATTATTATTAAAATGAATTATCAGGGACAAATGACAATATGAAGGGAAATAACGATATGACAAAAAGGGTAAATTACAACATGATAATAACGAAGAAGATTACAGGAATAATTACCATTATATTTATTATCATTATTATTATTAAGGAAGTCAGTAGGGATAAGTCGCAATATGAAGGAAAGTAATAATATGACTAAAGGAAGGGTTATGGGTAAAATATGACAAGATAAGTATTTCAGGGGAAGGTTTCCTTTGTATATGTGTATAGTATGAATTTCGTATATTTGTGACTGTATGGTATACGTATATTGTATGTATTTCTAACCGTATTTTGCAGGTATTTTGTACGTATTGTATACGTATTGTTATACGTATTTTTATACGTATTCCGTATGTATTCTTGTACGTATTTTTATACATATTCTGTATGTATTTTTGTACGTATTATGTATGTATTTTTGTACGTATTTTTATACATATTTTGTATGTATTTTCGTACGTATTTTTGTACGTATTCCGTATGTATTTTTGTACGTATTTTTGTACGTATTCCGTATGCATTTTTATACGTATTTTTGTACGTATTCCGTATGTATTTTTGTATGTATTTTTGTACGCATTCCGTAGGTATTGTTTTTGCATTCTTTTCCGCATGATGTTGGTTATATTCGAGTGGTATAAGTTTAGGTTGGAGTTTGAGTCAAGTTAAGATGAACAAGATTGGATTAGAAGTTAAGCTATGACGATAAGGAATTGAATTGAGGATTGGAGTAGAACAGAACAGAATTGAATTGAATTGAAAAGATGATTAACTATGAAGTGACCACCTATCTAGTGGCTCATGTGCCATGAACATAGGTATAGTCGAAGCCACTATCTTATCTTCGGATTGGGGACAGTTCTTGATCCCAGTGCTTGGGGAGTAGATCCTTGTGGTTGACCCGGTATGAGCAAGGAAAGTTGGGGGGAGTAGATCTTCGTGGTTGACCTCTTACGAGCATATGACTGGTCACGGATTAGCACCTGATTGGGAAAGAACAGAAAAGAAGAGTCGTTGATGAGGATTAGAAGTCTAGAATTGGTTAAACTAAGCTGAAGGTCATGTTAAGGTTGACTTGTATGATTGTTTTCCGATGCGTACTTGATGTGATTGCTTGTTGACTTCTTTGCATGATGACTTGTTCGATAGTTCAGATGATCTGTTCTGATTATTATGTTTCTAATTGTGTTCTACTGATTAAGTAGAACAATCTAATTACTCACCACTGACTGTGGACCCCCCCATTCTATTTCAGGTACAGGTGGTGATTGAGTTTTGGCTAAATATGGGCTGGGATTGTGAGCTAGCCAGCTTAGAAGTAACCCGATGACTAGTTTAGATTTTGTTTATTTGTTTAGTAGTCTTTTCTTTATTTTGTAATAGTAAGGGATATTGATTTAATAATTATTTTGGGATCAATTAACAGTTTTTAATGAATAATATGATTAAGTTATAGAGCTTCCGCTGTAATTTATGAATTTAACCTTAGAGTTTTAGAAGTTAATGATCTGTGATTGTTGTTTTCTCTGAAAACAACGCTGCTAAATTACGGGTCATTACACGGGTACCCGATCCGAAACTGGAGCGGGTACCCAATTTTTATAACGGATACCAGATCGGATCCGGGTCATATCCGGTATCCAGTTTTATTTTTTAAAAATAATTTTTTTAATATAAAAAAAAAATTATTTATTTAAAAAAATTATTTTTTATTAAAAGATAGTTTATTTTTTTATTTTTTTTAAAAAACTTTTTTCTTTTATTAAAAAAAACTGCAGGTTTTTAAATTGAAAAAGCACTTTTTTATATAAAAAAACTGCAGGTTTTTTTAATTAAAAAACCAGTTTTTAATTAAAATCTGCAGTTTTTTATTAAAAAAATTAAAATAAAAAAACTGCAGTTTTTTCTTATTAAAAAACAGTTTTTAATTAAAAAGTATAATTTTATAATAGACAAAAAAAAGTAGAGCTGACAAAATCTGACCCAACCCGATAACCTAACCTGAACCCAACCCAATAATAACGGGTTGGGTTAAATTTTTCAACCTATTTAAGTAAATGGGTTGATCCAACCCAGCCCGTTTAGTTTAATGGGTTGGGTCAGGTTGAAATTCTCAACCCGATTTCAACCCGCTTAACCCAATAAGATTATGAGTTGTAATAAAATTAGTTTCAAGTTAAATTGACTTACTAATCTAATATATTACATTCATATTTTTATTTTTCATTATGTTATACATTCTTTACGAGTTCTGTCGGTGGTTGTAATGTGTTAAAATCTATTGTATTTATCTTGAACATTATAAATTAAAAGGTTGTTAGTTATTAATTAATACGATGTGTGTAGATTATAAACAATATGACTTGTAGTATATAACAATATGACATGTAGTGGTATAACTTTATTTGATGCTAATGAAAAAGTGATAATATTATTAAACAGGCTATTGGGTCAACCCGTTTATTTATAAGGTTGGGTTGGGTTGGGTTGGGTTGAGAATCTAAACCTGTTTAACTAAATGGGTTGGCTTTGGGTTGGGGATTTCAACCCGTTTATATTAATGAGTCAACCCGAACCCAACCCAGGTTGACCCATTTATAGCTCTAAAAAAAAGATCCGGATATCCAGTTTCCGAATCCGGATTTTCGGGTACCTGTATTATCTGGACAGGATCCGGGTCAAAAAATTGTCGGGTACCCTAAACCCTATAATCATGTTAGAATTTTCAACCTTAACCCAACCCATATAATAATGGGTCGGATTTGGAGTTGAACCATTTAATTAAACGGGTTAAAATTTTCAATCCAACCCATTATTAATGGGTCGAGTTGGCGGGTTGAGTCGCTTTTTGTCAGCCCTACTTTGGAGTAATAATATTCATAAACTGATATAAGTAGCTCTATATGTACCTGGTATATAATATACTAGCCTTTTATGCACGCTTTGCGTACGATAGTATGTTAAATACATGTACTAATCTGTCTAAACAAACTATATATAATAAAAAAAATTTCCTTTCATTTGGTCATCCCACAACAATGAAAGAAATAAAAGTTTTATTTACCATATTCTATCGGCTACCAAATTTCTACGATAATCAAAATGTAATTTTTTGATGAAATATATGAATATGGATGTCTATTTAAGAGAATTTTAAAATATTAATTTTGGAATTTTTGTTTTATTTTTTCGAATTTTATATTTTGTACTATTTTCATTTAAAAAAGTTCAAAAACTGTAATAACTTTATTTAATAAATAGGGGGTGATACAAATTAAGATTTTAGAAAGTTTTGAGGGGTACGATGGACATTTTGAGGGGGGACACCATGTCTCCTCCTTGGCTTATATAATAGAGATGTTATCTCTATTATATAAGCCAAGGAGGAGATATGGTGTCCCCCCCTGAAAAAGTCTGTATTACCCCCTGCAAATTTCTAAAAAATCAATTTGCATCACTCCTAACTATTATGGAAAGTTATTTCAAATTTTAAAAATTTTAAAATGAAAATATTACAAAATATAAATTTTGTAAAAATAAAATAAAAATATCCAAATTTATATTTTTGAATTCTCTATAAGTTGATATCTATATTGATATAGTTTGTCATATAAAAATTTTACATTTCGATTATTGTAGAAATTTGATAGCCACTAGAATATAACATATAAATACATTTAAAAATCATGGCACGCAAAGCGTGCATGTAAGGCTAGTATTATATAAGCAATGATGTCCCCCCTAGAAAAATTTAGATTACCCTTCAAAATTTTCCTACAATTTAATTTGCATCACTACAACCTATTATGGAAAGTTATTGTAATTTTTAAAATAAAAGTTATTGTAATTTGCATCATTCTTTTTTGTTCATTGTTGTAGGATGGGATAAATGAAAAGGGAAAAGTTTTTTATTTTTATTTTTATTATGTGAATGAGTGTGAATTTGAAAAACATTTCAATTATTTCGAACAAACATTATTATCGCATGCAACATTATTTCAAATTTTTTTTGTTTGTTTAGACAAATTGAAAGATCCATTTAAATATTATTATCGCATGTAAAACATGCATACAAGGCTAGTTAGACATATAATAAAACAAGATCAAAGAAAAAATAGGAATTAAAAAAAAAAACAGCAAGTCTCATGTTAGACTAAACCGTTAGTTTGACATGAAACTTTTAATACTAAAGCTTGATTACTTTTGCAAAAAATTAAATATTTAAAATATAAAATTACAAATTTTTAGTTAAAAATTCAAACTATCCGACTGTCTTACAAAAGAATTGATAAATGAAAAAAGATATATGTGACACTTTATTATTAATTAATATCTATTACAAATTACAAATATAATTTTAATTTTTATAATAATAATAATAATAACAATTAGTGTAGAATAATAATGATTATTAGGGATAAAAAAAAGGTGTAGAAAAAAGAATTAATTATTACTGGAGTATAAATGATAGAAAAGAAACAGCACACTCGTCGCAAAAACACAAGAATTCCATTGTCTCTCTCTTCTCTCGTCACCAGGTAATACTCCTTCTCCTCTTCCTTTCCCTCTTTATCGCACTATTTTCATGGTTATTTCTCCATTTTTTCTTTTTTTAAACCCTAACTAATTGTTTCCTTTTCTCTCATTCTCTCTCTTCACTTCTTCACACTTAGGTATCCTTCAGTTCTAACTGCATTGCATTTCTTTCCCACTAACCCTAATTTCACTTTTTTACCCTTCTATTCCTCTTCCCCTTTGTCTTAATCGGTTTTGTTTGTTTAACATGTACCGGATTATTGTCAGCTTTTATGATTTTCTTTATTGAGCTTTTATTATGCATTTATGATTATTCGTCTTTCCTTTTTTTTTTTTTGGCTAATGATTTTGTTTTTCCTCTTCTGAATTGGGTTTGATTTGGTGATCTACGTGAAGGAAAAAGCAAAAAGAGGCAGACTTTAATTAGTATAGTTGAAGGGTTTTGAGGGTCTATATGTCCCTCAATCAATCAAGGTTTGATAAGAACGAGTCACAGTACAGAAAACCAGGTGGTGGACGATCTGGTAACTCTGGTGGTCAGCAGAGGAATTTTACGGGCACCCGTGGAAGAGGCGGCGGAGGCGGCCCCAATCCCACCACCGCCCCTCCTGTTCCCATCAATCGCAGGTATAATCTCTTATTTTTGATTATGGTGTTTTGATAATTTTTATGAGTTGTTTCTGTTTTTAGGGCAAAGTGTTTTATGGATTAGCTTTAGTAAGGCTTGTGAGGAACTCATGAAGAATTGATAAATGGTTGATTTTTTGCAAATTTTTTTTTTTAGGCCTTGAGGAAGAATACCAGGAAGAATGATATTGATCTTTGATTAGGTGACAGGGATATATTTATTTACATTTTATTGTCTTGTGGGAACAGGCTGGTTGAAAAGCCTGATCAATTGTTAGGTTCTCTGTTTAAGAGAAGGTGTTAATTGTGTTATTTTCACCTTGGCTTGTTAAAAACTGATGACTTGTCAAGGATTTGTGGTTTTCGTAGTGGTTTAAGCGAATCTTAATGAGAGAATTCAATAGTTTGTTAAAAGGAGCTTAATTTAAATGGAGGGAATGGGGACAAAATTGATGATTCTTTCCTCTGACTTGCTTGTCGTACTGATTTTTTTTTTGTCTATGTCTTATTAAACATGATCAGTAGCTACAAGAAGGTGAATAATGCTCCAGGGGGGCAGACAAGAGGAAGTGCTGGGCCTGTGAATGCGTCAGATTTGAATGCTGGTGCTAGTTCGCGTTCTGTAGAGAACGGTAGCCATGTGCAGTCTACATTGCATGGTGGGTTTATTTCAGTGATAGGATGTCAATTTCCTTTCAACAGTTCGTTCTTTCCCTAATCCCTATATTTTAATGGGTAGTAAGGTGTTGGGAATGTAAGGCGTATCCAGCTTTATCTTTCTGAAAAAATAAAGTGGTTCTTAGAGGGATGTCCTCTGCTTCTTTCACTGTTAATTGTTGATGTAATCATTAAACAATGTGGTGTAGTGGATTGATTGTGTTTCTTTTGGTGCTTAAGCAGTGTCCAGCGCACCAACTCCAGCTGTCATCCCAAAGCCAGCCAATGCATCTTCTCAGAAAAGTAGTCAACCACTTCCAAAAGCTCCATCTTCTCAATCATCCTCCATGAGTTCAGATTCTTCCCACCCTTCCACTCCGGCAAAGGGTAATTCCACTTTCTGTTCTGTACTTTTAAACATTTTTGGTGGTAGTTTGTGGCTTGGTGGGTCAGTGCATGACCTACTTTTTTGTTGATTTTTGTGTCAAGAAATTATTTGATTTTTGTGTTTTGACTTCCTTCTCTTAGGGGATGGAGATAAGACGATCTCTCTGCAATTTGGATCCATTAGTCCAGGTTTAATGAATGGCATGCAGGTCTCTCTACTCTGCCTCAAAAGCTGATATATATTATGATTTTTGCAGATTACAGATTGAACTTTTCAGCATGTTCAGTCACTGATGGGCCTGATGTTTTTATACAGGTACCAGCTCGAACAAGCTCAGCTCCACCTAATTTGGATGAGCAAAAGCGTGACCAGGTTTGCTGTTTTGTTTTCTTCCTTTGTTCCTCGTGCACATTCTGAATATGATCAGAAGATTAATTACTTAGCTAGTTTGCTTGTCTTGTTCAATCATGTATCACGTTCCCCCCCGCTGCCCCCAACCAGCCACTGTGTGGTCTGTCTAGTTTGGTGTAGTAGAGAGTAGTGTTTGAAAAGGCACGCCTGAGGCGCTAGGAGCTAAGTGCTCAATTATGCCAAGGCGAGGTGTTTGTGGCTAGGCGCATCCTAAGGTGCACCTTTGCTTTTTTCCCTGATTTTTTCCATGGCTTCTTAGGTTCGCCTCACTTCAATAAGGCGCACCAAGGCGCACGAAGGTGTGCCTAAGGCTCTAGGAAATCCAATTGGCTTGGTGCGCCTTTGAGCCTTTTAATACATTGATGGAGAGCTTAGTTCACAGAGATTTCAGGGTAAAATATGCCTTATTTGAGCTGATGGAGAATTTTTGGGTCCATAAATGATTGCTAGTCTTTTAAAACAAAACAGGTTTAGTTGCCATTCTCTTGTTGTTGGGTCCCCTGTTATATGGAAGGTAATGCTTAGTGTTACATGAAATAGTTAGACTTATGGGTGTCGATGGAGGATTTTGTGGCCCATAAATGATTTTCTCTATAAGAGTGTTATTTGAACCACAATGTTACCTGTGTAAATATAAAGTGAAGGTGGTGTATAAGTATTTTTGTTTGAGAAATGAGACTGAATATTCCACTTAAGCTTCCCAATTTGATATGGTTTCTACTTGAAAGTCTTTTTAAACAAAACAAACTTAGCTACCATTCGTCCATTCTCTCATTGCTGCCCCCCATTTTATGGAAGGCAATGCTTATTGGTACATTAAATAGGTAGGCAAAGGTAATTCTTACCTTTTTAGTTTTTGATAAACTATTTAGGGGTTGTTTGGTACTTAACACTAGGGAATGTAATGCAACAAAAGGAGTAGAAAGGAAAGAAAAGGAAAGGAAAACCCTAGCTTGTTTGCTTAGATAAAGAAATGGTTTTATAACACATTACTTAGGTTTGTTGTATGACTAAATTTAAGCCCATATACTCTTCTTCTATTATAGTACATCGTTATGATATTTTTAGAGTTTGCACCACCAATTGCACCAAATTTATCTCTTAACCCTCATCTTTGTTCCCATGAACCCACCGGCATCCCCATCGCCACCATCGTTTATCATCTCATAACACTGGTCAATACCCATGTGATGCCTAGTTGTTGCTATAGCCGTCGTACTTCGGTCCCTTATCACTAATTTAGGTACTATTTGGCCTTCTGTGATCCAAGACGACAGCCAAATCTTTAGCTTTGAAATTTTAATACAAATTTGGCCATAAAAAATATTTAGCTTTTAATGGAGGTCTTGAATTACAAATACAATTGATGAAAGTAAAAGATCCATTGCATTTTGTGTTTTTCAATTCATAGTTGGGGTTCTTGATGAAGGTGGTCGGCGGCTCTGACACTTAGTCGTGGTTGGTTGGTGAGCTAGTGTTTAAGGTGGTGGGCTGGTAGAAGTGGTGCTCTATTAGTTGGAGGTCGCGGGTTAGGATGGTGCCTGTGCTGTTGTTGCAATGGTCAAGGATGGTGACAACGGAGAGAATAAAGAGGAAGAATGGGGAATTTAAGACCCATGGTAGGAGGTGGGAATAACTAAGGATTAAAATGGGGAATTCTAAAAATTTAAAAGTGGAAAGGCAAAGAAGACAAATGCAAAACAAAATTTGTAAGAGACTCAAAGGCCTAAGTTCCCTTTCTCATTCCTCATTCCTCATTCCTCATTCCTCATTCCTCATTCCCCCAACCAAACAGCCCTTTAAAACTGCCGCTGTACCCTTTATGACATGCATTCCATGTTATGATTACTGAGAGGAAGGGGGTGTGCACATTTGGTTGGGCAACAACACTGCATGAACTTACTTGGTACTTGTAGAGATTGAAAAGATACAACTACTCGTTAAATGATTTGAATCTTGATGATCTTTTTATGTATTTCTAAATAGAGCAATAAAGAAAATTATAAGAAGGGCCGAAGAGGTTTTGATCCACATCACTAAGCAAAAGAGATGCTTTCAAACGAAGCTTTATGGGAATAATTACTAGTTTTTAACTTGTGCTAAGGATTGGTTGCTGATAATATATTCAAATGATTTTCAGAACTTTTCCTTCATGGTGCTATATTTTGTTCAGTGCTTGGATTTTGTGATTGTGACTTTTAAACTTTTGTTACAGGCTCGAAGAGATCCTGAAAGAGTCACACCAGCAATTCCGTTGCCTTCTGCTCCTAAGCAGGATTTGCCCAAAAAGGATGTATCTGTAACTCAGCGTCCTATTGCTCAAGAGACTGTAAACAAGGGCAAAAGAGATGTCCAAGTGTCATCTGGATCTGTATCTTCACCAGCACACGCACAGAAGCCTTCTGTTATTCCTACTGCAGGGATGTCTATGCCATTGTCATTTCACCAGCCTAAAATGCAGTTTGGGGGACCAAATACACAAATGCACACTCAAGGCATGCCAAATAGTTCTCTCCAAATGCCAATGCAGATGCCATTACAGGTGGGTAACCCTTCCCAAGTTCCACAACAGGTCTTTATGCCCAGTCTCCAACATCCGCTAATGCAAAGTCAGGGAATGATGCATCATGGTCAGAACTTGGGTTTTAATCCTCAGTTTGCACCTCAGCTTCCTCATCAACTAGGAAATATGGGGATGAATATGTCTTCTCAGTATAATCAACAACAGGCTGGAAAATTTGTCAGCACACGTAAGACAGTGAAGATAACCCACCCAGAGACACGTGAGGAATTGAGACTAGATAGCAGGGAAAGTGGATCAGCAGCTTCAAGGGTGCATCAAAGTGGGCACTCGCAGTCCCAACCTTTATCCACTTATACAGCAGCACATCCAATGGGCTACTATCCTAACTCTTATACAGCTGGTCCTCCCTTTTTTCCTGCCCAAAGTGCACTTCCTTTGACAAGTGTGCAATCAAATACTAACTCTCAAGGACCTAGGTTTAACTATTCTGCTAGCCAGGCTCCGCCAGCTATGACATTTTTGAACCAACCTGCGTCTAATGCCTATTCCGTCAGTAGGGCAGCGACTACAGTACATGGCGTTTCTGAGTCTTCCAATCTGGATCAAGTCAAGGATGCTCGCAATGTAGTTCCTTCAACACAATCATCTTCTGTCTCTACAATTGTGAAAGCAGCTGGTGGTGCTGTACGAGGAGTGGTCACAAATGCTACTGTTGTTGAAAGTCCTGTTGTGGAGTCTAGTATTGCCAGGAAGGATTTAGAAGTGAAGGATTTAGAAGTGAACACAAGGAATTCTTCTATGCAGAAAACGTCTAGTGCTAGCCACCCAAAACATACTACTTCGGCAGCTGCTGTTGCATCTGAGAAGCCAAGTGCAATAGCATCTTCTGACATGAGCCCCAATGGCTCATTAGCTAATCTTGTTCCTGCGAGTTCCATTAAGAAGGAAAGTGTAATCAAGTCCACATCTATCAGGGATAATGAGAAAAATCAAGGCAAGAAAGGAAATGTTGAACCATCACACCAGGTTATACCTTTTCTTTTCCTTTTGTTCCCTCTCTCTCTCCTTTTTTTTTCCTTATTATGTTCTTCTAAGGTGTTCTATTTTCGTTGGTATTTATTTGCTTTTTATTTGTAGGTTGACCGGCAGACTGATTCCGGAGTGTGCCAGGATTTTGCTGGTTCCTCTGAGGTTACAGACTTTGAATCCGCAGAAGCTAAATCTACTCAAACATTGTCAGGTCCTAAGATGGTTGTACCAGAAGCGGGTCATGAATTGCCTGTGATGGTAGCACCAAGCAAAATCCACGATGGTGATCTTGTTGCTGATTGCTCAACTCTTCCATCTGGAACTTGTGAAATACAGGAATCAAAAAATGATCAGCATGCAAAACAAAATGATCTTCCATTGCTAGAAAAAACAATGAAAGAATCTGCAGATGCGAAAAAAAGGGAAAATGAACTGGAAGTACGATCATCAGATATTACTGAAGGGAGCGAAGAAGATGGGCAGTTGGATAAAGTTGGTCAAGTGAAGGGTGTGATAGAAGTTTCTCAAAGCGAGGGTGATCCTAGTAATTCTTCTATTGAATCTGATAATGTAGCCACCAAAAGCTCTTTGCTGGAGTATGATTCATCGACTGTTTCTGATGGATGTAGCATCTCAAAATCCAACAATTCACTGGGTGTTACGGATGCCAGTTTCAAAGGCAATGATGTATCAAAATCTGATGTGTCAGATAATGAGGCCACTTCTGTTTCTTCAAATCTTTCAGACGTTCATTCAGGGCATGATGAGGGTTTCACGGAGCACTCGAGGCCAAGTTCATCATCAGGTACTATCAGCTCAAGTAAAACCTCTTATGAACCAAATAAGACGAAGAACAGAGGGAAAAAGAAGTTGAAGGAAATGCTTCAAAAGGCTGATGCCCTTGGGACAACTGATTTATATATGGCGTATAAGGGTCCTGAGGAAAAGAAAGAACCTGGTGTTGCTAAAGAACTGTCTTCTGAAAATAACTCAAAGGCAGTTGCTGGTGATGTTAAATTGGAAGAGGGTATTGGTAAGAAAAAGGATGAGCAGAGTAAAGCTGAGCTTGATGATTGGGAAGATGCTGCTGAAATTTCAACACCGAAGTTGGAATCTTCTGTTAAAAGGGATCGTGGAGTCCCAATCCATGATGAAGAGGGTGTTACAGCTAAAAAGTATTCTAGGGATTTCCTCCTCACATTTGCAGCTCAATTTACCAATTTCCCAGATGGCTTTGAAATCACTGCTGACATAGCTGAAGCCCTAACGCCCGCTGCTCGAAGTGATAGTGAGTATCCTAGTTCTGGAAGAATAATAGATAAGCCAGCTGGAGCAGTCCGGTCTGACCGACGTGGGAGTGTGACAATGGATGCTGACAGGTGGATTAAACAGCCTGGACCTTTTCCAAATGTTCGGGATCCAGGGATGGATCTTGCTTATGGAAGCAATATAATGGGATTTCGGGGTGGTCCGGGGCCTAATTATGGTGTGCTCCGTAACCCACGGGCACAAGGACCTGTTCCACATGCTGGAGGAATCCTGTCTGGGCCAATGCATTCCATGGGTTTTCAGGGAATGCAGAGAAACAACTCTGATGCGGACCGTTGGCAAAGAGCTACTAACTTCAATAAAGGTTTGATGCCTGTTCCTCAAGGTCCTGCTCAAGTCATGCATAAAGCTGAGAGGAAGTATGAGATAGGTAAAATATCTGATGAAGAAGAAGCAAAACAGAGGAGGTTGAAGGGTATCTTGAACAAGCTGACCCCACAAAACTTTGAGAAACTGTTTGAGCAAGTTAAAGAAGTTAATATTGACAATTCTGTGACTCTGACTGGAGTAATTGCTCAGATCTTTGACAAAGCTTTGACGGAGCCAACTTTCTGTGAAATGTATGCTAACTTTTGCCAACATCTTGCTTCTGAGTTGCCAGAACTAAGTGTAGAGAATGAAAAGATTACCTTCAGAAGGTTGTTACTGAACAAGTGCCAAGAGGAATTTGAGAGGGGGGAAAGAGAGGAGCAAGAAGCCAATGAGGCGGATAATGATGGTGAAGATGAAAATAAAGAATCTGAAGCCATGAGGGAAGAGAAAAGGCTGAAAGCACGGAGACGTATGTTGGGTAATATTAGATTAATTGGGGAGTTGTATAAGAAGAGGATGTTGACTGAAAGAATAATGCACGAATGTATCACGAAGCTGTTAGGTGAATATCAAAATCCTGATGAAGAAAACATTGAGGCATTATGCAAGTTGATGAGCACAATTGGGGAGATGATTGATCATCTCAAAGCCAAGGAGCATATGGATGCTTACTTTGAGATAATGGGTCAGCTATCAAACAACATGAAGCTATCTTCTAGAGTAAGGTTTATGTTGAGGGATTCTATTGATCTAAGGAAGAACAAATGGCAGCAGAGAAGGAAGGTTGAAGGTCCCAAGAAGATTGAGGAAGTGCATCGTGACGCTGCTCAAGAAAGGCAGGGACAAGCTGGTCGTTCAAGTCGCGGCCCCAACATGAACCCTGCAATGCGAAGGGGTGCGCCTGTGGACTTTGCTCCTCGGGGAGCTATGCTAGCCTCTCCTATTGGGCAGGGTGGTTTCAGAGGTATGCCACCTCAGGCTCGTGGGTTTGTTGGGCAGGATGTCCGGATAGATGAGAGAAGTATTTATGAAAGTTGCACCCTTTCAGTCCCTTTGCCTCAAAGGCTATCGAGTGATGAGCCAATTACTTTGGGACCCCAAGGTGGTCTTGCGAGGGGGATGGCATATAGAGGGCAGCCATCAATGCCAAACTCGCCCCTCTTAGAAAGTTCCCCAGCTTATGCAGATTCCAGAAGATTGGTAGGTAATTTGAATGCTTATAATAATATGCCAGAGCGTGGAGTCTATAGCTCAAGAGAAGATCATTTTGTGAGGAATGCTACAGATAGATTTGGTGCTCCAGTTTCATATGACCAATCTAGTAGTCACGAGTTGAATCTGAACAGGGATGCCAGATATCCTGATCGAAATATAGACAAGGCGAGGCCAATAACACCGCCTGTTGCGCGGGCTTCTCCGGCTCAAAGTGTTTCTTCAGAAAACGTATTGTCAGAGGATCGCTTACGGGATAAGTCATTTGTAGCAATAAGGGAATATTACAGGTATGGATTTGTTGGCAATTTTTATATTCATCCTCTTTACTTTATGTTAATGGCATCGTACTCCGTGTTGTGCAAGTCTAGCTATAGACCTATAGTATTTGTGGAAGGCCCACAAGAATATTTTAAAAGATGCCTTGATCATTGATATCACATTGCAGATCAGAAATGTCTAAAGTTCCATGCATCTTTCATGTTTGCTTTAGACATGTCAACTTGTTAAAATATCTATCATTAAGTGTGACTGTCTAAATTTTGGCCTAAATGCTACTAAATTTCCTTCTCTTCTTTTTTCATATATTATATATTTAGCTCTTTTCATGTTGATAGCACTCCTGTCGCCTCTTATTAAAATTAGTTACCACATTTACATTGCCTCATTTTTTAATTTTTTTTTTAAATTTTCAAATTAATGTCTGCTACTTCACTTCTGTATTTCTTTAATTTTGTGTCCATACCAATCAACTTTATTTTTTCCCCACATGAACTACTTTGTGCTAAAAGCAAATGTGGAAACTAAGACCTCGTTTGGTTGCCTTAATTCAACTTAGGCACACAAAATTTCCATGAATTTCATTTGGGGCCAATTGTTTGGTACTTTGGTTGATACAACAAAGTAACAAAGGGGGAAATGAGAATTTATGGGAATTTTGATTTCCTAAAAAAATGTGGGAAGTAAATTACCATGTATCCTTGGTTGATGAAAATTCATGGGAATTTCAAACTCCAACATTGCCCTAGGATGCTCGGACTCGGGTACGGGTGTTGGACTCGGGTGCGTGTCTAGGTGTCGGACCTTTCTATTTTTGATTTTAAGGATACGTGGACTCGTTTTGAAAGTGTCCAAATTTAGAATATGGACTCGGGGACACGAGTATTATAATTCATATTCATATGTTATATAAATTAATTATAAACTGAAAAATGAAAAATTATAAACCAACTTTCATTTAAACAAAACCTATCCATAAATACCATAATAACATATTGATTCATACTTGCATTTTTTAAAACTAAAATTTCCCATAAATAAAGTGCTAATATTAAATACTATAAATAATAATAAAAAAGAAAGTCTTAGTAAACTAACACTAACAGAGCAATCAAAACATTAATATTGAGTAAATAACTAAATAACATTGAGTAATTAATAAATAAATCATCTTTAATAATAATGACAACATTGGGAGACTAAGTGAAAACTTACATTGGGAGCCTAATTGAGAAAAATATAATAAACTCATGTACCTACCCGTGAACACATTCAATTATTAAATCAATTTTTTTTTTTTAAAATGAATAGTAAATAAAAAAGCAAAAGGTGGTACAAGTACAGACTTTACATTTTACAATAAAAAGTGGAAGCATCAAAGAACTAAAAAAGTAATACAGTTGTCTTTACATAATAAAAAGAAAAAAAAAATACATGGACTACATGTTGACAGCTGTAAAGTTATTAATGTTGAGAGCTGAATAGTTTTCTTCCATCTTTTATCTTCTTCGTGAAGATTTCCCAGCAAATATTACAGTAAAAAAAAAATCTTCGAATCTGATGAACTGAAAATGACGCGTCCACTTTTCACTTCCCGTGTCCCGTACGGATTCCGTGTCGGCACCGGTGTCGTGTCGTGTCGTGTCGACACCGGTATGGCAGGGTAGTTAGCCGATTCCGAGCTTCCCAGACATTGCCCACTGAATTTTTTTGTTAAATCCCAAGGATTACATGAAGGAAATAATTTCCCATGTATTACAAACTTCCCATTGCAACCAAATGAATCCCAAATTGGAAAATAGGAGATGCTAAAGTTATAAGGTTATAAAAAAGGTAATAAGTAGAGATTCAAGGAGTTTTGGTATTGTAGATGAGCTGAGTTGTACTATCACTACTTGCATATAAGATAGGTCAGTTAGCTTAGCAAGAGCCTAAGCTTCTAGTTGCACTATTATGGGTGTTACTGACATGTTGTATTAGCAAGGGAGAAATAGTTCGGAGTTTTGGACTATTTATTCCTTTTGGTTTCCCTTCTAGATCTCTGATGTTTTCTTTGCTTATCATATAACCTATGATGTGCAAGGTTGGGAATTAGGGTTTTGCTGTTGTTGATATTTTTGGGACATGAAACACAAAAATGTGCATGGGATCTTAATTTTTTTCCCTAGATTTTAGTGCTCATAGGGTGTTGTGTGTCCTTCCAAGTTCCAATCTAAGGAAAAGTAGAGTTACCACTTTGTGTTCTTCCAAAGTTTGGGATAGTTTAGTGTTCTTTCACAGTTCCAAAGTTGTGTTCTCTGCCCTTTTTAATTTGTGGGTGGAGTTGGATGTGAGAAAGTAGAATCCTGCATGACAGATGCTAACCACTCTCTCTACCACTCCCCTCTTGTCTCTCTGCAACCCTTTGAAAGTCTGGTGGGTAAATGTGTGTCAAAAATAAAGACTTGTTTTTAGAAATGCTAAACAGCAATGAATATCACCACCACCCTGTTTTGTGCTGTTTAGATGTTCCTTTTAAGTTCTAAAATTTCTTCTTGAAGGTGTGCTAATGCATGTTTGCTTACTAAAACAAAAATTAGTAAACTTTGTTTTCTTGAGGGTTGCTGTCTCTAGTATCACATTTTATTACTTTTTCTGAATTAGAGTTTGTGTCAACACTGTGCATCACATTGCTAGAAAACCAATTATGGTTTTTATGGAATAAAAGTATAGAACCTTTGATAGGATTTCGTTACTTTTTGGCATGAAGTACTCTATTTTTTTAGTTGCTACATTCTCTTTAGCACAAATTTATAGGAGACACGTGAAGTGGTAGGGGCTATTAAAAAGTAGAGACATTTATTGATAGGATGACATAAATAAGGGTAACATAGGTAGTATAAAATGGTTTAATGGAAAAATTGGTGATAGAATAGGTAGAATCAATGGGAACCTATGTATCAAAAAAAGAACGTAAGTAAATTAAGACTTTCATAGGAGGAAAATGTAGCAAGTTTGCTGTATGATTAACATCATATAGCGTTATGGTCGGTCAATGCTTTTAGCTTTCATCATTCTTTCAAATTTATAAGTAGATGTCAGCTGGTCTAATTGTATTTATCTTGTTGCTAATTCTATCTACTCAATGCGTTGTATTGATGTTCAAGTTGGGTCTCTTTTTTATCCCTTTATCTCCTTATCTTCAACCAAAACCTTTGGTTAGCATCTTTCACACACTTAACCGTCCCTATATCCTTATTCCCCTCCTTCATATGAGCAATTCTATAAATGTCCTTTCCCCCCTCTTTTGAGTCCAATTTTGCATTGAAGTTCTTTGTTTCTCTACTGGCTCTTTATATTTCTCATAATTCTCCTCACTAAGACATTTTCCTACCTTTGGTACCAGTGTACCACTTTTTTTTGCTCTTTATTGATTGTCACTTCCTCGTTCCACCAAGATGTATTATTACTTAGTGGCATGTTTATTCCTTTTCACCAGATTCTCCACCTCTATGCTATGCTCCATTTTTTCCAAGTCTAAATCTCTTTTCCGCAGACCAAATTTATATATCAACCAACTCATCCACAAACTCTTTCTTTTTCATCTCCTTGAAGCTTCAGTTCCACCACTTAATCTGAGGCTCCAATCGTTGTGTACGTTTCCTTGTATGTTTCTTGTGTCAATAATCAAGATCCATCCATCTATGTTGCATTGCGGTACTCATGCTGGGTATTACTTTACAATCAACACAACCCTTTCTCCAAGCCTTATTAGGAAGAAACTAATTTTCTGCTCGGATAATGCCCCGGTTCGCTAACAACAAACCTATACATATATGATTCTTTGTTTGATAATATTTTGCTAAATATTTCTCCACTATATTTTCATAAATTATATTTATTTCTGTATTTTACAATGAGTAATGACATAAATTGGTGGTTAAATTTATTGTGTCCTCATCTTGTCTCCACTTAAGCAAAGACATGGGTTGATAACAATTATCTATATATTCAAAAACATAAACATAGATTAGTAGTAGTGTTTATAGTGTCGACAATAAATAGTTTCAAGTTCAAATACTTGCTAAGCTAGTTTGAATTTCCTATTGTTTTATTAAACGCCGTTCTATTGTTTTATCAACCGACATTAATTTCACTCAAAAAAATATTAATAGACATTAATTACTCCTAGTGCCACGTGGCGAACTCCTTGCAAAGGAACGCCTTTTAATTATATGTATAGATAGATATAGACAGATAGATAGATTGATTTGACTTGCTTGAACTCTACTACTATATGTCACTAGGTGAGTCTTTTCTAACACTAGGTGTTATTATGCACAGATCATATGCAAGTGCAAAGTAAATTAAGATGACAATAATAAGGGTAAAATTGGTAGAATAAAATGGAGAAATGACAAAAGCGGTGATATAATAGGTAGAATCTAAGCGTACATATCAGAAAGAAAAGAAACTTATCAACTAAATCAAGACATCCATATAAGGAAATTTTAGCAAGTAAAGAGAGATGGAAGGATTATATGATTAACCTCATTTCATGTTATGGTCAGCTGATGCTTTTGGCTTTCATCATTCTTTCAGATTTAGAAGTAAATGTCAGATATGATGCTGGTGTAATAACTCGTACTGTATCTTGTTGCTATTCTATTTTGTTCCGTCAGTGTGTTCTATTGATGGTGTTCAAGTTGGGCTTCCTTTTTATCCCTTCCTCTTTGAAATGGCTGTGCTTTAGACAGCTGTGTAGAATTTCCATATCTGTATTTGGAAATCGTTATGAATTTGGATTTGGCTGTGCTTTTATCCCTTTCTCTTTCTTCTCTTGAGTTAGTAGTGTTCATTCAATGGATAGAAACTGTTCTCTGCCCTTAGATTAGGCTTCAGTGGAATATAGCACTTCTGCAATCCCTTGGTGTATGATATTTCTCAGTATTGGACAAAATTATCAATCCTCAAGCCCTTTTGATAGCTTCACTTGTTAATGTGATTAAAGGATGAGTTTGGAATGATATGATATCCCCTATGAGCCAGTGAGCCACCCATTCAGAGATTTAAGCAGGCTTGTTTGGATAGTAGCATTTCATTTGAAATGCTAGAATTGACTCAATTATCTTGTTTGGGTATTGAAAGAATTTGGATTTTTAATTGATCAAATTCCATGTTGCTTAAACAACAATATGTCTAATTTCTAGAACTTCAAATTCTATCTAAAATATAGTCATTTCAAATCCCAAACATGTTCAGTAGTTCATATCTCCATCCTTTCAAGCTTCAGTCTACCTCACTAATTATCTCAACCCCCCCTTCCTCGGTCTCTCCTCTTTGGGGCACCATTCTTTCTCTCTCCTCTCACATCTCTCCATCCCTTGTCACCATTAAAACTTTTTGTATAACAGTACAACCACTGCACCTATAAATTTTACCAAAAGAATTGATGATGTGAGGAAGCACGAGATGATGAAGAAGACATGAGCATATGAAGATGAATTAGTGCATATTAATGTTTATGATCTTTTAAAATATGTTTTGAGTTGAAATAAATATAAATATCAAATGATTAAAAACTGAGCAGGAGAGAGAAAGAGGTCCAAAATTTGAAGGAAAGTGAAAAAGAAGATGAGTCATTGATGAAGATCATCAACTTGAAAGAGGAGTGAAATGCATGTAGTTTTTATTTATTTATTTTCTTAAATTGGATTTCTTATTACAATAATTGAAATGATGAATTTAGAATTACTGTTTTCCCTAAACATATAATTTGGATTTGAATGTCATGAATTGAAATGAAGTGAGTAATTGAAATGAATTATT
Source organism: Salicornia ramosissima (assembly GCA_951394345.1). Taxonomy (NCBI): domain Eukaryota; kingdom Viridiplantae; phylum Streptophyta; class Magnoliopsida; order Caryophyllales; family Amaranthaceae; genus Salicornia; species Salicornia ramosissima. Next base: position 17,261,302 of record OX596233.1, on the reverse strand, counting down.
TGAAATTAAAGTCTTCTATCCAAACACTACCTTAGTGAATTTATGAGTTTGGTTATGGGTTTTTGTGATGTGAACTAATAGATCTTTATGTTTTCAGTGCGAAAGATGAGAAGGAAGTTGCACTGTGCATAAGAGACTTGAATGCTCCAAGCTTTTACCCTAAAGTCGTATCTATTTGGGTTACTGACTCCTTTGAAAGAAAAGACTTTGAGCGAGATTTGCTGTCAAAGCTTCTTGTCAACCTTACGAGACCCCAGGAAGGTTTATTTAGCCCTGGCCAGCTTGCTGAAGGGTAAGATTGTGTGCTAAATTTTCCAATATAATATATTAATATTGTATAGTATATCTCATCTGTTCTTGGCTTATCTTCTGTTCTGAGTCACTTTTTTTTTTTTTTTTTTATAAAAAAATTTACTTCATGTCTCAGATTTCAATCTGTATTGACTGATTTGGAGGACACCGTCACTGACGCCCCCAAAGCACCAGAATTTCTTGGCCGAATGTTTGCCAGGGTAGTTCTCGCCAATGTGATACCCTTGAAAGACGTCGGTCAACTAATACACGATGGTGGGGAGGTGCCAGGAAGACTCCGAGAAGTAGGTTTGGCAGCTGACATTCTTGGGAGTGTCCTGGAAATGATAAAATCCGAGCAAGGAGAATCTGTACTGAATGAAGTTCGAGCTAGTTCAAATCTTCGGTTAGAGGATTTCCGACCACCAGACTTGATTAGATCCCGTAAATTAGAGATGTTTATGTAGGGGCTTGACGATTATTGTAAGTGTTTAGAAAAACTCTTGGACCGCTTTTATTCTAGGCACAAGCACGTCAAGATTTTTGTGAAATGATGATTTTTCCACCCTTTTCCCAACTATTTATAGGCGGAATGAAAGCTAAATGTGGCAAGTATAAATTGTGTTGTTTTGCAATATTACAAATATTATTATTTCTTCTATTGGTGATTATGCAATTGTGAAAATTTTGAGCATCAGTAAATAAAATAGGCCATTGATTTTCCTGTCAGCAGCACTTTTGGTAGGTGAAGGTTGTATCGTTTTGTTTTAACATAAATTTGCAGCTTCTCTTCATTAACAGAGTAAAAGTACTGCAGGCAGTATGCCTGTATCAGTGTATCGGTTAGTTTTGTGCAATTGTCTTACCCTCTGGCCTGTTTGGTGGGTGGTAATAAATTTTGGTGATAAGAATGAAATTTAGTTAATTTAGAAATTACTTTATAATCTTCATGGAAACATAATTCCATTACCAAACTATTATTTTATCTTTGTTTTTATTATCATTTATTACCACTTGAAAGGTGGTATTGGATGAGAATGATAATTTTTGAAGAAAATTAGGAAATCTTGGGTTAAAGTAGCACATCATGAGAATGAATTTTGACACTTTTTTTTCCCAAATGAGCTACGAGGGTCCTTATGAGTTATGACCGAGTACCAAATGGGCTACAATGGTCTTTTATGAGGCTGTCAGGACTAGGGCTGGCAAATCGGGTTAACAGGTCGAGTTTTGGTTCTCGGGTTATCGGGTCATGTACTCTCAACCCGAACCCGACTCATTTAATAAACGGTTTGAGTTTTTGTAAACTAATCTAACCTTAAAATAAATGGGTCGGGTTTGGGTCGACCCATTTATTTTTTTACCAAAAAATTCTTATACACTTTAAATTAATTACCTTAATTACCAACAACGAACAATTTGAAATTTTTTCAAAGTAGAATATTAAAATTTAATAGATAGTAGTTAATTTATAGTAGCTAAAAGTTCAGTAAAATAGATCATTCAAAATAACATGCATGCTAAAACAACCGTTTAAAATTTAAAAACAACAATTAATCAGGTTAAGAGGGTTATAATTGGGTTAGAATTTTCAACCTTAACCTGACCCATATAATAATGGGTTGAGTTCGGGTTGACCCATTTAATTAAACGGGTTGAAAATTTCAACACAACCCATTATTAATGGGTCGGGTTGGCGGGTTGGGTCACTTTTTGTCAGTGGGCAGCTACGTCACTCTACTATTATAAAATATCCAATATAAGAGTATAATAAACTTTTATATTAATTGCAACAATTTGATCCAAAAGCTCTTTACATTTTGGCTAAACTGCTACAATTAATATGGAGTAGAGGAAGTAGTATTGTTTGTCTACATTTTGGTTAAACTGTTGCAATTAATACGAAGTAGATGAAGTAGTATTGTTGTCTATATTTTGATTAAATTGTTGTCTACATTTTGATTAAATTGTTGCAATTAACAAGAAGCGGACGCGATATTGTTGCCCAAACCAGGAGTTGTGCAGAGGCTGATGGCTATATAGGTAGATTGTTTCGTGCTGCGTAAAGCATGTATTGTTTCAAATTTGAAAGCCAAAAAAAATTATGGTAAAGTCGTTTGTTTGTGCCTCTATTTATCTGGTTATGATAAATCCATCCTTGGGTTGCTTAAGTACGATTTTGGAGGAGGCATAATTTTCAAAAAATATTAGATAATATGCTTTCATTGAGAGTTGAACTCAAGACCTCCCGCTTACTAAACGGGTGCTCTAACCAACTGAGCTATGAAAGCCTGCTATTCAAAATTAACAGCTTCATTTATTTAACGTTGAAGTACATGACTTTGATACAGAGTAGGTAAAACATAACGGCAACTCATTGCATTTGCATACATTAGATTTTTTTTTCAAAATATGATATGATAATATCAAGTGGGAGGAGTGTGTTAAATTTAATTGAATATTAGAAATGGGCCTAGGAAATTCAATACGGAAGAGGAGAGTTAGGTCACTTACAACTTATAGAAGGTTCCTTCCTAAAACCAATTAGTGATAGGAGATAGTTAGTTTAGTCTATCCTCATCTTCCGATGTGGGACATTCACTAGTGCACTATATATATATATGGGGTTCAACACTGCCCTCACTAGTGATACTAGTACAAAAAAGTCTTTTGCTGCACTACATTTGCTGCGGTTATAAGGGGTATTGTTTATGCAAAATCCCTACTCGGGTATGGGACTAAGCTGGTACGAACCACAGCTAGATTGTGACAAACCGATTATGTATACTATACGAATGGAGAAAAAAATGTAAAACGGCGGATCAAAGCGAAAAAGGGAACGGGGGCAACACGAGAGAATAGTGACGCAGAAACCTCGAAATAGAGGGAAAATTGCGGGTAGCTTTGAGTCTACCAATCCACTATATGAATGTATTTTTCTTTTGTGATTACAATGAATATTCGTGACTTGAAGGCAAAAATACGAATGAATGTAAAGCTATATGTATATTTTCTTTGCAATACAATGTGTAAGTGAAAGGAAATTGATTGCCGTCCCTTTTGTCATCGGTTTTTCCTTTATTTAATCCTTCCTTGACCTTAACTAGTCGTTCCTAAAAAATAAGAACCACCCCCTATTGGCTTGGGACGTGCATGACTAAGATGGAAGACCTGTTCCTGCCACGTCAGCGTGCCATTATTTCTCCCATGCTGGCTGACTTTTGACCTATTCCTTAGATTCAAATTTGAATTTGTATTAGCTTCTAGATTCTTCTAACGCTGTTCTGCACTTCTGCTTCTCGGCCTAGCTTGCTTCTCGACTTTCAACCTGTATTCAGGTTAGGTAAAATTGACCATAACAATTTACCGCCAACTCGTTGGTTGGGAATTCCGTATGACACAACCTGCGAGTTTTATTCAGAGCAGGCGATTTGAGCCAAAAAATCTCCACAAATTCAATAACCAAAAAATAATCAACTAGCAATTCGGCTTGAGAAAAAACCGTCCAAAAATAAGTATTGGTCTTGAAATAAGTCAACATAATTCAAAAGGATTCAAAATAATTTAAAAAATTAAAACTTCCCTCTCTTCTTTAGTGGGACACTTGGCAAGCAACAAATGGAAGATGAACTTTGAATGTAATTAACTCTCCAACCGTCCTTCATTAAAAAGCAAAGCTTAACCGTCACTCTTCCCATTCACACTTAATCTCTCACTCACACTCTTCACTCTCTCTCCCTTCGAAATTCTCTCTCTGCTCAACGTCTTTAGGAGACGCCATTTTCGCCAGTTCAGGTAACCTTCGACTTCTTTGTTCTTTCTCTTTCAATTTCTTGGTTCTAACTTGGTTCACTACTCAGTAATTCCACTTTCTCTATCTTTCTAGTGAACTAGGTTTTGGGGAATTTTGGGTTTGCAATTGAGGATTTTCTTTTTTTGAATCTTTTAGTGAAAAATTAACTCGAAAAGCTTTGGAAAATGGGGAAGGCAAAAGAACATTATGTTAGTAAAGTTCAAGAGAGTGATTTAAATGAAATAAAAGAAATAGCCAACTTCCCATCCGAAACAGTTATAACCGCTCCCTCACCCGACCATAAACCCGAATTAGTTGATCTTGACACATGCGTCTTTTATACCTATGCCTTCGACTTAGGGCACAAATTCCCCTTCTCACCTCTAACCCAAGCTGTGCTCTCCAATTGGGATGTGAACTCGGGTCAACTGGGGTCGCAGGCATGGAGAATTCTGGCATTAATCGAGTACTTAACGATGAACTGGAAAGAGGCGTTTACTTATGAGGACTTAATGTCGGTTTATGGGGTAAAGAGGGCTCCTGATTTCACCTATTCGTTCAAGAAACGCGTAGGGTGTGACTATCTGATCATTGACAAAGATGTCAATGACAGGAAGTGGAAAGAATCGTATGTCTTTGTGGCTAAGTCGAGTTTGGGGGAAGCTGGGGAGTGGCTTCGAGGTGGTTGGAATTATGGAGGTATAACTAACATATTTTTTTTATCTGTTTTTATCGAAGTGCATTAACCCGTATATTTTCTTACTTGTTTTTACATGTTGTAGATCTTGACATTCCGGCCCCAGAATCCAAGGTCCCGAGGGAGAGTGTGGTCCGATTTCTAAAAATACCCGTAGGAGGACGTTTTCTAGGGCATACCCTACCCCTTGTTACAATCTACTTCCCGGCTCTTCTGCTATTATGGGTATGTTTGGCTAATTTGGTAGTTGTTTCACTTTTCTTGTTTACACATTATCTGGTATTCTGGATCTCAGCTGACTAACTTTGTTTCTTCAGCCCCTCGCACTTTCTCAGGTTCTGAAGATGAGATTCTCAAGAGGGCCCAACGATTGAGGAGGAAGAGGGGTGGGGCCACCACTTCGAGTACTGATGCGACTCCTTTGGTTGGTACAAGCTCAAGGGCTGAGACTCCGACTAAGAAGACAAAGCCTGATGATGTTATGGTGATTGAGCACCCCCCTCCTCCGGTTCCTCGCGCTCCCAAGGCTCAGGATTCCAGGTTCTCTGGTATCCCCTCTGACTTTCTCTCTCACCATGGCGTAGATCATGAGATCATGCCCGCGGCTTCTCAGCTTCTATTCTCTTCTGCTAGGAGAAGGCTGGATCCTTGTGACACAGAGATCCTCACTGCTCGGACCGTGGGGCACCTTCTCCAGGTATGCGTGGTTAATTGGGTCTTTCCCCTTTCGATGTTTCTTTTGATTTTCTTGTGTTATAACCTTATGGTGTCGTGTTTGACTACTTTGCTCTTAGTCAGGGTTTGCGAAATGAGCTGGTCGTCATTGAGCGTGTGAAGAGCCTCACTGACGCTCAGGTCAGGGCTAACGTGCGTATAAGCGAACTTCAGAACGCTGCCAGCAAGGTTGAGGAGGAGAAGATAGAACTGGAGAAGCAGATGAAGGAGCTTACGAGAGTAGCCGAGGAGCGGGAGAAAGAGCTGAAGGAGAAGCTTGCTGAGGAGCAGAAGCTAAAGGAGGAAGCCTTGGAAGAGTGCAAGGATGTGGAAGCTGAGATCACAATGTTCATAAGAGCTTAGGTGTCCCATTAGTACCTCATCCAGAAGCTGCCTGAGTCCCACTTCAGGGGGTTTATGGACTCGTACCTTCAAATAGGGTCGATGTCCAATCTGGGACCAGCTCCTTCGATTGCTGAAGATGCTGAGGTCGGCGAGGGATCGAGTAAGAAGGAGGGCGAGGGCGTAGGTGATAACGTTGACACTTAGTTTTTATAATCTGTTGGTTATGTGAACAATTTCTCCATACTGTTTGTTTTTGTCGTTTGAACAATCTAACTACTTACTTTTACCGTTGGCGAAGGGGCCAACGTGTTTAGTGTGTACTTGACAATATGTGAGAGTTTTCTCTAGTTGCGTGTTAGCATTAGCTTTTCTATCTCCGTTCCTTGCTTGTTCATTTTCGCCATTTACCTTTGCTGTTTGCTCTCAGTACCGTGTGTTTGGCTTTGTTATTTTGCCCATATGTCTGCATCCACAAACAGGTTAGGGGTGACCGTTGGTGTTTCCACCAACGGCCCTTCGATGCTTAAGTCAGTAATGGCTTTTGAAGAGGAATTTTGAATAACACGTAAAGTATTTAGGGGTTTAGACATAACCTGGTAACCTGCGTACCTGTAAGCATTGTAATCTGAGTACCTGGGATTCGGATGCCCTGAACTATTTTTTGCTTGTTTTTAACTATTGAAACTCTGCAACGTAACATTGGTTAGGAACGACCGTTGGTGTTGCCACCAACGGCCCTCCGATGCTTAAGTCAGTATGTGATTTTTTGAAAAAGAAATTTAGGAATTTATTTTATGTAAGTGGTGTACCTGAATAGCTGGGGATAGTTGCTCCCTGCAGTGCACTTTTAGAAGTAATATTTCTTTAAGTGCACTGCATTCCAGCTCCTAGGGATTTGCTTACCTCGTGAGTCTAGTAGGCGATATGCCCCGTTTCCAACTACCTTTTCTATCTGATATGGTCCTTCCCAGGTTGCCCCTAGTTTTCCTGCATTTCTTTCTTGTGTGTTTTGAAACACTTTTCTGAGGACCCAATCTCCGGTTTGGAACATTTTTGCTTTCACATTCTTGTTGAAGCTTCTTGACACGATGCTCTGGTATGCTGCATTCCTTATCATTGCATTTTCTCGTAAGTCTTCCATGGTGTCCAAGTCGCATGTTATTTCTTCTACGTTCTGCTCTGGTGTGAGTAACCCATATCTTGCTGTTGGAGTTACCACTTCTGCTGGTAATACAGCTTCGCAGCCATATACCAGAGAAAATGGCGTCTGGCCTGTAGCAGCTCTAGGTGTAGTCCTATTGGCCTATAGGATCCTTGGTAGTTCTTCTACCCACCTTCCTTTCTTTGCTTCTAGTCTCTTTTTGATACCGTTGATGATGACTTTGTTACTTGATTCTGCTTGCCCGTTTTCCTGGGGGTACCTTGGTGTTGACGTATGTAGGTCTATATTCCATTCTTTGCAGAAGTCTCTCGTCTTGTCACTGATGAACTGGGAACCATTGTCGCATATGACTTCTGATGGGATTCCGAACCTGCATATGATGTTATTCCATAAAAACGATATAACTTCCTTATCTCTTACCTGGGAGTAGGCTGCAGCTTTTATCCACTTACAAAAGTAATCGGGCACTACAAGCATATATGTTTTCTGACCTGGTGCTTCTGGTAACTTCCCTACTATATCCATTCCCCACCTCATGAAGGGCCACAGTGTGAGGATTGGACTTAGTTGTTGGGTTGGTTGGTGGGACAAACCTGCATGCTTTTGGCATTTATCACATTTGGATGCGTACCTGTGGGCGTCCTTTTTGACAGTTGGCCAGTAATACCCATATGTCAGGATTCTGTTAGCTAATGACCTCCCTGCTATGTGAGATCCGCATTGGCCATCGTGAAATTCTGATAGAATGTTCGGCCACTCGGCTTCAGATAAACATCTCTGCATGATTCCTTTAGATGATCTTTTAAACAAAACACCTTCTCGTACTTCGTAGCTTGCTACTTTAGTTTTTACTTTTCTGGCTTCCATTTTATCTTGTGGTAATGTTTGGTTTTGTAAGTAGTCGAAGATTTCTTGGAACCAGGGTGTACTTTGGGATGTAGAGTTTAAGGGGAGAGTGTCTAGTTCAGGTTTGGTTATAGCTGGGTTTGATAAGTGTATTAAAGGTATATTGTCAAAGTTGCAGGTTTTGAGTGCTGATCCTAGGTTGGCGAGTGCATCTGCTTGTGTGTTTTGGTCCTTGGGTATCTGTGTGATGGTGAATGGTTGAAATTTTTCTGCTTTCTGCTTTGCTATTGCTAGGTATGCGATCATCTTTAAATCTTTAGTTGCGAATTCTCCACGGATTTGGCTTACTATTAATAAGCTGTCACTGTAGACGTTCAACCCGGTAGCTCCTTAATCTTTGGCTAATGTCATTCCTGCAATCAAAGCTTCATAATCTGCTTCGTTGTTAGTAGCGGAGAAGTCACAGGTTATGGATTGCACTATCATCTCCCCTTGTGGCGATTTTAGTACCACCCCTAACCCTGCTCCTCTAAAATTGGATGAACCATCCACGTATAAAATCCATACCTGGGGACGAGATAACAAGTTTAATTGTAACATTTCGCTGTCTGCTTTAGGCTCCAGGGTTGGGCTGAAATCCCCTACAAAATCTGCTAGGGCTTGCGATTTTATGGCCGATCTCGGCTGGTACCTGATGTCTAAACTACTTAGTGCGATGACCCATTTACCCATTCTTCCAGAAAGTTCGGGTTTTTTCAAAACTGCTTTTATCAGGTAATTGGTCATCACAACTACAGTGTGAGACTCGAAGTAATGCCTCAACTTCTTGGATGCTGTAACCAGGGCTAAAACCAGTTTTTCTAAAGAAGAGTATCTGGATTCAGCATCTAAGAGTGTTTTGCTTACGTAATAGATAGGGAGTTGTTGGTTCTCAGCTTCTCTGGTTAACACCGCACTTACTACTTGCTCACTAACTGATAGGTATAGCTGCAATATTTCCCCCGAATTCGGTTTGGATAGCAGAGGAGGCGATGCCAGGTACTGTTTAAGTTCCTGGAGTTCTTTTTCGTGCTCCTCTGTCCACTCAAACCCTTTATTTTTTCGTAAAACGTTATAAAACAAATGACATTTATCCGAAGATTTAGATATAAATCTGTTTAATGCAGCTACTCTACCAGTTAGTTTCTGTACCTCTTTCAGGTTTGCAGGTGACCTGATGTTCACAATAGCTCTTACCTGGTTGGGGCAGGCTTCGATGCCCCGCTGCGTGACTATGTACCCGAGGAATTTCCCGGCGGCGACCCCGAAGGAGCAGTAGGTCCAACTTCAAATGGATATATCTCCCAATCTACTCATTGGATTTATGTGACTCAAATTGGAGGTTGTAGCTCTCTTCAAGAGCTTTCCAACGGTAGGTCATAAGCCTTATTTCGTTAAGGAACAAGAGAGTTATGGCTATTTTAGTCCGAGCTGCGTCGACAGTCTACATGGGCGCGCCCCGCGCCTCAGAGGGCGCTGCCAGCGCCCCCATTGCAGTGAGCATCAAGAAGAAGGCGCGCCCAGCGCCCCCATCACAGTATCCCTCCAAGGAATGGCGCGCCCAGCGCCCCCTCAGCTCTGTTTTGTACCCGGCTTCATCCACTTGATTTCCAGTTTATATTTTAATTTTGTATAAATATAAAAGTTGATTCTCATTGTATAAAATCCTAAGTTTTCATGTTCAATTAGTTTCTTAGCTTAATTTCTCTCTAGTTTCTCCTTAAATTACATTAAAACTCTTTAATCTTTAGTTTGTAATTCTCTAACTCTAAACTATTTCATTACTTCAATTATTTACTTGCTCTTATATGAATTGTTATTGGTTTTGTTGAATTTTTAGCTTGATCTTTGTCTTGTTATTATATTTTACAAAATCATTACTAGGGTTTGAACACAATCGATTATTGTGTTCAACCTCGAGTAGCAACTATCTTGTTCATGCTTAAGCGTATTCTTATTGTGAACAATTTAGTAGAGCTTGTTTAAACGTTAATTGTTTATTGTGTATTCTCTAAACAATTGTGTTCTTATTGTTTCTCCGTTCTTAAAGCTTTTGTTCACTGCGTGTTCTTTGAACATTAAGGGTTTTAGGCAATTTACGATTTATCTTGTCTAGCTAATTAAGGGGACTATAAGAGTTTACTCTTGTCAATAATTAATTGAGTATTGAAGTGGTTTGGTAATTGAGAGTCTAATTCAATTAGCCGAGTCAGAGTCGTTGTAACCGAATCCTAAGATTCTTTAGAAATAGAATTTTCCCGTAATCACTTAGTTGTTAGTTTCTTTTGTCACTAAAATCTCCAATTCCCCCCCTTTGTTACCAATATCACTAAGAAAATAGTGATTCCCCCTTTAATAATCCAAATACATTTTAACACAATTAAATCGACATAAATCCGTTCTCTGTGGATACGAACCTTACTTGCCCTTTACACTAGTTGTAATTGGAGAGTAGGAGAAAACTACTTTTGATAAGTCTTTTATTTTTAACGACATAAAAGGCCTACCAGTATACTACACGAATGGAGAATGAAGTCATAGCCCAGTGGTTAGGGCTTCAGAATTCCAGGCACGAGGTCCTGGGTTCGATTCTCACCGCACGCATTTGCGAGGATTCCTTATTATCCCACTTACAGATGCGTGTGTTGGCTAAAATTGGGCCGGGTGACCTGCAGTAGGGCCCGCTTCCAAGGCCTAGTATCCCACACATTATCCTATAAAAAAAATTAAAAAAAAGTATACTATACGAATGGAGAAAAAAATTTAAAACGGCGGATCAAAGCGAAAAAGGGAACGGGGGCAACACGAGAGAACGGTGATGCAGAAACCTCGAAATAGAGGGAAAACTGCGGGTAGCTTTGAGTCTACCAATCCACTATATGAATGTATTTTTCTTTTGTGATTACAATGAATATTCGTGACTTGAAGGCAAAAATACGAATGAATGTAAAGCTATATGTATATTTTCTTTGCAATACAATGTGTAAGTGAAAGGAAATTGATTGCCGTCCCTTTTGTCATCGGTTTTTCCTTTATTTAATCCTTCCTTGACCTTAACTAGCCGTTCCTCAAAAATAGGAACCACCCCCTATTAACTTGGGACGTGCATGACTAAGATGGAAGACCTGTTCCTGCCACGTCAGCGTGCCATTATTTCTCCCATGCTGGCTGACTTTTGACCTATTCCTTAGATTCGAATTTGAATTTGTATTAGCTTCTAGATTCTTCTAACGCTGTTCTGCACTTCTGCTTCTCGGCTTAGCTTGCTTCTCGACTTTCAACCTGTATTCAGGTTAGGTAAAATTGACCATAACAGGTATCCTTAATAACCGCAACAATTAAGATGAAAAACTTGCACTTACTAATTTACTACTATCATTTGCTGCGGTTATCTAATAACCGCAGCAAATAACAGTTTTCTTTTGGGCAAAATACACCCGGCCTTCATTTATATCACCAGACTACCACTCACTCTTATTCATTATTTTCTTTTGCTCTCTCTCTCCGTCTCTCTGTTTCTTTCTCTCGCTCTCGCTCCCTCTTCTTCTCCATCTCTATTTTCTTTCTCTCGCTCCCTGTTCCTCTCCATCTCTCTGTTCTTTCGCTCCCTCTTCCTCTCCATCTCTCTGTTCTCTCGCTCCCTCTTCCTCTTCGTCTCTCTGTTTTCTCGCTCTCTCGATCTCAAGCATGCGTTGCCACCGCTACTAGTGTCTCCCTCGTTGTAGTCTCGCCACCACCACCACCACCACCAGGCCACCACAAATATGAAGATGGGAAATGAAGGGCGACAAAGGGTAGGTTTTTTTCCTAGGTTTTGAATTTCATCTTTAGTTTTTGGGTTTTACTTTTTCAGATCTACTTTTGGGTTTTTTAGTTTTTCGTTGTTTAGGGTTTAGAATTCATATTGAGTAAATTGCTTTTTTTTAGATAAATTTTCATTTAATTTTTGGTTCTGAATATATATATATTTTTTTGGTGATGTTGTTGGTTCGAATTCAAGGGTTTTTTATATATATATATTTTAGAGCTAATTTTGTTTTTGTTTAGGTTTTTTTTTTGTGATTTTGTTGGTTCGTTTTTTTTTCCAGATCTAGGATTTTTAGGGTTTCATTTTTTGTGTTGAAAATTTGGGGGGCGGTTTGTTTGAAATTGGGATTTTTTTGTTCCAAATTGGAAGTTCCTTACAATTTAGAGCTAACGAACTAAAAAGACAATTAGAAACAAATCCTCTTAGGGGATAGCTAGACATCCGATCGAGGCAAACCCTTTCAAGTTGAGTAATAAGACCTTGTTTAGAAGAGACCCACAACCTGGGTTTTGATATTATGTTAGAAGACAATCTCAACCAAAAGCTTAAGCTGATAGTTGAGGCCCAGAGATATGTTATATACTCTATCTCTCCCCCTCACATGAAACGCCCTATGGTCTTGAAATGTGGACGCTAGCACTGTCAATTCAGGTCAACAGTTCAGTTTTGGTTTTAATGAATCAGTTTGGGTCGTTTCCGTTCAGTTAATTTCAGATAACTTTTTTTCCAGTTCAGTTCAGTTAATTTTGATTTCAGTTCAGTTTTTGCAAGGACATATTTCAGTTTAGTTCAGTTTCAGTTAATTGTTAAGTTTAACCAATCAGTTAAAAATTCGAACAGGTGCAATTCAATTCAGTTCAAAATGTCGACAGTTCAGTTCAATTTTGGTTATAGTTTTGTTGGTTCGGTTAGCTTTAGTTCAGGTCATTTGAGATTATAATTTTGTAACTCCAAACTAGCCTAGATAGTCATTCAGTAGGAAATTTCCTACCGCTAGTCAATCGCATGCAAATGTGTAAAATTGTCCGCAAATCACCTACCCATGTTTCCAGTAGGAAATTACCTACCGTATTTTCGGTCGGAAATGTTGAGAACTGCAATAGCAAATCACCTACCAATATCTTTTAATTTTCGGTAGGAAATTACCTACCGCTAAAAGTCGGTAGGAAATGTTGTAAAATGCGCATTATTATTTTTCCGATCGAAAATAGGTCGGAAACGTACAATAAGCGACCAACGTATTTCCTACCGTTCAATACCGACTGATTTTTCTACATTTCCTACCGCCATAATTTAGCATTTTCTTGTAGTGTTCAAAACAATTCAGATAATATTGTATCATTATTTATTCAGTTTAGTAATATTCAAATTAAATTAGTTTGAAGTCATTTTTAGTTTCAGTTAGATCCAGTTATCATCTTTTCAATTCAGTTTCAGTTAGCTTCAGTTATCCTCTTTTCTGTTCAGTTCAGTTTCATTTCAGTTCAGTTATTTTCAGATATTTAGCAGTTAACTTCAGTTTCAGTTGGTTTCAGATTCAGTTCAGTTCAGTTCAGTTTGATATTTTTCAGTTGACTTTCAGCTATCACTTCATTCAGTTCAGTTCACTTTCAGTTTCAGATAATTTCAGATCGACCCAAAACAGTTCAGTTTCAGTTAGTTCAGTTCAGATAAATCAGTTCTGACCCAATCTGACAGCACTAGTGGACGCAACACATGCTTCATCATACCTGGTGCGAATTAATTCCACTTGGGAGAGGGAGAAGAAATTTGAACCCGTGACCTTTGCTCCACGTTGGCTCTTGATACCTTGTTAAAGGATCATCACAACCAAAAGCTTAAGCTGATGGTTGAGGCCCAACCGCCCAGGAATATGTTATATGGAGCTAGCTTGCATTGTGTTATGTCCACATTTCAAGCCCAAAGGGTTTTTCATGTAAGGGGGATGATGAAATACGGAGTATATAACATAATCCTGTGCCTCAACCATCAGCTTAAGCTTTTGGTTGAGATGATCCTTTAACAGGGTGTCGATTAGGCCAGTGCAAAAACGAGGCTTCTATAAAAATTTTAATAAAGTGACGGGGAGGGGGGGCGGGGATTTATTATAAAATCAGCCAAAATTACAAAAGTCCATTGTTACAGCATCCATAGCATAATAGGGTACATAATCAAACCAAACATTTTCACCATTTCTACAAGGTTAGGAATACCATAAATACGTTTCTATTTTTTTTAATAATAATAGAACAATAATACTTTATCCGCTCTATATTATTTGCAACATATCACTTTGGCACATATTTTAAGGAATAAATGTGAGCATGTAAATTAGAAAATTAATTAACATAATTTTAACACAAGCACAAACTAACTTATAAGATATTCATGTTAAAATTATTCCACTAAATTTAACCGTTTACATTATCAAATCTCTTCATGAAAGTGCATGCCAAACAATAGTGAATTCAGGAATAATACATAGTGGGGTTAAAATGCGTGTTATAAAATCTATTAGGGTCAAATGAACAAATTTTAAGGGGAACAAAATTTAAAAATCTTAAACTTTAAAGGTAACTTTTTTTTTCCAGATTCAATTGGGGTCAAAAAACCTCACTTAAAGTACTTGAATCTGCCACTGGTGCCAAAAGGAAATACTCCATATTTATTACAATTGAGAAAAGAAAATTATGCCAAAAGTCAAATATTAGTATGTAAATCTAGAATAAGTTATATAAAAAAACATATATAAAAAAACCTAATATATTCAATAATTTCAACAAATAAAATAAAAATTGTTTACATTAAGCTAATCTTGCTACTACAACAACAACAAAAAAAAAAAAAATAATAATAATTAAGAGATGGCTGACAAAGTTACTAACAATATATAGTATTTCATCCGTTTTTGAATTCTTGCAACAAATGGGTATTATTAGTGAGAGATAAAAAATTCATTTGTTGCAAGAATTCTAAAACGGATGAAGTATAATAATTCTTGAGTACGTACGTAGGTCCTCCTGCTCCTCGTAACGTACATGGCTACATATCTTCTATATATTCCCTTAGAATTTTGGCAATATACCAACCATAAGGACTGCACTCAATTTTATTCAACTCTTCCCACAATATCAATTGAAGTCTTCCATACATAAACGGATTATGTTTCTACAAAACAAATTAATAAAATTTACAATATTAAATACATACATACATACATACATACATACATACATACTGATTCCGTATCATAATACTCGTAACAAACTAAGGGTGTGCGTGTTCTATTCGTCTTATTTTTTTTATCTGATCTGATAAGATAAGATCTGAAAATATATGCGAATTTGAACTTATATTATGAAATATGATCTGATATAAGTTGAAAAGAACACGCACAAATTTTTTAATATTCACAAACAATAACTTTTTGTTGCGAGTATTATGATACGGAGATAGATCGATAGTATTAATAATTAATTAATTAATTAGATACCATGGTTTCTTTGAGAAGCTTTTGAATGATATAATTTCCGAATTCATCTAGGGCAATGGCAACAACAAGATTAGTCTGGATGAGATCCTCGGCTATACTAGTTCTGAAGGAAGTAGTTAAATATTTTTCCATAAGATAGCTCCCTCTCCTAGATTTACATAAAGTTTCATATAAAGGCTTTAATTGCTCAACAATCTTCTTATCCCATTGGTTAAACCAAGGAACAATACTGCTTATTGGAACCACCTTCTGTAAAACAAATATCCTGTATGTACATACAATGCAAGGACACATTTATATATATATTAACAACCTTAATTAGCTTGTAATTATTATATTAACTAAATAAATAAATTATATTCTATCTGTTTCACTTTATTTCTTACCCTTTTAATTTAATTAACTAATTCTCTCTCACAAAAAGATTCCAATTAAACATAACAAAAAAGTGAAACAGAGGGAATACGGAAAATTCTCAGTAAATCAATTTGAGATACAAGCTGTGTATCTCAAATGGCATTTTTGAAATTTTTTTGAAAATATATTACCAAAACACCCCCTATTTGGTTGGTTGGTGCTCGGATCCGTGCCCCTAACGTTTGTCAAAATTACTTAAAAATGCCATTTGAGATACAAAATTTGTATCTCAAATTGATTTACTGGATATAACTCAAGGGAATACTATATTTAAACAAATACATATTTTATGCCAAAAATTTAACATTACCCATATTCATTTTGTGCCAAAAATTCTGCTTCCTCGGCAATATTCTCAAGGAGTTTCATCATCTGAGGTATAATCCAAGGCGATGCTTTCATGGAGTCGATGCAATTATTTAATGTAATACATCCGTACTTGTGGCATGCCAATTCCATCCAATAATGGTTTACTACATCATACAGAGGCTGAAAAAAAAGTATAAAACAATAACATAATGGTAGTTACAATTTGTTTTAGTTTGATTAAATTGATCATGAAAATGCCTGACATCATCTATACTATAATACTAAAGTAATAACTAGTAATGATATATGCCATAATTTGGTTGAAAATTTTCCCACCAAAAATTTTAACAAATTGCCATACAAAAAAGTACCCATTTTTTGCAACAATTTAAAAACGGAGGAAATATATTGTTTGAATTTGAATATATATAATTAGTTATGATGGAAATTTTGAATGCTTGGGTTAAAAGGAAAAAAACTAGAGGATTAAAAAAGTTAACCCTAGCATGATATATCAAGAACTCATCAATCAGGAATCATATTACAAAATACTAAACTCTAATCCAAACAATCAAACATACACAAACAATAAAATAAGGCAACGTTAGTTTACAATAATATAAATAAACTCTAATCTATATAATTTATTACTGTTGGAACATTTATGACTTAATGGGCTTTAATATTATGAACTAAGAAAAGAGAAGTTAGGCAAGTTAAACAGAAACTACAAGTCCAACGGGTACCTCACGACTCGCGAGGACCTGTCGCGACTCGTGGAAAGTTTATGGAAGAAACATAAACCACGAGCCAGAGACAGAAGCAAGTCGCGACTCTAATCCAAACAATCAAACATACAAAAACAATTAAGAAGGTCATTATATATCATGCAGTCGTCCATTCATATTACCATATAAGTCGGAATTAAAACTTGATGCTCAAGTACGTCGGCATGAATGCAAATTAATTAAATTGCTGAAAACTATCAACTACGTACTCACTATACTTTAATTTACATGCAATTACAAATTCATGATTGGAAAGAAAAGAAGAAAAGGAACCACGTACTTACACACTAAACATACCGTGTTAGGGAAAATATCAAGTTGTTTAAAGCATTGTTCGATGACAATCCTTCCAACATGGCTTTCCATAATGTACGAGAAGGCACCTGCTAATTTCTTTGGCAACTCATTAGCAAGTGGTAATTCCTTTGACACTCGGATTAACTCCTTAATCACCTGAAATCTGTTGTTAAAATAAAAATATATACATGTATAAAAGATCAAATGAAAATTAATGAAAATTTTTCATCAAAAACACCAATATATAAAAATGGTTAATAAAATATAAAAATATTATTAGCTAGATAGTTACCCGCGATAATGTCGAGCAGTTTCGATGAGGAGCTTACGAGGACACTTAAGGACCTCTTCCAACATTGCAGTGATGACTCTATCATCATAGGTTTTAAGGAAGTTGGTTAATGCCCTACTTGTTTGTGATTTCGTCATCGTTGCATACGGATTAATAAAGAAATCATCCAGTATGATGTTTGGGTCATTAAATATGTCATCAATATCAATATACGGTGATGCAATAAAACCTGAATAATAATACCCGTATATTATTATACATACGTCAAAAACAAGTATCTGTCGTAAATTCGAATTAAAGAACTAATAACAAACAAAAAAAATCACTTTTTGTAAGGCGTGAACAATAATGAATTGATAAAACGGAAATTAATTAGAACAAGTTAAAATAAAGCAAGTGAGAAAAAAAAAACATTGAAAGCAAGTTAATCCAGATATGAGAAAAAAACATGTTCCAAATTTTATAAGCCATGTTTTAAATTTTTTATAAACTTTTGTTATAACTTTTATAAGCCAAGTTCAAAATTTAATAAGCCATGTTTTAAATTTTATTGTGCAAAATCACTCTAAACCGTCAGATTAGATTAGAATAACAATTTCTTTCTCTCTCCTCAATTCATCCCACAACATCTTTGTTTCTCTCTCTTTCAGTTGCATGCTTTCAATTTATGAGTAGATCTTCAATTCTTCATTACAATAAGTTTTTCTTTTTAAAAATCTTTCAATTAGCATAGTTTCAGTTTCTTCTTAATTCTTTTCGTCTTTCACTAGCTACTTTGTTTTTTCTGTATAATCAGAATGATTTTTGCTGCGATTTAAGTGATATAGTAGCAAAAAAAAAAAAAATCACTTTTGTAAGACATGAACAATAATAATGAATTGGTAAACTGAATATTAATTAGAACAAGTAAAAATAAAGGAAGAGAGAAAAAAATGATTGAAAGCAATTAAGCTAATTAATTATATTAAAGTTGAGTAATTAAGTTGATGGAGAAAAAGAAAATAACCATGATGAGTATGGTAGAACATTGGTCGAACTTGTATGGATGATGGATCGTAAACCATTGTTTCTTTTGAGAAGGGCACGACTGATAAGAAGACTAATTTCACGAGTGATAATATTAATTTCACTATGAAACAACATGAGCTATAATATGCCTATATATTTATAGATATAGCTTGGATAAAAAGTTTGTTATTTTTTCATGTTTTCACGACCAAAAATTGTGTTTTTTTTTTTTAAAAAAAAGATACAACTTTTATCTTTATTATAATTTTTTCTTCTTATTTTATCTAGTTATCTGCTAGATGTTGTAAGTGTTAGAGGACCATCTCAACCAAAAGCTTAAGCTAATAGTTAAGGTCCAGGAATATGTTATATACTCTATCACTCCCCCTCACATGAAACTTAGAAGGACCATCTCAACCAAAAGCTTAAGCTAATAGTTAAGGCCCAGGAATATGTTATGTACTCTATCAGTAAGTAATATTTTAGTTATTTTTTTTATCAAGATAAAAATTGATACTTTTAAAAAAAAAAAAAAAAAAACAAGATAAAAATTGATAATAACATTTAATATTTTAATATTTTCTTTTAGTTATTTATTTAGTCAAGATCATTTGAGAAGGCTTATTTAGGTGAGAAAGCTTGTTTATCTGAGAATACATCTAGAGCATCAATTTAGTGAGATCTAATGGTTATAATTTAATGGACTTTTTTTTAAAAATTACATAAATAATCCCTATTTTTGAGGGAATTAATGGAAGGCTTTACAAAACTAATTTTTTTAAAATAAAAAACGTTATTTTTATTAAAAAAAAAATCTATTTTTAATAAAAAAAACTTAAATTTAGAACGTATTAAACTGCTATCCTCTCATATAATCAATTAGTCATATAAAATTTAGAACATAGTTAATAAAATTCAGAGCATTAAATAAGTTATAGAAAATAAAATATCATAAGCCAAATAATTGTTAGCTAAAAACAAGGAGCCAACCATAGAAAAAAAGTGATATATTAACCATCATTTTTTATTTATAAAAAAAATATCAGAATTTACAAAGAAAAAATAGCATTTTTTTTAATGTAATGTCTGGTAAAAAACAATCTATTTTCAATATAATAATTAAGTAAGATATTGTTTATTTATTATAATTATAATATTATTTTTACTTACAAAATGTGATATTTATATTGATATAATATTTCATCTACTCAAAATAAAGCCAACAATATAAAATTTAGAACATGGATTATTAAATTTTGAACATAGATTCTTAATAAATTTTAAAGTTTATAAAATTTAGAACATGAAGCATAAAATTTAGATGGTCCTTACAAAAAAGACCGAATTTTGAATAGTAGGAAAAAAATTCTTAAGAAAATAAACAAATTTTTTATTAAAAAAAGAATTTTTTTTTATAGAAAACAACAAAATGTATTTAAAATAAATAAAAAAAACCATTTTAAAAAAGTAAAAAATAGATTATCAACTTAAATTACTAGGTTGTCCTTACTGAAAACAAGATCAAACATCATCCCTTAGATTATCAAATAAAAAACATTCTCACCTAAACAACTCCTTCCCACATGATCCTAATCCTATATATACATTGTGAAAAATTGGAGTACATCAAAAATTGACTTCAAATACATCAAACATCCATTGGAAATCAAAACCTTCTCATACTTCAATCACTTGAAAAAAAACACACACACACACTAAAGATATCCTATAATATGAGTACAAATAATTTTCGACAACCAAGATTTGAGCATATTGTTTAATATTTTTGACATTATATTATAATATATAAAAATAGATAAATGATATTAAAGTACTGTATAATTTGACCAAATCACTTATTACTCTCTCCATTTTTAATTTTTTAATTTATTCACTTCACTTTTCGCACTTCCTGAGGCTAAACTTTGAAGATTAATATTTTTAATTGTGTCTTAGTAAAAATTATAAAAATTAAATATTAAAAAACTACATGTTGAAACGAATCCAACGAGACCCCACATAACTATATTTTATATATAAATCACAAACGATAATCAAAATATAGCGGCAACAAATGCAACAGCTTATAAAGCAACTTAATAGAAATGAGCCCAATCGGACCATTATATCAAAAAGGTGAATTGGGGTGGGATGGTAAAAGTCACACTATTATTTGATTTCAACTTGCACCCTAATAGAAAAGATGCAATTTACCACGGGAATTTATCGTAAAATGTGATCTTGTCGTAGAAAAGTGAGGCCGCAAATGATTTTTCTTGCGTAAAAATATGACCCGTCGCAAATGGCTTTTTCCGTCGCAATCCCGTTGTAAATAAGTCATTTCTAATAGAGTTTGAGTTAGGTACGAGGTAAATTTTAGCAACGGGCTCAAAAACTGTCACAAAAAGTCTACATTTGCGACGGGATTTAAGCCTGTCATTAATGTGTACCCATCATTAATGGACCAATTTTTTGTAGATTTTTCAAACAATCCTATTAAATAATACTCTGAAATTGTTCAGTTAAAATGACAAAAACATATAATCCTTGCATAGCCATGGATGAAGTAGAGATTATAATTTCTAAAGTATGGATTAGTTACCATCCACCACGTCTTAAACCTTATTGCATGCATTTATGAAAATTATATATCATATTTTAAAATGAATATTTTCTAAAGTATGTATTGTATATTTGTACTATGATTTCTCGTCAACGGTAGTGCTGGAGATACCACAAACACAAACTAAAATTCTTATCAACTAATTAAACTCAACTCGATACCCAAATCAAAGAGCACTGAAATCCTGCCAATCAACTGAAATTAATGTTCAGCCTTGTAGCATTCTCTTAGACTGAAGAATTCTGAAACTCTTTATGTTTACCATAACCATTATTGATCAATATCTTCTGAACCCATCAATTAATATTATCTATAGCAACGAAATTCCATGGTATTACCCTGTTACTCGACCCGAACCATATCATTCTGATTGATCAAATTAAAGCATATCAATAAATTGCCTCAATTAGTACTGTAAATAATATCGTCATTGACTTCTTTGATGTGATGTATCAGTGTGTTTTACAATCCTGAATTTGTGTATTATACGTACAATTGCTTCTCGCTATGTTTTTATGTAAGACATATGTGAAATTATTCCTACATATATGTATAAATAAAGAATGTATTGAAGTTCTAGCTCACACTATACTAAGCTTTACTGCTCGAGCCAGGCGTTTAACTTGTGTTAACCTTAATCTCTTACCTGAAAACATAAATTTGAACATTCATCATGATTAACTCTTAGCTCAATAATAATATATTATAAACAGATTCAACAATTAATAATAGATAGATAGTTAAATTAGAAAGAACAGAAGATATATATACTCCCTCTGTTCACAAATAAGTGCTCTATTTTAACCAAAAAGCTCTCACAATTTTAGTCAAAATGAAACACTTATTTATGGACGGAGGGAGTATATTCTAATATATAACGACTTACGTTTTGTCAGAAATCGCGCATTTTCTTGGGAAGTATCAGAATGTAATGTTCTAGCTAAATGTCTTATGTCACCTACACGTAGCCTTGTTGGGGTTTCCCTCAATTTTTGAGTTTCTCCTTCAAAGCATCAATAAGAAGATGAAGTTATTATTATGATAATTAATAATCCAGTAATGACAATGTGATTATTAATCAAATTGAAGGATCATTTCAACCAAAAGCTTAAATTGATACTTGAGGCCCAGAAATATGTTATAAGAGATTCGAACCCATGACATTTGCATCACATTGACTCTTGATACTATGTTAAAGGATCATTTCAATCAAAACCTTAAGCTGATAATTAAGGCCCAGAAATATGTTATATAGCGTATCACAAACCTTGAGTTTCAGAGCTTGTAGGCTTCAGGTCATCAAAGCTGTTGGGAGAAAGGTTAGTTGAAGAATAGTGAGGAGTAGTAGTAGTAGTGGTGGTGTTGGGATTGTTATTTTGAGCCCTCAATCTGCGGAGTCGATAATTTCTACGGCGTCTAGCAAGATGCTTATCCCTCTGTTCTTGGCTCATGTTCTGTCTTCTTAGCCTGTCCCTAAGCCGCCGTCTTTCCTTTTCCTTCTCCCTCTGTATAGCGTGTGCATCTAATCTTTCTGATTGCTTTGATTTCATTCTCTTCTTCCCGATCCACACTGAACGAACCAACATCTCTAAAAAAACAATTTTTTTTTTTTTTTATATATATATATATATATATATAGAACCAAGCAACAACAGTACAAGCTAATCCAGGAATTATTATAACAAAAAAAGAAAATTAGAAAAATTGACTTCATCAGCACCACCTATGCGTTGGATATCAGGCGATCAACCTATATGTGTGTTACTACTTCTAGTACTACAAAGTGTATGAAAGTATTTCAAAATTGTGTAATCTGCAGACAAATATAAACAAGAAATAGATGAAATTAAGGTTGAACATGACTGAAGAAGGCCAGGTATTCATTAGCTAGATGGGCTTGGTTTTGTACATGTAGCATTAGTATAGATCATTGCTACATATACTCTTTTTCTTTTTGAAATAATTCTTAAATTTCAATGTATTTGAGTTCAGGTCGGCCTTGCCGAGTCTTAAGATTTACAGTCTGTTTGGTTGCTGGTAATAAATTATGGTAATTCTAATGGATTTAAAATGTAATTTGTTAAAGAATGACTTCATAATCCCCATGGAAAAAAGAATTTTTCATTTACGAGCTTAAAATTTTCTTATATTACCGTCCATTACCATGGAGAAGGGGTGGTATTATATGAGAATGGATATTTGTGAAGAAAATTACATAAACTGGGGTTAAGCTAGCACTAGCGTGGGAATGAGTATATATATATATAATTTATATATATATATATATTATGACCGGCTACCAAACGGGTCATGAGTGAAATTCAATTCAGATTAATTCAATCCAAATAAACAAGTCTAATGTAAGTTAAAATTTTATTAAAATGGGGAAATGTACAATACTTGTAGCATATAGAGTATAGGCTATAGGTGTAGAAGAGCTCATCTTACCCATTTCCCTTTTCCTCCCACAACAACCTCAAGGAAATTTGATGAGCCTAAATGGTTTACTAAAAGATATTGCCAATCAATCAAAATATATAAATGTTCAAATAAGAGACTTCACAATTGTAAATAGCAAAAAGAATGCCTTATTAGTAAGTTGAGATCTCAAAAGGACATACATTATCATCTTTCTGGGAATATAATACTTTTCAAGCCTGTAGGCTTTTTACAGAGGAATGCCCGGTACCTCAAATTGAGGTGTTTATAAACACCTCAAATGACATTATCGTAAATACATAAAACTTTGAAATGACATTATCGTAAATACATAAAACTTTGAAATGACATTATCGTAAATAAAGCAACACTTATTTAAAATAATGCCACGAAAAAATTGGACATATTTACGATTGTGTCATTTAAAATGTTTCATAAACCCCTCAATTTGATTTTCCCTTTTTAGATGCATATTGACTATACAGTTACATATATTTCATGTCATTTAACTCTCAAAATGATATTACTGCATTTTTTTTAACAGAGGGAGCCATCATCAGCCATGAGCCCATGATGAATATTGCTGATTTTTTTTTTTTAAAAAAAAAAAAAACCGGTTTATTCTCTATTACCTCAATGTCATCAAAGGTATGACAACATCTTTCAAAAAAAAAGGAAATTTTTTCAAAAAAAAAAAAACTTTTAAATTTTTGAATTTGTAAGAAAAAACTTTATAAATTTTGTTTTTGCAAGATAAAATCTTAAACAATTTTTTTATAAGAAATGAAACATCGTGCAGTAATTCAAGATTTATTTCGCGAGGTTTTATTTCGTAACGAAAAAACATTGTTTAAGATTTTATGTCCCAAAAAAAAATAGTGTTTTTTAAGTTATGTCCCTAAGTTTTTCGCTTTTCTAAGTTGTGCCCATGTCTTTTTAAACTTTTAAGCTATGGTCCAACTTCTGTTTTTTAATCAATAGTGTCCACTCCGTTAAGTCATCGTTAATGGATGCGTTAAAAGGAGTTGAATTTCATGGGAGAGAAATTTTCTCTCTAAAATTCTAGGGTTTTTAACTGATTTTCACCCTTTATAAATCAGTTAAAAACCTTAGAATTGTACGTTTAGGAAAAATTTTCATCTCTCGAAATGCAACTCATTTTAACGGTTCATTAACGATGAGTTAACGGAGTGTGCATTGTTAATTAAAAAATCTAAGTTGAAGGATATACTTAGAAGTTTGAAAAAGCACAGGCATAACTTAAAAAAGCAATTGGCATAACTCAGAAAAACCCAAAAAATTATTAGGTTTTTTTCTTGCAAATTCAAGATTTTAAAAGGTTTTTTATGACAAATTTTCTTCAAAAAAAAATGATGGATCTCCGCACAAATTGTTATTATTATTATTATTATTATTATTATTATTTTTGGAGAAAAGGTAAACATTTGAAAAAATCAAGATCGCTTCCTCTGAAAGAAATAACTTGATTTATCTAATGCTAAGCAATAAGAGAACTTAGCATCCAAGAAGGGATTGATATCGATGTGTCCGCACAAATTATACCTCATCATTCTCTATATGCATCATCGACATATAAAAAAAAAATTATACTATAAAAAGAAATTAAATTAAACAATTAATGTTAAATGTTGGGTTATTCTGTAAAACCTTAATGTCATCAAATGAACACTATATAAATAATTTTGTAAAAAGAATCGATCAATATATAGCTTATCCATGAATCAATAACCTTAGCAAAAATTGATGTAGACAATTCCAATTAGATAAAAATGAAAAAATCATACTAGGCATGGACGATGAACAAATTAATGTAAAGTGTAATTTTGAGAAGTAACATGATAAAAGATTAGATTAGGTCACACAAATGAATACACGTAAAATTGGATCGGATTAATATAAAGGTTGAAGGGAATGAAATAAATATAGGACTTGCCTTGCCTTGCCTGGGGAATTGATCGGAGTTAAGTACAAAATCGATTGACGGAGTAGATTTTATCAATTGTTAGGGATTGATTGCTTATCAACGTAAAACTGATAGTCGAAATTAAGTATCGGCGTTGCGATTGTCTTGATTTCTCGTTGATGACAGACAGACAGACATGCACCTCTGAAATCTGCAATCAAATGGAATAGGAATTTTTTGGATTTGTAGGAGTAATATATATATCACACAGCTCTTTTCTGTATGCCTGTAATTTAGGGTCCGAAGCGAAAAAGGTTTTCCCTGAAAACAGTTTTCCTATTTTACATCGTTTACTTATTTGAGAGTAAAACTTATTTTCCGTGCAAGTAAACAATGGAAAACTTGTATGAAAATGAGTTTTCCAACGTAAAATATTTTTCATGGAAAATCATTATACATCGAAAATGTTTTACACCAAAGTAAACGGACCCTTAGTCAAAAAAAAATTATATAGTCTTTTTATTATATTAGCAGAGAAAAAATATATAGTCTTTTTATTTTTTTTTAAAAGTATATATATTGCAAATAGAGATGGCAGTGGAGCGGATCTGACCGGATTCATTTTCGTTTTTAAGCTTAGATCCAGATCCGCTCCAAATCCAACGGGTCCATAAAATGAGGATTCATAACCAGATCCTGCGGATCCGGATTTAAAATGAATCCTCTTGTATTATAACTCAGCTCCTAAATAAGCTAATTAAAACTTTTAATGCATTAAAAAAGACAATTTATCAAATACACAATTAATATGCAAAAATTAAAAACTACTACCGTGCAATTGTGCATTTTGTGAGTTTGTGACTTTGTGTATTTTGTGCAATTGTGCATTAATCGAGATGATACTGACTTATTGCCTAGTTTATTTG
The DNA here is from genome assembly GCA_951394345.1 of Salicornia ramosissima. Classification (NCBI taxonomy): domain Eukaryota; kingdom Viridiplantae; phylum Streptophyta; class Magnoliopsida; order Caryophyllales; family Amaranthaceae; genus Salicornia; species Salicornia ramosissima. Next base: position 17,235,091 of record OX596233.1, on the reverse strand, counting down.
ATGTAGTAATGTTACTAAATTACTACTTGGGTTTTGCATTTGGGCCTATAACTTATAAGGCTTTACATTTAGTATTTTTTTATATTAAAAAAAAATCTGCGGATCTAAATACGGATTTGTAGACAAGATCTGTATCTGGATTCGCATGTTCTCACAGGATCCGTATCCGACTCGGATCCGTGCGGATTCGAAATATGAAGATTCAGATCCTAAAAAACATATCTGGATCTGCGGATCCAAGATCCGTTGCCATCTCTAATTACAAACAATACAATTCCAAACAATAAAATAAAAATATCAAATTTTATATTTTTAAATTCTCTACAAATAGACATCGATATTGATATAATGAGTTTATTATGAGTTGTGTCACTAGTGTTACATCCTCAATTCTCATTAATAGCAAACCCACAACTCCTATCTCTCCCACTAGGGGGATTAGGCAAGGTGATCCACTCTCCCCCTACATTTTTATCATGTGCATGGAACGTCTGTCACTCCTCATTCATGAATCTTGCAGGGATAATAGCTGGACTCCCTTTAAAATGGGCAGGAATAGATTGGAAATTTCTCATTTGTTGTTTGCTGATGACCTTATCCTGTTTGGCCAATGTAATATAAGAACCATTCATACTGTATTTTATTGTCTTGATCTTTTCTCCTCAGCTTCAGGTCAGTCTATTAACTCTAGCAAGAGCCAGGTCACCTTTTCCCCTAATACCTTTCAAGCAGATGTTGACTATTTTCTCTCCTCTTTTCCATGCAAGAGGACTGAAGATTTGGGATCCTATTTGGGATTCCCAATCATGCATAAAAGACCTTCCAAGGCAAAATACCAGTTCATTGTTGACAAATTTAGGTCTAGACTGGCTCAACGGAAAGTGAAGTTCCTGTCTAAGGTAGGTAGGCTTTGTCTTATCAACTCAACCCTAACCTCCATCCCCTTTTATTATATGCAGCTCAGTAAGCTGCCTTCCTCTATCATTTCTTCTATTAACTCCATTGTAACCAGTTTCCTCTGGGGCTCCTCACATAGCAGGGGAGTTCATCTAGCTTCTCTACCTTCTATTTCTTCTCCAACTTGGGCGGGGGGTCTGGGTATTAAAAATCTTGAGTTGTTTAACAAAGCATGCCTTATGAAATTGTGCTGGAAGCTTACACAATTTCCTGACAGCCTTGCCTCTAAGGTCTTGCTAGCAAAATATTATGGAAATAGGGTTAACCCTATCTCTTTCAAAAAAGGCTCCCATATCTGGAAGGATTGTGACTATGTTTGGGACCATTATACTAATGCCTCAAAATGGGTTATTGGCCAGGGTACTACCATTTCTTTTTGGAATGATGATTGGTCTCCTGCAGGTAAATTGAGACAGCGCATCCTTGGTCCTTTGAATTACAATAGTAAGGATCTTACCCTTAGTGATTGTATTCATCAAGGGAAATGGGATTTGTCTAACCTTGATTTCCAAATGCCCCCAGAGATTCAGTTAAAGGTACTGGCTTCCCCCCTCCCTCTCCATTCCTTTCCTGATTTCCATTTCTCCAAATTCCAAAAGAAAGATAAGTTCTCAATCAAATGGGCATATAATAATTTCTTCTATCACAAGTTTGACAAGGATTGTGAATATTCTTTCATTTGGAAGCAAGACTTTCCTCCAAAAGTCAAATTTTTTCTTTGGCAAGTATGGGGGTGACAAGCTGCCCTCAAATGCTACTCTTAGCCAAAGACCTTTAGGCATAAACGCAGCTTGTACCTTTTGTCAGAGTGTTCAGGAGACTGCCTTCCATATTCTTTTTCTCTGCCCTAGAGCATCTCAATTCTGGACCCTCACCCCCTCTGTCACCATTCCTTCAGACCCATCCCTTACTTGGCTCAAAGACCAGCTCTTTAATTCTGACATCTGTGATGGCATTCCATTCAATCTTTTTTTCTCTTGCTGCCTTTGGGGACTCTGGAAAAGAAGGAATGCTTGGGTCTTTAGGAGGGTTAATAACCCTGCTAATGAATGCTTGGTCCATGCTCTTTTCCAGGCCTGGGATTTTCACAATGCAGTCTCCAATCGTCATCTTTTTCACCCCCAGGAGAGATCCATTTCCTCAAACATTCATAACCCCCACCCACCCCCACCCCCACCCCCTTCTTTACATTTATTCTTATCTTCTCATACCAACCCAATATGTTTTGTTGATGCCTTATGGGATTCTAGCACTTGGGAAACAGGGGTTGCTTTCTGTATGCTTAGTAATACAGGCTACTGGATTCAGGTCAGTGGGGTTGTTGTATTTCAGCCTCAGCTCTGATGGCTGAAATTACTAGCACTCAGAGCTGCTCTGCAATGGATTAGTACTTCTAATATGAAAGGATGCATTATTGTCTCTGATTGTAAGAATGCAGTGGATGGCATAAATGACAGCCATGTTGCAATGAGTTTTATGACTTTCGCTAACTTATTCCATGATTGTAGGGAGCTCCTAGATCTTTGTTCATCTTCTCTAATTCTGGCCGTGGATAGGAAGCTCAACAAGGTGGCGGATAAGCTGGCGAAGGATGCGAGAAGTGGTTGGAATTTTTTGCTAAACTATGATTGTACTCCTAATGTAATTAATATTCCCTCCCCTCCTAACTGTATTTTGAATTGGTTCATACCAATTGGGGACTACTATGTATTTGATGATCATGGATAGGACAAGTAGGTTTGGTTTGTTTTTGGGTCCCTCCTTTGGTGACCATGTTGTAACTAACTTTAATCTTCTATCTATCTAATGCCCCTCCTTTAACCAAAAAAAAAATGTTTAGTCCTTTTTAAAACATTTAGTAATCTAATATAAATACTTGGTAACCCCCCTAAAATACTTGGTAACCAAATATAAACATTTGGTAACCTCTTATGAGACCACATATAATTTATTTAGTAAACATATACTTCCTTTTTTTTATTTAGTAACACTATAATATTAACTAGTAATCCATTAAAACATAATAAGTAATCCCACTGACTCACACTTGGTAACCTCACTGATTCAGGCCTAGTAACCCCGCTAAATAAACTCTGGTTACCCCCACCGACTCAAACATAGTAACCCCAATATAATACTTAATTTGTAAGTTAGTAACCCCATATATATACGTGGTGACCCCATATAAAAATACTTAGTAACCCCATATTGTAATTATTTAATTAGTAACCATATATAATAATTTATTTACTGACCCTATAAAATTAACCAGTAACCCATTAAAACATAATAAATAACCCCTACTAACTCACACTTGGAAACCCTGCTGACTCACACCCATTAATAACCCCACTAACTAAGCTCTAGTAACCCCCATCGACTCATATATACATAATAATCACATTATTGACTCAGAGTTGATAACCCATCTAAACCATAATAGTAACCCAAAGATAACTACTTAATAACCCCCATATATATATACTTAGTGACCCCTATAAAATACTTAATAACCCCTATATAAATACTTAGTAACCCCCATGTACACACGTAATAACCCCATATAAATACTTCATACCCTTATAACATACTTAGTAACCCCGTATAAAATTATTTAGTAACCCTATATAAAAATACTTAGTATACCTTTAAACCATAACAATAATTTAACCCCATTGACTTACACTTAATTAGTTATTTTCACTGACTATCTCTTATTAACCCCGCTCATTTTGATTTAGTAACCCCTCTTATTCAGAGTTAGTAACTCCTTTAAACCATAATAGTAACCCCACTGACTTACACTTAATTAATAATCTCACTAAGTCTCTCTTAGTAACCGCACTCATTTAGAGTTAGCAACCCCTTTTATTCAGAGTTAGTAACCCTTCTATATCATAGTAATAACCCATTGACTCAAAGTTAATAACCCCTCTAAGCCATAATAGTAACCTCACTGACTTACAATTAGTAAGCTCGCTGGCTCATTCTTAGTAACCCCACTCATTCAGAGTTAGTAACCCCTCTATACCATACTAGTAACCCTCATCGAATAAGAGTTAGTAATCCCTCTAAACCATAATAGTAACCCCAATGACTTACACTTAGGGTGCATTCTCTTCACCTTAAAAAAAAAAGTTTCAGGTTTAATAAGTTCAAATAAGTTCAGATAAGTTCCAATAAGTTATATCAGGTCTAATAAGTTCAATAAGGTCTAATAAGTTCTAATAAGTTCTAATAAGTTCCAATAAGGTCCAATAAGTTGCAATAAGGTCCAATAAGTTCCAATAAGGTCCAATAAGTTTCAATAAGATTTAATAAGTTTCAATCAGGTCTAATAAGTTCAAATCAGGTCTAGATTATTATTTTTAATTATTGATCAAATAAAATTAGTTAAATTAATAATTAACTTAAAACACTCTTACACAACATAAACCAATTTTATTTTATCATTCTTGTTTTATAATTTTTTTAGAGAAACCAATCAGAGTTAGATTGAATTAAACTATTTTTTTATATTATAAAATAAAACTTATTTTTTATTTTGGGTTTGATTTAATTTTGGTCCAAATTAAACTTTACCCATCCTCCATATTATTATTAATAATTTTGGTCCAAATTAAACTTTACCCATCCTTCATATTATTATTATTCAATCCGTTCTAGTTTGTTAATTTTACTACAAGTGAATTAAGAAAAATTAAATATGTAGATAAGTTGTTATTGGAATTGATAATATTAATTAATAATGGGTTTGAAAAAAGATATACTAATTATTATTACCTTCTTGAACCTAATTCAACAATAAATAAAAAAAAACATAGGTTCAAATGTATAGAATATTATCATCATCATTATTATTATTATTATTATTATTATTATTATTATTTATTTATTTTATTCAATCATATAAAATACGTTCCAATAAGTTTCAATCAGGTTTAATAAGTTCCAATAAGGTCTAATAAGTTCCACTAAGGACTAATAAGTTCTAATAAGGCCTAATAAGCTCCAATAAGGTCCAATAAAGTCTAATAAGGTCCAATAAGGCCTAATAAGTTCCAATAAGGTCTAATAAGTTCCAATAAGGTCTAATAAGTTAAATAAGGTCTAATAAGTTAAATCAGGTCTGATAAGTTCAGATAAGTTTAGGTCTAATAAGTTGAAGAGAACGCACCCTTAGTTATCTTACTGACTCACTCTTAGTAACTCTAGTCATTCATAGTTAGTAACCCCTCTATACCATACCAGTAACTTCACTGACTCAGAGTTAGTAACCTCACTGACATACACAATTACACATAGTAACCTCAATGACACACTTTTAGTAACTCCAAATGAATATAAGGGTTTGTTCCAAATGAATATACCAAAAAAATTGATTATAAGGGTTTGTTCCAAATGAATATACCGAAACAAAACAAGCTAGAAGCACAACAAGCCAATTGCTTTGTATACCCATTATTTACTGAAGTTTCTTGCATGAAGTTTCTGTATGGATCAACATATCCCTTTAATTTCCTGAAGTTTCTTGCCCATCTTAATTTGTTGGATTCTAGCTCCATTCCTAAATGTAAATTTTTACTCTTTACTCTCCTGCCTAATACCACGTAAAAATATCAGTGCAAAGTTTGTGGTTTTCTGATCTGCTTGAGGTAGGTTGAGCAGAATAATTTTGTATTAATTAATCTCACAATTTGTATTGTGGCTCTGTATTGGCGGCATTCAGCCCCTGCCAGCTATTTATAAAACCTAGCATCATTCTAAGATCATGATGTGACTAATATGTATTACGAAGTATTACAACTGACTGACTGACTGAGCAGTGAGCATAAAACAAAAAGAAGACAAAATAGATAGTACAAATTAAAGGAAAAAAAATACACTACTGTATCCATATATAGGGGATATAATATGAATCATAGCACAACACACTAGAATTTTCACATACACTGTTAAAAAAAATGGTTGTGATTTCACCTATTTTTCGCAAAGCTCAGTGACAAACTAACAATGGTCAATGGCAATGTGACATTGACCATTGTTAGTTTGCATGACATGAGCCGATACAAAAAAAAAAAAAAAAAAATCCAATTGTAGGACACGTGTATGAGGCTATTATGTCACATTACTGTGTATGTGGGTTAGGTCATGGGTTCGTTCGGATTTTTAAAGGTTTGTGCGGCCATTCCCCAACATGTTCTTTTTGCCCATCGGCATGTTACCAACCAAAAAATTGAAATTGTAGGCATGTAGCACCGCAAATTATTAGGTGCATCCGGGAACAACCTATATTTTTGTGGTCCAACTTGTTTTTAAAAAAAAACTATGTTGATTTTTTTCTCTCCTCCTAAGTGAATGATTCTCGTTTATCTCTCATCCTCATCATTCATCTCTTCTTGTTGATTTTTTTTTTCTCTCGATCTCTCCTCCTAATTGTGTGATTTCGTTCATAACATTCAATAATCATTCTCGATCATAATTTTCATTTGTAATTATTATGATGGATGATATTGTTGAGTCTTTCAATTTGGCATATGAGGTTTAATTTCTGATGATATTTAAGCTCTTGAAGATGTAATGATAACAGTTAGTTTTTATTTAATTTTTTTTTTTTGTATTTTTTGTATTGATGACGAATATTCATTTAAGATCCAGTTCAGATTTTTGTAAAAATAAATGTAAGTTTAGTTGGAAAATGAATATATCATTATGAAGAAATGAATATTCAATATACAAAAATGAATATTCATTTTAGTTGTTGCAAAAATGAATGTAAGTTCAGGTTCTTTGTGATAAAATGAATATTTCTTATTAAGAAAAAGAAAATATTCTTTATTAAAAAATGATTAATCATTTTAGTTGTCATAAGTGAATGTAGGTTCAGGTTCTTTGTGATAAAATGAATATTTAGTATAACAAATTGAAAATCCAGTAGTAGAAAATGAATATTAAGTTTATGTTGGTGCAAAGTTGATTATAAGTTCAGGTTTTTTTTTGTGATAAAATGAATATTCAGTATTAACAAAATGATCATTCAGTGTTAAAAAATGAAAATTCGATATACAAAAATGAATATTCATTTTAGTTGTTGTAAAAGTGAATGTAAGTTCGGGTTTTTTGCAGTAAAATGGGTATTCAGTATTAAAAAAATGAATGTATTTAAAAAACTGAATATTTTGTATTAAAAAATGAATATTAAGTTTATTTTGGTATCAAGTTGATTGTAAATTCAGGTTCTTTGTGATAAAATGAATATTCAATATATCATTAAAAATCTAAAAATATTCAAAAAGTTTAATACTATGATAGTTTTTTTTTTTGGTGAATTCGAACCTGTTTTGTGATTTTTTTTTACAGATTGATCAAGAATTTTTTGATTTTTGCTAAAAATAAATATTCAGCAAGAGTTTTTTTTTTTTTTTTTTTTGCAGATTTGTGACGAAAAGGGCAAATTCGAACAATTTAGGGTTCAAGAACTTGAAAGAGATTTGAGAATGAATTTGAAAATGAAGAGAGAGAAAGTCTAATAAATTTCTAGTTTAGCTTGCAAGCGCGTGTTTTTTTTTTTGTGTGTGTGGCGGACATAGCGAGACCACTTCACGTCTTCAACTAGATGTAGGTGGTCCCGAGACCACAATATAACGACTGATGTAGCACTTATGGTTTTCCGAAGAGTTTGACTATTTTTAGACGAGCTTTTACGTTTTAATAATGTGACTTTATGAATTAAAAAAGAAAGGTAACTTCAAAGTTGTTATTGAAAGATAAATAACCAATACTTGGAAGAGAATGGAAAATAAACAGAAAAATTCCATATAAGTCACACAACTAGTAAATGACATTAGTCAAATGCCATGAAACATAAACTTGTCTTAAAACACGCAAACTCAATAAAAAATTATAAGTGATACCTTCTCGCAAAACAAGTCAACTTAGGTTGTTGATCAACGAATTTTTGTACAACTTTGTTTCTAGCAAAAAAACATTGTTCGAAAAATTGATTCTAATAATACTAATATGAATATCTCATTTTTTGGTGGTTTGTTTAAAATGATCTCACCTTTATTTATTTTAAAATAATTCCGCCTTTATTTATTTCAAAATAATTCCATCTTTATATACTATCTTCTTCAAATGCATGTTATCCAAAATCTGATCCATTTTAAGAACAACATTTAAAAAGTCAGCTTATTTTAAGAAGATGATACATAAAAGTTGGATTATTTTTGGAATAAAATAAAGACGAGATTATTTTAAGCAAATCATGAAAATGTGATATTATTTAAATTAATTTTTATGATAGGATAGAGGGGTTTTTTTGGGTACTTTTATCTTAACTTTATTAATGCATTAAACTATCCTCAAGAAATTTAGTCAAACTAATTGTCAAACATAATTTGGGACCAAGAAAGTAGAAGGGGATTTGCAACAAGTTTGTCATAGTTTGTTTGTGTTTTTTAGAAATTTATGTACAAACTTCTTATTGCGGTCAAATTTGATTGGGTTACTTAATCAGTAACCCGTTTCTAAAGAACCCTCTCTCTCTTTTTCTTTCTTTTATTTTCTTATCTGTTCTTTTTTACAAAGTACTCCCTCTGTCCACAAATAACTGCTCCATTTTAACCAAAAAACTCTCACAATTTTTGTCAAAATGGAGCACTTATTTGTGAATAGAGGGGAGTGCAATTTTTGTTTTGATAGTGGGTTCGTGTAAAAAGTTTGCTGGGAGAGATAATAGTATATTAGGAATGTGACATTAAACAAATCTTTGAATATGTTTGTTCAATTATGTATGCCCTAAATTGAAATCCGTCTACAGTGAAGTTATGAGTTAAAATACTGGCAGCTTTATAAGCAAATTTGTGCATCAGTAATTAAATGACAGTAAGCATAAGTAATGTGGTTAGAGCCGGGTTGTATGTGGACTGGCCCATGGGTAGACTGTACGACCCATGAAAGCATGTAGGCTTGAGCAATGCCTGTGCCTCCTTTTTAAAATTTCGACACATTGTTAGTGGCCCAAGTACATGGGCCGAATAAAAAGCAAAGCATGTTTAGTTTTGGTTGGTGTTGGGCCTGTTGACTATAATTACTCTGCTGCAATAACAACTCCACAAGGAGCAATCGAAGATACACACAAGAACATTAGCTACACATACTACAATTACTCGTGTAAACTGTATTAGCATCTTCATTAAACAAGAGAATGAAAAATTAACTACAAATTACACCCCAACCCATATGTTTGTGTAACATATCTCCTTAAACAACCAGATAATGATAATTGCACAGGCAAAACCAAAGCTATTGTGTTAATTGTTACGGCGTACTAATAACCTGAAAATAGGCAGTAGAAGCAGAACTCCTAATTGCTAGTGAGATGCAAAACTTATGCAGGTTAAGGATGGGAGAAATAGAACTTTACAAGATTTTGAGCCATTTCATTTGATCAGCAACTTGGCAACATTCGTCTTCCTCACCTCCAAGCCGAGGAAGATGACAAAATGCGGTTCTTCCAACCAAGATAAAGTGTTCCCTGGTGCTCTTGCACCCGATAATTCTCATGGAACTCGTTCATCATACCCCTAACCCCGTCCTTCACTGGAAAGCTCAAGGGCATTTGAGTAAAACCTGCCATGTCCAACCTCGCCCTCCACTTGCCAAAAGGTTCGTGCCTTTCCACCCTTTCTGCATCTTCACATGCTACCATGTTAACTATATCGCGTGCAAGGCAATGCATCTCTGCATTTATCCTCTTCTTGTCATCCCTAGCGAGAGCCACATCAACTGACTCAAACAGTGCGGTGTAATAATCAAGAGTCTCAACGAACCGGATAAGGAATGGAGGAGTGTTTGTGTTCGACTCTTGCTCGACTACTGTGACTACTCGGGGTGACAAGCTCTTTACTAGCCTTAACAACCGGTCCCGATGATTCTCCGTGCTTACACTTTCATCCGGCATATGGTGCAGCATGTAAGGAAAATTCACAGCCAAAGCTTCCCCGGGACGAATCCTCAGATTCTCCTTTTTAACTTGGCATCCTGACATAGCTGCTGCGTGGAATTCAAAAGATACACCATATGACTTGGCCAACATTGTCAGTTTCTTTTCTATAAGTTCGAGCCCTCCACCCCGAGCATAGACTGACTGGGAGTCATCAACTCCGGTGATGCAGAGATGTGGGGGTCCACCAGGTCGTTTCGCCATAGACTCAATAAACGACAACCATTGTGTCCCCATCCCGATCTGGAAATCAATAATGTGGATGCTCCTTTCATTCCCCACTGCTTCTTGGATGATAAGATTTGCAGACGTGTATGCAAATTTGAAATAGGGGCAATACTGATACAAAACATGCATGTAGGTGAGAAGCTCGGAACTAGTTGGTTGTTCACACCTCAGCTTCTTGTAGATATTATAACCTGAGGATTCCAACCTTGCTCTCAGACCTTCAACCATGTATGCAGCCAATCGTTGGATCGGTGTCCCGCGTACTGAGACTAGCTTCCCTAAAGCATCCATTAAAACTTCTGCACTCACCAAGTCCTTCTCTTCGACAGCTTGTGCACAAAAATATAACACTTGATTGAGTTCCATCCTAGGAAGCATCTCCATCAGTTGGTTGGATGAGGCTCCGTGGGTACTTCCATGATCTAAAGAACAATAGTGACCTTTTGTGTGAGGAGAATCTGGCCCCAATAGAGAGCGCTCAAGATCTTTGAGCCTGATCCTCAGTTCAGTATTGTCGTCAACTACAGAAGAGCCGCTCATGGGGGAGCCATAATTGTTGTCGGACGAAATATGAGGGTCAGAAATATATGACTGAGAATTTTGTGGAGAACAATGGCTTCTGTTTGAAGAGGTGCTGACAGTAGATGGTGAACCATAAATATTATAAAGGCCAGTATTTGGAGCAGAGTCCAATGTGACGTATGCTTCATTGTATGTTTGGAAAGACATCTGGTTTCCCTGATTAAATCGATCGGGACACATATTATCGTCCAAGACTTGGTAGTGTGATGAACAATAAGATGTCACATCAGGGGCATGCTGGTAATAGAGCCCGTGTACTTTGTCAGTGCTGTAGTTGTACTGTGATGTTTGCATCCGATAGAAGGAAATTCAGGCAGCAAACACTTCAACAAGAATATGGTGTTCTGTTTTTTAGACAAATTGTAGCCAAATGATTTTCTGCAGCAAAAATATTCTCTACCTGTAGGGAAAAATTCAAACAACTGTAAGGATTCACCAGTCACAATCATCCTAAAAGACAAGCCTACAAAACACTACAAGAGCTGCATCATTATAAACTTAACACATACGGAGTAGGTTTGACACAGCTCTTGGACAAAAAAAAAAAAAGGTGAACAACCCATCAATTGACATCATACAATACAGACTTGAAACATCGTATAAAAAAAAATGCACAGGAAATAGTTGAATTTGACAATGGAAAGTTCAAGAAACATCATTCTCAAATCAAAATGGCTAAAATAGCACAATGAACTGACTGAGTTATGGGACTCCTCCGAATCCATGTAGAGGCATTACTTCAGACATATCAGTAAGTAACACAGAAAAAGGGATTGCAAAAGATAAATTCAATGAACGCTCTTACACAAGAAATTTTGCAAGAAATGATCAAAACCAAATCTGACTGCATTCAATGTGATAAACAATATGATGGTTATTTATTACATCAAGGTAGAATACATGTGTAATCTCAGGTGATTCATATGCTTCTCAATAATTGTTAGAACTCCAGAACTTTGATCAGGAACATCAGTGACTCTAGAACAAGCTACTTTTGGCTCCGAAAGCAATATGATCTTTCCAAATTTATTCAACACAACATAGGCACTATGTTTAGCACTGGAATCATTGACCCTGATGCTAACCTAAACAGGCAAGTAGGCAACATGGACACACGACACCACCATCTAACTCCGAATATGACTCTATTAGTGTAGCTCTTTCAGGACCTAGGCTATGGTGTTTTGGATTGAACTAAACCGAATTAAACCAAACCCTAAACTCAAAAAGGGCTAAGCTGACTGAAATTTTAAAATTATGTCCAAAAGAATAGAGCCATACACATAGCACCATCTGAATCAAAGCAATCTCAATTTTAAGGATAGTGAGACCAATATTAGTGTCATAAATTGACAAATTAACATCAAGATAATACAATAAATCAAAAACACCATCTAATCTAGCATTTAGAACCTCATAAATTTCTAGGTGATAAAAACAGGACATAAAATCGAAGGTCAAATTCACATCGACCACAAACTTCCAATTAAACTAACAATAAATTACCAGAAAAGAAGAATCATGTAAAACAGCTCTTTAGTGATGAAATTTCTAAATCTAGAAAATGAAGAAGGGTGATAAAATTGCAATCAACTCAGATTTAACCCTTTTGTAAAAAAGATCACATATTCGTTGATTCACAAATCACTAATCCACTCTTACAAACAGTAATCTTAATTCTAATTTCTTAATCTCTATCTGCTTTTGTTTTAAACCCTAAAAAAAAAATACTGATACGGTAATAACACTAAATGAATAATTTTTCTTTATATGTGAGGAATCTTACTTTATATAGCACCTTATTACATCATTACCACTCTGAAAAATTACACACAAAAGGTAAGATATCCACGTTAAACGTATGCTTATGTCCACAAATCCATCAAATGAAACGGTGTAAAGGCATGGGTTGAGGTAAAAAGATACTTTAAAATCTAAAAGGTTCAATTAAATTAAAGAAACAAAAAAAGAAGGGATTAAAGCAATCCATGTTTAATTGAACTCCCAAAAAATCATCACAGTTCATGCACCAACAATAAATATTGAGGAATAATTAATTAATTAATGTTTATACTCCCATCACTAACTATAATCCGAAATTCCGAATTCTTAAACTGCCGGTTCGGTATCAACTATTTTGATTAACCCTCACCTATACACCTTACAAAATCAATAATAATTAATAAACAAACCAAATCGAAAAAACTAAATCCGGTTCTGGGCATTTTGAATCCAAAAAAACAAAGTTAAACCCATGAAAGAGAAAAGACATACCAAAATACAGAAAAGTTTGAAACATTCAGCTCAACAACCAAGCAAGGAATAAAAATAATAATAATAAAAAAAGGAGAATATCAAATTCATCATTCAAAAACAAGATTTAAAAAATCTGAAACACAAAATACATACCTTTAAATTGAAGAAAGTAAGAGGCTGATGAAGATGGAAAGTTAAAATTGGAAGAGAGAGCAAATTGAAGTGCAGTAAGATAGAGAGAGAGTAGTAGAAATTTGACTCCTGATAAAATCCTGGAAAATTTTGGGAAGTTGATAACCTGATACAGCTTACGACTTTTATAATCATCAATTTTTTGACACGAAGACTGCGTAGCTTTGATTGTACCCCTGCTTTTTCTTTTATTTACAGATTACACCACTTTCTGTCACTAGTGCACCTTAGCGTTAGTGGGCCACCTTTATTATTTTATAATATAAAATCATAAATAAATAAATAAAGCTAGCTTCTTGAATTTTTTTATTTTTTTTTTTTTAAATATTTGCTCTCTCTTTTGTCTTCTCCGCGTTTAATTATTCCCTCCTCAACTCCTTAAGCCGAGTAATTTGTATATTGGGGAACGTTAGCATCATAGCATGTGTTTAAAAGACTAGGAAGAGCCGAAGAGATAATGATATTTAAAGAGTTTGTCCAAGTCCTTCCCTTGTTTTGAAGCATCTTAATTGGATTACTTAAAAGATAACTTGTTTGGTTATAGTAGTAGCAATTACATTACATTTCTACACTATAATAATACTCCATTTACATACATTTTATAAATCTTTATTCTATATAGTATATAAGTATATAACGAACATATTCTTGGGCCTTAACCATAAACTCAAGTTTTTAGTTAAGAGGGTCCTCTAAGTCTCTAACAGATTGTATATCTTTTCGAATTTTTATAGATCCAATTAATTTAAATAGAACTGAATTTGTATGAGTTGAGCTGAACTAAACTGAATTAAACAAATTCTAAATTCAATAAAAAAAACAATGTGAATTGAATTGAAATTTTAAGAATTAAGTCCTAAAGAGTAAAGAACAAGGCCTGAGGGGTTGTCAATTACTCAAACAATTTCCATTTCTAGTTACTAAGCTCTTCCTAGAATCCTAGCTAGATAATGAATTTCCTCCTCCTTGTTTTCTATATTATTGATTGTCAACCTAACAACTTAGCACAATTTCATTTCCTATCTCATAGAAAATTTTTTTGTGAATCAAACACGCTCATTTTATGCATAAAATAATGCTACGAATTGAAGTGTTCATGTGGCATGTAAGATCATAAGCTATTTACACCAAATTATGGAGTATACAATATACATGCACACAACTATCTATTATACATGCACACAAATTATGGAGTATGCAAATCTCATATTATGACCTAAAGTTGATTGTTAAAGATTATTAATTTGAAAATTTTGCTTCTTTTTTGTCTCAAAGTTCTTATTTTAATGTACTTTTATGGCTCGTTTGGTATCCGGTTATAGAAGATTGTAATGAGAATGAATTTATATATAAATTTGGTAGAAAAATCAATATACATTTCTATGGTTGTATAATTATTAGTTGGCCTGTAATTTATCTAATTTTCTTCACAAATATTCATTTTCATCCAATATCACTCTTTCCAAAATTAGTGGATAGTTGTTCCGGTCTATATTCATTCTCATACAATAGTAACGAGAAATGAAGAAGAAAAATTTAACTTAGGAAATGAGAATATGTTTCCACGGAGATTGTAACTAACCTTGTTTTCTTTACTAAATTATGCTTTAACTATATTCTCATTATCATGATTTATTACCAATAACAAAATTGATAGTTAAAACTTTAGCACAAAGTTATCTATGCAAACATCATCACTCGTTGCAAAGTAGGTCATAAAAATGATAATTTGTAAATAAATTGGTCCACTCCCTCTAAGCAAATTTGGATATTTGCTTTGGGGTAAAAGACATGTAATTTAATTTGTTCGTCAAAAAAAAAAAGACATGTAATTTGTATTTAGAATATTCTTTCCATCCCCCCTCCCCCCGTATCTTGGCCTTTCACAATCTGAAATATATTCGTATAAGTGATTTCGTTTCTTTCATCAGATATAAACATTAACTAGGAGTAATAATGGTGCCATGCATGGTGGAATAGGCTAAAATGCAAATTTAGGTGGCCTTGTAGTTTGACAATCTATTTAGGTGTTCTGCAGGTTTACACTACTTTAAATATATCCAATTGAAACTAATATATTTTTCTTGTTTGACTTTGCAAATATCCAATGTATTTATTTGACTTTTTTTTGTTACATAAATGTAAAAAATAATTACAATAATTGGATATTAATAACGTGATCATCATTGAGACGAATCAAACAAGACCCACGTAACTATATTATGTTTTATATATTAATAACGTGACTTTGCAAGGACTGAAAATTTCAAATACAAAGAACAAATAGAAATGGATCGGAGGGAGTAATATGCAAAGTTGTGCTGCGGCCTTCTTGGTTTTAAAAAAGATCAATTGATTGAAATATACTCATTTTCAGTCGTTCAGTACTCTCCTTCAAAGTACTTCCTACATTCCAAATTAAATAATTAATTTATCTTTTCACTTCGTCACAAAATAAAAGTTTCAAATCTATTTTTCAGCAACATGGTTCACTTATAATTGAAGCATTCTTTTAACATATTTTCCATATAAAAAAAGTTGTATATATGAGGCCGGCATGTAATTTAGACCCCACACCCACAATATCAAATAAATAAAAAAAGTGGCATAAGTCTCAGTATGTTAGTTAGGTCTTGCGTACGTCAAACATGAGTTATTGGGCTCGAGCCTCACCGCATGCATTTACAATGATTCCTTATTTTTACTCTTTTAGATTTGTACGCCAGTCAAATTAGATTGAGTGGCTTACAACATAACCCAATTTAAAGCCTGGTATGACCCACATTTTCAAATTAATATTAGGAGGGGAGTAGAAAAAAAAAAAAAAGGAATAACATCAAAATTGAGCAGCTTATGAAGAGTGGACAAATATACCAGGGAGAACGTAAGCAAAATTAGGAGTAAAGTATCGTTAGTGGACAATAAAAAAAGCACCAGCAGCAGCAGCAGCAGTAGTCGCCAATGGAATGCTACGCAGGAATAAGGATAAGGTAGTATAATAAGGCCAGGAGAGCCCTACTCTACTTATAAATATAAGGAATATTAATTAAATTAAATACTGAGTTGAGTAGTACATTATATATAGATCAGATGGAGTTATTGACTGACCAAATATAAGATTAACGTTCTCAAATTAATTAAATACAAATAATATATACTTTACTTAAACTTTGCTAAAAACGTGACTGGAAAATTAGAAAATCAATGGGCTGATCATATGACACGACACGGTTTCAAGGAACAGAGTTAGTAGTAGTATCAGAGTGATGGAGTCAACAGTCAAAGACGATCACATACCAAAATGGCATTTTTGTAAATTTGAGTTTTGTATAATGTCATTTGTTAAACCAACGCGTCGGCTAAAATTATAGCTGACCCCTCCTTGCTCTCCCATTCCTCGAACCATCCATCCCAACAACTATATTCTCTGCCTCCTCTTTGTATTTATGATGACTATTACGGTATTGCCCATGTGTTCTTTTTTTTTTTTTAAACGCCCTCGTCACTCTAAATTTAATTTCAGTCATACTTAGGGCTCGTTTACATTAAATGAATAGAGATGAACTGAACTGATAGAAGTGTATTAATTGAACTAAATAGAAATGAAATGAACTGAACTGAACTGAATAGAGATGAACTAAACAAGCCCTTAGGCCTCGTTCTATAGGACTGAAAAAACATGAATTTAAATTAAATTAACTGAACTTAAATTAAATTAACTGAAATTAAGTTAATAGAATCCTAAAGAACGGGGCCTTAGTTAGGCCCTGTTCTTTTGGACTTAAAAGCTACAGTAATCAGATCAGATCAGATCAAACATTATTACTCTTTATTATTATTATTATTATTTCGAGCATTGTTTTTCCACTCGACATTTTCCGACGACGGTTTTCGGACTAACTTTTTCAACATTGATTATTCGGCCGACTTTTTCGACGACGATTTTCAAGACGACTTTTCCGACGACGGTTTTCGGAATGACTTTTCCGGCGATGATTATTCGGTCGACTTTTCTAGCGGTGATTATTCGACCGACTTTTCCGGCGACGATTTTCAGGACAACTTTTCCGGCGACGGTTTTCGGACTGACTTTTTCCGGCGGTGATTATTTGGCCGACTTTTCCGGCTACGATTTTCAGGCCGCATTTTTCGGCGACGGTTTTCGAGACGACTTGTCCGACGACGGTTTTCGGAATGACTTTTCCGGCGGTGATTATTCGGTCGACTTTTTCGGTGACAGTTTTGGAGTCAGATTGAATGAAGGGTTTGAAAAGAATGAAAGGTAAAATACTGAAGAGGTGAAATGAAACGAGCTTGAGACTTTGGGCTCATTAAATTTTTGTCCCTAATAAAAATAAAAATAAAAATAATAAAAAAATAAAACTCAAATCAGATCAGATCAGACAAACTCAAAACAAATCAGATCAGATCAGATTAGATTAGATCAGACCAGATCAGTCCTAAAGAACATAGCCTTAGTTTAGGTCTGTCAATTATTTTAGGTCAATTATATTCAATTCAGTTCAGCTCAGTTTAGTTCAGTTCAACTTATTATGATAATTATAATAATAATAATAATAATAATAACAATAGTAATGATAATTATTATTATTGGTAAACAAGCAAGTAATATTAAGCACCAACAATTTACAACCTGAAGGAAGCTAACCAGTGACAATCCCTCTAGGATGGCTCCCTACTAATAAGAGTGTATTTTCTTTACTTTTAAAAAAATAAGTTTCAGGTTTAATAAGTTCAGATAAGTTATATCAGGTCTAATAAGTTCCAATAAGTTTCAACCATGTCTATTAAATTCCAATTAGGTTAACGTTTTTTAAAATTATTGATTAAATAAAATTAATAATTAATTTAAATCATTCCTACACAGCATAAACCAATTTTTTTCTATCATTATTATTTTATAATTTTTTTAGAAAAACTGAGAGATAGATTAAATTATATGAAATTTTTATATTATAAAATAAGAATGATAGATTGAATTAAATTAATGTTATCCTACAATGTAATTCAACAATAAAAAAAAAGTGCATAGGTTCAAATGTATAGAACATTGTTTTTTTGGATTATTATTATTATTGTCATCATTATTATTTTTCAATTAGGTTTAATAATTTCCAATCAGATTTAATATTGTTTAAATTATTTATTAAATAAAATTAATAAAATTAAAAATTAACTTGAATCACTCCTACACAACCTAAACTAATTTATTCTATCATTATTATTTTAGAATTTTTTAGAGAAACTCACTCATAGATAGATTGAATTAAATTAATTGTTTTATATTATAAAATAAGAATGATCGATTGAATTAAATTAATTTTTTTTATATTATGGTGGCGAGTTTTCGAAAGACTTTTCACGCAACATGTTTTCAAAAGACTTTTGTCGGTAATTATAATAAATAAAAATTAAAAAAATTAAAATTTAGAATAAAAGATTAAAAAAAAAAAAACAAGATAAATTTTTTTTTAAAAAAAAAGTAAAAAGTAAAATAATAATAAAATTAAACTAAAAATTAAAAATTAAAAAAAAAAGTAAAATAAAAATAAGTTCAGTCCTATTAAATTTAGTTCAGTACGAATTTATTCAGTTCAAAAAAATGGAGCCTAGGTTTTGAATCAACCTTAAATTATTTTTTCTTTTTTCTTTTCTTGAAATAAAAAGGGAAAAAGGTAAGACTAGCTAGAGAAGGGAACAATCCTCAAATTGGAGAAAATATTTTTCCAAGGATTATGTACCCACGTATTCAGTTAAATTCTCCCTTCAACTATTTTACAATTGTTGAGATTTATATGATTTAGAATATAAATGTATATAATTATAAACATTGATAATTCTAGACGTAGTGTTATGAGTTGTAAGTTCGTAATTATGCAAAACAGAAATAACGGCAAATCGCGAGTCGTGACTGATGTTCGCGACACACGAAAACAGACCAAAAGTATAACACCCAGAATATTGGTTTAAGAGGATTTGATAAGCTACTCATGTCAATAAGATACATCTTCTTTTTAGGGAGCTCATAAGCTAAGATACTCCACGTTTAAGCGTGCTCAACTGGTAGTGTAGTCTTAGGATGGATGACCTCCTGGGAAGTATCCTGGGGAGCGTATGAGTGAGGACAACATGCGCCGAAAAGACTCATGTTGGCTTGTGGGGTCAGATTATCAGTCTAGATTGCCCTTTGGTTATAATAGACCCGACTCAGTATGGGGCCGGGGTGTTACAAAAGTGCCAAACGAGACATAAACTTTCCGTGACTCGCGAAAGCGACCATAGGTCGCGACTCGTGACCCCAGCTCTCGACTCGCAAGCCCTTTGGCTCGTGACGGTTTTGCTCGATTTTTTCCCATTGCATTGTGTGATTTCGGGATAATTGTTGTATGTTTTGTGAAGTTATAATATAACTTGTATTCTCATAAGCAAAGGATAAGGAGTTACATTCATATTCCACACAAAACTCTTTCTTGCATAACCGTAACGGCCCGTTTGGTTGTTGGTAATGAATTGTAGTGGTAATAAATTTTAAGTGTAATTTGTTAAGGAAAAACTTCAAAATTCTCATGGAAAACATACTTTTCATTCCCAAACTTGGAAATTTCGTCTTATTTTCCATTACCATGTGGAAGGAGAGTATTAGATGGGAATGGATATTTGTGAAGAAAATTATATAAATTGGAGTTAATGTAGCACCACTATGAGAATGAATTTTTATTTTCCTTCCAAATCTAATTATAAATTAATTCTCATTACTTTAATTTATGATCGGCTACCAAACGGGCCGTAAGTCTTCTTTATTGTTACAAAGAAGTTTACACACAAACTCTTGCTCATTTGTAGAGATTGAATTTAGGCTCGATCACTACGGTTTCTTGTTTTATCTTGTTAACGAATCCTTTGTAACCCGACCTAAAAATTGGGTAACAATATTGTTTTCAGGAAAGTGCTTCCGTGCACGCCTCAAATGTTATTATTACCCTAAATTCTGAAATTTCTCCAACAACAATTAGCATACTTTATATTTATCTTGTAATATAATAAGGTTAACTAATAAGCATTTTTGTGTTACATTATATGTAATCAAAGTTGGACAAATTGTAATTTTCCATTTAAAAAAAATGTAATCAAAGTAGGACAAATGCTTTTATCAAAGAAGACAAATTTGATGAGGTTTTACTTATCATATCAATAAGGGTAATGTAAGCATATTACGTCTCCTTCAAAACGGGTGTAAAAAATTGACTTTCAAAGTTAATACAATAAGGGATACGAGCTGAGCCTTGCTAAATAAAATAAGGGATACGACTATAAGAGAGAAATGGGAGGGCAAGACTTTAAAACTATTTCTAGGTCACAAGTTAATGTTAGAAATGCAGGTGTTAACGGCTCATTTGGTTGTTGGTAATAAATTATGGTAATGTCAAAGAGTTTATAGTGTAATTTTGTTAAAGAAGAACCTTATAATGCACATGGAAAACATATTTTTATTGCCAAGCTTCAATTTTCTTCTTATTTTCCATTCTCATCCATTACCATGGGGGTGGTATTAGATGAGAATGAATATTTGTGAAGAAAATTAAATAAATTGGAGTTAAACTAGTTACACCATGGGAATTGATTTTGATTTTCTTTCCAAATTTAGTTATAAATTCATTCTCATTACTATCATTTATGACAGGTTATCAAATCGGCTGTAAGAATTCAAATCAATTCAATGTGAAGAATTCAGTGTAGAATTCTCCATACATGATAACATAGTTAGTTGATGCAAATGAAAACAAACAAAGATATCGAAATAAAATGGAGCAAAAATTGATCCAATTCCAAAATGACTCCTTGGTATAGAAAATTAATTTAAAGCCATAATCCAGCCTCTTAGATAATGCTAGGCTGAAAAGGGGAAAAAAGAAGATAATTCTAGGTTGAAGAATGAAATGTCCATAAGTATTCAAGGTGGTTCTTTAGATCATGACATGACATTAGACACTTTAAAAAAAAGCACATGATAACGTCACACAAGCATATTTGCATTTTTTTTTAATTACACTTATTCAGATAAAAATAATTAATAGAGGTTATACATAATTCAAATCTACGTAGTATAATTTTCTATATAAACTCAATTACCAAAAGCAATCTTCGGATGACGTACACGAGCTCTAAGGCTTTGTGTAGGGTGTGTTTGATTCAACTTAAATAAGTATTTCTATACTTATTTTTAAAAAATTCAGATCATATCAGACCAAAAAAAAATCAGATTAGATCAGAAAACTTATAACTTTAATAATAATTAAAATCAGAAAAATTCATATTAGATTAGATCAAATTAGAAAATTTCAGACTAGCTTAAATTTCAGATCAGATCATAAAATTTAAGATGAATCAAATGCAACTTTATTTGATCTGATCTGAGCTTATTCTTTTTAATCTGACTTAAACTTATTGTCTAACTTGATTAAATTGTGACCACGTATATATGCTATTCCATAAGGGAAAAAAACAATTAAGATCTGATTTTATTTGTATTAATGAGTAGTTTTTTTAATATTTAATTTTAACAATATTTTTTGTTGCGGAATTAAAGATATTTAAAGTTTAAAAAAATCAAATTAAATTATCTGATATGATCTAAAGTTATTGTTTCTAATATGATTTAATCTGAAATAACTAAATAAATAATAATGTGTTAAGAAGTCATAAGTTTCAAATAGACCCTAATTATTAATGAAGTCACTCACTTAGATTTCAATATTGCTTGTTTAGTGTTTTCCATGCTATATATCCTCCTAGCTAAGACCCTAGCTAGGGTAATTAGAGGAGGCATTCGCTTTATTTCTCTCTTTTCATCTATTTTGGCGGCTTTTTAAGTTAGATTAGAAAGGGGTATGTATGCTTTAATTATATAGCAAAACAAAACAAAACAATATTAGCAGAATGCTTTATGATATTTAATTTAAGGGGTTGTTTACTTCAGATTATATTCAGTTCAGTTCAGTTCAGTTAATCTCTATTCAGTTCAGTTCAGTTAATCTCTATTCAGTTCAGTTCAGTTCATCTCTATTTAGTTTAATTAATACACTTCTATTCAGTTCAGTTCAGTTCAGCTAATGTAAACGAGCCCTAAGTGCTTAGTTAAAAGTAGAGATATGCTGAGAAGGAAGAATGTATGTGTACAAAGATCGACACGCATCTAGCTATCTAGTCTAATGATGAAATAATTTAATAAAGAATCTTAATTGATTGCTTTAGCTAGCTAGTAACTGCTCCTTCAATCCCTTTGCACAAACTCCTTTTTCTTTTCTTTTTTTTTTTTTTATATCTATCTGTACATGCATATCCATTTAAAAAGTAAATCAGGCAGCTTCAAAATAAAATTCGATTGTGAGCACAACACTCATAGAATTGGAGACGAGAATCATGCATGACCTTGAATTGGTGTTCCAACTTCCAACTTTCCAAGTTTGTTTAATGTCTTGGTGTCTTCTTTGTTGCTACATACATTTTCTTTTTTAGGATTTAAATTTTGGAATTTTTGATCAATTTTTATGACAAATCATTATATAAAAACTATTATTTAGATGAGATATTGTTATATTCGTCTCAAATCATAGTTTATTAAAAAAAAAAACTTATATATAATTTATTGAAAATTTTGCCACTAACCACCTAATAAGTGGTAATTGTTGTCAACAACTACCATAAATTTTTTTAATTTAATTTAACTACCAAATAAGTTATGTTTTGTTGTAAACCACCACCTACCCATGAAAACTTAACGGAATATGCTAACGCCGTTAGTTTACCGTTAGTTTGTGACACATGTCGCGATTTGATTGGCCCTTGATTTATTTTTCTTTAAATTAAAAAAAATGAAAAATTGAGAAAAAAAATTGAGAAAAAAATCAGACAAAAAGAAAAAAATGACTGGTGGTGGGGGTGCTGCCTAATCGGGGTTGGGGTGTGCCAGTGGGGAGGGTGAGGGGTCGGCACTATCGGCGGGGGAGGTGGCGGTAATGCTGGTGGTGGAGGGGAGGGGTGGCTGAGGGTTTTTTTTTTCCCGATTTTTTTAATTTTCTTTTTTTTTTTTAAGATTTTTTTTATATATTTTTTTAATTTTAAAAATGTGTTAATTAAGTTTAAGTTATTTAATTAAGGTTTAAGTGATTTAATTAAGGTTTAAGTGATTTAATTAAGGTTTAAGTGGTTTAATTAAGATTTAATTGTGATTTGAGTTAACGACATTAAAAATAGGTAGTGGTTTGCAAGTTTTTATAACTTATTTGGTAGTTAAATTAAATAAAAAAAAATTATGGTAGTTGTTGACAACAATTACCACTTATTAGGTGGTTAGTCGCAAAATTTTCTAATTTATTTAAATATACAATTGACTTATTCACATCAAAATTAAGTCTTAAATACAATGCAAAAAGAAACGTCGTTGCAAGTGGTTGATGAACAATATAATTAGATAACGATAACACTTCCTAATTTTATCTATAAGTAGTAATGGTATGTGATAAATGGGTCTGGGTCATACCTGTCACAAGTGCTCACTTCACAAGTTTAAGAATTATGAGAGTTTGAGAGAAGGAAGAAGATAACAGTGCAAAGAGTAAAGAAAGCCAAAATATTAGTTTGTTATAACTGCCAAAATAGAACACAGTGTAAAAGTGATTATGCTGAATTGTCTATTTTACTACTTACAAAAGAGTATTTATAGAACTTATTAAAACAACTAATGGAAACAATTAAAAACATTTTAGAGAACTAAATCTACTTCCATAAGAATGTTACCCCTGAAAATCATATGACAATGAAGAGAGTACATAGTTTGTAAAGTTTATATAGTGGACACAACTAATTCGTTGTTCGGTTACTTATGAGCCTAAGGAAAGGTCCTTCCCAAAACCAATTGGTAATAGGAGGAGAATCTCCTAAACTTATAAGTTAATTTATTCTCTCATTTTTCTTCAATGTGAGATACTCAGCTCACTAGTTTACGCATTTATCGGGTTCAATACTTCCCTTACTAGGTGAATGTCCTTAAAATATAATTCAGAGCTAACTTCAAAGGCAATGAAAAAAAATCTTCTTAGGGACTGTACATCCTATCGTGTCAAACTCTTTCCAAACACTTCCACTCACATATGAGTTTTTTGTTTGTGCATGGACTCAAGAATATGACACATATACGAGTGTAAGGGAAAAACTATCCCAAAACCATACTTTTTTCTTTGAGAGAATTTTTGTACCGTAACCCTTTCTAAAAATATTATAAATCTCTATTAACAAAAATTATAATGTGTTGTTTTTGTTGAATAATTCATGCCAATACATCTCAATTATGTCTTAATTAATTTTGCCATACATCTCTTACATATCTATTGTTCCCTAGAAAGTCAATAAATTAATAACTATTAAGAAAGGTTTAATCACGTATCTTAAGAACTTATCCAATCTCTATATACTACGTAATCTAACAATGGACATATAATTAAATTAATATAACTTTTCAATTTAATATCATAGAAACAATATTCGGCTGAAAAGAAAGAATTAATTTCACTATCTTTGTAAAGCAACTCCCAAAGAAAGCCCACAATATGGAGAAGCTTCTTGTAATTTCATATCTTATAAAGTTGCAAGCAGGCCCATTTTTTTCATCGCTGGGATGATCTTATCTCTCTTTGCTACCCTCTTCCATACAATTTTTTTTTGGAAAAATTGTAAAAAATAAGTCAATCTTTAGCTGACCTTCTCAAATTAAGTCAACCTTTTGATTAACTCAAAATAAGTCAACCTAATATACATGTCTTCTCAAATTAAGTTTTTTCACTAATTGTTTATTGATTAAATTAACATTTTCAATGAAATATCATATAAACAACGACATGCATGTTAATGCACCGCTTTAATTTTGCATTGAAATTATTAACTTTCTCCACAAGTAAATTAGTGAAAAAACTTAATTTGAGCGGATATGTGTAATAGCTTGACTTATTTTGAGTTAATCAAAAGCTTGACTTAATTTGAGAAGACCGGCTAAAGATTGACTTATTTTTTACAATTTTTCCTTTTTTTTGGTGCAAAAGTTTGTCGAAAACATAATGATAGAGACGTACGTATACATAATTTTCACTATAGTTTGATCAATTAGTCGTGTAACTCAAGTTAGTGCATGTCATATATTGATAAAATAGGATGGCACAAAACAAGAATTAATATATTTCTTGAAAAAAAATTGTTGTGGGAAATATTTTGAATAAATTGGAAGATAATCGGCAAAACAAATATTTGACTATGACACTAGGGATCGAAAGAGGTCACTATGATACTCATAAAATCACAAATTTAAGAGAAGTAATCAAATATTAAAACCAATAACTCCAAATTTTCACCAATATCAATCAGCCAAGGAAAATTAGATTATAGACAGTAATATTGCGGTAGCAAAATAGCAATAATAAGAGAAATAAAAGTGGAAACAACACATACGAGTTATACGTTGAAAATCCCTTCGATGTGAAGGATAAAAAGCACGTGACCTTTTGAGGAGTCCACCCTTAATCTTATATTATTGATAATTGAGGATAAAATAAACCAAATCAGCCTACACAAGGTTTGCACACCCACCAATAATCACCAAACAGTAAGAGAACAACAATTTAGAAACAAAAGGAGAGAAAAATTCACCCAAAGCAGGTCTGTCCAAAGACGACTATGACCAAACTAAAGCTCAAAATGACGAACCAACCGTCCAAACTAAAGCCCTCGATATCGCAAATAAGCTTCCAAAATTTAAGGACGATCCAACGGTGAAATTTTCGGCAATAGCCAAATTACTGAAAGTTTCGCTAAGAAATCCGAAAATTGGAAACTCTCTTCTCTCTCTATCTTTTCTGTTGTTTCATATTCTAATGTTAAGGAGCACAATAACCCTTTAAATAAGCCCGATTAAGACTTCACCACAATAAGTAAATTTCTAATAAAATCGGTCCATTAACAAAGACCAAAATAAAACACATTTTACCAACACTTGGGCTGGACTTATAACAAAAACAAGGAGAGCGGCATTCGTTGACAGAGAGAGTTGACTAGTATTAATAATAAATGTAGATCGGAGAGTGTGTTATACTACATCAGGTATCGCAATACTCGTAATTTTTGTCATTTTAGGATGTGACACAATATTTGCAATAATTTTTTTTACTGTATTTAGTATAAAAATTACCCATGTGTAACTTTTTTTAAAACTTTACTTTTTTTGTGGGTCCAATTAATTTATTTATTTTTCACTCTATCTCTTTCTTTAAATTCATTTTTTTAGCGAGTATTGTGATATATATATTTTAGATGCTTTCTATGCACTGTAATTTTTTTTGGAGAAAAGGTAAACAAGGAAAACTCAAGATCTCTTCCTCTCGAAGACAAAACCTGATTTATCAAGTGCTAAGAAATAAGAAAACTTAGCGTCTAGAAAGGGATCAATATCAATATGCGTAGGGGTCCAATGCCCTAGAGACGCAATATAATCAGCGGATTGGTTGACTTCTCTAAAGACATGGGCCGAAGAGGAGGTAGCAAAATCTCTGAGGATGGAACGAATATCATCCTTAAGCAGGTGGGTCTTCCAAGGACGACTATATTTACCCTGCAAAACAGAGATAACAATCAGAATATCACCTTCTATAAAAAGGAAGACATATTATGCTGCATGGCTAGAAAAAGGTCGTTCCTTAGAGATGTGGCCTCAACAACCAACGGAGAAACACTGCTAAAAAAGAAAGCATGAGCTGCAATACAAGTGTCATTATGATATCTAAAGATAACACCTGTAGACGCCGAGTTAGTAGAAGCCGAGCCATCAAAATTAAGTTTAATCGTAGCCGAGGGAGGGGGAAGCCAATGGATAAAGGAAGGATCTTCGGGGGAAAGGGGAAGGGTGTAATGTCCAACTATAATTTTTATTGCGGTATTTATAGGTGATTTTTAATATAGATTCTAAAAAAAAAATGTTTATGCAAAAAATAAAATTCCAGCAAAGCTATACGATCAAAAACCAAACTCATATGGGCTTTTAATGGACTTACCTGCTCAATAAAGCCTGCTGTTTAAACAACGAATTAAATTACATAGTTGTTGGAAAAAAATCACATAGAGCTGCCAAAGCCCAATTAAATGCTAACACGGGTCAACTACAATGTAGTTGGGCAAACAATTATTTACTCAATGGTCTTGTGACATGAGTCAAATGGGAATGCATGCCACAATTGGAGTTAGGACCATCTCTATTTCTTTCTCTCAATTTTCTACTTTAGAGGATAACACCTAATTTATAATAAATATAAAAATTCCAAAAATCCCACCCAATTTTTCCTTTGCGGCCCGTTTAGTAGCCACTCATAAATAATGATAATAGTAATGAATTTATAACTAAATCTGAAAGGAAAATCAAAATTCATTCTCATGATGTAACTAGTTAAACTCCAATTTATCTAATTTTCTTCACAAATATCCATTCCCATCTAATACCTCCCTCACCAATGATAATGGGTGGGAATAAAAAATGAGAAGAAAATTGAAGCTTGGGAATGAAATTTTGTTTTCTGTGGGATTATAAGGTTCATCCTTAACAAAATTACACTATAAATTCATTACCATTAATACAATTTATTACCAACATTACAACCGTTCATGATTAAGGAAATTGAGAGAATCCTAACTCGGTTATTAATGTTTCTCTTCCATTCCGATTTTCTCTCTTTTGGACTTGATGGAACATTTATTTATTTATAGTTTTTGCCTGCCAAGAATAAAGTAAAGTTGGAATTTACACAGCAAATCCTACATACCTCTTCTTATAATTTTATTCATTCTACGATTTTCCATTAATGATCGCATTCGAATCTCCATCACGGCATGTCGGCATCACCCCTTGACAAGATGTATTACTCGTTTAATTGAGATAGACAAAGACAAAGGGAGATATGGAAAGAAATGACATCCTAATTATCATATACATGTCTAAATAGTCTACTTATACGGGTGCAACAATTTGCACCGGCATTAGGGCGGATAATTTAGTACGAATTCGACCCGAATCTGATTCGATCTTTAGAAGAAAAAAACTAATATGAATATGAAAGATAAAAACCCGCGTTTGACTCTGTTTAAATAATGAGGAATTTTAATCTCACCCTCAACTTTCACTCTTATTTCTCACCCACAACATAGGATATGATAAAATTTTGTGAGGATATAATAACACTTTACTTACATATGATAACCAAATGTTGAATGGGCCCTACATCTTTTTTTCGCACTCATTTTCAAGTGATTATGCATATTTTGGTTATAATATCTAAGCAAAGTGTTATCATATTCTCTCAAAGTTTTATCATTTCTGGTCGCGAATGAGATATGAGAGTGAAAGTTGAGAGTGAAATTAGCATTCTTCCGTCGTCTAAATATATCCGACTCCGAGTCAAACTCGAAATGTCGAAAAAAATACGATAAATTAGTCCGACTCTTATATATATTTTTTAAAAGTTGTATTTAATCTAATTTATTTAGTAATTATTTGATTTATTTTCATTAAGATATACTTTCGTAATATCTATATTTTTTTATTAGTAATAAACTATAAAGCAATTTTAATGTAACATAGTTCGATTCAATCCGTAAGAAAAAAATCCGATACAAATAAGTAAAATAAAAATCCACATCCAATGTCGTCTAAAAAAATCCGACTCCAACTATTATTGGATCAGAGTCGGATTATACAGTCATAAACAGAACCAAGCCTGAGCCTGACCTCGACCCCAACCCGTTGCCATTTGTAACCAGCACACTCTAGTATAATTAAATGAAGAGTTAGGCCCTGTTCTTTTGGACTTAAAAGCTACAGTAATCAGATCAGATCAGATCAGATCAGAACAGATCAGATCAGATCAGACAAACTCAAATCAGATCAGATCAGATCAGACATTATTACTCTAAATTATTATTATTATTATTATTATTATTATTATTATTAATTTCGAGCATCGTTTTTCCGCTCGACATTTTCCCACGACGGTTTTCGAACGAGTTTTCCGGCGACGGTTTTCGGGCCGACTTTTCCGACGACCGCTTTCGGACTGACTTTTCCGGCGGTGATTATTCGGCCGACTTTTCCGGCGGTGATTATTCGGCTGACTTTTCCGCCGACGATTTTCATGCCGAGTTTTTCGGCGACGATTTTCGGGACGACTTTTTCGACAACGGTTTTCGGACTGACTTTTCCGGCGGTGATTATTCAGCCGACTTTTCAGGCGACGATTTTCAGGCCAAGTTTTTCGGCGACGGTTTTCGGGATGACTTTTCCAACGACGGTTTTTGGACTGAATTTTCCGGCGGTGATTATTCGGCCGACTTTTCCGGCGACGATTTTCAGGCCGAGTTTTTCGGCGACGGTTTTCGGACTGACTTTTCCGACGATGATCATTCGGCCAACTTTTCCAGCGATGGTTTTCAGGCCGAGTTTTTCGGCGACGATTTTCGAAATGACTTTTCCGGCGGTGATTATTCGGTCGAATTTTTCGGTGACGGTTTGGTCAAAATTTTCGGCGGTGATTATTACTACTACTACTATTATTATTAGTAGTAGTAATATTATTATTAGTATTAATATTATTATTTGAAGTTTTGGAGTGAGATTGAATGAAGAGGTGAAATGAAATGGGCTATCATAATAATAATTATAATATTAATAATTATAATAATAATAATTATTATTATTATTTTAGTAAATAACTAAATATAATCATGTATTACATTTCTCATAAAAAAATAAGTATTACAATTATAAAAATAAAAATAAAAATAAAAATAAAAAATAAAAAATAAAAAATAAAAAATAAAAATAAAAATAAAAATAAAAATAAAAATAAAAATAAAAATAAAAATAAAAATAAAAATAAAAATAAAAATAAAAATAAAAATAAAAATAAAAATAAAAATAAAAATA
Organism: Salicornia ramosissima; assembly: GCA_951394345.1. Lineage (NCBI taxonomy): Eukaryota > Viridiplantae > Streptophyta > Magnoliopsida > Caryophyllales > Amaranthaceae > Salicornia > Salicornia ramosissima. The sequence continues at coordinate 17,204,837 of OX596233.1, read as the reverse complement.
AAAATAAAAATAAAAATAAAAATAAAAATAAAAATAAAAATAAAAATAAAAATAAAAATAAAAATAATTCAAATCAGATCAGATCAGACAAACTCAAATCAGATCAGATCAGATCAGATCAGATCAGATCAGAAAAGACCAGATCAGTCCTAAAGAACAGAGCCTTAGCCAGTCAAAGTCGTTAATCAATGGAGTCGTCAACATAGCGTGTAACAAAAAAACCCTACCTAAAAAAAATTAGAGGCTGCCATGGATGAAAATTTTTATGGCAAGCCCCAAATCTCCATGTTATTTTGTTGTTCTCTCTTTATGAGAATTTTCAGTCCTCTTTTTGGGGTTTTGTGTGTTCTGTCTTTATAGCAGTTTTGTGTTATTATTTTCATTTTTAGGTTTGAATCTGATGAGAAGATGATGATGGTCCAAGAAGATATAATATATGGTACAATTTCTCCATTCAAGATAATTATAGCACAGGTTGTGAAGATCTCCGCCCGTAAAGATGCACATACATCGAAATTAATGAGGTGTTTCATTATTGAACCCATCCTCCAGGAGTTGTGCTCGAGTATGCTTTCATTTCGTTGTATTAGATGTGAATTTTGTTTCCTTATTTTAGATCTTCTTGAATTATATATTCATATTCGATGTAGATGCCATATGGCTAGACCTATCAAACAGGTCGGGTCGGATTGGTGTAAAATAGTTGCGGGTTCAGGTTGTACCGGGTTGGGTGTTAGCAAGTTGGAAGTTTTATAACGCCCTTTAATTTTTCATATTTTAATGCAATATACTCCGTATGTACTAAAATGTACCTTAAGCATTCTAAAAAGTACAAATTATAAGAAATATCTTCATTAATAGCTAATTAATGGCAAAAAAATTGATGTTGTGGTCCAATAAAAATTATCTTAAATTCAAAATTTTAATGGTAAGAAGTGTTTTTGCTTACATTTTCCTATTATATCAAAATTTAAATACATTTTGAATAATTTTCGGGTCGGGTAGGGTTGAAAGTAGGTCGGGTCGGGTTAAGAGCGGGTTGTGTTTAACGGGTTCAAAACGGGTTTGAGTTTTTATTTTTTATCAAAACCCACTATTTACGGGTCGAGTTTACAGGATTTATCAGGTCGGGTCGAAAATTGACAGCTTTACGTATGACTATTTATGAATAAATTTTATTTTCTTTGTCAAAAAAAAAAAAAAAACCATAGCGTGTAACAATCATCAGTTGAAGAGATTTTCCAACTAGAGGATATGAGTAGTTCAAGTCAACTTAGAGGCCCAATCTAAGCAGTGGTGTTTCAACTTTGTACGTTTGCCCAAAATGTCATGTCAATGACTGGAGCCCAAATGCAGGCCCAAATGATAATTTCACTCGATAATGTTAAGTTGTTCATGGTACTAAACTACTAATACCTTCCAAATTCCTAAGGGAGAAAATTTAATCTGATCTTTAGCACTGCCCCCAAAAAAAAAAAAGAAAAACCCTAGATATCCTTCTCACTTCATCATATGTCTTTGAAGAGACTGCTTAAATTAATATCGTCATTCCGAAACAACACATATGAGTGTTCTACAGTTAGGATCGTCTCAATAGTTATGGAGGCCCTATGCATTATTGATAAATGGGCCCTAAAACGCCGTTATTGTAGAAGAAATTATTTAAAACAAATAATGATACAAAAAATGTTAATTTTAGTAACCTTAGTTATATTCGTGAAAAACTGATTCTCTAAATTTGTCAGACCTATTAAGTACATTTGGAAAAGGGGGGTAATATTATTTGTTAAAATCAAAAGGCAAAAACTAACAAACACTCACACGATGCATGCTAAATAAGATGATAAAAAATAATTAAATAAGCATTACTTATTCTAATGATGCTTGATTTTAACGTGTATCCCACTATTAATACTTCGTATTATTTACATTTAATACCTATGCATGAAAATAAATAAATAAATAAATAAATAAAAAGTATGTTGGGTTTGGGTGGGTTGCTATGTGGTTGTGGTGTAGTCCCTACCATACATATTGTACTCAGGGGCGGACCCAGTAAGGAACAACCGGGTACAGCTGTACCCCATTTTAAAAAAAAAAAGAAACAAGTTTGAAAAAATTTTAAAAAAAATTGAAAAAAAAAATTATCGACCGCCAAACGGTCGGTAATTTATATATGGCGGTTGGTAATTTTTTGTTCAGAAAATTACCGACCGACCACCAAACATAAATTATCGACCGTTTGGCGGTCGGAATTTATTTTTTTCAATTTTTTTTATTTTTTTAATTTTTTTTTAAAAAAATGGAATGATTGTTTCTATTTATTGTTTAATTGCCCTTCATTGTTTGTTTAATTATTTCAGATGTTGATTTTTTTTATTATTTGCTTTTAGATATTTCTTTTTTTTTGGATTATTCAATTCTCAATGGTATACCCATGTATTAGCACATTCTCAGAGTTATACACGAGTTTTAAAAAATTCCAAAAATATACTTAAGTTGCTAATATAGTTCAAGTAACACCTCTAATGATTATTATCGACTAATTAACCACCATGCATGAATCATTCCTTAGTTAAATGCAGTTAGTGTATTTTTGAAAAAAAAAATTAAAAATTAAATGTTAGAGAATAAAATATTGTAAATATACAAGATGCCAGTAAACTAATTCCTAAATCTAAGAGTAAGCAATAAAAAAATATCTACAGCTAAGACAAGAATTAAGGAAAAATCATTTGATTAAGGAAATGCCATGATTCTAGGAATCACTTAGTCGACCTACGGTAAATAAATCAATAAAAAAATATTTACAATATTTTATTCTCTAACATTAAACATAAGATAAAATACATTAACTTTTTGCATATCAATTAACACTAACATACTTCCTTATGGTAGGTGTAAAAAGTTAATAAATTGTATTTTTGTTTATTTTTTAATTTTTTTCTATAAATAAACTAACTATAATTAACTAAGGACTTATTAATGGTGGTTAATTGGCCAGAAATCACTATTAGAAATGTTACTTGAATTATTTTAGCCACCTAAGTATATTTATGGGATTTTTTTTAAAAATCAGACCTACCACTGGGAATATGCTAATACACAGTTATACCATTGAGAATAATCCTTTTTGTTTTTGTTTGTTTAGTTGATTCTGAATTTCCAATTTTATTATTTCAATTTATTTAGTTTGATTATAATTTTAGTCTGATTTTGATCATTTAAATTTTTTTTTTGAATGTTTGATCTGAGTTTGTAACCTTTTGTTTTATTTTGTACCTTTTCTTTTTAAGTCTAATTTTGATTGTTTTTAGTTTCTGATTTGTTGAGTTTGTAACTTCTAGCAGAATGCTTTAGAAAAAAAATATGACAGAAGAGTGTATTTTTTTAATTTAATTATTGTTTTTTAGTTTGATTTTTTAATATTTCTATCATTTTCTGTTTATTTTTTTTTTTAGTTTCGATTGATATATTAGCTTAGTTGTTTTAGTCAGGTGGATAAAATATATATGTTATTTTTTTTTTGTAAATTTTTTATTTGATTTTATCGTACTGTCCAACATAGATAATCTGTACCCCCATTTTTCAAATCTTGGGTCCGCCACTAATTGTACTGCATATTAGTTTATCACTTTCCATTTGGCCTTAACAAAAAATGAGAATGTTGCCGGAAAAAGAACTGAACCCATGACTCTTGTAACTTTAAGAAAAGCATTATGTATGTACTACCACTACTCCATCATCTCTTGTCTACTAATGAGATACATGTAGAAATATATATAGTAATTTTCAATAGGAGGCCCCATTTAGATTGGGCCCCTGTGCAACAGGGCTGCTTGCACAACCCAAAAACAGGCCTGTCTACAGTGATGAAAAGGGAGGTTATGTTAAAGACTTTATAAGACAATATGATTTTTAAGGTGAAACCTTCAAAGCCTTTTTTTTGCTAACGGGTGCTTCTCAGGCCCGTATTTAACAAAGAAAAATCTATTTATCCTAATAACACCTATAGGTATGAATGTATGACTGCATATTATTTCCAATAAAAATAATTTTGACCTCTTCGATGCACGATAATCCGCGCAAAACCTTACCAGCCCTTGAAATATGAACAAGAAAACCTGTCCTTAACGGGATGATACTAATATGTTGCCTATGAATATTTATCTGTGTGCTTAATTGCTTATTATTGATTACGTAGTATAATTTTGAAAGTCCATTAAATATAAAAATATAAATAGGAATAGAAAAAATATAAAAAATGTAATAGGAATAGAAAAAATATATTCCGTTTCTTTTTCATTGCAACAAAAGGAGTATTTTTTGCGAGACATACAAGAATTTCTTTTATATTTATTGCAACTAAACTTTACAATAAATATAAAAAATGTAATAGGAATAGAAAAAATATATTCCGTTTCTTTTTAGTTGCAACAAAAAGAGTATTTTTTGCGAGACATACAAGAATTACTTCTTGCAACTAAAAAGAAACGGGGGTAGTAATAAAAAATAGGAATTTTTTTTTCTAAAAGCACCTAGCTTACACAAGTTTTTAAGAGAAACTACCTACATTTGAAAGTCTGTGACAAAACTACTTAATAAGTTAGGAGAAAACTTGTTGAAAACTACCTTAAATCAAATTCTGACATTGAATCTTATTTTTAGGCCAATTATAATCATGTTCTGGTCACATTATGCATTGAATATACAAATTTGGTGATTCCCCTCCAGTTCGAACTGATTTACCCTAATTACTCAATCATAATTCTCTCCCCGTTTAAATCATAACTAGTTTTAACTCCGTGCCTTGCACGAGATTTTGTTTGACTTATAAATTGACTACATAAGAGAAAAATTACAATGTTTTACCATAAATATATAAGAAACATCTATTCATATATAAAAACAAATAAAGAAATTGAACATGCATATAAATACGAGCATGTGCTCCGTAAATAAGAGTTTAAAAGTATGCATTTAATATTAAAAGATATGAAAAAAAGCTATGAATTAAATAACCAGGCAGTGTAAGGAAGTGAAAGAGATTAGAAAGATAATTATGTAATTTATCATTAAATTTCTTATTCAATTTATTATTATTGTGGCGGTAATCCTCAACTGATTGCAGGAAGATGAAGGACAATCAATAATGAAGGGGAGCGACGATTGAGGCGCAAAGAATTGAAATGAAGAGTCATACAAATGAAAAAGTAACGCACAAGTTTTGATTAGGAGGAGAGTAATGGGCTGGTTGATGAGTGAGTGAGTGCGGAAGGTGACGTGTCATGGGGAGGAGGGCTAAAGGATGGACACGTGGCACTAAAACATCATGTTTTAACTATTTAAGTTTAGATTAGTTCAAAATGGAGGAAAATCACTAAATTTGCAACAACAAAAAAACCTCATTTAACGCTTCACGTGAGCAACACTTGATTTTAAATGATCTGAAAATAAGAGTCAACGCTGGAATTTGACTTGTGTTTAGTGGTCAACAATATTTTTTTTCTAAGAAAAATTGTCTCAAATAAGCCAACCTTTTCGTGGTATTCCACAATTAAGTCAAGCTTTGATAATCCAGATTTAAGCCAAACTTTTCATCATTAAAGCCAACGTTTGGCTTAAATCTAGATTATCGAAAGCTTGGCTTATTTGGGACAATTTTTCCTTTTTTCTAACTTAGTTAGTTTTGTCACAGAATTTCTAATTAGTAAGTTTCTCACAAAAAAATCTTGTGTAAGATAGGTAGTTATGAACAAAATTTCGTAAAATAATGTACTAAGAAAAATGTTCACTTATATATGTAAAGTTATTGAAATCTTTTAAAGAAACTAAACATGCACCAAATAGAAGATAGAAGGACAAAAGACAATGATAAAAAAACACATTGCTGAAATGTTAATGTAGTATAAAATTTGCTTGAAGATCAGATTAAATTAGTAATTTGAAATGAGTTTTGATAATAAGCAAAGTCTAGAGTATAGGGATTGGATGACAATTAAGGCCCTGTTTATTTTAGCATAAATTCAGTTTAGTTCAGTTAAAATCATTTTAGTTCAGTTCAGTTAAAATCATTTTAGTTCAGTCCAGCTCTCAATTTCCTTCTCTAATAAAATATTATTTTCATTTGTATTCAATTTAGGACAATTCAGTTCAGTTCAGTCTAGCCATATTTAGTAAACGTAAACATACCCTAATTAAAACCCTTATGTTTCTTATAATCTCATGTATACTGTGTAAGAATTGAAGTTGATAGATACTACTGGTTTCTCCATATCATATAACTAGATAATACCCGAGCAAATGCTCGATTTTAATTAATGGTTACTATATTAGTATTAAAGTATTGGTAGAAGTATTGATATGTTGCGATGGATAATCTGGACTTAGAAAAGTTTTTTTTTTTTTGTGGTTAATACATTAGTACTACCTCTGTATCGTAATACTCGCAACTTTTGTCATTATGTTAAGTTGTAACATAATACTTGCAATAAATATTTTCTTACTATATTAATTTAGTGAAAAATTACCCACATGTAGTTTATTTTTAATTTTTAAACTTTACTTTTGTAGGCGGCCTGATCCAATTAATTATTCATTTTTCACTCTATCTCTCTTTAAATCTATTTTTTGCCTAGTAGTCCGTATCGCATACATATGTAGGAAGTATTGCAATACGGATGTAGTATAAAATATTATTGCAAACACACAATTAAAGATATTAATTAATATTCAAAGTTTTGTCTCGGCAAGTGTGTGAAAAGTGAAGTGAGGAAATAAAAAAAAGGATAGAGGGAGTATTAGCTATAATTTAGAATAATATTCCGTCTTATTATGAATAGTGCTAAAAACTTATAGAAACGGATGGAGTATAATTTTATTATGGACACAGAGACGGACACTAGAGATAGATGTCTGTTTGGTTAGTTCATGTTAAAGGCATATTTAGTGAGTTAGTTTTGGCAATTTTCCTCAGAAGCAGCTAGTTAAATGTATGTATGTGCTTTACGTGGGATTCACCATGTAAAATAGTACGTAGCTTGTTGTTTTTTCCCTTATTTCAAGCTATCCCTTACTTAAATTAGATTCGGCAAGTTTAAGAAAGCAGTTAGGTAATCAGTAAGAGATTAGGTAAAACTAACTAGGTAAATGACTGTAGATTTGCATTAACGGTTAATTAATTAACTTATAATAACTACAATTAACTCTTCTAGTACTATAGTTTGATTTTTAATTAAGTTTGTTTTTGCATTATCTTCTTGTTTAATGTGTTAAATACTCCGTATATTATTAGCTAATGCAAATTAATGTGTATTTGGATAATATATACTTAATGTAGTTAGGAAGGAGAATTTTTCAGATTAAAAAGGGTTTAAATTAAAGACGTACAATTCAACGAACTCAACTGCTCTTGGTTACCACTGCCTCAGACTCTTCCCCATAGATGCTTCTTGCTAGTTGCTACCATATATGCATCAAATTCCCCAAATAATTTGTCCTCTTTTGTTTTACTGCCACATCACCTTATATAACCCCCCCCCCCCCCCCTAAAATTTAATGCATGTTGTTTGTATGTGCCAAGCCATTATCCAATTCCTCATAAAATTACAAGGTAATAACTAATAAGTGGAATAACTCATTGAGTTGTAAGTTACTTACATTCAGGGTCCGTTTACTAGAGCGAAAAATATTTTCTTTGAAAACAATTTTCCTATTTTACATCGTTTACTTTGGGTGAAAAAATAAAATGTAAAACTTTGGGTGAAAACTCATTTTACACCCTATTGGAAATATTTTCCTCTAAATTTGGGAGTAAAACTTATTTTCCGTGCAAGTAAACAATGGAAAACTTCTATGAAAATGAGTTTTCCAACGTAAAATGTTTTTCATGGAAAATCATTTTACATCTAAAATGTTTTACACCAAAGTAAGCGGACCCTCTAGTGTAAAATATTTTCAATGTAAAATGATTTTCTATGAAAAATATTTTACGTTGGAAAACTCATTTTCATATAAATTTTCTAATGTTTACTTGCACGGAAAATAAGTTTTACTCACAAATTTGGAGGAAAATGTTTCCAATAGGGTGTAAAATGGTTTCACCCAAAGTTTTACATTTTATTTTTTCACCCAAAGTAAATGATGTAAAATAGGAAAATTGTTTTCAGGGAAAACATTTTTCGCTCTAGTAAACGGACCCTCTGTCCAACCTTTCAATTTGGGATACATGTGGTGTATACTCTTAGCAATTCCTTTCTTTTCATTTTATTGTTCTCAGTTTGTGTGTACACGCGCGCTTGCCAATATATATTTGCATATACATGCATTAAAATATATAATTACGCACACATTTGTAAAAATGATAATATATAAATGAATATTAATAGACTACTGTACACATTTAGAAGAATCAAACAAGATAGCTATACTTTTTTATTTGTTATACTCGATCTTATGCAACGCAATGACGAATATAGGAATTTTTCTTATCATGGGCTGTTATCATATAATAAGTTAAATTAATGTGCAAAACCAACGAAACTAATTTAACACAATTTAAAAAATTGTAATACATCGTAAAGCATATATATGTTAATTAATGCTTTTTGATTATGAATTTCTTACTTTCTTAGGGTTTAATGGTGTTGTTTATTCTTTGTTGAATATGATAAGAATTAAGACGGATTTCAGTTTATAGCTGCCAAATACAAAAAAATGCATGAGACTGTTTGGACATGCTTAGCTTGTGTGTGTTTTACAATGTAAGTAGGAGAAGATTTTATATTTTTTTAAAAAAAAAAGATATAATGCTTCAACTGCTCTTGTTAGCATTGCCTTAACCTCTTCTCACTGATTGCTTCTTACAAGCATAAAATTCCGCTAAGAAGAAGTCATGTTTTACATGAGATTGATTTGTTTTAATTTAATTAATAGCCATCACATGATTACATATATGAACCACCTGAAATCATTTCTTTGTCCCAATTTTCTCTATACTAAATCCCTCCCTTACTTTTTGTTTGCACTATTCAATATTCATTTTTTTTTCTCATCTACAGAACTTTAGATAAAAATATCTTTATATATGTGTAATATAATAGAGAGGAAATATAAACATTATTTTAAATGCAGTGACACAAAGTAGAGAGAGAAAATGTTTAATCGTTGCCTTGAAAAAGAAACGAAGGTAGTATGTTAAAAATTACAGATTGAGTCGAATCAAATGAGATATATCATTGGACTATATTTTTCCTTCTACTTAAAATATTAGAGAGACTCAAAGTAGTCAAATAAATAGTTGCAACATACTTTATGGGGCGAAAAAAATAAGGGTCAATGGAGGGAGTATTATGTATCATTTGTTGGTAAAAAAGGGAAAAAGATAATTGGTCCAGTTTATAAACACGACCAAATTTCAAGTTCAAAATGACCAGTAGTCAAAGAGTCGAGTTTGTGACAAACTGGACCTAGTTTGCAAGAAACTTGAGTGAGTTTGTCAAAAACTCGACGAATTTTTTTGATCTAATCTATAAATTTTTTATTTTTCCATAAGCAAAAACTCAAACGAGACTTTCAGAAACTCGTCCGAGCTCATGTGACCCTTGAGTTTTTATGTCATTGGGATTTTTTTTTGTAGCTCATCGCATGTTAATGTGTTAATTGTTGTGATTATTGAACTTGTTTTTGCAAATGTTTCAGTCATTTGGCTTAGGCTATTCAATTCTTTTTGGTGTGCCTATAAATGATTCACTTATTCATCTTGTTGAACATACAATATAATTTTTGTTTTACTTTCATAAATATCTCTAAAATCTATACACATTATCTTTTTTGGGCATGAATGTTCTAAACTCAGCTCTAAGCTTTGTCCCTAGAGTATCATAGTTAGGAAGAATATGTGATACCTTGAATTACGTACTTGCAACGTTTATTTTGCTAACTAGCTTAATTCACTAGTCTTATCTACTACTATGAGAACCTAATCTTGTATTGATGGCTTGATCGGGCATATTATAATTACATTTACATAAAAGATTTTTTTGAAAGGAAAAAAATAGATTCGTATAAGATAGTTTCGGATGCGGTAGGGATGGAATGTTAAATAAATTAATATTCAACGGTGTGTTTTTTTGGGCATAGATATGTTTATTCAGTTTATATAGTCTAATGAAATTTGAATTTAACCTTATTTATATACTAATTCATAAGATAGAAAATTATATTCCTATTGGTAGTCACTAATTAATTAATTATTTACTTTAACATGAAAATAACGATAAGCAATTAATAAAAGCAAATAAGAAGATGGTCTAAATAATCTCGTCCTACTATGGTCTACCTTGATTAGTGTAGTTAATGGTGTATTGTCCTTTTTTCCTGCTTGGGTAAGAAAATCTTCCACCTTGACTAGTGTAGTTAATGGTATATATATATTGTTCTTTAATTGACAGGGCTACAAGTGCGAATAAAATAATCCACCTTGCATGTCGTGGAAGGGGGAGTAAAAGGGAACTCTACATTCAAGGCATGAGAATCCAACATGAAACCTCAAGTCTCATTCCCATTGCCATTAGCTCTAAGCCTCTAACCATTTGATCTAAGTCATGTGTTTTTCAATGTTGTATTGTCCTTATGTTCCTATGACATGGCTTCGTTTTTTCATTCTGCTTTAATTTTCACCCATTTTTCCTTCATTTCTTTTGCTCATAAATCTTTGTTTCACTTGTTTTTCTATACCTAAAAAGCAATGAAAATAAAATTAAAAAAAAAAATTCTCAACAAAAAACAGTCCACATATATATATATATATTTTTTTTTTTAAGATTGTTTCCCAAAAAAATGCGAATATAAATATATATTGCTTATGAATTTTTTCCAAAAATTATGGTTCTATAGTAGAAAATGGGCTGATTGGGCTGGACTTTGTAGGCCCATAGCCTTTCCCAACCCATTATTACATTGAACACCCAACCCCAACATTGCACCACCCATTATGATTGCCTCCCCCCCACCCCCCCATATTTGAATCTTATACTCTTATTTACTGCCTGGCTCGGCTCCCTGCCAAAGCTAAAAACAGGTCAGCGATCGATAACAAGTTGGTAAAAAACAGGTTTGTTTGTAAACGGTTGGTCAAAAAAGGTCATATGAGTCTTTTCGATATTGGTCGGTCTTATTTGGTATCCGAACGAATTCGTTATTTTCCTAGACAGGTTTCAGTTAGTCCCGGTCCGGTACTTATCGGTCTGGTCGTTGTTGGCAACAGGTTACTTTCGGTTGGTCAAAAATGGTTTTTTGTGAGTCGTACCCCGTATATGGGTCATAATCGGTCAGTCAAAATTGGTATTCAGATGACAATCGGTAGGTCAGTAAGGTCACAGTCAAACGTAGGTCGTAACATGTCGATCTAAAACAATCGATCACAATACGATCGGCCAATTTAAAACTTCAGATCAGATTTTGATATTTCGGGTTAGTTGGGCTAGAATTTTTGACTTAGAAGTTTGAGATCGAAATATTATGCCCACCCCTAAATTATGTTAAAAATCAGTTTCATTCTGTTCAGGCCAAAAACCAATGCCAGATTGAGCTCACAACAATTCAGGTCAGAGTAGATCTGGTTAGGATGCATTCATGTGGGAAAATACATGTATTGTGTCCATGCAGGTTAAGGAGTTCGTTTTACGCCAGTTTATTAAGGCCAAATAAGCTCGGGTTATGTGCTATTTGATCGAGCTTATAGAATCATTGTAACGGAAATTATGAGAATAACAACAGTGTTAATAAGTGACTAATATGCATATTATATATGGACATCAAAGAATAATTTCAATGAACCATATCAATTTATGATGATTGTGATGGCTACTATTATAATAATCATAACAATGATAGCAATACATACCATTAGGATATCAATGGCCATGAGGATGGGATTTAAAGTTGTCATCATCATCATAAAAGCAATGGAAGATATTGACACTTTTATCTATTTTATACAACTTCTACAAAACTTTAAAATGTTATGAGATCAGTACCACTTAACACTTTTTCTCCTTTCAGTTAATAATTCCATGAGTTTTCTGTTTTAAAGTTATAAGTTCGTAAACAGGCAAACAGCTTGGGTCATAAGGTCGGTCCAAAACAGATTCAGTCAAAAACAGTTGGTAAAAAACATGTTCGGTACAATACTATTTCGGTCAAAAGCCGATTTTTGGCGGATCGAAAACAAGTTCATTAATAGTCGATCTCGGTATAATAAAAACAGTCGGAAACAGGTTCGTTTTTAAACGGGCCCGGTACCGATTGGTTTTGGTATGCGTATAATTGGTCGAAACAGTTTTGGTGTAATTTAGGTTCAGTAACAGTCGGTATCCGGTCATTAAAAATTCGATTAAAGACAGATTCGATATCGATCGATAACGGTCGGTGAAACAATTTTCTGACCACATTTACACCTCTACCTAGTAGTTAGACTTTGGTTTAGTTCAAAACAATATTATTCGGTCTAATTGAAATTTGAAAAAGGCTTGCTATAGAATCTGTTGTCCATTACATTTGGAATTATTAAGGCACCATAAGCATTCCACTTAGCAATGCACTTTACTTTTATGTGATAATGTGATTCATGGATTATGAAAAGTGAAATTCAATTGGGGAAGGTGAATCAGAAAAGCTGAAGAGAGTATCTCACGAGAGGAATAAACAGGGGTATCAATTTTGGATCCGAACTGAAAAACTCGAGTAATCCGATCCGTAAATAGCGGGTTTTGGCCAAACTCGAGTAATCCGATCCGAACTGAATAAGAGAAGGTATTGTGTCAGACTGGTCTGATAGTAACGTTTCTGTCAGACCAGTCCCCTAGACCTGGACACATATGATTGAATCTAGACTCATATGTGTTGAACCTGGACACATATTGTTAAACCTGGACATGTATTGGTAGACCTGGTCACATGTTTGTAAACCTGGACACAAATTTGTATTCCTGGAAACATATTTGTAAACTTGGACACATATTGTTGGACCTGGACACATGTTGTTAAACCTGGACACATATTGTTGAACCTGGACACATATTGTTAAACCTGGACATGTATTGGTAGACTTGGACATATATCTGTAAACTTGGACACAAATTTGTAACCCTGGAAACATATTGTTGAACCTGGACACACATTGTTAAACCTGGACACATATCTGTCTAACTTGGACATATATTGTTAAACCTGGAAATCTATTTATAAACCTGATGATATTTGTAAACCTGGTGAAACTTGTTTAACCTGGATATATATTATTAAACCTGGACAAATGTTGTTGGACCTGGACACATATTTCTTTGACCTGGACACAATTTACTAAACCTGGATCCCCCATGAGTTGTTAAAAAAATACAAGTGTTGGACGGTCCGACGGTCGGACCGTCCGACACAATACTTTCACTTAAAATAAAATCTCATTTGATACACTTTTTTCTTATGGATTAGCGTATATACATGATAAAAATTTAGTAAAATCAGAAAATAAGTTTAGATTAGCAAAAATCCATTAAAAATTCGTATCAAGGCGAATCCAACGAGATCCCACAAGATTTATTTATATATATAATTAAAGAAAGTCAAAATTTACAAAGTGAACTGTAGAAAAAATCAAATTGTATCATTTGGTTTGGTATAGGGGAAGTACTTAAAATATAGAGAAGTAGAAGCATGTAAAATGTAAAATTAAATCCATGCAAAAAAGAAATGAGGGCGGCAATCGCATAGGAAGGCTCAAATGCACGCTCAAGCTTGTTCCCTGTACGTTCTTCCACTATGGTATGGAGAATTTTCGAAGTCCACCCAACAAACAATATTATACAGCTTATACTTCTTCCGGTGTTTTAGTTAATGTAAAATTGTAAATACTATAATTGCAAAAAAAATTATTTGATGAAACAATTATTTCCTTTTTTAATGTGATTTCTATATTTTATTTTTTTCTCTTTTTTTGGCAATGTTTTTTCTCTCCTTTTTTTATACATGTTACCCTTATTTCTCTAGATATACTCTGTAGTAGAAATATAATCTTTCACTATAAAAAATTGGCCCATTAACTACGGTATACAGGTACACATTAATAATGGGTCTCAATTACGTCATAAATGTAAATATCTTATGACAGTTTTGGGGCCGTTATAAAGATTCATATAATAACTAACCCAAACTCTATAAAAATTGATTCATTTATGACGGGATTGCGATGGGAAAAATCATTTACGACCTCCTTTTATACAACGGCCCGAGTCACATTTTTACGACAGGAAAATCATTTACGACCCCTTTTCTAGGATAAGATTATATTTTCACGACGGAAATTGCCGTCATAATATAGAATCTTTTCTAGTAGTGTTCGGTCTCCAACATCTCCTTAAGTTGTAGTATGAGTTGTTCTCTAACATGACATGGTATCAATGTCAACGTGACAAGAACGTTATAAGGTATATTGTATCATCAACATTATAAGTGTTAGGTATGTATAGTACAGGAGTTTATGTTGTATCCACACTTTAATTAATCCCAAAGGACTTTCACATGATGGGGTATATGATAAAATGTAAAAATCAATTTTGATATCCAACCAACAACTGCACTATATTGCTGTGCATTTAATACTTACAACCAAATTTTGCCTAAAAACCCATGGAAAGATGTTTACAACAACAAAGTCTTAGTCTAAAAATAATTTGAGATCGTGTTAAAGGACCATCTTAACTAAAAACTTAAGCTGATAGTTAAGAACTAGGAATATGTTATATGTACTGTCACTTCCCCTCACATGAAAGACCCTTTGGGCTTGAAATGTGGACTCAACACTGGCCCCATCATACCCAATGCGAATGAATTCCACTTAAAAGAGAGAGAGAGAGGGGAGATTCAAACTCATGACATTTGCGTCACGTTGAATTGGCTTTGATGACATGTTAAAGAACCATCACAACCAAAAGCTTAAGCTGATAGTTGAGGCTCAGGAATATATTATATACTCTGTCATGAGATGAAGACTAATATATACGTTTGGTGTTTACTCCTTATATTGCTAGTTGGTTTTATAATGAAACCCATCAAACTTATGTATAGTTGGACTCTTTCTTTATTGCGAGTGCGGCTCAGACCCGTATTTAACAGATCAACTAGACATTAATCATCATATATATGGAATCTCAAAAGTCCTTCGCCAAGATTTTCTCCCTTGACGCTTCCCTATCTAATTTCAGTTCATCCTCTAGCACCGAAAGCCTCACATCCCTAGTAACAACTCTCATCCATATTTGCTTTGGTTTTCCTCTACCTCTCAGTCTCAGGGTCTCACATTCCCATTCCTTTGTTACTTCTGAAGCCTCCTTACTAGTGCGTTAATCTATATGATTATATGTTGTTGTCTCACATGATTAACCCACCTCAACCAATCTCTCCTCATGCTACTCTTTATAGATTTCACCTATTTTCTTTTCGATAACATTATTAATCCTTATTTTATCCTTCAGTGTATGCCCACACATCCGTAGCTCTATCACATTTAACTTCAATATGTATCAAATATTGCAAAGATGTTTGGCCTTATTTGGTAGCCATTATTTCAACACCTTATTGCTTATTTCAGATCAGACCAGACCATATCTGAAAAAAATAAGTTTAGTTCAGGTCAGATTATATAATTATTTAATTTTAAGTTTTTAAAATTTAAATATGTTTTATTCCATTAAAAAAATTATTATTAAAAATACGTACTAAAAAACTACTCATTAATACAAATAAGATAAAATCTCTATTGAAATATATGTTTTTTTCTTATTGATTAGCATAATTACATAGTCAAAGTTTAGACAAATCATACAATAAGTTTAAATCAGATCAGAAAAAACAAGTTCAGACCAGATCATTTCAGATTAGGAAATTTATATGAGGTGAATCAAACATAGTCAAACCAAAAAAAAAAAAAAACAGGAGGAAGTGATAATAGAATAGCTACTATGATTGAGGAGCCTCGGTCGGCCTCCAAAAATGGTGAAGATCAGAAGCAACAAAAAGAGTAGAGTAGAGTAGAATGAAAGGGTTTAGAGTTGTGGTACAAAAGGAAGCATCCAATTGCATATGCAGCTTTCACCCCAGCATGCCATTTCCCTCCAAACACTTGCTGCCAATTTTGGTTGCTGAGTGCTTTTTAGAGAATGTTTTTTTCTCCCTTTTCATTTTCATTTTTTTTTTCTTTTCAAAAAAGTACAGTAAATAAAAATTAAGGTTCAACAAAAAGCATCATAGGGTCCATAAATATATACTAAATTATTCCTGCTACTAATACTTCATTGTAATGCTTGTCACTGTCTAATTTTTCACACTACTCCCACCCACATCCACCACTTTAGTAAAGTACAACATAGAGATTCATGAAATTAATTATATTGGACATAATAATTAAACTACTCATTTCATTCTAATTTAACTTACCAGTATATTATATTATATGCTAATGCTGCGTGATCCAGTCAATGGTTGAAACGGTTTTATATCTAATTTAAGGACATCATATCCTATGTGTTATTTCTACTCTTTTTTAAAATTAAAATCCAACGTCTTTATCTTTTTGCGTTTCCAAAGCAAAATTTTCAAGCTTTTTATACCTCCCACCACTCAAAATTGATCATTAACGACGATACACATTAATGACAGACCTAAATGCATGATTTGTACACCTTTGTTATGTATGTTTACTATTACGGGAAAAATCAGAAATAATGCATTATAATATGACGGAGTGGAATTAAAAAACACAAAAAAAAAATGGAGAGAAATGTGTAAATTTTGGAAAGGTGATCATGGAAAATGGTAAAAGGCAAAGTGGTAGCTTAGGCTTCCCTTGTTAAAAATTGTAAATGAGAAAAGCATGTTAAAAACTAAAATAAAGTGTCATGCATGCACAAAATAATGGGAAATATTCAAATAGAGAAGGTGTACAAAATATAATAGAATACAGGGAAATATCTAATTACGTATTTGTAAAAATTATATATTAGTTAAAAGTATTGTATTGAGTGACATGACATGGTATGGCCGGCTAAGTTTAACTTCACCTTAGCGTGTGATTTAACACTTTACTGTAATGTGTTTTATTTATTTTTATTTTTATTTGAAAAAGTTTATTATATTGGAGGTTAGTTATTTTGGTATTTTATTAATTGTATTTTGTTATTATAAAATTAGAGTTTGTTATTCCCTCCTATAGGTTGTTGAGTATTTTGTTATTTTGTTACCTATACATAGGGGATATTTTGTACTCTAATTGTTAATTGATAATAATAAGAAATCCTTTTTCTGCTTTCTTCTTCCCTCTCTCTTTCACCTTACTATGAGTTTCATCATGGTATCAGAGCAGGGAGCTTCCCACGCTCTTGATTTTTTTCTCTCTCTCTCTTCGAGAAATTCAATTGATCAATTCTTCAGTTTTTCTTTCGTTCAATTTGTTGCTATTGTTTGATCTCTGCTTCAATTTCTAAACTAAATTAAATATTTAGCTTAAATCTAAAGAATTCAAGCAATTATGATTTGTGATTCTGCAAACAATTTGCCACTTAATCAAGATCCTTCCAGCAAATACTATATCCATCCTAGTGATTCGAATGTGCAGCAACTTGTGTCCTTCAAATTTGGTGGAGCTGGTGTAATACCCTGAAATTTCGGGATATTTTAAATTTAGCTTAATTAATTAATTATATAATTAATTAATTAATTAATTGATTATTATTTAATTAATTAATAATTTAGTTGTAGCAATCTAATTATTTTACCTTAGCCCAAACCTTTGAGCTCATCTTACAAAACCCGAGCCCAATTTCTTTCCCTTTACCCTACACCTCACGGCCCCCTATCTCTTTTCTCTTAATTAATTTATTTATTATAGCCAATATTATTAAATAATATATCTATTTTGACCTATATTAAAAATCCTATTTTTATCCTAACATCTCCTACCTTCTCTACTAGATTTTAGGAACTTCTAACCCCCTTTCCTTCCATTACACACGGCCCACCCCTATTCCTTCCTTTTTATTTATTTCTTTAATTTGTTTTAAACCAATAATATTAATTTATATCTATTTTGACCTTTTCCTAAAAATCCTATTTTTAACCTTTGCTCCCTAACTTCCCTACTAGATTTTAGGAGATCAAAACTCCCTAAACTATACTATATTATTCGGCCACTTCAAGAAGGGTAGCACCTATTTTTGATATACTACCTCTCTTCCAAAAATAATCACAAGAAAACCCCTAAATTCCTTTCATTCAATCATCAACCAAGATTGGAACAAGAAATCAAAGAAAGACTTCAAGAACCGTGTGATCTTGGTATTATTCGAACCTCACATCTCAACAACAGGTAATTAGATTTCTTTATTTAATCAATAGGATAGATTAGTTACATAATTGTTAGAATAGGATTAATCATGTTTAGAATAGGTTTAGAATCACATAGAATTGATTAGAATTAATGTTGAATTATTTAGAATTATTTATGGTTGTTTTATGATGTTGGCCGAATGGTTCATAGGGTGTTACATGATATTTTGTTAAATTTATTCTCATGCACTATGGTGATCTATGCTTGTTTTAGGATTCTATTGATTTAATGTTTACTTGATGATTTAATGTTTAAAGCATGATTTATTGATTTATTATTGAGTTTATATGATTAATTGTTGGTAATTGTATTTAAATAAATTAAAGTGTCAATTTTGGTAATTTTATGTAAGAATGTCGAGTGGTATTAAATAATAAAAAGAGGATTTTTATCTTGTTTTATGCAATATTAATTGTTAATTGTTAGTTTATATGTTTAATTGATTATTGAATTGATTTATTAAATTGTTTATGTGATGATTCAAGGAATTGAATTAATTATTGTTTATATAGTGAATGTCGTGTGGATTGAATTTGAGACTAGAGTTTTGAGTCAAGTTAAGTTGGACTAGGATTGATTAGAAGTCAAGTTGTGTCATTAAAGGATTGAATTGTGAACTAGAATTGAGAACAGAATTGTAATATGGAAAAGATGATTAACTATGAAGTGACCGCCTATCTTGTGGCTAAAGTGCCATGAACATAGGTATAGTCGAAGCCATTGTCCTATCTTCGGATTTGGGACAGTTCTTGATCCCAGTGCCCGGGAAGTAGATCAAACGTGGTTGACCCGGCATGAGCAAGGAAAGTTGGGGAAGAATTAAGGTTTCCCCCATGAGCATATGACTGGTCACGGATTAGCACCTGAACTGAATAGAACTGAAAGGTCAATAGTGGTGTCAAGAAGTTTAGAACTGAATAGGTTAATCTGGAAGGTCTTGGTTTAGCAAGTTATTATGATGTTTTCCGCTGCGTACTTGAACGTTATTGTCTATGAATGCTTTCCTGGATGATTTGTTTGACTGTTTGGTTGACCTGTTCTGATTATTATGTTTCTAATTGTGTTCTATTGATTAAGTAGAACAATCTAATTACTCACCACTGACTGTGGACCCCAAAATCCTTTTTCAGGTACAGGTGGTGACTGATTTGGGTTACGCAAGGGCTGGGATTGTGTGCGAGCTATTTTAGTAGTTTATTTATGCTGTTGACCATTTCTAGCCTTTGTATCTTTATTAGTGGACTTTCCTTTATTTTGTAGTATTGTTAGACTTTAGAAACTTATTTATTTTGGATTATTTAATGGTTTTAATGAATAATATGAACTAAGTTTAGAGCTTCCGCTGTAATTGACGAATCTGATAATAAAGGTTTATAGATGTTAATGATCTGTATTGTTGTTTTCTCCGAAAACAATGCTGCTAAAATACGGATCGTTACAGGTGGCTTTAACGATTGGAAAAGATCTATGGAAATCACTCTTTCAGCAAAGAATAAAGCAGGATTCGTTAATGGTGCAATTTCTGAGCCAGATGCTTCTGCCAATCCTTTGGAACATGAAGCATAGGAGCACTGCAACGATCTGGTAATCTCTTGGCTATTATATAATCTTGATCCTAAAGTTGCTAAGAGTGTCTTGCATATTAGATCTGCTAAGGATATGTGGAAAGATTTGTGTAGTCGTTTTGGTGTTGCTTCACTTACTCAAATTTATGAATTAGAGCAGAAGCATGCAAGTCTGTTTCAAGGTCCTATGACTGTGATAGAATGTTTTACTGCTATTAAGACAATTTGGGATGAAATTAATGATGTTGATCCCGTTCCTTCTTGTACATGCAATAAATGTACATGTGAACTCTCTAAAAGAATTTTAAACCGTGAATTAAGGCAAAGGTTATTGAGGTTCTTGATGAAATTAAATGATAAGTTTAGTGTTGTGAGAGGCAATATTTTAATGATGAGTCCTCTTCCTGATGTTAATGAAGTCTATAGGATTGTAGTTCAAGAAGAGAATCACAAGGAATTGTCTAAACAACAAGTGTCTAATGTAGCTAATGAATCAATGGCATTGGTGGCTAATAAGAGGAATTTTTCTAAACCTGCTAATGTTTACATGAGGCCAGGATCTGTTAATTCTGGTACTAACTTCTCTAAGGGATATGCTGGATATAAGAGGCCAAATTCTTCTTTCTTTTGTACTCATTGCAAGATTCCAGGTCATAGCTATGATAGATGTTTTAAGGTTCATGGCTATCCTCCTGGTTTCAAGCCTTTTAAGGATAGGAGAGTTGCTGCTATGACTCATGTTTCTGCTACTGGAAATGAGTTTACTGATGGTTCTGAGAATATTTCTTCTTCTGATGGTGGTGCTCCATTTACTACTGAGCAATACAACTATCTAATGAACATGATTAAGGGGCAGAACACTCTTGATTCTGAAAATATAATGTCTGATTCTGTTAAAGCTGATAATGCTTTTGGACAAGCACTTCTTGCAGGTATATGTTGCTTGTTCTCTTCTTCTAAATTTACTTGGTTAATTGATAGTGGAGCTAGTGATCATATATGTTCAAGTTTACATTTATTTCATAAATTTTATACAAATACTAATAAGCATAGCTCCATTACTATTCCTTATGGAAGAAGAGTTTTAGTACAACAAATTGGTGAAGTAAAATTAAATGCAAATATTACATTACATAATGTGCTTTTTGTTCCAGAATTTAAATTCAATCTGGTTTCAGTTCAAAAATTATGCCAAGATTTAAATTGCTCTATATTCTTTGATAAATCTTCTTGTTATATTCAGGACCATGTTCAGAAAGGGACTCAATGTCTTCTTGGTAAATTGATTGATGGATTGTATCAAGTGACTTCTCAAGTTCAAGAGGATCTTCAAACTAAGCATTGTCATTTTGCTATTACTGATGCTAAACTTTGGCATTTAAGAAGTGGGCATTTGCCTTTTAGTAAGCTTGGTTATCTTTCTTTATCTTGTGATTTAAATAAATGCTCTAAAGACTCTATATGTCAAATTTTCCCTATGGCTAAGCAATCAAGAAATTCCATTCCTCTAAGTTCTATCAAGACTAAATTTCCTTTTCAGTTGATTCATGTTGATGTGTGGGGTCCTTATAAGACCAATACCCACAATGGTTTTAATCAATTCTTTACTATTGTTGATGATTATTCAAGGTTTACTTAGATTCATCTTTTAAAGTCTAAATCTGAATGTGTTGATATAATGTCTCAATTCTTGCAATATGTTCAAACTCAATTTAAAGCTAAGGTTCTTGCTATTAGATCTGATAATGATAAAGAATTAACTGAAGGATCTATAAAAATATTATTGCAAAAACATGAGATTATTACTCAAGCTAGTTGTTCTGATACACCTCAACAAAATGGTGTGGTTGAATGAAAACATAGGCATCTTTTGGAGACAACTAGGGCATTAAGTTTTCAAGGTAATATTCCTAATAAGTATTCACTACGCCAAAAATGACCTTTTATAGCGGTTATAAAGGGCCTTTTATAGCGGTTATCTAACCGCTATAAATCGCAACGCTATAAAAAGGGTACAACCCCTTTTATAGCGGTTTTAGAACCGCTATAAAAGCGGTATTTTTATAGCGCTTTACACCCCTTTTATAGCAGTTATAAACTGCTATTAAAAGTATACTTTTTATAGCGGTTTTTCAATAAGCGCTATAAAAGGGTGTTTGACAGAAAAAAAAGCTAGAATATTCAATATCCACATGCAATTACCCAGAAATATTGAGTGATTTAGAAATAATAGAAAATACATACTTTAATTTCGTATAAAATTACAAATTAATTAAACACAATAATACAAATTCAACAAATTAAAACTTTAAATCAACAGAATAATACATAATAATACAATTTTTTTTTAATATATTCGCGGACAAACTTTAAAATTTTCAAGAAACGAAAATCTAAAAAATAAGCTAAACCCTAATTAAAGTGAATTAATAAAAAAAATATTGCCTCAACATCTTATTCAACCTCGTCATTTTTCTTCTTCATCTCCATTCCGATTCTCCTCCAGCTTTTTTCTTTTCCTTCGAAAATCAAACAAACAAATCCGAAAATTATATTGAATGAACCAACGAACCAACAAAAATTCTATTCAGAGTGGGACTGTGGCCTATTCGGACTGAGGGCGTGGTCGCAGACCGGTGGGATATTTGTGCTGCTGCGAAGTGAATGGAGAAGAAAGAGAGATGCGAAGAGAATAAAAAAATCAGAAGGAAAAAAAAAACAAAAAAATAAATCTTACCTCAAAATTCAGAGAGATGAGAAGATAATAAAGAGAGAACTTGTGTAACGCCCCAGATTTTGGGCTATTTTCTTGTTTGTAATTATTGTGTTTTTGTGCATGGTCTAAATTTATTTGGACTATTTTTATTGTTTGAATGTAACTATTTTATTTTATGATTTATTATTTCTTTTATTTTATTTTATTTTAATTAATTAGAATTTTGTTTCTTAATTTTCTAATTAGTTAATTAATTTTGGGCCAAGTGCATTTTGAACATGATTAGTCATGCTTAGTGTAGTTAGCCCAAATGAACTTCAAGGCCCATTTTGAGTAAAGCCCAACTGGCCCCTTATGATAAGTGGCTTGGTTTTGCCACTTGCCTTGCATTCACACCTTAACTAACTTCTATAAATAGAAGTAGTAGTAAGGCTTGAGGATATTTTGTCATTTCAATTATCCTTTTTCCCACAAGTAAAATCAAACACTCTCTTCACCTTTGCCATCCACTTCTTTCACGCCATTTTTGGTCTTTCATCACCAACCTATGTTCATCCAATTCTTTTCAACCCAAACTTAAAGATTCAACATCCATTGATCTTTAAGTGATTAAAACACTAGTTAGCCTTCATTGCCTTCAATTAGAACTTCAAGTTTGGTTCGGGTTTTGTTGGGTTTGTTCGTGGGATTCAAGAGGGTGTTCGTGGGTTGCTCGTGAAGTTCGAGTGGTAATACACGGTGGGTTCGGTGGCCGTGCGTAAGGGTCGTGTTCGTGTGGGTCGAAGCCGTGCGGTGTTCGTGTTTGACGTGTGGTTGGGCCGTGTGGATACGAATCCGGGCAGCAAGTTTTTGGGTATTTTCGTGTTTATATTTCAATAGGTAACATACTTTCTTATCCTAATTTGTATACTATGTTCATAGGGTAGATTAAGTGATCAAATTGGGATAATATGATGATGATTATGGGCTATTTTATGCGTGTATATTAGGTTGAGCTGGGGTGATGTTTATGTGATGTTCATGTCTTGATTCTATGTGTTATATGATTGATTATGAATAATTTCGTGTTGATTATGTTTAAGTTTAATTTCATGAAGTTTTGATGATCATAAGTTGATGAAATTGATGTTGAGCTTGTGATGGTATGCGTGTTTACGATGTTGATGAATCTTGATTGAGTTCTTGGTTGAAGTTCTTGAATCTTGATTGAAGTTCTTGAATCTTGGATGAGTTCTTTATGAGTCTTGTTAGTTCTTTATGAGTTTTTGGTCGAGTCTTGGCTAAAGAAAGTTAAGATAAGATTAAGAAAGTTAAAAGAGATTCAAAGAAAGTTCAGAAAAGTTAAAGAAATGATTAAGATTAATTAAAGAAGTAGAAATGTTTATGGTTAGACTCAAGAAAAGGCAAAAGAGGCAATCTTGAGGATAACTTCGATGGTTTACATGTTAGTCTTAAGTCAAGGCGTAAGATGCAACTTAAGATTAACTAATAATGTAAATAAAAGATTAAAGATTAAAGATTTAAAGATTAGCTTGATTTTACTATTAGACGCCTAACCTTAGAGTAAGATTCTAAGGCTTGGGTTAAGACGTTGCCCCTATCCTGTCCGCGGTACTGGGATAGTTGGAGATTTTACTATGTTGTCTTCGGATATGGATTTCCCGTAAGATGGGTTTCATGGGGTTGGGAGTAAGATTCTCAATCCTGGCATAGTAGAAAGTTCGTTCGCGTAAGATACGTTCGTACGTGCAATGTCCGGTTTAATATGTAAATGATTGCGCCAAAGATTAAGTAAAGATAAGTCTAAAGTCGAGTATTGGGAGTTAGTCGAGTTTTGGATAATATCGTTGAATGTCGTTATTATTAACGTTATTGTTGATTTGATATGTTGTTTTACACGATCGTATGTTGTATGTCTGGTTTGGTTGTTTGATGTATTCTATGATCATGTGTATCTACGTTAGGGTAGGACAGCTATGTTACTCGCCACTGACTGTGGATTGTTGTTAATTTTTCAGGTAACTCTGATGATGGCAGTGTTGCTTAGCTTTGGGTTGGGCGAGTGCCGATGTTCTTTTAGTTTGTTTAGTTTGTATTTTGTTTCTAGTTTTGGACTTAGTATTTATAGTTCATATATTCTAACTCTGATCGTGTTTGGAGTTACTTGTTAGTATTGATTACTTGTGGGTGTTGTACTTTTGGGTTTTAGTAATAATATTTTCGAGGTTTTGTTTTGATTTTTAGTAAGTTTGTTTGTTAGATCGACAATTCGACTCGTCGGTTTCTTCCGCGCCGGTTTAAGCGAGTCGGATCGTCACAATTAGAGTAGATAATGGTGAGTAATTAACGTATCTTATATTTTTGTTGATGTTTTTTAGAGAGAGAATTGCTGTTACGTTGTTGATGGAGAGTAATATCAAAGAAGAGAGAAAGAGAAGATGAAGAGAGGTGGAGACGGAGGAGGGAGTGAGGCGTGCTGTTATATATTGGTAGTGGTTAGGGTTTTTAGGACCACTTTTAATAGCGGTTCTCAAATAACCGCTATAAAAGGTCAGTTTGACATGTTTTAATAGCGGTTCTCTCTAAACCGCTATAAAAGAAGCGCTATAAAATCCCATATTTGGCGTAGTGATTGGGGAGAAACTGTTTTATGTGCTGCCTACTTAATTAATAGAATGCCTTTAAGGATAATCAATTATAAAACTCCTTATGAGAAATTGTACTGTTCTAAACCTTCTTTGGATCATTTGAGAGTTTTTGGGTGTCTATGCTTTGTTTCTACCTCTAAAGTTCAGAGATCTAAATTGGATCCTAGGGCTATGCCTTATGTGTTTTTGGGATATTCTTCAATTAAAAAAGGCTACAAGGTTCTATGTTTAAAAACTTTTAGAATTTTCATTTCCAGAGATGTTATTTTTTATGAGAGGAATTTCCCTTTTCAAATGCAAAACTCTAATTATGCTTTTGTTTTTCCTAAAAATATATTTTTGCCTCTTGTAACTAATACTAATTCAGTTTATGATGATCCTGTTATTGGTAGCACAGGACAAGTTGGTAATTTGCCTCTTAGAGCTGTCCTTGATTCTGGTTCAATAGCTTCTAATAATGATGAGTCTGAGTTAATTTCTGATAATAATTTGATAACTCTTCCTCTAACAAACTTAGAAAATGATTCTTCTGAAGCAGGACAGCAGCATATTTTACCTAGAACTACAAGAATTAGAAAAACTCCTTATTTAGATGATTATTACTGCAATGCTAGTTCTGCTAGAACATTAACTACTCACTGGTGCAATTTAGTTGCAGCAGACTCTGCAAATAAGGTAGTGCAGATTATTCCTTATACAGAACCATTTTCTTATGCACAAGCTTCAGCTCAACCTGAATGGGTTGAAGCAATGCATAAAGAAATAAAAGCTTTGGTTGATAATAATACTTGGGATTTAGTTGATTTACCTTCGCATAAGAAACCTATAAGTTGTAGATGGGTTTATAAAGTTAAACTTAATTCTGATGGTTCATTAGAACGTTGCAAAGCAAGGTTAGTTGGTAAAGGTAATACACAAAAGCATGGTATAGATTATGATGAGACTTTCTCTCCAGTTGTTAAAATGTATACTGTTAGATGTGTCTTAGCTCTTGCAGCTTCTAAACATTGGGATATTTTTCAGTTGGATGTAAATAATGCTTTTCTTCATGGAGATTTGAATGAAGAAATTTACATGAGAGTTCCACAAGGTATAGATAATCCTCATGGAAAAGTTTGTAGATTAAAGAAATCCCTTTATGGCCTTAAACAAGCCTCAAGGCAGTGGAATTATAAATTAGTTCAAGCTTTAAAGTCTAAAGGTTTTATTCAAAGTAAAAATAATTATAGTCTATTTCTAAATAAATCTGGAAAAGATTTCACTATAGTTGTTGTTTATGTTGATGATGTCCTAATTACAGGGAGTAATCAAAGTGTTATTTCAGATCTTAAAATCTTTCTAAATGACTCTTTTACTCTTAAAGATTTAGGGAAATTGCATTATTTTTTTGGTTTGGAAGTTACATATTTGCCAGAAGGCATTCTTTTGACTCAAAGGAAGTTTACTAAAGATTTGCTCAAGGATTGTGGGCTTGTTTTGTAACACCCCGTCCTTAAAAACAGAGGATACAAGCGGAAGATAGGGCACCGGACGGGAATGCCACTTAAGTTCTAAGAAACATAACCCAAAAGAAAATAAATAAGTCCGATTAAAGAAAGTCCAATACCATTACAAGTCCAAAGTACGAGGTATAAACACCTATACATAAGACTAGAAATCAAAACTACTTAAACAGAAATCATAAAATAGGGAATTTTGGCCATGCCATACAGACTATGATGTCTAAGCTAATGGAAAGGATCCCTAATACCAATCCTCACACACACACCATCCAACCCTTTACAATCCTGCAGTCAATCAGCATCTGAAAAATGAATACAACTCCACTGTCAGTGGCGAGTAACTAACAGTTCTCCCCAACATAGTAAACACAAGTTCAGAATCATAGATCAGGGAGTCAAATCAATATCCATAAATAACAGGAAGCATTCATGTCATTCAATACAAACAACCATCACTTACCATAAGCTCGACCATAACCCACCTGCAGAACCAGTTAGCACAGTACATCACAACAATCACATACTTCATCCAAAAGATAGGAAATCCAATAACATCCCAAATAAAACCATTATACCACAGTTGAACCCAAATTCCCAGATGAGTGTTATGATCACAACTATTCCCAACTTCCCAAATCAATATACATACTGAAGACAGAATGACCACTAGTGGTATCCCGCAGTACCACTCCTAAAGTACGTTAGGTAGACACCAAAAATATGGACTTACACTACCAACAATAAACACAGGCATTTGTAATTGTAGATGGAACGATCACTAGTTGTATCCCGCAGTACCACTTCCTAAGGTTTGTCAGGTAGATGCCCGAAATATGGACTTACACTACCAACAATCAACACAAAGTCGATTGTGTCTAAGATTGGCCAGATCTCCCGGTGCCGGATGGACGCCCAAAATATGGACTTACACCTCTGGACCTCCCGGACGACAACAATTAACCCAGGTAAAATAAAAAATGTCTCGGATCCCGCAGTCCAAGAAAATAACTGATCTAACCATTGAATCCCGCAGTCCAATGGCTCCAACTAACAATTATAAATAACCTCCTAGACACATGTATGATAAAATACATCGTTCTTAATTACTCATTCCAAATCCCACACTTTACTTACTAATAAAACCCAAAATTACAACTTCCATTATCCACCCACAACTAATAACATGTGCCCAATACCTAATCAAATTTAAATTTCAAAATAAAATATTAATCATTTACACACTCAAAATAAGCAACAAGTAACATAGACAAGCTCATCGCAAAAATATCGATTCCAGCCAAACTTGTACTCAAACAATTTCTATTAATTAGTAACCATTTAAAACATGATTAAGGGTCAAAATACATCAATAAAATATCATTTTAGACCATACAAAGTTGCTGTCCAGAATTTGACATCACCAAAATCATCATCAACACTTATTCAAAATTAATCAAACTTGCACAAATAATTCTATAATTCATCAAGGACATAACCAAGCATAGTTTAAGCCCAAAGTAAAATTAAAAGCATGATAAACACCTTTACATACCACACGGCCAGCAGGTTAATTTCCAGATTTTATTTACACAATTCCATCACAAGTTACATAGTAAATTAAATAAATCCTAAATTCAACAATTCAACAATTAAGCATGATTAAACCCATAAACCACGAAAAATACTCCCCAAAACCATAATATATCAAGGCCAAAATATGATATCACTAAAAATTTGGGCAGCATTTCGCCTAGAAATTGGACTAAAGCGAAATTCGCCAACAATTCATAGAAACAATTTTACAACAAATCATTGAATAAATTACCAACATAAATAATAAACCATTATTTTATCCTTAAAACATAGAAAATTTTAGATTATACAATCACACATATCACACAAAAATTTCATGAAATATGTTGTACAAAATTCATCACAACAATTATCATAATTAATAAATTGTGCATAATACTCCAAAATAATTTATTCATGAAAATTTCACACCAATATAATCCAAAAATAACTTCTGAAAATACTCTAAACATACAAAAATTCAGAATAAAAATAATTACATAATTCCATGTTAAATCTGAATTTTAAGGCTAAAATAGACACAAAATAGTATACTTTATTTTAATCCATTTAAACATGATTTTAACCCTAAAATATAATCCTAAACTATATGATTTCTAGATTGGAAACAACGTTAGTTACCTTAAAAAAGGATGAGGAAAAATCCACACGAAATTGCACCAAAAATGCTTCAAGAATTGCCCAAACTATGCCCAACACCAAGAGAGTACTATGGAGTATTGAGAGTATGATGAAATGAGGAGAATTAATGGAGTATTTATATTCCTACATGTCTAATTCCAGAATATTCTAACCTCCTCAAATGGAGGGTTCTATAATTTGCATGTAAATCGTAGAACAACCTAGAATCATTCTAATTCAAGTACATACAAGAACCCTTTGGAAGATCCTAGATGTATCCATTCTAGAATACTCCTATAAGAATACTCTTGAACATTCTAGAGTCATCCTCTTTAGAATATATTCCACCACCATCCATATTATTCTTGAACCTTCTAAAAGTTTCCGAATACTTGACTCATTAATGCCAAACAATAAAGACTAATATAACTAATTACATAACATAAGTATATTTTAATCATGCAAATGAGATATGTATGAAATAAAGAGTAAAACTTTCATACCAAATATATATATGTATATATGTATATTTATATTAACAACCAAAAATTGTTAACCAAATACAATTGTTTTTAGCAACGTATTCCCAGAAAATAGATAAATAAATAGATAAATATTTTAGAAAATATTTTGTACAATTTCATTACAAGTTAAACAATAAATTAAATAGTTAAAATACACAAGAATATATTCACGTAAATAAAGCACATAAATTTAAGGGTATTATATCCCAAAGACTTTCAAACTAAATAATCATATATATTTGGAAACCAATTAGTGAAAATAAATCACTAATAGAAATTTATCAAACAATTAACATATTTCAAAAATAGGTAAATTTATTATTGAAAACGAAAATAGATAAATAATATAAAGTAGAATCCTTTCTCGAAAAAAAATAACTTGGCGTCCAACATTCATTTCAAATATTTTATTTCAAAATTTAGTTATCGAAAATGAATAAATAACGTTTTTATTATTTAAATCACAAAAATCATTATTTTAAAAGAGGTGAAAATGTGGGGTATTACATGTTTTCTCTCATTCTGCTAAAACTCCTTTTTCTCTTCATCAAAAGCTTAAAAAAGCAGAAGGAAGTCCTTTGCCTGATCCAGAAATCTACAGGTCATTAGTAGGAAAGTTGAATTTTCTTACTCACACTAGGCCTGATCTAAGCTATGTTGTTCAAGCCTTAAGTCAGTTTATGCAGGACCCTTATTCTTCTCATTTGGAGGCACTGCAACATACTCTCAGTTATGTGGCTGCTACTTCGGGCCAAGGAATTTTGCTGAAGGCTTCTGATCATTTGGTTCTTCAAGCCTTCTCTGATTCAGATTGGGCATCTTGTCCTGATTCAAGAAGGTCTGTTACTGGGTATGTCATTCTTTTTGGCTCTTCTCCTATCTCTTGGAAGTCTAAAAAGCAAGCTACAATGTCAAAATCATCTAGTGAAGCTGAGTATAGGGCAATGGCTGCTGCAGCTTCAGAAATTACTTAGATTGTACGTTTATTGGAGGAACTTGGTGTTCAAAATCTTAGGCCTGTTACTTTGCATTGTGATAATCAGTCGGCCCTTCATATTGCCAAGAACCCTGTCTTCCACGAACGTACAAAACACATTGATATTGATTGCCATTTTACAAGAGACAAGGTTATGGAAGGATTGATACAATTGTCTTATCTACATACTTCTTGTCAATTAGCTGATCTTTTTACCAAGTCTATGTCTTCCCCTCAATTTAATGATTTGTTAGCCAAGTTGGGATGTATTTTAGTCATACACCACCCAACTTGAGGGGGGTATTGGAGGTTAGTTATTTTGGTATTTAATTATTTGTATTTTGTTATTATAAAATTAGAGTTTGTTATTCCCTCCTATAGATTGTTGAGTATTTTGTTATTTTGTCAGCCTATATACAGGGGATATTTTGTACTCTAATTGTTAATTGATAATAATAAGAAATCCTTTTTCTGCTTTCTTCTTCCCTCTCTCTTTCGCCTTACTCTAAGTTTCATCATATTACAAGCAAAAATGTGAGAAATTATATTTCCGTCATCGGCATAGTTCCATCCTGGCCTTGCTCCTGTGATCATGAAGAGCCTTTTGTTGTAAATTTGTAATGTTGAAACTACATTAGTTGAATAATTAGCTAGCTAGCTAGCTTTATTGATCCAATTAAATTTGAATATGAAGATAAGACGTACTTGACAAAATAAGACGCAGTGTTTCGGTCACGAGCGTATGGTAGAGCTTGCTGAATCAATCAATCAACGATGTAATTAAATAAATAAATCAATCAATGAAAAAGCAAGGGCTCCGGTCGATAATTACTAATCGTACGAGTGTTTCATTCATAGTGTGTGTATGTATGAATTGTGATAGTCTGGGCTAGTTGGGGCTCATTATATTGACAAAGACAGCATAACTTGTGAATGTGAAAATCAAGCCATACTCCAGTGGTTAGGGTTTCAGAATTCCAGACACGAGGTCTAGGTTCGATTCTCACCGCACGCATTTGCGAGCATTCCTTACTATCCCCCTTACAGATGCGTGTGTTGGCTAAAATTGGCCCGAGTGACCTACAGTAGGTCCCGATTCCAAGGCCTAGTCTTTATTCATTGAACGTATTATTAATTCAAACATGCATGTGTTCCATGATGATGATGTGAATTATCTGATATTCATCCCCATATATATATATATATATATATTCAACTTATTAATTTGATTTGACTGTTGACTTTTAATCATTCATCCATCCTTTAATTTTATTTGCATGTAACATGTGAAATGACCTTACCAATAATTAACTACAGTAATAATAATCTCCATAACCTGTCGCATATATGTATGACGATATGTCAGTTAGTTTAAGATTAGCTTAACATACACTAAGCTTAATCAAGATATATTCCGTTTCCTAAACTTGATTACGTGTTGAATTCTTATTGCAATTAAGGAAAGGGAAACGTACTTTAACTATTTATGCATAATCTTTATTATATACTATCCCGATAATATATGATACTTTAAGGTTCCATGATGATGGAACTCTTGACGACTGTAGGATGTACTTATGACTTCACACACTGACACATTACAATACTATCACATTTTTATAGAGTTACATGAAATAACCTAGAATTTTCTACTCCGTACATAAAACTTGAGAATATTTAATCCTAAATGATTCTAGACAATTCCATTTCCAAGATTTATCTAGATCTTTATGTCACAATGCAAGATTATTCTAGAATATATTTCCTTAGATTTTTCTACTCCGTAGATTAATATTTCCAACACTCCCTCTTCATCTTCTTTCTTTTCTTTTTCTCTTCCTTCATTCTCTCCTTTTTTTTTCTTCTTCTTTCTCTTTTTTTTCCTTCTTAGTGGTGCTCATGACACCGACATATGCCGCTAATGCCCTTGTCATCAGCATCCTTCAAAATTTTCTTCTTTTGATTCTCCATCTTCTGGCCATCACATTTTAGCTCTGATACCATGACCGAAATTTTGGGTGGTGCGCATGTGGAAGTTTTGATGGACCTGTATTTTGTATGATAGACTTGTGTTTTCAGTAATTATAATTAATTGGCTCTAATTTTATTTTTTTTTCAATTGTTGGTACTTAATCTTGGAAAAAAAGTGTAAGAAGAAGGAAAAAAAAGGAGAGAGTGAAGGAAGAGGAAAAAAGGAAAAAAAATAAGAAAGAAGAATTTTTTTTGGAGGTTGCTAATGATAAGAGCATTAACACAACTAATTGGTGACATAAGCATCAAAATTTGAAGAAAAAAAGGAAGCAAAAAGGAAGGAAAAAAATTAAAGAGAAAAATTTGGGAGATGGTCGATGACATGAGCACCGAAAGTTGAAAAAAAGAAGAAAAAAAATATGGTGTTTGCTAATGACATGAGCATTAGCAGAGATGGTTGATTGGTTACAAGATCGAATTCCAACAACAAAATAAGAACTCGATTTGGAGAAAAAAAGTCATAGGAGATGACTGATGACATGGGCATCAATTAAATTGGTGGTAATAACATGGGTACCAAGTAAGAGAAAAATGAAGAAGAAGAAAATTATGATTAGGGCGGGGGAGCAAGTTGATAACAATGGTACCAACACAATAACAAAAAGTAATAAAATGAGAAGAAGATATGAATTGAAGGAGATAGTTAGTGACATGGGACCAACACAAACAAACAAGTTCAAGTTCAAGATTGTTGATGACAAAGGCGGAAGATCGAATATTTTGAAGTGCAAGAATTTTCAAGATTAAGGGGGGTGTTAGAGATTAATCTAGAAAATTCTAGATAATTCATATAAAATCTAAGGAGAATAGACTTATCTAGAAATATTAATTAGTAGAACTTTCTAGAATTCTAGTATTGGATTAGATTAGAATATTATAAATTTATGTAAATAAACATTATAAATAGGTTGTTTGTGCATGAGCTAAAAATGAGCCAAAGAATTAAAGAGAGCTAATAAAGACAACTTCCACAAAAAAAATCAAAATCAAAATGGTAGAAACAAGGATTCTACAAACTTAGAGTGAGAATAAGAGACATGAGCTCTCAAGAAAAAAAAAAAAAAGTGTTGTAATCAACTAATTACAATTAGTGAAAATTTATATGGGATGTGGAAGTTAATTGATTTGAAATTTTGTTACAAACCTAGGGGAGTTACATGTGATACATACTCTAAGGTTCCATGATGATGGAACTCTTGGTGGTGGGATGTACTTATATATGACTCCAAA
This sequence comes from Salicornia ramosissima, assembly GCA_951394345.1. Taxonomy (NCBI): domain Eukaryota; kingdom Viridiplantae; phylum Streptophyta; class Magnoliopsida; order Caryophyllales; family Amaranthaceae; genus Salicornia; species Salicornia ramosissima. The sequence goes on along the minus strand of OX596233.1, from coordinate 17,170,992 downwards.
CACTACAACCTACAACACTATCAAATAATTATAGAGTTACATGACATAGCCTAGAATTTTCTACATAAGGCTTGAATTGAGAATATTTAATCCTAAATAATTCTAGATAATTCCACTTCTAAAATTTATCTAGTCATTTATATCACAAGATTACTCTAGAATATTTCCTTAATTAGATAATTCTATATATAGATTTTTCCAGATTAATATTTCGAACAAGGACTATAAACTAACCTAAAAAATGTTGTCCAGTGATGTCATAGATTATTCTAGATTAATATTTCCAATAGCATTGGATTATATGTGCATTATTATTCTATCAAGGTTGATCTTTTTGCACATAAAAAACAAACGAAAGAAAGGGAGAAGTTAGGTCATGTTTGGCCATTAGTTTGCTAATGACTTTACATGGATTTCTAACTGTTTAATTAATGTGTTCAATAATCAATTCAGAAAAAACCTATCGTTTCATAACAAATAGTTTTATGATTGGCAAAGAAGTAAAAAGTTTAGATAATTAACTAGCTTTTGGCTTTTGATCAGTTATTTGTCGCAAATTAATTATCCCATCGTAATTAAACAATCGGTAATCACAATGACTTATCTTATCAAACAATATAATTTTACTACAATTTGTTAAATTAGAAATCAACATAGCCAAATACTCCGAAAGTGTAGACTTATGACTACCGACTATCGTAGTGGATGGTTAGGATTGCATAATTTTTTTATTTATTTTTAATTTCTAATTTTTTGAAAATACTTTTATTAGATTTTTTTTTATTTTAGGAAAATAGTTTCTAATTTTTCGTAAAATCAGTTTTTATTCTTGAAAAATCAAAAATTAATTTTCCTAAAATAAGAAATCTAATTAAAGTATAATAAAAAGGATTTAAAATTAGATTTAGAGATTAATATAAAAATAATTCAAAAAGCGTGCGATCCTATCCATCCACTACGATAGTCATAAGACTACCTTAAAAGTATCTTACTCTACTCCAAATAATCAAGCAAGCAAATAAAGCAAAGTAAAATAGCCAAAACCTAACATGCATTAGTTTTAACAATCATTAATAATTGATTTCTTTATATGATTAAAAAAATTGGAAAATAAAAGCACAAGATTACCTCACCCAAAAAAAAAACCCACAAGATTTAGAAATAGGTATCAGTACAAGAGTCTTTAGATCTCCAAATCCATCTATCTCTAGTTCTCTCAATTTGTAGAGTCTAGATAATTACAGCCCGTTTGATAGCCGGTCATAATTGGTGGTAATGGAAATGAATTTATAACTAAATTTGGAAGGAAAATAAAACATCATTCTCATTGTAGTGCTAGTTTAACTCCCAATTTATTTAATTTTCTTCACAAATATTCATTCTCATCTAATATACCACCCTCCCCATGGTAATGGATATTAATAGAAATAAGAAGAAAATTCAAGATTGGGAATGAAAATATGTTATCCATGGGGATTATAAGGTTATTCCTTAACAAAATTACACTTTAAATCCATTAACATTACTACAATTTAGTACCGACAACTATAGGTTGTTGGTGTATTTAAAAAAAAAAACTAAATTCGGTAAGTAGTTGTGTCGTGGTATATAAACAGTTGTTATTTTCTTCTTTAGAGCACCAACAATGCTGGACTTGCCTAGAATTTCTCTCTCCTATCCTCATTCTTCCACCTCATTTTCCACTAACTTAGCAACCCTCATCCTCGATTTATTTACTACTTCCCACAATGCAAGCCTTGCCAGGCCAATTAATTATCTCTCATACTTTTAAAATACCCACCTATACTCTCTCTTGCTTGTCATTCTTTCATTCGTCCCACAAGCACAACATAATTTTTTTTAAAATGAACTTCATCAGATTTATGGGTTGGGGAGGTGCCCAACTTTTGATGCTTCTCCAATATTTAGGCAACACACTACATTGACGTGCTTGCTCAACTAAATGAAATAGTGAATTTGGGCAAGTAAGTGATTGAGCATTGCTGGCGCTCTTAGGGCACGTTTGGTAGCCGGTCGGTGGTAGTGAGAATGAATTTATAACTAAATTTGGAAGTGAAATCAAAATTCATTCCCCTGGTGGTGCTATTTTAACTCTACTTTATCTAATTTTTTTCACAAATATCTATTCTCGTCTAATACCACCCTCCCCCATTGTAATGGATGGTAATAAAAAAAAATCAAGCTTGAGAATGAAAATATGTTTTCAATGAGGATTATAAGGTTCTTCTTTAAAAACATTACAATTTAAATTTATTACCATCACCACAATTTATTACCAATAACCAAACGGACCGTTAAAGCTAATACACATTTTCCATATCACAATACATTTATTTTAAGGCAATTGATATTAACACTCCTCAAATTGATATTGGCACTCCTACCCCTTACTATTCATGTGAGAGGGGGAGGAGTGCTAACTTTGATCATTACGACATGATGACATATCTAGATATGCATACATAATCAAATATATAGGAGCATTGGTTTTGATGACGGCATATTGTTTTTTACTTCGTAAATTTTTTCCTTTAAAAAGTCCTACACTCCTACATGTAAAAGGGATCCTCACCAAAAAAATAAAAATAAATAAAACAACTCCATTTAAGAAATGACCTCAACTACACCAACTTTTTAAAAGGCATATATATAGTAATATAGGAGGTTCCTTTAGAATCATATACTTCCTTTATTTAAGAAAAATGCAACAAACTTATTTGCACGTATTTTAAGAAAAAAATTTAAAGGTCTAAACGATCAAATTAATATATGTAATTTTAAGACAAGTAACCTATAATATCATTCTACTTGTGTTAAAATTATTTTGATTAATTTGCTCATTTACACCTTTAAATTATTTTCTTAAAAGCGTGCAAAATGATTTGTTGCGTTTTTTTTTTGGGAACAGAGGAAGTATGATAATAAAGGACTAATCCTTTAACCTTTTAAATTGTCTAACTCTAGCTCTCTCTTTTTATCAGTGTGAAACACTTAGAATTTGCTAGGGACGGATGATCATATTCGTTTCAACAATATTGAACCCTCACATGCGGAACCTTTTTTTAGTTTTCATAACGTCTGATGTTTCATGGGCCATCACAGATTAATCAACACTCCTCCTCACACGTGTCATTTATTTAAATTAGCACACTATCACTACAAAAAACTCACACAACGAGTGCAACTTATCATGATTAAAGAGGGCAATATGAGTATTGTTTTACTTAATGATGCCTACAAGGGCAATTATTTTTGCACTAATTGATATTAACAATGAAGACAATATGATTATTTTGCCCCCTTAGACTTTTGAAACTTTGCCCTATTTGGCAATAAATAAAGTGTTTAAATCAAGGAAAGCAAAATGTATTGCCTTTGTTAATATTCAATGAAGGCAATTTTATTTGCCCTTTTTGAATTGAATTAAAGAGGGCAAACCATCTAAAATTGCCTTTGAAACCTAATACAACGGGGTTACAAGGGCAACATAAGGGCAATACTAAAATTGTCATTATAACCTAAGAAGACAAATTTTGTATCAAATAGGGCAATTTTAATTGTCCTTCTTGAACACATTTTTTGTAGTGTATATTAGTCATTAAAGGCCCAAAGTCGTTAACTTGACTCTAATATATAACATATTAAATTTAGGTATGTGTCGCACCTATCAGTGATAGATAATCCACTATTAATTGGGATTAACCCCAAATTACAGGATCTTAAAACATCATATATGTCTGATTACTTGATTAAATTTAAATTGTGGAAGCGTACCTGCTGAATCCATGAGCATTGTATTCTTGAATCTCACCTTAGGGTTTGAGTCTTCGAATAGTCACCGACACTAGAGTTTTCTATTTATTGATGGGATGATATGAGAGACTAATATTTTGTGTTGTTAGGGACCATAACCCTTAATGTTTATTTATAATAGACTCATTTCTTGATCCGCCCATCATGTATTAGAAATTAAAAGGCCCAACAATCTCTACACGTATAAAACATAGCCCATACTTAATAAAAGACGTAGATAAGCCCAATAATAGTGTTAATTTGATTGGATCACTTTATTTGATCTAAACCATATGATAGCCTATAATACCATTATATTCAAATAAGACACATAATTGTATGTAGATTCATAAATTTCCAACATCCACCTTATAAGGCTTAACCTTATACAATATTTAACTGTACTCCTTTTTTCTTTATAAGCATAACATACTCACATGTACGCGTTGTTTGGGAATGACTATATTTGCCTCAACAACTTAGCAGCATAAACTTTAATAGGTGCACCCATCCATTAACACAACAACTTTGATGTTTTATGCAATGATTGACACATCAATATGATTTTTGATGTTATTTATGCTTACATTTTATTTTGGAGTGAAAATCTATTGAATGTTATGACATTTAATAAATTTATCATAATTTTCATGGAAAATCACCAACCTTCTACTTTATTTATGTCATGCACGTACTACTCACAGCTAACATCAAAGTTTGTGTTGTTGGGTGCATCCGTTAAAGTTTCTACTGTTGACATATATCAGTGTGTGCGTCCCAAACCAAAGGTTCTGCTTTTAAAGCTATTTTTTCCTTTAAAAAAAAGGTTATATAAAGGAGGGCACATTCACCTCCACTTAGTGTAATTTTAAGTGGGAAAAGAGAAAGTGAAACTAATTTAAAAAAGAAAACAAAAGAGTAGTAAATTAAATTAATAATAATGAGTAATGAATAAAGAAGAAAAAGAGAGAGGGAGGAGAATTTGGAAGGAAGTAGAGAGTCATGATCCATAATAACCTGTTTATTCCTCCAAACAAGCCCTTCCAAAGTGCTAGTTTCTAACATTCTTTTGGCACTTTCTCATTTGGACACTATCTTCTTTACAAGTACCCCCCTTTTTTTCTTGTGTCAAATTAAATTATAAAAGTACTGTATTATTGCTCTCTGTCTTTTTATCTTTTTTTGTGACCACCAAAACCAAACTCCCTCCGCTCCTAAATATTTGGCCACCCCCTTTTTTATTCCCACTAATTTTCCTCTTGTCTTCTTCCTTCTTATCTCTCGATTCTCTCTCTCTCTTCTTTTCATAATACCCCCAACAACTCAATCAATAATCCTGAGAATGATTTTTGATAACCTAAATCTATTCTCTATTCATATATATTACCCTTAGTTTTAATATTATATATTTAAAATCCCAAAACAACACATTGCATAATATATTTTTATATATATATATATATATATATATATATATATATTACCACTACTGCTACTACTACTACTATTACATACATTCTTTAATTTGTTTCTTTTGTGTTACTTACTTTTCATTCCCCCCTATATATATATACATCATTTCCTCCCAAAAACAAACTTGCTCATTTATTATTTCCAGGCCAATTTCCTATAATAATACTAGCTATTATTATTGCACCTTTTTTATAGGCAAGAGAAATTAAGGAAGAACAAATTAAATTAAAGAAAGAAAAAAGGGAAAAAATGATGAGTACTCAGAATCAAGCTGAACATGGAGTGATTCACTCCTCAATAGCTCTTTTACAAGAGAGGTTCAGGCAACTTCAAAGAGTTAAGGAAATGAGAGAAAAGAAACAACTTCTTAGATTGTTTTCTCATAACTACAATATTAATAATAATAATAATAATAATAATAATAATAATAATAATAATAATAATATTCCTTCTTCATCTGATTCTTCTTCTTGTCTTTTTGAACTTTCTTCTTCTTCTCCAATCACTACCACCTCTGCCACTACCACTACCACCACCGCTACCACCACCACTGCCGCTACTAATAACGACGATGATGATGTTGTTATGGTGGATGATGATGATGAACTTCATATCTTTCTTCCTCCCAATTATTACTATACTAACTATAATAGCCGTAGTAGTAGTAGTAATAATAATAAGCCAACATCTTGCTATTCATCATCATTATTATCTCTTAATAATAATAATAATATTAGTGAAATGTCACTGTCGCTTTGGCCGCCGACCATATCCTACAACAATGTAAATGGTGGCGGTGGTTGTGGTGCCGGAAGTATGGAAGCTCCGGTTTTGGCGTTGCCTTCTTCATGTTTATCCGCCGCCGCTAAATTGGAGGAGTCTCCACATGTCTCGGATGTTGATACTACTCTCCATCTTTGACTGATGTTATCTTTTTAAATTAAATTAGCTTAATTGCTCCAATTAATTAAGAGCTCTTTCTTTTTCTTTTTATTCCTTTTCTTAATGATGGGAAAATTGTACTGTTGTATTATTATTACTATTATGCAGTAGGATTAAATTAGCTTCGGTAATTATTATAATATATAGCTACTACGTACCATGAAAGTAAGGTGTCACATATATATCAATATATGGATTAATGTATATGCAATGCATGATCTGCTTTTAGTGGTAACTTTTGATTATATACGAGTATATATATATATATATATATGTAACCCTAGCTTGTGTTGCTTAGCTTTGAAGAATGATGAGTCAAGTATTCTTCAGTGTATCATCCTATATGGATCGAGTACATGCACAATGGTTTAAGGAAATGTTTCAGTGACTCTGAGATTTGTCAACCCTCTTATATGAGTACAATAAAATGTTGACAAATTTGTAATAAATGAGGGGACAAACTTATTAATTTAAAAGTCAATGTTTTGATATATATTTGACGAATGAAAATCTAATTATGAAAACGTTATCAACCTTTACGGAAGGTGGATTGTTGGTACTCGGTAATTAATAATTATGGTGATCTAGAAGGATTTAAAATGCAATTTTGTTAAAAATGATACCTTATAATGTCCATTAATTGATAATTTTATTTTCATTTCTAAGCTTGAATTTTTTTTATATATATTTTCTATTACAATTAATTATCATTGAAAGGTGTGACATTATTGTATGGAAATTAATATTTATTTTCCTTTAAATTTACATATACTGTCATTTATAACCAACTATCAAACTGACTATTAATTACTCATCAATCGTCACACTACCCTTGTTTTAATTAGTAACAAATTATTAAAACTATATATATATATATATATATATATATATATTCATGTTTGATAAACACAACACAAGTGACAAATATATGCTTGATCTGAGATCATACATGTAGGCGGCCGGGTCATTGGCAGATGGGTTCTATTACTATATCGTGGCCCTAGCTAACTAATTATTATGTACTGATCTAGGACCACGATAGTATATATAATACCATAACTAACACAGTATTTTCACTATTTTGTATGTGTATCACAATTACATTTAGGTGTCTTCTTCTCTATTAGACTTGCTCCTTAGGTGAATTTTTCCAAATAAAAATTATTATAAAGGAGATAATATATACGTACGTAGTATCATATAGTATATCATTATTGGGGTTTAGTTTGGGTGGTGAGCTAAGCTAACGCCCGCCATTTAGCTACATTATTTAGGAAGAACATCAACAAATAAGAACGAGCTTAATTAAATATACTAATCTACTATCATACAACGTCCCGTAAATAATGGTAACCTGTAGCTTATCTTCAGTACAACTATAAACAAAGTGTTACTAGTCTCCCAATCATATGGACTGAATAAGGAATTAATTAATTAAGGACAGATTTGGAGCTATATTATGGACTAATAAAATTAAAATTAGCTTGGCTTACTATAAAATATGGCTCATGGCTATACATACCTATCATATATATAGGTCGTGTTAAAACGACAAAACCATTTTGGTATAATGGTTTCATGATCGGGTTGTAGTGGATCAGGTGTCTCTGCAATCAGGTTGTACTGTATTAGCTTTTTTTATAACCCAAACTATTTGGGTTGTACTTGAGATATTCTTTTAAAATAAATTGTAAGAAATATATTCATTAATGGTCAATTTAAAGCAAATAAGTGATGGTGTAGAAAAAAAAATGCTAAATGAAAAGCACCAATGGCCTTAGATGTGTCACCTTAAAATTGACATAATATAATAAATTTAATTATTACAATAATAATGATTTTTAGGTTAAGTTGGGTTCAAAATAGATCGGATTGTTTTTGACCCACGAATTTACGGCTATGAAATGATTTCATATTGTATTTTTTTTTTTGCCAAAATCGATCTTACATATGTCGTACATCTTGTTTCTCAGTTTATGCATGCTCCCCGTACTACTCATCTTGTTGTTGTTAAGTGTATCTTCAGGTACTTAATTGGCACTACAACTCATGGTTTGTGGCTTCGTCCATCAAAAATCCATGATGTCATGGTTGCTTACTCAGACGCAGACTGGGTTGGTTGTCCTAATAGTTGTCGATCTATTACTGGCGCTCTAAGAAGCAACCTAAAGTGTCTAAAACTTCCACAGAAACTGAATATAGAGTTGTAGCCTACACTGTCACGCACATACACTTTGCATCTTTGGACTTTACTTGCTGAAATTGGTTTGGTTATTCGCACCCCAATTCAACTATTTTGTGACAATGTTTCGGCTACCTATCTTGCTGCAAATCCAGTGCAACATGATCGTAGTAAACATATTAATGTTGATTATCACTTTGTTCATGAACGCGTTGCACATGGAGATCTAGTTGTGAAATATGTTCTGATTAAGCTTCAACTTGCAGATATTTTTACTAAGAGTCTATCTATTCAACGATTTGAGTTCTTAAAATCAAATCTGCATGTGGTTTCCCCTGCACAGATTGAGGGGTATAATAGAGTATATTACCGTAAGGTTATTTTGGTAATTATACATATAGGTTGTACCTCTAAAAATATTATAGATACATTGTCAGGGCTGAGTAATGATAAGCTCTTAACTGCTATATGCATTTAGCAGTTTTTGAATAAATGTCATAATTATTGTCCAGTGTAACACAATTATTGTCCCAAGGTTATCGTTTATTGTCCACGTATTGTTTTGGCCTCACTTGTATGCGGGACTACTTCCATTTATTTCTAACACAAATGGAGCAATATCATTGGTTGGGAAGCTGTTAAATGCATATAGCAGCTAATAGTAAATACTTACTCGTCAGGGCTCGCTTTATTGGTGATTTGCCCATTATTTTCACAAATAGATCTACTTATGGCCCATAAGTCCGTAGTTGAACGTAAGTATATTATGTTAATTCTGGATGGTTGTAAATGCGCAATCGTGATTGTTAGAATGTGTGCTTCACAGAATATGTTAAAAATTAGGTCGTGATTGTTGGATTGCATGTGACTATAAAGAATTTGATAACCCTAGTTCACCTAATAACTCGTTCGGAAAGATAATTTATGAAGATTCATGTTATCTTCAGATTAATAACCTTATCAACTGTAACCAAGTCATAATGCAGCTATCTTATGGTCTGTTTGGTTTTTAGTTATTAATTGTGGTAATGGTGATGGATTTAAATTGTAATTTTGTTAAGGAAAAATCTAAGAATCCCATGGAAAACATATTTTCATTCCCAGGCTTAAATTTGGGTTTTTCTAAGCTATGCCCCTGAGTTTTTCGCCTTTATAAGTTGTGCCCATGCCTTTTGAAACTTCTAAGCTATGCCCCTCAACTTAGGTTTTTTAATTAACAGTGTCCACTCTGTTATCTCAAAGTTAATAGATCCGTTAAAAGGAGTTGCATTTCGTGGAAGGGTAATTTCCCGTCTAAAATTCTAGGGTTTTTAGCTGATTTTCACCTTTTATTTTAGGGAAATGCATCATATACAGGGCAATGCATCATTTATTTTAGGGAAATACATCAATTATAAGGGTGAAAATAAGCTAAAAACCTTAGAATTTTAGAGGGGAAATTAACCTCCCACGAAATGCAACTCCTTTTAACGGATCTATTAACGTTGAGTTAACGGAGTGGACACTATTAATTAAAAAACCTAAGTTGAGGGGCATAGCTTAAAGTTTCAAAAAGCATGGGCACAACTTAGAAAGCCGAAAAACTCAAAGGCATAACTTAGAAAAACCCCTTAAATTTTCTTCTTATTTTCTATTATCATCCATTGCCATGGGAGAGGATGGTATTGGATAAGAATCAATATTTGTGAAGAAAATTAGAGTTAAATAGTATCATCATGGGAATGAATTTTGATTTATCTTCCAAATTAGTTATAATTAACACCATTTATGATCTGCTACCAATCGAGCTGTTAGTTATTGAGCCTTTACGAAAACCTTCTCGGAGGACATGCACTTGTACTTCTTGTTGGTAGAAAAGTGGGAAAACGCCATTGTCTACTAATTTTATGGTAACTTTTGACATACCAATTGGATTGTTTTTTTAATGCATTGGAAAGTAGATTTCAAGAGCTTTCCAACGATAGGTCATAATCTCAATTTAGACGAGTAACGAAGAAGTTATGATCTTGTTCAGAACACTGTTGCTATATTTTCGGATTGTAAGGCTATGGTTGATACCATTAATGGTAGAGGTGCCCACTCTCACAATGATCTTGTTCATCTGATATGTGAATATAAGGAAGCTTTGGAACGGAACTCAAGGATTCACCTTCAGTAAGTGGCTAGAACATCCAACTTGGTAGCTGTTATAATGGCCACTTTTGTAACGACCCGTATTTTAGCAACGTTGTTTTCGAAGAAAACAACAATACGAATCATCATTAACTATAAACTTTCAATATTAAATTAAATAATCACAGCAGAAGCTCTAAACTTAATCATTTTATTTATTAAACTTTAAATAGTCCCAAAACAATAGGACGGACATGGTCACTTATTAACGACCGAAACTACTAAAACAGGAAAAGTAATAGGAAGTTAACAGGAGCCTAATTCGCTTGCGAAACACTCAACCCAACTCTAATCTCTATCCTGCTCACCTGCAAAATAAAAATTGGGGGTCCACCGTCAGTGGTGAGCAACTAGACTGTCCTGCTTAGAAGTAGGACCACATTACATAAACTAATAGGTTAGAAAACACATGAAACAATAACGTTCACAAATTACAAAATAATCCAATCATCAGAGATGACAACGGAAACATAATAGTCATCAACAACATTATCAATCAATTTAGGCCAACGCATACACATCACGCACAATTCGCAAGTTCAATAACAAGACTCGGCTCGGTCTACAACCGATAACATGACCAACAATAACAGACTTGCCCCGCTCAGTTCATCATTGATGAACCAATAGACGTTCGGTCTTCAACCGCTCGACACGACACGACTCGAACTCTCAAGCAATCACACAAAACTTGCCCCGCTTAGTTCATCACTGATGAACCGATGGAGCCGCTCAATTTATCACCGATAAACCGATAGACGCATGGTCTTCAACCGCTCGACGCTCGTTCTTTAACCCTCAACACGACACGAATCAACAAGACTCAAAGACACCAATCATCATCAAATGAATCAAAGTACACGCACATTTCAAGAAGTCAAAGCAAAACAAGAATTATCATCATGATTCAAGATTGATACATAAAGAAAGCAAAAGACTAATTATACACAAATAACCAAGCAAGAACGAAACAAGACTTATTCATCATGCATAGAAAATTCCAATTAAAATATTAAACATGATTCTACCATAAAATAACTTTCGCAAATAATCAAGATTCCAGGGTTTCAAGATTAATCATAAGAAACTCAAGTAACCATACATATAATACTCGACAAACATGGGTAAAGAAACTACACCATCTAATCCTATTATTCCATATAATCTAATCCTAATCCTAAGTAGAATAGCTAGTTACCTTAGATAGATCAAGCAAGTCTCAAAAACCACGCACAAAGACCTTGACCCACCCGTCTCCCGCGCACGAACCTAGCCACGTAGCCCTCTTCAATAAAGCTCTCTTTGGTTCAAGTTTTGATGAGGGTTTTGATTATCTTGATGGTGTTGTTTTTATTTGAAGAGAAGGAAAATTAAGAATTTGTGTGGGTTTTATGTAGAGGTGCGGTGAGGATTAGAAGGGGAAGGGAGAGGTTTTGTGTGTTGATTTGTTATAATGATTAAGGAGGGATAAAAGGTAGACTTTTGGGTATTTATAGAATAAGGGCTTACTAGTTTTTAGCAGATGGTTACTAAATAATAGTTGTTAGTTTAGGAATTGAATTAAGGGAAAATCAACGGCTGGGGGGGGGGGGGGGGATGCAAGGCAAGGGTTTTGGGGCTCCTAAAATTTAGTAGAGTAGTTAGGAGATAAAAGTAGAGTTTTTGGGTTTAGACAAAATAGATCTAATTAGATAATATTAAGGTAAATAAATAAAAATAAAGGGGAGGACCGTGAGGCTTGTCATGGCATGAGGGTTAATGGGCCTTGATCAATTAAAAAAAAAATTAAGTCTTTGAACCCAAATCGGATGATTCGGACTTAAAGGGTTAATTTTACATGAAATTTTATGGCCCTAAAATCCGGGTCGTTACAATCTCCCCTCTTTAAGAAAATTTCATCCTCAAAATTTCATAAGGAAGCAGACATAAACATGTAAACAATAAACGTAACACCAAAGGAACCTAAGACAACTAAAGAATAAAATTATTCCTAACCCAGTTTACTACCCAAAGTTGCTCACACTACTGTTTCAGGGTTTTGTGATCTAAATTACACTCTTGATTACATAAAGCACTCATCTTACAGTTTACTTATGAAGAAGTAAACTCAAGGTTAACTTAAAGCTCTGATACCAACTGTAACGACCCGCATTTTAGCAACGTTGTTTTCGAAGAAAACAACAATACGAATCATCATTAACTATAAACTTTCAATATTAAATTAAATAATCACAGCGGAATCTCTAAACTTAATCATTTTATTTATTAAACTTTAAATAGTCCCAAAATAATAGAACGGACATGGACACTTATTAACGACCGAAACTACTAAAACAAGAAAAATAATAGGAAGTTAACAGGAGCCTAATTCGCTTGCCAAACACTCAATTCAACTCAACTCTAATCTCTATCCTGCTCACCTGCAAAATAAAAATTAGGGGTCCACCGTCAGTGGCGAGTAACTAAACTGTCCTACTTAGAAGTAGGACCACATTACATAAACTAATAGGTTAGAAAACACAGGAAACAATAACGTTCACAGATTACAAGATAATCCAATCATCAGAGATAACAGCGGAAACATAACAGTCATCAACAACATTATCAATCAATTCAGGCCAACGCATACACATCACGCACAATTCGCCAGTTCAATAACAAGACTTTGCTCGGTCTACAACCGATAACATGACTAACAATAACAAACTTGCCCCGCTCAGTTCACCACTGATGAACCGATGGACGTCCTGTCACTGATGAACCGATAGACGCTTGGTCTTCAACCGCTCGACATGACACTGACTCTCAAGCAATCACACAAAACTTGCCCCGCTTAGTTCATCACTGATGAACCGATAGACCCGCTCAGTTTATCGGTGATGAACCGATAGACCCGCTCAATTTATCACCGATGAACCGATAGACCCACGGTCTTCAACCGCTCGACGCTCGGTCTTTAACCGCTCGACACGACACGACTCAACCAGACTCAAATACACCAATCACATCAAACGAATCAAAGTACACTCATAGTTCCACTCATCATCAAATCAATGCACATGCTTTACCATATAACTATAATACGAAAATTAATATCAAGCCTTATTAATCCAACTACACGCACATTTCAAGAAGTCAAAGCAAAATAAGAATTATCATCATGATTCAAGATTGATACATAAACAAAGCAAAAGACTAATTATACACAAATAACCAAGCAAGAACAAAACAAGACTTATTCATCATGCATAGAAAATTCCAATTAAAATATTAAACATGATTCTGCCATAAAATAACTTAAGCAAATAATCAAGATTCTAGGGTTTCAAGATTAATCATAAGAAACTCAAGTAACCATACATATAATACTCGACAAACATGGGTAAAGAAATTACACCATCTAATCCTATTATTCCATATAATCTAATCCTAATCCTAAGTAGAATAGTTTGTTACCTTAGATAGATCAAGCAAGACTCGAAAACCATGCACCAAGACCTTGACCCTCCCGTCCCCCGCGCACGAACCTAGCCACGTAGCCCTCTTGAACAAAGCTCTCTTTGGTTCAAGTTTTGATGAGGGTTTTGATTATCTTGATGGTGTTGTTTTTATTTGAAGAGAAGGAAAATTAAGAATTTGTGTGGGTTTTATGTAGAGGTGCCGTGAGGATTAGAAGGGGAAGGGAGAGGTTTTGTGTGTTGATTTGTTATAATGATTAAGGAGGGATAAAGGGTAGACTTTTGGGTATTTATAGAATAAGGGCTTACTAGTTTTTAGGAGATGGTTACTAAATAATAGTTGTTAGTTTAGGAATTGAATTAAGGGAAAATCAACAGGTGTGGGGGGGGGGGGGCAGGGGGATGCAAGGCAAGGGTTTTGGGGCTCCTAAAGTTTAGTAGAGTAGTTAGGAGATAAAAGTAGATTTTTTGGGTTTAGACAAAATAGATCTAATTAGATGATTAAGGTAAATAAATAAAAATAAAGGTGAGGACCGTGAGGCTTGTCATGGCATGAGGGTTAATGGGCCTTGATCAATTAAATAAAAATTAAGTCTTTGAACCCAAATCGGATGATTCGGACTTAAAGGCTTAATTTTACACGAAATTTTCTGGCCCAAAAATCCGGGTCGTTACAACTTTTGCTTCTCTTCATTTACACTAGCTTTCTATGCACGTTATGCGTGCGCCAAATTTTGAGCTTAATTGTTATTCGGTAGTTAAAAAAAATAATCAAAACTAGAGCTCTGAAATATTCTTGTAAAAAATTATACCAATATGGGTGTCTAATTGTAGAGAATTCAAAAATATGAATTTTGGTGTTTGTATTTTAATTTGTAAAATTATATATTTTGTAATATTTACATTTTAAAAATACAAAAACTTTCCTTTAAAGTTCATATTGATATAGTTTGAATAATTAGAATGTTTTAGAGGATGTTTAAGGCTTTTCGAGGGGGACACGTAGCTCCTCCCATTGGCTTATATAATAAAGATGAGTCATTCCACATTATTAGTCGTTAGTCGTTTGTCCTCCCCCCCCCCCCCCCCAAATTGTATTTTGGATCTTTGTTATACTTGTAGGGGGAACTATATTTTGATGATGTTGGTTGAACTTGGTTTGTATCTTGTTACTTGGCTTTAGCCATGTTTTTACTATTTTAGTTTATGCACCTTTATTACCAAAAAAAAAAAGTTATGATGTTTTCAAATATGTTATTTTATTTGTATTAATGAATATTTTTTAAATATGTTGTAATTTTTATAATTAGTGTTCTTTTTTATAAAATTAAACATTTTAAAAGTTAAAAAAAAAACAAATAAAATTAACAAGTCAGATATAAGATTATTATATTGTATGTGGTCTAACCTGATCTAGGTCTCAAATAAGAATAACAAGTTCAAGCCTTTTTTTTTAAATAAAAAAAAAAAAGAAAAGAAAAGAAAAGTAAACAAGGCTGATATAATCAGACATAGCATATGTAGATGAGGAAAATGAATTAATAAGCATGCAGAAGCTAAGTCATTAATTGCACTCAAACACTACATATTCACACACTCTTTCCCAGTTTGCTAGTTTAGTTATATATAGTCTCGATCTTACTACATTAGACCATGTATACGAATACGCGACACTCTAGCTACAAGTAAGTACTATAATTATGCAAATTTAACACTAGCTACCAGCTTTAGGTATAATAATCCTTATATACAAGCAGCTACGTACGTAATTAAGGACGTACGTCTTGTGGTATTTATTTATTTATTTATAATTGAGATCGATCGAGTTAGTGTTGAAAAATAGTACGTAAGTAATTATTTGTGGGTAAAATTTGAAGGCGAAAAATGAAGAGCATTAGAGTTGGTGATGGAGAGCTAAGTTACCTCAGCCTCAGAGTATGGATGTTGTACTTCTTGTTCTTCACCATCTTCTTTCCACATTCTATTACAGGTATTATACCACGCACTCCTGTTCGTTAGTTAGTTCATTCCACCCCTCTACGCTCCATCTACTATACTATTTTAAAGCTGTCTCAAATCAATTCATATATACATATATACTCCTACTATGTAGTTAGGGTGCAAGCTTGCTTCTGTATGTACCCTTAATGGCTTTACTATGCACCCGGGTGCACCTAGAAGTATGTGTACTCTTGCACCCGCAACTATATGCTTTTATTGTGAATATAATTTAAAATGAGCAACAAAAATCGCAAATTAAGCAAAATTACTTTGGGTACACCTTACGTATAACTAATTCTATTGCGGCCTTGGCCCGGGATCGAGCTCCCTGGGCCCCACATATTATTCCAATCCTAAGGAGGTCTATGTCGGGGCCATCTTTCCAACTGTTCGTATATATTTTTAGTGTAATCTTAATTGCAATACTTAATTACCTCCTAATTAAATTATTGATTATTGAATGGGTGTGGGTGAGACATTGATGATCATTTGATTAATTAATCTTAATGTAGTGGTTTTAACGGTGAAAATAATTTATGTCCCTATAGTATTATAAATGTTATTATTTTTGTAAAATTTTAGTTGTAACAAAATAACATTATTTGTAAGTTTTAGAAAAATAATTTGTTGTAATTTAGCTATTTATTTGTTGACAGATGAAGGTAATATTTAGTATTACATACATATAAACAATGTAGTTATTGGTACTCGGCATATTTTTGTGATACCCATCTCCGATCCAATGGGTGGGGTAACTACGGTATGCACATATACAAGTGTGATGGGAGAGAGCTGTTTACCTGGTTATACTTATTAGATAAGCAAGTTTCAGATAAATCAAACAACCTGGTTATACTTACTAGATAAGCAAGTTTCGGATAAATCAAACAACCTGGTTATACTTATTAGTGTAATACTCGGATCTGTATAAAATTGAAGTCTCTGAGCTGAGCTACAATATCATACATGCATAAAATGCATGCATTGGGTTAGGGTATCTGCAGCCCCTACAGGCTACAGTACAGTACACTAGTAAAGTGCATTTAATAGTACACTATATTGATTGGTTAGCTTTAGGCATTCACGTAAAGTACAGGGGCCGGGATTTAGTCTTTAGAGGCAGCTGGTTTGACCTTGATATATAGCTACAACGGCGAAACTAGCCAGTTTGTTAGGGCCGTGCCGGATAGGTGTGCAAGAAGATCATCTGTACAGGGTCTCATTTTTCAAATGACCTATTTTCTTTATATAATGATATATTTCTAGATAAATATATCATTATATATGAAACAACTTTGAGATACATACATGTGTTGTCAAAATAATAATGAATTTTAGCATTAATTAAAATATAAAAGGCCAAATTACAATTTTAGAACAGGGCCACAAATATTTTCGGGACATCCCTGGAGCTAGCTAATTCGATCGTTCAGTCCCAACCCATTCTTTCATTAATTATATATAGACAACTGCATCCATTCATCATTCCTGTGCATGCATGCATGCATGCAATGCTCCCTTTATTTGGATACACCTAAAACCAATTCAATCAACTAATCTACATGCTAATCCAGTCAACCGCCTTCTTGTGTACCCCTTCGCTTCAATTTGTTAGTTACATATCCCCCTTTGATGTTTTCTTTTGCCGGTTATATTTAAAATCTTTTCAATTAATAATATTTTTTATTATTATTAAAAATAGTACGGAGTATAAATTTATGAATTTGTCATAAAATTACGTGTCGATTGGTGTAATTAAGGCTTTTTTCACTTGTCATTTCTACTTTTCATC
Source organism: Salicornia ramosissima (assembly GCA_951394345.1). NCBI lineage: Eukaryota > Viridiplantae > Streptophyta > Magnoliopsida > Caryophyllales > Amaranthaceae > Salicornia > Salicornia ramosissima. The sequence goes on along the minus strand of OX596233.1, from coordinate 17,153,159 downwards.
CTCTTAACATTCATAAATTCTGATTATTATAAATTTATGAATTTGTCATAAACGCAAGCATTATTGATTGAGTTTTGGAATTAGTTTTTTCTTTCAATTAAAATACTACTCTATGTGTGTGCGTGTGTGTCTCTATAATCCAATGGATGAGGTGGTGATGATTGTGTTGTCCACGTGAAATTACCATACTTTCCTAACTCATCGTTTATAATTGTTAATTAACTGTGGGACAATTTTTTCATTTGTGTACTAAAATCTTCTATAATTAATGACGTTTGATTTTTGAAATTATTAATTGTCTTATTATTATAACAAGTAATTACAATTTTAAAAATAGTATCTAATATTAATTGTAAAATTTAATTATTCAAATTATTTTTTCAACACTCAAATAAGGCTATTAATAATCTTTACTCAATTTCCGATATACTTACGATAATGTATAAGAAAACTTGTGATTCTATATTATTTTATTATATAAAAAAAACTAAAAATATTTATTTAAATTTTTTCAAATTATGTGAGAGCTCATTAATTTTTTATCCGCTAATGTTGTTAGCTAATATTTTAAGATTATCGCACACGTTACATGCACAAAAAGCTGATGCATATATATATATCAAGCCCATCGATCCCCTATCTGCCTAAATAAACGTTCAGTATTCCAAACGCAATTAAGAAATAGACACTTATGGAATATTATAAAAGTTGATATTTAAAAAACAATTCTTCCATCGATATGAATCTAACAAGCCCATATGAATGTGTTTCGTTTTTTAAATATATAAAAAAAAAAAAAAAAGAATCATAATTAATGTTTTATTATCATTATTTCTTCATAAATGATGCATTTTTCATTTAATTTGATGCATTATGAAATATGGATGACAATACTAATAAAGTAGGATTGTATATTTGGATGTACAAGAAGGATTAGAAGACTATGATAGGATTGGATCATCAGCATGCTCAGTGAAGGACATAGTGATATACCAAGGCCCAGGTTCGCCGTTATGGAACGGAATCCCAACTTACACTGTTCAAATATTTAATGTCTGTTTGAGCGACGGCGAATGTAGCATCGGCGCCATCCATGTGAGTTGCGGGTGGTTCAGCTCCGCCATTCTGGTTGATCCCTCCATCTTCCGCCGCCTCTCCTTCAACGACTGCCTTGTCAACGACGGTGACCCCATCCACGCTGGCCAAAGCTTGATTTTTCAATATGCCAATAGTTTCTCTTACCCTCTCTCTATTTCTTCCGTTGCTTGCTTCTAATTAATATCATTTCTAATATTCTAATATTCTCTCTCTGTTTCAAAATAATTGTTCCACTTTAACCAAAAAGCTCTCATAATTTTGATCAAAGTAGAGCATTTATTTTGAAACACGGAAGGAGTAATATCACAACACTTGTCTTAGCTTATTATCCTATCTAGTGTATCTGTCATGTATGTGCTATATATTCTATCCCGTACGATTGTAATATAATTTCATATATACAATTGTTATTCTATCCCGTACCTTAGCTTCTTGAAAACATGACGATGCATGTCTTAGGTCTTTTTTTATTTACATTATTTCAGCACCTTATTACTTACTTCAGGTCAGTTTATTAATAATACTGTAAAAATAAGTTTACCTTATTTTATTACCTTAGTATTGTAATTAATAATACTTTTAGAGAAATTGGTTGATAATTGTGGTTAAAGAAGTAAAAAAATGACAAATAAAATAGTAAAGAGACAAAACTTATAAAAGGTGGGAAAATTCTTCAAACAAATCACATGAAGACTATAAAACCCACCCAAACAAGGAGCAATGTTGTATTGATTTCAATTAGTATTACAAGATAAAATCTCTCACTTATTCTACTCACAAGCACAAGAATTATGCAAGGAAGAATCACTTCTCAAACATTAGCTTTAACTTGAGTGTTTTCAATGTGTTTAGTATTTCTGGATAATTTACATAAAACAACGGAATTGGTATTTATACCCCTAACAATAGAGAGTAAAACGCAAAACAGGCACAGAGGCAAACCCTGGTCACCCTCAGTGAAGCCTGGTCACCCTAAGCAAAGCACCATGCCTCCAAAACTGGCGCTGTGCAATATGCTACTACTACCTCTCATCTTTGTTCTTCTTTTTGCAGCATCCAAATATCCTCTTAAGTCTTAACATCATATAGAACAAGATTTTCGACTCACTCTTCAACAATTCTCCACCTTGACGAGATAATCAATCTTAACAAGTAGCCATTCTATCGACAATAACCACCCATACAAGGGTGTCAGCACTACAAAAAATTGAATATTAACGATGACTAAACATTAATGATGGGCCTAAATTCCGTCGCAAATGTAGATCTTTTATAACGGTTTTTTATCCCATTGCTAAAATTCACTTAATACCTAATACAAACCCTATTAAAATAGACTCATTTACGACGGCATTGAGGCAGGAAAACTCATTTGAGACCCCCTTTTCTATGACAAGGTCACATTTTTGCGATGGGAAAAATCATTTGTGACCCCCCTTTTTCTACGTCGGGGTCACATTTTTGCGACCGACATTCCCGTCGCATGAAGTTCAATAACAGCCAACCAAGCTAAGTTTGAGCAGTGTTCAAACTTTGCAACCCTCAAAGGCTTTGTAAGCATATCTGTCGGGTTCTCCGAAGTATGCACCTTATCCAATGACACTTTTCCACTAGCAACTTTGATGTGTTTTGTCCTCCTATGAAAAGAATTTTGATTCCTTGCCAAATGAGTAGTATTTTGGCCAACAATATACACCGTAAGAACACACCTACTGGACTTTAATTCACCAACAAACCCACCGAGCCATTGGGCTTCTTTAAAGCCTTCCGTCATGGTCATGTATTCAGCTTTTGTTGTAGATAATGTCGTCACTTCTTGTAATGTCGACCTCCAACTTGTAATGCACACAGGTTATTGATAGCTTGGGGTGTGGTGGAACTTAGTCATTAAGCATGGTAAATTTCATATAAGAAGTTTCTACTCTTTTATGGAGCAGATGGGACAGAAGTTGTGGTAGAAAAGGGTAGTCTACAACAATAAGGCTAGCCCTAGGAGTGTGTTCATTGCATGGCTAGCAATTCAGGTTGTCTTCGTTGGTGGTATTGGCTCATCATTCTCGGGCGTAATCTTGCCGAAGGGACAATTTGTTTTTCCGACGACTTGGTTTGATTTATGGACGAAGTCTTTACTTTCTGGACAATTTGTTTGAATTTTTGGATAATTTAATTGGATTAGGACTTAATTGCAGTGTTTCTATATTAGATTATGAGAGATCTCCAGGTTTGATTGATGTTGATCATTTTTTTTATGGGTTTTGCCTTTGCTGTTTGTGTTTTTTTATTGGGGTTTGCAGTGGATTGTGGGGATTGTTTGGTGTTGTTGGGATCAGATGCAATTTTGGTGGGCGTTTGGTGCAGCTTTGGTGCAATTTGGTTCAGTTTGCGTACATTTTTTGGTGGTCCAATTTTGGTGCACTTCAGGCTATCAATGGCAGCTTCCATTGTGGCATTTCATTGCCCTTTTAATTTGTGGGTCTTAATGGGTGTCATGACGGCGGGGAAATGCGCGACCTCACGAGGGTCACTCATCTCCTTGACCGTCATTGTTGTGCGAATGCGCGTGATGTAACCCGCCAATCTCTCATTTCTAGTTTGGCTATTTTTTCGGAGGCTAAAGTGACTTTCCGTCGTACGAGCATTTGACTTTGTGGGGATTGTTTCAAGACGCAAACTCTAGGTACGAAGTGTCGTCATGGTCGTGATGTTGTGGACCCTCCTAATTTTGGGGATGGGGTTTTTCGGTTTGTTCTTTACGCTTTCCTAAACCACAAAGTTCTATGTCTGAGGTTTCCACTCTTGTCGGTAATGCACCTTTTGAACATCATTTTGCTTTCGATGTTGCTCTCCTCGATAGTTTACTTTCAGAAAGGGTACGTACGGTGAAATTTATCCCTCCCAAGTGTCGGTTGGATTTTCTCGGGTTTTAAAGAGCGTGCTTGATAAGGTGGTCGATAAGCCTGATGACATTTCTTGTTGAGTTCAATTGCTCGTATTGCCTCTCAGTGTCCTTAAAACCTTTTCTCTTAGGAGAAATCGTGGGTATACTTCGATCGCCAGGCAGCAACGACAGGATTAGAGTATCTCCAATGCAATTCAATCTTAGGATGAGCCTGGTGGTTTTGTGCACCTTGTGCGGGACACGTTGGTTGATGCATCTCCACCATTGTTGGAAGCTGAAGAGGGTAAGAATTTGGTAGAGCGTAATATTAAACAATGTAAGAGAAAAATTTGTGACGGACACTACATGGCTGCAGTTAGGGTTCTTTCGTCTTCTGAGGTTGCCCTTTATAATGATGCTACTCTTGCCATTTTATAGGATAAACACCCTTTCTTTTCACCTCCTATCATATCAGATATTCCTATTAATAATTACCTTATTTCTACTCCTACTCTTGTTGTTGTTTTAGATCCGATAAGGGGGTTTCCACGTAATACCTCATGTGGCAGAGATGGTTTGCGTGCTCAATATCCTATGGATTGCTTGAGTGGTGATGCAGTTGTTGTCTCGGATTGGTAGACTCTATTTCGTAGGTGGTTAATCTCTTTCTGATTGGGAAATGTCTTGCTGAGTTCAGTGAGTATATTGCTAGTGCTCCACTTACACCACTTGTTAAACCGGGTGGTGGTATGCGGCCTATAGCTATTGGTATTGTTTGGCGGCGCTTGGTGTCAAAGGTTGATGCTACTATGGTCAGTCCATCTTTGGGGACCTAGTTTGATGGTTGCAGTTTGGTTTTGAGGTGCCAATGGGTGGTGAAGCAAATCTTCAGGCTGTTAATTCGTTTGGTCAAGGCTCATGGCGTCGATGTTGACATCTCTTTGTTGCTTGTGGATTTCCAGAATGCTTTCAACTATCGTATCATACTTGACTTTAGTTTCTGCGATGTTTATATACTTTCATCATGTATGTGCTATTCTATACAATTGTCATGTAAGTTTATACATAGAAGTTGGTCAGATTAGCACTAGAAAATGTAGATCAATCTGGAAAGAACTTATGGATACCAAAGGTTGCTTCATTACCAGCTACCAGCTATCAATCAATGTACCAAGTACTCCGTACATACTTATTACTCTCCCCCGTTGATTCACTTTATTCTTTACACTTTGACTAATTTTCATTCATAAGCAAATTCAAATGTAACAAATAACGTAAAACTGAGCAAGCAGAAACCAAACGAACAATATTGAAATCCTGCCACTGATCTTTGCTATTCATAGTAGTATAGTTACACTTTAATAGTATGACATCAATTATGAATTACGACTATAAAAAATTGGCATAAATTGAGAAGGCATACCAAATTAAAGAAAAGAAAAGGCACAAGCACAAGATTAAACAAAGGCACAAAATTAGGAATTAGGAAGCATATTGATAAGCGAAATCAGAGACGCCAAACATAGCAGAAAGAATTTGAGAAAGAAGAAAAAAGGAGCCACCAAAGATCAGAATGATAAGAACAGCCGAAACAGGGTTCTTGAGGAGCTCCACGATTGGCTGTAACACCGCATAAAGAACCCCAGTACTGACTGTCAGAGCATACAACCCATACCTTCTAACATTCTCCCAGAATTCCTCCACTAACGGGCCTTCCGGTCCCAATGCCCACGCCGCCTTATCTTGCCCCATCATTATCACCACCCCTGCCCCCACCATTGCCGCCGCCCCTGTTAACATCCTCCGCCGCATCTTCCTATCATTCTCCTTCAATTCATCATCGTCTGATGCTGTGTCAGTTGCTGGTGTTATTTGATCACCGCGGTTTGATTTTATCGCCCAACTTTCAACCTTAGAGGAACGGTTAAGGTGAAGAATTGTTGGGGCTACAAAAGCATCAGCGGACTCGGAATTGAATGATTTTAAGAAAGTGGTGGTGGTGGATGGTAATTGTGATTTTTGTACAGGAAAAGAATCCTGGTATTGACATTTCATCCAGCTGATGCTCTTCATATTCATTTCCATTGCTTTTTTTAGGATCGATTAAGTGTACTGTAGAGTGTGAATTTACAGCTCTTATCTTCTTCTTCTTCTGTTCTTCTCATATTATCGATTTCTTGATTGTGGTTCTTTGATTTTGTTTAGATGGTTGGTTAGTATTCCAAGTAACAAGCCTTATCTTCATTCTTATCTATTTTGCTATGTGGGCTTTTTGGCAAAGCCACTCCATGTTCTGATTTTATCCAGCCCTATGCTAAGCTATGCTTACAAAAGCCCATCTCTCCATCAGAAACTAAACTTCTTTGTCAAACCTCAATGATTCACAAGGGACCCTTTGCTTCGGAAAAAAAAGCTAGGGTTACAACTGTTGTACGTGAGTAAAGATACATCCTACGTTGCACTAAAATGAATATTGGTACGGAGTACGGACATAAAGCAGGTACATGGAAACATCACTAGAAAATTTGAGGAAATGTTTACGTGAAAGAAAACACAATAAGAAAATTGTATGGGGTCTACCGGTACATCGGCAGGACCATTCTCATTCAAAGCACCCCCAAGCTGCCAGAGTAATCGAAGATCGCCCTCTACAAGATGGCGTCCACAAGCCAAAAGGGTCTCAAACACCACCATCCAGAAAGGACAAAGAAGCACCTTGAGATGCCGGTAGTTTAGACCCAGTTGCATACATGGTGCCATCCAGGACTTCACTCAAGCACATGGGTTCCACTCCCTAACAAACTAACTAACTAATGTGGGTAAGACCGTACAAGTAGCAGTCATCTAGTCACCCACTCGAGTGTGTGTGACAAACTAGATACCAACATTGGTATCAGCATGACACGTGTACTTAAAGGCATCGTCATCTCTCAATATTCACTCCCTATAAATAGGAAATGAATGCACCATACAAAGGAATTCACACATATACTCTCTACTTCATATTCTCCTACTCTTTTTCTCTCTAAAAACACTCTTGTTGACTTAGGTCTTTTCCCGAAAACAACTCCGGAATTAGCTCACCGTGTCTCTCTTGTGTAGGAACCACCACAAGAACCATCTTGGGCTGTCCATCTCACCAACAAGCTCAACAAGACAGGAACAAAAATCTATAGAATTCAACATAATTTCAAAAAAAACACTGAGGTAAATAACAAATTTGGTGATGATAATATAATTAATAATTATATACATTATTCAAAACGACCTAAAAGACATAAATTATTGAAGCAAAATCCACACATTTGTTCTGGGATTATCTTATAACAATTAAATATACATGATCATGGACCAGTGCTTAAATAGTGCACGTTGCATCATAATTGGCATATTTATAACTTTCATTTTATTTTTTTAATCATTTTGTAGTAAATACTATTGGTTACTATTTAACTTAAACTCGTTACTAGATGATTCTTACCTTATATAATCTTCAGCCCCGTATTGCTATTAGTCCTATTACTAAGCATATTAAAATTATTATTATTATTATTATTATTATTATTATTATTATTATTATTATAAAAAATTAATATTATAAACTAAAACTCAAAATGTCTACAAGAAGTTAGTGGGAAGCCTAGATACAATCTGGGCCCCCACTCCCCTAGCTATTGCAAAACCAATATGAGTGAAGATGTGAACAGCAGCCCGCGCGCCAATATCATGAGCTCTGGTAAATCTCTAAATCCGCTTCAGCAGTGCAACAGCATCCTCCTCGAATTCGCCAAAAGTAGAAAAAGAGAAAGGTAGGAAATCATACCCAAGAGTAACACACCGATCTACATACTTACCCCGTTTCCGAGAAGCCGCATCCAGCACAGCACGACCAGGAACAAAATCAACCATACCAGACTGAGTCAAAGGCGATGATCCAGTCAAATCAACACAGACATCGCGGCCACGATCCCAAGAATAAAGCAGCAAGTCGCAGGACGAAGAACCCCGATCTCTGAGCCCAATCCAATATCCACCTCTTTACCAACAGAAATCCCCGAGCGAGTGCAGATATCAACAAGAGTGTCCCGTACAATATTATGGCGATGCTTGACACCCACAATCCCAGCACACGACACAGCATGATCACCAAAGATGTCCCCTCAAAAACCCTCGAACAAGCGGAACAAGGCGCGGATGCAGAAAACAAAGGAATACCCAGCCTGTAACATAGCACACTCCAATATGTTTTACCATTCATAGTCTGACCCACCCCTGAGATCGGAACCACCCTAAGCCAATCAGAAGTATGATCCCGTTGTTGCAATTTCCAAAGAGCAACCTGTCGTGGAGATAAAGAAAATGTGGTTTCAACAGTTTGAGTAACTCTTGTGAAATATTTATCTGCCAGTTTCTTCATGAGTTTGGGGGCAGCGTTCTCACTAGGATTACCAAGAATGTCAACATCCACAAAAGCATTAAGCAGACATAATGCATCAGCAAAGGCAGGCCCAGGATCCACAACACCAGCACAACGGAGAAGCTTAAGCAGTAACCCAGCAGACTGCAGCCGTGATGCTAGAAACGCATAATGCAGAACATCCGCAACAGAATAGACACCTAACCCACCAAAAGCAAAGGGTAAGGTGGCGAGCCTCCATTGCCAATCTCCGAAGCCAGGGCCAGACGCAGTGACAATACGCTCCAAAGATGAACGAATTGCAACATCGAACTTCTGTCGAGCAGCCTCAAAGAGGCGAGGAGGACAAGTCTGCATCGCAAAGTAAAGTTTTGAAACCCCAGTGTAGGCACGAAGAAGTAACAACTCACACTGCGGATATGGTGCATTTTAGCTAACCTAGTTACAGGTAGGAAGCCGAGGTTCAGCTTGGTAAGCCGAGAGTTACAGGTTATAAGACAAGGACATAAGCCGAGTGGTGCTAGGTATCGGGTTCATAAGCTGGAACGTGAGCTGGATCAAGCACATAAGCTGGTTGGAAGCTGAGAAGCAAGTAAAGCCGAGGAGCAGAAGTGCAGAACAACGTTAGAAGGATCTAGAAGCTGATGCAAGTTTAAGTTCGAATCTAAAGAGTAAGTCAAGGGTCAGCTGGTATGAGAGAGATATTCACACGCTGACGTGGCAAGAACAAGTCTTCCACCTTGGTCATACATGCCCCACGTAAATAGGGAGTGATTACTAAGTTGTGGCATGGTCTCACACATCCCAAGAAAATAGGAAGTTGTTCCTATTTTGATGCAACGGCTGGCTATTAATTAGAATAAGTTAAATAGAGGCAAAAACCGGTTGTTTTAGGCAGATTATTATTATCATTCGTCATCACATATACATTACACTAGAGAAAACAGAAGAAAAAACCCTATTGTAAACCCGTATCTACACAGCCCACAAATACTCCGCTTAGCATATCTAACCAGACAGTTATCGTTTGTACTTGAAAGAAGCAGAGCATGTTGCCCATACCCCTAGGGTGCTACTCAGCTAGTTTCAGCCATTTTCAATGTATATTACTCGAAATATTGTACGTGTACCAAACGGCTTTTATGCCCGAATCATAGTGGATTGGTGGACTCATAGCCACCCGCGGTTTTTTCCCTCGTTCTTGGGTTTTCCGCGTCACCATTCTCTTATGTCTTCTCTCTTTTATTTTTCGCCATTTATTTTCCGTACCTTAGTCTAGCTATCGCCCGTTCCAACCTTAAATTGTCATCATGACGATTTTTGGCATAAACAGTTTGGCGCCCACCGTGGGGCCGATGGCTAGAATTTCACATCAAAATTGTGTATCCACAAAATAAATATGCTCTTTGATACCAAAGATTAATCTATCCTTGTTTGCACCAAAATCTAGCAACGAATGAAGGCATTATTCCTGGATCAGTTCATGTCATTATCAATCACGTCCAATATATGGAGAACATGGAGGAAGCCAAGAACCTAATAGCAACAGTGGTTGAATTAAATCAAGTTATTTCGAGATCACCAGATAACCGATCTGGTCCATTGAGCAATTAGGTGAATTCAGGTTCAAAGCATTCTGGTTCAAGCTAGCCTGTTCGGGTATACAGCTACCCAGCTAGGGATTCAAACGTGGTTTGACAAACTTGAGCAAGTAGGTTCCTCAACCCACGAATTGGGGGCTAGTCGTTACATCGTAATTTTACTAACCCGAATGCAGGTCGTTGCAAGCTGAAATTTCAAAGTTATCATAATTCATGTTTAATTACCCAAATTCAGGTTGCAAGATGAAAGCTCGGCTTAGCCAGATTAGATTTACTAGTTTTTAAATAAGTTGTTATTGCGAAATTTTGCTAACCTGAGCGCAGGTCGCAAGCTGTAAGCTGCAAACCAGAAGCAGAATGTTGTGAGCTGCAAGCTGTAAGTTGCAAAAAGTAAGTAGAATGCTACCAACCGCAAGCAGTAAGCTGCAAATGACAAGCAGAAAAGCCGTAAGCCGCGAGTTGTAAGCTGGAAAGGCTGAAATGATTTTTTTAGCTATAACAAGCAGGTTACAATATCTTATGATTTAAACTATGAACTATTTGGTTAGTTTTGTGGAAGATCTTCCAGGTACAAATCTGAACATCAACCCAGCAACCTGTAGCCGGTTCCCAGCAACCTGTAGACGGTTCCCAGCAACTCTGGTTCTCAGCAACCCTAGTTCCCAGCAACCTGTAGACGGTTCCAACAACCTGTAAACGGTTCCAGCAACCCTGGTTCTCAGCAACTCGGGTTCCCAGCAACCTGTAGACGGTTCCAGTAACCTGTAGCCGGTTCCCAGCAACCTGTAGCCGGTTCCCATCAACTTGTAAACGGTTCCAGCAACCCTGGTTCCCAGCAACTCCAGTTCCCGGCAACCTGTAGACAATTCCCGGCAACCTGCAGCTAGTTCCCCGCAACCTGTAGCCGGTTTCCAGCAACCCGTACATGGTTCCCATCAACCCGTTCATGGTTCCAGTAAGCTGCATACAACTATTCCAACATGGTATGTCTCCAGCTATGTATGTACCCTTCTTAGCTACCTGGTACTGGTATGTATTTCGCAAATTGCAACATGTTGCACCTTTATTAGCAAGCATCACCTTACGGTTAGCTAGATTAGCTTACTATTAATTTGTACACATGCCACGTAAGTAAATCTTCGCCCCGAAGCAGGCAACCAGGTATGACTCTGCATGATTAGTTATGATATGAATGTATTTATCATTCCTATATGTTCCTAAGTGATAACATCTGCTAATACTTGCGACTTCATTTTGAAACAACTTAAGTTTATAAGTATACACATATTAGTTTGACATGTCAGGACTCCTTTGACATCCATTTTCATCAAACAAAGAAGTTCTAGCATAATCATGTGGACTTCAAGTCTAACAAGCCGACAACAATGATACTTTATGGTAGAGAGAAACCAGAGATTTCAGCTAGCAAGCTGTTAGCACATAAAGACAAGCGGAAGATACCTCTAGTTGAACTGCTTGGAAACGTGAATTTTTCACCGAAAGCTAAACCAGCTTATCAGGCTCGCACAATAAGCTATGTTAAACTGTTAACGACGGCAAGTAAGCTTTGAATTATCGAAATAGTTAATATCATTCACATGTATATTTTATTTCCGAACTTTATTTCCCTGATTAATATCATAGCTTACCCGATGTGGGAAGCGCACTTAGTAGCTTCCTTGTGATTTATACTCAAGCATAACTTATATGCACTCGTATTCATTGTTCTTTTTGTGTGGTTAATTATCAGCTTCTCAGTAATAAATAAAATATTAGTGCTTCCTCATGAACTAACGTGAAGTGCAGTATGTGAAAGAGACTTATAGGAAACCTGATACTAACGTGTAAGTTGAAGACAACCAGATACTTCAAAGCTAGACGACTTCAACATTGGTGATTTTCTTAAGACAGTACCTAGCTAGTTAACAACAATGCGCATGGCATGGAATCAAACGACTAAGACAATTATTGTCACAGCATTGCTTCACAAGATCAAAAGTGTAAATCAAACAATCATCTGAAGAGCTAAGTAACTGTAGTATATTTGATAGTCAAACTCGTTTGTTTACTTTACGTTCGTACAATCTCTCGCCCACATTGCTAACAATTATTATTATTATTATTATTATTATTATCATTATTATCATCATTATCATCATTATCATCATTATCATTATTATTATTATTTGATAGTCAAACTCGTTTGTTTACTTTACGTTCGTACAATCTCTCGCCCACATTGCTAACAATTATTATTATTATGATCATCATCATCATCATCATCATCATCATCATCAATCACCACCAATATAATAACGATAATGCTGATACAATGAATTTGGATGAAAATAATACGGGAAAGGAACAATAGTCTCAACGAACAGAGCATAAATATTAGACATATTCATATATACAAGGAAGATGGGATAAAGGAAGGCTCACAAAAGGAAGAGGATTTAAACAAAAACTCTCCGACTAGTGAATCTCATAAATCTTTGGAAATAATACCTAATTTAACAAGACCATTGAGATTGTTGGATATATATCTTCGTGTGTCCAAGGGAGCCCATAAATAACAGAAGATCTTTCTAACCCATCCTTAGCCTTTAAACTGATTCCTCCATACTCATCAAGTGATAGCAAATCCGACAGCCTGAATCCCTTTGACATATTTGCATCAGATATCCCCAGAACTGAATCCATCATTAAAATATCCCTAGAGTTTTTCTCTCCAGAATTTCTTTCATACTATTCGAACCCACAATAAAAAATAAAAAAAAAAAGGAAGCTAAAGGTGACGACATAAAGTTTGTATTTCAATTTGCCACCAACATAATTTAATTAGGGGAATTTCATACGGTACTATCGTACTTTTGGCTTTTCCATTTAATACCACTAATATTTGACAATTCTACATGGTACCACTGTGCTTTAGTCTTATTCTTCGTTGTAACATTCCATTAATTAAAATTTTAATTAGGGATTAAATAGGGTTAGGATATTGTTTCAATTTATATGTTTTGATATGTGTACATGAAGATTATTTGAATTAAATTTATTGTCATTTTGTTCTAATTTGAGGTCAAAATTAACAAACATCAACATCTGTCAATTTTGAGCATAAAATGGACCCTTAAGGTGCCAACTAATCCCCAAGATCTTATTTAAGCATTTTTTTCTAGCACGTAAACAAAAACATGTAAAATGAGATGAATCCTAACCTTATTTGGCTCTTAAATTAACATTTTACTTAAAGGAATGCTATAATATGGAATAAGGTCAAATTATAATGGTACCATGTAAAATTCTGAAAAAATAATGGTACTACGTAGAAAAGCCAAAAATATAGTGGTACCATATAAAATATTCCATTTAATTATACACTTTTGCTAATGGAATATTCAGGATGCGCACGCATGAACAAGCTTAAGGAAGACTCGCAATATAATGGGCTTACAGAATCATAATGGAAAGAGATGAGATGCGGAAAAGCCGTACGTAAAGTCTGCCTTCAGAGGAACAAGTCCTCAGGAAACTAAAGATCATCAAGATCAGAAGAATCTCGTGATAATGATAAAGTAAGTCAAAATACTGCATAAACATTTACCTGTACATGTAACCTTAAAATAGAAACAATTATCAAAGATTATTGATTCAGATTCTGATTGTTATTATAAAAAAATCTGAAAATAGTTACTTACAATATGAGGGTTATGATTCAATATAACTGATAATAACAATGGTTAAACTAATTAATGTTGAATCAATCTGAGAGCCAAGTAAGATTTTTATTATCTCTATTATATTATATAAGCCAAGGGGGAAATGTGGTGCCTCTATGGAAATGTCTTATTTACCCCTAGCAATTTTTAAAAATTCAAATAATATTACTATTAAAACTAGTGACATTAATAAGAAAAGTTTTAAAAAGAATAAGAATTAAAAAATGAAAATATTATTAAATCTATGATTCGAAAAAATAAAATATTTTATAAAATTTTATATTTTTGATTTCCGGTCTCTACGAATAGATTTCCATATTGATATTGATTTGCTACAGCAATTTGGATTATTATAGTAAAAATTGGATATGAAATATAGCATAGTGGAGGAACTTTTCTTTTCATCATAATTATCTCGAAAGAAAAAAAAATATGTTTGTTCACGGTTATGTCAACAAGTGAAAATTTAATGAATAGTGAATTATTCTCTCTGTTCTTCTCAAGTATAATTTGCTAATCATTTTCAATTGCATCTTTTATAATCTTGCTTTTGTGCTACTAATTCAACTGCCTATGAATCTATGATGTTAGATGTTAAGTCTAACTACATTAATTATTAATTATCAACTAATTCTTTTCATACTTCTTTCAAACCCCTAATAATTGAATCTTAATTTGTAGAAGTCACAGAGGAGCAAATAATTTTAATTCGTTACACCTGCAAAAAAACAATTTAATTAAAACTTTTTCTTTTTTTTTAATTTTCCATAATTTATTATGAAAAACTAAGATTATTTAAAAATTAAATTAACATACTTGTCTCTATAAATTCATACATCTCTTTCTATTTTTTATTATTAAGTAACAATTATACCAAAAATATAACTAGAATTTATCGTGCATAAAAAGCAATATATATAATTGGACAGGAGTAATAATTATGAGAGGAGTTTATTATTACTTATATTTTTAATAACATGTTTTTAATTAGTATTTGTAAGTGCATCAATTTTCTTTCATCGCAAAATGGATGTCAACTTATAAGAGATTTTGATTTGTTTGACTATCCTTTAATATTTCAAAGTAAAATGTCATGGGCAATATATACAAGTGGAGGAGAATAATAATCATGAAAAAGTTTTATTAATTTGATTTTTAATAACATGTTTTTAATTGCTATTTGATAAATGCAACAATTTTTCTTCTATCGCAAAATGAAACTTAACTTATAAACAATTTTGACTTTTATTTGTTTTACTATCTTTTAATATTTCAAACTAATTTAAATGTCATGCACGCAAAGCGTGGACAAAAGGCTAATACAAGTTTATAAATACACCCACACATCGTGTGCATATATGGCTTGTAGATTATAGAAGGTAAGAAAATTAAACAATTCACCTCAAATCACTCGTTCAAATCCATTGAACCAAATACCGCTATTCCACTGCCAACTAGAATCGCCCATCAAACCGTTTGGAATGGATTTAGATCGGGCCACTTTCGGATTGGACAATTTAGGATTTGGACCTCAGATCATTATTGTACTATTCGGATCGGATTAGATCAGATTTCAGATTGAGTTTTGACCCAAATCAGATTGGGGCCATTTCGGATTGGATTATTTCGGATCACACGATTCAAATCAGATCATTTAAAAATAGCTTTATGATAGCAATGATAACACTATCTATTATAGCTTTTCTCAATTATATGACATAATTACTTTTTAGAGTCGTCATAAATTTATTATTTCTATATATATACCTTTATTGGAGGTGGAAATTGTAATAATAACCCAAATTTACCATCAAATAAATTAATCTTAAATTGTTTTTTATTTCGAATGAGACGAGTTCAATTCTAGTTAATTTTGAATGAGACGAGTTCAGATCAAACGCATTCGGATTGGACATTTTCGAATGAACTCTAAATTAATATAGTTCAAATCAAATTAAAGTTCGAATCAAATTAGTTCGAATTTCAGATGATGTTTCGAGTCGACATTTTCAACCAGTTGTACCACCAACCCTAGTTGGCTTGGCTAATGGTGTAAATGTGTAATTGGAATATGGGAGACGATGAGACGGAACAAGTCAACAAGAACAAGAAAAAGAAAAAAAGAAAAGAAAAAATGGGTAGTATTAGTAGGGGGGAACCTCAAATCAGAAAACGATTTAGAAGGGCTGGGCATTGTACTGTTACACTCAGAGAAACAAACGCCCCTTACCCCACCCCAGTCGCGGCTGGTTATTAAAGTTGAATCCCACTCTTCGTGATCCCGGCGCCGCCGTATCACCGACACTTTCTTCTTCTCCATCTTACCCATTTTTTCCGCAGGTCAGGTAGTCTTCTCTCTCTCTATCTCTCTCTCTCTCTATATATATATATATATATGTGAAATCGATAATGAAACCGAAGATGAAAAAATTGATGCAGTGATGATGTTGAGGGATATAGTGTCGTGGGAGGAGCGGATAATATCAGAGGAAAAAGGGAACCGTGCGGTGAACTATTTGGTTACCGACTCCAATGGTAACTCAGTCCTCGCTGTTGAAGGCCATGAGAGGAGTTTGCGACACATGACTTATGTTGTCTCTCATTCTTTTCTTGAGGAACTTATGGACATGGATATGGAGATGGAGCGGAATCACTCTTTTTATCTTGTTAGCACCTCTCCTTCCAAATGTAAATGGCGGTCTAGAAGAGAAGTCATTCACTGGCTCACTACTCTTGTCTCCAACGCCATCACTCCTCCTTCTCGTTCTCGCTCTCGTTCTTATCTTTATTCTCATTCTCCTCTTACCCTTACGGTACTCGCTTTCACTCTTCATCGCACCCTATTTTACATTTTGATTACTTTATCTACCATTGTTATTTTTTAATGAAATTTTGTGAGCTTTTTCCTTACTATTTTTTGTTATTGTTCATTGTGAGAACTAGAAATTTGTATGTTATTGAGATACTCAGATAGATTGAATATTAACCTAATTCAAAATTTTGCATTATGTTTTGACAATGCATAACGGCATTTTTGTGACTCTGTGATGTTGTATGCTAAAGTAAAATCACCTTTGAGCATGTCATCTCTATGTGTTTCTATTCACAAAATTGTCAATTGTGCTTTGCTTAGAATTTAGAAATGTAGCACAATTTTGAATTAGGAATTAGCCCTAAGGGAGTAACAAAATAGAGGATGCAAATGAGAATTTCCCTGTATATTATCATATCATTGCAGATATCCCTTCCTTTTCCTTGATTTTTCTTTTAACCTGTCCAGCTACCCAGGAATTTGAAGGCTCAGATTTCTGATATTATGTGGAATGGCATGGGTTGGTCTTGTTCCAAACAACTTATGCATTATCATTCCTTTACCCGGACTGGTTTTACTTATTCTGTAAGTATCTGCCCTCACATTTTGTTCTTTGGCGCTCACAGGTTGATTTTTCTGCTTAGTTTTTCAGCTTTCTTGTGCAGGTACATTCCTTTGTCTTCATCATGGCTGCAGAAGGAAGCCCTTATCTTGCTTACTTAGAAGACATGTATGAAGACAAAAAGAACCAAAAAAAGGTTAGAGTGCGATGGTTCCACCGTCATGATGAAGTAGTCAATTTATTGCCGAACCTAGATGCTCACCCTAGAGAAGTCTTTATTACACCTCATGCCCAAGTAATCAATGCACAATGTGTCGGTGGACCTGCTTCTGTTTTAACTCCAAAACATTATGACCAATGTGATTTTGTTCTTCCACAATCTATGTTATGTACGGTGCATTTGTGCTTCAGGCAGATAAAAAATGATCAGATTAGACCATTCACTGTAACCAAATTACTGGGCTATCGTAAACAACCCATATTGTCTTGTATAGATCATCTTCTTTTCTCTGAGAAGAACACCGAGAGGCATAAATACATTGATGATCAGCAAGATAAGTCCACAATTGGGGGTGATATAAAACAAGGTTGTAAACGAAAAGGATTTGACAAGGGCAGAAATGGAGACATCAAACCAAGGGTCCGTAAAAGGCCTAATATTAATCACAATATATATTCTGCTGAGACAAGCCCTTCAGCATTTGGGTCTTGTTTGACAGAAACTGCTCCATCATATACAAGGCTAACGATTAAGTTAGGTGGCAGAATATTTAGAAATGAGATTGCTGCCTCTTTTAAAATCAACGATGAGATCGAGCTGCTTTCTCAAGATAGTGGCATTAGAGGGTGTTGGTTCAGATGCAAGGTCTTACAGATCTCCAAGAAGCATTTGAAAGTTCAGTATGATGATGTAAAGGATGTAGAAAATTCTGGAAATTTACAGGTGATACTTCATTTCAGAAACTTTTATATCTAACCTTTTTAAATGTTCTGATGGAGATATATTCCCTATGAAAGGATTATACAATTTTATTACAAACTAAATGTCATCAAATTTTTAACTGTAATATTTGGAAAGGTGGTCCAATTACTTTACAGGAAAAAATAAAGTGAAAACACCTGCTATTCTGCTAAAAGTTCTACCTTGTTAGTCATATTCTTCTGAATTGAACTGGATAGAGGACAACAAAAACATTCAGGGATGATTATGTTACCCAGATTTGTTGCATACTCTTGTTACTCAAGGAATAGATGTGGAATATGTTTTGTTTTGAGTGCTTAATCTTCTTCTATAAACCCTTTTTTCTTTAATAACACAGCAAACTCAGATTTTTCTTATTGATTTATGTGCCAGGAGTGGGTTGCTTCATGTCGAATGGCTGCCCCTGATAGATTGGGTATGCGATGCTCTGGCCGTCTTACAACTCGTCCGTGTCCTCCAAATCACAATGGTGATTGCATCCTTGAATTGGGGACTGCAGTGGATGTTTGGTGGTGTGATGGCTGGTGGGAAGGGGCTGTAATCACAAATACTGCTTGTGTAACTGATCACTTGCAAATATATCTGCCTGGTATGCTCTAGTTCCGCAGCATTCAACTTGTGATAGACTTTTCTCCGAGCACTGTTCTTTCTCCTAAATAATTTCAATATGATATGTTCTTGCTATTGCATTATAGCTGGCATACTTTTTCTGATGTAGATGTCAATCTTTAAGCTATCACTAGAACCAAGAGATTTAGAAAGTTTTGCTCTAGTGTCTTGAACTTTACGTGTGGTGTCATCTAAAATTAATGTTTTAAGCATTAAGGTCTTGCTAAACTAACAGTATCTAGGTATAAAATAAGTATAAAAAGAAGCAATGCAGACAGTATCACCAATTCACCACATATGTGATGTATTTAATTGATTCATATTAGGAGTTGAAAATCTACTAAATTTTTAGACTATTAAGTCATCTATGATTTTATATTTCTTTTGTGTGTGTGTTCTTTAGTTCTACTCTAGTGTTTAACTACTCCAAGGGAGAAGCGTTTTAGACAGCTTTTCAAACTTCTAGCTTAGTCAACTAGCCTATGTCAAGTTACCAAACAAGACGTTAGTGATATTATGGGGTTATGACTTATGAGCTATAAATATCACTTAACGATTTTATGTGAACATTTTCTTTGCCCATAAATGGTGTTTTATTCATCTTCTGTCTATTTTTAAAATTTACATCCCTTTAAAGGCCTTGAATTGTCAAAGGTCAATCCTAGACTCATCAGAAACTAAACTGAATTGAACAGAAACCAAAAGAACAAGTCCTAAGTAATTTCTGTGGTACCTTAATGGCTCAAACTCTAATATGGGTTAGCCTGAAACTACATCAAATCAGTTTTGGTTGTAAATTCATGAAGACATGGTACTACGGTTACTACCTTCTGGTTGAAACTTGAAAGAACAGTTGCAGCTTGGGTGCTAGTTATTTATTAAAGCTTTGCATTAAATGAAAATTGGTTCTTTGAAACCTAAAAGCAAGACAATAAGAGTGTATTTATCTTATTTTAGAATGCTTCTAAACTCTAAAATTTGACCGAGATGCATTTTCATTATGTGGTGTATCCATGTGATCATCAGGTGAAGACAGATATCTGACTGTTGATAAATCTCATGTAAGAGCGGCCAAAGATTGGGTTAATGGCTATTGGGTTCATGCAAAGGCAAGGCCTGATATTCTTTCCTGCATCTCGGCAAAGTCAAAATTGCGCATTTCAGAAGTTGTGGAAGCTGAAGAAGTCAGAAAAGAGGTAGCTGATTTTGAAACTATTGAAGATGAGAAGGCATGTGGGAGGCATTTCACTAAACAAGAAAATTTTGATGGTGAACAACTGATAGAAAATCTTGTAGGCCGTGAATGAGAGAGGATTTGGAATTTGGCTGGTAGGTGAATGCTATGGAAGCCTGAGTTAGATGAATCATTTTTGTAGTGTGAAGTTGCATTTTGGTATTGTAAATACTCGGAGAGAGCCAGGAATCAGAGAATACTGTCAGGATTTTTTTAGTGAATACTGTCAGGTAATTTTTGGGGGTAGTGTACATAAGGCAAAAAGGTGAATGTTTTAACACAAATGTTGACTTCAAATTTATTTATTTATTTTTTTATGTTTCAATAGTGAAATTTTTTTTTTTTTTGCATTCATGGGAGACTGAAAGTAAAAGAAAGAGTCCTCTAGGATCAGAGGGTGTGGCCGTGTGGGTGTAGCTTAGTGGAGCTTGCCCCCGTAGCTTAGTGGAGCTTGCCCCCGTCTAGCTGTCTCCAAGGCTTTTGGTGTGAGTTCGATATTATGTTGGGCAGTTTCATGCCCCTTTTCCTTTGGGCTAGTAGCCTTATAACAGTCATTGAACTGGTAGAATTCTTATCCAATAAAAAAAATTCTAGGATCGTTTAGATGCCCTTTATCAACTTATGACGCTGTTGATGGAGGGGGATCAAACCCCCCCAGTATTCCTATCAATGCTTCGGTTTTCAAGACCGTCTCTTTCAATGCACAAACATCCATGAAGGATGGATGGATGGATGAAGTCAAATTCAAAACATTTTGCTTAGGCCCTGTTCTTTTGAACTTAAAAGCTACACTAATCAGATCAGATCAGACAAACTCAAATCAGATCAGATTAGATCAGATCAGATCAGACATTATTACTCTTTATTATTATTATTATTATTATTCCGCTCGACATTTTCGAGCATCGTTAGTCCGCTCGACATTTTCCGACGACGATTTTCGGACTGACTTTTCCGGCGATGATTATTCGGCTGACTTTTCCGCCGACGATTTTCAAGTCGAGTTTTTCGGCGACGATTTTCGGGACGACTTTTTTTATAACGGTTTTTGGACTGACTTTTTCGGCGGTGATTATTCGGCCGACTTTTCCGGCGACGATTTTCAGGCCGAGTTTTTCGGCGACGGTTTTCGGACTGAATTTTCCGACGATGATCATTCGGCTAACCTTTCCAGCGACGGTTTTCAGGCCGAGTTTTTCGGCGACGGTTTTCGGAATGACTTTTTCGGCGGTGATTATTCGGTCGACTTTTTCGGTGACAGTTTGGTCAAATTTTTCGGCGGTGATTATTACTACTATTATTATTATTAGTATTAATATTATTATTTGAAGTTTTGGAGTGAGATTGAATGAAAGAAGTGAAATGAAATGGACTATCATAATAATAATTATAATATTAATAATTATAGTAATAATAATTATATTAATTATTATTAATTATTATTAATAATAATTATATTAATTATTATTAATAATAATTATTATTATTTTAGTAAATATAATCATGCATTACATTTCTCATAAAAAATAAGTATTACAATTATAAAAATACAAATACCCTAAAAATAAAAATAAAAATAAAAATAATTCAAATCAGTTCAGATCAGACCAGATCAGACAAACTCAAATAAGTTCAGATCAGACAAACTCAAATCAGATTAGATCAGATCAGGTCAGACCAGATCAGTCCTAAAGAATAGAGC
The DNA here is from genome assembly GCA_951394345.1 of Salicornia ramosissima. Taxonomy (NCBI): domain Eukaryota; kingdom Viridiplantae; phylum Streptophyta; class Magnoliopsida; order Caryophyllales; family Amaranthaceae; genus Salicornia; species Salicornia ramosissima. The sequence continues at coordinate 17,131,542 of OX596233.1, read as the reverse complement.
CTTAACCCAAAAATAAAAACCTCGAATTGACTGTGCACACTTTCAAAACAGCAATTTGGCCAGTCTAATCCACTCAACCACGAGGTTGGCATAATCATTCGCAAAATTTCGGCGTATAGATAAATTCTTAAAACAAATTATAAAATTGTAAAATGTACATGGCATAACAGTTTTTTTTAAACCATTCTCCATAAATGTATTTCTATTGATTTTCAATTCCTTCAGATTACAAAAGCTTATCTTCCTAAACATGGCGAGATGAAAACGTTTGGGACACAAGATGATAAATAAAATACAATTATAAATACACAATAAATATGGAAAAAACAAAATACAAATTTACAAGGCAAGAGGGGAAAGTGATAATCATTTGTAACATTTGAAAATAGCCCGTGTTGGGGATGCAGTTTGCTATTTCCAGTGTGAAGAAGCTATGATGGTCACTCTTGGTGAAGACTCAAGAGGGAGCAACACCCTTTCTAATAAGCATATCATATATGCGATCGATTTTCCCTGGTTCCATATCAAACAGACAATGAGCATCCACATTATTAGTCACGTTGCCACTGAAGATTTTTACGCATATTGCCTCCTCCATCTTCAGATAGATATGAGGCGGTATCTTGGTCTCATTGCATAGTTGTTTCTCCTGAAAAGGTACTCACATAATTGTACTTCAGTAAGATTTCAGTGTAAATTCAGATATTCAGGTTTATGAATTATGATGCACTGGAAAAAAAGCAGAAAAAGCTTGCTGCTCTGCTCATATTCTGAAAGCCACACAAGAAGCAACTTACAGTTTCAGAAAGCAATTCTTCACCCGGATACCTCCCAATATCCAGATCATTAGCAGAGATGACTGCAGCCTGTCCATGAAATAGTGAAGTTGGATCCTTGCCAGCTTCAGAACTCAATGCAGTATTATGACCTAATTGACTGGCTTTCTCTTCAGTTTCCCTTTTCTTCTTTAGCTCGAAATATTTATCTGCCTCAGCAGATGTACGGCAACCAGCTGCTCGAGCTTCCTGCATTTCATCAAATGAAACAAATGGATATTTTTGGACTAGTTTGAAAAAAGAATGGGCATAATGAGATATAGAAACACTTTGATTCACCATTACATGCATTTTGACAGAGTTGGCAAAAGTGCAACTTTAAACCTGTTAGAATAGTCAGAACAATACAAAGATATCATCAAATCCTTCCATTTCTTTTTGGTCTTTTTTCATTTAGAATCCTAACATTATTCACAAGAGGAAAAATATTTTAAATTCTTCCCAAAACATAAAAGACAAGCAACTTTTATCAATATGTAATTAAAGATGTATGGTGGCAAACATGCCAAAATAAAACACGAAGAACTTTTAGAAATGGATGGACTATGATACATCATACATCTAGGGGGGCATAGCTGCGGAGTTAATAAATGATTGAAGCATCCAAAAACAAGAAGCCATTTTTTCCTGATTAGAAGCCAGGATTTTTTTTTTTTTAAAATGGCATCAGTCTTTAAAGAGATGAAAGTGAATCTAGATAGCTGAGGCTCAAAACCTTCAATTAACTTATAGATGTAGCTATTAGAACTTTACTTCACCTCAAGTTCCCGGATTCTCTTGCGAGTGCGGTATTCTCCAACAATATTCTGTAGCATATCCTCGTGCTCTTCTTTAGAATGGAACCGCATGAATGGATCATATCGACGGCATAGTGCCCTCTCTTCAGGAGACAAATCCTTTTCAAAAGGACTAGGATAAAGCAAATCTCTCTCAAGAATGAAATCCTTTCTTCTCTTTCTCTCGTCAAGCCTATGCAGACAGAGTCAATAACATCCAAAATTAAGAAACTCTTGCTCTCCACCATTTCCCAAAACCATATTAAACAACTTAGTATATAAAATAGATTTGTTGAAGAGATCTGATAGAGATTAAAGCAAGTTATGAAAAAATAGATAATAGTAGTTCTTGTACAATTACTACATGATGATCACACAATTATCTGTGCCAATTCGAGAACCCATCAAAAGTTCATACTAGATGGTTGTAAAGCAAACAAGTATAGATGAGCAAAGATATAATCCACACAGACCCCATGTTTTCCTTATTTTTTTTTACAAACATGTTCACTACACGTCTACACAAGATTCAAATAGAGAGAGGAGCAAGATAGAGAATAGACAACAGTAGGCAGAATCTTTATAAAACCTTGAGAGGTTTAGTAGTGTAAATGGAAAATGACTAAGCATAATTAAACAGCTTAAAACATGAGCTTTAGATCTTCACATGTAAGCATGTCGCCTGACCAGTAGCAGCTAAGTTTAATAAGTAGAAAGTCGGATTTACACTGCCATTGCAAAAATTAGTATAAGAAAAGTTACATTTAAAGGCAAGAATTTATTGTTTGCATGTCAATTTCTCTCCCTCCTTTCAAGAACTAATCTATACTTCACTGTAAATAGCTAAACTCCATATAAATTTTGTCCTCATACATTTACACTTATCTGACATTGAGTAAATCTATCTGCCTCATTAGTATCACCTTTAACAAGTTCAAGTTGATAAAGATTTATAAGATGTCTCAGTGGTGTTTAAAGAAATTAAAACACAGTAATATTAATGTTGTCTGCTAACTGTTTGTTATCAATTAAAACACAGTAATATTAATGCCAACTTTTAGGAACCTAAGGAGTATCTCATTGACCGGCGCACAAACTCTTTCTCCGTCATTATGAACTTAAAAATCATGGCAGAAGAAAAGGATAATAAAAGGTATTTTAATTTATTTTGAGTTTTTGATTTAATTGAACATAACTAGTCAAAAAAAAAAAATCTCAGTAATAAAGGGTGCAGTAGATAAATTACGTATAGGACTCCCTCTAACTGGTCAAAATTTATGTATGACCTTATTTGACCTTATCTTAACTTATTTTATCTTAACTCGTCTTATCAGGGACTTATTTTGCCTATTTTTTTTCTGAACTCTAAAATAAGCTAAATAAGGAGAACACACCCAAAGTGAATCACATACCTCTTTGAGTAAATACGCAGCACTCTCAATTTCAGTTCACGCTCATCTTCAGTATCAGCATCCTTAAATTCCATTTCCGCTAGCAACTTCTCAGCATCGACATCATACTCCGGATCAAATTCACAACGCTTAAGGCTGAACCCGCTCAAACTTACCAACGAGGAATCTTCGGCCTTTGGGGGTTTTTTCCCAATTGGATTTATCTGAGAATCTGTTCTTTGAGCCCAGTGTAAAACATATGATTAAGCAAATTTTACAGGTGGAAAGAATTTATAATATGGTATATATGACTATATGAGAAAGTACAGTCCAAACAGTTGAGCTCGTTGGTGACCTGTGTAACATTCTCTAGACATCATGAACAAGTCTCTCACATATGTTTTATATTTCTCTAGTAAGTGAACTCTATGTTAATTTGTGTTTCTTTACATAAGCATTTTATAATAATTACATCGAGGAATAGATGAAAAGATGGTGTTGCAGACATTGTCAGCAAGCTATGGGAAAATCACTTGCATTTGTTTGGACATGTAAGACGGAGACTCCAGGGGGAACCGGTACGAAGGGTGGGATCAAGGAGATTTCAAACGAGGGAGGGGGAGACCAAAAATGAATTGGTTGGAAGGAGTTAGAAAGGATATGAAGCAGATGGATCTACTGGAGAATGAGGTCCTCAATTGTTGGGGGGTGGAGGAGGAAAATCTTTGTGGATGACCACACAGAATGATCACTTTTGGCTCATGTAGCCGACCCCACTTCTGGGACTAAGTCTTTGATTGATTGATTACAAGAGGAATAAACATTTGAAAGGTAAGCAAGAAAATCTTCCAAGAACGAATTAAATTTTAGAGCTTCACTAGATACTCCAATTCCGTGGTTACCTAGAACTTTTCCTCCAAGAAGGCTATGCAGTCATAAATGAGCTACATTGAATGACTGAATCACATAGCAATCTCATCTTATTTACACAAGTCCTCAACAACATAGGCTTGACATGCTATCTCTTGGATGAATTTTTCATCAAAATTTCATGGCATATATCTTTTATTCAAATTATAGCTGGGAGAAAGAAATAAGCAGTCACCTGAATTTTGGACAGATAACAAGCGGCCTGGCAGACTTCCCTTTTGCAATTCTTCAACTCTGTATATATATTGAAAAGGTATGACATCAGAACCCCTAGAAACAGGCCTATATTATAGTGCAATATAGAGTAAAAAAGCATACTTGACCCTGGAAGGAGAAAATGTAGACTCAGCTTTCACAATGTGATCACCAAATAATGTTGACCCTGCAAGAATTATAATCAGAAAAATTCAGAAGAGATTAAAGCTAATCTAAGAAAAAAAACCACTGAGAAATGGAATAGGGAAATTCCCATTGGTACTATCATACTTTGGCGAATTCCCAATGGTACCACCAAATTTTTTTTATCCCATTGGTACTACAACATTTTTTAGATATTCCCAAATGTGATATCTTTTTTAAAAAATCTGTTCATTTTAACTTCAAATCAAAATTAAAGATTAAAAACATGATTAAATATTAAAAAAAAAATTTTAAAAAAACCAATAACCCCTTCCCAATCACCGACACAACCGCAACCGTCACTGCTCCACCCCTGCACCAGCCACCGCAACCGCCGCTGCTCCACCGAAAACCGCCGACAACCCATCAAACCCTCACCCTTCGACAGAACACATGCAACGGTGCAACCCAATTGAACCGCACAAACCACCGCCAAATTGAACCACCAAACCTAATCAAACCGCCCAAACACCGCCCAATTCCAACCCCCCAAACCATCGCCTCCTGCCGAACCACCCTTTTCAACCCCTTTGAACCCCAATGGACCCCTCCTAACCCCAATCGAAAACTAATCGACCCCCTTCCAACCACCCCTTCGACGCCCTTGGTAGCCCCTTTCAAAACCCGCCAATCGAACCATTTGAAACCCTCCGATCGACCTAACAACCGCCTCAAAACCACCAAAATTGACGCTGAAAACCCACCAGAATTGCCCACAAAACCGCCTGAATTGCCACTCGAGAAGCCGCCCGAATGGCTGCGTTGGTTGCCGTCTGAAGTTCCGCCTGAGAAGCCATCGCCGCCATCAATGAAGAAGCCGTAGATGAAGCAGCGGTCGTGGAAGCCGTAGATTTGCAGGTCTTTTTTATGGACTGGTAGAGCTAGATCTTCTAAATCTGGCAATGTTTGTTGGGGAAAAGTATGCACTCCAAAGAAAATTGGTGGACTTGGAATTAAGGATATTATCATATGGAACAAAGCAAATTTGGGAAGGCATGTTTGGGCATTAGCTCATAAAAAGGAGAACTTGTGGGTGCAATGGATACATGCTGTATACTTAAAACAGAAGGATTGGTGGTCTTATAGGCCACCAATGGATATTTGCTGGTATTGGAAGAAATTATGTGATCTCAGGGATCAAATGGTGCTTTGTGGCTTGATGCAGGACATAATGAATATGCAGAAATATTCTGTTGGGATTGTGTATCAAAAATTGGTGCACAGTGCAAACTCCCAAGAGGTGCAATGGTATAGCTTGGTGTGGAATAGGATGTGTGTCCCTAAGCATAGATTTATTTTCTGGTTGGTTAGTTTGGAGAAACTGAAAACTAGGGATAGATTAGCCAGAATTGGGGTATGTCATGATAATATCTGCCTCTTTTGTAAACAGATAGTGGAGTCTCATGGTCATTTGTTTTTTTCATGCTCTTTCACTGGGGATGTATGGATGGCTATTTTACAGTGGCTTCAGATTAGGTGTGCAGGTGGGAGCCTTAATGTGCTATGCAAGGAAATCAAGAAGAGGAGGGGATTCTCCAAATTCAAAGCTGATGTGGTCAATGTTGCTTTGCAAACTACGGTTTATTGGATTTGGCTAGCAAGGAATAGACTTGTTTGGTATGGTGGTCAATGTGATAGGGATATGTTGATTAGAAAGACTAAGGAAACTGTTGTATTAAGAGTCACTAATGTTTTGCCTAAGAAAGTTTCTAGGAATGATAGAAATTGGGTAGTAACCTTGTATTAGGTTGGTGTATTGAGCTTGATGGGTTCGCTTTTGTTTTGGTGGACCATCTTTGCTTGCTTGAGGGTTGTATTTGGTGATGTTTTTTCTTGAGCTTTAATGAAAGTCCTTATTTTACTGATCAAAAAAAAAAAAGAATATACTTCTACTTAACGGAATCATGCTACATTTGGGAATATAAAAAAAAGTTGTAGTACCAATGGGATTAAAAAAAATTTAGTGGTACCATTGGGAATTCGCCAAAGTATGATAGTACCAATGGGAATTTCCCAATGGAATATCATACTCAAAACTCAAGCACCTACAAGGGATATACTATTCTAAGATCTTAATGCCTTACTAGTTACTAGACTTACTACTAGCAATCAATCACAAGCTTTTGGGAAGCAGTGGTTTACTTATCAACTTAGCAGTTTGGTTCAACTCGGTCATAAACCCCTACTACGTAAAACCGGCCTGCTCTTGATTATTATAAAGGAAATAAATTATATTAAATCGGCCACAGTATATCACTATCTCTTTCAAGGCCTGAACATAAGTAATTTCATGCATTAATCATTAAAGAAAATCTCCTTGATTATTGAACTCGAGTCAGTTGGAATAATGACATCAATTTTTCAACAAGTACATGATTGAAATTTGCTGCAGCACACAAACTGATAGGCGAATTTACGATGTAACCAATTAAACCAGGCATACATAATTGGTATTATCCACAACAATGGAACAAACCTTTCCTATCTTCACTGTTCTCCTTTGCCATAGCAAGAAGTTCGTTCCGATTTTTCCCAACAACATGGGACATGTCCTGCAAGTAATAAACACTTCAATTTTACAACAAACTGTCAGAGAAAAAGCATGAAGGACAAACTGACTTTGATCCATAAGATAATCCATACCGGGAGAGGGAAAAATGGTGAATTTAAATATACACTTCTGTAGTGCTTAATACACTGCTCTTTGTTCTTTGTACCCACATGCTCTGCAACTTCTGCCCAGTTCCCCAGGCCATACATTTCAAGCCCCTTCAATGAAAAAAAGGGGGAAAAATAATCAAAGATTAGGGAATGGCAAAAGGCAATGACACTTGGTAATCCTATATCCTCAAATGATTCATTTTGAAGCCTCTCTCGCCATATATAAGATCAACAATAACCATAAAATTCAGTAAATTGCATGGAAGTATCACCTCCAGTAGCAGTATCTCTTCATCAGCATTCCAATCAGGAGAAATCAGCGGGAAAGATAAGCTATCCTGTCATAAAATATACAGCACATATCACCAGCAGCCTAAATACTAACAAATATGCTCAGAGAACAAATCATTGTGTTATATTGTTTTACATAAACATAATTAAGTAATAAGGAGATGGAATTTCAGGGTGCCTGATAACAAAAGAAAAAAATAATACGATTACTTTACTCACCATAACCCGATAAGCGTGATTGCTTTTGTGAGGTGTCACTTCAGCCCCAACAGAAAAACACTCTATGCACAAGTCGAAGTCAGGACACATAGCACACTTGATACGAATTCGACCAGTGATATCTTTGTTGCAGTAGTTACAATGGTACAAAGCCTTCTTTCCATCTCCTGCCCCCTGCCCTAAATCAACGGAAAATATACAACCAGCATAATTAAGCACGTATACATAATGTAAGATGTAAACCTTGTAAAATAAATGGTTGTCGTCATATTTTTTGTTAGAAATTGGCTTTTACTTAAGTAATGTGTTTCTAATTGGTTCAAAAGCCAAATTCTTATCCTAAAACAATAGGAGTTACATATCTAAAGCAGCTTCCACTCATTTAACCTAAACTATTGCATTGCTCAAAAGTTAACTATTTTGCAAACTAAAAGCCACCAAGTCATCAAATCATAGCGAAGAATAAACATCCAATGCTACTTGCACAGTAATTAATTAAAACAAGTGGCAGCAATCAAACACATTGCCATAGCTACATAATTCTCTAAACTCCTTGCGAATTGCGAACCGCAAAAAGCGAATTTAGGTCGGTTTTGGGCTATTTTTGGCCCATTTTGGGCTAACTGCGAATTATGAAAGCGAACTAAAAGGCGAATTAAGTGACATTGCACATTGCGCACCAAAAAAAAAAAATCATTACAGTATTTGCCTACACAAAATCAGGCCTCAACTCAGGTTTTACCGTTAAAAAAATTGATGTGGTCAGACAAGTATGGAAATTACAGTACATAATTTCGAGTCAGCCTCTACATAAAGCTTGAGATTCTGGATAGCTTATATAAATTTCATGAATTAGCGTCAACACCTGAACCATTTGTTGCTACCTTAACTGGAAAAGCAATGCTCCTTCTCAAGCTTATATACATCATACTTAACATGCTTAATAGTAAGATGTTAGAACAAAAGCATATACCTCCTAGAGCAGATTCTATGCTTTCCCCAGTGGATGCATTCTTTTTCCTTCTTGATCTACAAAGTAACAACAGATGAATAATAAAGAAAATACACCACATTTTACAGCTACTTGATCAAAATTAGCAAGGTAAAATAGTAAAGAAGCTGCCTTTTCAATTATAAGTTTATGTTCAGCAAAATGAATCCTTCACATAATGGATTACCAAGTGATGCAGAATTATGATTCAGCTATAAGCTTTCACTTGAATGATTGTAAAATGGACATTAAAACTTTGAGAAATATAACATCTAAACTTTACTCTGCAAAAGCCAATAACTTGCAATTCAATTATAAATCATATAATAAAATCAAGCATAAATCCTTGGAAGCAGAAATATGGTGATTTTTTTCATTGAAAGCCTGACATTATTCATAGATCACTAATCAATTACCAATTGCAATTAGACTAAGAAAGAAAAAGGGCGAAGCTGCAAAGTGCGAATTATAAAATTATGATAGAATGAAGATAGCAATGTACTGATTTTAAAAATAAAAATTTTAAAAATAAAAATAAAAAAAAAATAATAAAAAAAAAAAAACAAATCAAAGGAAAGTGATGGAAGGAAGGGAAAAGAAGAGACCTTTGAGTTGGATCTTCATCAGAATGAAAAACACGAGAGCGACCCATTGAATCGCTTCAATTTGTTGAAGGAAGCCCTAAAAAATTATCAGAAAATGGGTTCAATATCAACCAAATTGAGTAGTGTACTTGGTATGTGATATTTGGTGAAGTTTATCCCTGTATACAATACAGGCAGATAAGGTTGGTAATCATCAAATCAGCAGTTTGACACTCAAGCTTTAAAGTGACATCAAACCCAGCAAACATCATGCACCTGTATCACCATCATCACCAAAATAGCAGCTTGGGCAGCATTTTGATCAAAGTTAGATTATCATAGAGAACTAATACAGAATAACTCACGGCCAATTTTAGATAAGATGTAACTAAATTAGTACTTGTGCGTTGCATAATTTATATCAAGTAATAATCAATGATATTACAGTATAAAAGTGGGTATAAAAGTATTGTTGAATTATTGTTAATTTAAAAATTCTTAACATACTCGAATTAAATTAAGACCAATGTAACATGTAACGTTGAAAAAATATTTTGAAATTTAACTACTCTATAGCTAAATCTATTAGGTAAATGATGAAGGAATACAAAAATTTGTAGTATTAATTAGTCCTTTTATCTTGTAGATTTTCAACAGAGTATGTAAGACAATATTTAGGGCTTTTTTACTTCATATTATATTCAGTTCAGTTCAGTTCAGTTCATCTCTATTTAGTTCAATTAATACACTTCTATTCAGTTTAGTTTAGTTCAGTTCAGTTCAGTTCAGCTCTATTCAGCTAATGTAAACGAGCCTTTATTGTAATACAAATGACATTAAGGGTGCGTTCGCTTCAACTTATTAGACCTGAATTTATCTGAACTTATCTTATCTGAACTTATCAGACCTTATTTAACTTATTAGACCTTATTTAACATATTAGAACTTATTAGACCTTATTGGAACTTATTAAACCTGATTGGAACTTATTAGAACGTATTAGACCTGATTGGAACTTATTAAGACCTGATTGGAACTTATTAAAACTTATTAGACCTTATTGGAACTTATTAGACCTGATATAACTTATTGAAACTTATCTGAACTTATCTGAACTTATTTAAACTTATTAAACCTGAAACTTATTTTTTTTTAAGGTGAAGAGAACGCACCCTAAGTGTAATAGTTGACATTTGAGACTTGTAGTAATTAATTTATATTTTTAGTTTTAAAAAAAATGATGATTTCACATTTAATTTTGGAGGGAAAATGATGATGTCAGCAATCGTTTGTTTTAGTAATAGTTATAGATAGATATATAAAGAATAAAATCCATCTTTGAGAGACTGTAATGCTATTTCGGAGGTGTGAATTTGGAAGAGAATGGAGGAGTGTGTTTAGTTTTTAATTGTGAGCAAGTGATGACTAATGAGCAAATGAGTCTTAAGCCTTACTAACACTTCTATTTATAAAAGTTAGTTAAAGTGTGAACACAAGACAAGTGGCAAATTAAGCCACATCATAAGAGGGGGGCGGTTTTAGGCAAGCCTAAATGGGCTTTGATGATCACTTGGCTAATTGTACTAATGCATGACTAATCATGTCCAAATTGCACTTGGCCCAATAATTAATTAATTAACTACAAAATTAAAATAAAATCCTAATTAATTAAAATAAAATAAATAATAAAACAATTAATCATCAAATAAAATAAAAAATAAATAGTCCAAATAAATTTGGACCATACATAAAATAACATAAATACAAACAAATAAACGTAGCAGAAAATACCGAAAAACTGGGGCGTTACAACCTCCCCTCCTTACAGAAATTTCGTCCCGAAATTTAAGGCAAAGGAAATTGCTCACAATCAAACAACTCCGGGTACTTCTGCTTCATGGACGCCTCTGTCTCCCAAGTCGCTTCTTCATGATGTTGATTTCTCCACAACACCTTGACTAGCTTGACTTGCTTGCGTCGGGGGGTCCTCACTTCGCGATCCAAGATCTAAACTGGTCGCTCCTCGAACGTCAGATTCGGCTCAAACTTGGCCGATTCCACTGGAATAATGTGGGTAGGATCATATACGTATTTCCTTAGATGGGAAACATGGAACACATCGTGAACATTAGAAAAACAAGGTGGTAATGCCAACCGTATGCCACCTCCCCAACTCGTTCTAGTATCTCGTAAGGTCCCACGAATTTCGGTCGGAGTTTCCCCTTCTGGCCAAAGCGAGCAACTCCCTTGAATGGTGAAACCTTAAGCAAGACTCTGTCACCTACCTCGAATGTCAGTGGTCTACGTCGGTTATCGGCGTAGGACTTCTGACGACTCTGCGCGGCTTGCATCTTAGACCGAATGACTCGGACCTTCTCTAAGGTATCTCGTACCATCTCAGGTCCCAAAGCCATTGCATCACTGTTATCATTCCAACAAATCAGACTCCGAAATTTCCTGCCATAAAGGGCCTCGTACGAAGCCATATCAATGTTGGAGTGATAACTGTTATTATACGAAAATTCGACCAAGCAAAGCATCTTCACCCACGACTGATGATACTCCAGAGTACATGCTCGCAACATATCCTCCAAAGTCTGGATGGTCCTCTCAGTCTGGTCATCCGTCGCCGCGTGAAATGCGGTGCTAAGCTTCAACTTTGTCCCAAAGGCTTCCTGAACCGATTTCCAGAAACGAGACAAGAATCTCGGATCACGATCGGAAACTATCTCCCTCGGAATTCCGTGAAGTCGAATAATGTCCTGGGTATAAGCCTCTTCCAGGCGCTCCATCGACCAAGTCATCTTCATCGGTATGAATCTAGCGACTTTGGTCAACCTATCCACAATTACCCAAATGGCGTTCATACCATTACAGGTAGGTAGGCTAACCACAAAATCCATAGATACCGACTCAAATTTCCAGGTCGGAATCGGTAGTGGCTGCAAAAGACCTTCAGGTCTCTGATGCTCGATTTTAACCTTCTAACAGACTAAACATCGAGCTACGAACTCTGCGACATCCTGCTTCATCTTAGGCCACCAGAATTGGCCCTTAAGGTCCTTATACAACTTGTTACCTCCAGGATGAACAGAGTAGGGTGAGTTATGTGCCTCAGACATGATCCTGTTCCGAAGATCAGAACTGTCCGGTACACACCACCTCCCTCGAAAGCGCAAACTACCGTCAGAAGAAATCTCGAAGCCAACAACTTTTCCTTGCCACAAGGCCTCTCGAATCCTAGTCAACTGCGGGTTATCCTTCTGACCTTCGCGCAATTCCTGAAATAACTCAGGCTCGGCACTCATAGATGTCAGATGAACTCTGACGGAACTAAGGCTTCTACTGAAGCTCAATCGATGCTTGCGACTCAGTGCGTCAGCGACTAAGTTCGCCTTACCTTCACAATAATTAAGCGTCAGGTCGTAGTCCTTAATAAGCTCAAGCCATCGTCGCTGCCTCATATTGAGGTCCTTCTGAGTGAAGATGTACTTGAGACTCTTATGATCCGTGAATACCTTACACGAACCACCATAGAGATAGTGCCTCCAGATCTTAAGCGCGAAAACTACAGCTGCTAGCTCCAAGTCATGCGTGGGGTAGTTACGCTCGTGCACCTTCAACTGCCTCGATGCATAAGCGATGACCTTCCCACCTTGCATCAACACGCATCCTAGGCCACTCTTAGACGCGTCACTATAGACCTCGAAGTCCTCCTCATCGTTCGAAAGGGTAAGAATAGGAGCAGAAACTAATCTCTGTTTCAACTGCTGAAATGCTTGCTCGCAAGCCTCCGTCCAAATGAATCGAATCTCCTTCTGTAGGAGACTAGTCATCGGCCTAGAAATCTTGGAGAAGTCCTGGACGAATCGTCGATAGTATCCGGCCAAACCCAGAAAACTACGAACCTCCGCCACATTTCTCGGGCTACTCCATTCAACTATAGCCTTAACTTTTGCCGGGTCTACCTTAATGCCTTCCTTCCTGCAGATAAAACATGCTATGGGCGTGCTGTCACATCGCTTCCTTGGATGGAAGTCGTCCTTGCCACAACCTCTGCACTGAATTCCCTGATCCCTGATCCGTGAGACGAACTAGCGGTCGGAGGGGTACTACTAGGAGCACTGAATCGGGGCTTCTTAAAAGGTGGCGACGTCACCGGGGTCGGGGTCCTCTTCCTGCTCGCATCCTCCTCGATAACAGACGGCGGGATCTCGAGTGCTACCTCGTAAGCTCACTGTAATGACTTCGCTCCACTGCTGATCACGTGAACTCGAATCCTCGGATCTAGCTTCTTGGTGTAGCGCTTGACCCGCTCCTCCTCAGATGGTACTACCGATGTAGCGAACCTCTATAACTCGGCGAACTTATCGGTGTAGGCCTGAACCGTCATCTTGCCCTGAGTGAGAGTAAGAAACTCCTCCTGTTTCTGCAACTGTAACTCGTCGGGGTAGAACCTCTCCTGGACCTTAGCTACGAACTCGTCCCAAGACATCGAGTGCAAGGGCATACACGCGTTCCTAGCCACGCTCCACCAATTATCGGCCTCTCCTCTCAAGTAGTAGGCGGCGATCTGGACCTTCTCGTGCTCGGGGCAAAACGTAGCGTCAAAGAGCTTCCCCATTTCGCGGATCCAACTCTCCAAAGTCGTAGGGTCGGCAACCCCATCGTAAGTCGGTGGTCGATGACGAGCGATACGATCGAACGTCGACTGTGATCCCGATGGCTGACGGCTATGGTGCGCTAACATAAGAATCGCTTCCTCGAGCGCTCGTAACCTCTGTCGTCCTGAACTTGACCGGCGAGGTGTGGACATGCTGAAAACATCGCAAGAAAAAGACACACAAAGAGAAGCAGTGTCAGTAAAAACTCCACACTATAGTCAAGTACACAAATCAAAAGAAAATAGGAAAAAGAGTCTTATCCCGGATTCTTCTACCCGACGCTCTTCTCCCTTATACTTATTCTAAATTGGGTTTATCACTCGGGAATGGTAAAGCTCACAACTCCCGGGTTTTACTCAAATCCTAAAACTTCACTTAAAGTTTTAACCTATTCGGCTCTGATACCAATTGTGACAACTCGACTCGCTTAAACCGGCGCGGAAGAAACCGACGAGTCGAATAGTCGATCTAACATACAAACATACTAAAAATTTAAAACAAAACCTCAAAAATTATTATTACTAAATCCCAAAAGTACAAAACCATAAGTTGTACATACTAAATCCCAAATAGTCGCTACTAATGAATTAACTCCAAAACATCATCAGAGTTAGAGTATACGAATTACAACTACTAAAATTCCGAACTAAAAACAAAATACAAACTAAGCAAATAACAATACAACGGCACTCGCCCAACCCAAAGCTAAGCAACACCGTCATCATCAGAGTTACCTGAAAATAAACCACAATCCACCATCAGTGGCGAGTAACTTAATAGTCCCACCCTAACGTGGATACACATGATCATAGAATAAGTCAAATAAGCAAATCAGGCACACAAACATACAATGATGCAATACACATCATAATGATAACAATATCAAATGATAATAATAACAAATAATGACAATATCAAAACTTGACTAACTTTAATTATTCAATCTTATCATTACTTAATCTTTGTCGCTATCATTTACATATTAGACCGAACTATGCTCATACGAACGCATCTTACGCGAACGAACTTTCCTACTATGCCAGGATTTAGAATCTTACTCCCAAACCCATGAACCCCATCTTACGGAAATTCATATCATAAGGACGACATAGTAAGTAATCACTATCCCAATACTGCGGTTAGGATAGGGGCAACGTCTTAACCCAAGTCTTAGAATCTTACTCTAAGGTTAGGCGTCTAAAAGTAAACTCAAGCTAATCTTTACGAATCCATTACATCTTGGTTATCCTCAAGATCGCATCTTACGCCTTTTCTTGAGTCTAACTATGTACATTACTAACTTTGAACTTCTTTAATCAATCTTTACCATTTCTTTATCTTTCTTTAAACTTTCTTTAACTCTCTTTAATAATCTTTAATTCAAGCTATACTTAAAGAAAACATGATCATAACCAAGAAACCAAGATTCATCAAAGAACTCATCAAGAACCCATCAAGAACCCATCAAAAGTTCATCAAGAACTCATCAAGAATCATCACCAACAATTGTCCATAACACACGCATGTTACACGAAAATCCATCAACATATTCATCAAAAACATGCATCAAAACTCCATGGAAATTGAACATGAACATGAGCAAACATAAGATTATTATAAGGAATCATAACATGCATGAAAACTAATCAAAAATATCACAAAATAATCACCCAAATCAGCTCATATTCCACGCATGAACATGGCTAAATACATCAACAATCTAGCCTAATTTGATCATCTAATCTACCCTATAATTATAGTATTCAAATAAGGATAGAAAAGTATGTTACCTTATTGAAGTATAACACACAAATACCCAAAACCTGCTGCCCGGAAAAGTAATCACACGGCCCAACCACGGCACGACCACCACGAACACGGTGCACACACGGCTGGAACACTCGCACATGGCCCAACAGCATGGCACCCCTCACGAACACGGCTTCGATGCACGGCCACCCACACGAACCACCACACGGCCACCCACACGAACACCTTCTCGAACCACACGAACACCCAATACCCAAGTCTTGATCAAGGCAATGAAGGCTACTTGTGATTTTGGTCACTTAAAGACCTATGGATGTTGAATCTTTAAGTTTGGGTTTAAAATGATGATGAACAAAGTTTGGTGTTTATGAATGCCAAAAATGGCGTGTGGATTTAGAAGAGAATGGAGGAGTGTGTTTAGTTTTTAATTGTGAGCAAGTGATGACTAATGAGCAAATGAGCCTTAAGCCTTACTAACACTTCTATTTATAGAAGTTAGTTAAGGTGTGAACACAAGGTAAGTGGCAAATTAAGCCACATCATAAGAGGGGGGCGGTTTTAGGCAAGCCTAAATGGGCTTTGATGATCACTTGGCTAATTGTACTCATGCATAACTAATCATGTCCAAATTGCACTTGGCCCAATAATTAATTAATTAACTAGAAAATTAAAATAAAATCCTAATTAATTAAAATAAAATAAAATAAATAATAAAACAATTAATCATCAAATAAAATAAAAAATAAATAGTCCAAATAAATTTGGACCATACATAAAATAACATAAATACAAACAAATAAATATAGCAGAAAATACCGAAAAATTGGGGCGTTACAGATATACGTGCCGAACCTCTCTTTCCTAGGATTTCGAACATCTCAGTTCCAATTACGGTCACCTAGTACTTCCGATTATGGTATACTCTACCGGGTATAAGGAATTGACGGCTGGCATACACTGATAATTGGAATTGACGGACATTTATGCCATAATTAAGGAATTGACGGCCGGTATGAGCACCATATAACATACATAATAAATATTGAGGAAATATGATGATGAATTTGAGCTAATGAAAGATAATGTTAATAATAATGGAACAATGGAGTGTTATAGTTGTATGTTGAAGTCGGACCAGTGGAACAATGAAGTACATTTGTCGTACGTTGAAGTTGGACCATTGGAATGGTGGAGTACAACTGTTGTACGTTGAAGTTGGACCAATGGAAGATAATTTAAAGGATAAATGGAACAATGGAGTGCAATATCCGTATGTTGAAGTTGAACCAATGGAACGATAAAGCACATTTGTCGTGCGTTGAAGTTGAACCATTGGAACGATGGAGTGCGATTGTTGTACGTTGAAGTTGGACCGATGAAAGATAATGAATTGATTAATGAAAGATGAGTTGTCATAGTTTATGAAGTCTAGAGTCTTGAGGTGACCCTAGCTAGAGAGTATGGTTTGGTTATGTTATGGGTTCCGCTGCGTATCTGATTGGGTGACATTTTCTATTGACTTGTGAATATGAATGTGTTAACCATGCTGACATTATGAATTGATTGTGCTATGTTCTGTCTATTATATACTTGGTTGCGTTCTACGATTACGTAGAACATTCTAATTACTCCCCACTGACTGTGGACCCCCATTCCTTTTCAGGTAACGAAGTTGAGTAATCTGGGTTACAACGTTGGTTGGGTCTCATGAGCAAGCAAGTGTAGCAGTATTAGCTACCCATATTAGTAGACTTAGCCTTGTTAATGAATTTTAGTAGCTTGTGTTAGAACTTTAGTATTTTAAGTCACATTTTGGACATATTCTAATTTTGGTTTAATTAATTGGGATTAATAAAAGTATTAAGTTTAGAGCTTCCGCTGTTTACTTATAAGATTTGTGATATAAGTTTCAACCTTTAATGATTCGTATTGTTGTTTACTTCGAAAACAACGTTGCTAAAATACGGGTCGTTACACAATGGAACCCTGAAATAGCTGAAGTAGCAGCGGCAAAGCACGCAGTGGAATTGACCCGAGATTTAGGTTGGAAGAAAGTCATAATCGAAGGAGATGCCCAAGTTATCATAAGAGCTATTCGAAAGAAAATTACTAGAAATAGTCTAGTCCAATTAGTAGTTGATGATATTGTTGCTTTACTTAAGAATTTTGATTTTGCTTCTTTTAATTTTTGTTTTAGAGAGTGTAATGAGGTTGCTAACTGCTTATCTAAAAGGGCGATAGCTTCCTGTAGTGATGAGGTTTGGCTTGATGAGTTCCCGCAATGGATCTCTGATGTAATTTTTCGTGACATTGCTCATATTTAATGTTAGCCAACCCTTTCCCTTCAAAAAAAAAGAATCCATCTTTGGAAAATAGTTTCAGAATCCGTCCGTTTCTTTTACTCATTTTTCTTCTCTAATTTATACTCCTATCTCTTTTTTAGATGTAACTAGATTGCCCGTGGAATGCCCCGTCTTTGAGCAATGAGGTAAGTGGAAATAACGTGACGGATTGCCACTAAAATAAAAAAAATAAACTAAAAAACTGTTTGGATAAAGAAATAAATGAAAGAAATAATAGTTCAATACTCAAACCAAAGGAAATAATCAAATTCTAATCCAAAGACAACCCTAAATAAATTATCCAAAACAACGGATAATCATGAATAATGAATGATAACCGAAGCCTAAACAATTCTAACAAGTCCAAATACTAAAGCAAGTGAGAGGCTCCTAAACGCACACAAGCACACACCCAAACCCCGCGATCAGGCTTCAACATCTGGTTCACCTGAAAAATGGGGTTCACGATCAGTGGGGAGTAACTAGTCTGTTCCACTTAAGATAGAATCAACCAATCGCAAGATAATTCAATTAATAAATCAAAAAAATTAAACACATTCAATCATATAACACCTAATTTACCTAACGATCTACCTTGCAAGTTAGCCAAAACAACACGCATCAATCGTACAAACAAATATCTTATAAATCATTATAAAATTCCAAAGTACACCTCTCAACAACTAAGTCTGCAGTTCAGGCCAGTCTATGCTCGTATGGTCAAGTCATCATGACCAAACTTTCCTAGCACGCCAGGTCGGGCATTATATTACACCCTTCCCTTGACAACTACGAATAGCGTCAAATTACGTCGATACAACGAAGTACTAAGACTAAACTGTCCAGAAACCCCTATAGGTACAGTGGCTATGACTTAACCCAAGTCTTAGAGTCATCACTAAGGTTGGGCGCCCTACTCTACCTCGGTACAAACCTGCCTTGGTGAACCATGCAAACCCTAATCTCACATCGCGAGTCAACATGTGACTAATTGAGTCTATAAGACATGATCAAATCCTGAAAGCCAGTTCAACAGACGAGTACAAATGACAAATAGAAGCCTAAAGACCAGTTATCAAACGAGTCTAAAAGACAAATCGAAGCCGGAAGGCTTGTTCAACTAAATGAGTTCTACGAGTGTAGGACGGTCAACCAATATGATTCCGATAACGAGCAATTTATTGCAGTTAAACATTCAATGATAACATAGTTAACTCAATAATTAACAAGCAATCATCTCAATTCAAGACCAACAATAATCATGCAAGAAAATCAAGAAACAATCATCAAGTCATTCGAAACGTAGGTTCGAAATCCATACATGTCTGACATACATATTCTGATCAATAAATCCATATGATAATTCATTGTCAAGTAACAATCATTGAAATTAATCATACAATCATTCAAACTATTAATTTAAGCAACAAAGATTCAAGCTTTAATTCCCAAATAACTCGTCCATCACACGCCTAACACAACAATTCGAAACTCATACCTCATCAACTTGCAATCAAGATTCAACTAAAGAAAATAGGCATAATTATCAAGATTCATTATGATTAATAAAGATTAGTCAATATTCATCAAGATTCAATAATGATTACAACTAAAAATAAAGCTCAATCAATTTGAATCATCATGCTACATCATTCGACAATTTCAAGACTAAATCTTGAAATTTGTCCATGCAATTAATTCTAAAATCATAATCGTATAATCAATCAATCAAGCGTAAAATCATAATTTAAGCATAAAAATGAAATATTTAATAAAAAAAGCACTCGAAAATACTCGAACATGGGCCAATACACTCAAAATTTTCCAAGATGTATTCTTGGAATATTCTATGCATTCATCAACATACTTTTATTCATGCAATCAATTATACATCACAAAATCATAATTCAATCAATAAAATACAATCTTTTAGCATCATGATCCACTTGAAAATCATCAACAAAATCAACATGATACTCGACACGTTCAAGATACATTCTTGAATAAATTCATGCAATATTCATCATGCTTAATGCCGTATAAACAATTAAACAAGTGCAAATCTTAAATTAATCAACAAAAAATACAACTTTGATCATGAAAAAGGTTCGAAAATCACTCGAACAACATCATCATTCACCCGACATTCATCATCAAAATCTATCATCAAACAATTCATGAAAAATTCACAATTTAATTCATCGAATTAATCAACTAAACTATCTCTAAATTAATCAATTACATATTAAATGAAAAGGCTAGTTACCTTGAATTGGAGGATGAAAATCAAGAGTTGTTTAGCCCTTCAAAGAGATTCAGCTGAGTCTTATTGAATGCAAGGATAGGTATGAATGTAGTTTGAAGGGGGAGGGTTTTCGAGTGTTATGGAGGGAGAGAGGAGCCGTGAGTTTTGGAGTGATGATAGTGGTGAGGGTTTGGGGTTTTAGATTAGTTTATATAATAGGTGTTGTGCCAGATTAAACACTAGTTGATTTAATCAGGTTATTTCCTTATAGGGCCGGCCAGGGGATCATTTCGGGCTGTTTGATAATTATTAATCCGTTTACGAAATAATTCATACTTTACTAGCCCAAATTTCAAAGAGTTCACTTAGTTAATTAGAAATTAATCAGGCTAGTTCAATTTAAAAGAAAAATAAAATAGCCCTAAAATTAGGATTATTACAGCTCGTATTTCATTTTACTATTTCAGTGCACTTGTAAATTGATTTGGAATGCTTCATTGAAAGCTTTCAAGACATGATGACCTAAAATGGGTGTAATTTTAATTCAAAACCTAAGCTTTTTTTTATTATATGGAATGTATGACTTTTATTAGCATAGATGTTTGGGTTATCAAGTTCCCAAAATTTGTCTGAAATTATGTATCCATATCATTTTAGTTGAAACTAGGTTAGCAGCCGTACAATGCACGATTTTTTAAAAAATAATTGGTGAAATTTGTTTCAATAATGAGAATCTACATTGTGTAATAAGTAAATGTCGAAATCAAGGAAAAAAATACAGAGTAATAGGTTTTGTTACCTTAAAAAAGAAAAAAATGATGACAAAACTTGTAAGGTTATCATCACAATTCTAATGGTTAAATGTGTACACGATTCATTTGTTTTTCTTATTCTATTATTCCATATAATGATTTTTTGGTAAGAATAAAGAAATGTGAATTTGTAATAAAGCGCAATGTTGTTATGAAAAATTCTAATATTATTGAGTAATTGCATTTATTTGTAATTTTTCCTATTTCAATTTTTACTTATTCAAACAAAAAAAAAAAACTATTATTACTTCAAATTTAAAAATGAATAAACATGGACAATTTTGACAAAAAAAAGAATAACAATGCCCATACGAATATATAATATTGTTATTGTTAGCAGATTTTGTCTGATTTTGTAGTAAGATTATACTTGGAAATGTACAATCTAGACAAAAAAAAATTACATTTTTATATTACACTTATTTAATTTTAATTTTATTGTAAATAAAAGATAAACGTGATTTAAAAAAATTAGTGTAATCAATTTAAGTTATAAAATTTTTAATAAAAATGGAATATTGTTATAATCAAGTTTTTTTTTAACTAAAAATGAATATTTATATTTAAACATAAATAAGTATCAAATATTCAATAATATAGAGACAAAATTATTGAAAAGAAAATATTATATTAAAAAAACCCAATAAATAGAGAGAAAGTTTTGAAAAAGAGAAAAAAAAGTCAAATAAAGTTTAGGAGGGAAATTTGTTAATGAGAAGGTAACTCATGTCCAATGATAATGCCAAAGGTTTTTGTTTTAGTAATAGTTAATAGATAGATATATAAATATATTGATATATTGATTTTTGACAGTATTCATTCAACACACTCTGACTACTAATCTATACTTTAAATATTTAAAACAGGAACTTTAAGCGACATGTGTCATTCATTTGTCACTCCTTTTTTTTTTTAAAAAAAAAAAACCCTTAAATGGCTCCTTACTCCTATAACAATCAAGTTCCACTTTGATCCTCAATCTTGTAAAATCACATATCACACCAAACCAAATCGCCATACTTGAAATAACTCAAAATCAAAATAGCAATCATACATTTTGCTTCAAATAAGAAAAAAATATTCACAATTTTACATAATAATTGATTTAAATAATCAAAACCCGTGCATAGCACGGGGTTAAAACTAGTTGATATTAATACATAAGGGGTGTTTGGTTTTTGACTAGGTGTTGGCTTTTGGTTGTTCAACTCAGTCAAACACCGAAAAATTATGTTTGGATGTTGCCTTTTTCATTGGCTTTTCAGTTGGCTTTTTAGCCAAAATCCATAAGCTACTAACACTAGCTTTTTCAAATTGGCTTTAAGCTTTTCATTTATTAATTTACAAATGTATCCATTAATTATACAACTTCAATCATCCAAACAATATTCTTAAAGGACATATATGTTATTTTGCTATGTAATAGCCAAAAGTCAATTATACCAAACATGTTTACAAAAATAAGAACAGTCAAACAACCAACATATCCAATCAAATCAAAACAGCCAGTCAAATCAACCAGCAGTCAACAACTAATTACCAATGCAAATAAGGCCATAAAGTAAATTATAGCTATGTGGGATCATGTTGAATTCGTCTCAGTACAAACTATTCAAATTAAACATCCAGTAAAAAAAACTCCTAAACCCTCCTTTTCCCCTCCCTACATGGTACTTACCAACAATATATAGGATATTAAGTGTTTCTCAATCTTCAAAATTGCTTTTATTTTTTCCCCTACAAAATGAATCATATTTGCTACTCCCTCTTTTTGTTTTTTTTTTTAAAAAAAAAACCAAGAAATTCATTGGAGTAGGGAAAAAAATGATAATTAAAAGTTGTATATAAAAGTAAGAGAAATAGTATGGAAAAACGAGGGAAAAAAAGACTTATTTGTTAAATGATAATTAAAAATTGTATACAAAAGTAAGAGAAAGAATATGAAAAAAGAGAAGAAGAGGAGCACCAAGCAGGTGAAAAGAGAAAAAATGTTTTTTTTTCACAAATTTATTTGTTAAATTTTTGGAATTTCTGAAATAAAAAACTAAAAAAATAAAAAATCAATGTCACTCAAAAATCACTTGCAAGTCACATGAAAGCTATTTACATGCTATTACAAGTCATTAGGTTACTTGGTATATTAATTACTAGCTTTTTGTGCATGTTATGCGTGTGTAACATTTTAGTTTGAAATATTAAAGGGAGTCAAATAAATCAAAAGTTTTTATAAGTTAACAATTAAATTAGTAGCATAAAAGCAAGATTAAAAAAGAGATTGCAAATTACTTGAGAAGATCAGAGAGAAAGATTTTACTATTCATTAAATTCTCAATTCATGATATAATCGTGAACAAATCTATTCCTTTTTCTCCCAAGACAATTATGAACAAAAGAAAAGTTCCTCCACTATGCTTTATTTCATATTAAACTCCCACTATACTCCAATAAAGTTAAAAAATTTATGTAACAAAACTATTTCATTATAGATGTCTATTTGTAGAGAATTTAAAAATATAGATTTTTATATTTTATTTTATTGAATTTAAAAATATAGAGAATTTAAAAATATAGATTTTTATATTTTATTTTATTGAATTGTATATTTAATAATATTTTCATTTTAAAATTCCTTTTCTTTTCAAAACTTTCTTTATTGATGCTAACAGTTTTAGGGTGTATTCTCTTCAACTTAATTAATCTGACTTGACCTGATTATAACTTATTGAACCTGACTTGACTTGACCTGATTTGTCCTTATTTTATTAGAGGAATTGAAACTTATTAAACCTAACCTAACATGACCTGATAATAACTTATTAGACCTAACCTGACCTGATTATAACTTATTGGACCTGACCTAATTTTATTAGAGGAATTTTTAAAACTTGTTAGGGGTAAAGAAGACATTTCATGGGGGACACCATCCTCCCCCCTTCCCTTATATAATAGATAATAGAAGATTTATATAAATTAGGTGTTTAGTTTGGTTTTTTCGGAAATAATCAAAAGTTCAGTTGTTTAAATTAAAGTAAATCGCTAATAGTTCGGTCTAAAAAGTTTCAATTTTTCCTAAATTTTTTTATTTATATTTAAATAAACAATATCGATCATTTACTCAAGGTATTAGGTGGTGCTTAATATATATATATATATATATATATATATATATATATATATACTCTATTTTTAATAAAATAACTGCAATAATTTAATATAAAATAAAACGAAAAAATATTAAATCGTTACAGGTAATATTAGGGGTGGGCAAAACCGGATATCCGGTTTTTTGGATCACTTATTTTCCGATCCGGATCCGATCCGGATAATCCGGATATACGGGTTTTCGGATATCCGGAAATTCGGATTAAAAAAAACGGATATCCGGATCCGATTTTAAATAATTACATAATAAAAAATAAATTACATAATAAAAAAATTTAGAAAATCAAACCATTAAAAAATAAAATTACAACCATTAAAACAATAAATAAATAAAAAATCAGAAAACCTAAACTAAAAAAAAAAAAAAACAAACTAAACAATACTAGTTCTGTTTTTAATACATTACAAGGTCACGATTATATACTACAGTATTATATATTATATACTATAGTTTTTGTTTCTAATACATGCTACAACACACTACTAACACTCATACATGCTACAACCTTTTTTTTTTTATGTTTTCTAAAATAAAAATCGAATACCGGATAATTCGGTTTTTAAAAATTGTGATCCGGATCCGATCCGGTATCCGGTTTGAAAAACTGGATATCCGCTCCGATTTTTTAAACCAGATCGGATATCCGCTTTTTCAGACAAAAAATAACCGAATACTAGATCGGAAAATGAATACGATTTTTTATGCCCAGCCCTAGTTAATATATTACAGAGAAAACAATATTTGATAATACTAAATGATTAAAGAAATCCCGCGCTAAGGAAGATTTTGAACTTAAAACAGTAAGACACACCCGACAACATACTGCTACATGTCAAAAGGTCTCCCCCACCGCCTGAAATTCCTTGCCAATTTTTATCACAAATTGCAATTTTCTTCATAATTACTTTCATCAAATTCAAATATTGGTTTGTGTTGTAATTGAATTTCAAAATTCAAACCGTAACCTTTATTCAGTCTTTCTCTACTTCACTTTCTCACCATTCAATTCAGATTCAGATGTCATCCTTTGCAACCCGAAAAGCTGCTTCTCGTTACACTTCATTCGATTCCCAAACTTCACCATCTTCCTCCTCTGAATTCAAATCAATTTCATCAAACCCTAAATCCTTACTAAGAAATGAACCTCCCAAAACCAATTCAATTGTCCAAATTAATGCTACCAATAAGGTTAAAAACGAGCAGAATTTTGCTTCTCTGGTGAAGAAATTCATGGAGAAGCGTTCAAACTCTAGCTCCAAGCCAAAAACGGCCAAAAATAATGGGGACAGAGCATTGCCATTGATAATTCCCGCTGATTTCATAGCTGAGGACTTGAAGAAATCTGCTAGGAAAGGCTCAAATCTCAGTGCTCTTCCAAAAAAACTTTTTGGTAAAGTATCGAACACCAGTTCAAATTCAAGCTCAGGTGATAAGAAGGTTAAGGCATTGACAGAGGTGAAGGCGAATACAAGGACTTTAGCAATGGTGCTGAGGAGCGAGAGGGAACTTCTCACCTTAAATAAAGATCAACAGACTGAGATTTCTGACCTCCAGTCTCAGCTTCAGGACCGCAACCTTGAAGTATCTCTCATTTTCTAACTCTTTTTTTTTTTTTTATAATATAATTTATGATATACTTGTTTGGAGCTTTGCATTGATGAAATTGGGAACTTTGAATGTTGGATGTTTATGGTTATGGATTATAAAGGGATGTTCTGTGCTAACTTGTTGTGTTCAACAACTATTGTAATGTAGGTAGAGAAGTTGAAGAATTTGTGTTTGAAGCAAAGGGAAGAGATAAAAGCTCTGAAAAGTGCAATATTATTCCCAGATGAGATGAATTGTCAATTGCAAGAACTTTTAGAAAAGCAGGGGTGTGAACTTAAGCAAGCAAAGCAGGTGATTCCTAGTCTTCAGAGGCAGATTTCTTCTCTAAATGGCCAGCTGCAGTGCCTTTCAGAAGATCTTGCAGAGGTATCATTTCCGCCATCATCACTTCAATGATTTATATCAGAACTTTCTACAATTCTACTGCCTATACTTTTTGCATGGTAGTTTATTTATATCAGAACTTAACAAAGCTTTCTGAGAAGCCCATATGCAATGATAAGCATTTAGGACTTTTAATAACACTCAGTCAGAGTGTTATTAAAAGTCTGTGTATGTATAGAATTAAGCTCATGTGAGAAGGCTAGTCTTAGTGTAAAGGATGAGAATGAGAATGAAAATGAAGTAAAGAACAACAACCTTTGGATCAACAAACCGAGGGTTTGAGACTAAATTAAAGTTTGGAAACAACTTATGTATAGTATAAAATTAATGTATCTATACTCTATGTATAGTTAGTTTGTCATGAATGTACATAAGGTTGTTAGCCAATGTCCTTATTGGCCATAGTTGGTGTATCTAGATTAATCTCACATTTTCACGATAATAAAATTTTCAGTGGAACCCAACCTTGTATGTATATAACTATATACGTTAGCCAATGTCCTTATTGGCCATAGTTGGTGTATCTTGCATATTTTGATGGGATATCTAATGCTGGTGAATATTACAGGTGAAGGCAGTGAAGTTTACAGGCAAGCCAACTGATGACAATTTTGGCTCACCAAGAACACTTGTATATGATCAAGAGGAGGCTACTAATTTCATGGTATGTGTTTCATAATCGAGTTGCGTTCTATAATCATATTTGAACTGCGGTCAATATCATGCTGTAATTCAAAGAATGTAGATGATAGTCAAATGTTTGTTTTTCATGTTTAGTGTTAAGCATCTGAAGCTCACTAGTAACAGAAGTCTCGAGTTCACTAGTAAAAACCATGTAATTTGCCATAAATTAAAATATTTATGAACTAGATTCTCAGGCTAATAGGGCCTTTAATTAAGATATTTGATATCATCTTTGAGTGATGATATGCAGGATTTCAGTGAAGACGATGATCCATCAACACCCGACAGTCCCGATGACATGTTGCTGAAGGACGTGAACCCATGCTTGACACCTTGTTATTCAAAGATGAAATCTAAGGTGAGTGTGGTCACACTTTGAATTCCTGAAAGATGCATTTAAAGTAAAATTATGCTTGTTAATTTTCAAATTTTCATGATACAGGAATATGGTGCAATAAGGTGTGATCTTAATGAAGAGGTTTATGAATTCAACAGCGAATCTAATAAGCTCTCAAGAAGTTCTGATCAATTCAGAAGTTTGAGAACAGGGAGCATCACAACTTGCCCAAATTTTCGCAAGTCGGATGAAAGTAAATACAGATACAGAAAGCCAATGGACAATCTTGCTCTTTGAATCACTACTTTAGCCTTCTGTTGTCTTCCTTTTTCTTTTTTGTTGTCAATTCTGACGTTATAAAAATGTTCACAGGTTAATGGCTTGGGCAGTTGTATTATTTTCTAATTTTATTACTAGCAAAATAAAGCATGTTATGTTAGAGGACTATCAACCAAAATCTTAAGCTGAAAATTGGGCCTCTGAATATGTTATATATTACAGAGTATATCAAAGGCTCAAAGCATTTTATTTGCCATATACGTTAGTACGTTCAATTGAAACAATCATCCACATTCCGCAAATACTAAGATTTGTTATGTTTTCACATTTCAATAAGACAAATAAATCTTTAACCATTGAAAAAAACTTGCATTACTACTATCATGATATACTTCATTTGTTTCATGTGGGTGGACTTTTCAAATTTTTATTGTAAGAAGAAACTAGAAAGATGAAGAAAGATAGGAACATGTGACTTGCAATATATGAAAGAAAATATTTGATGTAATTAACTGAAATATACTTCCTCCGTTTCAAAGTAAACGCAAAAATTTCTATTTTAGGAAGTTTTGAAACAAATGCAACAATTTTAATCTTTCTATTTTTGTAAGTCTTTTCTTCATATCTATTACTGTTATATATAAGTAGGGTTTAAACACAAAAAATGAAACAATCAGTAAAATTCTTTGAGGCATGTAATCACTTTCCTAAAAGCAAAACTTCGACCCTACGAAAGCACGGGTATCACGAATGTTTACTTTTGAGATACAATGAAGAAAACAATATTATTCTAGCTTTCAATGAATAATACCCAATGTAACTCAGTATTTTTGTGAAGGTTAAAGATGAACTTTGAGAGAAAACTAACACTCTATAACTTTGCAATTGTATAAAGTGAATTGAAATATACTTTGTTTTATAACTCAAAACACAACTACCCACTCATCACATGCTCAACAAATGCACATTACCACGTACAGCATACCCTATGACCAAGCATCGTGCCTTGACCCTGAAGAATTATCGCGAGCGCGCGGGAACAAGAAGTCGCGGGTGCGACACCAGAGGCGTGGCCACGCGGCTACCTGCGCGACCGCGACGCCTCTATGGCGCGGCTGCGACAGCCTTGTTCTCCCTGCACGTTTTCTCTTCGTCGCGGACGAGGAAAAATGACGCGGGCATGCTCAAAAATCCCTGTCCACGACCTATTTATGCACATTCCTAAGTTTTGCAACTTAGCTTATTTTTTACCGAAAAATTTTCCGAGCTTGGTAATAGTACGAATATCATTATTTTGCTAAGTCGTTACACCATAACCACACAAATTAGCATAAATAATCATGAGTGTATTCTTAATTCTCTAAGTATATTCAACAGTCCTCCCCCATTTAGAGTATTAAAGAAATTGCAACATCATCAACAAAATTCCAATCTAATGCATAAATGAAAGTGTGACTTCACTTGAACTTCCACTTAGTACAATACACATTTCAAAATCCCGAATCGGAATAGTGTCGTAAACGATTGAACTACCCAAAACATAATGGAATAATGAAGATATTTTACACAAAGATCTATTACTTTATTACATTACATAACTTAACACCGTAACAGCCATAGTGTCCGTATCTATTGATAAGTACATCAAAGCTTCGCCCACGAGCTTCTTGAAGCGGCCAAACTTCATACTTACATAGGTCTGTCACTTGATAAACATGCTCATGTGACCAAGTACAATCAAGAGACCCACCTTACAACATCACAGTTTATTTGAACTTAACCTTGGATGAATAAACAAGTTCCCGAACATCAAGATAAAAGAATTAATCTTATTGAACTTGAGACCCAACGTTGTATTGGGCATTAAGTTAAGATTCCCTTATTCGTGTTCAAATTAGGCTCCAATCCTAAATCGATTGCCATCCACTACTATACCTTATCTCTAGCTAAACCGCTAGTATCTTTTCATATATAGTCAATAATCAAAGTGCACCATTTTATAAACTTCACTATAATTTCTTATAAAATCAGCTCTTTACCAGCCAAATACATAGCAATAAACTCTATTGTCAAAGAGAAATCTGCAACACAAGTTTGCTTCTTGAATACCCAAGAAATATCACCTTCCCTATGGAGGAACACCCATCCAATAGAAGAAAAATAACTTTCAACTTGCATTCGAATTCCCCTTTTCAAGTGAAAATATTACTATAAATCAAACCAAAACTATGGTTTCCTTAAGGATTATAATACATGACGAATAGTTCACTTTCAACATTCCATACTAGTATTACTAGTAAAATTCCACAGTTTGCCCATCGCAAATGTAATAATATTCATCATTTCCTACATTAAAACCTATAACTTACATTACCTTTTTACTTGGTAATAATTTATCTAGTATACATAGGTGTTTAATTCTAATACCCAAAATGACATTAACCTCCCCCAGATCTTACATAGAGATTAAAAAAAATTTAAAACAAAAACATGTCATCTACATATAGTAAAATTATGACAACTTGACCATGATCATAAATTAACTATATATTCACTTGTTTGAATTGTCCACAGGAATTCATTAGACAACACAATGTCATCAAATCCTTGATTTCATTGTTGGCACTTACTAAAGCCCATGCAAAGATTTAATCAACTTAAATTTAAGTTCTCGACTTTTACACATCAAACTATACCGTTTGTTGCATGTAAACCTTTTATAACACGTTACTCAAGAATGCAATTTTATTCTCTATTTATGGATCATAAGATTATAAATAGTTACAAGAACTATAGATAACTTATATTAAATATACTATTAATGGATGAATGCCATTAACCGGCCTTTGATCACATGAATAATAATTCATCAATTTCAATTTCCGTTGAAAATTCAATTTCACCCAATAGGTTTACCTTTAGGAGTAAATTAACCAAAATCCAAATATCTTCCTCATGATGAATTTTATCTCATCATTAATTATTTTATTCCAATATAAATACCTTTAGACCTCATGGCCTCCACAAAATAAAGGATCACATCCCATCTTGAAAACAATATGGAAACCTTTATCAAAATAAAACTTTGGTCCTTTATTTAAACATACATGAAAACAGGCTAATTAATTTTACCTTAGCAATATTATCCTACCAAATTGTGATGATTTAGATGAATCATTCTCAATTTGAGTTTGATCATCTATTTCCTAATCATAATCACATTGATCAAATACTTAAAATTGGTACTTTGGAGTATCTGTAACGACCCTGATTTTATTAGTTTTTCTGCCGGATGTTTATGTGTATTTGGGTGATGCTATGTATAGTTCAAATTTAGTTTTGAACTATTTATTTTGTTTTTATGTGAATAATTTTGATTTAATTCGAAATATTTTATTTTGATTAGTTATTATTTATTTTAATTAAATTTAATTAGAATTTTATTATTTAATTTTCTAATTAATTATTTATTATTTTTGGGCTAAAAAAGCATGTTTAGTCATGCGGTTTTTGTAAGTTAGCCCAATTGATCACGAGAGCCCAATTTTGGCCCATGTTGCAAGCCAAAAACCGGCCCCCTCCTTGTGCATGGCAAGTTTTGCCACTTGCCTTGTGTTCACACCTTAACTAACTCTATATATAGATGAGTTAGTAAGGCTTGATGATCCTTTTGCTCAATTACCCACTTAAACACATTTGTCATCTTATTCTCTTGCCATCAAAGTTTAAGACACAAAAACTCCCTCCATTGGCTCCCATTCCACACACCATTTTTGGCTAATCATCCATCACATTGGTTCATCAATTTCTTAAGCCCAAAACTTAAAGATTCATATCCTATTGATCTTTAAGTATCAAAACACAATCTAAATCTCTTGGTTCGCATTCAAGATCGTTAGTTCGGGTTTGGGTTTAATCGTGTTCATGTTCGTGTGGGTGTTCGAGTGGTGACCGTGTGGGTGTCGTGTTGAAGCCGTGCAAGGGTGGTGGTTCGTGTGGAGCCGTGCAGTGGGCAGCCGTGCAAGTGGTGGTGCCGTGTGTCCGTGCAGTGGGCAGCCGTGCCAAGGTGGTCCGTGGTGGTGCAGGCCGTGTGTGTGCGTGTGGTTGCCGTGTTGCTTGGCCGTGTGTGTCTCGTTCCGGGCAGCAATTTTTGTGTTGATTTGTGTGTTAATCTTCAACAAGGTAACATGCTTTCTCAACTTAATTGGTGTACT
Source organism: Salicornia ramosissima (assembly GCA_951394345.1). Lineage (NCBI taxonomy): Eukaryota > Viridiplantae > Streptophyta > Magnoliopsida > Caryophyllales > Amaranthaceae > Salicornia > Salicornia ramosissima. The sequence continues at coordinate 17,099,962 of OX596233.1, read as the reverse complement.
ATGATTCATAGTATGAATTAAATGCATAGGATTAGTTTATGTTGAAGTTTGATCATGTTTTCAGGTATGATTGCAAATCTGATTTTATGTGGTTTAATGATGATTTTGGTGATTGAATATGTTAATTTGATGATTGATTATGTTGTTATTAGGTTCATGTTGATTATGTTAAAGTGTGATGAATTTTGGATACTAGTAAGTTGGTAATTTCATGGTTATATTTTGATTCATGTGTGTGGTTTATGTATGTTGGAGGAGTTCTTGGTTGAAGTTCTTGAATCTTGATTGAGTTCTTGATTGAAGTTCTTGAATCTTGGATGAGTTCTTTATGATTCTTGGTTGAGTTCTTTAAGTTCTTGATGAGTTCTTGATGAGTCTTGATAAGTTCTTGATTAAGTCTTTTAAGTTAAAGAAAGTTAAAGAAAGAGTTAAAGAAAACGTTAAGATGTTGTAAGATGTTTGGTTTACACGTTATTTTCTTAAGTCAAGGCGTAAGATGCAACTTAAGAGGTAACTAAGTGAGTAAACCTCGGATTAAAGAGTTAAAGATTGTTAAAGATTAGCTTGATTTCGTAGCTAGACGCCTAAAACTTAGAGTAAGATTCTTTGTTTTTGGGTTAAGACGTTGCCCCTATCCTATCCGCGGTATTGGGATAGTTGGTGGTCTTACTATGTTGTCTTCGGATGTGGATTTCCAGTAAGATTGGTTTCACGGGACTTGGGAGTAAGATTCTCAATTCCTAACATAGTAGAAAGTTCGAATGCGTAAGATGCGTTCGTACGTGCATAGTCCGGTCTAGTTTATGAATGATTGCGCCAAAGATAAGTTTGGATAAGTTGGTTGAGTCTGAGTCTGTATATTCTGGATGATTTTCGCATGATTGATGTTTGGTTTGGATATTTGATTTATGCTATGTTCTTGTGTATTCCCGTTAGGGTGAGTCAGTTATGTTACTCGCCACTGACGGTGGACTGTTGTTTACTTTTCAGGTAATTCTGATGATGAGGTTCTTGCTTAGCTTTGGGTTGGGCGAGCGCCGCTATTTTGATTTAGTTGTATTTTCGTTGTTTTATGATTTTGGATAGTGTTGATCCTTAGTAGGGACTTTTGTATACTTTTGATTTAAACTCTGACATGTGTTTGGAGTTACGTTTGTTAGTGGTTGTAGTTTGACTTTTGGTTTAGTAATGTACAAACTTGTGGGTATTTGTACTTTTGGGTTATAATAATAATATCTTGAGGTTTTGTTTTGATTTTTGGAGTATTTTAGTTGTTAGTTTTGACTATTCGACTCGTCGGTTTCTTCCGCGCCGATCTAAGCAAGTCGGGTCGTCACAGTATCATCCTTTAATTTTAGGAAGTGATAAATAATAATTTCCATCTAATTTTGCATCCCTTGACCATGTGGCGGCATGGACTGACCAGATGTCATTTGTTCTATAACATAGAACCTATAGAATTTACTATACCGCATATTTTATATTGATGCACTCAACTCCACTTTTATCCAAATTTTACATTTGGATTCCAAACTTTGAAATAACTCAAGTTTGACTTCTTTTTGGTACCATAGTTCATATGGGGTTACTATATTCCTTTTTAATTTATCATAAACCATTTTAAATTATAACATGTCATTAAGACAACTTTACCCATATACCATCACTTAAACCTGGATATAATAACATGGAATAAACCATCATTTTCTTTCAGACACACCAATATACTGTAGTGTAAAAACTTAATTCATATATATTTTATAAACATTGGAAAACTTGGATTAAGTTATTCACTGCCTCTAACAAGTCTAAATCTTTTAATTGTCAAGTATCATCTTTAATTGACAATATTGTGAAGTTATACATCACAAATCCTTTGTATTAAAATACATAATCCTTTTCTAATATTAATATACAAAATATATCGATTAGCAAATAATAATTCACAACCTTAATCAGGTTATCACTATTCAAATGATTTGAATAGGATACATGAACAATAGAAACAAATAAATAATTCTATTATACCATAGATTTCATCAATAACTAAATTGAACTATGACATAATTAAATAAATTACATAATCCTCTAAACCCAAAGATTATAACCTTCATGATTAATTAATTGTAGTATTAACCATGCAATATTTGCATATATATCTTATATCATGAATTTCAATTCATCCTTATTATTCTATTAAACCATAGAATTGAATAATAACTTTAACCAAATTAATCATTTCTACATGTCGTTTATCATTAACAACCACTAACATGAGAATCATATTTAATTAGATAAAACAATCTAACAAAATATTTTGTTATATACAATTGTTTAAGCTAATTAAATAATCAACTCAAAGAAACTTAGAAAATTTTCCATATGCTTGACCACATAAATATTTCGATTGGTTGTTAAAAATTAGTAATAATACAAAATATATATTATCACTATGTCAGATCAAAATACATTGATAAAAATTATGTCGACATATAACTCATAATCCTTTATAACCATGAGATTATAATTTCGTGATTAATTTAATTACTGCAATATATCATACAATATCCACACGTTAGTGGATTTCATTGTAATCCTTTTATTCTATCAAGCCATAGAATATTAACTTTAAACAAATTAATCATTAATTCATGTCAATCACTCCTTTATACCAAGGGCTTGTTTACTTCAGATTATATTCAGTTCAGTTCAGTTCAGTTCAGTTTAGTTAAGTTCAGTTCAGTTCATCTCTATTTAGTTCAATTAATACACTTCTATTCAGTTCAGTTAAGTTCAATTCAATTTAGTTCAGATCAAGTAAAGATAAATAAAACATGACTTTACTTGCAACATTCATTCACATGAAAATTATTTTTAACTACACGTAACAAAATTAATTGTTTAAACTAGTTAAAAATTAATCAAACTCACTTAACAATATAAGAAATGCCAACTTATCGACATATATTACTTATGAGAGGATAATCGCCATTAACTTACAGTGGAGTTACGAATCAATTAATGCAATTATATACCAAAGTCATCATGGCATGCATAATAAAATCATAAATCATAAATAAATGATTAAAGGACCAACAAACCTATACACTACAGAAGGAAGTTACTCCATCCGTAACGAATTAATTTCACCCTTTGTTTTTTCACGTATTTGAAGAAGCGATTTAAGGGTGTAAACGAAAGAATTAATCAAAACGATTTTAGTACAAGCAAGAATGTGATAATAAGTTACTAATACTAAAATTATTTTGATTAATTTGGTCGTTTATACCCCCCTTAAATCGCTTCCTCAAAATGCGTGAAAAAACAAAAGGTGAAATTAATTAGTTACGGAGGAAGTAAATAAAATGGGACTTTAGCCAAATAACCGCCAACACTACTCATTTTCTCATTATTTAGGGTGTGTTTGATTCAACTTATATAAGCACTCATGTGCTTATTTTCAGAAAATTTAGATCAAGTCAGATCAGAAAAAATCAGATCAGATCAGACCAGACCAAATCAGATCAGATCAGCATTTTGTTATTTGTTCCTTATAACTCAATTAATATTATTTCTCTTAACAAATAATAATGAATAGTGTTATATAATTATAATATTATGCATACTAATGATTAATTATATTTATTGATGACAAAAAAATTGAATTGTTGTGATATGAAAAGGTGGGATTATTCCTGAATTTATGAAAGGTGGGATTATTAGTGGGATAAGTGTAAAAGGTGGGATTATTAGTTTCGTATCTTCCAAAAAAAAAATAAAAAATTAAAGGTTTCATCTTAAAAAAAAATTCTTAAAGGGTTTCATCTGACAAAACAATACTATTTTTTCCGTCCAAAAAAACTACTCCATTAGGAATTTGTGGAGTAATTGAGTAAAGATAAATAGTGAATACCGAACTTTGGCTCAAGTTGCAGTTAAAGTACCAAACTTTCAAAAGTTACAATCTTTCTATACTATTAAAGTGAAAGCCACTAAAAGTAGTAATTTTTCTCTGAAACTCTTACTTTCCCTCCTAGAGCACATTTTTTCCTTTCTCTCTTCTCCACTCTCTTTAATATCCTAATTCTAATTAATAATAAATGACTTTTTAAATTTAAAGTACATTGAAACTAGAAATTAAAAAGTTGTACTCCGTATTAATAAAAAAGCTTCCGTAAAATAATAACTTTTAATTTTAAACTAAAACTGTATTGGAAATACAATCACATAAAGTTTTATAATGTATTTATTTATACATATGCGAGGTTTAAGAACTTATTTTAGAAAAAGTTACTAGAGTGATTCCAATTTTCACCAATGTTCTCAAATTAGTCTCAACTTTAATTGGAATCTTCTGAAAATAATCCAATATTTTTTTTTTAATTTATTCACAATAATCCTAGCATGAATCAACTCAATTAATAAAAATAACACTTCGAGTAATTTTAATAACAAGATATTAGAATTGAGATTATTCTAGAATAATAAAAATTAAGATTATTATTTAAAAGCCGTGATTATTATGATAAAATTTTAGTTAAAAAATTGCATTATAAATAATTTTCTTTTTGTACTACATATATCAAATTTTAAATGGAGCATTTGGTTGGGTACCATCTAGTGAGGTACTCCCTCCGTAACGAATTACTAGCAACAATTTCTATTTTTAGGTGTAACAAAATACTTGCAACAATTTTTTCCAATTTCATTTTATTCTTTATTTGGCAAAAAAACAACACAATACCCCAATTACTTTTTTCTTTCTTACTTTTATCTCTCTTACTTTTATCATCATAACACATAATACGTCATTTACTTTTCTTCTCTTACTTTTCTCTCTTATTTTTATCATTATACTCCCTCCGTCCCTTAAAGATTGCTTCATTTACTTTTTCTCATCTCCCGAGACACATTTTTAAATGAAAATATCTTAAGATACGTATAATAAAAAATTATAATCATTACATATTAAAAAAGTACACATTGAGCTGAATCAAACGAGATCCAATTTGACTATATTTTTCCTTACATGTATAAAATTATAGAGAGTCAAAGTTACCAAATGAACAGTAGTAAAGTCAAAATGGAGCACAAGGGACGGAGCGAGTACCACCTAATACTACAACTAACGTATTTTATCTAGGAGTGCGTGCTAGTTCAAATGTTGCTATTGCTTCGTTAGGGAGGGAGTATTAAACTAACGTTCCTTAAAATTTCTACGTAGTACATTATTCCATTTGAAGTTGGCTTTCTTACCGTTCCCTCCTCATTTACTTCCTTCCAAAAAAAACACCTGCAAAACAGAAAAGAAGCACAAACTAGCGAACAAGAATCAGACTTCAAACCTTCAATTATCTGTAGAAGAAGCGGAAGAAACGAACAAGGTACAAACCTTCAATTCTGTAGTTTTTTTTTTACAGTTTTATTTCTAATTTATGGTTTTTTTTTTTTTTTTTTGTGTGTAATTGTGTACACCATTTATGGGTTAGTGGGTTACAGAGCATCAATTTTTTTATATGTTCATTCCTGTGTTTTAAAGTGTGTTTGTTGGAGTAATTTAACATAATTTTGCTCAATTAGTGTGTGTTTTGTTAGAAATTAGGGTTAGTGTTAGACATTAAAATAGTAATTTTCCCTCTAAATAGACATTCAATGGAAAATTTGATATTGATTAACTGGAATGGAGCTCTTTCAGGGAAGATATTTGAAGAATTTTCAATTTTTGGTATAATTAGGGTTTAACGTTGATTTGCCTGATATGAAGAATTCCGGGGCATCTTTACTGAAATTCGAAGTTACAGATAAAAGCGAAGGAATTCGTGGGGGTAAATCAACAGATGCTGATGCAGATGCAGCGAGAGCGAATAGTCTAGGGTTTGAAGTAGAGAAACAGCTGGGAGAGCCTGAATCCATGGGGGTAAATTCTTCGGTTCATGATAGTGGGGAAAAGGTGAACGTGAATGTGAAAAATGTTGTTGTTCCAGAAGAGGGTGAAATGGGGGGACCAAACAAGGAAATTCTCGACAGCATTGTTTCGCAGGATATGGAGGATTCTAGGGCAGATTGTAAAGATGACGTCAATCTAGGGTTTGCAGGAGATAATGTGGTGATTAATTTGAAGGAAGAGGAAGAAAAAGAGGAGGTTAAATCTGTTGAGTATATTGAGGTGATTAGTGTAGAGGAAGATCAAGAAAAAGGGGAAGTTGAATTTGGTGGGGATACTGAGGTGGTAAGTGTGGAGGAAGAGCAGGAAAAAAAGGAGGAAGTTGAATTTGGTGGGGATACTGAGGTGGTTACTGTGGAGGAAGAGCAAGAAAAAAAGGAAGAGGAGGAAAAGGAAGATGAAATATCAAGGAAAAGGAAAAGGGAGTTGCCTCGGTCAATGTTTGGATTAACTTGGGATGTAGGAGGAAGGGAGTGTCCAAAAGGAGATGGTTTGAAGGCTGCAAATGTAGAGGGAAACAATGATTGCAAATCCAAAAATGTTGAACAAGAATCAATCAAGTGCATTCTGGAAGGTTTAAGAATGATTGCCAATTTCAAGGTTTCCAATTGTGATGACAATCGCAAAGTTGATATTCTTGAGACTGCCAAACGACGTGGCATGGTATTTCCTCACTCGCGGTTCCTACCCAAGATTGAGGAAGATGAGAAGGAAGATTGAACTTTGAACAAGATGAGATCTTTCAAATGGTACATTTATCATCTTCTTAATCTACTACAAGTTTTTGTGTATGCTTTGAATATGTAAATGCTTTGTTTGTTGGTAAAATATGGTTTTTGTGCTTTGATTTAATTACAAAATTACAGAATTAGCATTTGATATATTAAATGCTGTGAGAAACTGGATTACCCTTGATTCAACTTTGGCTTTCACTGAGTATGGTGAGTGATGTTTTTCTTCATATAATCACCCATAATGGGTTCCAATTCTTTATTTCTACGGTCAATGCCCAAAAGAATCATCCAGCCCAAAAGAACAAGTTTTGTATGTTTGACTATAAAACAAATCCAAGGAATGTCAAAATGAGATTATAAAATTAATCAAAGGAGTGAAAGTGATGAAACAAAACATGGGGAGCATACATAAAGATTGAATACTAGTCATGCTTAATGTCAAAGACCAGTATTTGGTGTTGAAACATATGACCCACTCTTGCTACTTACAACTTACAATATTTCCTTGCACTATTTTCCCAATTAAAGCCTCCAACTTCCAAATACCTCATATAGAGTACATTACCATTTACAATATTGTGTAGCCCTTTGTATTTGGTTGACTTATATCCAATTTATCTTGTTAAGTTTTATTTAGGTCCTTTTGTGTACATAAGAGCTAAAATGGATTGTGATAGGAGTTGGATGCATATAAAAGGCGTTAAAGGCAGGAAAAAGGAAGAGTATAAAAAAGGTGTTCTTGTTTGCAATACTTAAGTAACTTTTTCCGTAACTTTTTCCGAGATAAATCAATTGTAGGAAGGCACCTTTTCCAGAGATGCTTTCTGCTATGCAGTATGAGTTGAGTAATATTAAATAAAATATAATTTATTGGTCATTCATAAGCTGATGTGAACAGAAAACCTGACCTAAACATATTTGTAGTATAGGATATATATATATATATGTGTATGTACTGGCTTCACGGGGCAGCAGTGGCAGGGGGGAAGCATGTTGTGAAAATGGACTTACATGGCTAAGCCTTTTGGCTACTATATGATGGAGCATTTAGAATACTATTTGGTGGATTATCACATTGAGATAGATAGCATATATTGCCATTGTATTTTAGTAATTCTTTAGATATACATGTTACGGTTTTATTACTATATTTTTACTTGTACTTGTACCATTAAGGAATTTCGACATTATTTACATTTTATACTATGATTAGTTTTTCAAAGATAGATCGATAATTGGATTTATCGGGTCATGTGTTGTATGCAATTGAACAAAAAATGGAGGATGTCTAGTATATCAGTTTTAGTAATCTGAAGTCCAGTTTTTCGTGCAGCAGATTGTTCATTACATACAGTAATAGATTTTTTCAAAACTGATTGTCCTGGTATATAAAACAAATCAATGAGATCATAGAATGTATTTTTAATTGATTATTGATCTTACTGTAATATCCTCCTGGTACATGATGGGTAAGGTGCTGAAGCTACATAACTAATTTAGTTACTATAGTTGATTAAAATCCATCACTTGCTATGCAACTTATGTTAGAGATTTATTCTTAGTACCATTTTTATTTAGCTTGAGAATTTATCTAGTCTGCTTCTAATTTAGCTTAAATTTGATTGGCGTTTCATCTTGCAGGACCAATGATCTCTTTTTGGATGAAAGTTAGGCGTGAATACTGTAGGAAGGAAGTGAAAATCAGGCTGTGCCTGCCCTGACTTTTTATTGCTAATTACTATTATTAGAGTTTTCTTAGTTAATCCTTTCTTGTATTGGGCCTAAGTGCCACAAAACCTTTTCTGTTTTTGCTGCTCCTTTTGGGTCTGTCATGAGATCAGTATGAGATCATGTGCCACAACTTTCATCTTCAAACTGTGGTAGAAATCAAGCATGAGAGAGCTGCCATTAGTTGGCAATGAGCTTTCATTTTGTAAAGGTTGCTTGGTTTTGTATTCAACTTTAAAGAACTACTAATCCAGTCTTTTGTGAATTTTTGTTGCATTTCTCCTTTCTGAAGAGAATCAAATTAACTGTTAATCTAGGCATCTTTCTACTCATGTTTAACAAACATACTCCAGAATCACTCTACTGGGCAAATACTCCAGAATTAAATAAATGATAGCCGTTCCATTAAACACTTGCCTTGCAGTCAAATAGAAAACTTATCATACAATCATGAATACAATAAACTTTGATATCTATCCTGTTAAAAAGTTCGGCTAATGTTGCTATCTATCATTTTCTATCCTAAAGCTCGTGATATTCTATAGCATTTGTCAGTAAAATTTTGACATCAATAAATGGGTTATTAAGAAAATCAAACCCAGTAATGGCTTGTTTGGATAGTTGCATTTCATTTGAAATGCTAGAATGGACTCAATTATCTTATTTGGATATTGAAAAAATTTGGATTTGTAATTGATCAAATTTGATGTTGCTTATACAATATGCCTAATTTCTAGACTTTCAAATTCTACCTAAAATATAGTCATTTCAAATCCTAAACATCTTCTCTAGTTCATATCTCCATTCCTTTCAAGCTTCAATCTACCTCACTAATTATCTCAACCTCCCCTTCTCTCTCCTCTTTCTTTGGGGCACCATTCTTTCTCTCCCCTCTCACATCTCTCCATCTCCTGTCACCATTAAAACATTTTGTATAACACTATAAGTACTGCAACTATAAATTCTGCCAAAATTTTTTTGATGACGTGAGGAAGCAAGAGATTATGAAGTAGACATGAGCATATGAAGATGAATTAGTACAAATTGATGTTTATGATCTTCTAAAATATATTTTGAGTTGAAATAAATATAAATATTAAATGATTAAAAATTGAGTAGAGACAAAAAGAGGTCCAAATCTTTAAGGAAAATCAAAAAAAGAAGATGAATCATTAATGAAGAAGATCAACTTGAAAGAGGAGTGAAATGCGTGTAGTTTTTATTTATTTATTTTCTTAAATTGGATTTCTTATTACAATAATAATTGAAATGATAGAATTTAGAATTAATGTTTTCCCCAAACATATAATTTGGATCTGAATGTCATGAATTGAAATGAAGTAATTGAAATTCTATCCAAACACTACCTAATTTTTTTTTTTTTATTTTTTTAAAGGAAAGGTACATGAGTGCTAATGATCTCCTTATCACAGGTAAAAGATCAAAAGCGTTGAGAAGTTTCCATCTCTCAGGGAAAAACTACCAGCCAAAAGTACAAGAACTAAAAAACAAGGGAAAGGGAAAGAAAAAGAAAAAGAAGAAAAAAAAATTAATACAAAAGAGTGAAACACAAATGTAGACCAAAGCAACAAAAGTGATGACGAAGAAGTGACTTGGTGGCCTAGGATGTGACATAAGCAGTCGATAAAATGTCTTGAACTAGAAATCAGCAACAAGATGACAACGATGATGATGAAAGGGTCGTGACTCATGACGCGACCAATTCCAAACCTTCGAAAGTGGTATAGAAGGAAGACCCTAAACCTGAGATAAAAAGAGCAATAAAATAATCCAATGTTTGCAAAAGATGCAAAGTTAACAGAGATGGAATTCATAGCATAAATCAGGGGCTGAATTAGTCAATTCAAACACCAAATCAGCAAAAATTTGGGGTAGAGGTATCATAAAACTCATCATAATGAAACCCCTAAAAATGGGAGAGCAAAAAAGGGAGGGCAAGACTCGTAACTTTGGCTTAGATTCATTGAATCCGAAGAGAAAAACTCATTAATCATCCATTCATTGATGGATTTGGAAAGCCATAATTTTGGAATTGAAAAGAGAGGCGCTTAATTAGGACGCATAATAAGAAAACTCAGAAAGAAGCATACAACTGCTATGTCATAAGGGACTATAGAGATTTTCCCATTTCTTTTCTCTCTCCTAATGTAATTCATTACCATTGCAATTCGGAAAGTACATAAAATATACCAAAGTTGCTGAGTTGCTGCTGTCTCATGTTTGCAATTCTAAGTGCAAACATGATAAATAAAAGAAAAATACACGGTGCTTGAAGATTATTGAAAATCTACTTCAAACAACACTTACAGAAACCCTACCTACTTTGAAAAACTTGCAGTAGCTCGAAACTTTCGAAGCACTAACAGTTTTTTCATCATCAGAAAACAATTACTACCTCCGTAACATAATACTAGCAACAATTGGTTTTGCACGCATTTTAAGGAAGCGATTTAAAGGTGTAAATGAATAAATTAGTCAAAATGGTTTAAATACAACAAGTGATTATTATAAGTTGTTAATATTAAAAAAATTTGGACTAATTCCTTCATTTACACCCTTAAATCGTTTTCTCAAAATGCGTGCAAAATTATTTGTTACTAGCATTATGTTACGGAGGGAGTATATTACAGAAGAGAACCCAAAATTACGGTAACAATACCTATATATTATTCTACACTACAACAAAGGACTACATTTTTCATCCATATCAGAAAAATGGCTTTTGAGTCCGAATTACAATGATAATAGCACTATTGCCGAGAGAAGCCATGTTATGTAGATATGTATACACATTTCTAGCCTAGTTACCTACCATGCTGTGCTGTTCTTGCCTTTGGTCCCTCCATACAAGCGAAAGAGGCTGTAAGCCGAGATACAGGAGAGTATCACCGTGCAAAGACTGACCACCACAGAACTTGCTATTCCTTCCCCTATTTGGTTACAGAACTTCTCAAATAAGCCGCACGTCTTCATCCATTGTAATTCTGGCTGTCCAAACTTCCCAAGTACAGATGACTGTGCTGCAGCTGCTACTGCTGTAAGGGTCAAATATGCCATCACCTGCGTTCCAAATTACAAGGGTCAAATATTCGCTCATACAATACAAACATATAGTCATAACCAAGAATCCACATCAATTTGAAGAGTCCAATATGTGATGGAACATATGACAAGGGTGTTAGGCATGGTTCAGATTATTTCAGTTCAAAAGAACAGAGTGCTACAATATCAGGGTAACAGATTCATTACTGCCAAATTGGAATTTGTGTTATTGATCATGACTAATTATCTCTGAAAGAATCAAGGATGTTGAAGTTGGTTAATTAGGAACTTTGCTTTGAAGGACTAAGTAGATTTATTAATTAAAGAAAAGCAAAACTCTTGATCCTGACATCATCTTAACTATCAATCTGTATTCTTCCTGACAAACCCTCTGCATTTTAGATGTGTTCAAATTCAGCTGAGCGCCTGAGCCTCAAGATTTCTGCCTAGATTGAACTTCTAAAAGATATCAGAGCCAAAACGTTGACAACAATTTAATCCATTACCCAAAACGCTACTTCGCAGGACAAACCAACTTCTCATTTTATCTAGACTAGAAGGACCTTTCATATTAATACCAATAAGATGCAATAGTATTAAGTTTATAAAATTCTAATCCTTCCCTCCTTTCTAAAGGAAGAAGACACATTATTACCAAATAAAAAAAGCACTATATGATATGAACCATCGTTCGAAAATGCGGTTGCAGTTATGGTCACGGGAACGGTTTTGGGGTCACGGAAACAATTATGATAGACCATGTCATAGTTGTCGCAATGCAAATTTGATTTCATGATAATAGGATTAGAGCAACAAATGGGGAAATACGGCGAGTAATAAAGGATTAGAGCCATTAGTAGTGAAATATGAGGGTATCTTTCACTATATCTTTGAATAAGAAATAACTTTTGAGTGAAATAATAGGTGTAACTTCTAATAAGGGGTGATTTGGGGTTAAAACATTTGATTCACAAAAAATTGTGGGTTTTTTTAACAACCCTTATTGATACGGACAATTTCGGTTCGGTCAGTTGAAATTCCTTTACAAAATGGCCCAACCAAGATGTCGCAACCTTGTTTTAAAACCATGATATAGGCTCTTAATCTAACCATATTATTGGTGCGGTTACTTGAAATATGAATGTAGTGTCCCCTCCAAGAAAATATAAATGTTCATATATATGTCTGTACAATAGTACAATACCCATAATGTGCAAAACACTGGGACCAATATTGCTTATATATGTATATAATATAATATATTACTAGTCAATGAATCAATTAATTTAGGCCATGAATTCTGCACAACACAACTTTGTACCCACCATTTGTCAAGAACGTAGGGGCATTATTTCCTCAATTGAACACTCAATAAGTACAGAATGGTAGGTGCACTAGAATTTATGACTCTTTAATGATGGGAGAGATTGCATTACATGAGGAACAAAGGTAGTAGGGACCAAATGCATAACCAACCAAATCATATTTTGTAACTTGATTAATATCTCTAAGTGTTGCATCACTTTGTTCTTTGGCAACATAAATGTTTATTTAATTTTTAGGGTCAACAACATACGAAGATCATTAAACAACTCATTATGATAATAATTGCTTGTCCTTAAAAATAATCAATAGAATACTTGTAGTCCCCCCGTCAAAAAAAGAATACTTGTAGTCTTTCAAATGCTAAAGCATTTATTAGATTAGCAATATTAAATCCTCCGTCCATTTTTTTTTGTTAGTTACACTTTACCTTTTTTTCTCTCACAAAAATATTGTAACCGTAAATAACAAAAAGGAAGGAAGAGAATACAATTATACAAAGATAATTGCTAACAATTTCTCAAAATTCATGCATAACCTTTATTATGGCTCCTTATGATGGAACACAATGAAGAATTATTTTTAACTTTTTTCCTAGCACAAAATAGTCTAGCTAACCAAAGCAAACTTAAATGACGCTAATATAGTAATTGCTACTAGGAAGTGAAGAAGAGCTACTTTTAGATAAGGAAGCATGGAAGGAGAGTATGGGTTGATGGGCATTGATAAGTGACAAATAAAGTGATGTCAATCCTTTAAGCCAAACAGTGTTGATAAACAAGGGATTGAGGAATATTGTTATCCTTTGAACCCTAATAATATTTCATGAAAAAATTGATAATTATAGCTGTTAAGGGAATTAGGACCCTCTCTATTTCTTTCCCTCTATTTCCTATCCTAAGATTTTGACAACTCTATTTAAAAACCCTCTCTATTTCTCTCTTCATGCATCCTCAACCATTAATTTAGAAAATGGACCATCCATTTCCTATGAGAAATGGAGATCTTTACTCCTGTTAAGGTACATAAGGTCGAAATATTAACTTAAATCAAATGTGAAAGTACGTAAAACGATGCATGATTTTAGCATAAAATATCCCTAAATTATTACAAATTTCAGAAATATATTAAAGTTTCAATGATTTTGGTTGCATTATAGGGAAGCTGATAACCAAAAAAACAAAACATTAAAAAAAATATATATCCAGATTCAGATACCTGATCACCAGAAAAGATGACCCATGCTAGTGGTTTGCTAAAGAGAATACTTCCTCTGATCATTCCCACAATACATCTGGCTACTTGCACCAAAGAATAAGCAGCAACTATCCCATTAACTATCACCAAGAACCTGATTGCCAAAATACACATGTATATATTATACATACAAATTGTAAATTACATAAACAAACAAACAAAGAAAAAGAAATACATCCAAGTAAATCATTAAGTAAATAAATGGGAATAGATGAAGAAAAGGGGTGGTGGTGGTGGTGGTTCTTACACAAGGGATTTCATGTCAGTGAAATTAGCCTTCTTAGTGATGGAAAAGAAGACCTTAGCCTCAGTATCAGAGCCAAGAAGAGCAGCAGCAAGAACACCCAACCCTAGTATCAAAACCCTCAACACCAATTCAGCAATTCTGACCTTCCTTTCAGCAGCTTTTACATTGCAGCTCCCATGGTATACTGCTACATTTCCAGGACTAATTCCAAAACTCATCTTCTCTTTTTCTACCCTTCAAAAGTTTCAGCTACCAATTTAAACAAACCACAGTATGTGAGATGAAGCTATACACTATACACTACAAGATTGGGGTGCAAGTTTCTCTTGTAAGTTGTAACCAACACTTCCCACAACTTACCCAGTATGGAAATCAAGCAAAATATTTGTAAAAACACAAAAAGGCACAATCATGGAGCAGATTTGAGCACAGTGCAACAGAAATTAGAATTGGGACTTTCCTATGTAACTACAATTGCACAAATACTCTGGTTTTGCAATCGAATCAAAATTAAACACACACAAAAAAAAAACAAAAAACAATGCAAAGGAGAAGAGTATGATTAAGAAGTAACCTAACAAAAAAAATAAAGCCAGAAAAGAAGCTTACTGCAAGAGTTGGGAGAAGTGACAAGTGGTAAAAATAAGGAGAATCGTGTTGTAAAAGGAGGATATAGACAGGACAGCAAAGCATCAATGGTAAATCACTAAATTGAATTGAATTGAATGTTTGTTATCTTTATATAGAGAAAAATGAAGAGAAAGTTCATTAAATTGGTAAGTAGAAGTGGGGAAATATCCACTATATCAAAATGATTTTAATTTATATATCAAATGGCATTTTTGTAATTTTGTTGAAAATATATTATCAAAATACCCCTTATTTGGTTGGTGCTTGGATCTCTGTCCCTAAAATTTATCAAAATTACCTTAAAATACCATTTGATATGTGAGAATTAAAAATCATTTTGATATACTGAAAATCCCTCAACAGAAGAGGGTGGGCCAGAGCATTTAATTGTTCTTACGAATTGGAACTCTCGATGGGGGTGAGGGGAAGAACAGTTCCTCGTCCCGAGAACACAAAGTGCAGAAAGAGAGTAAGTGAGGAGAGTGTTTATTTTGTCTTTAATTTAAGACGGGGATGTCAAGGTAGGAGAAAGTATTTATGACCATTACTTCAACAAATGCACATTGCTATCAATATCATGCTATGTTATTCATTCCTATTTGTAACATCGATACGACAAATTCACATTACACTACCTGCCGGGTAGACGGCCGTCTACCCGCCAAGGCCGCAACATCATGAACCGGTGTACAATAGGTCAGGGTCGAACCTCATCAACCCCACGTCTCCACCCTTTAGGATGAGGTCCGTTCACGTTATCATCTAAAAAAAATCTTGATCAATACATTTTTAAGTGTTTAATAAACATCCACTCAAAAAAAAAAGTGTTTAATAAACATTTATAGGATTCTATGTTAGAAAAATATAGTGATCAGTATTTGTCGTCCCAAGTTAACTTAATATTACCCCAATTTTCAAGTGAAATAACGATATTGTGTTTTATGTAAAACAGTACTACAACAACCGATGACTTGAACAATGGTATCGGACACCACGCCACCGGACTACGACCACGACAACCACCACCATGATGGTGGTCCAAAAATACATTTTTAAGGGAGGGAGGGGGCATCCAACTTAGACGCAACAAACATGTTCGGGGCGTATGACCTAGACGTCTCCCTTTATTTTAAAAAAATTATAAATTGGAACACCATCATGGTGGTGGCGATCAAGGTCGTGGTCCGGTGATCGGTGTTCTGTTGCCATTGTCAATATAATCGGGGTTGTTGTGGTATTGTGTTAAGTTAAGGGCAGTATGTATTGTCATTTTACTTTGAAATTGAGGCGAAAATTATTAATTGAAAAGTGGGGCGACTCCTTGCGAAAAAAAAAGACGCGACGTTTAACAAATCCCAAAATATATGTTTTGAATTCCAATTAAAAATTATACATTGGTTAAATGAGAATTGAACGTGCAATGACCGTTTACTTGGGTGTAAAACGTTTTTCAATGTAAAATGATTTTCCATGAAAAGCATTTTACCATGGATTACTAATTTTCATAGGAATATTTCAATGTTTACTTGCACGAAAAATATGTTTTACTCCTAAATTTGGAGGAAAATGTCTCCAATAGAGTGTAAAATGAGTTTTCAACCCAAGTTTTACATTTTATTTTTTTAGCCAAAGTAAACGATGTAAAATGGGAAAACGATTTTCAGGAAAACATTTTTCGGTCTAGTAAACGGAGCCGAAATGTAAACTCTTAAACATCAAACCAATTAAAGTTGTCGGTTTAGTCTTTAAAGTAAAATATTATAGAGGCTTGTAAATTAGTACGTCTAGCTAAAACAATGGTACATTTCAAACAAATCTACTAAGTTATTTTTAAATATCCTTATATCTTAATTATTATTTTAACTAGGTTTTTGGCCCGTGCATAATGCACATGCTTTGTACCTATTAGGTTCATAGTAGGCCCGAGCAACGGTTCCGGGTACCCACCCACGGAACCAGACCCGGTTAGGAACCGACGGGTAATTACCCAGACCCGGTTCCACTGGGTCCGGTTCCAGATCCAAAAGTTACTACCCGGTCCTAACTAGGTCCGGTTCCGGTTCCAAAAATTTTGGATCGGGTACCCAGTGGGTATCCGGTTGTAACGGTTGAATTAGGTTTTATATTTTTATCCAATGGTAAATAGTGAAGTACTAAAGTGACTACTGACTAAACCAAAATATAATAAGCCTAATTTTTTTTCATTCAAAATTTGTATGTTTATGTAAATTTGTATATAATTTGTGTGAACTTGATTGTGTTTATTACTTTATGTAAAATTGTATGTTTTATCTTAAAATTATAAACTTGTGTTTAAGGAAACTATCTTTGTGGATGTTTAGTGGTAAATAATTAAATATGTAGTAGAGTAGTTGTTGGCCATTAACCCGATTTGTTATTAAAATTTAAAAAATTGAACAAAATACACACCCATTAAAGAAAACCGGGTACCCGGTATTGGAACCGGTACCCGGCGGTTCCGGTTCCAAAAACATATTACCCGGTTAGAACGGTTTCGGTTCTGGTTCCAAATATTTCGGACCCGGTGGTTCCGGTTCCAGGTCCGGGTCCGGTTCCATAGAAAAAGACCGGGTACCCGGTTTTGCTCACTACTAGTTCATAGTTGTATGTTTTAGTTTTTGTAATTCCAATGATTTTATAAGATTGAAACTAACTAAGACATGATAATAGTTCATCAAAAAAATGAAAATATATCAATTTTTTATTTTTTAGATTATAACATATATTTTCCTTGGAAAAAAAAACGTATACATATTTTGAAGCATATTCATTTGCATAATTATAAAATAATGGAAATTAATTTTGTAAATATGAAGTGTGAGCGTATTTAGAAGAATTCAAAATGGAATAAAATTAAATTTAAAATGAATAACTTAAAAAGAAAGTGATGTAAGAAAGCAAATCTCATAATTTGAAAGTAATTGAAAAGTTTTATTAAATGTAAATAAATTATTAATATTAATTGTAATTAGAAAATAAAAGACAATTTTTATTTCAAAAAAAAAAAGGAAAAGGAAAATAAAACTTTTTTTTAAGATGACACATGGCATAATTTTAAAGATGAGATATCCTATGTGTCAAAATTATGTTTAAGGGTGTGTTTTAATAGATTAGGTATAGATGTTGTTCTCTTTTAATTAGGTTAAGAGTTGTATGTTTTAATTCATCTGAATGTTTATTATTTTAATGTTGTTCTCAATTATTATTATTTTTAAGATTATGACATGTACATATTTTGAAAAATAATTCATCTGAATGATTATAAAATAATGGAAAATGATATTGCAAATATGAATTGTGAGTTCAATTAAAACCCAATATACTTATATACACAAGAAATTTTCTTCAAAAAAAAAATAGCATAAAGATAAAAGCCTAGAACAAAGTAAAGCCTAAAATCCCTAAACAGAAGTAAACAAGCAACAATAATTCTACCAAGATTCAAAATTTTAATATGGCTCTGTTACTCCTTCAGGCCACCTACAACAGTCTCATTTGCCCGACTCTGACTTTCCATCCGCAAAACTAAGGCCATGTTTGGTTCACATTATTTCAATATCTTATTATTTCAGACTAGGTTAGATTAGATCATATCAGATAATTTAATTTAATGTTTTTAAACTTTAATTTTTTTATTTCATAATAAAAAATATTATTATAATTATATATTTAAAAAACTACTAATTAATACAAATAAAATAAGATCTCAATTGATATATTTTTTCGTTCTGGATTAACATATATACACGGTTAAATTTTAGTCAAATCATGCAATAAGTTCAGATCAGATTAGATAAAGAAATATAAGGTGAATCAAACATAACCTAAGTCAATGTTTCCTTTTTTTCTTAATTTTATTTTTGAAAATGGGTTTTTCTCAGTTATACCTATGAGGTATTGAGATTTCCCACCTGTAGACACGAATTTTGAAAATTCTCTGTTATACCCATGAGGTTTATAAAAAATTTAATTGTAGCCAACAAACATAATTATAGGTCACAAACGTTATCACCGTTTACTTTGCAAAAAAAGGTGGGGGCGTGGTGGACTTTTGTGAGGTTGATTTGGTAGTTGTGGTGGTAAAAATTAATGTTAGTTTGTTGTTAACGACTTAACCATGTTATCTATAATTATGTTTGTTGGCTACCTTTAAGAATTTTTAAAAATATCATGTGTATAACATAAATTTTTCAAAATTCATGGCTACAACTGGGAAATCACAATACCTCATGGGTATAACTGAGAAAAACCCTTTGAAAATTTATATTTCTTATTGGGTTTCTTGCTGGGTCGGTAAGCCTGATGACATTTCTTACTAGGTTCAATTGCTTGTATGGTATCTATGTGTCCTTAAAACATTTTCTCCGAGTAGCGATCGTGAGTGTACTTCGGTCGTCAGGCAACAACGGTAGGAAGAGAGTATTTCCAATGCAATTCATTCTTGGGGTGAGCCTGGGTTTTGTGCAATTTGTGTAGGACACGTTGGCTGATGTGTCTCCACCATTGTAGCCTTGTAGGAAGCTGAAGAGGATCATAATTTGGCAGAGCGTAATATTAAAAAATGCAAGAGAAAGATTTGTGACAGACACGACATTACTGCAGTTAGGGTTCTTTTGTCTAGGCTTGCCCCTTATAATGACAATACTCTTGCAATTTTACAAGATAGATCAGATTAAGGGGTTTCCACATGGTATGTCATGTGGCAGAGATTGTTTGTGTACTTAACACCTTATGGATTACTTGAGTAGTGCTGCAATTGTTATCTCGGAGGAGTTGGTGGACTTTATTTTGCGGGTGGTTAATCTCTTTTTGTCTGGAAAATGTCCTACTTAGTTAGGTGAGTATATTGCTAGTGTTCCACTTACATACACCACTTGTTACACTTACATACACCACTTGTTAAACCTCGTGGTTGTATTCGGCCTATAGCTGTTGGTACTGTTTTGTGTCGCTTGGTTTCAAAGTTTGGTAATGCTATAGTTGGTCCGTCTTTAGGGACCTATTTTGGTGATTTGTAGTTTGGATTTGGGGTGTCGGGCAGGTGGTGAAGAAAATCAAGCAATTCTTCAAGCTTATAATCATTTGGTCGAGGCTTGTGGCGCAGATATTAGCCTTTTAATTATATGTTGCTTGTGGATTTCTAGAATGCTTTTAATTTGGTTCATCGTCCATCTATGTTGAATGAGGTCCGGCTTCGTTGTCTATCTCTTTCACGATGGGTTTAATTATGTTTTATAGAGGGTCTCTAGGCCAAGAGTATTGTTCTCATGGAGTTGTGACCTATCATGATGATCCTTGGTTGAGTTGTTGCTACTTCGTGTGTGTATTAGAGTTTAAAAACACTACTTTGCATTGCACACTTGCCCCCCTTTGATGATTCTTTGGCTCTATTCGATGAGGTCGTTGAGACTGACAACATGAGTAACCCTAGTGAGATCGCCACCCCCAACTCATGAAGAAATTGTCAGATATATATTTCACGAAGGTTACTACATCTGCATAATCCACTTTCTCCTTATCTCCGTGTCGGGTTGCTTTATTGAAATCTCAGGAAGAGGATCATACCTCTGCGTAGCTAAGGGCAGTCCCAATCTCGGGTTTGGGTTAGATTATGAACGGTAATAAGGCTTACCGTTGTGTTCTTTATTATCGGATGGAATTCCTTTGTTCATGGTTACGGCGCCGTGTTCAGCTTGCTCAAAGGTTTTTGATGGAGATATTTGTTATCGGTCTAGGATTTTTGCTCAGAAGGAGCTTGATGTTGGGTTGACTGGAGGGAACGACGAGGCTCTTCGACCTGCTTATGTGCTTCTTTATTCTTGGGGCAGATGTTTTTGCTTTGACTTGGCGGGGTCTTCTCCTTTGACACAGTCCGAGTTATTTGACTTTGTGCCTGGTTAGGTTGTGTTGATTACAGCTCAGCGAAAATGAGACAAGTATGAGGCTCGTTGCACAACAATTGGGTATGATTTTCTCCCTTTCTCCTTTTTTCTTTAAGGGAACTAGAGAAGGGGGCTATGACGTTGCTGAGATGGGTAAAGGTGTTCACTAGAACTCAAGATATAAGAGCTCGCGCTGTTGCTTAGAACTTCAGCAGGCTCAGATTTGCTATAGCTAGAGGGGTGGGGCCTAGATTATATCTCGGCTCCCCACTAACTTCTTGTAATTTATTTGACTTTGTAGGTTTATAATAATAATAATAATAATAATAATAATAATAATAATAATAATGATGATGATGATGATGATGTAAACTTGTCCATATTTAATTTGTAGTTAAAAATATAATAATAATAATAATAATAATAATAATAAGTAAAAATGGAAATAAATAATCTCATCTTTGTGGTGTATGCTGAAAATAATCACATCTTTATACCCTATCTTCTCAAAATGGACCTTTACCTGTAAAAAAATTACTGACTTGTCAATTTCACTAGAAACGTGTTAACTTATAATTGGTGTAGGCATTTTTTTTTCTTCTTTTTTTTTTTTTACCAAATCACCATGACCACCATTCCCCTTCCCCTTCACCTCCCCCACCACCACAACCACTCCTCTTCACCTCCGCCACCAAAATCGCCTCACACCACCACTTCCCTTCATTGCCCCCACCACCACTATCATCACTCAAGTGAGAATTTGCGGCAAGGGGAGGAAGATGAATAATAATATGCAAATGATGCACTCTAATTGGTTGGGTATGTTTCCGCCATTAAAGAAGATAACAACTCAATCAAATTAAACTAATAATTCAACCAAACTAAGGTATTGTTTTGTTGTAATTGGAATTAACTTCCCATGATAATTTGTATTTCATGGGAATTAACTTCCCTTGTTAAATTCATATGAATTAGCTAATTGTGTTTGGTCAAGATGTGAGAAGTTATATTTCCTAGGAATTTTAAATTACCTAGGGGGATTGGGTAAATTATTTCCTACATTATGGGGGAATTGTAATTTCCTAGGAATTTAAATTTTCCCCATTTCATACTTTTTTGGGTAACCAAACTACAATGTATTTTTGTTTTTCCTAGGAATTTTGATTTCCCAGGGAATATTGAGCCAACCAAACAACACCTAAATTTAATTTTTTTAAGAAATTAAAGGAAAATACTTCAATCAACATAACATTTAGCAACCCTGAAACAAATACTGACATTAAAGGATCTAACATTCTAAAAAAGCCATTTTGAATCTTTCGATTTATATAAATCATTTTTATTGATCTTTATTGAAAATATTTATTTTTATAAATTTACAATGTCATTGTTAATTAATTCAACTTGAATGTGATTTCATTTGTATTGCAGAATACTCAATGTCAGAGATTGTGTGTGTATGTGTGCCTTGTAGTGGGTATTGTGTACTATTGTAGATAGCTAATTCTGGCACCTCAGTTAGCTCCCAACGATCTATGATGAATGTACCCTGTTGCACAGGGTTGGTCTTGATCTAGTATGCCAAAATGCCACCTCTTTAACCCTCTCATACCACTCTCACACTATTTATAGGCATTTTAGAGGTTCACGACTCGTTTTAGGATTTTTCGGACATTTTCTAGGATTTTTATTAATTATTTTTCATGCATATTTATTTTCTAAGGGGATTTTGGTCACTTTCCATTGCATAAAATAATTTTCCTAGGTTAATTGCATTTTTCTAGATTTTTTTGGTAATTTTTCCATAATTTTCTGAGTTTTTACATATTTTCTATGATTTTTTGAAACATTTTCCATTCTTAGGGGTATTTTAGTAATTTCACACCTGCATCGTCAAATTTTTCTCCACTTTTCACTCATTTATAATTTTCCAGAATGTTTCCATATTTTTCCGTATTTTTTGGCATTTTTAGCGTATTTTTCAAAATAGTCCGAAAAACCCGAAAACAGTCGAAAACAGTCCAGATTATTCCGGAACCTCGCGAAATTCCCAGAATCTCAAATATTACGATAATATTACGTAATCATAATGATCTCCGTAATCGTATCGTAATCGCATAAAAATCTCGGAGAATCACGCGCAAAATAAGCAAAAAAATCGACCTGGATACAACCTGGACCTGCACCTAGACGCAGGTCCATATTACAGGACCTGCGCCTAGACGCAGGTCACAAATACTGACCTGCGTCTAGACGCAGGTCATGTAACTGGACCTGCGCCTAGGCGCAGGTCTGGTGTTCTCCGGGTTCGATTTTTGCCTCTGTTTGCCTATAAATACGACCCTTGTCCGGCCTTTCAGAGACACGACAATACAAAGAAAATTTCATACTTTCTGCTCTTCTCTCTATTACATAGTGTCTCTCTAAAAATCATTCAAAAACTCTGTCAAAATCGATACTAAGCACATATAAACACATTTCAATCATTTACAATCACTGAATTTGGCATTTGGCGTATTAGTCTCCAGGCCGTAATCGACCGCCATACATTCCGGTATACATTTCTGAGACCCTTTTTATTTCATTTTCAATATGCTTTCTTTCGTTTTAATTTTTATTTTAATCTTTGTGACTTGCGTTCATCATGATGACATGACTTTTTTTGCTTTTTTGTTTGTGTTAATCATGTTTTAATTCATGTACCTTTTTTTGATTTTTAATCCATGTCATTTTTTATTCCTGCATATTTCGTATCATTCTCTGTAGCTTTTTATTCATTTATTTTGATAATTTAATTACACGGGATTCGAGGTACGTTCTCATTTTCAATTTTACTTTTTCGTGCCATCGTTGTGTTGAATTCCTTTTTTTTATGTGATTTATATGATTTAACCCTTGATTTCTCCCGTACTTTTGGACTCATTCTAGCATTTTAATATTTACTAATTCCGAAGTGGTCACAAAATAATTTTAGGCTAATTTGTGCATTAATCTGAACCGACTTAGTAATTCGCAAATTAGGGCTAAAATTGAGTTATCTCTGTTGCTCTACCTAGTAGAGACCGCTTGCAGGCGGGCGGGCCCAATGCACGATTGGCTCGTAACCTATCCCCGAACCCATACTCTGGTGCACGACCATATGGAACCGATTGCTCCTGGCTTTCGGTACTTCTTCGGTGTCCGTGGACCGTAGAAACGCACGGTGGCGACTCCTACTAGCCCGTATTCACATACAACATTAACGAGCATTCAAATCAACTCGTGACGTAGGCGGCCGGGTAAAAGCGGCCCCTACAACTACGTGCTGCTCTCTGTCTATCTTTTTTGTCTCTTCTAGTATCTTCCTAGGGATTGATGTATCTCTATATATAGTGCAAAATGCTTGTAAATGACTAAGAGAGAAAACACGGTTTTTTGGCCATAAGAGTAAATAAGATATTTATGGCTCTTGTTGATTAATTTTGTTTACTCTTCATGGTTTCAGAGCAAGGCTTCTCAAAATCATCAGTTTTTGAGTGAAATTTTGTAAGATTTTTTTCAACACAAACTCAAAATCAAAACCTCAAGTATGCCTAGCAAGAATGGAGGTCCTACCATGGCAGATATGCAGAGCCCGTTGTATCTCCATCCTTCAGATGGGCCTCTAACTGTCAACCTACCTGAAAAGTTGACAGGGCCTGGAAATTATAGGTCTTGGAAGAGAGACATGGAAGTTGCATTAACATCCAAACACAAGTTGGGTTTTGTTATTGGTTTGGTGAAAAGAGATCCTGATGATGCTGAAAAACAAGATCAATGGGATACTTGTAATAGCATGGTCATAGCTTAATTGACCTCCTCTATGTCACCAAGCATCAGAAAATCAGTGATGTTCATGAGCTATGACAAGGACATCTGGGATAACATTGGGAAAAGGTTTTCTCTCACTAGTGGAACGAGAAAATACAAGCTAAAAAAGGGTGTGTATGAACTGAAACAAAAGGATAAAAGTGTAACAGAGTATTTTATGGCTCTACAAGCTCTGTGGGATGAGATTGACACTCTCTATCAGCTGCCTGCATTTAAAACCATGACACCAGAGTTTGCTAAATACATTGATGCTCGTAAAAAACAAAAGGAAGAGGACAGACTTTTTCAGTTCCTAAATGGACTGAATGAGGAATTTTCTGCAGAAAGAAGTCACATTTTGATGTTCAGTCCTCTTCCCACTACTGAAGAGGCCTGTGGCAAACTGGTGCATAAAGAAGCACAAAGGGAAGTGATTAAAGAAGAGAAGATGGACTTTGAGACTGGAGCTATGTTCAGCAAGAAAGAAGAGAAGTGCTCAGTGTGTGGATTGAAAGGGCATACAAAGGAGAGATGTTGGCAAGTTGTAGGCTATCCAAAATGGCATCCCAAGGTCAAGAAACTCCAAAGGGGTGAAGGAAGTGGAACCTGCAGTGCTTAAGGAAGATGGAACAAAGGAAAGCAACCTCACAAATCTGCAAAATGGGCTGCTAATGCTCAAGCTGATGAAGTTAACATGTCTCTAGAGCAACTTGAAAAGCTGATGAGATATGTCTCAATCAGTGATAAAAAATCTGGTGATTTAGAGTTAGAGAATGAAGGCAGTTTTGCAGGTATGGTTTTTTGTTTTAATGCAAAGAAATCATGTGGGAATTGGATAATGGATATAGGAGCATCAGACCACATAACTGGTGATTTTTCTATGCTTTCAAATATTTGTGTTGTTCATGATAGACCAAAAATTAACCTGCCCACTGGAAAATCTGCATATATTACTCATAAAGGTCATGTTAAATTGAACAATGGTCTAATACCGAAAGATGTCTTGTTCATACCAGAATTCAAACATAATCTCATGTCTGTAAGCAAGGTAGTCAAGGATGAGAGAAGTAAAGCTGTTTTCTATTGTGATTATGGTGCTATTCAGGACTCTCATACCTAGACTACTAAGGCTGTTGGGATCTTGAAGAATGGTCTGTACTACTTGTTGGATAAAAGACTGGATGAACTGGACAAGGAGAGAAGTGAAAAGACTGATGGTCAGAAGGAAGATTGTGTCAACAAACTAAAAATTAGTAGTAGTTTTGCTGCTGTAAAAATGAACAAAGTAGTGCTTTGGCACAATAGACTAGGGCATGCTCCATTAGAGAAGTTAAAATTAATTGGTTGTATTCCAAGTAGTTATTATGATGAAAATGTATGTTTGACTTGTCCTATGGCAAAGCTTTCTAAATTACTTCTTTGTTCAAGTAATTCATGTGCAAAATACTTGTTTGAGTTGATTCATATTGATATATGGGGACCATATAAGGTTCAAACCAAGAATGGTCATAGGTACTTCCTAACTTTAGTTGATGATTTTTCAAGATCAACTTGGGTCTATCTCTTAAAGGCCAAATCAGATGCATATGAGGTGATAAGTTGTTTTGTCAGATTTGCTAAAACTCAGTTTGGAAAGACTGTCAAAATAATTAGATCTGATAATGCATTGGAATTCAGTGAATCTAAATGCAATGCTCTCTATGCTCAATGTGGTATTGTTCATCAAACTTCTTGTGTAGAAAAACCCCAACAAAATGGCAGGGTCGAAAGAAGGCACAAAACTATTCTTGAAATGGCTAGATCACTGAGATTGTAGGCAGGATTACCACTGAGTTTTTGGGGTGATGCAGTGCTTACTGCAACTTACATTATAAATAGACCTCCCACTCCTGTGTTGGGAAATAAAACTGCTCATGAAAGGATTTTTGGCACTGTGCCTAACTACAACAAAATGAGGTCATTTGGTTGCTTGGCACACTACAAGAAATCAGACGTTTAGCGACCGAACTTAGCGACCGAAAAATAGCAAAATGTGGTCGCGAAAACGGTTTTGCGACTGACGGAGACCAAAATTGAGTTAGTCGCGAAAACGTGGTCGCAGATTCAGAATTGCGACTGAAATGTTGGTAGTCGCAATATTAGCGACTACTTTGCGACCAAAAAATAGCGACTATTTTTTTTAATTTTTGAGACCGATTTGGTGGTTGCAGTTTAGCGACTATCTAATTATTTTAGAGACTGACTGGTAGTCGCAATTTTAGCGACTAAATTTGCATTTTTGAGACCGATTTGGTGGTCGCAAATTTAGCAACTAATTTATCATTTTTGAGACCGATTTGGTGGTTGCAAATTTAGCAACAAATTTTTCATTTTTGAGTCCGATTTTGGTGGTTGTAAATTTAGCAACTAATTTTTCATTTTTTAGACCGAATTGGTGGTTGCAAATTTAGTAACTAATTTTTCATTTTCGAGACCGAAATTGGTGGTTGCGAGTGAAATAATAAAATAAAAAAAAACCTACAATACATTTATAGGAGAATAATACAATACATTTTCAATTCATTGCTCATTATCATAAATAAATACATTACTCCTTCACATTATATTAATAATAAAACCTGCAATTGATTGATAAAAACGAGCATATAAATTAGTGCTAATAAAATAGAGCTCATAAATCCCTGCTCATCGTATCCTAATGATACGAACCACAGTCAAAACTACTGCATCTATACAAAACGAGCACTCAGACCATAACTAACTTAATTAGTTGTTTTTCAATTACAATTTGAGCTCTATGTGCTCTGAAACACATATATATAAATATCAATCCCTAACAATTAAGGGGCCCACAAGGCATATACAAAATAAGACCCAAATTTAATAGCCTGGGGATACAAAAACAACCCATAGAGTTATCATATCAAGGGATTTTTAACAAAAATCAAACCATATTAGTTTTATAATTTTGTTAGCACAAAAAGTTATATACCTTATAATTACTTGAGCATTGAACCTTTCCAATTAGACGTTTCCACCACCACCCTTTGATGGATTACGAGGATAGAAATTTTTGGGCTTCAATATTAGTTGCATCACCTCATTCGTCACTTTCTTCACGTTATTAAAACTTGATACAAGCTCTTCTTTCTCCTTCTTCCATTCACCCTTCTCTTTCTCATACTCTTCTTGTCGTGATTGTGCAACTTTTAGGCTAAATTCTGCTACAATCTTGCTCTCCTCAGCTTTTTTTTGCTTTCTTCCACCATTTTTTTGCATTCTTCAAGTTGAGAGGTTAGTTGTGAGATAATGGAAACGGCATGTGTTGATTGTTTGGTCTGTGATGAACTACCAACCTCGTAAAACATTGATGATGCATTCCCTAAACCGTAGACCTTTCCTTTTTTGTGGCCACCAACAATTTCCAAAAAAACTTCATCGGGTGCTTTTGTGACTCCTTTGTCAATATACTCAGCAAGTTTCTTCCTGTATGCAGCCTATAAATAACTAATAAAATTTAGCAAATATGTATCTGAACTTGCAATAGTATCCAAACAAAATAAGAAAGCATTTACTTGCAATAATATCCAAACAAAAAAAGAAACCAACTAATTTACCACTATTCTTTCACCTTCAATGTCCCCTTGTTGAAGCATATTCTTAATCCAAAAATTTACTTCCAATATACTCATGACCCAAATATTATTTTATCCAATAATCCAAGTATTATTCCCAATGTAGCCATTGTATTCACATTTACATTCCAATATATTTTCATGCTAAAAACTAAAAAAAAAAAACAAAAAACCATCCTGAACATGATTTGCACAATAGTGGGCGTTGGAGTCCGGTCACCCAACAACCCACGCGACAGCTGCGATCACGCGACCACCACCGCAACCAAGGCATCAGCAGTACTACCCAACCACTGCTCAGGCGCCAGCCAGCAGCTGGCAGCAGCTGCCCTGCTCAGCCAGCCCAGCCAGACGCCAAGCAGCAGGTGGGAGTGGCTGCTCTGCCCAGCCAACAGCACTTCGACGTCCCCACAACAGCCTTCAACAGCCGACAGCCCTCCGAAACCACCGAACGCACTTAAATTTGCATTACAATCATGGCATATAGCTAAGCATAGGTGCACACCCATGTTTGACATCCAAATCAAAACAAATAAGACTCTTCAATTTCAATAATAGATCAACACTTATTATTTCCAATTCAAATTAACACTCGTTAATGAAAGACAAGACAATCACAAGTCAATGACTTTTCTCGTACTAACCATTGTCTTCTTCGGCTTATCACCAAGCAACATTTTCTCTCCATCTGGCATTTCAAACCCATGAGTTTTCTCGTACACATCAGCCGCAAGTGGTAGTACTCCATTCTTCTCAACAACCTACCGAAACATATAATTAGGAAAGAAAATTAGTAATCACATTATGCATAGGAAAAAGATAGTCAATATGATATAAATGAATCGAAGCATCGACAAGCAACTCATTAATCGGTCAGCCACTTCAATAGTGGAAATACTTCCCTGGCGATGGCCAGGGTCAAATGAAGCTTTAGATTGGTTTGAATAACGATTTTTCTTGGCCTTAGCAGAATGCTTGACAAAATCAGGGTGCTCCCTCTTACGATTGAGTTCCGCCCTAACAGTCTCGAGCATCCATTTTACTTGTTTATGGAGAGGTACTTTGGAAGCCTTGTTCACATAATCCTTAAGGCGTTCTTTGCACTTCTTTTCATAATCCCTCCTAACCATATCATCATATTCGGTTTTCCATGTAAACTGATTTTGAAAATAAAACTTCAATAGTCAAACACTTCTATATAATTGAATCGTTAACTTTATTCGTTAACTTTTATTTAGTAATTAATTTACTATGATTTCTATATAAAACTAAAATAGTTCACCTTAAAATGCTTGAACCATCGATCTCTTACAGATTGTGGCACCTTCGACCAATTCATGTAGGGGGCATTGTAAAGTGCCCTAAAAGAGTCTGCAACAGTGGAAGCAACAACAGGTTTACTGAACCTGAAAAACGAAACAATAAGATGCAACTTAATATCAAGAAGTATCTAATTATATGCGTGCAAGTGACAAAAGAAAAGGACTTTGATCTGACCAGAAACCATTAGGAATCAACTCTTTCTTCCTTGCATTTGCAGGAAACAAGTGTGAAAAATAACAAGTGTGAAAACAAGTTTTTTTTTTTTAAAAAAAAATTGCAACCAACTATATATTAGTCTCTAAACTTTATATTTAGTCGCAAATAATATTTAACTATTCAGGAAGAAACCTACTCATGGTAGCGACCGCATATTAGTCGCTATAATTTTCTATGGTCGCAAAACTGCAACTACTTAGCGACTGATAAAGTGGTGGTCGCAAAATAGAGACTACTAGTCTCCATCAGTCGCTAAACTATATTTTAGCGACTAACTTCGTTGTCGGTCACTAAATTCGATCACTAAAAGATGTTTTTCTTGTATTGCGCAATGGTTTACAACTTGGATGCAAAACATGATAAATTTGCAAATAGGGGTATGCCATGTGTGTTCATAGGCTACCCCAATGACCAGAAAGGTTACAAGCTGTATAATCTTGTAACAAAGAAAGTAATGAAAAACAGGGATGTAAAATTTGTAGAGCACATATTTCCTTGCAATCAAGATAAGCCTCAATCCTCTCTATATCATCCTCTGCCAGTTGATGTCTCAGCTGCTGATTTTGTAAATTGGGGCCAATCTGAAGAAAGTGAAAATGAGTCAGATGCAGCTCAACCTCTCACTGATGGCAACATTGCTGACACAGAACAACAGTCCACTGCTGAACAGGGGGAGCAACATGTAACAGATCAACATGTTGACATTGAAGAACAACATCAGTCTGCCTCTGATAAGGGAATTCGAAGATCATTAAGACAAAAAAAACCACCTTCGTGGCTTGATGAATATGTTCATCCGGTTAAGAAGAGACATGAACAGGAAGCTGCTCCAGCAGCTAATCTGGTGACAACAGAACTTCCAATGGAATTCTGCAGCATGTGAACACTGCTGATCCAACATCATTCGAAGAGGCAGTGCAATATGAAACATGGACTCAGGCTATGAATGAAGATCTTGAGGCCCTGGAAAGCAATGAAACCTTGGAATTGACCCCTTTGCCTAAAAACAAAAAGGCAATAGGTAGCAAATGGATTTACAGAACAAAGTTGAATCGAGATGGGTCTATTGATAGACACAAAGCAAGGCTAGTGGTCTTGGGTTGCAGACAAAGATATGGAATAGATTATGGAGAAACATTTGCACCTGTGGCCAAGATGACTACAGTGAGATCCTTATTAGCTGTTGCAGCAAAAGAAGGGTGGAAAGTGCAACAATTGGATGTCAAAAATGCATTTCTGCATGGAGAATTGCATGAGGATGTGTACATGACTCTTCCTCAGGGGTACACTCACAAAGGATGCAGAATGGTTCCTGGACAGGGGGAGTTCACAAGACATCTCAACAAGGGAAATCTAGTGTGCAAACTCAAAAATTCTCTCTATGAACTTAAACAGGCTCCAAGAAATTGGTTTGCAAAATTGTCAACTGCATTGATTGAGAATGGATTCAAACAGTCCAAGAATGACTATACTTTGTTCACTAAGACTCAAAACTCCTCATTTGTAGCTGTTCTGGTCTATGTAGATGATCTAATTGTGGCAGGAAACTGTCAGACAGAAATTGATGCAACAAAACAAATGTTGTCATCAACCTTTCATATGAAAGACATGGGGATGCTCAGTTATTTCTTGGGTATTGAAGTGGACATTAGTCCACAAGGAATTTTCTTATCACAAAGAAAATACACTTTAGACATCTTGCAGGAGTTTGGACTGATGAATGCAAGAAAATTGAAGCTGCCAATGGATCCTACAACCAAGCTGACTCCTAATGTTGGTGACCCTCTGCCAGAACCATTGGTGTATCAAAAACTTGTAGGTAAATTACTTTACCTTACATTGACATGGCCTGATATACAGTATGCAGTGCACATATTAAGTCAATTTATGCAAACTCCAACTAGTGCACATATGCAAGCTGCCAAGAGGGTTCTTAGGTATCTCCTCAGCAACCCAGGATAAGGCATACTCTTAGCCTCAGACTCAGCAGTTTTTCTTACAGCATACTGTGATAGTGATTGGGGAGGCTGCCCCATCACTAGAAAATCCACTACAGGATATTGTGTTTTATTGGGATCCTCTTCAATATCCTGGAAATAAAAAAACAGCAAGTAGTGGCCAGAAGCACGGCTGAAGCTGAATATAGGGCTATGGCACTTGCCACTTGTGAAATCTCCTGGCTTACTCAACTTTTGAAGGAAATGGGAGTGAAAGATATGCATCCAATTATTCTCAATTGTGACAACAAAGTTGCCCTATCAATAGCCATCAATCCTACTCATCATGAAAAGATGAAACATGTTGAGATTGATTGTCATTATATCAGAGATAAGGTCCAAGATGGAAGTACTGCTCCTACCTATGTGCCATCTCAAGCTCAACTGGCTGATATATTTACCAAAACTCTTACTGTGAATCAGCACCAACATTTACTAAGCAAGTTGGGTGTTCATGACTCTTCACACCCAACTTGAGGGGGAGTGTAGCAGAGGATAAGGAGTGATGACAAAATAAAAAGAAAGGCAGCAGTGGCAACATGCCATTTCTTTTAATTCTGAGTGTGTGTGTATGTGTGCTTTGTAGTGGGTATTTTGTACTATGTACTGCTCTCTGTCTATTTCTTTTTTATCTCTTCTAGTATCTTCCTAGGGATTGCTGTATCTCTATATATATAGTGCAAAATGCTTGTAAATGACTAAGAGAGAAAACACAGTTTTTTGGCCACAAGAGTAAATAAGATATTTATGGCTCTTGTTGATTAATTTTGTTTACTCTTTAGAGATGATATGTTTTTTAATGACATAATTTGTATTTTTCATGAACTCATTTATTAATTAATAACTATTGTATTATAAGCTATTCCCAACAAATATCTTACACCATGAAAAATATTTCCAACAAACTACTGTGTATAAAAGATTTTATAAACAAAAAATATTTTCTTTGGATCAGACGAATCTGGATCGGTTTGTTTACGGATCAGTCATGTTCTGTAAAGCACTGGTTAATCTTAAGGCGAAATGTGGAAGATTGATTAAGAGTATGCTTGTTTTAGGGGAAAATGTTTTCCCTGTAAACCATTTTCCCTATTTTCCACTGTTTGTTTGGCCCGGTCCAAATGAAGGAAAATATGGGCCTGAAAACTATATTCCAACTAAAGGAAAACATTTTCCTTTCAAATCTGAGGAATGCCAAGTTTTCCTTTGTGAACACTGCATCCTAAACCAAGCTTCTCTTCACGATTTTCTGAGGTAAATTATTCTCTTCTCCATTAATCTTCTTCTACTCAAATTACTCTTCTCTTCACGATTTTCTGCCCCCTTTTTTACCAGGTAAAAGCTTCATTTGTTTCATAGGTTTTTTTTTCGCATTTTTTTGATTAATTAGGTTTTCTATATTTGAAATTTAGTTCGATTTATGCAAAATAAGTTTCATATCTAATCTTTTGTATTTTTTTTTGAGTTGTGACTTGTGAGTTGTGATTGTGACTGTGGAGAAGAGATGATGAGTGACAAAATGAGAGAAGATAAAATTCATATTGAAAAATAATCAAATTTCCATGGATTAATTTTACTTTAATTCCTCAGAAATTTTGCGCTGAATTTTGTAATCATCTTCTTCAACTCGATTTCGTCACTACTAGCCACCTCCGCCATTGCCAAATCTCAGCGCTTCCAGAACCCTCCTAATATTTTGTATACTTATTGTGATATGAAATGATAAAATTCATTCAGTATTGGATTTTTTTTTCATGTATTTGATGTTCATTTTTATGATTCACACAAGGTGTTTGGTGAAATGTCTAAGAGAGTTTAAACATGTATAAATATTATTCAATTCATTCACAAGTCAATGGTCTGAAATTATTGCAGATTCACACTAAACCTGGTGTTTGATTTTCATGTTTCAGAATTACTGCTTATTTAAAAATGGGCTCTAATAATTGTTGTAAGGTTAAGCTTTGCCCCAGTTGTGTACCATGGTGTGGTTTTTGTTGCTAACGACTTACAACGCATGGACTTCTATATTATATATTTTCCTAAGTTTATAATTTGTATTTGTTGCTTGGTAATGATATTATTAAGTATTGCCATCCAAAGAAGCAGATTAGATAGTATTGGATTCCTCCATGTTTGCCTTGTATCTTGCACAGAGAATGCAATTCAGAAGTTTTCGTTTTATAATGTTATTAATTAGGAAGTTATTTTGTTGAAAATATGTAACTCGTTTTGAATTAACTCTTTTCCAATACCTTTGTTTTGTGATAATTAAGGGTCCGTTTGGTAAGGTGTAAAACGTTTCAGATGAAAATGGTTTTCTATTGAAACTTTTTGTATTGGAAAATTCATTTTCACAAATATTTTTCGTTGTTTGGTTGAACATCAACATGATTGCTTATGTCAATTTATCTCACTACTTGTTTTTATGCATCTTTCTTTTAAATTTTGATAGTTATGCAGCCTGATCCAGAGCATGGATTGTCTACTCGAAAATCTTCTCAGGTATTATTGTAAAATATTGTATGCCAATGTGATCTAAAAAGTTCCGCAATGTATGCAAGTATGCTTGACTTTATTTTTCTTTTTTCTTGGAATTGTAGAGAAATATTGCTACTAAAGGCATGATAATTGGTGTTGTGGCTGCTGTTATTGGTTCCGTACTTGCTCTTCCCAATGAGTATAGGTCTAAAACTAAAATACCTAGAATAATTAGGCAGCCCTATATTAATAGAAATAGTTTGAGGACAGAAATTCTGAATAGTATTTTATATTGCGGGGATACACATTATTTGGATCAGATTCGTATGAGGCCTCAAGCATTTTTTAATTTGTGTAATATTCTATCCGAGAGAGGACTTTTGAAAGAAAATATTCGAATAGGTGTTAAGGAGCAAGTAATGATTTTTTTTATTCATCCTAGGGCATAATATAAGATTTAGGGTGGCAGGGGGAAGATTTTTTCGATCAATATGGACCATCCATCATTACTTTCATATTGTGCTTAAAGCTATTCTTAGCTTGTATCTAGAGTTCGTTAAACCCCAAGAAACCTTACTTCCTTTTGAAATTCAAAACAACCTTAGATTCTTTCCTTGGTTCGAGGATTTTATAGGAGCTATAGATGGGACACATGTACGTGCCTCTGTGCCTATTGAAATGCAAGGTAGATTTCGTGGTAGAAGGGGGGGACATCCCAAAATGTGTTAGGTGTAGTTGATTTTGATCTTAAATTCACATATGTTTTGGCTGGTTGGGAGGGTTCTGCTGTAATCCCCCGTAATTTTTACACTTTAATATAGAATTATTTATACGAAAATATATGGTTTTATACCCATAACGAATATTTTCGGGATTAGAATTAATAAAATAAATTAAATATTTTATTTTATGTAAATATAAATGATTTATATGTTTGAAATCGTTTTTACGAAAATTGTGGGTAACATTTAATAAAGGTTTTAATTATCATCCGGGAATAATTTAAATAGATAAATAATAAATAGATTCAGTGTTTAAATTAATAAGGGCTTAAAAGGGTTGCCACAGGCCCAACCCATTGAGAAACCCTAAACACATAACAATATAAATACCCTAGATGAACCAAATTAGGTCAAAAAGCAAAAAGTGAAAAAAAAAAAAGAAAATTTCACTCTCTCTCTCTTCCTCACCGTGAATCAAGAAGAAAACAAGAAAAAAAAAAATTTACAAATTTAAACTCAAATCTCCATAACCATCATCATCTTCAACCTTTAACCACCCAACCACCACCTGCCTACAACCTCCAACACCACTACTAATCACCGCTTCCACCACCTGCCACGGCCAGCCCTGCTGTGGTGGTTCGTGGGGTTTTCTTAAAAAAAAAAAAGAGAAAAAGGAAAACAGAGCCATCTCTGTTCGCGAGGCACTCGGTACCACCGGACGAAGCACCACCTCGACGTCGCGTCACCGGAGCGCCGTCTGGCCATTGCCGCCGCCTGCCGCCGTCTGCCGAGCCGCCGTAGGTAGCACCATGCTTGCTAACTTGCTATTGAGTATACACATTCGTATATGCATATATGTACTCTGTATATGCGTGTATATATATATATGTATGTATGTACACGCATATGTATAAGATTAATAAAAAAAAAAAAAATTATTTTAATTATTTATTTTCTTTTAATCTTGGATTAAAGAATGTATTTATACAATTGATTAAGTAGTTAATAGTATCTTCGGGTAATTTATGGAAAGTCTTAGGATAGGTTAGAGCTGCTGGATATTTTTAGGACTCAAGTTTAATATTATCGTCTTTATATTATAGGCGAGGAATATTACTTAGGCGAGTTCTGAAAGGAAAGGTGGAGTACCACCAGGTTTATTCAAGGTACGCGCAGTTAATAGGCTTTCAGACGTAGTATCATGTTAGGATTTTGCATATTTCTGTCATGACTGTCGATTATGTGATTCTGTGGAACATGATTTATTGTGGTGATTTTAGTTGTTTGTATAACTTGTGTTTGCAAACTGATCAAGAAAAGAATAGGAAAGATTATTTCATGTTCCTGATTTTAAGGAAGGATAATGCATGAATAGGTTCTTTGAATATCTCATGCTTCTTTAATAGCAGTTTATTTAAATACGGACAAGTTGTCCCTTCAAGTTTATTATTATTGGTGCGTGAATAGGTTCTCCGAATATTTCATGCCCTTAAATAGCTTTGGGATACCACTTAAGACATATGTTCTTAATGGGAATCTCGTTAATAGACAAGAGTTCAGTGTGTTTTATCTGAACAATAATTAAAACAAGTGTTATGTGAATTGTATGTGTGTGCTTGTTATGTGTAATAACTCTCAAGACACTAATCACTTAAAGTGAAAGATTCGGGTAAGCATTAAAACTCTCGACAAGTGCACGTCGTGGGTATTGGAATAGATGTGGGTTGGGGTCACGGCAGGACTCGTGACTTTAAGGGAACCGTAGGATCCACGTGTTCCATTAGCGGATTGAGCTCATTCCTTTATTTGTGACGTGGGTAGCTCCCATTGTCACCTCATAGGCATAGACAACTCGCCTGGTGCTTACACTGGTTTCGGCTCTAGAGGGCCACTTATTAATCAATGTGCTAAACAAGGAATAATAACTAATTACTCACCATAGTATTTAAGCTTTGGCATGACCTTATATGCAATAGATCTGTATGCTTGCTTAATTGTCGTACTCAGCTTTGCTGACGCCGTACAAATTTGGTCTTGTTGTTATCTTGACCCTGTGATGACCCAATTATTGGTGAGCAGTCGTTCAGGGTCAAGGTAAGTTTGTGCAGGAATTCAGGGACGCTTATGGGCTTGAGTGATGAGTGGTTTCTGAAACATTTATTTACTTAATGAATTATTTTTCCAAATTCGATTTGACGTTTTAGTTTGAGAGATTTTTTAGACATTTTCATTTATTAAGTTGGATTTATTTCGTTTGAGTTGATTCAATAAATTTCAGGGCCTTAATGGTTCCAAGTTGTAATAAGATTTAGATTTATTTTTAACTTAGTACTATTTTTATTTCCGCTGCAAAATTCTGAGTAAGCCGATACGTTTCCACACGTGGCGATAATACTTTAATAATTCTCAGTATTCCTTGAAATTAGCTTTTATAACTTGATGAGAATTATTGGGGTGTTACAAAGTGGTATCAGTTAGCCTCAGGTTTTGATCCAAATTTTTTTTTTCTAAACGTCAAAATTTTATTTTAATATATTTTGATTTGCAAAATAAGATTTTCTAAATTAACTTTAGTGAGGATTTGGGAAGGGTATTAACGTGAATCGTATTGTGGCTGTTTGTTATATATGATGATGATAGTGACTGTGTGTGTGTTCAGTGATTATATGTTAGTAACATATTGTTGTTTTATTTATTTATTTTATTTATTTTATTCCTTTTGGAAATTGGTATTGCGTGGGATCACATGCACTTTCATACGTACAGATGTTGTTTCCTCCAAGAAACCCACCTAATGAGCACCTAATCAAGAAAGATAATGAAACAATCATTGAATATTTAAACAAGATAACAGCATATGTGTTTGACATATTTCTAGAAGAGAATAGAGTAAACGATGTCACCCAGGCCTACATTGCCGCCATGTGCTTACATTATTTACCAAAGAAAGAACCGTTTACACCAGTCTTTCAGTATTTTAAAGCACCAATAATCATGTTTGCTGGACAATTCAACAGTCTCACCTACCCGGACGAGTATATGTTAGGAAATGGTCTACGAAAGTGGCTAATAAAACTTGAGAGTGAGTGGAACAAAAAACAAGGAAAAATTGAAAATACTGCATCGAGTCAGGTTAGCATTAATATAAACAACAATAAGAAAGGAATAGAAGAAGCACAACTAGCAGTCTTAAGAGCAGGTAAAACAGAGGAGACGAAAGCTATCTTAACCGCATACCTTACGGCGACTACGTGGGAAGAGAAGCAGAAAGTCTATCAAGCACATATGAGACCAATAGAATCGGACTTAGAAGATGACTACCTGGTGGACGCATATGAGATTCCAAACGGAGATCCTGCGACAACCCTCGATGAAGAAGAACTGGGAATGAATGAAAGTTCTGAAGAGGAAGACAGTGATGAAGATTTTGATCCCAGTGTTTATCAGGAGAAGGCAGACAAGCACGATAATAGTCATTTTTAGTATGTAAAAAAAAAAAATAAAATAATAATAACAATAATACTTTGAGTCGTACGAAGTTGTTCTTTTATTCATTTATTCATTATTCATTTACTTATTACTAAGTTGTAGACGTTTCAAAATAGAGGAGTATAGTTAGGGGTCTCTATTGCTACAAATTAATAAAAACTTAGAATTTATAAAGATTAAATATCAATGTTCAAACCAAGCACTTAACACCGCGCTATGGGAATCTCTTTTATTCTATTTTGTTTGTTAATTTTCTTGCTTAAATTATGTGTTCGCTATGATAGATTGATAGCTTCATGCCTATTTTCTAGACCATATGAATTAGATTTATTAGTAGGGATAATCAGTTAATGACCTATCCAAAGCTAATTTGGCAAAACTAAATAGGTTTCCCTTTTATTTAGGAGGAGAAAGAGGATGGCGGATAACCTAGCCCTAGCTGATGCCATAAAACTATTGGCAGAGAACTTGAACGTAAATCGCAATGACCAGAACGACCCTGCTGGGGAGATGTTCAAAAAGTTGGCACAAGTGAAGCCACCCTATTTTAAAGGGGGCCCTGACCCATCACAACTGGAAAGTTGGTTAAGGGAATTCGACAAGATCTTCGATACTTTAGACTGTCCTGAAGCGCTTAGGGTCAACCAAGCCACCTTGTACCTGAAGGATGAGGCAGATCTATGGTGGAGGGAAAGTGGGCCTGCGATCCGCGAGGCCGCTGGATTCAATTGGGACGCCTTCAAGACCAGCATCCGGAACAAATTTTACCCTGTTTGGTTGAAGAAACAAAAGTCTGACGAATTCTTCGACTTGAAAATGGGGAAGATGAGCGTAGCGGAATATTATGCTAAGTTCGTCGCCTTGTCAAGATTTGCCCCAGAAGTGGTAGCCACAGAGGAGCTAAAGGCTCAGAGGTTCGAGCAAGGAATCTCTATGGAGATAAAGATGAACTTGGGAGGAGAGACTTTCACAAGGCTGGATGATGTGTACGGAAGGGCTGCGAACTTATACAGCCTCTTCCAACGGAATGCTAAAGGAGAGGGTGTTGTGGGAGAAAAGAGGAAGGAGTTCCAACAAAGTAATCACCAAGGCAATTTCAAGAAACAAATGAATGGGAACTTCCGAAACAAGGGAAACCAGAACATAGGGAGAGGGCAAGGACAACAAAGGCCTGATGCTAATGGGCGAACTTACTTCTGCAAGAAATGTCCACGAAATCATCCTGGGAAAGACTGCGAGGGTAACCTGGTTACCTGCAACAACTGCAAGAAGAAGGGACACAGAGCGTACGAGTGCTTCTCCAAACCCGAGGCTGAAAGAAATGAAGCTAAAGGAAAATCCTACGATAGATCAGGAGGACATTCGGGCAACCAAAACAACCTCACTAAGCAAGGAGGGGTAGATAATAACCATCATCAGAACAGGAACAACGCTGCAGGCAGATTGAACGTCATGGGAAAGAAAGAGGGCGAGAAAGCAGCTGATACTATCACGGGTACATTTTCCCTAAA
Organism: Salicornia ramosissima; assembly: GCA_951394345.1. Lineage (NCBI taxonomy): Eukaryota > Viridiplantae > Streptophyta > Magnoliopsida > Caryophyllales > Amaranthaceae > Salicornia > Salicornia ramosissima. The sequence continues at coordinate 17,059,928 of OX596233.1, read as the reverse complement.
CTCCTTTATGGTTAAAGTTCTTTTTGATTCTGGTGCAACCTATTCTTTTATTTCTAAGTTTGTTGTGGTAAAGTTGGGGTTGATTAAGGCGGAGCTAGTCCAAATACCTATATGCCTACCCACTGGGGAGGTAGTTAACTGTACTAGACTTCACAGGGAATTGCCATTACAAATAGGAGAATCTAACTTTCCTTCTGACCTTATAGAGATTTCTTTAGGGGGCTTGGACATTATCTTAGGAATGGACTGGTTAAGCAAGTATGAGGGAAAAATAGATTGTAAAGCACAAAGAGTGTACTTGAGGACTCCTTTAGGAACCCCCATTTCTTATAAGAACCCCAACAAAACCAAAGACTTTGGGATTATATCTGCCATGAAACTGAAAAAGCTAGTTACAAAAGGACACCCGTCATACTTCTGTTGTGTTCAAGACCTAGGAGAAAAGAGGGAAACAAATTTGGCGGATGTCCCAATAGTCAATGAATTTGTTGATGTCTTTCCCGATGAGATCTCGGGAATGCCGCCAAAGAGAGAGGTTGAGTTCACTATAGACTTAATACCTGGGACAGCCCCTATCTCCAAAGCACCATATAGAATGGCACCTGCGGAGATGAGTGAACTAAAAACCCAATTACAAGAGTTGCTTAATAAAGGTTATATCCGGCCTAGTGCATCACCTTGGGGAGCCCCTGTGCTATTTGTGAGGAAGAAAGATGGGAGCCTTAGGCTGTGCATAGACTATAGGGAGTTGAACAATGTGACCATCAAAAACAAGTATCCCTTACCGAGAATTGATGACTTATTCGATCAACTCAAAGGAGCTTGCGTGTTCTCAAAGATCGATCTGAGGTCCGGTTACCATCAGTTGAGAGTAGCCGATAAGGACGTGTCGAAAACTGCCTTCCGAACTCGCTATGGCCATTATGAATTTACCGTTATGCCGTTTGGGTTAACCAACGCACCAGCTATATTTATGGACTTGATGAATAGGGTGTTTCACAAATATTTGGACAAGTTTGTGGTGGTTTTCATAGACGACATACTAGTATACTCAAAGAGTCAAGACGAGCATGTCAAGCATTTAAGAACAGTCCTGGAGACCTTAAGAGAAAACAAATTGTATGCCAAGTTTTCTAAGTGTGAATTCTGGCTAGAAAAGGTTGCATTCTTGGGGCACTATGTATCGAAGGAAGGAGTATGTGTGGATCCTGAGAAGATCAAGGCAGTGAGCGAGTGGTCTACTCCTAAGAACGTGACTGATGTTCGAAGCTTTTTGGGCTTAGCGGGCTATTACAGAAGGTTTGTGAAGGATTTCTCTAAGATAGCAAGACCCATGACTAACTTGATGAAGAAGGAAAAGAAGTTTGAGTGGGATGAAAATTGCGAAGAAGCATTCCGAACCTTGAAGGACCGATTGACAACCGCACCGGTGTTAACCCTACCTGAAGGAATCGAGGGGTTTGAAGTATATAGTGATGCTTCAAAGAATGGGTTGGGATGTGTCTTACAACAGAATGGAAAGGTGGTAGCCTATGCATCGAGACAACTAAAACCATACGAGGCAAATTACCCTACTCACGATTTGGAGCTAGCCGCTATAGTGTTTGCCCTGAAGATATGGAGACATTACCTTTATGGCGTAAGGTGTAAGATATTTACGGATCACAAAAGCTTAAAGTATATTTTCACTCAGAAAGATTTGAACATGAGACAAAGGAGATGGCTAGAATTAATTAAGGATTACGATCTGGATATCCAATACCACGAAGGAAAAGCCAATAAAGTCACCGACGCCTTGAGCCGCAAGACGACTCATGGAATCAATACCCTGATGGTCGAAGACACTCTGTGCAGAGAGTTTGAAAGGTTAAACTTGGAAGTTATGTATGAAGGGGAAGTGGAAAACTTGATAGCAGCCATGTCGATAGCACCCACATTGTTTGATGAGATTGTGGAAAGACAAAAGGAGCATGATAAACTAAATAAGATAAAAGGAAATTTAGATCAAACTAAGGAGAGTGACTTTAGAGTATTTGACGATGGAAGCTTGCGTTTTAAAGGAAGGTGGTGCATACCCGCAAAATGTGAGGAGTTGAAGCAAAGAATAATGGAGGAAGCTCATAACACACCGTACTCTGTTCACCCCGGAGGTGATAAGTTGTACAAGGATTTAAAATTCGCCTACTGGTGGCCCAATATGAAGCGTGAAATTGCGGAATTCGTGTCAAAGTGCCTTACATGCCAAAAGGTGAAGATAGATCACAAGAGACCAATGGGGGCAGTTCAACCGCTGGAAGTGCCAGTCTGGAAGTGGGATTCAATATCGATGGATTTTGTCACTGCCTTACCTAGAGCTAAGAGTGGTAACGACACCATATGGGTGATAGTAGATCGACTAACTAAGTCTGCCGTTTTTATACCCATCAAAGAAACTTTGAAAAAGAAGCAACTGGCGAAAACCTACATAAAGAATGTGGTAAGACTGCATGGAGTACCGAAAGATATCATCTCGGATCGTGACTCTCGATTTTTATCAAAGTTCTGGAAGAAGGTGCAAGAGAATTTGGGCACAACTCTTAAAATATGCACAGCGTTTCACCCGGCAACCGATGGGCAAACCGAAAGAACGAATCAAACGATGGAAGATATGTTGAGGGCATGTGCACTCGATTTCCAAGGATCTTGGGAGGATCACTTGGACCTTATCGAGTTCTCCTATAACAATAGTTACCACGCTAGCATCAGAATGGCACCCTTCGAAGCACTGTATGGGAGAAAATGTAGAAGCCCTATTTGTTGGAACGACCTTAGTGAACAAATTGTCTTGGGAACCGAGTTCATAGAAGAGACAGTCAAAACTGTTAAATTGATTCGGAGTAGAATTCAAGCAGCCCAAGATAGATATAAGAGTTACGCAGATCAGAAACGACGGGAGGATGAATTTAAAGTTGGTGACAAAGTTTTCCTGAAAGTTTCACCAACGAAAGGTATCATGCGATTTGGGCAAAAGGGTAAACTTAGCCCAAAGTATGTGGGTCCGTATGAAATTTTAGAAAGAATCGGGAAGTTAGCTTACAAGCTGGCCTTACCGATGGAATTTGAGAAGATGCATGATGTATTTCACATTTCACAACTCAAGAGATATATCCCGGATTCCAAGCATGTACTGCAACCAGAAGCAATTCAATTGGATGAAAATCTGACATATGAAGAAAGACCCGTCAAGATATTGGACACTAAGGTACGAAGTACCCGAAACAAGGATATAAAGTTAGTAAAGGACCTTTGGTCTAACCAAGAGTACGAAGAAGCCACTTGGGAAACCGAGGAAGATATGAAGAGCAAGTACCCCGAATTGTTTTAAACGGTGAGTTACGGGGACGTAACTCTTTTTTTTCTTTAAGAGGGGTAGAATGCGATAGAATTTCGCGCTTTTATAGCATTTTATAGCATTATTAGCATTATGGTAACTATTTTGGCATGCTTGCACTGAATAGTTTAGTTCTTTTCCTCGTTTTGGGACATAGTCTCAAGAGTTTCCGGGCATATCGTCGGGAACAAGTAATAGAAATAGAAGTTAAAGTCAAGTTACAGCAGCTCTAGTCCTTAGACTTTAAAATTTTAAGATTTAGCAGTATATTTCTTTACAATTTATCGTTATTAGTGGCATAAGTTTCGGGGACGAAACTTCTTTTAAGGGGGGTAGAATGTAATCCCCCGTAATTTTTACACTTTAATATAGAATTATTTATACGAAAATATATGGTTTTATACCCATAACGAATATTTTCGGGATTAGAATTAATAAAATAAATTAAATATTTTATTTTATGTAAATATAAATGATTTATATGTTTGAAATCGTTTTTACGAAAATTGTGGGTAACATTTAATAAAGGTTTTAATTATCATCCGGGAATAATTTAAATAGATAAATAATAAATAGATTCAGTGTTTAAATTAATAAGGGCTTAAAAGGGTTGCCACAGGCCCAACCCATTGAGAAACCCTAAACACATAACAATATAAATACCCTAGATGAACCAAATTAGGTCAAAAAGCAAAAAGTGAAAAAAAAAAGAAAATTTCACTCTCTCTCTCTTCCTCACCGTGAATCAAGAAGAAAACAAGAAAAAAAAAATTTACAAATTTAAACTCAAATCTCCATAACCATCATCATCTTCAACCTTTAACCACCCAACCACCACCTGCCTACAACCTCCAACACCACTACTAATCACCGCTTCCACCACCTGCCACGGCCAGCCCTGCTGTGGTGGTTCGTGGGGTTTTCTTAAAAAAAAAAAAAGAGAAAAAGGAAAACAGAGCCATCTCTGTTCGCAAGGCACTCGGTACCACCGGACGAAGCACCACCTCGACGTCGCGTCACCGGAGCGCCGTCTGGCCATTGCCGCCGCCTGCCGCCGTCTGCCGAGCCGCCGTAGGTAGCACCGTGCTTGCTAACTTGCTATTGAGTATACACATTTGTATATGCATATATGTACTCTGTATATGCGTGTATATATATATATATATATATATATATATATACATATATATATATATATATGTATGTATGTACACGCATATGTACAAGATTAATAATAAAAAAAAAATTATTTTAATTATTTATTTTCTTTTAATCTTGGATTAAAGAATGTATTTATACAATTGATTAAGTAGTTAATAGTATCTTCGGGTAATTTATGGAAAGTCTTAGGATAGGTTAGAGCTGCTGGATATTTTTAGGACTCAAGTTTAATATTATCGTCTTTATATTATAGGCGAGGAATATTACTTAGGCGAGTTCTGAAAGGAAAGGTGGAGTACCACCAGGTTTATTCAAGGTACGCGCAGTTAATAGGCTTTCAGACGTAGTATCATGTTAGGATTTTGCATATTTCTGTCATGACTGTCGATTATGTGATTCTGTGGAACATGATTTATTGTGGTGATTTTAGTTGTTTGTATAACTTGTGTTGCAAACTGATCAAGAAAAGAATAGGAAAGATTATTTCATGTTCCTGATTTTAAGGAAGGATAATGCATGAATAGGTTCTTTGAATATCTCATGCTTCTTTAATAGCAGTTTATTTAAATACGGACAAGTTGTCCCTTCAAGTTTATTATTATTGGTGCGTGAATAGGTTCTCCGAATATTTCATGCCCTTAAATAGCTTTGGGATACCACTTAAGACATATGTTCTTAATGGGAATCTCGTTAATAGACAAGAGTTCAGTGTGTTTTATCTGAACAATAATTAAAACAAGTGTTATGTGAATTGTATGTGTGTGCTTGTTATGTGTAATAACTCTCAAGACACTAATCACTTAAAGTGAAAGATTCGGGTAAGCATTAAAACTCTCGACAAGTGCACGTCGTGGGTATTGGAATAGATGTGGGTTGGGGTCACGGCAGGACTCGTGACTTTAAGGGAACCGTAGGATCCACGTGTTCCATTAGCGGATTGAGCTCATTCCTTTATTTGTGACGTGGGTAGCTCCCATTGTCACCTCATAGGCATAGACAACTCGCCTGGTGCTTACACTGGTTTCGGCTCTAGAGGGCCACTTATTAATCAATGTGCTAAACAAGGAATAATAACTAATTACTCACCATAGTATTTAAGCTTTGGCATGACCTTATATGCAATAGATCTGTATGCTTGCTTAATTGTCGTACTCAGCTTTGCTGACGCCGTACAAATTTGGTCTTGTTGTTATCTTGACCCTGTGATGACCCAATTATTGGTGAGCAGTCGTTCAGGGTCAAGGTAAGTTTGTGCAGGAATTCAGGGACGCTTATGGGCTTGAGTGATGAGTGGTTTCTGAAACATTTATTTACTTAATGAATTATTTTTCCAAATTCGATTTGACGTTTTAGTTTGAGAGATTTTTTAGACATTTTCATTTATTAAGTTGGATTTATTTCGTTTGAGTTGATTCAATAAATTTCAGGGCCTTAATGGTTCCAAGTTGTAATAAGATTTAGTTTTATTTTTAACTTAGTACTATTTTTATTTCCGCTGCAAAATTCTGAGTAAGCCGATACGTTTCCACACGTGGCGATAATACTTTAATAATTCTCAGTATTCCTTGAAATTAGCTTTTATAACTTGATGAGAATTATTGGGGTGTTACAAAGTGGTATCAGTTAGCCTCAGGTTTTGATCCAAATTTTTTTTTTCTAAACGTCAAAATTTTATTTTAATATATTTTGATTTGCAAAATAAGATTTTCTAAATTAACTTTAGTGAGGATTTGGGAAGGGTATTCACGTGAATCGTATTGTGGCTGTTTGTTATATATGATGATGATAGTGACTGTGTGTGTGTTCAGTGATTATATGTTAGTAACATATTGTTGTTTTATTTATTTTTTTATTTTATTTTATTCCTTTTGGAAATTGGTATTGCGTGGGATCACATGCACTTTCATACGTACAAATGTTGTTTCCTCCAAGAAACCCACCTAATGAGCACCTAATCAAGAAAGATAATGAAACAATCATTGAATATTTAAACAAGATAACAGCATATGTGTTTGACATATTTCTAGAAGAGAATAGAGTAAACGATGTCACCCAGGCCTACATTGCCGCCATGTGCTTACATTATTTACCAAAGAAAGAACCGTTTACACCAGTCTTTCAGTATTTTAAAGCACCAATAATCATGTTTGCTGGACAATTCAACAGTCTCGCCTACCCGGACGAGTATATGTTAGGAAATGGTCTACGAAAGTGGCTAATAAAACTTGAGAGTGAGTGGAACGAAAAACAAGGAAAAATTGAAAATACTGCATCGAGTCAGGTTAGCATTAATATAAACAACAATAAGAAAGGAATAGAAGAAGCACAACTAGCAGTCTTAAGAGCAGGTAAAACAGAGGAGATGAAAGCTATCTTAACCGCATACCTTACGGCGACTACGTGGGAAGAGAAGCAGAAAGTCTATCAAGCGCATATGAGACCAATAGAATCGGACTTAGAAGATGACTACCTGGTGGACGCATATGAGATTCCAAACGGAGATCCTGCGACAACCCTCGATGAAGAAGAACTGGGAATGAATGAAAGTTCTGAAGAGGAAGACAGTGATGAAGATTTTGATCCCAGTGTTTATCAGGAGAAGGCAGACAAGCACGATAATAGTCATTTTTAGTATGTAAAAAAAAAATAAAAAAAAAATAATAACAATAATACTTTGAGTCGTACGAAGTTGTTCTTTTATTCATTTATTCATTATTCATTTACTTATTACTAAGTTGTAGACGTTTCAAAATAGAGGAGTATAGTTAGGGGTCTCTATTGCTACAAATTAATAAAAACTTAGAATTTATAAAGATTAAATATCAATGTTCAAACCGAGCACTTAACACCGCGCTATGGGAATCTCTTTTATTCTATTTTGTTTGTTAATTTTCTTGCTTAAATTATGTGTTCGCTATGATAGATTGATAGCTTCATGCCTATTTTCTAGACCATATGAATTAGATTTATTAGTAGGGATAGTCAGTTAATGACCTATCCAAAGCTAATTTGGCAAAACTAAATAGGTTTCCCTTTTATTTAGGAGGAGAAAGAGGATGGCGGATAACCTAGCCCTAGCTGATGCCATAAAACTATTGGCAGAGAACTTGAACGTAAATCGCAATGACCAGAACGACCCTGCTGGGGAGATGTTCAAAAAGTTGGCACAAGTGAAGCCACCCTATTTTAAAGGGGGCCCTGACCCATCACAACTGGAAAGTTGGTTAAGGGAATTCGACAAGATCTTCGATACTTTAGACTGTCCTGAAGCGCTTAGGGTCAACCAAGCCACCTTGTACCTGAAGGATGAGGCAGATCTATGGTGGAGGGAAAGTGGGCCTGCGATCCGCGAGGCCGCTGGATTCAATTGGGACGCCTTCAAGACCAGCATCCGGAACAAATTTTACCCTGCTTGGTTGAAGAAACAAAAGTCTGACGAATTCTTCGACTTGAAAATGGGGAAGATGAGCGTAGCGGAATATTATGCTAAGTTCGTCGCCTTGTCAAGATTTGCCCCAGAAGTGGTAGCCACAGAGGAGCTAAAGGCTCAGAGGTTCGAGCAAGGAATCTCTATGGAGATAAAGATGAACTTGGGAGGAGAGACTTTCACAAGGCTGGATGATGTGTACGGAAGGGCTGCGAACTTATACAGCCTCTTCCAACGGAATGCTAAAGGAGAGGGTGTTGTGGGAGAAAAGAGGAAGGAGTTCCAACAAAGTAATCACCAAGGCAATTTCAAGAAACAAATGAATGGGAACTTCCGAAACAAGGGAAACCAGAACATAGGGAGAGGGCAAGGACAACAAAGGCCTGATGCTAATGGGCGAACTTACTTCTGCAAGAAATGTCCACGAAATCATCCTGGGAAAGACTGCGAGGGTAACCTGGTTACCTGCAACAACTGCAAGAAGAAGGGACACAGAGCGTACGAGTGCTTCTCCAAACCCGAGGCTGAAAGAAATCAAGCTAAAGGAAAATCCTACGATAGATCAGGAGGACATTCGGGCAAACAAAACAACCTCACTAAGCAAGGAGGGGTAGATAATAACCATCATCAGAACAGGAACAACGCTGCAGGCAGATTGAACGTCATGGGAAAGAAAGAGGGCGAGAAAGCAGCTGATACTATCACGGGTACATTTTCCCTAAACTCCTTTATGGTTAAAGTTCTTTTCGATTCTGGTGCAACCTATTCTTTTATTTCTAAGTCTGTTGTGGTAAAGTTGGGGTTGATTAAGGCGGAGCTAGTCCAAATACCTATATGCCTACCCACTGGGGAGGTAGTTAACTGTACTAGACTTCACAGGGAATTGCCATTACAAATAGGAGAATCTAACTTTCCTTCTGACCTTATAGAGATTTCTTTAGGGGGCTTGGACATTATCTTAGGAATGGACTGGTTAAGCAAGTATGAGGGAAAAATAGATTGTAAAGCACAAAGAGTGTACTTGAGGACTCCTTTAGGAACCCCCATTTCTTATAAGAACCCCAACAAAACCAAAGACTTTGGGATTATATCTGCCATGAAACTGAAAAAGCTAGTTACAAAAGGACACCCGTTATACTTCTGTTGTGTTCAAGACCTAGGAGAAAAGAGGGAAACAAATTTGGCGGATGTCCCAATAGTCAATGAATTTGTTGATGTCTTTCCCGATGAGATCTCGGGAATGCCGCCAAAGAGAGAGGTTGAGTTCACTATAGACTTAATACCTGGGACAACCCCTATCTCCAAAGCACCATATAGAATGGCACCTGCGGAGATAAGTGAACTAAAAACCCAATTACAAGAGTTGCTTAATAAAGGTTATATCCGGCCTAGTGCATCACCTTGGGGAGCCCCTGTGCTATTTGTGAGGAAGAAAGATGGGAGCCTTAGGCTGTGCATAGACTATAGGGAGTTGAACAATGTGACCATCAAAAACAAGTATCCCTTACCGAGAATTGATGACTTATTCGATCAACTCAAAGGATCTTGCGTGTTCTCAAAGATCGATCTGAGGTCCGGTTACCATCAGTTGAGAGTAGCTGATAAGGACGTGTCGAAAACTGCCTTCCGAACTCGCTATGGCCATTATGAATTTACCGTTATGCCGTTTGGGTTAATCAACGCACCAGCTATATTTATGGACTTGATGAATAGGGTGTTTCACAAATATTTGGACAAGTTTGTGGTGGTTTTCATAGACGACATACTAGTATACTCAAAGAGTCAAGACGAGCATGTCAAGCATTTAAGAACAGTCCTGGAGACCTTAAGAGAAAACAAATTGTATGCCAAGTTTTCTAAGTGTGAATTCTGGCTAGAAAAGGTTGCATTCTTGGGGCACTATGTATCGAAGGAAGGAGTATGTGTGGATCCTGAGAAGATCAAGGCAGTGAGCGAGTGGTCTACTCCTAAGAACGTGACTGATGTTCGAAGCTTTTTGGGCTTAGCGGGCTATTACAGAAGGTTTGTGAAGGATTTCTCTAAGATAGCAAGACCCATGACTAACTTGATGAAGAAGGAAAAGAAGTTTGAGTGGGATGAAAATTGCGAAGAAGCATTCCGAACCTTGAAGGACCGATTGACAACCGCACCGGTGTTAACCCTACCTGAAGGAATCGAGGGGTTTGAAGTATATAGTGATGCTTCAAAGAATGGGTTGGGATGTGTCTTACAACAGAATGGAAAGGTGGTAGCCTATGCATCGAGACAACTAAAACCATACGAGGCAAATTACCCTACTCACGATTTGGAGCTAGCCGCTATAGTGTTTGCCCTGAAGATATGGAGACATTACCTTTATGGCGTAAGGTGTAAGATATTTACGGATCACAAAAGCTTAAAGTATATTTTCACTCAGAAAGATTTGAACATGAGACAAAGGAGATGGCTAGAATTAATTAAGGATTACGATCTGGATATCCAATACCACGAAGGAAAAGCCAATAAAGTCGCCGACGCCTTGAGCCGCAAGACGACTCATGGAATCAATACCCTGATGGTCGAAGACACTCTGTGCAGAGAGTTTGAAAGGTTAAACTTGGAAGTTATGTATGAAGGGGAAGTGGAAAACTTGATAGCAGCCATGTCGATAGCACCCACATTGTTTGATGAGATTGTGGAAAGACAAAAGGAGGATGATAAACTAAATAAGATAAAAGGAAATTTAGATCAAACTAAGGAGAGTGACTTTAGAGTATTTGACGATGGAAGCTTGCGTTTTAAAGGAAGGTGGTGCATACCCGCAAAATGTGAGGAGTTGAAGCAAAGAATAATGGAGCGTGTTGCCGCCTTTGATCATTTGGTGGAGCGTGAAATGCTTGCAAAAGCATTTCTGACAAAAAGTTTACCTCTGCGTAAACTTTGTCTTGAAAAGTTTATGAAATCCTTGAAAGTCTAATATTATGAAGTATGTTGTACTAGAAGTTTAACTTTTGGAAACTTATGTTGTCGTTGTTGCTAAAGCTTTTATTAAATAGTTCAATGCAAGCTATTGCATGATACTTCTAATAGCTTATATAGAAATATTACAACTATCTTTACATTACTTTATATATATATGTAAATAAATGAGCTTGTTAGAAAATTAATATTAGAACAAATTAGTAGAAGAGATAAAGAAGCTAGATAGGATGAAAGCAAGAATTACAAATTTCCGTGCAAACAAACGAAGGAAAATGGGTTTAAAGGAAAATGACTTTCCATACAAACAAACAACGGAAAATGAAACTCCTTTTGAGTTTTCCACTGGAAAATGTTTTCCATGGAAAATAGTTTTCCATGGAAATTATTTTCCTCCAAAACAAACGGGGCCTAATAATTTGAGAAGTTGTAATACAAGATAGTGAGCAACTTTAGGTTGCAAATCTCTAATGGGTGACTTTAGGTCACCAAACTCCTAAGCCAAAGCTTTTCAAATGATTTTTCTGGATAATTCCTATCTTCTCCCTCCCTACATTTTTATACTACCACTACCACTACAAATTTTGTCCATACACAAGTATAAAAACTCACCCAAAAAGCTACAAGACAAAATACTACAAAACAAGGACAATTAAAGATAATTAAAATAAAATAAAATAAAATAAATATTTTGAAAATCTAAAAATATTAGAACTAATGTCTAATTAATTGATTCATTACACTACACCCCCCTAAAAACCACCTTGTCCTCAAGGTGGTGCCGTGGAAGCTTGCGCGGCCTCCATTGCAGCTAGCTCTTGCTATTCGTACTCATCATCATCCTCCACGATCATGACGCTTAACTCGCGGGCCTTACACTTGTGCCCCACTCCCCAACGTTCGTCACATTTAAAGCACAATCCCTTCGACTTGTAATCTTGGAGTCCTTTTTCCGACAACCGTCGAATCTTGCCGGAGAAGTGGGCGGTCGACTGGGTGGAGTGAGTGGAGCTGGGGTGGTCTAGATTGTAGTTGTGCTGCTGGGAGGAGAATGGTGCGACAGAAGGGTGTTGGTGAGATGCTTTGCAGCTCATGTGATTTTGGGTGTGTGAAAGTTGGTGGGGTTGGGGTTTAATTAATTGGTTAGGTTGTGTAATGTTGTGGGCCGGTCCACTTTGGAAGCCAATTGAGGGTACAACCTTGAAGATGGACTTTCATCAAAATAAGAATAATTAGTGGGTTTTAAAGGGCTTACCTCTTGGGCCTTAGTAACCCTATTTTTCTCTTCAATCCTCAAGGCCAAATCCATGGCTTGCTTTAATGATCTAGGGTTTAACAACCTGACTTCATCTCTTAGGGTTTCCTCCAAGCCAATGATAAATTGACCCTTCATTACACTCTCAGGCACATTATCAAGTGGAGAAGCCGTGTCTATGAAGGCCCTCCAGTACTCGGCGACAATGGTGGTGTGGGTGACGGCCAACCATTGTTCGTACAGGATGCCGGCATTGGTCGGCCGGAAGCGGTTCAACACCCTTCCCTTCAGATCTTCCCTTCGATTCTCCCACCGATACCAGCGGAGGGCGACACCCTCCATGGCGACAACCGCCGCTTGGAGCTTCTCGAACTCCGTCAGTTGGTGAAAGTCAAAATATTACTCCCCTCGCACAATCCATTCGTCCGGTTCGTCTCCCCTAAACACCGGCATCTCAAGCTTTTGAAACCTAGGGTTTCCTCTTCCCTCAAGTCCCCTGTTGCCGCCGCCGCCAATGGGTCTAGCTCGAAACCCTAGCCCGCTCTGGGACACATCCTCGCATCCTTGAACTCTCTCCCCTAGTGCTCGAATTTCAGCCCTAAACCCATCCTGGGAGCTTTTTAGGGTTTCGAAGTGCTGGGTCAATTTGCCCTCGATTCGGAGGTTGAGGGCTTCTTGTTCCTTCGCCAACTTCTCTTCGAAGGACCGTCGCCACTCCTCTAAACCTTTTTCCAACGCCTTAGCCACGATTTCAGGTATGGACACCTCTAAGAGCACTCTCACTTGGGGGCATATATATTTTAGTTCACGTAAAAAAAAAATAAGAAAGTGGAAAAAGTACTCCACTCAGCAGCAAGTAACTGATTAAAAAAAAACTTTACCTCACGCTTTTTATTGTTCAGCCTGCATGAGAAGGAAAAAGATGGGCTTTGAATCTTGGGCTTTTTCCTGACAAATGATGGTGATGGTGACGTGACAGGCTGACGAAAGTCACAAAGTGGAGCATGCAACGACTATTTTATAGTCTGCTCCAATCAAAACGCGACACCTACTCCTAAATGCAACGACTATTTTGCTTGTTTAACTGGTCTGAATTTTTGCAATGGCCATATTGATATAACAACTATTTTTTTTATAAATAATTTATTATTAAGAAAAATTATGTTAAATCATAATTTTTTTAGATCTATAAATAGACACCAAATTTGCCATATTTTGACACACTTCTTAAAATCTTCTTCTCTCTATAATTTCTTAGAATTCCTAATTTTGGTAAATTTGGGTGTTTCTTATAATTGTAAGTTAATGGATCCATTTAACTTGAACAACATTGATCCTAAATTGCTCCAAGAATTTTTAGATAATTATGGAGGTAATGCTTCCAATGTTCAATCACCTCAACCACAACAACAAACACCCACCTTTAATTTCCAAGATCTTAATCAAATGTCTCCAAATTTTGATTACTCTCCTCATGCCTACCAAGGAAGTAAGTATGATCAATGATGAGCCTAGTGAAGAAGAAAATGTTCCTGAGACCCAAGAGGAACCGATCATGTCTCCTCCGGTGGCCTTAATTCAACAACGTGCAGTGTCTTCTTCTGCCCGTAGTTGGTCTGTAAAGGAGGATGAAGCTCTCATTGCGTGCTACATGAAGCATTGCACAGACGCTATCGTCGATACGAACCAAAAAGCTTCTGTGCTTTGGAGGAAAGTGGCAGAATCATGGGAAGCCGCTAAAAAAAACCGCCCGTATGAGTTGCCGCCTAGAGGGTTCAAAATGTTGGAAAATCGATGGAGAAGAATGGCTAGCGACATCAATCTTTGGATTGGTTGCTATGAAGAGGCGAAGAAGATAACGGGTAGTGGCTACAATGAGAATAACACCGTTCAAACGGCCCATACACTATTCCGACAGTCAACCACACCTCCGCGAAACTTCTTGTGTGAGCATGGGTGGAGGATGTTAACCGCTTATCCAAAGTGGAGGTCCAAAATACGGTGGGCCATGTCGAAGAAAGAGCGGGAAAGTGCAAATGCCGAAGTTGTTGCTGAAGAAAGCAGTGGCAGTGGAAAAAGAATGAGGATGGACGACGCCGGTGACACCGATATGGCAAGCGGTAGCTACATTTCGGGTGGTATTGCTAGGCCCGATGGTGTTAAAAAAGCCAAGGCAAAACGAAAGGGTAAAGGCATATCAAATGATGCTGGGGTTATTAACGACTCCATAATGAGTGTTAAAGAATCATTTGACAATTCTAATAATACTCGCTTGAAAATGATAGAGTTGGAGGAGAAAAAGGATAAAACAAAGCAAAAAGAAATTGATGTCGGACTGCTTCAAGTGCTGATTGCAAAGCCATTAACTACTGAAGCAGAAGAGCAGATGAAGAAACAATTATTTATCGACATTTATGGTGTTCAAATGTAGTTAATTTATTAATTGTAAGAGTCTTTAACTATTTTGCTTTATGTACTTAATTTCTGTATTTGAATTTGTAAGCATGTTTGGGCAATTTTAATTAATGGTTATTTTATTTTTATTAATGGTCAGTTTATGTTTATGTACTTATCTTATTTTGCTTCATAGTTATTTTTATTTTTGCTTTATGTACTTATCAATAAAAATCCAAAAAACCTTATCTATAACAATCCAAAAAAGCTTATCTTGAAAATCTGTAAAAATCTTATCTTGAAAATCTGAAAAAATCTACAAATCTTATCTTTGAAAATCTGATAAAATCTTATCTTTTCCTACTTTTAATTATCACATTTCCTCTATTTAAACCAAACATGAATCCACAACTTCATACAACATCTTTTCTTGTCATTGTTTTTTCTTACAACTACTTCATTAATTTTGATTTTCATTTTATAATTTCCTAAAATGTCCCAAAGAAGCTCCAATTCATCTAGTTGTTCAAGTGATGAACAACAAGAGGAATTGTTGTACGATTTGATCTTAAACCAGATTCCAAATTTTTTTAATCGACAACGAAGGAGGCCAGCCAGACGTAGGTTAAACGAAAATGGTGAAGAAGTTTCTAGAAGTGATCGAAACCGTGAGGAGGGTCACAACCGTTTGTACAACGATTACTTTACTAGTAATCCAGTGTACAATATGCAACAATTTCGTCGCCGGTTTAGAATGAGGAGATCATTGTTTTGCGGAATAATGGAAAAAGTTGTTGAAAATAATATTTTCTTTCAACAACGCCGAGATAATGCTGGAAAACTCGGTTTCACTCCGTTGCAAAAATGTACGGCGCGGCGGCAATCAGGCAATTAGTGTGACGACCCGACTCGCTTAAACCGGCGCGGAAGAAACCGACGAGTCGAATAGCCAGAAATAACAAAACTAAAATACTTAAAGATTAAAACAATACCTCAAAACTCTTTATTACTAATCCAAAAAGTACAAATACCCACAAGTTTGTACATTACTAAACCAAAAGTCAATTGCTACTACTAATAAACGTAACTCCAAAACCATGTCAGAGTTATAACAAAAGTATACAAGTTTCACTACTATAGTTCAATACTATCTAGAATCGTAAAACAACAGATATACAACTACACCATAATAACGGCGCTCGCCCAACCCAAAGCTAAGCAAGAACCTCGTCATCAGAATTACCTGAAAAGTAAACAACAGTCCACCGTCAGTGGCGAGTAACATAACTGGAAATCCATGTCAAAGACGACATAGTGGTAATCACTATCCCAATACCGCGGTTAGGATAGGGGCAACGTCTTAACCCAAAAACAAGGAATCTTACTCTAAGTTTTAGGCGTCTAGCTGCGAAATCAAGCTAATCTTTAACAATCTTTAAACCTTTAATCCGAAGTTTACATTCTTAGTTACTTCTTAAGTTGCATCTTACGCCTTGACTTAAGAAAATAACATACAAACCAAACATCTTATAACCTTTAATCACTTTCTTTAATCTTTTCTTTAACTTTCTTTGATTCTTTAGACTCAAACAAGAACTTATAAAGACTCATCAAGAACTCATCAAGAACTCAAAGAACTCATCAAGAACTCATCCAAGATTCAAGAACTTCAACCAAGAACTCATTCAAAAATCAAGAACTCATCCCAAACTACATAAAATACACGCATAACTTCAACATTTCAACAATGAAAATCATCAACTTCCAAGTATCCAAAAATCATCAAACTTGAACATGATAAACATTAAACTACCTACCAACATAATCAATCAGGAAATCATCATAATAAACCTTAAAATCATCATAAAACCATCCCAAAATCAGATCATAATTCATACACAAAAACATGGTTAAAACTTCAAAATAAACTATTCTAATCATTTAATCTATACTATGGAACATAGTATACCAATTAAGTTGAGAAAGTATGTTACCTTGATGAAGATTAACAAGATAAACACTTAAAAACTTGCTGCCCGGAAACTACCCACACGGCTCCAAGCAACACGGACCACCGCCTTCAAGCCGTGCCACTACTCGAACCACCACACGGCACCACTGCTCAACTGCACCGCCTCACTCGAACCACCACACGGCCAGACCACGAGCTCCACATATTGTGCACCACCACGTCTTCACACGAGCACCACCACTCGAAACCCACGAATAACCCACACGAACCAAGCCCGGAAACCAACCCGAACTAATGATCTTTGAATGAAATTGTTGGGGTTTAAATTGTGTTTTGATACTTAAAGATCAATAGAGTTTGAATCTTTAAGTTTAAGTTTAGATTTGATGATGAACAATTTGATGGGTTTCAATTAGCCAAAATAGGCGTGTAAGAGGAGAGTAAATGGAGGTGTTTGTGTTTGATCTTTTGATGGCAAGAGATGGCAATTGTGTTTAAATGGCAAATGAGCAAAAGGATCCTCAAGCCTTACTAACTCAACTATATATAGAGTTAGTTGAGGTGTGAACATGAGGCAAGTGGCAAAACCTTGCCATGCACTCAAGGAAAACCGGCCAAGCAAGGGTAATGGGCTAATTTTTGGGCTTTCGCAATCAATTGGGCTAATTTAAAAAATCGCATGATTAATCATGCTTAATTCGATTTAGCCCAAAATATTAAATAATTAATTAGAAAATTAAATAATAAAATTCTAATTAATTAAATAATAATAAAAATAAATAATAACTAATCAAAATAAAATAATTCGAATTAAATCGAAATTATTCACATAAAATAAAATAAATAGTTCAAAACTAAATTTGAACTATACATAGCAACAAATAAATACACATAATCACCTGGCAGAAATACCTATAAAATCAGGGTCGTTACAATTAGCGTACGGTTACAGTGCAGATGCAGTTGACGAGTACCTAAGGATGGGGGAAACTACAACACGAGAATCGTTAACACAATTTGTCCAAGGTGTCATCACAAATTTTGGAGATCAGTATCTCCGAACTCCAACGAAAGAAGATGTTAGTAGAATCTTGTACCAAAATGAAATGCGTGGTTTTCCGGGCATGATCGGTAGTATCGATTGCATGCATTGGGAATGGAAAAATTGTCCCCAAGCATGGCAGGGTCAATATAGTGGGCGAAACAAAAACCCCACTCTTATACTAGAAGCAGTAGCGGATCAAGATCTATGGATTTTGTTTCGGGTGTTTTTAGTTTTAAGGAGAGCTAACTAATTTTATGCTACAAACTCGACCCAAGACCACAATAGTGAAAGCAATTAAAATGAGATAAATGCAAAGTAAATAATTAAATGGCAAAAGATAATAATCACTTAATTAGCTGCTAATCTGGATTGATTAGGGTTAATCGACAATTACAAATATGTGTTGTCAAATCAGCCAATTCTTGGAATCTGTGTTTAATCATTACATAAATCCTTATATATAGGAATCTTCCCATTTTCCTAGTAAACTATCAATGTGGGATAACTTTACATATATACATAGTTCAATAAATGAAGTTTTGCCTATGCTCATGTCTGAGATCCAATCTGCCACGTGTCTTCGTAGGAAAGTGCCACGTGGACCAATGAGGTGCTGCCACGTGGACCATTGGTATTCTGCCATGTATTCCCTGTAAATGAGGCCTTTGGTGACTCTTCTTTTGGGCCGAAGTTCTGGCTCCTTGTTGGGCTGAAGTTTTGGGCTCGTGTTCCTTGGACTTGGGCCAATAATATTGGCAGTAACATTTGCCCCTCAAAAGGAGAAGAATTAGTCTAATTCTTTCCCCTTTTGAACAGTTTCTTTTAAATTAAGATCTCTAACCAGGTTTTGGGGGAAAATAAGGAAAGTTTGGATTTTGAAATGATTGGGAGCGAATTACTTCGAAGCTTTGAATTTTTCAGCGAATTTTGGATTGAACAGCAGGATTGTGGCAAGAACTTGTTGGATTTTCTGAAGAACTTTGATTTGATCGAACTTTGATTTGATCTAAAGTTTTCGTTTGCAAGTGTCTCTTCTAACCCCTTCAAGCCGAGTCATCAATCTATTAATCAGGTATTCATCTCTTCCCTTCCTTTGTGCTTTGTCCTTTAAATTCGGCCCTCTAGTCCTGATAGTATGGCCGAATGCTCGAGTAGTAAGGAATCTAGGGTATCCGGACCCGTCTTCTCTTGGTCGAGCTATGAGACTCATTCTCTGAACATTCCTCCCTTTGTACCTTTGCAGGGTACTATGGCGAGGTTAAAGCAGACAATGCGATACAGCCCTCCTTTAGAAGATTCGGTTGGGACGCCCAACCAGGAAGAACAGGAGGAAGAGACGACCGGCCCAGAACCGTTAGGTTCTGAGCGGCCAGAGGTCGACATAGCCGAGCCCAAAGTGGGCGTGGAAGAGGGGACAGACGTTCCTGGATCTTCCAAAAAGAGGGCAGACAAGTTTTATGACCCAAGCATGTGTGGGATGCTTAAGGTCTGCCACGATTTATATGAGTCTGATTTGCTTCGGACTCGTAACACCTTTATACAGGGCGACGGGTTTGAACTTATTGTACCCGAGCCCGAGGCTACCGTGAGGTCATTGCCCGAGGGCGCCTTTCCAGTGTACGAGGCTCTTTTTGAGCTCGGCCTTCGTTTCCCACTTCACCCATTTAGTTTGGAGGTGCTGGAAGGGTATGAGCTCGGTATATGGCAGCTCACTCCCAATTCGTGGGCGAACATTTTTGGGTACATGGCTACCTGTACACTAAGAGGGTATAGGATGTCCTTTGGCATCTTCTCTCATATGCATCACTTGAACAAAGCTGAGAATAGCTGTGATGCCTGGTACATTCTCAGCACTCGGCCCTCTTACCAGATGACCGTCACAAAAAACAACAAGTGGAGGAACTGGAGGAATAGGTTCCTTTACATAAAGGCTGATGACGAGGAGCTGGCCGAGAGGCTGAGCCGAATGAATACTAACTATTACCTCTGTGGTCGGGATGTAGACCTGCCCCCGACACACCATGAGGATGATGTGGTACTCCAGGGTGACCACTTCAAAACAAAAGTTGTATATACAACTGGCAAGAAATGTCAGTTCCCGGTACTTTGGGTGTCGGACTGGACATTTTTTAAGGATAATAATTTCTTATCCGCAGCTGGCCTGAGTCAGGCCATTGGTAGAGGTAGTTTTTACTTGTTCGTCTTCCTGAACCTTGTCTTGTTTTTTAACTAACTCTCTTTTCATGTATATATATTTTTTTTAGAGAGAGCTATGACAAAGCTTTCCAAGGAAAAGACGGGCGAGGTAGTAGGTGACGACTACCTCGACGAGTTGTACCAAGCCAAATCTAAGGCTTGGTCCGAACGGAAGGAGGAGGCAAAGGTACGTACTTACTTTTTTTTTTTTTTTTGGTACCGAGCGGGTCATTTTTTCTGTATGATTTGCAATACCCTCCCTCCCCCCTTATTTCTTCCATCCAATAGTTATGAAAGCCGAGGAGGATATCTTTTAAGGGTTGTTTGCAACATCCCCCCTCGGCTCTGTTGGAGGCCGAGAGGAGGGTGTTGAAATAACTTCAAAGTTTTGCCCCACTCGGCCACTACTGGTGACGAGGGGGTCTAATATGGAATGTTGTTTGCAACATTCCCACTCGGCTCCTTTGGAGGCCGAGTGAGGGTGTTGTAAATAACTTCAAAGTTTTGCCCCACTCGGCCACTACTGGTGACGAGGGGGTCTAAAAATGGAATGTTGTTTGCAACATCCCCCCTCGGCTCTTTTAGAGGCCGAGAAGGGGGTGTTGTAAGTAACTTCAAAGTTTTGCCCCACTCGGCCACTACTGGTGACAAGGGGGTCTAATATGGAATGTTGTTTGCAACATCCCCCCTCGGCTCTTTTGGAGGCCGAGAGGGGGTGTTGTAAGTAACTTCAAAGTTTTGCCCCACTCGGCCACTACTGGTGACGAGGGGGTCTAAAATGGAATGTTGTTTGCAACATCCCCACTCGGCTCTTTTGGAGGCCGAGAGGGGGTGCTGTAAGTAACTTTAAAGTTTTGCCCCACTCGGCCACTACTGGTGACGAGGGGGACTAAAATAGAATGTTGTTTGCAACATCTCCACTCGGCTCCTTTGGAGGCTGAGTGGGGGTGTTGTAAGTAACTTCAAAGTTTTGCCCCACTCGGCCACTACTGGTAACGAGAGGGTCTAATATGGAATGTTGTTTGCAACATCCCCCCTCGGCTCTTTTGGAGGCCGAGAGGGGGTATTGTAAGTAACTTCAAAGTTTTGCCCCACTCGGCCATTACTTGTGACGAGGAGGTCTGTTGTTTATCTTAGAGAGTTCGGCTAAAGTGTGCAAATTTTTGCAGACAAGCGGTGCCTCATCCAAGGGGACCAAGAGGAAGGGTGCCAGCATCTCTGGCACAAAGAAAAAGAGTAAGGCTCCCTTGCTTCCTTCTGAAAAAGGGAAGCAGGAGATGACTCCTGACGAACTCAAGGAGCTCGAAATAAAGTTTACCCCCATTCTGGGGAGGGGACCGACTGCTGCAATGTCGGTCTATGAACCAGGGGTTAAGGATACTCCCGGCGTCATGGCTCCTCCAGACGCACTCGCCGGCATCTCTCAATCGGTTTCCAAGAATATTCCGCCATCCATAAGGGATCTGGCGAATAAAATGGGAGGTAAATACTTCTCACACCGAGTCAGAACTCTTCGGTCTGTGTTACGTAAAACTATCTCATCTTCACCTTCTCACCCAGACTCAATAGTACTTCCCATTTCTGACCCTTCAGGAGGGCCTACTGTAGAGGAGGCCGAGAGCATGCCGGGCGGCTCTTACCTTCCTGGCTACTCCGGGAAGGAGAAGCTGGACGTTGTCCGCGGGATGCTCAAAGGAGCTCCCAAGGAGGTAGCCCACAATATGAAGGGCTTTCATGATGGGCATATTATGCCCATCTTGTATAATTTGGCCGAGGTATGTTCTAAATATTCCTTTCTTTTGTGTTAAGTTAATTTGCTTTAAACTAATATTCTTATTTCAGGCCATGCTGAGACTGGATGGCGCTAGGCAGTGGCGCACTGCCATGGTAAATGAGGTGAAACAGTCTAGGGTCGAGGTTAGTGAAACAAAAGATGCTGCTATGTTCACTACCCTTCGGCAAGACCAACTAACTGGTGCTACTGTGGAATCACAGGCTGACACCATCGTCAATCTGAAGGCCGACTGCGCCAAACATCTGACCAAGATCAGTGCCCTCATCTCTGAACGTGATGAGGTGAAGAGGGAGAAGGAGAAGGTGGAGAAGGAGGCCAAGAAGGCGAGCTCTTCAGCCCAGGCGGCCCTTACTGAGGCCGAGGCCAAGATCACCCAACTCCAAGAGGAGAAGAAAAAGATAGAGGAGGAAGTTTCCTCCTCCAGAAAGGGCTTGGTACAAAAGATCTTGGAGGCCGAACAGGCCTACAAGAACAAGGTGGCCGAGGCCTGGGAAGTGGCCTATTAGGGGGCGTCCTTTGGTCATCTCAGTCGTGCCATAGACTGGGTAGACATGAAAGGCATGGCCGAGGCTGCTAGTCGCCCCCCTCCTCCTTACCCATCTGATACTGAGGATGAAGGAGCAGACGAGGAAGAAGGCGAGAACGAGGGCCAAGACGATGATGACGATGGGGCCGAAGCCTGAGTTCCAAATTAGTTTAGTTTTAACTTTATTTTTTAACTTCTTGTAGGCGGCTGGTCCGCCATAGTTTGTAATAGTTATAACGATTAATAAACGAGGTTTTCTTTTCATAACTTCTCAACTTTTGAGTTTATTTGCAACTTCACTTATTTCTAGTAGTGTATTATGCCCCTGAGCAATGCAGTCGGTTTAGAAAGTCTGAGTGATTGCTCGACAATTTATCTTGGCAATTGTGCTTTGCCAAATAAGTTGGAGGGCAATCAATCAGATACCTGATTGCCCTTAAACCGAGTGTATTGCTCAATGTGACCGTTACACGTTTCAGGGCTCGTCCCACCTTGATTGGGTTAGCTTTTGACTGGGGAGGCAATTATAAAATGATTAAATTGCCACGTGGAATTTTAATTTCTAAAAACTGAATCTTTGTTTTGGGCCTAAAGTGGTTAAAGATTTTTGTATAGCACAAACTGATTTTGGGCCCCCAACCTGTTGCAAAAAACATTAAATGCGTCGGACTAGGTATAGGGGTAAAATTGAAGAAGTGGAAATTATGAAATTTCTATAAATACCACCAGCTTGGCTTTCATTTTCACAACTCAAATCTTAGATTCTTGAGAGAGAAAGAAGAAAAACGTCTGGCCAATGGTTACCCAAAGAAAAAGATAACCATGGCAAACTCCCTTAGCCATCGAAGGAGGGGAGCAGTAGCAAGCTACCCAAGGAAAAGGATCTAGCTGCCACGAATAAAGAGGACCACCATAAGTGTATATGGAAGGTGACGTGGGATGAGACCGAAGGGTGCTGGGATGAGGTCGCAGTGCGTTCCCCCAGTAGTGAGGGATCGGCTCGTAAAGGTAAGCTCCCCAGGGAGAAGGACGAGGGCTGAATAGAAGAGGAGCACTTACTGAATATGCAAGATGAGGCTCGGTTGAATCAATGGGAGGAAATAAAGAAAAGGAGTCCTCATGATGGCGAGGGCTCCATGCGCCCCAAGGAACCCCAAGTGGTTATTAAACAGGGGTTGACTGAGGATGCCTGACATAAGGCGTACCCATACAAAGACTTCGGGTACCTTAGTGATTGGCTCGACTGGGTTGACCTCAAGCACTGGTGTGAGGAAATCGGTCGGCCTCGTCCTTCTACTCCCGTTATACCCGACCCTGATGAGAGTGACTAGGGTATTGGCGCCTGTCAGTATTTATTATCATTTATTTATTGTATCAAGGCAAGTATTTGCCCCCCTTTTGTAACCGGACTTATTATATATGAAATATCTCCTTTTTTATTTAAGTTGTTTCTTTCATGATTTGTGCCATGACTCGTGCTTTATCTAGCCGAGTCACTTCTTTAGCAAGAAAGATTAGATTTTCCAAGGGCTCGGCTTAAGGTGGTCGAGACACCCTTTTGTGATTCATTTTGATTTATCGAGTGGCTCGACCTAGCTGTGGTCAAGACACCCTTTTGTGATTCATCTTAATTTATCGGGTGGCTCGGCCTAGTTGTGGTCGAGACACCCTTTTGTGATTCATCTTAGTTTTAACGAGTAACTCGTCTTAATTGGAAATGAATTAGGGGGCATGGGTGGCCACCCTTCATCCTGGTGAAACTTGTCACTATTGGCCTCGTTTTTTGAGGGCAATATAGGGGTAAGAGCTTAGTGCTTAGAGTAGCACTAAAGGCATTCGGTCTTATGTTTTATAAAAAAAATTATGGACACTAGCCTTTAAAGTATTCACTTTGAAAGTGATGGGGCCTTTTGAGACCTAGTCCTGCCCTTTTCATAAATATGGAAGTGTAAGTACATTGTTTCGACTCTAAGGTCGTACATTGTTTTTACATTCTAGAAGTAATACTTCCTTAAGTGGTCCATATTCCATGACCGTGGCACAGCCGTTCCTTGCATCGTCTCGAGTCGGCAAGTTCCATCATGAACTGCCCCCGTGACTTTATACGGACCTTCCCAGCTCGGGGTAAGCTTACCCTCTTCATTAGCTCGGCTTTGCGCCTCCATCTTTCTCAATACATAGTCACCAATTCTCAGGGGGCGGTTCTTGACTTTTTTATTGTATTCCCGAGCCATTCTCAACTTATAGATCTCTTGTCGGAGTAAAGCATTACCCCTTGTTTCTGGTAGAAACTCCAAATTTAGCTTCATTGCTTCCCAGTTTGCATTCTCATCATAGAGCATGACTCGAAGTGTGGGTTCGTACATCTCAATAGGAAGAACTGCCTCTGCCCCATACACCATCATGAAGGGAGTTTCACCTGTTGAAGACTTGCTCGTAGTCCGAATTGACCAAAGCACATTGGGAAGTTCATCGGCCCACAGACCCTTGGCCTTTTCAAGCTTCTTCTTGATTCCATCTGAGATTATTTTGTTGAAAGACTCAACTTGGCCATTTGTTTGAGGGCGTCCAACTGAGGCAAAGCAGTGTGCGATTCCTTGATCTCGTAACCAACCTTTGAGTTGTGGAGTCTCGAACTGTGGATCGTTATCAAACACCATAGCCTATGGCACACCAAACTTGGTGATTATGTTCTTCCAGATGAAGCCCTTGACATCATTTGTCCTGATACCTTTGACGGCTTCGGCTTCAACCCACTTAGAGAAGTAATCCACAGCTACAAACACATAGCGACGTTGACCCGTTGCTTGAGTATAAGGGCCAAGTATATCCATTCCCCATTTGGCAAAGGGGAGAGGACTGGTAATGGGGACCAATTCATTGGAAGGGCGATGTATAAGTTTGGCGAATCTTTGGCACTTATCACATTTCCTTACTCTCCACATGGCATCTTCCTTCAGCGTGGGCCAATAGTAACCAGTTCGAATTGCCTTCTCTGCCAATGCTCGTCCCCCAATGTGGGAACTACATAATCCTTGATGCAGGTCATCCAAAACGTCCTGCCCTTGCTCGGGCGTGATGCACTTTAGGAATGGCTTAGAATACGACTTCTTATATAACTTCCCATTGAAGACTTCGAACCAGGCGGCTCTTCGCTCGATGGCCTTAGCCTCTTTCTTATCAGTTGGCAAGACGCCATTTATCTTATAATCAAGGATGGAGTCCATCCATGTACTGCTCCGATCTAATGTCAGGACTTGTTGTTCATCTATGCTTCTTCTTTCTTTTACCTCCTAAAAGACATTTCTTGGGGTTTCATTGATTGCCGAGGAGGCCAGCTTAGACAAGGCATCAGCTTGACTGTTATCCGACCTAGGCACATGCTGAACCACGAGTGCCTTGAGGGGGGCACTAACTTCCTTAATCATCTGCAAGTACCTTTTCATGGCCGGCTCTCGGGCTTCGTAGTCTCCATTAACTTGGCTCACAACCAGCTGTGAATCAGACGAGGCCTCTATTTCTTCTGCCCTTGCAGCAATACACATTCTTAGACCGGTAAGGAGAGCTTCGTACTCTGCCTCGTTATTGGAAGCCTAGAACTTGAAACGGAGAGCATATTCATACACATCCCCCTCTGGTGAGATACATAAGATGCCAGCGCCGCAACCATTTTGGGTTGAGGATCCGTCGACAAACAATTTCCAACCTTGGGGACCTTTTTCTGTCTGGCCGTCTGGCCTAGTCATTTCTACAACAAATTCTGCTAGGGCTTGGCCCTTGATTGCCTTCCTTGATTCGAAAGAAATATCAAAAGCATTGAGTTCTACCGCCCATTTCAACATACGGCCGGAGGACTCAAGCTTAGTGAAGGGTTGCTTCAGTGGCTGATCAGTGTAAACCACAAGAGGATGCGCCTTGAAGTAAGGCCGGAGTTTTTTGGAGACCATATACAATGCGAGCCCACACTTCTCTATAAGAGAATATCGTAGTTTGGCGTTCCTTAAGATGTGGCTTACAAAGTACACCGGGTGTTGGACTCCTTCTCGGACTGCTACCAGCACCGCACTTAAACAGAATTTTGAAACAGCAAGATACATATATAAAACCTCACCTGGGATTGGGCTTATCAGCCTAGGTAAGGTGTGCATATGTTCTTTCAGTTTGGTAAGAGCCAGTTCGGCTTCTTCAGTCCATTCAAACTTAGACTTTTTCTTTATAGCATCAAAAAAGAAGTGACATTTATCCCCTGACCGGGACAGGAATCGGCCAAGAGCAGCCAAACATCCGGTCAGCCTTTGTGTATCCTTAATTGTTCTAGGGGAAGTCATGTCACTTACTGCCTTTACTTTGTCGGGATTAGCCTTAATGCCCCGCTGATCGATCATGAAACCTAGGAACTTCCCTGATGCCACCCCGAAGATGCACTTCTTTGGGTTCAATTTCATGTTATATTTTCTAAGGGAATCAAATGTTTCCTTTAGATCGGCCAGGTGATCAAGCGGCTCTTTGCTCTTGACAATTATGTCATCTATGTAAGCTTCCAGGTTTCGCCCTAACTGGTGTTGGAACACCATGTTTACCAACCTTTGAAAGTTGGCAGGGGCATTTTTTAACCCGAAAGGCATCACAGTGTAGCAATATAATCCTTGTGAAGTAATGAAGGCCGTTTTCTCTTGATCATCTGGGTGCATCGGGATTTGATGGAAGCCTGAGTTGGCATCCATAAAACTCATAAGGGCATGCCCAGCTGTGGAATCGACCAATTGGTCGATCTTGGGTAGAGGAAATCCATCCTTGGGGCAAGCTCGATTTAGATCGGTGTAGTCGACACACATCCTCCATCCCTTGTTAGGTTTGGGGACCAAGACAACATTGGCCACCCACTCGGGGTAGTAACAAGGACGAATAAACCGAGCCTCCAACAGTTTTTTCACCTCCTCTGCAGCGGCTTTATCCCGAAGTTCTCCATGGTTTCTCTTCTTCTGCCTAACTGGTTTCGAGCCTGGTAGTACATTCAGTTCATGGCATACAACGTTCGGGTCAATGCCCGGCATTTCCTGGACCGTGAAAGCGAACACATCCTGATATTCCTTTAGGAGCGCTTCCAACCTCTGGCTCTGACCTTCATCCAGAGTAGAGCCTATTTGCACAACTCGATCAAGGCGTCTTGCATTTAGTATAACTTCCCGAAATTCCCCCATAGGCTGAGGTCGTAACTCATCTGGGTAGGGTGACCCAATCATACAAAATTCTTGGTGCGGCCCTTCTGCCTCTGTCTTTCTCTTCTTGGACGATGGTTGGACCTTATTTTATTGGTCTAGTGTGGGAGAGGACTTTATAGTGGTGAGATAGCATTCTCGTGCAGTCTGTTGATCACCATATAACGCCCCCACACTTCCATCGTTGCATACAAATTTCATCAACATGAGGTGTGGCACAATAATGGCTTTTGACACGTTCAATGCGGGCCGGCCAATAATAATGTTATAGGCAGTTAGCTCTTTGACCACTAGGAACTTTACAAACATATGACGCGGCATCTCTTTTGTTCCCATTCGGATGGGCAAGGTAACAATGCCTACGGGGTGTATGACACCTCCTCCGAACCCAATGATAGGATGGTTAATGGGTTGGAGAGCATCGTCTGGAAACCTTAGTTTCTCCAAGCAAGCAAAACTGATAATATCTGTCGAGCTGCCTGTATCTATCAAGATCCTCCTGACTTTCAGATTGGCTACCTTGAATTCGACGACCAAGGGGTCGTCATGAGGAGTTTGAATGATCGGCCGGTCTTTCTCGCCGATCATTATTTCTGGCAATTTGTCTTTTGTTTCTTCTGTAGTCATAACCTGAGAAAGGCTACGAAGGTGATCCTTCGTACCTCTGATGGTAGGGCCTCCTGAAGCGAAACCTCCCGAGATCATGGCTACAACCTCGGTATCCGTTTCCTCTTCTTCCCCGGTCTTCTGGGGAGTCCTTCGCTGGAACTTATATTTGGACTTCACTATGTAGGGTTCTAACATACCCTTAGCAGCCAACTTGTCTAACAATCGCTTCAAGTTGAAGCACTCATCTGTATCATGACCCACATCCTTGTGGTACTGACAATACTTGTTAGAGTTTCTGTATTTGGACGGGCCTCGCAGAGGTTGAGGCGCATCGAAGTTGAACTTATCCTTAATCTCCATTAAAATGGCATGGGGCTTTTTGTTATACTCATAGGCCGCCTCATAAGTAGGACTTTTCTTGGGAGCCTTTTGCTCCTTATGAGTGCCCTCAACCGTCCAAACTTCTCTCTTTCGATCGTCCTTCTTATGACCCGTCTCCCCTTGCTTCTGTGCATTCTTGGTTTCCAGCTTGATAGCCGAGCAAATCTTAGTGGCAGGGATATAAGACTCAGCCTCCATAAGGATTTCTGGCAGAGATTGCACCTTTTTTCTCACCATCTCGAACTTGAATCTTAACTGGTGCAGCCCTTTGACGAAGTTGTCAAAAGCTACACCTTCCGGAAGGCCTGGTATTTACAGCATCTCCAGATTAAACCGCTTTACATATGATCTCAGGGACTCGTTAGGCCCCTGTATGATCTTGCCAAGATGCATGCTGGTCTTCCTTTCCTGCTTGTTTGCCATGAAGTGATGTGCAAAAACCATGCTAAGCTCGGTGAAGTTTTGGATGCAGTGATTCGGCAGGCTGCTGAACCATTTTTGAGCTACTCCTTTCAAAGTAGCGGGGAAGTACATGCACCAGGTCGCATCATCAACTGACTATGCATACATCAAATGTTTGTACGTGGCCAGGTGGTCATCTGGATCCGTCGTACCATCATATGGTTCAATATGAAGTGCCTTGACTTTAGAGGCCCTTGGGGCTGTCAAGATAGTGACGGAGAAAGGAGAATTCCATGTTATCCCACCATGGGGATGTGACAGATGTGGTTGTTGGAACTGAGAAGCTAGAGGCACATCTTCTCTATGTGGCTCGGCCTTGAACGAGCCCTTCAGAACTGGAGTCGGTGTTTGCACATTTGTTGTGTGAGACATGGTCCGCATAGAGTCTCGGTAGGTGGTATCCTTCAAAGTGGGAGTTGACGCAGTGTCGGAAACATCAATGTGGGAGTGCTGCTGAGATTGCTGTCGTTTTGCCTTCAGATACTCTCGGGCATCTCTAAAGGCCTGATTAGACTCGCTTATCAGGGGCTCCCTCCTAGGGGGCGGAGGAGCTTTGGTTGTCTTCACCCGTTGGGTGATATTCTTCCAATCAACCTTCGGTGATTTAGAAGCCTTCTTCTTGCCTGAAACCTTTTTCTTCCCTGAATCCCCCTTGGGGTCGGCCGGACCCTTGGTCGGCCTCGAAGGCCCGGCTTCCCCTGCAGTCAGCTTAGAAGGCCCCGGCTCGGCCTTGTTGGCTTGCCCTATCATGTCTTTCATCTGTAGGACAAGAGAGTTTCTCAAATCGACCATTACATGTTTTAACTGAGAGAGAGAGATTAGCTGATCCCCCTCGGAAGATTGGGCCGAAGCCTCATATGCACGTTGTGCAGTCTTCTCCCTTCGAGGGTGTCGGTCTTGGTCAATCTCTCTTTCCTCAAAATCGGGGTCGTCTTCGACCGCCACTAAAGAAGTTTTGGGTATCTCGGGAGTTTTATCTCCTAAGTTTGCCATAAAATCGTGCTCTCCCCACAGACGGCGCCAAATGTTTCGGGTGTTTTTAGTTTTAAGGAGAGCTAACTAATTTTATGCTACAAACTCGACCCAAGACCACAATAGTGAAAGCAATTAAAATGAGATAAATGCAAAGTAAATAATTAAATGGCAAAAGATAATAATCACTTAATTAGCTGCTAATCTGGATTGATTAGGGTTAATCGACAATTACAAATATGTGTTGTCAAATCAACCAATTCTTGGAATCTGTGTTTAATCATTACATAAATCCTTATATATAGGAATCTTCCCATTTTCCTAGTAAACTATTAATGTGGGATAACTTTACATATATACATAGTTCAATAAATGAAGTTTTGCCTATGCTCATGTCTGAGATCCAATCTGCCACGTGTCTTCGTAGGAAAGTGCCACGTGGACCAATGAGGTGCTGCCATGTGGACCATTGGTATTCTGCCATGTATTCCCTGTAAATGAGGCCTTTGGTGACTCTTCTTTTGGGCCGAAGTTCTGGCTCCTTGTTGGGCTGAAGTTTTGGGCTCGTGTTCCTTGGACTTGGGCCAATAATATTGGCAGTAACAGATTTGGCATTCTTTTTTTGGCATTCCAGGATCTTGTAATGATCTTAACGTGTTGTATCGCTCACCTGTCTTTGATAATGTCTTGCAGGGCAGGGCACCAAACGCTAGCTTTACGGTGAATGGCCATCCGTACAACTTGGGATACTATCTAACAGATTGTATTTATCCAAGTTGGTCGACTTTCGTACAAGGCATCACGCATCCTCAAACCGATAAGCAACGACTGTTTTCAGATAGGCAAGCACATGCTAGAAAAGATGTTGAACGGGCTTTTGGAGTTTTGCAAGCTAGGTTTGCGATTGTGCGACATCCTGCTCGTGCTTATGACGAGGACATGTTGACTGACATAATGAAAGCTTGTATCATTATGCACAATATGATTGTAGAGGATGAACGAGACACATATATCCGAGCTGAAGTTTTACGACAATATTACGAATCTGATGTCCCTCAACGAAGAAATGGTGTCTCAGCTCCAAGCACTAGCACAACAGTGAATGATCATCATTCATTTGATTTTCAAACAGGACGACCACTACATATTAATTCGTATTTACGTTTACGTACACGTATTCACGACCGAAGTGCTCATGATGCTTTAAAGCACGATTTAATGGAGCACATTTGGGACAAATATGGCCCTAATAATCAGTAACAAATGTTTTTTTTAATGTGTTTAAGTATGCCATGTATTTGATTTTAGTATTTCTTTTACTTTCCGTGTTGTTATATTTAATGTAAGGTAATTTATTGTTCCTTTATATATATATTACGCGCTTCTCGTGTATTTTTAATAACACCGCAAAATGTGAAATAATTTTAGCGTACAAAAATACGTACAAAATACGTACACCGGAAAACAAACAAAATACGTTATCAAAATACGAAAAAATATTAACTAAAATCATGATAACAAATAAATAATAATAATAATGTAATAAATAGGAAAGAGAAAAGTGGTGGGGTATAGTTGATGATAGGAAAGAGAGTATTAGGGTTTTTTTATTTTAGTTTACTGCTGGGAGAGTTTTTATAAAAAAAATTTAGCCCACGAGATTGGGTTGTATGGAAGAGTGAGAAAGTGGGTAGAGAGAGAATGGTGAGGAGAAAATTCACCCCCCATTGAGAGTGCTCTAAGCTTGCCATTTTCGAACTGACCTTGCCCATTTTCTCCTCCAAGATGTCCAGCCTCTGCGAAGTGTTTCCAAGTGCCATGGAGTGTGCAAGTGGCTCTGATACCAAGTGTAAAGCACTGGTTAATCTAAAGGCAAAATGTGGAAGATTGATTAATAATTTGAGAAATTGTAATACAAGATAGTGAACAACTTTAGGTTGCAAATCTCTAATGGGTGACTTTAGAGCACTCCCATCAGCAAGTAAAAATTACCTCACTTGAAGAAAAAATGGCAAAGGCAAAAATTAATAGCATCCCATCAGCAAGTAAAAGCCAAAAAAAAAAAACCTCCTCACGTGAATGCCATGAACCATGGCAGAATTGGAGCCTTGAAATTTGTGAGTTTTTGTCCACGTGTAAAAAATATGTCAGTGTTCAATTTACATACATGAAAACAAATAAATATGTGTAAATTAATAAATTTGTAGGAAAGAGAATAGGTGGGGTATAGTAGATGGGAGGAGAGAGAGTGGTGGGGTTTTTTTTTTTAGCTCACTGCTGGTATTAAGTTTTGTAAAAAAAAAAATTGCCCACGAGATTATGTTATGTGGAAGAGTGAGAAAGTGGGTAGAGAGAGATTGATGGACATTTTTTTAGCCTACTACTGAGGGCTCGTTTACATTAGCTGAATAGAGCTGAACTGAACTGAATAGAAGTGTATTAATTGAACTAAATAGAGATGAACTGAACTGAACTGAACTGAACTGAATAGAAGTGTATTAATTGAACTAAATAGAGATGAACTGAACTGAACTGAACTGAATATAATCTGAAATAAACAAGCCCTGAGAGTGCTCTTAGGTCACCAAACTCCTAAGCCAAAGTTTTTCAAATGATTTTTCTGGATAATTCCTATCTTCTCCCTCCCTACATTTTTATACTACCATTACCACTACATATTTTGTCCATACTCAAGTATAAAAACTCACCCAAAAAGCTACAAGACAAAATACTACAAAACAAGGACAATTAAAGATAATTAAAATAAAATAAAATAAATATTCTGAAAATCTAAAAATATTAGAACTAATGTCTTATTAATTGATTCATTACATGTTCGAATCAGGTTGTTTTCGGAACGGGACTAGTTCAGATCGAACTTGTTCGGATTCAGATGAGTTTCAGACCAAATGAGGTTTGTATCGGATTGAGATTCAGATTGAGACGAGTTCAGATTGGTCCTCTTAAACGTGTCAAAGTCCTTGACCCAAACCCGTTAATTTCGTGTCGTGTTCGGGTTGTGTTAGCGTGTCTGGTCAATTTTTCACTATAAAATTAATATTAAAGTGTAATCGTGTCGTGTCGTGTTAACCCGTTTATATAAACGGGTTGAACTCCATGATCCAAACCCGACCCGTTTAATAAACGTGTCATCTCAACTGCTAATTTCGTGTCGTGTTCATATCGTGCTATCGTGTTTGTATATCGCATGTTATCCTACCAGCTCTTTCTAACGAGCATGTATGGAGCGGTGTCCGACTCAGCTCAGCGGCTCAGCGCTATGCGGTGCTGGTGCCTGACTTTAAGTCTGAACTCTCGAAGCAGGATATTGGAAATGGCAAATTGGCAAGTCACACGTGGCAACCATAGATTTATAGCGTAGAAAGGAAGTTTCCGATGACTTATTCCTTAAAACTAAAAACTGCCTTTTTCAGAGGAGGAATCAGGACTGCCAAAAACAAAAAGAAAAAGAAAAAGAAGAACAGTTCCTGATCTGAAACAAACACCCTCGTCTTCGTCTTCGTTGTTGTCTTTGTCTTTGTCTTCGTTTTCGTCTCCGTTTCCTATTTATTCTACCTAGTCACTATCACAGTGTTTAAGCCATTAAAATTCGCAAATTTGAGTATCTGATTCATCTGCTTCCCAGATTTAAGGCTAATCTGTGAGTTTGAATATTTGAAATGGCTGAGAATGGGGGAGACAAGCCATTAAGGAAGATCGCCGAAGCATTTCAAGATCTAGCCATTACTGTCAATTCTCAGGACTCTGATCTTAAGCTTGCCCCATTTTCCCAGGCTTGTTCTCTTGTCTCCCCCCTGTTCAGTTGTCTTGGTATCGCATTTAAGTTTGCAGAGAGGGACTATGTTGCCAAGGTAATTAAGTCATTTTTCATTTCCCCCCTTTTTGAGTTTAGAGGCTTTTGGATTTTGCCCTAAAAATTGGCAGTTGGTTTTAATAAATTTATTGTGGTAGGTTAAAGATCTTGCTGAGACTTCAGACTCGATTATGACGCTACAAGCATTGATTGATCAAGATATTCAAACAAATACCGTGCGAAAACAAGGCAGCCATACCAGAAATCTTTTGAGAGTTAAACGAGGTCTAGACATGGTCAAAGTACTATTTGAGCAAATCATTGCAACTGAGTATGTGATCTTTTCTCCTTGTCTTTCTATAGTTAATTCTATCATTATTGGGTTTTTCTTCTTCTTCTCCTTCGTATTATCATTATTAATAACCGTAGGATGATATGCTTCTGAACATAATGATTTTGGATGTTTTGACTTTTTTTGTGCGATTTCAGCATTGCTTGTTTTATTTGAACTTTGTTATGTTTGACGAAATCTGAAACAAGTGTTTTGCGGGTTGATTGTGTTTGCATGTCACTACTGTCTTGATGTTATATCCAATCGAAATAAAACCTTGATCTGGCAATGCAATTTGGTTGCAATTGATGCCAAATGCATGGCTCTTAAAGAAGCCATGGTGAGGATTGGTTCAAAGACTCAAAGAGTATTTTTCTTGAGGTCAATAGGTGCTATGTAGTATGTACTTGGTGAAATCACGCAGATCAACTATTCAACTTGTGGTTATTGAAGTGCCAATTATGTTTCATATTGTAAATTTTTAAATTTCAACACTTATTATGGCCTTTGCACTTTTTTTTTTATAGAAAATTATTCGGTTCAAGTGGAGAACTTTTATCTTTTTTGTAAGGGTTTTAGAGTACATTTTACTTTAATAGTGTCATTCAGGTGTGGACTAAATAAGTTTTCTGGAGATTCACGGTGAGGCTAACTTTAGTAGGTAGTCTTGGGTCTTGCTATCTCAGATAGTTTTGTCACGAATGTCACCTGTGTGCACCTCAACTGAGTCTCAGACTGTTCTTTGATTTGACCTTTAGAATAAGAGCCCTAGCTTGGGGAGATAGCTTAGGTACATCAAAGCTAAAAGCAAAGTTCCAATACCATGGAACACTGGAGCCGTCCAGGACCCAGACATATCACTTGTTGAGTTGTTTTAATATCTTTTTTTTTTTGGTTGACTCATACATAATTGCCATTAAAATGGGATAAGTTCATAGTTTTGTGATTACCAATATATTGGCGTTCTTGTAGAAAGGAACATAGAGGTTTGGGTGTCAATGTCTTCTGGCTTCTTAGTTTTTTGATGATGTTAATTTTTTTCTATGGTAAATAAATTATGGTGTCTTTATGTTGGCTAATGGATACGTGATCTTCTATTCCTTGAAAAGATTTGGCAAACTACTATTGCCTTTTCTTTGTGACTATAATGGAGTAGTTAAGTATATGTCTTTGCATAGTTGCTGACAACCTTTAATACTACCTCCGTTAAAAAAAAACGCAACAATTGTCATGGCACGGACTCTTAGGAATTTTTTTGTTGTGGGTAATTAGAAAAAGTGAGGGGTAGTTTATTAAAATAAATGGAGAGAAAAGTGGGGACAATTAAATGAGTTGTGAGAAAGGGTGGGGACAATTAAAGAATTGGAGAGAGAAAACGTGGGGACAAATAAAGAATTAGTAAGGGTATTTATGTCTTTTAAGTAGCAATAGTTTACTATATAAGGAAAATAAAAATTTGTTGCATTTATTTTGAAACATCCAAAAATGGAAACTGTTGCGTTTTTTTGGGAACGGAGGAAGTATAATTTCTCTCACACCCAAGTAATGTGAAAAGTTATGTGTAAAACAAAGTAAAGGTTGTCGTTATTGATGCTTGCAATCAGTTAGGACTATAAGTAAATCCGTCTTTTCTTGAAGAAAAGCAGCTAAGAAATTGTAGCTATTTTTAAAATTATACCTTGATTGGCAGCCATTGGTGCTCTGGTAGGCCATCTATCTCATGTAACTATTTAAACTCAATTTTAGCTAATTCACTTCTACTTCCTAAAAATCTTTATTGAGGTCAACTGATTCCAAATATAGGGTGTGAGATATCTAATTTGGTATGGTGTGCGACTTAGAATGGTAATTGCTGTTCGAAAGCCTTAAAGGTATTCTTCTGACAATGCTTGAAGAATTAACTGCATTCAGAGAATCAGAGTTGTTCAATAAGCTGGGATGTTAAAAGTCCAAGGCCTGTCTGATTTTTGAATGATTAGATCAATATATTTTATAAGTGTTGAGGCTATTTGAGGACCAAGCCCGAATGGATACCTTACATTTGTGACTCAAGCGTAGCCCAATGACTCATCGTGTTGCAGCTTATCCTGATCCTATCCCATTGAACTACTCTAATTGCAATGATAACCATAACACTAAGGAATCCTAGATTTGCAAGTTGAAGGAGAATTGAATAATATCTTAATCCTTGGGTTTTTTTTTGTTTTTTTTGTTTTTGCTCAGGAGAGTTAAGTTTATTTAATTTTTAAGACATCTATTAGATCAACACTACTCCATGGGTGGAGGGCTTTTGCAGAGGATTATATGAAAATGCCAGGGTGGGGTGGAGGTCATTGAGATGTTCATGTTGTGACATATTTGCAAGAAAACTTAAAGGTATTGGATATGAAATGAAGATTTTGGAACAAGGTAGGAATGACAAGTGTTGAGAACACGATAAGGTAAAACCTATGATGTTGATTTAGTTATTTGTGACGCCATCTTGAAGGATATGACAATTGGGGATATAGATTTTTAATTTAAAAAAAAAAAAATGAGATTTAGTGAATACTTTGGATGGAGGAAGTTAGAAGGGTATGACTGTTTTAGGTTCAGAGGTTCATTTTAGCATTAGATAAAGGGGAATGGAGGACAATTTTTGTGGATGATGCACAGAGTGTATTGATTAGTTCATGTAGCTAATGTGATCCATTTGGATTGAAGCTTTGGTTGTTGTTGTTGCAATACGTCAGACTGATTTTTCGGCTATTAACAATTAACAGATGGCTCTACAAGCTAAGAATGGCTAACTTGGCTATCAGATTTAAAGCTGGTGTAATATTGTTTGTGTTGATTTTGGGTTTCTCTTAAATTTAATATGTACAATGTGCCAAATTCTAAAGTGATTTGACACATCTAGAACTACCACAGAAGGTTGACATTCAGTGGCTGTGTTGGTTTTCTGCTATTAGCGTAATGGGATTGAAAGATTTGGGAGTTTCCTATAAATGTTGCTGGAAGATTTGTGAATATTTTCCCCTTACTGTCTTATATTGGGTAGCTATGCTGATGACTTTCTTGTCTTTTTATTAGTTTTGTATGAGGGTATAATTTCCATTTGTTAACATAAAGTTCTTTTAATGGAAAGTTGATTATGGGAATTTCAGAAGAAGTTGAAGGAGACAAGATGGAGGGAATTGAAATAATATGAATAAATGGGATAGTTTGAGCATATAGCAGTATAGCACTAGGAGGGGTGCTTATGATGCGAGTCGGGTTTGAGTAGTGGGTTGCTTGACTTGAGTCGAGTTTCAATTGAACCAAGCTGAAAACGAGTCACGTTCTGATCGAATTTTGGTAGAGTCGAACTTTGATGGGTAGCTTGCAAACTGTCTTGTTTTAGTAGCATCCCAAATAGATATTATCTTAGTTTTAAATATTTTTCGTGTAAAAGACTTGACCATCAACTTTTCGAGTTTCTCGCAAGTTTTTGAGTCGAGTGTCAACTTGTTCAACCTCGTTAACATCTCGAGCTGAGCTTAATCGACTTGATTTTTGGCCAAGTCAAGCTCGGGTAAATGGCGAGTTATCCTGTCTCATAAACACCCCCTAATTACGATATAGATTTGAGGACAACCAACATTATCAACACCTTATTTTCAAATCTTTTTGGGGTTGGCTAGACATTAATCAAAAGTGAGGAATCAAGAAAATCATGAAAGTATATCATCCTCCTCTAATCTTCGCTTTTTACTGCTAAATGTTCATGAAGTCCCAAAAACCTCGTATCATTTTCCCTATTTATCGTTCGGATTATAATCGGAACAAAATTCTTAGTTCATGCATTCGACATCATTTTGTGGGATTAAGACTTTGGTGTAGTACTTGGTTCCTACTTGTCATGTCCACTACTTCTTTTGTTTGTGGGATTAAGACTTTGGTGGAGTACTTGGCTCCTACTTGTCATGTCCACTACTTCTTTTGCTCACAAGATATTCTTTTTCTTATTGTTTTTTTAACCTGTATATTATACTTTAAAATGGAAACATAATTTTAGGTTGAGTATTTTTGGTGGAAGCTTCATGCGCAAATGTCTTTGACTTTAAAATAGTTTCTTTTCATTTTCAGGGGGGATTCTTTGAAAGATGCAGCTTCTAACGCTTATGCTCAAGTATTTGCTCCATATCATGGGTGGGCTATCAGGAAAGCTGTTGGCGCAGGGATGTATGCCCTACCTACTAGGGCACAATTGATGGAGAAGTTGAATGAAGATGGTTGGTGTTCTTCCTAACTAAATAAATGGACTTGCCTAAATTTCTCATTGAGTGTTTCATGTGTCTAGGAGCTCAATGCTTTTAGGCGTGCATTTAGTAGTTATGTCATATCCCCTTCTAATAAATATGAGTTGGTTTTTTTTTTTTTTTTTTGTTTCTAATTTGACTTTGGAAAATGATATATAAAAAAATTATTTTTAATTTGTTTAAAATTTTATTCTTTTAAGAAGCTAAAAGTGAAAAAAAAGAAGCTAAAAGTGAAAAATATTTGGTATAACAAACAATTAATAACACCTATTAACGCGCGATTTTGTCATAGATTATCAATTTTATTCTATAGTAGGAAATCTAAGGCTTATTTACAACCCCTAGGCCTGGCATGAGCTGTGCCGGGATGGCCAACGTGCCAAGCTCGCATGCCTCATGCGTAGAATGGGCTATGAAAAGACTGCATATATTTACACACTTAGGGTGCGTTCCATTCGTCTGAAATTTTCTGATCTGTTCTAATCTTAACTTTCCTGATCTGATTTGAACTTTTCTGATTTGATCTGAATTTTTCTGACCTGAACTAAACCTTTATGAAATAAGCATTAGAGTGCTTACATAAGTTGAATTAAACACACCCTTAATCAAACAGGTTAAACTCATTTTTTTTCCTTTTTGTCATGCTTTTCATTAGTTTTGAAAGCGGTCTCCAGCAGTCCAGCCAGGTTATAAACTCACCCCAATTTAATGCTGGCCATAGATTTTTTCCCTAGTAATTTTTTTGGCATGTGATAGTAACTTATCAGGACTCAGGAGCCATATTCTTGAATGTTAATTTCCTGGCATATAGTAGTAGCTGATTAAAAGTAATTACATAAACTGGCTAGTGATTGAGTAAACTGAACTTTTCTGGCATGAGTTTTTGGTATTACAAACAGGAATGTCAAATTAAAAATTGATGAGTGATTATCTAAACTGAACCTTTTCTTTCTTATGCATTTCTGCGAGGAACTTTTCATGTAACGATTAGTTGGGTATTGTATGCTAATATTGCATTTTGATTGGTTTCTTCGCAGATAATTCTGCCTGTGTTCCAATGCAAAGCTACATTGCTTCATCTAAAGCTGTGATTGAATATGTTGACAAGTTGTTCCTCTCTCAGGAACTTGGGATAGATTGGTGAACCAAAGGAAAGGGGGTGAGGTTATATTGTTTGTATCATTTAGTAAAGAATATTATGTGATGTAATCAGGAATCTGTCATTGTCCATTTATTTATAGATGCTCCCTTTGATTATACTATTAAGTGTCAATCATAAGTTCTTTATTGTGTACTCTTTTTGGACCTTGACATTATGTAGATAAGCATAAACTAAAAAGCCTCACTTAACAAGGGGTGAGTGGTAACAATTGACAAATGACAACCATAAGATATTATCAATGTGAGCCTGTGGACTAATAAGGTATTAGTAGTTGAGCTTTACTCTTTCTTCCTCCCTTTATGATACGGTAAGGTATGTATCGGCTCACTAGCTGTTAGTGATAAAAAACCCTTTCACTTGATGAGTGGGGAAAGGGGGGAATTCTCAAGTAGTGGGGTTGAGGAATTGGTCCATCAGTACTTGGGGTGAAAGGTTGATAGCTCAAACTTTAAATTATCATTGGCTTCTCAATTGAGCACACTCTGAAGTACATGAATTAAGAAAACGTTTACGCTATATTTGGATATCAATTAATGGAGGGAAAAGAAGGGGAGAGGAAGAGGCAAAAGAAAAGGAGTGTGGAAGAGGGAAACGAAAAGGAAGGGGAGGGAGAGGGTGCGATTTTATTTGTTAAACGGGAAGGAAAATTATTTCTTCCAATTTTCTCCCTTTCCCTCCTTCCATATGTTTGTTATCCAAATAAGAGAGGGAATTCCCCCACACTATTTATTTTCTCTTCAAATCCTCTTATGCAAACATTGCATTATTCCCTAAAAATTATAATGAACTTGGAATGATGCAGTGAGCTCAAAGTTAATTTGACATAATTGGTTGAAATTATTCTAAAAAAAATATTTATTGCTTGAAATGTCCATATTTGTGATTGGTTGTTTAGTATTAGCTAATCCGAATTTTTGAAGAAAGCTTTGGCCCAATTGCATGATTACCTCATAGTTTGTCTTTTATTTATCTATAGCTATATATTAAAATAAAGTTTGCTTACATCTTCTTACTTTTAAATTGTATAGGTGTCACATTCTCATATAATTTTTTTCCTCCAAAAATATTGGTGGTGTAAAGTTTATTTTTGTTTGAACTTTTTGTTTCATTCTTTAATTATCTTTAAAGAGAAGGTATTGTGTCAGACCGGTCTGACAGCAACGTTTTTGTCAGATCAATCCACTGGACCTGAACACATATTGTTGAATCTGGACACATGTATTTAACTTGGACACATGTTGTTAAATCTGGACATATATTGATAGATCTGGACACATTTATAAACCTGGAAACAGAACTGGACACATTTGAAACCTGGACACAATTTGTAAACCTGGACAAATGTGGACAAACCTGGACAAATATGAACAAACCTGGACAAATCTAGACAAACATGGACAAATCTAAATAAACATGGATAAATCTGGATAAATCTGGACACACCTGGACATGCAAACCTGAACAAATGTGGACAAACCTGGACAAATGTGGACAAACCTGGACAAATATGAAAAAATCTGGACAAATCTAGACAAACATGGACAAATCTAGATAAATTTGGAGACACCTGGACATGCAAACCTGGACAAACCTGGACAAATATGAACAAACCTGGACAAATCTAGACAAACATGGACAAATTTGGATAAATTTGGACACACCTGGACATGCAAACCTGGACTAATGTTGACAAACCTGGACAAATGTGGAAAAACCTGGACAGATATGAACAAACCTGAACAAATCTGAACACACCTGGACAAACCTGGATACATATTGTTAACCCTGGATACCTATTTGTAAATCTGGACACCTATTTGTAAATCTGGACACATATTGTTCAAACATGGACACATTTTGTAACTAACTTGGACAAAAAACGTTTTTTTTTTTTTTTTTTTGCATTTTGAGGCCTTTAGAGGCCTCGTTTGGCGATTTCCAGTTGCCAAATCCTCTTCGGATATTTACAGCTGCGTTCGTCTCGAAAAATTAATCAATTTCGACATATTATATGCCTCAATCCGACACCCGAGCGCAAAGTTATAGCCTCTCGAAATTTTTCACTATTATATTTGGTTATATGGGTCAGCCGTCTGACCAGATTGTCTGGTCAAACCGTCTAACCCGATACTTTCACATCTTTAAAAGCCCTTAAAGCTATTAATGCCTATTTGGATTTTAATATCTATTTTTTCGATGATAATTATAATTATTTTTGTTTTTCCATTAAAAAAAAATTTTTTTTTTTTTTTGTGTGTAAATAAGAAATTTTACAGAGTTCTAGAAATTGAATCAAGTTCAATTACTATTTATTTGTTCAAG
Organism: Salicornia ramosissima; assembly: GCA_951394345.1. Classification (NCBI taxonomy): domain Eukaryota; kingdom Viridiplantae; phylum Streptophyta; class Magnoliopsida; order Caryophyllales; family Amaranthaceae; genus Salicornia; species Salicornia ramosissima. The sequence continues at coordinate 17,018,277 of OX596233.1, read as the reverse complement.
AAACTGAATAGTTTAACAATACCAACATATAAAATCTATGTTTTATTTAAAAATGGTTTATTTGATACAAACTTGATTGTCCGAGTATTTAAATATCAATTTTTAAATTTTCTTGTTAATAGAATGATTAATATGAGGTGCTATATAGCATATGAAATTGATATATATATTTTTTAATATAGATCGTGTGTCGCACCGGTCTAATCTAATATGGCTATAAATCAAAGTACTTCTTCCGTATCAGTTTAATTGCAACAAATGGTTAGCATGGTTTCCTTGGAACTAAAGTACGGTTAGGAGAATATTGAAGGGTGGTAAGAGAGAGAGAAAAAATGATGTGCAAAGTACTTTTGTAGAATGTGCAAAATTTAAGATGATATAATGCATGTTTAAATTTTAATGTTAGGGGCATATTTATCATTTTAGATCTAAAATTTACCAAATTTAGAAAGGTATAAATTATTGCAGTTATTGTGTTACAATCCCATTTTGAAATATTGCAGATATTAGGAGGAAAGTTGGACCCATTGTTAATTCTTGTGATCAATTTCTTTTTGTGTTATATTTACTTTTTCATACACCCCGTTACAACTATAAATATTAATATTTTTAGTCATTTATAACAAAAAAATAAAATATTAGATAATTAAAAAGTGTATTCAGTCAAATTAAACAATATTTGTATGATTAAATTTCCTTATATGTGTAAAATTAAAACAATTCAAAGAATAATGATGGTCAAATGGGGTAGTTGAAAGGATTAAGAGAGTGCTCCATAACCAATAATAGGCAAGGTAATCGTTTAAATACGGAGTAATATTTTGTATGATTAAATTTACTTATATGTATAAAAATTAAGACAATTTAAAGAATAATGATGGTCAAATGGAGTAGTTGAAAGGATTAAGGGAGTGCTCCATAACCAAAAATAGGCGAGGTAATAGTTTTACTTCACCCCTATTGCAATGTGCAAGTTGTGATTTATATACAATGTAAAATATAGTCATGTGGGACATAGTTGGATATGCCTCAATTTATGATTTTTTAACATATAGTTTTAGTTTTTTTTTATAATTATTAAATTAGATAATAAACTTTTAAATTTGGCCGCACCATGTGTGAAAAGTACATTTGATTTTTTTGTTGGGGAGTATAAAGAATAGATGTATTTTTTTTTGGGGAAGGGTGGTGTTGCGGAGGAGAGAGCGAGATTCGATTTGATAAAAAAACAATCATTTTTTCATCTTTGATAAACCTGAATTTACCCCTTCCGTCTCATAATTTTGCTATATGTGTTATGAACAAAAACCAAGGAGACTAAAAAGCACAGTGGAAATTGTTAAAGAGTTGTAGTCTCACTTTTAGATTTGTAGGGCACAATCTCTTATTTGGAGGGTACGCACTCAGATTTTTAAAGGTTCACTCTAGGATTTCAAGGGCCTAATATCATATTTTAATTGTTCAGTCTCAGATTTTGAGGGCTAAATCTCATATTTTGGAAGCTTAATCTCATATTTCAAGGGTTCAATATCATATTTTAAGAGCAATCTCATAATTTGATGGTTATTGTTACGTTACTTTCATTTCTAATATAAAACATCAATACAGTTTTGATTGAAGATCGAATTGGAGAGAATGTTAGTATAATTCAAAAACAGAGTAAGCATTGATTTAAGATCAACATAATAAAAGAACATCATCACAATTGTTTAAAAACTATTTTTCATTGTTTTAAAATCTATTTTTGATTGTTTTAAAACCTTAAAGTTGTCTTCTGTAATGGATAATATCGACGGGCGACTAAATGAAATTTAGTTACTCATCATGTCAATCGTATCAATCCTAATGAATTGTTATTGTAGATTTGAACATCACCAACAATCGAATTAAACTAAACAAACTCGACTTGTTGAGCAAAGAAATAACATGAAAGTTCTAATGGTTATACTCATTCTACTTCATAAAATAAAGTAACGACAATCTAAGCTCAGTGCTGATGCTAGACCTCTAGTCTCATATCCCACCATGAATTAACGTTTAGCCGGTGCTCTTTAGTATCTCACTTTCACTCGTCCTGACATTGCTTATGCAATGCAACTAATTTGTCTTTTCATGCATGATACGTGTGAATCTCATTTTAACGCTTTAAAATGCATAATGTGTTATATTCAAGGCTCTCTTACATATGGGTTACATCATTATCTTACCACACCTAAACAATTAATCACTTATACTGACGCTTGTTGAGGTGGTTATCCAGATATTCGTTGTTCCACATCCTGATACTATTGTTTCTTGGGGGATAATCGTGTTTCTTGGTCCTCTAAACGACAACCCACTCTTTCTCGATCTAGTGCCGAAGCTGAATATCATGGGGTTGCTAATGCTTTCACTGAATCTTGTTGGCTTTGTAATCATGTAGAGCTCTCTTGGCCCTTTGTCGGACTAATATTATTTATTATGATAATGTTAGTGCTATTTACTTGTCATGTAATTCAGTTTGTACCAGCACACTAAACATGTTGAGATGGACATACATTTGTTCGAAAAAAGGTAGTATTAGGACAGTTCGTGTTCTTCATGTTACGACAGTATCAATATGTTGACTCTTCATTAAAGCCCTTCCACGATAACTCTTTTTCAATTTTTGCTCCAGTCGCAGCGTCCGCCCTCCTCCGCTATGGCCGCAGAGGTGTGATAGAATAAATTTATTAAAATATATTATTAATGAATAATTGACGATGTAACCTTGGAACAATATCTTATAAAAAGATGAATGAATGGAGAGGCCTCAAGGGAAGTTTACATTAATTTTCACAATAGCTGTAAGAGTTAAAAATGTTGAGATTTATTTGATTTAGAATATAAATGTATATAGTTATGAACATTGATAATACTAGACGTAGTATTATGTGGTGAAAGTCGTAATTATGCAAAGTTTATTTGACGATTTACGTCGTTAAATGTTGAGAAAACATAGCAGAAACAGTGGCAAATCACGAGTCGTGACTGATATTCGCGACACGCGAAAACAGACCAAAATGTCAAAACGAGACAGAAAGTTTTCGCGACCCGCGACAGCGAAAACAGACCAAAATGCCAAAATGAGACAGAAAGTTTTCACAACCCGCGACCACACCTCACGACTCGCGAACCTGTTGGTTCGTGACAGTTTGGCTCGGTTTTTCCCGTTGTGTTGTATACTTTCGGGATAACTGTTGTATAGTTCTGAGAAGTTATATTATAACTTGTATTCTCTGAAAAATAGAGAGGTGTCGTGTGACATTCATTATTATCCTCAAAGCACTCTCTTGCATATTCTAAGCATTTTCCATTGTTGCAAAGAAGTGAACACACACATCCTTGCTCATTACGGTTTCTTGTTGTATCCTGTTGACGGATTTCTTGCAACCCGGCCTACAAATTGGGTATAAATATCGTTTTCAGGAAAGTGCTATTGTGCACGCCTTAAGTGATAAAGTCATAATATTACCTTAATTTCTGAATTTTTTTCCCCAACAAAAAATTCTATTTCCATGACAAAAAAGTTGGATGCATGCGATCTTATAATTAATTTGTTAAATGATGATTAAAAGTTGTATAAAAAGGTAAGGGAGAATATGGAATAAAAGAGAAAAAAATAATTTTATTACAGGTAGTCAAAAGTAAGAGAGAATATGGAAAATTCGAATCATTAATTAATAAATGTAGAAGAATGAATAAATTGAAAAAAAAATCCTAAAAGAAAAATGATTAAATAAAAAAATAAAACGGAGAGAATAATATGCATGGTTTTAAGAGTTGAGAACTAAAATGGGCCTCCTATAGTATACTAGTGTACTATACTTTTACGGGCCAATTTTCGCACACAATCTGAAAACTCCCTATAATTTGTGATCCAAATCAATCTTTGTGACTACTACAACTACATTCAAAATCAGAGAAAACCAAATTTTTAGAAGAATGACCGAGGAATCCCATAATTACATTGTCAACATCCAATGCCATGCAATTAGGAGTGCCTCTAGAATATTGACCAAAATAGCAGGACAAATAACAAAAAAAAAAAAAAAAAAAAAAAAAAACCCATCTACAACTACAATAATAGGACTCAAAGATCTTTCCTTTTCCCCATTTGCAATTAAGCTGCTACTGTTCCCAAAATCCTAATTATCAAAACTAAAATAGCTTTTTGATAAAAAAAAAAAAAAAAAAAAATAGCTTTGCGTAATTCTTTCCTCCTTTGGATTTATTAAGAGGTAATCTTTTTTACTCCTTTTCCAATCGTAACTTTTAGAGTCCGTTTAGTAGGGTGTAAAACGTTTCGAGATGAAAATGGTTTTCCATAGAATACATTTTACATTGAAAAATTCATTTTTCGGTGTTCTGTTGTTTAGTAGCATGTAAAATGATTTTTTAATTTATGTATTTTTTATTGTTTGGATGAACTGAAAATCAATGTATTTAATTGTGACGGAAAATGTTTTTCCTTCCAATTGTAATGTATTTATTGGAAAACGTTTTACATCCTACCAAACGGACCCATAATTGCAAACATGATAACTAATGTCAATTATTCGGGTAAGAAGGTTTTCCAATGAGTAAGGCCCCGTTGTTTTGGACTTCTATTCAGTTCAATTTAGTTCAGTTTATTTTATCTCATTTCAATTTATTTTATTTCATTTTAGTTCTTGTTTTCTCAACCCAAGAGAACAGGGCCTAACTAGGACGATATCCACTTTCTGAATTCACGCGATTATAGTGATCTGAGTTTCTGTAGCTAGCTTTCACTTTCTTCCTTATGTAAACGGCATTGTTATTCTACATATGAAAATAGTTTTCCATGGAAAATCTTTTACGTTGGAATATTTGTTTTCACAAAGATTTTCCGTTGTTTGGTTGGATGTAAAACGATTTTCCTTTTTAAGCATTTTGTTGAATTGAAAATCAATTGCTTCAATTGTGACGGAGAATATTTGGAGGGAAAATACTCTCAATAAGGTGAAAAATGGTTTTCCATCCCAAGTTTTATATTTTAATATTTTACTCCAAACCAAACAATGTAAAATTGGAAAACAATTTTACACGAAAAACGTTGGTAGGAAGATCTTCTAATGAGTGACTAGGATGATATTCACTTTCAGAATTCACGCGATTAGTGTGTGATCTGAGTTTCTGCTAGCTTTCACTTTCTTCTGTATGTAAACAGCATTGTTTTTCTTCATATGACCCTGCTTGCTTTTAATCCGAACCACAGATTGTTCGAAAAGCACCATCAAATGCTCATCTCATGCTCGATGGCTAATCACGACACTGCGAAAACCCCATTGCTTAAAGGATCTTCATCCTCTAATCATGATGTAGCAGTGAAATGCAAACAAGACTACATCATCAACATCAAACCCCCGAGTATTATTTTACATGTTCTGCTCGCGATGGTCTTGTACCTTGGTGTTGGAACAATTTGCTTTGTTCTAATCAGAGGCCAGCTCGATGGCAATAAAACAAACGATTTGGTAGATGCCCTTTACTTCTGTATTGTCACAATGACAACCGTTGGATATGGAGATCTTGTTCCTGCTACCCCTCAGGCCAAGCTCCTTTCGTGCTTGTTTGTGTTCAGTGGGATGGCTATTGTCGGAATGATTCTAAGCAAGGCGGCTGATTACCTTGTCGAAAAGAATGAGGCTCTTGTGGCTCGGGCTTTTCACCTCCGGGACAAGGCCTTCAACACTGCTTACATCCTTAAAGAGGTGGAAACCAACAGGACTAAATACAAGTTCATGACATCATCTATCTTACTTGTATTGCTTGTTACTTTAGGGACATTGTTCTTGACCTTATATGAAGAATTGAGTTTTGTTGATGCATTGTATTGTGTTTGTGCCACAATCACCACATTAGGTTATGGTGATGAAAGCTTTGCCACAACAAGGGGTAGAATGTTTGCTGTTATTTGGATTTTGACAAGTACCCTCTGTTTAGCTCAGTTCTTTTTCTACTTAACTGAACTTTATACAGAAAGCAAGCAAAAGATCTTGCTTAGAAGGGTTCTTGACAGGAAGCTAACCTTCGCCGACATTGAGGCTGCTGATCTTGATAATGATAACATCGTCAGGTTAGTCGCTACCTTTGTACTTAAAGAGTAGTACGCAATTAAGTCTCTCATCACACTGTTTGACGGTTTGACGAGATAATCTTTTCCTAAAAAATTATGACTTTTTTATAAGCTTAACTAGTTTAGAAACGGGTTTTTTGGCTGGCTTTTGGCTTTTCAATATGGTCAAACAGCTAAAAAATATGTTTGGTTATTCGCTTTTTGGTTGGCTGAAAAGTTGGCTTTTAAGCCAAAATAAAAAAGTTGTCTGGCTTTGGTTTGTTGGCCCACAAACTCTCTAATAAACAGCCAACAGCCACAATTAATGTTACCAAACACTATTCTAAACAGCTAGCTTAAACAACCAACTTAAAAAACCAATACATACAACCAATACTTTCAGCCAGTCAAACAAGCCAATTAAACTAGCCAAAAGCCAACAGCTAACAACCGATTGCCAAACAGGGTTACAAATAGTAAGTTAAAAGTGTTGTCAATACTTAAAAGTCACACTTTACTCCAGTGATTGAAATTACACATATGTTCTTAACAAAATCATAAAATTTGGTACAGTGCAGCAGAGTTTATTATAATGAAGCTGAAAGAGATGGAGAAGATTACAGATGAGGACATATGTATGTTAATGGAGTGCTTCAGGAATTTAGATGTGGATGAATCAGGAACACTAACAGCAGCAGATGTAATCAGCACACCCAATTCTACAGACTACAGGAAATGAATACAATATGTATGTAACTACAATCTTACTGCATTTACTCAGTAATTCATAGTAAATCAGTGGATCTTCAACAATAGAACTGTTAATTTTGCAGTGCAGAACTGTAATGCTCTTACATGGCAAGTAAACACATACATACAAGGAGTAATTCCAGAAGATGATGTAATGCAAATGTAAAACCTTGTAAGAAAATTGTGAAAACCATTTTGCTAATTTTGAGAATGACATATGAGTTTTCACCTAACACACACCACTAAGAGTGGCACAGGCACAGTTGCAGAGGAGAGTAAACTTGACTGCCCCAAAGGAAAGGTCTTTTTCAAATCTTGGTGACCTCAAAATTCTTTTTGGAATGCAATTATTACTAAACTATTATGATTATTGTTCTTGTTTATATTTTCATTGTTGATATTATTATTATTTAACTAAGTGAAGAGGGGAAAGTGAATAACAAACCTTCAATTACACATGTTCTTTACTCTATCAGTCCCATTTTTTTTTTTTTGATACATTTTCTATTTCTCTTTTGCACACAAAGTGATGTTTGGTTAGGAAAAAAATTTTGTGGGGTAGGTTAGGTGAGTAAGGGGGAAATGGGTAACCTTATGTTACACACATAAGTATAAAGTGTTCATTAATTCAGATCTGGGTGTCGAAGTGTCCGAATCGGCTATTTTGAGAAAAATGTCACAACTTTTTAGTTAAAAAATGAAGTATCCAAATAATTTTTCCTGTCTGACACGACACAAGTAGACACGTGATTTTTGAGGTAAATCAAAGTGTCGAAGTAACATACGATATACCAAAGATGTAAGGACGGACAAAAAGGAAATTATTGCAAAGATATTAGCACCGAGGGGGCAATTATTTAGCCATAGAAGCCTCGATCAAGTCTCACTCATGATATGAGTTATGACTCATAATCACTAATTGCAAATAAATCTGATTGGGAAATTTCTCATTACACAACAATGGATGTTGGTAAGATAGGAACTTATATTTGTGCTTTTTACAACTGGCCTTTAGCTAAGTACTTGTTCATTTCTTCAATCTAATTATAATCAAAATGGATCATCATTTAAGTGGTATACTTTCAAGCTAAGATGAATGGAATCTTAAATTTTCTTACTTTGTATTTTTCTTCCTTTGACTTTTAAGTCACTTTGTACAAGAATTACCAATCATTTAACACACTGTAATAATATTCAGCCTTCTCAGAATTTCTAGTTTTAATTTATCTAAAAAGGGTAGAATAGCTTTCAGGTGGATTAAAAAATAAATAAATAAATAAAAAATTGTTAGAAAAAAAAGCATGGTTTACGGAAGATTTAGTGCTAAAGCAAATGACTAAACATCTTTTAGCTCAAGAGTCAAGAGAGAAGATAATTCTAAATTTATAACGTTATAAAGTGGAAGATATCAACCTTTTGTATAGCAATTCCTCCATCATAGTTGTCACTTTAATCACAATAACATAGCAGAAGATATCAAGATTCAGTTTTGCCATTTTCGTTCGTAATGCGAGGGAAGAGGATCAAAGAAGTGGAGTACCAAGGTTCGATCCCGGGCCATGCCCAAGGAAAGAGAAGTTAGCTCCCAATGGAGCTAATTTCACCTTCTTTGGATTTTTTTTTTTTAAAATCTAAAAATAACACATCTGAATTAGAAATTGATTGAAATCCAAAATAAGCTGGAGGATTTTTGTAGTAGGGCAAAACTAGTCAACTACTCCGAAAGTTATACTGTGTTAGGATTTTTTTTAAATAACTCTAATAATAGATTACATCATATCATAAACAATACTGTGTTAGGATCCTCTCCATTTCTTTGTCTCCATTTCCTATCCTAAGATCATGACAACTCATTTAAGATTAAAATAAAAATCCTAAAAAGCCACCTATTTTCTCCCTTGGTACATCCTCAACCATTGATTGAGGAAATGGTTCTTACAAGAAATGGAGAGGATTTTGACTCAACAATACTAATCTGTTTTATATTATTTGCAATGATTTATATATACTCCCTCCGTTTCATAAAAAATGGCAAAAATGTCATTTTCACGCATTTTGAGGAAACGATTTAAGGGTGTAAACGAATGAATTAATCAAAATGGTTTTAACACAAGTAAGAATATGAATATAAGTTACTAATATAAAAAATGTTCTAATTAATTTAATCGTTAAATCCTCAAATAGCTTCCTTAAAATGCGTGCAAAAATAATTGTTGTCATTTTTATGAAACAGAAGTAGTATAACGAAATCATTGCTACTAATTATATATGGGTTCAACTTTATTTGTGGTTTCTGGATCGGAGTAATGAAATTAAATCAGCCTTTTGGCTAGCTCAGGTCATGTTCTCTAGTAAACCTAATTCTATATTCACATTTCTTATTTAAAATAAAGAATTAAATAACAGGTCCTAAAGCCTTTGTGCTTCATGCATGTATGAGAAAACACGGAAGTAATTTATTTTTTTTTGGCAATGAAACCATGAAGCATCGAAAAGGATAAAGTGGTATGAATTTCTATGCTTCTACTCCGTATGAGTTATTGAGTTTTATCATTCTATGAATATACATACGGAGTGGATATATAAAGGCTTGTTAGGCAGTTGTTGGCTTGTTGCCATATACTTTTTTCCTTGCACAGTTGAATGGACCAAGGACTATCCAATATGTGATCCTTATTAGAAGCTTAAAAAAATGAAGAAAAATAATAATAAATGAATTACGAAGTATTAATTTTTTGAGAGGTAAATTAATTTAATCTCTATAATATAAGCCAAGGGGAATTATGTCGTCCCCTAAAAAAAATCCATAATACCGTCTAAAATTTTCTAAAAAGTTAATTAACATCAATCCTATTTATTAAGGAAAGTAACTACAAGTTATGAACTTTTTCAAATAAAAATATTACAAAATATAAATTTCGTAAAAATAAAATAAAAATATCAAAATTCATATTTTTGAATTTTCTATCGATGTTGATGTTATTTATCATATAAAAATTTTGCCTGTTAATTATCGTAGAAATTTGATATCCGGTTTTATTCATATTACGTAAATGAGTATGAATTTAACAAATATTTCAATTTCTCAAACAAAATAGGTTCAATTTTTTAGAGACAAATTTAAAATATCATCGCACGCAAAGCGTGCATAGAAGGCTAGTTATAATACAGGGAGGGAGAGACGAGAGAATGTCAAAATCAGAAAATGGAATTTGTGTAATAATATGTTGCCTTGAATAACATCATGGGGGATAGTAACGGTTACTATCAAAGGAGAAGGAGTATAGGCGTGTTTAACGGCATATATGATGTGCTTATTGAAAGAAAGATGAAGTTTGAAGGATAAAGAAAACGATTTTACAGGGCAATTTTAATACTATATATAATTTCCTCCTTAATTTCTGTTTTCTGAATGCTTAATAATTCCTTAAAAGCATAGATTTCCACTACCCCTTTGTATTCAAGCAAGTATATATAACATTGGAACCCCCCTTTTCCCTAAAATTAATTTCATCAGTTGTCACCATTCTCTGTTGCATCTTTCATAGTACAAGCTAAGATTTCACAAAACTTACTGTATAACAATAATAATAATAATAATAATAATAATAATAATAATAATACATAACATAATGTTAGGAACAGAGGATATGAGCTTCATTTCTCAGCCTCAGGCTGACCCTCTTGTGTTGGAGCTTAACCACTTACAAAATCAGCTTAGAGGTGTGTTTCTTTTTTGTAATTTCTTGTACGTACTGCCTTTCTTTTTGTTAAAGCTTCTTGGTTGGTCTTGGAATAGTCAATCGTGACGTGTCGTGTTACGTTTGTGTCAGTCTGCATACATAAACGGGACAAACTGCTAACCCCAAACCCAATCCGTTCAATAAACGTATCATCTCTGGTCAAACCCTTTACTTAAACTTACCTAAATCTGTAAATTTCGTGTTGTGTGTGGATCAAGTTACTATGTTATGTCAATTTTTGCACTATAAATTTATTAGTAGAGTGTAATTGTGTCGTGAAGTAAGTATTAACCTGCATAATAAATTGGTTGAAACCCCTCGACTCAAACTCAAGCCGTTTATTAAGTGTGTCGTGCCAAATCGTTTACTTAAACGTGTCAAAGTCATTTGACTAAACCCACTAATATTGTGTTGTTATCGGATTGTGTTATCATGTCGTGCCAATCTTTGCCAACTCTAGTGGGTGTGCTAATTTCATGCCATGCATTGAACATTTGAACTCCATACAGGTTTTTTTTTTAAAGGAACTGCATACAAGATCTTTGCGCCCCATTATGAGCCTGTTTTATAGAAGGACTAGCCTTCTATGCACGCTTTGCGTGCGATAGTATGTTAAATATATCTATTAATCTGTCTAAATAAACTTTTTTAATTAAATTTTTTTTTCTTTTCATTCGGTCATCCCACAACAATGAACGAAAGAAAAGTTTTATCTACCATATTCTATTGGCTACCAAATTTCTACGATTATCAAAATGTAATTTTTTTTAATGAAATATATATCAATATGGATGTCTATTTATAGAGAATTTAAAAATATTAATTTTGAAATTTTTGTTTTATTTCTTTGAATTTTATATTTTGTACTATTTTCATTTAAAAAAGTTCAAAAACTGTAGTAACTTTCTGCAATTAAAAATGGGTGATATAAATTAAGATTTTAGAAAGTTTTGAGGGGTACATTAGACATTTTGAGGGGGACATCATTACTCCCCCTTAGCTTATATAATAAAAATTAGTCGTACTACATTATTTCGACTTCAATATAACATGATCCAAATACGTAAAATCTTTAAGGGAAGGAAATGTTAACACGACAATCCTAGGAATTATGAAATGTTAACACGAAAATCCTAGGAATTATGAAATGTTAGCAAGACAATCCTTTTTAAACATCGGGTTTAAAAGTAATAAAAAAACCTAATCAAATATTAAATCACACATGTATTTCATCTATAATCGTAAGTGATAGTTGTTAACGTACAAACTTGTTACTTTATAAATTTGAAAAAATAGCGCTAGAAATATAGCAACTAACAAACGGAAAAGCCCCTTGTGATTACTTACTACCTTTGTCCCAAATACACATGGTGAAGCTTTATTAACCGGAAATTGAGATTTTGAACATATAAATAACTAGCATGACTGCATTAACCCATTTAAGTCGTTCATATATTTAAAGAAAATTACAAAAGTTTGAATACAGAACGAGTAAAGGAATGCCTTCATTGGCCTTTAGTCAACTAACCATAGCGATTTTGATATTTCACTCTATGTAATACTTTTTCTGTTTTTTTAGTTGCTCATCCTACTTTTAACATTTGACAAGACATAGTTTTTTTTTCCAAAATTTATCTAACGGTAATTATAAAAATTATATATTTGAAAAATAATCTGTATAAATAAAGACAGCCCTAACAAAACTCTTTATGACTATGTTATTTCTTATGCCCGTCAATTAGTAAAAGATAGCTCTGTTCCTGAGGCTAGCCCATGGCCAAGTTGGTGACTTGTGACCCATATATGATGGTGTTTTGCCAACAGCTGGCTAATTTTTAAATCCAGTGCTTATGAAAATCTATGCACAACCCATGTGACAAATACTCCCCTGATTTTTAAGTTTACTCATTTGGGATTTAGATTGATTTTTTAGTTTACTCATTTGGGATTTAGGATCCATTTGGTAAGGTGTAAAATGTTTTCAGATGAAAATAATTTTCAATGAAATCTTTTACATTGGAAAATTCATTTTTACAAAGGTTTTCTGTTGTTTGGTAGCATGTGAAATGATTTTCCATTTAAAGCATTTTTCATTGTTTGGTTGAACTGAAAACACATTGCTTGAATTGTGACAGAAAATATTTTCCTTCCAATTGTGATATAAAATGTTTACCTTCCTATTTGGGGGAAAATGTTTTCAATAGGGTGGAAAATGATTTTCCGCCCCAAGTTTTACATTTTAATATTTTACTCTAAACCAAACAATGTAAATTGAAAAAATAGTTTTATGTGAAAACGTTTTATATCATACCAAAAGGACCTTTAGTCAAAACCAAGGAACTAATTGTGAGTAAGACAAATAAATAAATGATAATTGAAAGTTGTATACATACGTAAGAGATAATAAGGAATTAAGAAAAAGAGACAGAAAAAAGAAAGAAGCAATTTTATTAAAGATTGTCAAAAGTGTTACAGAGTAACTTGGGAAACATAAATTAAGAAATATAAAAAATAAAACTGTATTATATTTAAATAATGAAGGAAGTGATTATTTTTTTTTAATAAAAAAAAGTAAGTAAACAGAGGGAGTGTTATGCCATTATAGAAGCGTAAATTAACATTCAAAACCTTATTGTTTTTGGTGGATTGGTTCAATCTCTAGCAGGCATGAAGATTGATGAACCACTTTAATTCTAATAAAAAGACAATAAGTGACACATTAAGGACACTTTATCTTCCAGTTGAGTGCAGACTGAGACAGCGTCAGGTTATTAGTAAAAGAGCAACATATTTTTTACTGATTACTCAGGATATCGGGACACGTACTGATGCTCATATTTTTATTAGGATTAGCTTTACTATTGCTAAAGGAGTGAGGTCCATATAAAATCTCAGTTGCCCATTAATATTTTGTAAATTCTTCATGCTGTTGATATAATAATAATAATAATAATAAAGTTAAAATTAATAATAATAATGTATACAAGGAGGTGATTAATCACTGAAAAAAATAGTGCTTTTTTCCTGGGAGAATTACCAAGGGATAAAGAACAGTTAGAGACATTAGGTAAAGCATAACATCCAATCTGTTCTTGTGCTTTCAGTTGTTAATTACCAGTATCTGTAACAAATTGATACTGATTAATGACCAGAAAGTCAGGATCAGAACTATTTCCATGAATTTAATCACCTGGAACTTATTGCAATCCTACTACATTCAGTCTCTTTGAAGCCCAATAGCAATATAAAACATCTGTTAAGATGTAAGTGTCCAGGTAACTCAAAAATCGCTGTTTGAAGATGTGTACTGTACTAAATAAACATCTCAACAGATGATGTCGTCAATAACTAACCCTCTTTAACAGTCTACATAAGAAGCTATTCTATCACTAGTCTTTTCTCAGCTATGTCTGATTTCCATCTGTTTTTTTGGGTATTAAACATGGCTTCAGAGAAAGATAATGAGCTAGGTAACGCACAATATGAGATCAAGGCTTCCCGAGCAACTCAAGCGCAAAAGGAAAAGGCTTTAGATGAGGTATTTTGGTAGCTTAATTTGTAACGCTGATCTTCTTCTGCTTTTGTATCTGTATCATGTAATAATTTCTGTTTCGTTTCCTCAACTTGCACAGCTCAAAACTAACTATGACAAGTTGGATGAGAAACTTAGAACCACAGAGAGTGTCCTGCACCAGAAGGTATGTACTGCTTACTCTTTGAGTCTTTTCAGATGCTAAGTCACTTATACATACATGTAAGGTACCTAACAAAGTGACTGTGATTGTGTTTGTGTGTTTGGAACTAATCAAATCCAGAATCTAGAGATTAAGAAGCTAGCTGAAGAGAAGAAGGATGCTTTGGCTGCACAGTTTGCTGCTGAAGCAGCCCTTAGGAGGCTCTACACAAACCAAAAGGACGACGACTTTCTACCAATTGAGTCTATCATTGCTCCTCTAGAAGCTGACATCAAAATGTATAAGAATGAGGTATTGTTTAGTTTTTAAATGATTTCTTTTTCTATTGAGGGTTTGTATCTTAAGAAGAAAAATATTTCCCCCATTTCACATTTTTGGTTCGCTCCAGAAAATTAAATGGAAAACATAGGTTGAAAAATTATTTTACACCCTATTAAAATATTTTCCCCTAAAATTGATGGAAGACATTTTCATTCCACGGGAGCATGCCTTTTTAAGGTCCTTTTTTCAGTCCAACCAAATAATAGAAAAGGCATAAAATGAAAAACCATTTTCCTTGCAACCAAACAATAGATTAGTTACATGAAAAATCATTTTCAAATGAAAATGTTATAACCTCTGCCAAATGGAGCCTAATTGTCTGGTTGGTCCCTTTATTTTTGCATTCTGAGATCTATTTTCCTTGGCAGATTGCATCTTTACAAGAGGATAAGAAAGCTATGGAGCGTCTTACAAAGTCAAAAGAAGCTGCTCTTCTTGAAACAGAGAAAATCTTGAGGAGTGCCCTTGAAAGAGCTCTGGTAGTTGAAGATGTGCAAAACCAAAACCTTGAGTTAAAGAGACAGATAGAAATCTGCCAGGAAGAGAACAGAATACTGGAAAAGACCAACCGTCAGAAAGTTGTAGAGGTTGAAAAGCTTAGCCAGACAATCCAGGAACTTGAGGAGGCTGTTTTGGCTGGTGGAGATACTGCTAATGTTGTCCGAGAATACAAACGCAAGGTCACCGAGCTCAATGTATGTTCTAGTCCTTAATAAGGGATTTCGTGATTAACATGGTTCTAATTTCTCACCTTTGTTTCATTTGGGTGTGTGGGCATAAATACTACTATGTGAATACAAATTAACTAATTCCATGTATAAGACAACCTATGATGTAATGATAAACTGTTATGGATGATTTATTTTCTCAGGAAGAGAAGAGAATCCTGGAGAGGGAGCTTGCACGAGCTAGAGTGTCAGCGAATAGAGTGGCAACTGTTGTTGCCAATGAATGGAAAGACGAGAATGATAAGGTAATGCCAGTGAAGCAATGGCTGGAAGAGCGTAGAGTCTTACAGGTATGTTGCTCCTAACAAACTCTTGTACAACAAAATATGATTGTGTAAGAGGAGAAGTTCAGTGAAACAGTTTTATACTGCTTTTCAGGCAGAGATGCAGCGTTTAAAAGACAAGCTAGTAGTGACTGAAAGAACTGCAAAGGCAGAAGCACAGCTTAAGGTAAATGCCCATCTTTACAGTATGAAAGCCTTTCTTCTCAGCTAGTTACTAATAATAAGGTGTTTTGAACTATAATATCAGGAAAAGCTTAAACTCAGGTTGAAGACACTGGAAGAAGGCCTGAAGCATGGTTCAGGCAATGAGAACAAACCAAAAACCTCAAATTCCAACCAAATCCTAAGCTTTGTATCATATAATGTTGGACCTAAGAAGAGATCTTCTTCGCAGCCAAGAGGCTCAACGATCAATAACAGAAGCTCCCCTCTACACCAGCCTTGGACGGAAAAAGTGAATAGCTTGGAAAAGCATATCTCAAGTGAAAATACAGCCAAGAGGAGTTTATGGGCATCTAAAACTATCAGTACAGATCGTTGTGGCAAGGAAAACACAGAGCTGATAGCAAATACTGACATGAATGCTGGCAGGGACTCAGCAGCTCAACAAGAAATGAAAAGCAAAGGAATTGGGAGTGAAGATGTTGTATCAGGATTTTTGTATGATAGGCTTCAGAAAGAAGTAATCAATTTAAGGAAGATTTGCCAAGCAAGGGGAGATGAATTAAATGCCAAAGACGAAGAGATCAAGGTAGTGTTTTGCCTAATATGTCTTTCCTCGTCTCGATGAATATATATAAATTAATCAGCTGAAGAATTATGTCATAAATGGCAGGTTCTTCTGAAGAAGGTTGACACACTAACCAAAGCCATAGAAGTGGAAACAAGAAAGGCAAAGAAGGAAACATCAGCTGGGCAAAAGGCAATAGTATCAGCTCCCAAAGACGATAACAAGAAAAATTGGAGCAAAAGTTTTCTCAAACGGTATTTTCTTCACTTCTGTTTTATCTTCTACTTCCTCCATAACATATTAATTACAACGATTTCACATAAAGTAGAGAAGAAAAATGTCAAATCGTTGCAATTAATATGTTGCGGTGGGAGGTACTGGAGTAGTACATAAAAATATTAATTGTGGATAGAATCAAATCAACGCAACGTTCTATATGATCATGCCTTAGCATTGCAATGCTTGTCATTAACACATGGGATACTTGATGATTCTACAGGGTCACAAAATCGTGATAAGGATTTAATCAGTTTGGAAACTCTCTGAATCCGAGAAGATATGGAGATTTATTTTTTTTTCTTCTGATTTTCAGTGTGTACATGATATTATGAAGAATATTTTTCAGTTGTGAGTCACAGAAGCTAGCCTTATTTGTTAGTTTATGTTAAAAAAAAAAAGAATTTATGGTTGAAAGTTGATCATTATACTTCTGTGAATTTTGATTTAAAGAACTTTTGTAAGAATTATTTGTCAGAAATAAATGTTACTTGTGATTCAGCCTGACGCTTTTTTCATTTTCGAGAATCAGATAAATAATGATTTTATTCTAGATTCTAATGAGTTAACTTCAAACCTTCCTATAACATCCTCCCTTATACACCAAAATTATATTCATATGTAACCCATCGTATATGGGATCTATAGGTTGAGGGCATACAATTCCTCAACAAAGATCGTCTCCTAAATAAAAACATTCTTCAGTGCATAAAACATACACGTCAATGTGTAAAAGTTTCTTATACGAGTCTCCGGAAAGCCTGCCAACTCAATGGTAAGGGAAGTTTCCTATATGAGTCTATGATTCAGATACAAATGCATAATCCACTAAATTGATATACAAAATCTCTAATTCCCATAGAAAAAAAGGGAATGCTATAGAACATCAAAATCCAAAATATATAACTTCACCACAGGCTTGTAGGAAAAAAAAAAAAAAAACACCTCTCATTTTCCGGACAGATTTTACACATGTAAAAAGACAGAGGTCCAAGAAGAATTGGGTTGCAGCTGATCTATCTGACACTATAAACTTGGATAGAAAAAAGTAATCCTAATGTACCTACTCCGTTATGGTAGCAAGCGACGGGCACCACCTGCATTTTGCTCGTCTTTCCTGCTCCCAGAAGGTCTCAGCAAAATGCACAGCAGCTCCATTAGCTTCCAGCTCCTTGGCATTCTTCACCAATTTCTCCAACTGTTTCTTTGATACTACGATCTTTACAGTTATACGATTGGACATTTCTTCAGCTGAAGTCTTTGGAGAGAAAGGGGGACTAACCAGGTTCTCTGGCTTGCCATTACATGGCAATGAGATAAACAGAGGAACAGGGTGAACTTTAGCATAGGACTCAACTCCTTCAGATTCCTGCTTCCCGTTACAGCTGAATGTGCCCTTTTGCAACAACATAGTTTGAATGCAGTTCCCCATTGTGCCTTTTTTTTTTGGTTTTTTTTTTTATTTTTTATCTTGACAATGAAACTGAATGATGAGGTATCAACAACACGCCTTATAGCTTACTTAAATAGAGTTTGTTCGCAATTGACTGTTTAAACCAGGTGAGGCGGCAGCATAACGTGCAGGGCACCTCACTGTTTAGTATATTAAGGTATGAACATTCTTCAGGATGAGAAGGTCAATTCAGTTATAAGGGCTTGCACGTTCAGGCAACAAAATAAACTAGGAGTTTGTTTCATTCTATTTTTTATCCTTTCCTCAGAAAGTGTCCCTTCAAAATTATAGACTATTGCAGTTCCAAGTAGTGGCTGCTTAAAAAACTACTTAATGATAACAGGTTGAAATTAAATACTATAGTGCCGAACTAAAAAAATTATAGAAAAACTACTCATAGTACTCAACAACAACTATTATCCAGAATCAATAGAATTAATTAGTTGACAGATTTGAATATTAAGGGGAAAAAACACGATGGGAAAAAACACTCAGAATGTCTTTGTATGGAGTAATGGAACAATTGAATATTATTTGACTTCCCGAAAGCCTAAAAGGTGTTCCAGATACCTTCACGTGGAAGTACACTGGATAATATTTGTCATTTGATGCATAATGTTGGAAAATCTATTAAACAAGATCAATCAAGAAATGAGGTGGTGAATGAAGATAACTTGGGTAAAGTATGATTCAGGCTCAAGAATCCTACCTGGTTGATACAATTTGTATATAAGCAGTTTAACAAAACTCAAATATATGCTACAGAACCAATTTTAGGCATCCTGAATAAGTGTCTCTTGTAATGTTAATACATTTTTTTTTAATTTAATTTAAGGCCCGTTTGGCTATCAATAATAAAAGGTGAGTGGTAAAGAGAATAGATTTTCAATTAAATTTGTTAAGAAACTCATGAGCAATACCCATGACAAATGCTAATCTACCCCAAGTCTCTATTCTTTCTATACTTTTCATTTATCTATTATCATTTAAAAGGACCGTAATTGAAGGGAACGGAAATTTAGATCGAATTTCAAGAAATTTAAATAGAATTGCACATGATCAAAGATGGCTTGCATTAATACTGTCATCATATTTTCACAAGCCTCAAGGCCTTAGAAAAATGTTTCTTTGTAATATGGAGTATAATTCTTGAAATTTTTTGTTACTAATTTCAAGAATAGCAAGTCTCTTGTTAGACCGTCTAACCTTGACAGAATAACATTCTGTCAAAAAATTGTAGCTTTTTAACACGAAATAATAACTTTTTACTTTCACCAAAAAAAATAATAACTTTTTACGTAAAGCTTAACAAATTATACAAAAAGTAAAATATTTTTACTAAAAAGTTACAATTTTTGAGCTAAAAGTTCTATCAGACCATTTGCTGACACAAGATACTATATTTCAAGAATTCCAAAAGAAAATAACTTTCAAAGGTTGATTCTTTCAAAAAAATAGAATAATGTGGAAAAAGAAAATACAACCCTAGGCCATTTCTCAGATTATCCACACAAACGGAATCCCAGGATGAACCAACAAAAACTGAAAACTCCAGTCATTCCGCCATATCCATCCAATTAACTCCAGCCCTAAAAATTGTGATTTTAACACACTAGCAAAAATATTGTGCTTCATTAACATCCCAATTTGAAACAAAATATAAACATCTCAACCTCCTTTGAGACACAAATTTACAAACCCCTATCATCAGCATGATCATTTTGACAGCAGAACCCAGAATTAGGACTCTATCATTCCATATTATCCAAACAAGCTAGAATGCATATTCAGAAAGGTGGAAGGGCCAGGGAGCAGTGACCACCCATAGAGAAGTTGTAAAGGAGTTCCACTCTTGTTCTTACTTTATGAGGGCACCCTAACCAGATTCAAATTATTCATACAAGGGGAGAAAGGTAAATGCATTCTTTTTGAATGAGTATTGAGTTCCACACAAATACAATCTGCTTGGGGTTTCCTTCACCTTAGCAGATAAAGCAGAAACAGACAGGGATATATCTGCAACTATTATCTGCTTTGAGGCTTACTTTAGCTTCCCCTCCTCCCGCTTAAGGAAAGAAATTCCCTTCATTCTTCATTCTCACGCAAAAGCACACTCAAATGCTTTGTCTTAAGTTGGCAGCAAAGAACAATCTGGTCTCAACTACCCACACCTTAGTCCTACACTTTTCTAAACAAGATCAAAGTTGTCAGAAAAAAAAAGGCAAAGATAAATTCCAGAAACAACGACCATCATACTTTCTTGAGATAAAAACAATATTTCATTACTCTCTCTGAATTCAAGAGATCATATACATATATACTAAAATTGAAGTATGCGAAACGAAATACCCAAATGCCTTTAAAACTATAAGAGTTGATTTATGTAGCAAGACTTTCTCTCAAACATCTACCATTTTCTATCTTCCATGTACTGATGAACCCTACCACATTGCCAAAAATTTAACTCCTAATGGTTTGCTACATGTTACTCTGTAATATTTTCCCTTTTCACTTAGATATATGTTCTGCCCATTATCAGATATATCATGTATTCTTATGCATCATAGCTACATCAAAATAAACCCATTGCCCATTGGCCTCTCTGGCATTAAGAGCAACACCAAAATGCATATACACGGTTGCATTTGCTTGTGTCTTTAGGAAATGCATCCATTAATCTCATCCACCTCTACCAGTCCCTACAACACTTCACCTAAAATAATAGATGACAGTCTGTCAGAAGTAGTCTCTCTCTTGCATGCTATCATCCTTTCAATATTAAACAAACATAAAAATTAATAAATATACAACATTCAGAAGCTAGAATACATTTTTATCTTTCAATATAGTGAAGTAATCTTTCTGTCTTTCTTCTTCCTATACCATTCCCATCTTTTGGGATTAAGGTTTGGATATTTTTTATGGTTGTAAATAGTGTCATTGCACTCCATATTTTTGAATCACGGAATTTCAATTAATTTTTATGAGGATTTCTACACCAACCCTAAACGCATTCAACCTAAAGATACATGCAGCTCCAATATCTGTGAATACCAGAGAGCACTACTTAAGATCCTAATTTCCACATGAAAACAATGACAGATTTCACCCATTATATAACTAACACATTGATCCATCAAAATACTTGCTAACAACATGCTATCAAAGAAATAATGTGTTTCGGCATTGAGTAAAGCAAATAGAAACATTTTATTACTTCATAGTTCCTTCAAAAATTTATACTCAGAAAGAAGATCAAACAAGGCTGCTTCAGTCACACAATTAAGGAAGACTAGTAACCAAAGGACTGTAAAATAGATATAAAAAATTGCATCTAATAACTAAAAAAAGGTGAAAAGATAGCACTTACAATGACTTTGAGATAATAAAGAATATTACCCTCCATGAAAATTTGGGAATGGCAAACAGAATCTAGCTAGAAACAAGTTTAGGGGACTTCCGAGACTCCAACCATGACTGGGCTGCAGCTTTTGTTGTCAAAAACCATCCAGCTTTATGTGGAGCCTCATGGAATGGTGCATCTAGTTCCTTTAGATGTGCCTCAAATGCACTTGCTAATCCTTTGTCAGAATACTTGTGCTTTCCATGACCTGTGTTAATTCCGAGAAGCGGAGGAAGTTCATCGCCACTTTCCATTGCCTTTGTTAAGTCATTAGTCCAAACATGTAACGATGTCAAAGCAGCTCCAAGAGAAAGGGATTTCAAGTGCAAAGACCACTGATCGGGAGTTCTGGACTGTATATCAGTATATATCTCAAAAGAGAGACCCATGTCCAAAAGCTCACATGCTCTATCTAACAAATTAAGGTTGACACATAAATCAATCAAGCAGTTACAATAAGCTTTTTTAACATCAGTGCTGATTGTATCAAAGAGCTCAGATGCAGCTCCTTTGAAATGCCCTTCACTATCACTACGTTCACCCTCCAGCAATATATCAACCACATTACCAAGCTTATGGTTGGCCTTCTTAATACACTCAATGAGCTTATTCAACTCTTCTTTCGGGTTTTGCGTCATGACATTTAGAAGGCAACCACAGAACCTATCATCAGGAGTTATACCCAATTCCAAGACCCGATTGAAAGTCCTCACAACATCATCAGTTTGATTTGCCTTCCCATAGCATTGCATAAGCGAGGTCATAACAAAGATGTTAGGCTCAACACCAGCCTCAATCATCTCATTTAATACATCCTCAGCCTTGGAAACTTGGCCACTGCACGAATATATGGTAATCATGGAAGAAAATGTCCAACTATCTGGTTTACAAGTTCCCGTACTCTTCATCTCTTCATAGATTTTTATAGCTTCATCAACATAAGCTACATCAGCGCACATTGCTAACAGTGAATTGTAAAGGATAACATTGAGCTCCAATCCCTTCTCTGTCATTTCTCTAAAGACCTTGAGGGCATCGTCACCATAACGAGCTCGGCAAAAGGCCCGCAAGAGAGCAGCGTAGGTCCCCCAACTCGGGGAAATCCCATTCTTGGTCATCTCCCTGTATATATTCTTAACTTGCCAAGGCCTTTTGGCACGTCCCATGGCATCGAGCAAGGTGTTATATACTACCAAGTTAGGCTTTGCCCCAAGAGCCTTCATCTCCTCATACACATTCAAGCACCCATCAAAATTACCACTCTTTCCATAGATCTTAATCAAGGTAGAGAAGGTAACTGCATCAACCAGCCATCTCTCAGTCCTGGCACGGTCATATAAAGCCAAGGCTCTATCCACATTCCCTGCCTTCCCATAGGCATCAATCATAGCAGAATAAGTAACATCATCAGGATTACACCCAAAAGCAGGCATCTTTTCAAACCATTCTACAGCTTTATGAGGCGAATTGCAAAATCTACAACAGCTAATAATAGTGGAAAAGGTAACATTATCAGGTTTGACACCTCTGTGGAGCATTTCGTCGAACAACTTCTCTGCTCCATCTAAATCCCTACCTTTCCTTAAAACCTTAAAGGTAACGTTATATAAAACAACTTCTCTGCTAAAACTGAGCTTATTCTGAAAATAATGAAGGGCTAATAAGGCGGTATTTGGGTTGTTCACGTTATTGAGGACGATGACAGCATCCTGCTCAATAATAGTATTGCCCAAAGCAAACAAGACAGAAGAAACTTGTTGAAGAGTAGCATCACAAGAATCTAAAGAATGAGCAATTTGAACAAGAGAAGAGTACCTGGAGTCGTAAGATTGTTTGCGAAGCTGAGAAGCTCTGGGGCTGTTGGGGTTGACCCAAACATGGTTTTTGAGAGAGGAAGAAAGCTGGGAATTATGGGTTTGAGACTGAGATTGAATATTAACAGAGAGTTGGGAGGAGTTGACAAAGAGCCTTGAATGGAAGAAGATAAAGTTGGGCTTCAGAGAAACACTTTGGTGATAAGAGGAAGAAAGAGAGGTGATATGCAGAAATTTGGAGGAAACGATTTGATGATCACACACAGATGATGAATATGAGTGTGATGTCATTTCTAAATTCTACTCGTGTTTCTCTTTTCCCTTCTCTTAAATAAGGTTTATCAAATGAGTGAAATGACATACTTCCTCTGTTCCAAAAAAAAAATACAACAAACTTATTTGCACGTATTTTAAGGAAGATATTTAAAGGTTTAAACGATCAAATTAATATATGTAATTTTAAGATAAGTAACCTATAATATCATTCTTACTTGCGTTAAAATTATTTTGATTAATTTGCTCATTTACGCCCTTAAATCACTTTCTTAAAATGCGTGCAAAATGATTTGTTGCTTTTTTTTTTTTTTGGAATGGAGGAAGTAATTTTAAATAGACCAACATTTAACTTGTTATCCTTCAAAAAAAAATTAACTTGTTGTCTTATTCTCATTTAACCCTCTAAAATGACTCTAATACCTTTTGAGATGTTTTTTAAACGTATCATTTTGAGAAATTGTGAATTCCCCTGAACATAATCGTAAATTGGCCAACATTGAACTTGTTGTCTTATTTCATTTAACCCTGTAAAATGACTCTAATATCATTTGAGATGTTTCATAAACATATCATTTTGAGAAAATGTGAATTCCCCAGCTAGTAGTAGTCTCAAACGCCTTTTTCCCTTAGATGATCCTTATCAAATGATATACAGCCAACTTCTACAGTTCTAGCTGTTCTACTTCAGTACTTGTAGATATTATATAGTAGCTCATCGTTCACTTGATAAGAGGACGAGCACATCCGAGTTCCTCACAATTTGCATATCACAAGTCATTTTAACGTAATTTTGAACAATTTTAGAGATACTGTATTTTTTTAAAATTACAAAAATGCCACTGTGGTGTACTTCTTAGGTATAGACGTGCTTGGTGCATGTCTTGAGCGTGACCAGCTTAGATGAGTTGGGCTCGTGTTTTGAGTGTGGTCTGATACGTGGAGTGGGCCTTTCCTTAGTTTAGAATTGGTGTGTTCGGCTTTTGTATTTGTGAGGTATTTATAAAGAATGTGGGCTGGCCCAATGTGGTTTTTTTTTACATCATCAATTTGCCCCCAAAGTCCATGAAAATAAGTTGGGTAGTTTTTATGGATTTCTTGGTGGGTCAGCCCAGGTCAATGTTAGGAGTAGGCATGGGCCCCATCCGTGGTTCCAATTCCTTTTTTTAATGTTGGGGGAATTGGAAGGTGGAACGTGGTAGGACAGTTATGGCAGTTTTGGGAGCAAATGGGGGGGGGGGAGTGTGTGTGTTTGGAGGAGTGATGGGACTTCCTATTTAAAGGAGGTCAGAGATGGTTGATCATCACTCTCCTCACTTTAATTTTCTCTTTCCTCATTTCTCTCTCTTCAAAACTCTTCTCCTTTTCTGTTTTCTCTCTCCTTCAGTTCAACATAATTATGGCTGATGGTCGTGAACCCGTAGTCGCTTCTGCCCAAAATCAAGAAGCTAATGACGATATTTCCATCACTTTCAATGAGCCTGTCGACGAGGTGTTTGAAGATGAGCCTTGTACAACCAGTGATGTTGCCATTGCTCGACAATTGCAAGAGCAAGAGGACGAATATGACCAGTCCAGAGTTCCTACTAGGGCCGAACATAGGAGGGCCACCAAGGATGCAACCCTTGTGGATGTCGACCACTATGTAGATGACTCTAACCATTGGGTTGTAGTCAGGTGGGAAGACAGAGATGCTTTAGCAGTGGTGGTCAATGATCGACCTACCCTGTCATTCATGATAAAGATGGCCTAGAATAATTGGGTAATCAGGGCAAATAGGCTAGCAGTCCCCAGTGAAGTGGATGATTACTTCTTTGCTGCTTCAGACTCTGATTTCTGTGCCTGAGACCCTGAACCATATTTTATTCCCATATTTTTAGCCCACCTAAACTTTGGGATTAGGTTTCCCTTGCACCTCTTCTTAGTGGAGGTGCTTAAGGCCTGGAACATGTGCTTGTCCCAGTTGGTCCCAAATGTTGTTAAAAGGTTGTTTGGCTTTATTTGGGTGTGTGAGTTTAGGGGCCTTCCCTTGAGTGTAAACATCTTTATTTAGGGCCATGTACAGGTTGAAGCCGTACTAGTGTGTTAATGTCCCCAAGGTCTTGTGGACAATGGAGGCCCTCAAGATGGAAGGGATAATTGATCGTTACATCGGCTTAGGGAATAAACCCCAAATTAACCCATTCTCTACCATGATGTTGTACAACACCTTGGATGTAGCATCGTACCTCTTACAAGGTCCAGGGTTAATCGTCGAATATCTTTCGATGTTGGTGCTCAAGGCAGCAAAGTTCTCATCAGGGTCGAGATAGGCCTTGTCTGACGATAACGACAATCGTGAGGAAGAACTATTCCCTAAGGGGGTCTGCCTCAAAGGAGTCACGTCCAAATGTGGTTCCCCACTTGATGCTCTAAGGCTAGATTGCGAAGTTTGAATTATGGTGATAATCTAATTCACAAGGGACAAAAGAAAATGAGAGAAAAAAGAGACGCAAGAGGAGGAAGAAAGGAATGGCGAAGTTTGAATTTGTTTGAAAGAATAATTGCATGCTCAAAAAACCATCTAGTGTCCCCTATTTTTAGGGAAAGGCGGCCCACACGTAGCAGTTCCAAAACAAAAATTTTCAACTCTTCATATTCAACCCCACATTCCCACGTACATGTCATCCACAATAAATATGCACCTAATTAACCACCATTTAGTTACCCCTGTCCCGAATTACATTCGACCCAGGTCTAGGGGCAAGTTGTTCAATTACCATAAATAATCTAGCCTATATTTATTAATTCGGTCGATATCAGAAAAGCCCAGTAACTACAAATTAACCTAGCCATATAAAGTAACATACCTCTAAATAAGGTCCATTGTAATACCCCGAATTTTTACGTATAAATTAATATATTTATTTTACGTTTTATGACATTATATATATATATATATGAAAATAAATAAATTTTATAATATATGTATATACGTATGATGTTTAGTAGGTTTCGATTTATTGGAAAAATGGAATTTAATAATCCCACCTTTTGGTGGTCTGCTCAAAATAATCCCACCTTTAATTTATTTCAAAATAATCCCACCTTTATACATCATCTGCTTAAAATGGACTATATCACCCAAAATCGGGTCCATTTTGAGAAGAAAAATTAAAGTTGGGATTATTTTAAGCAACTGATATATAAAGGTGGGATTATTTTGGAATAAATTAAAGGTGGGATTATTCTTTTCCATTTTTCCTTTATTTTATTATTAAAAGTATTTTAATTAGGTTTTATTTAATACCATGTTTTATCTTGAAGTCGGGAAGGAAAAAAAAAACTAATTTCATTTTGTTAGAGCATTAGGGGCAGTTTTTAAAAGAAAAAAAATGGGGTTTTAAGTTGTTACAGGCCCGTAGGAAAAAAACTGGCAACAACCTCTTTATAAACCCTAAAAATTCATTTCAGTAGTTGCCAAAAGTATTAAACCCTAAACTGAACTTTTCTCTTCTCTCTCTTCTCCCTCTCACTCGATAATTTCAAAAAAAAAAAAAAAAACTGTGCAGTGGCCCAGTCGAGCCACCAGCCAGCCGAGCCACCGCCAGCCCACCCGAGGAGCCTCCATCCGCCGGTGGTCGACCACCTGCTGTGTGTCGAGCGGTAATTTAAAAAAAAAACTTTTCTCTTTTATTTTTCTTTTGTTCTAAATTTAATCATGTTTCAAATCTGATTTTTATATGATGATTGTATAATTTGATCTTTGATTTAGGATAGGTTTCTTGAATCTTTAAATCTGATTTTTATTTATAATCTTTAGGTTTAAATTTTAGATTTTTATTTTATGTGTTGTTTAAACCCTAAAATCCTATTTTATGCATATGTTGTTGGGTTGTTTGAATTTTATACTTAATTATCATAGGAAGGATTAATTCTGATTTTTATATAAAAATATTAATAAATTTTAGATTTAAAGAAGGGACTTTATTTTCAAAGAAATATATTAACAAGTGTGTTTCTATGATTTTTATCTACCGGAATTGTTCAAAACAAATTAAAGTAGGGTTTGAATTATGATGTTTTTTATGGCTTAAAAAAGTATGTTGCAACCTTTAGAGAGTGTTTTAAATGAAAAATAATATTCTGAAATTTTATTTAAAATATTATACTTAATGCTCTTCTTAATATTTTTAGGTAGAAATATATCCTGCGTGTTGTGTGATCTTTATATGCGACTTTGGGACTTTAAACATCGATTTTATGGGTTTAAAAGTAAAGGTTTTAAAGTTGCTGTGTTTTTTTTAGAATAAAAGGTTCAAATCTAAAGGTTTTATCGTTAGTAGCGTATAAGGGTTCTCGGTGATGTAACAACTTGCCGGGTATTGATAGAACATTAAAATTTGACGTTGGGAACATGTTAGGCGCGTTTTAGGGTATTTAATAAGGGCTGGAATTTTCTTTTAATACACTTAAAATATTATTTAAATTATCTACTTAAGCGTTTGTCGGGTATTCTAAGTAGAGGGCACACTAATATGATTTTTGGAATTTTATAGAGGCTGGAAATCTTGTAATATTTATACTTAGGGTAAGTTTTGTATTCGAGGGAATTAATTAGTTCCATGTTTGATTGTCGGAGATTTTGAAATTCGAGAATTCAATTAACAGTAGCTAGTAGGGTCTACTATATCAGGTACGTGTGTACGCAAGACTTATTTCCTAAAGTAGTAGCATGCTTAGGAAATAGTAGGGAAATGTGATAAAATGTTGTGCATGTATATGTATGGATGCATGTAGTTGGAAAGGAACATTGTGGAAATTATCAAGTAATATGAATTCCCCGGTGTGGGTTGTTTATTATGATTATAGAAAAAGAAAAAGGTATGTTGCAGTCTAGGCAAGGACTATATACTCAACTAATTTAAATAATTTAGTTTTATTTTTCCGGTGTGCAACTTTAAAAATTGTCGTAGTCGTTTGAACACGATGGCAGTAATACGTTGGATTTTCCCTACAGGTTTACTTTATAATAAATCATAAAAGGCATTTAAATGAGTTTTTAAATAAGAAATTTCTAGGGTATTATAAAGTGGTATCAGAGCTTAGGTTAGATTTTATGTACCACTAATAAAATTGTTTTATAAAAAAAAACCTTGGCCAAGTTTAAAATTTCAAATATATTTTAATTTGGGATAAGTTTGTATAAAATATATATATATATATATATATATATATATATATATATATATATATATATACATAATAATAATAATTTTTTTCGAATTATAATTCAATAATTTTCGAATTTGTTTTTTGACAATTTAAATAAAATTTTCTGTTTTTTTATTTATTTATTTTAGTAACGTAATACAAAAAAAAATGAATAAATAATTTCGTGATATTTTTGAAAAAAAATAAATATATAATCTATTTTTTCGAAAATACTATGTGTGCAGGTATATGGGAGTTAAGATACGCAATTATGTGTTTAACTGCTTTGGTGAGATGGGTAGGAAAGAAAAAGGGCATATAGAATAAGGTTTATTTAATTCTATTAAAATTGTATTAAATGTTATTGATAATAATTCGTGATGTATATTTGTGTGATGTGATGGTGTATGCGTGATTTCCATTGTTGCATTTTATTTCGTTTTATTTTGGATTTGCGGTGAGGTATTAGTAGTCTGAGAGTATTGTTTGCAAGATGCATTTAGAACTACGTACCCGATAGGAATACCCAGATGGACACATTAGAAAAGAAGGACGGTGAGAACCCGTATGCCTACGTGGTCAGGATGTGGGGATACTGCAATCTTAGGAGCCGAGTTTAATTACCATGAGCATGAAAAGGCTCTACCATCCTATGTGTCAGCTTTAATTGTTCACTGTTTACCTTAGAGACAACCATACCTAGTCATGAAACAGCAGTATGCCGACCTATACTTACCAGATAAGACCCGTAATTATGTTAAGTATAGCAATGAGATAGGACAGTGGAAGCCTGATTGGAGATACATGGCTGATCACTTATGTAATACCCTGAAAATTCCTTATGTAAAAACTCTAAATATTATTCGAAATTAGGACATAAATATATGTGGAAAAAATAATTCCAAAGTATTATCGCCACGTGTGGAAACGTTTCGGCTTATTCATAATATTGCAGCTGAAGAAAACTTTAATTGTTATTTAAAAATAAATAACATAAATGAAATAACATTTTTAACTAAGCTCAAACACAAGATTCGCGAACTCTAGAATCACACCCATTGTAACGACCCGACTTTTATAGGCTGTCGATTTACAAAGGAAATCGACAATTGGATCATTACCAAACAAAACTTAAAGAATATTATTAATATTAAAGTTCATTATTCCATTTATTAACTAATGATTAAATAAAAGTCTCAAAAGTCCTTAAATAAATCCAAAATACAACTCAGATTGTCTTTCCCAACAGGCTGGGCAGAACTAAATAATAAAGAAAGTAAATAACATAAGATAGACTTCGGGTTCTCTCTATAAAACTCAACCAAGCACACAACCCGAACCAAACGTAAGCCCACTTATGTGTCTGCATCATCACCTGAAATGGGGGGGTCCACCGTCAGTGGCGAGTAACTAGGCTGTCCCGCTTAAATGAGGGACCATTAAACATATAATATCATAGAATTATTCCAAGAAAAACATACAAAAATACATGAAAATACGTATAAAAATACATACGAAATACGTACAAAAATACATACAAACTATGTATAAAAATACATACAAAATACGTACAAAAATACATACAAAATACGTACAAAATACGTATAAAAATACATACGAGTTACGTATAAGAATACGTACGAAATACGAATGGAATACGTATAAAATACGTATATAGTACCTGCAGAAATACGTATAGTAATACGTGTACGTATGAATACGTATAGAAATACCTGTAGAATACATATAGGGATACATATACATATACATATACATATATTCGTTCTTAAATACATACATGGATACATTCTTAAAGACTTACTCATTACATACTTATCAGACGTACGCAGCGGAAGACTTAACATAATATACTTATACAATACGTAGAGTTATACATATAAATACATTGTCATATACATATTCATATCCAACCTGTAAATTACTTATCCTTCATATTATTATTACCTTAAACCTTTGCTTTAATCATCTTCTTAACTTTATGGACCGGTCATTATAGCTCGTAAGGATGCCCGTGTACATCCCAACTTTCCTAAAACACGCCGGGGAGAACCCGTGTATTCTACCCGTAGCTCTCCTTTGCAAGAACTAAGCCTAAGCTATGGCCATAACTCCTAAATAGTAGCCCGTGTACTACTACTTAGACGACTACGCATCTTAAGATCCAGAACTGCCCAGAGACCGCAGTAGGGCAGTGGCTTCGACTTAACCTAATCTGGTGACCCGTGTATCACCAAACAGGCGTCCGTTTCTTATCTTATCTTATCTTATCTTATCGACATAGCCATCGTGAGACCAATACTTATTATTATATTATAACTTTATCCTTATTATTATATTGTTCCTTCCCTTCATATTGTAACTTATCCTATTAGTTCCCTTTTAATTCCTTTAAGCATATTAATTCCTAAAATTACAATCTAAATTATCATAAGCCAAAAATTAAACTAAATTGATCATAATCATATTTGATCCACTCGACATTTTTAACAACAAAACAATAATTAAATCAATTCATCAATTAATCATATAAACAATTAAATAAATCATTTAAATTAAAAATTAATCATATAAATCAGGAATCATCAACAAGATTACTTAAAACATGATAAAAATCTTATTTTTTTTATTTGGAGCCACTCGACATATACATATATAAATACCAAAGTTGACACTTTAGATTGATTAATTACAATTATCAATAAACAATCATATAAACTTAACAAATAACAATGAAATCATGCTTTAAACATTAAATCATCAAATTTGGGACAAAACAAGATCAAAATCAATTCTTTATTACTCATGAACTACACGGCCTTCTTGGCTATAAAAACAATGTCAAGATTAATTGCAAGAATCAATAATATCGTGCCTAAATTAAAGATCTAATCAAGGTTATCATTAATAACTCAAGATTTGTCAAGATTCAACAATAAAAATTAGATTTTTAATTCTTTTTATTATTTTATGTCACTCGACAATTTTGCAATAATATACACATATTATTTGTTTCAATTTAAGACTTTAATTTATCAATTAAACAATCAAGATCATCCTATTAACTCAAGAAAAATATCATAAAAATCATCATAACATCACATAGACCACTCGACATTCATGATGAAATCCAAGAATCAAGATTCAATAATTTATCATGCAATTATACAATGTGAACATGTACTTAAGGAAATTATTTTATGCATAGAAATAACTAAAACCATCAAAGATTCATAAAGAATTACATAAAATATCAAGAACATCATATTATAAGGTTCGAATAATACAAGCCTAAACATGATACTAATTCAATTAATTTTCCTAGTTTAATCCTAATTAACTATATGGAAAACTACACCTAATCTAAGAAGGATAGTCTAGTTACCTGGATTAGGAAGAAAACAAGAAAAATTCTTGTTTAGGGGCTCGAAATTCCACACGGCTCCTTAAGGGTCAAGGGGTTCTTTTGTGACTTTAGAGTTATTTTGAAGTAAGGTAAAAAGGTTATGAGTGTTGTTCCCTATTTAATTATAAGGAACAAAAGAAACAATAAAATAAATAAAAATGGGAAGGGGGCCGTGATTATTGAGGAGAAATAGGGGGAAAAGAGTGAAGTTAGTTAGGGGTTGAGACAAGTAGGGAGACCAAGTAAAAATAGGTTTCTTAAAATTAATTAAATAAATAATCTAATTAATTAAAATACAAAGGAAAATAATCCTTGGCCATAGTGTGAGGGGGCCGGCCAAGGGAGGGAAGTTGGGTCATTGGGCCCAATTTTGAGATAGGAGGAAAAGAAATAAGAATAACAGTCCAAATAATTGGGCCTTTTGGACTTAGATTATTAAAATAACAATAATTAACCGCGAAATTTTCTGGCCCTAAATTTTGGGTTATTACACCCATCCCATGACAATGCATATGCTTGAAATTCACATCATCAAGATAACCAGTGCAATTCTGCTCCCTAATAATACAAGTGTATAAATTGGTTCATCACAAGGTCATTAAGGCGAGGTCCATGACCAAAGAAGACAAACACAAGAGCACGTAATCAGCAAAGGCTGAGTACATATATACAACAGGTGAATATAAATAAATAAATAAACAAATAAATTATTGTGGTTAGACTAAGGCTATGGACTCCATGCATGATCAGACAAAGAAGAGATAGTGGTCAGATTAAATAATGGTGAGATGCATATGAATTGTTTATTTTATTAAGAGATCGGATTCACATCGAACGGGTTTCCAAAAATAATAAGTTATCTATCAAGACGCCCTCAGGGCCACACTTGGTTGCAATTGTTTATTTTATTAAGAGATCTAATTCACATCGAACGGGTCTCCAAAAATAATAAGTTGTCTGTCAAGATGCCCTCAGGGCCACACTTGGTTGCAAATCGAGCGGAAAAATCCACCATAAGGTGGGTGGGATCCGAAAGATAAAAATAAAAACAAGAGTGTACAACGTCTTGTACCACTTGTAGGAAGCTAGATAGCCTCCCCCATATGTTCATACTCAAGGTATATACGTTCCAAGAGTTTTGGTGCGAATCCTCTTTCACTTTACGTGGTTTACAGTATTAAGAAAAATCTGATTTAATTTAATTTTCCCTAAAACCTACAACACAAACCATCACACCTGAAATCACACCATTTCAGGTTTATTTACCTTTTTATTTAGCGATCACATAATTAATAAGTCCTTTAATGCCCATGGCCCCACACAATGGTGGTAAAATAATATTAATGCCTACTGACTCCACATTACGTGGTATAAAGGTTCATGATTGAACTCATATTCCAAACTGTGATAACATATGCAATTCGGGACAACATGCTGTAACACTATATATTTCTCTTTCTACAATCACAGATATAACATCCATGGCCAATTCAACAAAGGTCTATGGGGCACCTCTTCCACGCCACTTGCACCCCTCTTGTTATATGCCACTTGCCAAGCTTGGGAGCCTGTTGACTCTATGGTAGCTGAACATCTTCATTTGCCTATAAATACACCTCAACCGACCACCAACATTTACAAGTATTTAATTCTAAAGCATCAAGGTGTTACTTTTTTTAAATTCATTCTCAATATAAGACTTCTGACTTAGATATCAGAGGGCCGTTTTCTAGGACAAACCCTCAAGCTAGTTTATTTGTACTCATTGTGAAGGTACTTAGGCCTAATTGATGATTGGACCCGAACACATTCACAATCTTTCCACCAAAATAAATACTAAGGTGATATGGTCCACTTGGGAACATTTTGTTTTAACTGTAAGGAAAGGTAATTTTAAAAAGCAAAAAACTGAATTTGGTTTTGATCAACATACAAGCGAAACAAAAGATTAGAAAGCTGATAGAAACAAGCGAAAGAGGAAAAGTCAAATTCACAACAACAACAACAACAACAACTACTACTACTACTATGTTACAAGTAACAAAAGATTAGTTTTGAAGATTGTTCCTTCGTGCACCTAATTGACTACTTTAGCAATCCAGCCTACTGTTTGGTAATTGATTTTAACTTTTACCTTTGTTTTCACCTTGCTTTTGTTATCATTATATATATAGCAATGTCGCAGTTGGTTATAATTAAAATTGCCACCAATTTCATCATATGTATTCTATTGATTGTAGTATTTATTTGTATTTATTTTATATGGTCCCTCAGTGACACAACTTGCACTAATATTTTCTTAATTTTTTTTGGAAAAGACTTATACTAGCATCTTTATTTGTTGGGAAATAAAATTAGGTAGTGTTTGGATATGTGGAATTCATTTCAAATTAATGAATTCAATTTCTGAAATTGAAATGTTACAATTCAAATGATCATTATTTGTTTGGGTTGTTTTTAGAATTTGAAATGACATAATTTTGTTAAATATTTGAAATACACAATATTTATTTGTTAAACATTTGGGTTGGGAATTGGGCCAAATACAAATCCAAATATTTTTACTTCCCAAACATGTAATTTGACCTAAATCCATCATTTCAAATGAAATGCTTTTATCCAAACAAGGCATAGTCACTCGGGTGAAATAAGCCTAAATACTTGGTTTATAGCACTTGGCGAATGATGACATACATAAATCCATCCACATTTTAGATTTGGTTATTGGTAACGCCTTTCCTTCATCATCTTTTCATCAACCATTCAACCACGTCATCAATTATCTACTCTCACCTCCTTTATTTTTTGTTTTCTCTTGGCAAATCATCTCTTTATTTATTTATTTATTTATTTTTGGCAAATCATCTCCTTTTAATTTGTCCCTTTTATGCAAACCTTTGCACAACCATCTTTGTAGATCGAGGAAAGCGCGTGGATACAAGTATACAACTCTGCCCTTTCACTTTCGAGTGTCGGGAGATTAATAATTCCACGATTTCCACCCATTCCCTTTATGAGCAAATATTAGTTCCGTAATTCTATGATAAAACCATGCTCTTTTAAATATTACGTCGGTTAATTCCTTATGTATGTTCTCAATAATGATGAGAAATCGTATATCAGCATGTACACAATCTATATAATAGATCAGATACTATTGATGAGAAGTGAGTCTCAAACTACTGGTTAGGTCTTGTGAATATCATTTGTGATAAATCTTTATCTCCTTCTTTCAAATGCGTGTGTTGGTCATATTGGACATGGTAACTTGTTGTAGGATCCAGTTCAAAGCCACCAGACTAAGACCTAAACCTCCATTAATTGTCTTGTATATTAAAATGTAAAGCAACAAACCGTATCATTTTTGTGCGCGTTGTAGTCTTGTATGTAAATGTTGTAACGTAATCCAATAACTTAGAATAAAAGCCACGCATGCACATACTTCATGATACTTAAATTACAAGGCTGCAAGAAGTTATTATTGAAAGAAATAATTAACAAATAGAAAAATTTAATAATGTAAAAATAATGATATGACACATACAGCTTTATTTTTTTTTTTTGGAGGTGATCATCAGCGTATACAACGAAGCAATAATTCAACTAAAGAAGCTTGAATGAATGCTTGATGATTAAAAACGTATACATCATGTTGCACTATTGCGCAATAAAAACGTACCTGACACTTACCTCTTAAGTTACACAATGTATAAGTGTAGATTTTATCTCACCAGAACTACTATTGTCACTCCCCTAAATTTACAACCTTATTATCATTATTATGATTGCTGACTGTATTTATTATGCCTCAGCTCTTTAAAATTCATATCTGATGTGGTATAGTAGTATATTCTCTATATTAACATTAAAATAATGCCTGTAGATTTGAAGTATGTAGATGTGCACTTGATCCACTCCATAAGGGGGTGGGTTTTTAAAAAAAAATAAATGAAAGGGTTCTTGTACTCGTAATAAACAAACGATGTCGGTAATGGTTGATAGGAGTGAATTGAGGGTGGGAAAAAAACAAGTCACATGACAGAACATGAAGCAGGATTTTCTTCGCTAAAATATTCGCAGCGATTCCCATAGCCATAGTAAGGTGGTGGTGGGCATGGGCGGCCATAGTAACCGTATGGGTATGGAGGTCCGGGCGGCCCATTATGGTAGCATGGCGGCCCAGGTCTCCCTTCATAGCATGGAGCACAGCAGACCGATATTGGCATCATCTGTGGGGGCGGGCCCGGTGGGTACCCAGGAACCCACTGGGCTTCCGGCTCCTGTGACTTCGGTGCTGGAGCTGGTGCTGGCTTTGGAGCCGGTTGTTGCGGAGGAGGAGCTGGAGCTGGCTGATCAGCTGGTTTTGGGGCTGGCTTATTGGGTGCTGGTTCTGCGGCTGGTGGGTCTTTTTTGGCGCCGTTTTTGGAGCCGTTTTTCTGGATCTTCTCAGGGGGCTTCTGTTCAGGCTGTTGAGTGGGGACAGGCATTGGACCAGGAGCAGGAGCAGGCATCTGCTTGGGCTTCTCAGGGGCAGAAGCAGGGGTAGGACCAGGAGCAGGAGCAGGAGCAGGCTTGGGCTTGGACTTGTCGGGCTCAGCAGGGGCAGGAGCGGGCTTGGGTTTGGATTGCTGCTTGATCTCAATACTCTTGATGGACTTACCAGCTTTGCAGCAGAGCTTGTCTCGGATCTTTTCAGGACTGCAGCACAACACGGTGATGGTCACCGTGTTATTCTTCTCATCATAAACTTGGTTTCGTATTTCTCTTGTCGTCAAAATACAAACACACACAATAAAATTTACAGCTTAGTCCTGCCTTAATTAGCTAGCTTTAATTTATTCTTGAAATTGAAATGAAATTGAGGGTTAATTTAATAATAAAAAAAAAAAAGAGAAAAGAAGAAACTCACGAGGGAATTTGCAGAGGACTCGCTTGACCTTCTTATAACATTGCTCACAGTCAAGATCAACCTTGAGCACCATTATTGTTTCCTGTACGTACATTTCCACAATTGTGTAAGAATTTTAATGAATCATAATTCAATTCTTCCATCATATTATTAACAACAGCCAACGGATTCATTAATATTTCTAGCACTCAAGGCTCAACTATCAGCTTATAATTAATAAAAACATATATATAAACCGAGAGTTAATCAAAAAACAAAAAAAAAAAAATTCAATAGAAATAAGAAAGAAAGAAACCTTCTGTTCTTTGGAACCGCAAGTCATGGTTGGAGATAGTAGTGGTAAATTAAAATTGAAATGATGAATGAAAGAATAGGAGGTTACAGAGAAAGAAAGGAAAGCCAAAGGGTGAGATGGTGTGATCAAAGAAAAAGAAAGGAAAGAGACAGGGGGAGGGGGAGGGTGGAAATAATATTACTCACTTTTTAGTGCTTCATTAAATAAACCCGGCCCCCTTTCACTTGTTCACTTGTTTAGGGGCACTACTGGCTGGCTGCTACTTATTTGCGATGTTGGAGGAAAATTACAAATTAAGCATTGCATTATTAATTATTGATTAACTCTCTAGCTACATGTACTGTTTAATATTATTCTAATTATACCACCGTCCTTTCTAATTATTACAACTACTTTACCCGTTCTCTCTTTTTTATTGTTTTCTGTGTGAAAATGGACTTCCCTTTTTCAGTTAAATCTAAAGTTATTAAAAGTAAACGATGGGCTAATTTTGTCAAAATATTAGCACCTAAGTCCTATTCATTTTTATTATTGGAACCAAGATCGTGCTGTTTTAATTTATGACTTTTGTATCAAAATATAAGTCAAATGATACACCTCTACTAATCAAAGTTTAATTTAGAAAAGTGTTTGATTCAATGATCGAGGTTGCTTTGTATGTAACAATTCTAAGTTAAGCTCTTAGTAATTAAAACTCCTTAAATCATCAACCACTTTATTCATTTCCTTGTATGAGACACTTATATACTACTTCATCGTTCGTCCCATTTTTGTTTGCTATATATTTTATTTTATTCATTCCCTTAAAATTTAAGGCATTTTTTCTTAAAATTACACAAAAGACAAACGTCCATGTACAAAAAAAAAGCACTTGATATAGTACAAATTCTCATAGATAGGAAACTGAGGAAGTATTAACCAGTCACCAGTCACATAGATAGAGTTAGGGGAGGAGACCGATAAAACAACCAATCTGAGCTTCAATAAGTTGAGTATAAATAAATATATATATATATATATATATATATAATCTGTTATCAAAATAGGTTTTACATTGGACAAGCATATTCAGTTGCATGTTAAACCTAAAAAAAAAGAAAGATTTAATAGTGTTTTATTATTTACAAAAGGATGTCCACTACAAATCTTGCTTCTCATTCACATATTAACCGTTTATTTTAAATTGTCTTCCATATATATATATATATATATATAGAAGTAGGCTCATATGAGAAATGTAGTTTTGGTGAGAAGGGTGAGAAGCAATCTCAACCCTTTCATCAACAAATGAATGGTTAAGATTAAATTTGAATTTCCCTCCTTACTCCTTCAATAGTTTAGAGTCAATGTATCTATGGCATAAAGTCAATGTATTTTTACTTAATGTATTTTTAGTATATGTTGAATGTAACTATAGTTGGTGGTCAATGTACCTCTAGGTATTAGTTAATTATTTACCTCTTCTCACATTTCTCACGATAAAAAATTTCTCACCGGAACCCAACCATATATATATATATATAGGTACATTCACCACCAATTATAGGTATATTTAATAGGGTCTTTAGCAGAGGATCATGGCCCAGTTAGGCCTTATTGAAAAATCCAAGTAACAGCTAACAGATTTTGGAAGAAAGAAGGAAAAAAAAGTCAAATAATAATACTCCAGTAATAACAACAATAACAATAGTAACAGTAAGTGCATGTTTAGTTACCCATTATAAATGAAACTAATGAAAATAAAATTAGGTATGAATCTATAAAGCAAATCAAAATTCATTTTCATGGTGGCTTGATTCTCATTTACCTCCAATTTATCGAATTTTGCTAAAAAATATCCATTTTAAAATCAAGCATGAGATTGAAAATTTGTTCCACGAACAAAGATCATAAGCGTTTTTTTTTTCCTGCTTGTTAAATTATACTCTAAGTTCACTAATAATAATACTCCATCCGTTCCAAAATAACTGCTCCACATTTTTTTGTTCATCCGTCCCAAAATAAATACTCCATTTTTTTCTTGGCAAATGACCTACATACAACTTCATATTAATGCTTTTACTTACCACTTAATAATACCCACTACTCCATCTACTTTTACTTACAAGTTACAACTTTACAGTTTTACATACCTTTATTTTTCACAAAAAGTAGTCCCAATAAAAAAACTCACTCCAAACCCTTATAAAACACTTTTTTTGGAACAGGGGGAGTATAATAAAAATAATAATGGTGGGGGTTGAAATTGAGGGGGATTAGCAACCATCGTCCTAAATGGTGATGGAAGGTGGGCTCATGATTGAACTCACACTCACCCACCACTTCCCCATTCCTAAAATGATGCCATGTGCTTCCCTTTCCATTCCTTTCCTTTGATTTGACTCATACATCTAACTTCCGCTTTCCAAATCCAATTCTTCATCTTGGCTGCTAAATTTGTTCCCATTTATTTACCCCAAACCGCCTCTGTTGATTAATCTTGTACTCCGACGTTCTGTTCTACGGTTCTACCAATCCTTCCTTGGAGATTGGGCTTTATTTTTTTGTGAAAGTTCTTTTATGCTAGGTCGGAAAAATGACTACCCATGTCAAATAATTATAGATTGTTGATTTTTTTAGCTAGATTTAACTTTTATTTTAATTATAAATATACATTTTTTAATATTATTTTTAATATTGTTGGAAAATCTGAAATTTTATTTATTTAGTTTCTAAATTACAAAAAACTGAAATTAATATAGGTAAATTAAAAAATATTAAAAATGAATTAATATTAAAAAAAAAAATTAAATGTATATTTTTATTTAAAATAAAAGTTAAATCTAATTACTAAGATCAAAGATCTAGATTTTACTTGGCTTACCACCAAAGAAACATCCCATTTTTTGGGGTCCAAACTCCTCAAAAATTCAGCTTTGGTCGTAAGGGCATGCTTACTTCAGCTTAAGTTCAGTTTAGTTTAGTTCAGCTCTCAATTTTCTTCTCATATAAAATATTACTTTCAGTTGTATTCAGTTCAGTTTAAGATAATTCAGTTCAGTTCAGTAAACGTAAACAGGATCTAATTCGGAATTGGATATTTCTAACCTTAAATGTTTTGGAGTTTGGACCAATGTCCTTAAAATAACTTACATTGCTCTCCTTACAAATCCATTATACAATTTGTTGATTATGTGGTATTATGACTTATGAGTGACAAACCATTATGTAGTTGGTACAAAAATAATTCACATCACTAACCAACAAAAAGAAAGGCTGTGTCCCTCCTTGTTTAGTTGTTTAGCTCAAGTTTTTTTCTTCGTCTGTTGAATTTTTTCTTTTCAACCTACGTGTGAAAAATATTATGTTCAACAACTCTTATTGTTAGAATTAATTTCCATGTCATACTTTTTTGCTACGATATTAGACATGAAGAAAGCCAATAGCGGATGAAATTCTCAATTATTTGTAAAAAATGAAAACTATATATAGGGGTTATGTAGCGCCGAGATAAATTGTTATCATATCCGATTTTATTAGATCTATTTTAATGTATAACTTCAATTACAACTATCAATTATTATTAATTACATACAAATTATAGGATAATAATAGTTCCATCTTTCGTCAAAAGTTTATTCCAAATATATATCCTTTAATATTTTTCTTGAATACAATTGATAATTATCTTCTAGTTTAGAATTGCTTGTCAATGTCATGCATTGTTTGGTACTCCCTTTGTCCCGATTTACTTGCCACAATTTGACTTTGGACACTGTTTATATGTGAACTTTGACTTTATTTAATTTAATATACGTAAGAAAAAACATAGTCATGATGGATCTAATTTAATTCGTCTCAACATGTATTTTTCAAATATATAATTTTTTATAATTTTATATTATATATAGTTAAAGATATTTTTATTTAAAGTTGTGTCTCGGGAGGTGTGGAAAAAAAATAATGTAGCAAGTAAATTGGGACGGAGGAAGTAGTTCATATATCATTTATAATGAAGTTAATATTTTTACTTTTCAGAACCTATTTCTAAATCAAATTAAAAGACTATATTTATTAATGATTTTCCTAAAATAACCAAATTATTTGTAATAATTGTTTGTTAAAAAATTAAAGATAAAGAAAAGAGCTACTATTGTAATAGGATCGAGAAATATAATAAAGATTATCAAGCCATAGAATTTACATAGTTGCCGACAATGTATGAACTACGTCCACTTGCACAAGAGAAATTCTATTGATCTTAAAAAATTTCTGAATAAAATTCGTAGTCATCTTGGTCATAGAGATTAGGAGTACGTATATATAATACTCCCAATAAAAACACAGAAAAGGCCCAAAACTACGCCAAAAGTAAAAAAACCTTAACCCCAGCTACATACTAATTCCCTGTCATGGGTTGTGTGAAAAGGACGCAAAATAAATTCAAGACACAAACTAATGCAACTCCTTTTAACGAAACTATTAACGTTGAGATAACAGAGTGGACACTATTAATTAAAAAACTTAAGTTGAAGGGCATAGCTTAGAAGTTGTAAAAACATGGACACAACTTAGAAAGGCGAAAATCTCATGGCCATATATATAGCTTAAAAAACTCAAAAAAAATAATAAAAAATAGGGAGTATAAATTTATAGAAGGCCACATGGCCAGCTTTGTACGTGCCCGTCAATGAGGCAACATCGACCTTGGGAATTAGTCCAACTAATGCATTGGATGCATGGGAATATTGGGGTCATCAATATGAGATCAATCATCTTTTTATTATTTAATATATATTATTAGAAGAATCTTCAATTCATGGAGTAAGTAAGTTAGTACAGCTTATGCTGTGACTTCATCATAATTCTTAATATTCCTACTACAACAACTGGCTACTTCATTCTGATTCATAGCACAGTGATTAGGGTTTCAGAATTCCAGGCACAAGGTCCTGGGTTCGATTTTCACCGCACGCATTTGCGAGGATTTCTTATTATCTCCCTTACAGATGCATATGTTGGCTAAAATTGGGCCGGATGACCTGCAGTAGGACTCGATTCCAAGGCCTCAGTATCCCACACATTATCATTAAAATAAAAAAATAAAAAAAAAACTACCTACTGTTTATTCTACGTCAGTCTATTTTGGAAGTTTAAGGATCTGATCTTATACCATGCTCTCGTCTTCCCTTTCCTTCCCTTCCCTTCACATTTCACTGCATATATATCCACAGACCACAGCAGCAGCATACTGGACTTGCATTCTAATTTTCTAAACTGCACGCACTTTTGATACTTTTTCATACGCTTTTTTTACTTGACTAAACATGCATTATCAAGCTCTTTTTGGTCACATGTAGCAACTTTAAAAAGAAAGACCAATGTTTTATATGTCTAATTCAAGAAGGCATGACCCGGCTAAAAAACAAAAAAGAGTACGGGATAAACATACATGGAATTGACACTAGCTAGTTAATGAATACCATCTCCATGCACTTTCAATTCTTATTGAAAGCCTTCTTGAATGTCTTTAATCTAGAATTGAGCTTTAATACTTGGAACTTCTTACTTTGCTGCACAAATAACATGGTTAAATCATAGCAAAGTATATACGAGTGTTTCAGAACAATCCAGTGAATACTACGCCACAAAAGACATTATATTACAGTTAAAACTGGCCTTTTTATAGCGATTTTGGACTGCTATAAAACGCAACACTATTAAAGCTAAACTAGGCCGTTTATATATAGCAGACTAGCGGTTTTGTAACCGCTATTAAAGGTATAGGCTTTAATAGCAGTTATATAAGAAACGTCATTAAAAGTGCTGTTTTTGGAATAAAAAAAATTCGCTTGACGACATTGGTGGCTAATCTATACAAAAGCAAATGCAAGTGAAAATAAATAACATATCAAAGTATTCTTATTACACCTCCAAAAATAGGATAATCTTACACTTTGAAATGCATATTACTATATAAAATTCAATTCATCTTACAACAATGCATCGTAACAATTAAAAAAATAACACCTAACAAATCACCACCCACTTAAGTTGTGTCTCCTTTTTCTTCAATCTGGTTAAAAAAAAAACAAATTATAGTATGCATTAGTAATATGTAGTATATAATATTCATATAGAAAACAAAAAAACAACAAATTTTAGTTAAGTTCATCTAAACCTTAAATTTTTTTTATAAAAAATACATAATTTTGAAAAGCATACTTCATGAAAAATTACAAAACAAAATAATTATAAAACCATAAATCAAAAACTGAAAGGGAGGAAAAAAACCTAGAACAATCGGTGCTGGTGTAATAACACGAAAAATTGGGTTAGAAAATTTCGTGAATAATCTGCCTTAATTATTCCAATCTAAGCCCCAACTTAGGTATCTGGGCTGGGTTCTCTTATCCTATCTTCAAACTTGATTCAGCTTGGGCCCAAAGCCCCAGTATTGGGCTATGTTGGCCGGCCACTCTATAGCCATCCCCTCTCTTATGGGCTATTAATTTTAATTAAGTTAAAAGCCCACAAGCCTAAAAATTTTATTATCTTCTCATTAAGCCTACACTTATATAAACTCTTCTAACTTAAAACAATTGTTCAATCACTCATACTTTTCTCCCTCATCACCGTCCCTCACATCTACCTCCCTCTCTAATTCTTTCTTTTCTTTTTCTCATAATTCCAAAGGTGATTAAAGATTGTTCCTTCAAAATCTTTAATCAAATTTCTTTTAACCTTATTTAATCTAATCTAATCAAAACTTATTCTTGTATGATCTTGCTAGTGAAGTGTTGTGTGGGTGCCGAGTAGCAAGGGACCAAAATTTCGAACTCTTTACTTCTTAATTAGGTAACTAGACTAACCACTTAGAATTAGGATTATTAATTTGCATAATTTGATAGAATAGAATGCTAATTGTAGAATTTAATCATGAAAATTGTGACATGTTGTTCGAACCATGCGTGATTTATGAAGAGCATGTTCTTGAATATTTATTGAATTGTTTCCATGAAATTATGTGATTTATTTGTTATTTTATGATTTGATTTAAGATCTATGATAGTAAATTGCATGATTTATTTTAAAGAATTGCACAAGAATTGATGTCTTTGCCAAAGAACCACTCGACATTTTCGAGTACATAGCAAGTATTGATTTTTAATATGTTCTTGATGATTTCACATGATTCTATGAAGTTCTTTGATGTTTATTTAATTTAATTCATGATTTATGATTGTAAATTGCATGTTTTAATTTCAAGAATTGCATAAAAATCATTGTTTTTGCTCCTTGACCACTCGACATTTTTGAGCAAGAAGAAAGCATTGCTTTTTATTTTTGTAAGTTCAATGTATACTCAAGAAGGGGGGGGGGGGGGGTTTGAATTGAGTATGTGTGTTTTTTCAATTGTTTTCAAAGTTTGTTTATCTTTTTGTGAGAACAACGATAGATTAGTAAATAAAGAGTAGAGACACAAAGATTTAACGAGGTTCGACTTCTAAACAAGCCTACGTCCTCCACTCTCTCACCAATATTATTAATCAACTCTGAATAATAACAAGGTTACACACTCAATTAAGTGTTACAACTCTGTAACACTTAAT
Source organism: Salicornia ramosissima (assembly GCA_951394345.1). NCBI lineage: Eukaryota > Viridiplantae > Streptophyta > Magnoliopsida > Caryophyllales > Amaranthaceae > Salicornia > Salicornia ramosissima. The sequence continues at coordinate 16,973,297 of OX596233.1, read as the reverse complement.
TCCCCAACTGTTAACTCTAACATTTCATTCAGTGTTCACAGAACACTCCCCAACCACTTCCCTCTAAGTGGTTCAAATATTACAAACTCAAATCTCCGTAGGTTTTTCTCTTAAAGATGGATATGGAGATAGTTTTGCTCTAAGGATAGACTCTCAGAAAATATGACATGGTTTTCTTTGGAGAGCCAAAATTCTTCTAGGGTTTTTTGCAAAGATTGTTTTTATGAGCCAAGAAAAACCGTGCCCTAGAAGTGTGCTTGGAGACTTGCCTAAATTGTGCAAACAAGCTCAACCGACACAAGTAAAAAGGCACCCATTTCAGACCTTTGTCTCCTTCCACTACATGTAGTGGAAAGTACACAAGAGTCCAAACAAGTACATTGCAAAGCTGATTTGGTGAATCAATTTGACAGATTTCTAAAACATAAGTGATCAATATTTTTTCAAATAAATTTTTCAAAAATAATTTTGAACACAAAATTTGTACGGATCACTTAAGTGCACGTGCGTAATACTGAGGTCTGTTCCCACAGTGGTCTCAGTACTACTAAGTCTACATCTGGTAAAGGGAACTGTTCCAAGCTTTTTCTTTGCTTGTTCTTGGCCTGTTCTCTTTACTGGATGTAAACTTAAAATCTTTTTTCTCTTTACTTAAAAACACTAAGAATATTTTCCTAAGCCTATTTTACAAGAAGATCCTAGAAATATAAAAAATAAATAGCTCCAAGCTATTGGCTTCTGATCTTCAAGTATCTCAAGGCCTTCAAAGTTGCCTTGATGAGTCCTCACTTGATTCAACGTGTTCATTCACAAATATGCATAGACATCAAGTATAGAGAACTAGTTTGTCATCCATCAAATCAAACATGGTTCAACAATTTTGTTCTTGGTAAATTCATATGATTCCATGTAAATCTTTGAAGTTTATTTAATTTAATTCATGATTATAAATTGAATTTACATGTTTCTCTAATTTATAATTGTAGAATTTTAATGCCCATATTTTCTTGAAATTTTCGAATCGTACGAGTAAGGAAGCATGAGTTTTTATGAAGTTCTTGATATAATTCTTAGTATTTAAAGCATGATTAATTGATTAAATTGATAATGGTATTTTTTCTAGAATAAAATCGGTTCATTCCTTACTCTTTCTTGAGAATGTCGTGATTGATTAACATGCTATTTATGGGTTAAATTTCCAATTTTTATTGTTGAATTAAGGATAAAAATCGAATCTTTATTATTAAAGTCTAATTCCAATTTTGGTTTGTCGATGAACACGAGATCGACAATGTACGAAAAGTCGATTCATTACAGTTGGTATCATAGCTTAGGTTAAAACCCTGAAGTTACTTCTTCATAAGTAACTTCAAAGTTGAGTGTTGTATGAAATCAAGAGCGCAACCTAGCCTAAAGTGATAAACTTAGTGAGAGAAGCCTTGGGTAGAAGCTTGGGCTAAGTAATTTTATTTTCGTGTCTTAGATTATAGGGTAAGGTGATTGCTTGTGACTAACCATGTTATTATTCTTTTAAAGTATGTCAATTCCTAGTCGTGTCTCTAGCTCCCACTACAGGCGTCGAGCCTTGGAGGATGCCATCCTCACCTTGGCTCAGAAAGGCGTCCATTAGTTTAGTGGGCAGTCATCTTTTGATTGGATTGCTCGTCATCGACCTCTGGTCTACGAAGGGGCGGCTAACCCCGTAGTACTTGAGAACTGGATTCGAGATATGCAGAAACTGTTTGATGCCACCGCCTGTCCTGAAGAAGAAAGGGTGCAGATAGCGGCCTATTATTTGAAAGGCGAAGCGGACAACTAGTCGAGCACCGTCAAAGCTAACCCAGGGACTGAGTTGGAGATAAACTGGCAAGAGTTCACAGAAAGGATCCAGGAGCGATTCTACCCAGATGAGCTCTGATGGCAGAAGCAAGAGGAATTCCTGATGTTCACCTAAGGGAACTTATTTGTGCAAGCTTATACAGACAAGTTCGCAGAGTTATCCCCGTTTGCTGCAGCCGTGATTCCCTCTGAAGCCGAAAGGGTAAAGCGGTATATCAAGAAGATGGATCCTCGCATCCGGGTCCATATAATCAGCAGTGGAGCGACGACTTTTCAAAGAGCTTATGAAGTAGCACTTGAGATACATGCCTCCGTAGCTGAAGAGGACGCAACCAGGAAAAGAGCGTTTGTGACCTCCGCTCCAGAACCACCTACAAATCCTCGGTTCGAACCGACTCATGGACCACAGCAGAGCGCTAGGCCATTCCCTAATCAAGGCCCGAGGATCTGCCCAAATTGTAAGAAGGATTATCACCCAGGAAAGAGGTGTGATGGATCCTCAATCGTGTGCTTCGACTGTACTGTTATCGATTTGATTGTATGTTTAGAATTCTGTTGAGTTGATTGTATGTTTAGAATTCAGATGAGTTAATGCATAACTATTAATTTCAGTCGAGCATTGTTAAGCATGTCCTGATATGATGTCATGAATGTTATTATGTCCTTTGTTGTTAAGTCTTCCGCTGTACTTTTGATAACTGGATTGAAGCATGATTGATTGTTGCATTTTGCTGCGTAATTCTGATTTATGAGTTGAATTGATATGATTGTTGGATTCCCCTGTTATCATGATTAATATGATATGTCTGTTTTGTTCTGTTTTATTATGTGATTTATGGTTCCACTTCTAAGTGGAACAGCCTAGTTACTCCCCACTGATTGTGGACCCCATTTCAGGTAATGAAGATGAAGTGTGAATGGGCCTTGGCGTGGTTTTGGGTTGTGAGAAGTGGCGAGGAATTTAGTTCTATTTCATTATCCTTAGACTTTTATCTTCAGTATTTCTTTGTTTTTGCCCAGCCTGTTGGGCCAGGATTTCTTTAATTATGTTAAGTTTAGTTTGTTTTCCCCGCTTTAGTAGTTTAGTGGATTTCATTAACTCTTTCCATTAATAAAATTTAGACTTTGAACACAAATTAGTTGTTTAATAGTTATTAATTAACTTATAAGCAATTGGTAACGAACTGGTTTGTCGATGAACACGAGATCGACAATGTACGAAAAGTCGGATCGTTACAGCTGGTGGAGGAGGAATAAAGGCGGAGCGGCAATTAAAGGTGTAATAACCCGAAATTTTGGGCCAGAAAATTTCGCGGTTATTAATTGTATTTATTTAATTCTGAGTCCAAAAGGCCCATTTAATTTTGGACTGTTTTATTTTTAGCCATTTTTTTTATTTCATCAAATTGGGCCAAAGACCCAATTTGTTCTATTATTTTCATTTGGCCGGTTTTAGTCCTTCTTTTGGGCCAATGGGTATTTTTAATTTAATTGGGTAATTATGTTAATTACTTAATTAAGTTCATTAGGCCTAAGGATTTATTTAACCAAGCCCATATTTTTGGCCCTTGCTTTGACCCACACGGCATGCTACCCCCATTTTTAGGATTTCACATCCCTTCCTTTGTTCTATAAATAGGGCTCATGTCCCATATTTTTGGTCATTATGCAATTAAGCTCTTAAACTCCAAAAATTAAAGAACAATTTTCCTCTCCTCTTCCTTCCACAAAAAGTCGAACCCCTCTTGATTTTCTCCTTGGATTAATTTAGCGAATCCAAGTAACTTTGCTGTTTTGTTTAATTTTGGTACAACCTTTTCACATAGTAAATTAGGTTTGTATCATGAAAATTTGTAGAATTTAGGAGATGTTTAATTCTGAAAATTTCGAACCATGTGAAATACTTTTCATGTCATCCTTGATGTGTTCTTGTGATCTTTATGAATCTTTAAATGTTTTAATTAATTTTTTATGCATGGATTGATTTATTTAAATTTATATTGTATAATTACTTGTATGAATTTATTGGTTAATCAAATCTTGTTATTTCTTGATGAATTTTTCGTGTAGGTTTCTTTACTGTTTTATTATTAATCATGATTTATTTCGTGGCAAAATTCGTCCTTTTATTATTTATAATAATTTAATCTTTCAAACCGGTAAAACTGTCCAGATTAGGTTTACGAATTTATTAGTGTACTTAATCAAATCTAATGGCTACGAAATTTTAGGTGGAAGTCAGTAATACTGTTTTAAAGCTTTTGTAATTTTTTCGTAATTTTTAAAGATCGTTTGCTATGGCAGAAAATTCTGAAACCGAATTCAGCCTAATCTGACTGGTTAGTTATAAAATCACTTAAAAATAGTAAAAGATGTTATTTTTAAACGAAATTTATGCACGTTAAACCTTTAACCTATGTTTAACATCCATTAAAATTTCCAGACTATTCGAGACCTTTAGATGGTTGATCTTAATTTAATCCTTTAAGATCAGATTGCGTAAAATAGTGTAATTTAAATTGTTTATATAAGTTTATATGATTAATAGATGATTATTGTACTTGATTAAATTAAAGCATGAAATTTTGGGTAATATATATATATATTTCGAGTAGATTGAATAAATAAAAATAGGATTTTTATCATGTTTTAGTTAATTATTGTTGTTAGTTGTTATTTTAAATAATTATTGAAATTGATTTATTAATTTTTGATGATTGTGTTTAATTAATTTAAAGTATGAACTTTTGCTAAATTATATATATATATATATATGTCGAGTATGTCAAATGTATGAAAGGTGGAATTTTATCTTGTTTTTATGTATTTTATATGATTAATTATAATTAAATTAATTAATGGAATTAAAATATAAATTCTGGTTTTAGTTGTCAAAATGTCGAGTGGTACTAGTAATAAAGTTAGGACTTTTGACCATGAATTTAGGAAGTAGTTGTAACAGGTTTGAACAATTATTTTATTTTGAATAATTAGTTATTTAGTGACTATAATTAATTAATTTAGATTAATAATATTTAGGTGTAACCCTAAATGTCGAGTGGGGTAGTATTTAAGAAGGGATTTTAGTTTATTTTTGGACTTATAAAATAATTATTAGGGATAAGTTATAAGTAAATGATAAGATATCAAGGACAGTATAAGATAAGGTTTAAAGTTGCATAAGATACTACTAGGGATAAGAAAGGAAATAGAGTAATAGCTATACATGTTATGTTTCGGTCTCTGGCTAGGAAAGACTTGGTATTTAAGGTGGCCAATATACGTGCCGCACCTCTCTTTCCTGGGACTCCGAACATTTCATTTCCTATTACGGTCACCTAGTATTTCCCAATATATGATATGATATGATTAAATAAAGATATAAGATATAATATAAAGAATTGAAAGATATAAGATAAGATAAGGACGCCCACCTGATGACCCGAGTAGTCAGACTGGGTTAAGTCGAAGCCACTTCTCAATGGGACGAACGCACCTGATGACCCGAGTAGTCAGGCTGAGTTCCCCCGAGTAGTTCTGGGTCTTAGGATATGTAGTCGTCTGAGTAGTAGTACACGAGCTACTATTTGGGAGTTATGGCCATAGCTTAGGCTTAGTGGTGAAACACGAGATCCGCTACGGGTTGAGTACACGAGCTCACCCCGGCATGTTCTAGGAAAGTTGTGGTGAAACACGAGATCCACAACGAGTTATAGTGACCGGTCCAATGAAGATGATATGATTTGATATAATGAAGATGATATGAAATGATATGATATAATAAGATATGAAATGACTATAAGATATGTTATGGAAATATAAGATATGACTGATAAAGGATAAGCTATGATATTTCTAAGTTATGATATAACTACGAGAGTATGGAACCATATAGTATAAGCTAAGTATTTAATGTATAAGTCTTCCGCTATGTATGATTCTAAGTATATGATATGAGCAGGTACATTTTATGTATGTATGTCATCGTATGATGGAATGTATGTATTTGTATTTGTATGATTATATGTATCTGTAAACGTATGTATTGTGTACGTATATGTCTGAGTTGTACTCGTATTGTATGCGTATTCCTAACTGTATTTTGCAGGTATTATTATACGTGTGGTATACGTATATCTATACGTATTGTATACGTATTTCTAACTGTATTTTCTGCAGGTGTATGTATACGTATTTTAAACGCACTTTATACGTACATGTATGCGTGCTTTCTTACGTATTTTTATACGAGATTCGTATAATTATTGTATTTCGTTCTTCTATTTTTCTATGGATGTTTCGTGCACTTCCTATGATATTATGTGATTAGCGGTCCCTCGATTAAGCGGGACAGCCTAGTTACTCGCCACTGACGGTGGACCCCCCCCCTCAGTTTCAGGTGACGATGCAGCAGCGTAGAGCGGGCTTCGTTGGATGGGCTTGAGTAGCTTAGTTGTTTTCTTTGAGTTCTAGATTATCCAGAACAGTTTGAGACATTACTTTAGTTTTGATTATAATCCCAGCCTGTTGGGAAGACATTTATTTTATTTATGTAACTTTTTGGGCTAGATGCCTTTGACTTCGGATTTGAGACTACTTTTATATAATAAAAGTTGATTTATTTTAAGTACATAATTTACATTTATAGTTTAAATTGGTTAAGTAATGATCCGAATGTCGATTCCCTTCGTAAATCGACAAGTCGAAAAGTCGGGTCGTTACAAAAGGAGGAGCGAAGGGGGAGTATGATTAGTCGCTACTAGTTGGCCCGCCGATGTCTGCTGGTGGCTGTGAGTTATCGATGAGGCGGAGCACAATGGAGGTTGCATTGTGTGTGGGAATGACGAAGGAGAAGGGTTTACAAAATTTGGACATGATTTTTTGAAATTACCAAGGCTTGATGTGACAAAATTCAACCATTTATGCAAAAAAGGAGTGGATAGAAGAAAGTTAAGGCTTTTGTAGAAGATCTAGGTGATGATCGATCAAAATGCAGGCAAGGATGATTAGATGATTTCAAGGAATTGGAGCAAGATGATGAATTGAGAGTGTGAGACAGAGTTTTAAGGGAGACAGGGAGTTGCAAGCTTTGGTACATAAAATGAAGAGGAGGTGATTGTAGTTCTATAGTGGGTAGGGTTTATGACTTATGATACCCTTTTAACAAGGTTTATTTAGCAACCGTTATAACAAGGCCCACTTTTTATGGCAGTTATTTAGAAACCGCTATAAAAGGCCCACTTTTATGGCGGTTATTTAGAAAACTCTATAAAAGGTCAGGTTCAGATAGATGTTTTTATAACAGTTCCCTTTAAACTGCTAGAAAATAAGCATTATTAAAGCCCAATTTTGTCATAGTAGAACACTGTAATTGGTTCCAGACAATTTTTTTCTCAACAATGCTAAGAACTTATTACCTGTAGCAAAAACATGTTGTTAATCAAGAGTGAGACTTAATACAACAATATTCGTAGGAAATAGCTCTCAACTAGTTCTAACCTACCTCAACCATTTCCTATTGTTTTTGCCAAAAATCGTCAAGATGACAATTTAAGGTTGGAACGAGCGATAGCTAGACTAAATGGCGAAAAATAAAAGAGAGGAGACATAAGAAAATGGTGACGTGGAAAACCCAAGAACAGGGGTAAAAACCGCGGGTGGCTATGAGTCCACCAATCCACTATGATTCGGGCATAAAAGCCGTTTATTACTCGTACAATATCTTGAATAATATAAACTAAAAATGGCTTAAACTAGCTGAGTAGCACCCTAGAGGTATGTGCAACATGCCCTACTTTTTTCTAGTACAAACGATAACTGTCGGGTTAGATCGATATGCTAAGCAGAGTTTTTTTGGGCTGTGTAGATACGAACTTGTAATAGGGTTTTTTCTCTTTCTGATCGAATCCCCCTCTCTTTGCCTTCTTTCAATACTTATATAGACACAAGTACTGTTGACCCTTGCTGCCAACTCTCCTAGAAAATAGGTAAGTGGTTATTAGTGGTTTATGTTGAACCATGTTTGATTTGATGGATGACAAACCAGTTCTCTATACTTGATTGTTATGCATGTGTGTAATTGAATAGGTTAATTCAAGTGAGAACTCTTCAAGGCAAATCTGAAGACCTTGAGATACTTGAAGAATCAGAAGTCAAGAGCTTGAAGTCTTTTAATTTTTGTACTTCTAGGATCTTCTTGTAAAATAGACTTAGGAAGATATACCTTGTGTTTCTAAATAAAGAGCAAAAAGAATTAAAGTTTATGTCCAGTAAAGAGAACAAGATAAGAACAGACTAAGAACAAGCTTGGAACAGTTCTCTTTGCCAGATGTAGACTTTGTAGTACTGAGACCACTGTGGGAACAGACCTCAGTATTACGCACGTGCACTTAAGTGATCCGTACCAATTTTCGTGTTCAAAATTATTTTTGAAAATTTATTTGAAAAATATTGATCACTTATGTTTTGGAAATCTGCCAAATTGATTCACAAAATCAGCTTTGCAATATACTTGTTTGGACACTAGTGTACTTTCCCACTACATGTTGTGGAAGGAGACAAAGGTCTGAAATAGGTACCTTTGCACTTGTGTCAGCTGAATTTGTTTGCACAATTTAGGCAAGTCTCTAAGCACACTTCTAGGGGACGGTTTTTCCTTGCATATAAATACAATCTCTTGGAAAACCCTAGTAAGACTTTTGCTCTCCAAAGAAAACCAAGTCATATTTTCTGAGAGTCTATCCTTAGAGCAAAACTATCTCCACATCCATCTTTAAGAGAAAAACTTACGGAGATTTAAGTTTGTAATCTTTTAACCACTTAGAGGGAAGTGGTTGGGGAGTGTTCTGTGAACACTGAGTGAACTGTTAGAGTTAACAGTTGGGGAGTTAAGTGTTACAGAGTTGTAGCATTTAATTGAGTGTGTAAACTTGTTATTATTCAGAGTTGATTAATAATATTGGTGAGAGAGTGGAGGACGTAGGCTTGTTTAGAAGCCGAACCTCGTTAAATCCTTGTGTCCCTACTCTTTATTTACTGTTCTATCGTTGTTCTCACATAAAGATAAACAAACCTTGAAAACGATTGAAAAAACACACATACTCAATTCAACCCCCCCTTCTTGAGTATACATTGAACTTATAATTGGTATCAGAGCCTAACTTCTCAAAAGGTTAACTACCTAGAGGAGCAAGAAGATGTCTACTCAAGAATCAAATAGTTCCAGACTCCTCGAGTTCAATGGCACTAACTACTCCTGGTGGAAGAACTGCATGAAAAATCTTATCATTGGGATAGATTATGAATGTTGGATGATTGTTAAAAATGGACCCACGTTCATCCATAAGAAGAATCAGGAAGGGCTCATTGTTCCAAAGTCAGAAGAAGAGTATAAAAGTGAAGATTACAAGAAGCTAGAGAAGAATGCAAAGACAATGTCACTTGTTCAACAAGGAATTGTAGAATGTGAGGTAAATCGAATTCTAGCTTGTTCTTCTGCAAAGGAAATATGGGATACACTAGAGCTTACATATGAAGGCAATTCTGAAGTGAGAAGGTCAAAAATTGACATGCTCATGTCAAAGTATGAGGTCTTTGAGATGACTAGGGAAGAAAACATAAAGGACATGTTTACAAGGTTCATGACCATTGTAAATGAACTTAAGTCATTAGGGAAGACCTTCTCAAGTGAAGAGTTGGTGAGGAAAATGTTGAGAAGCCTGTCAGGGAAGTGGATGCCCAAGGTTACAGCCATACAAAAAGCAAAGGATCTGACCACACTATTTCTAGAACAACTTATTGGTTCTTTGATGACTCAGGAGATGTTGGTAGATTCAAAGGCAAAATCTAGTTCAAAAAACAAGGAGATGGTTCTCAAAGCAGAGGAATCTAAGGAAGATGAAGATGATATCAGTCTTATGGCCAGAAGGTTTGAAAAATACCTTAGGACAAAGTCCAAGGGTAGGTTTGCAAAAGGAAGAAACAGTTCTGGACAGTTCAGGAAAACCAGTTCCAATGCTGGTTGCTTTAAATGTGGTGAAGTGGGGCACAGAATCAAGGTGTGTCCAACATGGAAAAATCCCAAGGGAAATCCTGGAGTCCAGGCTGAGAAGAAGGTTTTCAAAAGAGCTATGTTGGCTGCAGTTTGGGGAGATTCAGAATCAGAGAATGAGGAAGGTGAAGAAGTAGCAAATCTCTGTCTTACTGCTTTCACATGCACAGACCAGTCTGAGGTCTGTTCGGAAGAAAAAGAGGTTCTCTGTCTCATGGCTGGTGGAAGCACTTCAGATGACAGCCAGGTATGTTTCAATGATATAAAGGCAAATATGCATAATCTAGATAGAGATGAATTACTTGACTATCTTGAATTCACTATTGATCAATGCATTAGTGTTTGGTCTGCTTACCAGAACAACAAAAAGAAATTTAAAGAAACAGTTCGAAATTATGAAATATTGTGGAGCTAGATCTGCTGAGCTTGAGCTCATATGTGAGGAGCTTAAAGAAAAAATTTCTGAGCTTGAGATAACAGCAGATCAGCAGAAAATAGAGCTTGAGACATTAAACCTCAAATTAATTCCCAAAGAGGATGAGTTTTTTGAAAAAATTGAAATGGGGTTTAATGAGCTCAAGAAACTGCTCACACATAATTCAAACCTTGAACTGTTAAAAGATACATGTACCTTTGGTAAATCTGATGTCATACTTGCATATGACCACCTAATTGAAAAACTTGAAGATTTACACAAAGAACATGGTGATCTTAAGGTTTCTAAAGAAACTGGTTCTCCTACTGCCTTTGATGAGGTTTTAGATGTTTTACATGATGAGTGCATAGCTAAGATCTGTGATCTTGAGGCTGAACTCATCCTGTTAAAACAAGAAAACATCAAGAAGACCAGTGATGAACCAGATCTCTCCCTGGTTTCAAGACTACGAGATGAACTTCAGAAAACTAGACTTGATCTGAAATCATTTGAAAAACAAAATGAAGTTCAACTTAAGAGGCTTGAAAACAAGGAGAATGAGCTAACAGTTTGTATGAACCAATTAAACAAAATGTTAGATGCTCAGAAAACCCTAAACATCCTCACATCCCAACCTGGAAATTCTCAAAGGTTTGGGTTAGGGTATTCTGGATCTAGTTCTACAAGTGTTCTAGGCAGAGACAACGCATGGTTGGATGAATTCAAGAAAGGCAAGTATAATCCTTGTGTCCCTACTCTTTATTTACTGTTCTATTGTTGTTCTCATAAAAAGATAAAAAAAACCTTGAAAACGATTGAATAAACACACATACTCAATTCAACCCCCCTTCTTGAGTATACATTGAACTTACAGTTTAACTTGATATTCTCTGTTTTACTGCTTGCTGAAATGTAGGAGTGTGTTGCATATATTTCTCTTTCTGCTACGTGGGCTGCCTCCTTTTGACTGTTAATGCTTCCTTGATTGTAGGACGTTAGTTACAACTCAGTTATAACAAGTCTTCTTGCTTGGATAAGTTTTAGGTGTGTCCATGCTCCATGATCTTTGTAACCACGCACTTCCTTTGACTTGGTTGAGTTAGTGGAGTTAATGGCTCCATTTATTTAGGAACTAACTCTTTGGACCATTAACCATGCATAACTTCCATAATTCACTTTGAACACTGTAGGTGCTGGCTGATCCGCTTACTGTTCTGCCTGCTGTTCAGCTTACGAACCCGATCCAACTTATGTTCCAGCTTACGCTCAGCTATGTACTTGATGCAGCTCATGTTCCCGCTCATGAATCCGATACCTAGCACCATTCCACTTATGTATCTGTTCATGCTTATGCTCCTGCTACTCCCGACATGTCCTTAGCTTATAACCTGTGACTCTCAGCTTCCTACCTGTAATTAGGTTAGCTAAAATGCACCATAACACCTATCAATGTTTGTTATCATTCAAATCCTAAGAGGCTCAACATAAGGTATGTGAATTTATAATTTTCTAAGGGTAATGTAGTTTCATAAAAAAAGAGAGCAAATGGGGTAAGTGACAATCAAGGGAATTGGTAATATAATACTAAGTACTTGTTTGGTTGATATAAAAAGGCAAAAATAGAGGAAATTGGAATTCAAGAGAATTTCAAATTCCTATTAAAAAAAAAAAAAAATTGAGAAATTCCTCTGAATTTTATTAGGGAAACAACTTCAAATAAGATACTATTGTGTTAACCAAATAATGAGTACGTAACAAACCAAAAAAAAAATTATTGCATACTTCCTCTGCTCCTATTTGTGAGAGATTTTTGGTCAAAGTGTTGCTACTAAATAGAAACGGAGGAAGCACTATTAGTTTCAAAGACAATCTCGTAGTCATCAATGCAATTAGAAGAATATGGGAAAATCTTATAAGAAATTCATAACATACTTCAAGACACCTATCTCAACCTTACTAAATTTGACCAATTTACAATTAAGCACATTTACAGAGAAGTAAGTTATCTAGCTAGCAGATTATCTATCTATCTAATAAAGACCATAACTATCAACTTATGACATTGGTATTTCCCTTGTGTTCACAATCTTTCCTTAAATGTCCGCAAGGACATCAGTGGCTGGCACTCCCTGAAAGAAGTTTAGCGGGATTTTATTTGGTAAAAAAATGGAAATTACTTTGAAGCAACCAAAATTAACAAATGTTGCAAATAATTTGAAGGGATGGAATTGAAGTATAACGAACTTTAACAAACGACAAATATAATACTGAGTATTTGCAATTTCTCATTATCAGTTTATATAATCATGTTTAAAATATAAAATTTCATGTCAGACCGTCTCATGATATAACATAACTTTTTTTTAACTCAAAAATTGTAAGTTATTAGTATAAATATTTAACTTTTTGTATAATCTGTTAAGTCTTGTATAATATGTTAGTTTCATATTAAAAAGTAGTTTTTGAACAAAAAGTTACTTTGTCCATGGTATGACAAGAAACTTACTATATCATACAATGAGTATATCATCCTAGCTAAGTCCTAACGGGCTTGGAGATAAACAAAGGTTACCTAATTACATACATGAATTAATTTGTTGTGTTAATTGTTAAATACTCAATGAAAAGGACCAACATAAATAATTAAATATAATGCTTTTTTTAAAAGTTTAAATAATGTTTGCATCCTATTTCAATTCTATCACATAAATCAGAGAAGAATTTGTTGCCACATTCCCCAATACTATGATTGCATCACCCAATAAGTTAGCCGTCGGTGGCTGCCTAAACTACCCCTACAAAAAAAATCCAGCTCACGTTTTTGGCCTTGTGTTTAACTACCGTATTTCCTAATCCACTAGATTCCTAAGATAACAATGAATATTATATTGTGGCTTGAAAAATGTTTACTAATTACCAAAGTCCATGCCGTCTTCTTTCAAGTAGGTACACCACATAATTGGGTTTTCAGAATTCAAGGCACGAGATCCTAGGTTCGATTCTCACCGCACGCATTTGCAAGGATTCCTTATTATCCTCTTTACAAATGCGTGTGTTGGCTAAAATTGGGTCGGGTGATCTGCAATAGGGCCCGGTTCCAAGGCCTAATATTCCACACATTATCCTAAAAAAAAAATTAACTATGTAGCAATTTATTTGTAACAAGTTGATATAAAATAGTGAAAAAAATCAAATTGTTACAAGAAAATTATTCTATAGGTAATGATTAATTGTAATCTATACTTCTATACTATATACTAAAATATTGGAAATCCTTCTTCATATCCACATACTTTATGATTCTTGTTAAGTACTCCATGCAAAGAACAAAAAAATTGGGGAAATGGGATCCCTTGCCTTAAGCCCCTTTTAGCACAAAAGTACCCTTGTGAAGTTCCATTAATCAATAGAATAAGGCTTGTGGTCGTTATTATTATTATTGCCTATTTTATAGTTTCAGTATGTTAGTGGGTTTGTTATAGGCCTAAGAATATATTATATACTCTATCAGTCCCCTTCACATGAAGTCCCACCATACCTGGTGCGAATTAATTAATTTCACTTAGAAAGGGGAGGGAGAAGAGATTCGAACCCGTGACCTCTATGTCACGTTGGCTTTTGATACCATGTTAAATGACCATCTTAATTAAAAGTTTAAGTTAATAATTATTGCCCAGAAATTATGTTATATACTCTATCACAAAAGCTTTACATACCACATCAGATGATTGAATCCATTCACCATCCGCATTTTTGACTGTGTTAATTCTGTTTTGACTTGCTCTAGCTTTAATAGACTTATGAGAAAAGTCCAGTGTTACATTCACCATCAACATTTTTAATGTGTTGATTCTGTTCTGACTTGCTCCACCATTTTTAATATTCTGCTCTTAAAAAAATAAATATTTAGGTTTCTGATAGATTATATAACATATTTCTGGGCCTAACCATTAGCTTAAGCTTTTGGTTAGATGGTTCTCTAACATGGTATCAAGAGCCAACGTGACACAAAGGTCACGGGTTCAAATAATCTCTCCTCCCTCTCCCTTCTAAGTGAAATTAATTAACACCAGGTATGGTGGGCCTGTGTTGCATCCACATTTCAAGCGCAAAGGGCCTTAAAAAAAATCAATGCATAGGACATGTAAACAAATAGAAAACTATTCAAAGTAATCATATAATCATCTACGGAGTACATTTTTTAGTGACCATTTAAGTGTTTGCATTTGATTATTATATACGATGATAGTAAATGACAATATATAAATTTTTAATTGTAAAACGAAAGGAATATATATACAAAGTAAGCTAATAATTTTGTACAATCTGTATATATATATATAGTATGAAAGATTTTAATATTTGTAAATGATTATAAATCATTTTAAAATGAAATATACTCCCTCCGTTTTTTTTTTTTAATTTACTTACTTCACTTTTCACACTTGCCGAGATAAAACTTTGAAAATTAATATCTTTAATTGTGTGTTTCTAAAAATTATAAAAATTAGATATTAAAAAACTACATATTGAAACGAATTCAACAAGACCCCACATGACTATATTTTTCCTTATGCATAAATTACAAACGATAGTCAAAATATACTTGTGAATAGTGCCAAAATCAAACTGAGTAATCTAAAAAAAACAGAGGTAGTATATGCATTAAAAATTGACACTGAACATTCTTTTATATAAATAAACATTCTCTTTTATATTAATGAATATTATGTGCAAAAAGCTCCCAAATTATTGGTTGTACGCGGGACTATGCAGTTGGGTGGTCCCGGTCCAAACGACGTGAACATTTAATAATTTTGTTGTGAACATTTGATAATTTTGTTGTGAATATTTGATAATTTTGTTGTGAAAATTGCATTTGATAGTTTGATATGATTGATTGTTTGATGATGTTGATGAACGTTTGATAATTTTGTTGTGAACATTTACACTTTATATTATCGTGTAAACATTGTTATCTTAGTGTGTGGACATTTGTAATGTAAGAGAAGTGCATAAATTTTTTTAGTATTGAGACGCGCGGGAACGCAGAGCTGATTGGTCCCGGGTCCATATATTACCTATTGCAAGAAGTTGGAACATTCGTTGCCCGCAAATAGCATTCAAAGATAAGGCCATCATTGCAAATGAATAAAAAATTGTCAACTATTTATTCATTAGGCAGAAATTATTGTACGCATCTCTTGGCTTATATTTACTCCGTATCGATTTAATTGCAATAAATGGATTAACACGGTTTTCTAAGAATTTTTCATAAATTAAGGTTACGTGAATGTTAAACGACTTTCTCCTTATGAGAAAAAAAAAAAAAAGTTAGGTGAATGTTGAAATATATAGTAAGAGAGAAAAATAATGTGTAAAGTACTCTTTGAAAAATTAGGAGGGTATAATATTTGTTTAAGCTTTTAAGGAATGAGTATTTTCGTCATTTTAGGTCTAAATTTTACCAAATTTAAAAAGATGTAAATTGTTGTAGTTATTGTATTACAACCTTATTTAGAAATGTTGTAGATGAACCAATACGGAGGGAGTATAATACTTGTGATGTTCAAATATATAGACACGTCCCATATAGGCATATAGCCATATATAGAGAATGAAGTCATAGTCCAGTGGTTAGGACTTCAGAATTTCAGGCACGAGGTCTTGGGTTCGATTCTCACCGCACGCATTTGTGATCATTTCTTATTATCCCCCTTACAGATGCGTGTGTTGGCTAAAATTGGGTCGGGTGACCTGTAATAGGGCCCGGTTCCAAAGCCTAAGTATCCCACACATTATCCTAAAAAAAAATTTAAAAAATAGCCATATGTTAACTAGGTGTATTCAATTTCACATACTTCCTTCGCGCGTTTCTATTTATTTGCAACAATTTCTGTTTTTGAAAGTTTCATATTATTTGCATGTTAAATTTGATTGAATATTAGAAACGGGCCTGGACAACCCAATATGGAAGATGAGAGTTTAGGTCACTTACAAGCCATAGGAGGTTCCATCCTAAAACCAATTGGTAATAGGAGGAGTAACTCCTAGACTAATTAGCTAGTTTAGTCTATCCTCATCTTCCGTTGTGGGACACTCACTAGTGTAGCATATGGGCTCAACATTGCATTTTCTCTTTCTATTCCTTTTATCTTCTCAATTATTGAGTCCGCGGGAAACCAATTATTGCGAATAAATTGATTCAGAGGAAGTACCTACGAAGCACGGGGTCAACTCCCCTTCCACGGTTCCCGTACTGGGGACGGCTAGGGTATGGGGACGGTGCGGGTTCAGCTGAAAAACGTCCCCGAGACGTTTTGGTTGGAGTGGGTACTGTTTTAGGGGTTTTTGAAATAAGGAGAGAGCTACCCGATTAAATGCTACAAACTTTATCCAAAACAATAATAAATGAAATATTAAATACTGAAGTAAATATGGAAATAATTAAAGGTGCAAAAGACAATAATAACTTTAAATTGTTGTTAATCTGATTAGATTAATGTTAATTGACAAATTACAAGTTAATGTGTATAGTCAAATCAGCAATCCATAAATTGGGAATTCCTTTACAATCAATGCATTAATACTTTTATACTAGAATCTAACTTTCTCCTCTTATAATCTATCAATGTGGGATACAAGTTTTCCCACTTTTGATGTTTTCCTAACTTTTTATGCTGAACTTTTGGATAGTCAAGTGTCTTCGTAGGGCAATGTCACGTGGCCCTGTAGTATCCTTCCATGTGGACTAGTGAGGTGCAGCCACGTGGGCCTGTATTGATCTGCCACATGGCCTTGCTTCTTGGGGCTCTTTGAGGGCTTTAGTTTGGACTGATAGGCTTGGCCCTTTCTTTGGGCCTTCAATTTAACTAGGCCTTGTCTTCCATATGGGCCAATAAATTGGCAATAACATTTGCCCCTCAAAGGAGGAAGATTAGCCTAATTTTTCCCCTTTTGATCAGTTCCTTTTTAACTAAGATCCCTAACCCGCCTTTGGTGAAAAAATAAGGAAAGTCTTTGATTTTTTGAAATGATTGGGGGTCTATAAATAGCCCCTAATCATTTTCAAAATCTTGAGATTCTAGAGAGAGGTTAGAGTGAGATTCTCTGAGCAAAAACATCAAACTTGGAACTTCTTTTCGTGGATTTGGATTGAACAACACGACTTTGCAAGAACTTGTTCGAGTTTAGCGAAGAACTTCACTTTGATCTATTTGTTGACAGCTGCAGGTGTTCTTTCTTCAGACAGAGTCGTCAATCTTTCAGCCAGGTATTCGTCTCTTCCTCCTTCCTTTTCTTTGTATTTTATCTTTTGCATTCGACCTTCTAAACCCAATAGTATGGCTGAATCCTTGAGTAGCAAGGAATCCAGGGTATCCGGACCCGTCTTCTCTTGGTCGAGCTCTAAGACCAATTCTCTGAATATTCCTCCCTTTGTACCTATGCAGGGTACTATGGAGAGGTTGAAGCAGACAATGCGATACAGCCCTCCTCCAGAGGATTCGGTTGGGACACCTAACTAGGAAGAGAATGAGGAAGAGACGACCGGCCCAGAACTTTTAGGTTCTGAGCGGCCAGAGGTCGAAGTGGCCGAGTCCAAATTGGACGAGGAGGAGAGGCCCAGCGTTCCCGGTTCATCTAGAAAGAGAGCAGATAAGTTTTATGACCCGGTCATGTGTGGAATGCTAAAGGTCTGCCATGACATATATGCTTCTAATCTGCCCCAAACAAGGGAAGCCTTCATTTATTGTGAAGGTTTTGAAATTGTAGTGCCGGAACCGGAGGCGACCGTGAGGGCATTGCCTAAGAATGCCTTCCCGGTTTATGAGGCTGTATTTGAGCTTGGGCTCCGTTTCCCACTTCATCCCTTCATACTGGAGGTATTAGAGGGGTACGAGCTCGGCATCTGGCAACTCACTCCCAATTCTTGGGCAAATATTTTTGGTTACATGGCCACCTGTAAACTGAGAGGTTACAGGATGTCCTTCGGCATTTTTTCCCACATGCATCACTTGAACAAAGCTGAAAACAGCTGTGATGCTTGGTATATTCTTAGCACCCGTCCCTCCTATCAAATGACTGTCTCAAAGAATAATAAGTGGAGAAACTGGAGGAATAGGTTCCTTTACGTGGTAGCTGATGATGAGGAGCTGGCCGAGAGGCTGAATCGTATAAACACCGACCCCTATCTTTGTGGTCGTGACGTAGA
The DNA here is from genome assembly GCA_951394345.1 of Salicornia ramosissima. Taxonomy (NCBI): domain Eukaryota; kingdom Viridiplantae; phylum Streptophyta; class Magnoliopsida; order Caryophyllales; family Amaranthaceae; genus Salicornia; species Salicornia ramosissima. The sequence continues at coordinate 16,954,781 of OX596233.1, read as the reverse complement.
TTTGCCCCCAACCTATTATGAGGATGACGTGGTACTCAAAGGAGACCACTTTAAAACAAGAGTTGTTTATACAACTGGCAAAAAATGCCAGTTCCCGGTACTTTGGGTGCCGGATTGGACATTTTTCAAGGACAATAACTTCTTGTCCGCAGCTGGTTTGAGTCAGGCAATCGATAGAGTTAGTTTGTAATTTTTATTTTTCTATGTTCTGCCTGACTTTTATCTAACTCTTTCTCTTTTTTTTATTTTTTAGAGAGAGCTATGTCGAAGCTTACTAAAGAGAAGACGGGAGAGGCCACGGGCGATGCCTATCTCGATGAACTGTACCAAGCCAAGGCTAAGGCTTGGGCAGAGAGGAAGGAAGAAGCCAAGGTACATATATATATATATATATATATTTTGTGTCGAGTAGGTCGTTTTTTTAATATGGTTTGCAATACCCCCTCTTGCCCCATGTTTTACTCTATCCGATCATATATGGGCCGAGTGGGTAGTATTTGGAAGGTTTTTTGCAACAGCCCCCCTCGGCCCTCGTGGAGGCCGAGAGGGTGTGTTGTGAACAACATCAAGGAATTTCCCCACTCGGCAACTATGTGTGCCGAGTGGGTCGTATTTGGAAGGTTGTTTGCAACAGCCCCCCTCGGCTCTCGTGGAGACCGAGAGGGTGTGTTGTGAACAACATCAAGGAATTGCCCCACTCGGCCACTATGTGTGCCGAGGGGATCTTACATGGGAGGTTGCTTGCAACAGCCCCCCTCGGCCCTCATGGAGGTCGAGTGGGGGTGTTGTGAGCAACATCAAGAGATTGCCCCACTCGGCCACTATGTGTGCCGAGGGGGTCTTACATGGGAGGTTGTTTGCAACAGAACCCCTCGGCCCTCATGGAGGCCGAGAGGGGGTGTTGTGAGAAACATCAAGAAATTGCCCCACTCGGCCACTATGTGTGCCGAGGGGGTCTTACATGGTAGGTTGTTTGCAACAGCCCCCCTTGGCCCTCATGGAGGCAAAGAGGGGGTGTTGTGAACAACATCAAGAAATTGCCCCACTTGGCAACTATGTGTGCCGAGTGGATGGTACTTGAGCTTAGAAGACTTGATCTAACATGTGTAACTCTTGCAGGCGAGTGATACCCCATCAAAGGGGAGCAAAAGAAAAGGTGTCAGCACTTTTGGCATCAAGAAGAAGGCTAAGACTCCCTTGCTTCCTGCAGATAAAGGGAAGCAGTCGATGACTCCTGAGGAGCTTAAGGAGTTGGAGACCAAGTTTACCCCCATTCTGGGGAAGGGGCCGACTGCTGCAATGTCGGTCTATCAACCAGGGGTTAAGGAGACCCCTGGCGTCATGGCTCCGCCAGACGTTTTAGGCGACATTTCTCAGTCGGTTTCTAAGAACATTCCGCCATCCATTAGAGATTTGGCGAACAAAATGGGAGGTAAATACTACCCTCACTGTGTTAGAACCCTTCGGTCTGTGTCAGGTAAAACTATCTCATCTTCACCCTCTCATCCAGACTCAATAGTGCTTCCTATTTCTGACCCTTCAGGAGGGCCCACTGAAGAAGAAGCCGAGAGCATGCCAGGCGGCTCTTACCTTCCCGGGTACTCCGGGAAGGAAAAATTTGTTATTGTCCGAGGGATGCTCAAGGGAGCTCCGAAAGAGGTAGCCCACAACATGAAGGGCTATCATGATGGGCACATCATGCCCATTCTATACAACCTGGCTGAGGTATACTTTCAATGTTAGTTTTAATTTTTAATGTTTTGGCAATTATTTGTTTCAAACTAACTTTTTTTTATTTCAGGCCATGTTGAGACTGGACGACGCCAGACAATGGCGTACCGCCATGGTTAATGAGGTTAAATAATGTAGGGTCAAGATTAGTGAAACTAAAGATGCTGTTATATTCACTACCCTTCGACAAGATCAACTAACTGGTGCTACTGTGGAATCATAGGCCAACACCATCGTCGATCTGAAGGGCCAATGTGCCTCCCATCTGACCAAGATAAATGCCCCTATTGCCGAGCGGGATGAGTTGGCTAAGGAGAAGAAGAAGGCTGAGAAGCGGGCCGACAAGGCAGACAAAGCTTCTTCTTCTGCCCAGGCGGCCCTTACAGAGGCCGAGGCACAGGTTACCCAGCTCCAAACCGAGAAGAAGGAGCTGGAAGAGGAGGTCACTTCCCAGAAGAAGGGGTTGGTGGCCAAAATCTTGGCGGCCGAGGAAGCCTACAAAAAGAAGGTCGCCGAGGCTTGGGACGTGGCCTACCAAGGCCATAGCTTTGGTCATCTCAGTCGTGCCATAGACTGGGTGGACATGAAGGACCTCGCCTAGGCAGTAGGTCGCTCTCCCCCTCCATACCCATCTGATACTGAGGAAGAAGGAGAGGATGAAGATGCCGGCCAACCCGAAGACGGAGATGATAACGATGATGAGACCGAGACCTAATTGTAGCAATCAGTTAGTTTAGTTTTTGTTTTTGTTTTTGTACGCGGCTGGTCCGCCATTCCTTGTAATAAACAAATTTTAATTAATATGACGAGATTTATTTGAAACAATTCTCGATTTTTGAATTTATTTTTTGTACTTAGCATTTTTATCATATATCATTTGTATGCCCCTGAGTAATGTAGTCGGTTTACAAAGTCTGGGTGATTGCTCGTTGAATTACGTTTGCAATCGTGTTTTGCCAAATAAGTCAAGGGGCAATCAATCAGATACCTGATTGCCCTTAAACCGAGTGTATTGCTCAATGTGACTTTTACTAATTTAGGGCTCGACCCTACCTGGTCGAGTTATCTTTTAACTTAGGGAACAATATAAAATTAAAATTGCCCTTTATTGGGCCTGAAACAGTCTTTATCAAGATCTGCCACATGGAAATGATTCCAAAAATGGGCCTTTATTTTGGGCCTAAATTAATTAGGCAAATTTTTAGGAGTTTTTATAGCAAACCACCTATTTTGGGCCCCCAACTTGCTTTTAGGAGCCATAAATGCTATAGGGGTAAAATTGGAACAATGGTAGTGTTTGAAACTTCTATAAATACCACTTGCTTCCCTTTCATTTTTCACAATGCAAATTGCAATTCCTTGAGAGAGAAAGAAGAGAGAGAGGTTGTGAAAAATCTTTCTAACTTTGTGAAAAAGAATGTCTAACCAGTGGTTACCCAAGGAGAAGGATAGCCGTAACAAGCTTCCATGGCCGAAGCCGGAGGGTGCTACAGATGATGATGATTTCATCAAATATGCCTGGAAGGTGAAATTATGAGATGAGGGAGAGAAGTGTGCCCAGGAGGGTGATGGCTTGACTCATACGGGCAAGCTGCCGGTGGAAGAATATGAAGGTTTCATAGATGAAGAGTGCTTCCTAAATATGAAGTATGAAGCGCGTCTGAAGGAATGGGAAGAGATAAAGAAACGCGACGGTGAGGGCTCGACTCGCGCTGGGAAAGAGAAGAAGAGGGGTCCTTCTGGCCCCAAGAAAGGAGAGAGGCGGCCACGGGAGAAGAGGGAACATCTGGAGATGATCCCATAGACTCCTGAGGAGGTGAAGTATAGGGAAAGGGTGGAATTGGCCTGGGACAGAGCGTATCCATACAAAGACTTTAAATATTTTAGTCAATTTCTTGACTGGGCCGACGAGAGGAGCTGGTGCGATCGAACTGGTCGGCCTCGTCCCTCAACTCCGGTGATACCCGACCCGGACGAGAGTGATTAGAGTATTTGAGCGTAGAAGCGCTTTTTATTATTAATGTTTTATTATTATTATTATTATATTTATATATATATATATATATATATATATATTGTAAGTTATGGCAAGTGACGAGACTTGCCCATTTTGTATGGCACACTACTTCGGAATTTGTAAAAGTCTTTAATTTATGCTTTATTTAAGTCGTTACCAATTGGATTGTTTGCATAGCGGCTCAGCATTAAATCGACGAGACACCTGTTTGTTAATAACATAGATTTTTCGAATGGCTCGACCAATTCCGGCCGAAGGTCCCCTTAGTGGATCATTCTAGATTTTCAAGTGGCTTGGCTAAGTAGAGTCGAGGCACTCTTTAGTGAATCATTTTAGATTTTTGAATGTCTCGACCAGTTACAGCCGAAGCACCCTTTAGTGAATCATTTTAGATTTTCGAATGTCCCGACCAATTACAGTCGAGGCAACTTTTTTATGAAACACCTGGAAATGTATTAGGGGGCATGGGTGGCCACCCTTTATCCTCGTGAGCCTGGTCACTATTGCCCCTTTTTTGGGGGTCAATTAATGGGGAATGGGAACTTGGTGCTTAGATTAGCACCACAGGCATTTGGTCTTATTACTATATACAAAATAGTGGACATTAGCCTTTAGAATTTTCACTTTGAAAGTGACGGGGCCTTTTTCATTAATATTGAGTATGATTACATTGCTTCGAACCGAGGTCGTACATTGAAAATTTCAAGAATCAAAAGCTAGAAGTAATACTTCCTTAGATGATCCATGTTCCAAGATCGTGGCACAGCTACTCCTTGCATTGTTTCGAGTCGGTATGTACCATCATGTACCGCTTCGACAACTTTGTAAGGACCTTCCCAGCTTGGAGTAAGTTTACCCTCTTCATTTGCTCGGCCTTGTGCCTCCATCTTTCTGAGCACGTAATCTCCAATTCTTATTGGACGATTCTTGACCCTTTTGTTGTATTCCCGAGCCATCCTAATTTATAGACCTCTTGTCTTAGCAAGGCATTGCCCCTTGTTTCTAGCAAAAAATCCAAATTCATCTTCATTGCCTCCCAGTTTGCATTCTCATCATAAAGCATGACTCGAAGGGTAGGCTTGTACATTTCAATGGGAAGCACCACCTCTACCCCATAAACCATCATGAACGGGGACTCACCGGTGGAAGTCTTGTTGGTGGTTCGGATAGACCATAGCACATTTGGAAGTTCATCTGTCCACAAACCCTTGGCCTTTTCCAGTTTTTTCTTAATCCCTTCAGAAATAATTTTATTGAAAGATTCAACTTGGCCATTAGTTTGAGGCCGACCCACCGAGGCGAAATAGTGTGCAATACCCTGATCTCGCAACCAAGTCTTGAGCTGGGGAGTCTCGAATTGTGGACCATTATCAAACACCATAGCTTGTGGCACACCAAATCTTGTGATTATATTTTTCCAGATGAACCACTTAACATCACTAGTCTTGATGCCCTTCACTGCCTTGGCCTCAACCCATTTAGAGAAATGGTCGACCGCCACAAAAACGTAGCGTCGCTGGCCAGTTGCAGGGGTATATGGGCCGAGGATGTCCATTCCCCATTTGGCAAAGGGAAGTGGACTAGTGATGGGAACAAGAGTATTAGAAGGTCGATGTATAAGCTTAGAAAACCATTTGGCATTTATCACATTTCCTTACCTTCCACATAGCATCTTCCTTCAATGTAGGCCAATAATAACCGGTCCGAATGACCTTTTCTGCAAGTGCTCGTCCTCCAATATGGGAACTGCACATTCCCTGATGAAGATCATCAAGGACTTCCTGTCCTTGCTCTAGTGTGACACATTTTAGAAATGGCTTAGAATAAGCCTTCTTATACAAGTTTCCATTGAAGATCTCAAACCAAGCAGCCCTCCGTTCGGTAGCTTTTGCTTCTTTCTTGTCAGTTGGCAAAATGTCGTTCAACTTATAGTCCAGTATGGCATCCATCCATGTACTACTTCGATCCAAAGTCAGGATCTCCTGTTCATCTATGCTTCTTTTCTCCTTCACTTCCCAAAACACCGTCCTTGGGGTGTCATTTACAGCCGATGAGGCTAGTTTTGACAAAGCATCGGCCTGACTGTTATCCGACCGAGGCACATGCTGGAGGACGAATGTTTTCAAAGTAGCACTGACTTCCTTCACCAATTGTAAGTATTTTTTCATGGCCGGTTCCCTAGCTTCATAATCACCATTGACTTGACTCACAACAAGCTGTGAATCGGACGAAGCCTCAATTTCATCTGCTCCCGCAGCAATACACATTTTTAGGCCTGTAAGGAGAGCTTCATACTCTGACTCATTGTTGGAGGCTTGGAACTTAAACCGTAATGCATATTCATATACGTCGCCCTCAGGCGAGACACAGAGGATGCCGGCTCCACATCCATTTTGGGTTGACGACCCGTCAACAAACAACTTCCAACCAGTAGGAACAGTCTGGGCCTCATCTTGAGGCCGTGTCATCTCTGCTTCAAAATCAGCGAGGGCTTGCCCCTTGATTGCTTTCCTGGGCTCAAAAGAGATGTCAAATGCATTAAGTTCCACTGCCCACTTTACCATGCGGCCGGATGACTCTAACTTGGTAAATGGTTGCTTTAGTGGTTGATTTGTATACACCACAAGAGGGTGTGCTTTGAAATAGGGACGAAGATTTTTGGAGGCCATGTACAGGGCGAGCCCGAACTTCTCAATAAGGGGATATCTTAGTTCCGAGTTCCTCAAGATATGGCTTACAAAATAGACCGGGTGTTGAGTACCCTCTCGTACCGCCACCAACACAGCACTTAGACACAATTCTGAAACCGCTAGGTACATATACAACACCTCGCTTGGGGAAGGGCTTATCAACCTTGGCAAAGTGTGCATAGGTTCCTTTAATTTGGTAAGGGCCAATTCGGCCTCTTCAGTCCATTAAAACTTAGCTTTTTTCTTTATGGCATCAAAGAAATAGTGACATTTATCCCCTAACCGGGACAGGAATCGGCCTAGCGCAGCCAAAAATCCGGTCAGCCTTTGAGTCTCCTTGATTGACCTAGGGGAGGCCATGTCACTCACTGCCTTCACCTTATCGGGATTCGCCTCTATGCCCCGCTCATCAATCATAAAGCCAAGGAATTTGCCCGAGCCAACCCCAAAAACACACTTTTTGGGGTTTAATTTCATATTATATTTTCTAAGAGAATCAAATGTTTCCCTTAGATCCGCCAAATGATCGGCCGGCTCCCTGCTTTTTACTATAATGTCATCAATGTAAGCCTCCAGGTTTCGCCCTAACTGGTGTTGAAACACCATGTTTACCAAACTTTGAAAGGTGGCAGGGGCATTCTTTAAACCAAAGGGCATCACGGTATAGAAATATAGGCCTTGTGAAGTGATGAAGGCCGTCTTCTCTTGATCATCAGGGTGCATGGGAATTTGATGGAAACCTGAGTTGGCATCCATGAAACTCATGAGGGCGTGCCCTGCTGTGGAGTCGACCAGTTGATCAATCTTTGGTAGAGGAAATCCATCCTTGGGGCAGGCTCGATTCAAATCTGTGTAGTCTACACGCATCCGCCAACTATTGTTAGGTTTTGGGACCAGAACAACATTGGCTACCCATTCAGGATAGTAGCACGGGCGAATGAATCGAACTTCCAATAACTTTTTAACTTCCTCGACTGCAGCTTTATCTCGGAGTTCTCCATGATTCCTATTCTTTTGTCTGACCGGCTTCATGCCGGGTATGATGTTCAACTCATGGCACACGATGCTCGGGTCAATACCCGGCATCTCTTGAACGATAAAGGCAAATACATCCTGATACTCCCTCAGGAGTTCTTCCAACTTCTGACTCCGATCCTCCCCCAAGGAAGATCCTATCTGTAAGGCTCAATCAGGCCGATCGGCGTTAAGTATAACTTCACGAAATTCTCCCACAGGCTGAGGCCGTAGTTCATCCGTGTTTGCCGACCCAATCATGCAAACTTCTTGATTCGCCCCTTTGAGCTCTTTCTTTTCTTTGGTGATGGTTGGATTTTATCTTTCTTATCTAGTGTGGATGGAGTTTTTATAGTGGTGAGATAGCACTCTCGTGCCGTCTTCTGATCACCATATATTGCACCCACACTCCCATCGTTACATACAAATTTCATCAACATGAGATGTGGCACAATAACAGCCTTCGACACATTTAGAGTAGGGCGGCCTATAATGATGTTGTAGGCCGTCAACTCTTTGACCACCAGGAACTTCATAAACATGTGCCTTGGCATCTCTTTGCTTCCCATCCGAATTTGCAGTGTGACAATGCCTATAGGGTGAATAATACCTCCTCCGAACCCTATAATGGGATGATTTATAGGCTGGAGGGCATTGTCTTGGAACCTCAACTTCTCAAAACAAGCAAAGCTGATGATGTCCGTGGAACTGCCGGTATCAATCAATATTCGTCTAACCTTCAAGTTAGCAACTTTGAACTCCACAACTAATGGGTTATCATGAGGGGTTTGGATACTAGGTCGGTCTTTCTCACCGATCAGTACCTCTGGCATCTTTTCCCCTTTTTTCTCCGTGTTCATGACCTGTGAGAGGCTACGAAGATGATCCTTCACTCCTCTGATTGGACCCCCAGAGGCAAGTCCTCCGGAAATCATAGCCACTACTTCGGTGTCTGTATCCTCCTCATCCCTTGTCTTCTAGGCAGTCTTCCTCTCAAACTTAAATTTTGATTTTACAATGTAGGGCTCCAGCATGCCCTTTGCAGCTAACTTGTCTAATAGTCGCTTCAGATTGAAGCATTCATCCGTGTCATGACCCACATCTTTGTGGTACTGGCAGTACTTATTGGTGTTTCTGTATTTGGAAGGGCCTCGCAAAGGCTGAGGCGCATCAAAACTAAACTTATCCTTGATTTCCATAAGGATGGCATGTGGTTTTTTGTTGTACTCATATGCCGACTCGTAAGTGCGGCTTTTTTTGGGAGCCTTTTGCTCCTTATGAGTACTCTCAACCGTCCAAACTTCTCTTTTACGGTCTTCCTTCTTTTGACTACCATCTCCGTGTTTGGGAGTATTCTTTGCTTCGAGCTTGGTAGCCGAACAGATTTTCGTAGCGTGAATATAAGACTCAGCCTCCATCAAAATTTCTGGCAAGGACTGGACTTTCTTCCTTACCATCTCGAATTTGAACCGTGACTGGTGAAGCCCTTTAACGAAATTGTCAAAGGCCACCCCTTCAGGTAGGCCGGGTATCTGTAACATTTCAAAGTTGAACCTCTTGACATATGATCTCAAAGATTCATTCGGGCCCTGCACGATTTTACCGAGGTGTATGCTCATCTTCTTCTCTTGCTTGTTTGCCATGAAGTGATGTGCGAAAACCATGTTGAGCTCGGTAATGTTCTGTATGCAATGGTCTGACAAGCTGCTGAACCATTTTTGGGCCACGCCCTTCAGTGTTGCCGGAAAGTACATGCACCATGTTGCATCGTCTACCGACTAAGCATACATCAGGTGCTTGTAAAGTAGCCAGGTGATCATCAGGATCAGTTGTGCCATCATAAGGCTCAATATGGAGCGCTTTGCCCTCGGGGCTGTCAAGATGGCAACCGAGAATGGAGATGTAACGACCCGGAATTTTGGGCCAGAAAATTTCGCGGTTATTAATTATATTTATTTAATTCTAGTCCAAAAAGGCCCATTATATTTTGGACTGTTTAATTTGTATTTCCTATTCTTATTTCCAAATTGGGCCAAAGACCCAATTTTTCTTTCTTTTTCTACTTGGCCGGCTCCCCTCTTTTTATTTGGGCCAAGTATTGTTTTTATTTATTTAAATTGGTTAATTAATTATTTGATTTAATTAAATTAGTTTTTAAAGCCCTAAACTAATTCAACCTAGCCTAGTCATACCTAACTAAGTCCACTCCACCTCCCTATTCTTTCTCCTTCTTCACGGCAGCTTCATTAGTAGCATTAGGGTTTGTTTTTTTTTTTATTTCTTTTCCTTCCTCTCTTCTATAAATAGGACCATTATCATTTAGTTAGTCCTATTTTTGCAATTGTTCCTAAACCCTAAAATACATTTTCTCTCTTCCCCTTCTTCCTCTTCTCAAAAACAGTGAGCCATCATTTTCCCTTGGAATTTTAATAGCGAATCCAGGTAACTATGCTCTCCTCTTTAATCTATGGGTAGAAAAACACATAGTTAATTAGGAATCATATCATGAAAATTGTAGGAAATTTAATATTGTTTTACTTGGATATGTCGAGCATGAAGCATGAATTTCTTGATTGATTTTTATGTATTTTCTTGATTTTATGTATGATCTTGTATGAATTTATTTACCAATCAAATCTTGTTATTTCTTGATGAATTTTTCATGGTATCTTTTTTACTGTTTGATTATTAACCATGATTTATTTCGTGGCAAAATTCGTCCGTTTATTATTTATAAAAATTTAATCTTTCAAACCGGTAAAACTGTCCAGAATAGGTTTACGAATTTATTAGTGTACTTAATCAATTCTGAATGCTACGAAATTTTATATGGAAGTCAGTGATAATGTTTTACAGCTTGTGTTAAATTTTCGTAATTTTTAAAGATCGTTTGATATGGCATAAAATTCTGAAACCGAATTCAGCCTAATCTGACTGGTTAGTTATAAAATCACTTAAAAATAGTAAAAGATGTTATTTTTAGACGAAATTTATGCACGTAAATCCTTGAACCCATATTTAGCTCCCATAAAAATTTCCAGATTTTTAGAGATCTTTAGATGGTCGTTTTTAATTTAATTATTTAAAAATCAGATTGTATAAATTAGGGCAATTGAATTATTAAAATATGCTATTATTAATTATTGAATTTTCGAGTGACCTAAGTATTAAAAGGGAACTAAAAATATGATTTTTATGATGAATCTTGATAGTATTGAATTATATTGATTAATCTTGAATTAAAAAATTAAATCTTGTTATTATCTTCTAATTGTCGAGTGTATAGAAATTAAAAGAAGAGTTAAAAATATTATTTTTATGTTCATCTTGATGAATGTTGTTGAAAAAAATATGTTTTTTATCTTATTTTGGTAATTTTTGTAATTATATTGATTAATTAAATTAATTCAAGAAAATAGTTAATTATTGTTGTTATTTTAATGTTGCCGTGTGGGATATATGAAATAGTCAAATTTTAGTTAATTTTGGATTATTATTAATTTAGGGAATAGTTAATAATAAAAGTTACAGATTAAATAATTATCAGGGATAAGTTGTAAAGTGAAGGGATAGATAATATGACTATTATTATTACTATTAGTATTCGGCTATTACAATTATTAATAATAATATCTACAAGTTAGTATATGATATTAAGGTTAGTATCCGAAAGGATAGGATTATAAGTATATGATAGTATATTATAAGATTTAAAGTTGCATAAGATACTACTAGGGATAAGAAAGGAAACAGAGTAATAGCTATACATGTTATGTTTCGGTCTCTGGCTAGGAAAGACTTGGTATTTAAGGTGGCCAATATACGTGCCGCACCTCTCTTTCCTGGGACTCCGAACATTTCATTTCCTATTACGGTCACCTAGTATTATCCTAATATATGATATGATTAAATTAATTGAAGATATAAGATACAATATGGACACCCACCTGTATGATACACGAGTCATTAGTGGGTTAAGTCAGAACCACTACTCAATGGGACGAACACATGAGTTCCCCCGAGTAGTTTGACCTTAGAACATGTAGTCGTCTGGTAACCGTATCTGCGAGTCGCTACCAGGAAGTTATGGCCATAGCTTAGACTTAGCGGTGAAACACGGGATCCGCTATGGGATTGGGTACACGAGCTCCTCCCGGCATGTTCTAGGGAGTTATGGTGAAACACGAGATCCATAACGAGTTATTAGTGACCGGTCCAACAAAGATATTATATTAGGATCATACGATTTGATGAGATGAAATCATAAGATGAAGATAAGATGATTTCTAAGAATTGATGATAAGATAGATTATGATCTAATATGATAAGAAAGACATGATATGATATGATTAAGATAAGATTTATGATGAAGGGAATGTGATGAAATTATGATTAAGATTTGTTAATGATATAATTTAAGAAGGGTTAAGTATAAGTTAATGATTGGGATAATTTAAGATGTATAGTATAAAGTATAAGTTTAGCATATTGTAAGTCTTCCGCTGTGTATTTCTGTATTTATGAGCATGTACGTGTATGTATAATTATACGGATGTGGAATGTATTTGGTATGTATTCTAACCGTATTTGCAGGGTTGAATGTACGTATTTTTTATACGTAATTATACGTATTCTAACTGTATTTCTGCAGGGGTATTTATACGTATTTTATACGTATCTGTATACGTATTTTATACGTACCTTTATACGTATTATTATACGTACGTTTATATGGAATTTGTGTATCTTTGTGTAAAGCATGTATTAAATCTTTTACAGTTTTTATGGTATTTTCTATGATATTATGTGTTTGGTGGTCCCTCGATTAAATGGGACAGCCTAGTTACTCGCCACTGACGGTGGACCCCCCCCTCAGTTTCAGGTGATGTTGCAGCAGATTAGAGCGGGCTTCGCCGGATGGGCTTGAGTGTTCTAGCATTTATTTTAAGTATTCTAGTTTAGTCAGGACAATTTGAACATTTATTTAGTTTATCCTATGATCCCAGCATGTTGGGACAGTTTTTCCAAACTTATGATGTAATAACAAATATTGGATTATGGATTCTCAGTAGTTAATTTAATAAAAGATAATTTATTCATTCAATTAAGTTGATTTATTGTTATTTAAGTTAGTAACGATCCGAATGTCGCTTTCCCTTTGTAAATCGACAAGTCGAAAAGTCGGGTCGTTACAGGAGACTTCCATGTGATCCCTCCAGGAGGGTATGATTGAGGTGGTTGTTGAAACTGAGTGGCCGGTTGCATATCTTCTCGGAAGGGCTCGGGTTTGAACGAACCTTTTGGCATTGGGGTAGGAGTATGTACTTGTGTTGAACGAGACATAGTGCGCAGAGAGCCTCGGTAGGTGGTATCCTTCATAGTTGGAGTTGATTCTGTATCAGAGATGTCGTCTTGAGAATGTTGTTGTGACTGTTGTCTCTTTGCCTTTAGATACTCTCGAGCATCTCTAAAGGCTTGATTTGTTTCGCTGATCAAGGGCTCCCTTCTTGGTAGTGTGGGAGCCTTGGTCGTCTTCACCCATTGGGTGATGTTCTTCCAATCAATCTTCGTTGATTTGAAAGGTGTTTTCTTCTTCTTGGTGCTGCTTGAGACCTTTTTCTTTCCTAGGTCGCCCTTGGTATCGGCCGGATCCTTGGTCGGCCTTGAGGGCCCGACTTCTTCCGTGGTCGGCCTAGATGGCCCAGGGTCAGTCTTGTTGGCCTGGCCTATCATGTCCTTCACTTGCGTGACAAGCGAATTCCTTAGGTCGACCATTATGTGTTTCAGTTGGGAGAGAGAGATCAGCTGAGCCTCCTCAGGAGAGTGGGCCTCGGCCTGACCCGCACGTTGTGCGGTCTTCTCCCTTCGAGGAGGTCGGTCATGGTCTGTTTCTCTTTCGTCCGGCTCATGGTCGTTTTCTACTGTTACTATTGTGGTTTTTGGAATCTCGGGAGTTTTTTCTCCTAAGTTTGCCATAGAATCATGCCCTCCCCACATACGGCGCCAAATGTTTTAGGGCTTTTTGAAATAAGGAGAGAGCTACCCGATTAAATGCTACAAACTTTATCCAAAACAATAATAAATGCAATATTAAATACTGAAGTAAATGTGGAAATAATTAAAGGTGCAAAAGACAATAATAACTTTAAATTGCTGTTAATCTGATTAGATTAATGTTAATTGACAAATTACAAGTTAATGTGTATAGTCAAATCAGCAATCCATAAATTGGGAATCCCTTTACAATCAATGCATTAATACTTTTATACTAGAATCTTCATTTCTCCTCTTATAATCTATCAATGTGGGATACAAGTTTTCCCACTTTTGATGTTTTCCTAACTTTCTATGCTGAACTTTTGGATAGCCAAGTGTCTTCGTATGGCAATGCCACGTGGCCCTGTAGTATCCTTCCATGTGGACTAGTGAGGTGCAGCCACGTGGGCCTGTATTGATCTGCCACATGGCCTTGTTTCTTGGGGCTCTTTGAGGGCTTTATTTTGGACTGATAGGCTTGGCCCTTTCTTTGGGCCTTCAATTTGACTGGGCCTTGTCTTCCATATGGGCCAATAAATTGGCAATAACAGGTACGGCTGGATCTTGGCGGGGATGTGGAGGTTGGGGGTTGGGGACGTATCGGGGACGGGAAAGAGGCAAATCTGCCGTCCCCAAGTCACGCGAGCTAGGGTTTCAAAGAAAGGAGAAGGGGGGAAATCTACAGTTTTAAAAAAAAGCATTTGAGTTCTCTCTCCACTGACTGCCACCACTTGACCGTCGCCGGATCGCCGCCGCCTCTTGTTTTATCGGCGCCGTTTGTTCCTCGCCAGCCACCACCAACCACGGTTCGAACTTCTCCCCTTTTCTCATTGTCGGTTCGAACTCTTGAAGTTCGCCCTCGTTGAAGATTGGAGCCCACCGGTGAGTCGACCACCATCTTCGTCGATGGTTGGAGCCCACCGGCGAGTCAGCCATTACCTTCTTCTCTTCTTTCTCTCTCCCTTGTCTCTGCTGCTGCTGCTTTTTTTAGGAGTTTATGCTGTTTGTTGGTTGAGGCTTGAGGGAGAGTAAATACTGTTTGCTTTAAAAAAAATTATTGTACTTTTTTCTTTTTTATTTAATAAGTTGCTTTTTTTCTATGCACTGTACTAGTGTATTTAATGAGTTTGGCTTTAAATTTTTTTAAAGTACTCAACTTTTTTTTTCACTGACTTCTTTTTTTTCTTCACTTGTTGTGTAATTGTGTAAGTGGGTATTTTGTGTAAGTATTATTTTTTGACTTATTTTTTATTTAATTTAAGTCATAATTCATAAAATTAAAATTAATTTCTCTTTTTTTTAAAAAAATATACTTTTTTAAAAAATATTTATTTATTGCCGTCCCCGAGCCGTACCTGTTTTTAGAAATTTTCATTTTGACGTTTTTCGTCCCCGTCCCCGTGTTTGACCTCGTATCCGTCTCCAGTGTTATATAGGGAAGTACTATATATACTCTAAATTTTCTTCTTTCATAGAAAAAGTGCCTAAATTATTGATTGGGCCACAAATCAACAATACACTCTATATGAAGGTTGAATTAAAAAGATAAAAAATGATGTTACAACTTACAAGTGTTGAAGATAAGATAATGTGATTAAGAGGTTTGATTGAGCAAGAAAATGGTACAAGAAAAGACAGGGAGAAAGAAAATGAATTGGCAGCCTTCCCCCCTTTTTTTAGCTACTAGTATAGTTGTAGCTGTTTAGCATAACTTGCCTTTTTTCTGTAATTTAGGGAAGTGTTTTCATACCAAGAAAGATAAGGTGGATTGGTACATTTACGTAGTTTTGGTCCCCAAATTGCATGATTTTATAAAATAAAAATAAAAATATTATTTGCTGCCCTGCAAAAAGAACCTCACAATTAAAAAAAGTATGGCAAGGCCACACAGCCCACTATATAGTCCATACATTAAGCTTTCGTCATCTAGTCCACCTATCAGCCCATGGGCTCCATTCTCACTCCGATTAATTTCCACCTCTTCTATTTCTACTTAATTCCTGCTCTTTTTTTGTTCACAGTCTGCATGCATTTGCTTGCTATTTCTTATTTTTCTTTGTTAAATTTGATATAATATTAGAAATGGGTCTGGACAACCCAATATGAAATAGGAGATTTAGGTTACTTACGGGATATAGAGGTTCCATCCTAAACCCAATTGGTGATAGGAGGAGTAACTCTTAGACTTATAAGTTAGTTTAGTCTCTCATCATCTTCCGATATGGGACACTCACTAGTGCACCATATACATTCTAAGAAATATATTATTTTGTAGATAATATTATACCTTTGAAGAAAAATTATAAAAAAATAAAGTTTGTGGTATTTTGTGATTTCAATAGAAAATATATGTCCATTACATTGTGAAATCTGTTGAAATGGAGCTCAAACACGAATATATAATTATGCAGGGCTCGTTTATAACATGCACAAGTTCACCATGCCTGGAATAGGCTAAAGGTCCTGTTTGGCAATCGATTTTTGATTGTTGGCTGATTTAATTGGCTTATTTGACTAGTTGGAAGTATTGGCAGTATGTATTGGCTTTTTAAGTTGGTTGTTTAAGCCAGCTATTTGGAATAGTGTTTAGTAAAATTAATTAATTGTGGTTGTTGGCTGTTTATTAGATGGTTTGTGGGCCAATGCAAGACGCCAACCAAAAAAGTTGCTCCTGGCTTTAAAGTCAACTTTTCTACCATTAACCAAAAAGGCAATAACCAAACATATTTTTTAGCTGTTTGACCATATTGAAAAGTCAAAAACTAGCCAAAAAGCCAGTTTCCAAACAAGGCCAAAGACAATATTGTGTCGTGCTGGGCTTGCACGGAAATTTAGAAAATAATTCCCATACGTGGCCTTACCTGTCAACTAATGTTGTGCCCTAGGTTGCATAAAAACGGTTACGGATTCTTGAACAGATGCAAAATGGGTACAAAATACGTCACTTTTAAAATTGCGGATACGTATTTTAAATAAGAAAATAGTAAATAAAATATTATAAAAACATAAAATTTTATTAAAATCTTCAATGTAACCTGGAAATTACATTTGTAAAAACACAAGTAATCAAATTAAATGATAAAACCCTTTTCAAAGAATAATAGAAAGATAGATAAGGTGGCTAAAATAGATTCAAATATTTTTTTTAAATATAATTAAAAAAATAGACATGAGGAAAGTATTAGATATCAATGAATGATCGATCGTTATCGTATAGGTATCCGACACGAGTAAAATTACTTAATTGATGTATACATGCATCCTAGGTTGCACCTTGTGCCCTTTTTAGAATATCTATACTCACTTTGTCTTTAATTAATTGCTACATTCCAAATAGCATAATTGTTTAAGAAAAACATTGAAGTTGTAAGAAAATGGAGTTATTTATGAAGACTTGGACAAAATTGGGCTAAAAAGGTTGAATAAATGGGGTAAATGATAAAAATAAGGTTAGAATAGGTAGAAATTAAGTGAGTCCCACATACAAAAAAAAAAAATGTAGCAAGTTAATTGGGACATCCAAAAAGGAAATTGTAGCAAGTAAATAATATAGAGGGAGTATATAATATTTGATTTTTATTAATAATATTATGAATTTTGTTCAAGGTACACATATGGGCCAATGCACGGGTTGACATGGGGTTGGGCACAACCGCAAAAAAATGTGCTAAGGTGTGCTCAGTCAACATGTCTCGTGCCACATTAAGTTGTGCCTAGAATAGGTCAGGAAAAAGTTAGTTGTGTTGTGTTGGGCTCATGTCAAATTAAAAAAAAAATTGTATATGTGTGGCCTGACCCATGTTTCATGTTGATTCGTGTTGTGCATTGTGCCCTTTTTAGAATAGGAATAACTAAATCAATAGTTTACAAATTATTGCACTTTTTATTTTATAGATACCAACTTTTGATTATTCACCAGCAGCACAAACTATTACATAAAGTTGCAATGATAGATATATGACCTAAATATTGTTTCAACTTATAGGTCATCCATACCTATCGTTGCAATTTTATGTAATAGTTCATGCTGCTGGTGAATAATCAAAAGTTGGTACCTATAAAATTAAAAGTGGAATATTTGGTACCTATTAATGTAATTGTTCCTTTAGAATATCCATCTATTTATTTAATATATTATATGAATATGAATTCTGTTGATAATATCCAATAGCTGGTCCCTCATGCTCATGCATGCCAAATTTTTTAAAATGTTGTCCATACATACATAGGCACACAGGTCATAATTAATCAACGTTTCCCTTATACCACACCGTACATGTTAATAGTAGGCTCGTGCTAGACCAAACAATCCAATTCGTGTCGTGTTAAGTTTGCTCTCATTCCATCTGGATCCTCTATGATACTACTCCAAATTTAAATGGACCCCCAATCCTATTTCTTATCTTTAAACCCCAAAAAAAGAAAGGAAGAAATAAAGAAAGAAAAGGGAAAACACTAGAACATAAACATACAAGAGAAGTGGGGTAAAAGCAAACAAGGCTTGTCCACATAGATGGTCGTAGTGCGTCCGAAAAAGAGATAGTACATACATCAGCATGAATTGAAATAGAGCGACCTAAGCTAGCTACCACACATACACTATTGGCTCCGTGCGTGTATATTACATTATAATGCAACTCACATTTTGCATTACCAAGCTACTATTACTATTACACACTTCTCCTGCTCAAAATTGCTTGGCTACTTAACTTGTGCATGCTCTTCCCTTCCCTTCCCTTCCCTTCCACTATACTTTATATTATAATCATTATTGTATGTATATATCCAGTCCTATGGGAGAGGTACGTCTCAAGCTACATACGTCCTTTTATCTTCATCCTCGTAATTAATTAATTAATTCTGTCATTAATATCTCATTCAAATCATCATCATTAATAACCATGTATTGTTTATATATCTTACTACATACTACATTTTTTTTCTGTAACATATTAACAGCAACGATTTGACATTTATTCTATTTTATGTCAAATCGTTGCAATTAATTAATATGTTACGGAGTGAGTAATAATTACATAGGATAATATTCAGATAGAATAGTAGGAGTAGTACGTAGTTTATACTAATTTCGTATTAATTAAAGACTATATATATATCTTATATATTAAAAATATAATTAATAATAATATAGGAAGCAAAAGAGAGCAATGGTGGAGATGGAGTGGTGAAGGAAGAGAATAAGCAAAAAGAGAAGAGTGAAAACAATGAAGACAACAACAATAAT
Organism: Salicornia ramosissima; assembly: GCA_951394345.1. Taxonomy (NCBI): domain Eukaryota; kingdom Viridiplantae; phylum Streptophyta; class Magnoliopsida; order Caryophyllales; family Amaranthaceae; genus Salicornia; species Salicornia ramosissima. The sequence continues at coordinate 16,936,048 of OX596233.1, read as the reverse complement.
AACAGTGATGATGAGATTATCGTCATCAAAGTTGACATGCATTGCCATTGCGAGGCTTGTGCCAAGAAGATTGTTAGAGCCCTTAGAGCTTCTCAAGGTTTGTTTAATTTGTCCTCAACCCTAGCTTCTTTACCTAATTATTTAATTACCCTTGTAGTTTTTTCTAATAGTGTATTATGCAATGCCACGAGCAGTTTTGTAACTATATTAAGTTGTTAGTAATTATAAGTGTTTAGTTAATGCTTTATAAATGAAAAGGTATATATATATATATATATATATATATATATATATATATATATATATTAAAAGGCGTTAATCACACCATATTGTGCCACATATGTGCCACGTTATTGTCTATGTCATTGGTCTACGTGTCATCACATTATTTAAAATCCAAAATAGATTAAAAACAAAAGGCCACAACAAGCATCGAACCCACAATCTAGTTCCATGTAGCCAAACTTTTACCTACGTACCAATAGTACATATCTTTCCTTTGTATTCAATAAGATGATTCCAATTTTATAAACAACTTTTACACATAATAATTTAGTTGACAATAGATCAATGACAAAAAAAAAATTACAACCCGGGGCAACGCTCAGAACAAAATACTAGTTTAATTTTTTATTTTTTTTTAAAAAAACAAAAAAACAAAAAAAAAAAAAAAACAAACACGGAGGGAGGGAGTATAAGACTCTAAAAGTTTGTAAACCCTTGTGTTACAACGTTGCAAATATAATTTAAGATACAAAGTAGTACTATTATTTTATATAATATTTTGCTCAAAAATGGGGGTTCCCTCGTTGGCTTTGTATTTTACAAAAATACATACTACCTTCGTATCGCAATATTCACTTCATAAATAGATGACACGAAATTTTAGGCAAAAGATGGATTTAAGGAGAGACATAGAGTAAAAAGTGAATAATTAATTAGGAGCACAACAAAAGTAAAGTTAAAAAAAAATAATAAAAAAAAACAACACATGGGTAACTTTTATACTAAATATAGTAAAAAAATATTTGTTGCAAATATTGTGTTACACCCTAGAATGATAAAAGTTGTGAGTATTATGATACGGAGGTAGTAATAAAAATCTTTGGGTTATATTAATTAATTAATTGATTCATATAGTGTAATATTAATGCATAATTATATGAATTTGCAAATCTCTATTATATAAGGGAATGGGTGAGGTCGCGACGGTGTCCAAGTGGATTACCCACTACCCTTACTCATCCTTCATAATTGTTAGTCGAATTGGGGACACTTTTTTCATTTGTGTACTAAAATCTTCCATAATGATATTTGATTTTTGAAATCATTAATAGCCTTATTTAAAATAACTAATCACAATTTTAAAAATCAAAAGTACAATTAATTGTAAAACTAATCGAAACATATCATAAATAATACGGAGTAAATCTTTAAGAGAAATAAATTATTTATACAATTTGCAATATACTTAATTACTATGTAATAGCGAAAGGAAAAACTAGATTAAATTATGTGGAAACTTATTAATTTTATAGGCAAAATAAGTTGTTAACGAATTTTAAATAAAAAAAACTAGCTAGATATAGCTGATGTCATAATACAAAAACAAAATAAAATAATAAGACGATCCATATCATACATTAATTACATTATTGAACCTGAACCTGCCTAATGTTGGTGGATGAATATATAAATTATGAAGGGGTGGAAGAAGTGGCAGTGGACCGTCACACAAACATGGTTGAGGTAAAAGGGAAGACGGTGGAGCCACCTTTGAAATTGTGTGAAAGAATTCGCCACAAAACGGGCCGACAAGCCCATCTCTTGTCTCCCTTGCCTAAACCTCCTCAAGTAGTGCAACCCACGGATGACAACCACCTCCCACATAAGGTTAGTTTATACGTGCTCTTATATATGCTTTCTTTTCTACCTTCTCATTTTTATGTTAAACTTTTTTATTTTTCTCGTTAAATAATAACTACACTAATTATATTGATGAAGCATACTTAATTATTAATCTTGCCATCAATAGTACGTTCGTTGTAAAGTACATAAGTCATTTAAGTTCATCTAAATTATACTAGTTTTTGAGCCCATGCAAGACAGGGGTAATTTTTTTTTAAATATCAAAAATAAAAATTCAGGAGAGGGTATGATAATTGATGAAGAGGTAATCAAAAGAGCTATAATTAATATTGTAAGTAAATAAAAAGAAAAGGGTTAAAAAAATTATCTTAGAAAGATGACACTTGGCAAAAAAAGTTATTGTGTTGATTTTAAAAACAAATTGAGAGAGAATATTATTAATTTGAATCAAATTGTTTTATTTTTTTTTTTAAAATAACGTTTAAAATGTATAGAAGTTAAAAGAGATTACTTAAGAAAATAATAATAGAATTATAGAGATTTAATGATAAAATTGTGTTGAGAAAAAAACAAGGAAAAAATAAGTCATTAAACCTAAAAATGACACATGACAGAACTGAAACAAGGATTAGCAAATGGATGACACGTGACACTTAAAACTTCATGTTTTAAATATTTAATTATAGATACACTTGGCAAGATTGATAAGTTTTAGGAATTAGATATGTGGGAGACTGGATAAACACTTATATATATGATCACCGGGTTACCACGAAATAATAGGGCACATAATCTACGTTTTGTTATTAGTTTAATTTCGTCGCACAAGCGTCACCACGAAATAATTAATGAGATACAATAAGGTTTGTAATTCATTTATATGATCAATTTAACAGGATTCTAAAAGGCTTTATTTTATGTGTTTTGTGTTTGACACCTAAAGAAAAATTAGCTAGAAATTTCTTAGAGCGAGCAAGTGTTTAAGAGTTTAAGAGAGTGTAGTTCTGGAAAAACAATCATATATAACAATTGAACAACAATGACATATTTATAGCCATCAAGCTTGACGACAATCATCTATTTCAATGATCTGAGCATTCATTAACAATATAAAAGCACAATAAAATTCTGAATTAAACATACATGGTTTAATTGTGTAACATCCACAAATATTCCATATGCGTACAACAAACTCTCATTAACAATTAAAAATATTAGGATGCGTTAATGTCATTTAGAAGCCTCATAATAGCTACCAACGTCAAAGAAATTTAATGGGCAAAACATAGAACGAATCGTCAAAACAACAAAGCTAAGCAGAAGAAAGCCACTAGCTAGGTGCGACTTTCTTCTGCCTATCATTCACACTTTGTCCTGTTTCGTCTTCCTATGTTCACAATTTCAAACTCATTTATACTTAAATATGTCAACAATTAAGTGGAGTATCTATGAGATGCAACTGATTCCACAAAAATACATGAATAAATTACACAAAAAATACGTTTACAAAACCTCCATAACCTAATTACTATTATAATCTCCAAAACCAAGACCTCGATCAAAGCCATACGACATTAATAATAAACATGTATTAAAAAATCAATTAGAATATATTTTTTACTTCAACAAATAAACCAACTTAGCTCGTGTGTAGAGTATATAATTTCCTTTCACAAGACTATGCATGCAACATTAATCTTACCACAACAGCAAAGATTTAATCTCAAAATAATTTCAAATGGAGACATGAATCATTAAATAGAACCGTAAAAAGTATTTTTCTAGTTAGATGTTCTCTAATTATGCTTCCCTATGTAATGACAGCTCCTCCTATGTTACCCCAAAAGCAAAAAAATTACTGGTAAATGTTTGTCACTCCTCCAACCTCCTAGGTTTTTGGTGCATTAATTGGTCTCTATCTCACTTGATCAAAATACTTTAGATATTTTCCCCTTATACATCTTGCATTGTCAATTTGTCATTCATAGTCATTATCCCTATCTTCTTCTGGATAATTCAATTCCTTATTTTATCCTTCATTTTATGCCCGGCCACACATGACACATTAACGTAGCATACACATCCTTATTAGATTCACTTTTTGAATGTGTCGGTATTTGAAAAGCCTAACACTTTGTGACATATGACAATGGTGGTCTCATCTATGGCTTTTTTGATTCACCTCATTTACTTATCTGATCTGATCTAAACTTATTTCTTTTTATCTGATATTATTTTTTCAGATCTAATATAATCTAGTTTGCATTGGTCAGATCTGGCCTGATATGATCTGATCTGATTTGAACTTATTTTTCTTATTTTTGTTATTACTATTGTTATCACTATTTCTATTTTCTTTATTATTATCACTATAATTATTATTATTATTATTATTATTATTATTATTATTATTATTATTATTATTATTATTATCGTTATTACTATTAATATTAATTATTACTACTACCAAAATCATCATCATCATCATCATCATCATCATCATCATCATCATCATCATCATCATCATCATCATCATCATCATCATCATCATCATCATCATTATTATTATTATTATTATCATTAACATTATTATTTTTATTATTACTGCTATTACTATCATAACTACTATAGATTTTTGTAATTTATAATTTGCTTTTTTTCCAATTTTAATTTTTTTAAAGAAAAGATTATCACCATTTCCAAAATTTATATAGATAAATAGTCTTGCAAAGTACCAAAAGTAATCAACAAAGTTAAATGTATTCAAAAAGAAAATTCGATCAATTACTACATTAATTTATGGAAAAATTGTAAAAAAATAAGTCAACCTTTAGCCAGTCTTCTTAAAATAAGTCAACCTTTTGATTAACTCAGAATAAGTCAACCTAATATCTATGTCTTCTCAAATTAAGTTTTTTCACAATTTTCTTGTTAATTAAATTAAGATTTTTATTATAAAACCATATAAACAACATCATATTACTGCACCGCTTTGATTTTTCATTGAAATTATTAACTTTCTCCACCGATAAATTTTACAAAAAAAAAACAAAAAATTTATTTGAGCAGATATGTGTAATAGGTTGACTTATTTTGAGTTAATAAAAAGGTTTACTTATTTTGAGAAGACCGGCTAAAGGTTGACTTATTTTGAGTAAAAATTTAGTGCATGGTAATCATTTTTAGCTAGAACAAGTTTTGTATACAGCCGGTATATACAAAGTTATTGTATAAAGGAATATAAAGTTACCTAAAACCCAATAAAGTTACCTAGAATCTATAAAAGTTATCCCTTGATACAATTATACGAAAAATACTCCCTTCATAACATATTAATTGTAATGATTTGACATTTTTTCTATCTGTTTTTTTATTTGAACTTTGTGAATTGATGAACAAGGGATAAATATAAGAAAACTTCATAAAATTAAACCTTCAAGGCAAAGAATTCGCTATAGGTTTACACTTGGGTGGTAAGTCCGCCAATACCCAAGTAATATTCCCCATGACTGAGTCCATCTCATCATCATTAGCTTCCTTCCAAAATGAGGAATCATCATTAGCTTCCTTCCAAAATGAGGAATCTTCAGACCTCATGGCTTCCTCATAAGTTGAAGGGTCATCGCCCACATGAAAAACATATGTAAATTGAGTCATGACCAAATCTCATGACCCTTCAAGCAAATATACATGAAAACCTGGTCCGAAAGACCTCTCTTTTCGGGCCCTTTTGCTTCTCCTTGGTTTTAGTGATGTAGATGCCTCCTCTTCATTATGAAGATGAGCACTAACAACTTGATCAAAGGAAGTTTTACTATCATCGTGAGCATTGGTACTAGGAGTTATACCCTTAATTTGGTTTCGCCATTGATGAAAATCTAATTTCATCATAAATTGCTTCTCTAGACTCTATGGTAGTGTCAACTAACCAAAAGTCATTTTTTTCCCTATTACATAGAACCTATAGGACTTGCTATGTTCACCATATCCCATAAAGATACATTTAATTCCTCTTTCACCCAGTCTCTTTTGTTTGGGCTCCGGCACTCTTACGATTGCTCTACAACCCCAATCTTTGAGATGACTCAAGTCTGGCTTTCTTTTATACCATGGCTCATATGGGTTAACCGTTTTTTTCCTTTCATGGGAACACGGTTTAGGATGTAAAATGTCCTATTCTTTATTTCCGCAACACCATTTTGTTGTGGTGTATAAGCCGCGGTTGTTTCATGTATAATCCCTAATGATCAGAAATAGGTTGGATCATAATATTTACCACCCTTATCAGTTCTTATTCTTTAATCTTTTCATTCAATTTTAATTTAACTTCATTCTTATAAATTTTAAATTTGTCAAGGCTTCATCTTTAGCAAATAACAAGTATACATAACACTGTCTTGCTTTTACCAAAAAAACTGTATGCTGAACAAGTAATCGCAACGAAGCATTGCTAGAGCCGGACCAGTGCGGGCCCGAAAAACCTTGGGCGCGGGTAGGGGTGTAAAAGTGGGTCAGAAACCTGTTTGACCGACCGTTACCGACCGATACCGAACCTGTTTTTACCGAATTTTTAGTGACCGAATACCAACCGCTACCGAACCCGAATTATACTGAAACCGCTATTCCACCGCTTTTACGCATACCGAAACTGACCGGTACCGACCCCATTCAAAAACGAACCCGTTTCCGACCTGTTTTTATTATACCGAGACCGACCGTTATCGAACCTGTTTTCAAACCGAACCTGTTTTCAACCTGCCAAAAACTGATTTTTGACCGACCGATTTTGAGCGAAATCGTACTATACCGAACCTATTTTGGATCGGCCTTATCACCGAAGTCGTTTGCCTGTTTACAACCGAACCATTTTTTGACCGAACTTATTTACATGATTCTCTAAGTTGACAAAAATTGATGAACTTTTAAATTCATTTAATTAAAACTTAATAAAAATAAATAAATAAATAAATAAAACTTAATATAAATAAACTTACAATTGTAACTTAATATAAATTAAAATTAAACATAATTATTCGATTTTAAATTCTTAGCAAAAAATTCTAGGCCAACTAACCCAAATTATCAAAATCTAATCCGCAGTTTTGAATTGACCGATTGTATTGTGATCAATCGTTTAAGACTGACAGATTACGACATACAATTGACCGCGACCAACTGATTATAACCTTTATACCGATTTTGACCGACCGATTATGACCTGCATACCGATTTTTACCGATCGATTATGACCCATGTACTGGTTACGACCTGTAAAAAAACCGATTTTGACCGACCGAATGTGACTTGTTACCGAAAAATGACCGAACCGATAAGTACCAGATCGAAACCGACCGGCACCTATTTTGGAAAATATCGAATTCGACCGGATACCGAATAAGACCGACCGTTACCGACCGATACCGAAAGGACTCATACGACCTGTTTTTTACCGACCGTTTTTGACCGAACCTGTTTTTGACCGACCTGTTTCCTACCGTTTAACCTGTTTTTACATCCCTAGGCGTGGGCGCAACATGCCTGTCGTGGGCGCGACAAGTCCAGGCGCGTGCGTGACATTGGTGTACAACTTTTCTTAGCTTTGTTTTTTTTTTTTAATCTCAGACAGAAGCAAATATGGCGCGTGCGTGCCTGTCGGGTCCTGATCTATCTCTATTATATAAGCCAAAGGGGGAGCCATGGTGTCCCCCTCGAAAAGTCCATAATGCCCCTTAAAAATTTATTAAAAATCAAATAACATCACTCTTATTTATTAAGGAAAGTTATTACAATTTTTGAATTTTTTTTAATTAAAATATTACAAAATATACAATTCGGAAAAATAAAATAAAATAATCAAAATTTATATTTTTGAATTCCCTATAAATAGATACCCATTTTAATATAATTTTTTACATAAAAATTTTGCCTTTTTATTATCGTAGAAATTTTGATAGTCAATTTTGTTCGTTGTTGTGGAATGGCTGCTGAAAGAAAGGGAATCTTTTTTTACGATTATGTGAATGAGTGTGAATTAAAAAAAATTCAATTTCTTAAACAAAAACCTTCAAATTTTTAAGATAGATTAAAAATATTGTCGCACGCAAAGCGTGCACACAAGGCTAGTATTATATAAGCCGGGGGGGCTATGGTGTCCCCCTAGAAATGTCTAAACTACCCTTTAAGGTTTCTAGAAATTCAATCTACATCAATACTAATTACTAAGGAAAGTTTTTGGAATTTTTTTTTTTATTCACTGAAAATATAACAAAATATATAATTCAAAAACATAAAACACAAACACCAAGATTCATATTTTTTAATTCTCTACAAATAAATATCCATATTGGTATAGATTTTCACAAAAATATTTTACCTTTTGATTATAGTGCTAATTTGATAAAAGAAAGAGTATAATAAATCAACATTTTCTTTTGTTCATTGTCATGAGACATGAAAGAGAATTTTTTTTTATTTATTCTTATGTAGAAGAGTAAGTAATGCACGAATAGTGAAAGTTTATATTCTTCTCAGGTTATTTATAGTTGCTCAATTTCAATTGCATATATATTTTCTAATCTTGCATATTTGCTCACTACTATTAAATACAAACTTTAGATTTTGATTTTGTCACTATTGAGTAGCAGTTAAGCTTAAAATGACGCGCACGCATAACGTGCATATAAAGCTAGTTATAGTATAAACGTTGGTTGTTTGTGCTTAATCATAAGATTGTATGTTCGTTACACCGTTCCCACGCACAAATAATAATCACCTTATACTCGAAATAATTTCAAACAATTTTACGTCAAATTGTTACGATTAATATGCTATGGAGGAAGTAGTAATTTTATCAAGAGATAACTTTTAGTTTATGGTAACTTTTGATCCGTTGTATGATACACGGGATTTTTTTATTTAAAAAAAAATTGTCTTTCATTTAATTAAAGAAAAATTTGAGTACAATCAAGTGGAATATATATATATATATATACAATGTCAAATACAAAAATTACCCCCTCTGTCCCAATTTACTTGCCCCAGTCTGACTTTTGGGACTGTTCACATATGAACTTTGACTTTATTTAATTTAATTTACGTAAGAAAAAACATAGTCATGATAGATCTAGTTTAATTCTTCTCAACATTACTTTTCAAATACATAATTTTTATAATTTTTTAATATATATAATTAAAGATATTTTTATTTAAAGTTGTGTCTCGGGAGATGTGAAAAAGAGAATGTAGCAAGTAAATTGGGACGGAGGGAGTATGCATCATGGTATATGCCTTGAATGGATCTTTGTCAATTCTTCTATGTTTGCACTTAGGGCGTATTTCACTATAAAAAATAGTCCATTAACGACGGATATATACATTAATTAATGATGGACCAAAACTGTATTGTAAATATAGATGTTTTATGATAGTTTTGGACCCGTTATTAAAATTCACTTAATATCTAACCAAGACTTTTTTTAAAAAATTGACTTATTTAAAATAGAATTGTGTGACGGAAAAAGGCATTTACGATGCCCCTTTTTTATGACGAAGTCACTTTTTTTACGACTAAAAAAATTACTTACAACCCCCTGTTTTAAGACTGGATCACTTTTTTCATGATTAAAATTATCGTCATAAATAACATTTTTTTAACAGTGCCAATGGCCACGCCGGATAATAGCCAATAGGTAAGTTCTGCATATACCAGTAAAGGAAATACTCCTTCTGTCCCAAATTACTTTGCTACAATTTCCTTATTTGGATGTCCCAAAATACTTGCTACATTTTCTTTTATAGTCTATGGGCCCCACACATATTTTACATTTTTACCCTCTTTTTTGTCATTTTTATCCTCTTTAAGCCAATCTTTTTCTTCCACTTACCTTTACCAATGGTAGACCCACATGAAAATTGGCTTACATAACAATTTGTTGCAAAATGGAATGTAGCAAGTAAAATGGGATGAAGAGAGTAATTGTTAAAATGAGAAATTGAAGTAGCAGATCAATAGTGTAAAATGATGTGATGAAAGCAACAAGTGGGTTGATGTCTTGTCTTACTCAAACTGACATAGTCCCAAAACAATGTTCGTTATCACATGATATGATATAAAATAGTCACAAGGGCAGGAAAAATCAAAAGCTACGGGTAAAAGGCAGAGTAAAAAACCAAAAAGATGAGAGAAAAAAAAAAAGCGCATGTCACAATGAAGTCCGGCCAAGAGATGATGATGCTGTTAGGGCATTTACAATAGAACACAACTATACAAGGTTTGTGTATATAACACATCATTAATATATAAATCTTTTCTTTAATAAATTTTTTATTAACAATAGACAAACTTATCCGAAGGTTTATGCTTGGAATCCATTATACTTTTTTACATTCATTCATAGAATCATAGATGTTGTATTTTACATAAATATTAGATGTTGTGTTACCCCTTCCATTCATAAATAATTGTTTCATTTGACTTTTGTCCTATTCATATTGTAATTTTGACGTTATTTTAATTGAATAATGTTAATTAAAAATATAGTTATGTGAGACATGAGAGTTCATTTGATTCGTCTCGAAATATAATTTCCAAATATATATAATTGTCCATAATAAGCTAATATTTGGCCGATCTTCCACAATTAAACCAACTTTTTGAAAAACGTAACCAAAAATAAACCAACCTTACCATCATTAACATTCAACCCGTTGTGGGTTTGAACGTGGTTTTTTGGTCAGTTATTCTGATGTATGAGGTCTTTATATGACCCATATGAGGAGAGAGAAAGTCATATGGAGCAATTCTCTTTCACTGTCAAAATTCACAGAGTGTTTTCTCTTCATTTATAAGCTTTTACATATACTGATCTGAGAGTTTTGTGTGAGCATCAAAACTTGTTTTCTCTTCGTTGTATCTCAAAGGAAATTTCGGTAAACCCTACTCATTCTCTATAGGGTCGAAATTAGTCTTTAGAAAAGAGTTCGCGTGCCTCAAAGATTTTTGTCTTGTTTTGTATCCATTGTTTGTCATCTTAAACCGTTTTTCCTCTCCAATGAATTAGGTGAAATGTTGGGGCGAACACCCATACTGCTAGTTTTTCTTATACACATTAGTTTTCTTATACACATTAGCAAATGATAATTAAAGTGAAGTGACCGAATAGTACTTCATCTAATTTAATTTAATAAAGTTAATTAAAAATATAGTTATGTGAGAGTTCGCTTGATTCGTCTCGAAGTGTAATTTCCAAATATATATAATTGTCCAGAATAAACTAACATTTGGCCGGTCTTCCATAATTAAGCCAACTTTTTGAAAAACAAAAAATAAACCAACGTTACTATCATTAAAGTCAAATTTAGGTTGGATGACTTGCAACCTGTTGTAAATGTTGCAACTTGCGATAATTAATCATAATTTTTATAATTAATCAGTATAATCATAATGTTTTATACTTTTATAACTAATCATAATTTATCAAAAATTAATCATAATTAACTTGTTGCAACCGGCAATACTGGATAAACTAAACCCATTGACCTAAATTTGGCTTTAATGATCGTAAGGTTGGTTTACTTCTGGATTATGACAATGTTGGCTTAATTGTGGAATGTCGGCCAAATGTTTAATTTTGGACAAATTTTCCTAGATTAAATACCTTTATTTTTAATAGTTTTTACTACTTGACATATATAGCAACTAAAAAACTGGATGGAATTTGTTTTTAACGTGCGGTAATATATATATATACTTCACCTGTTTTCAAATTCTTGCAACAATTATATTTTTGACACTATTCACAATTTTTTTCTGTAATTTATTACTTATACAAAAAAGAAAAATATAGTCATGTGGGATCTCGCTGGATTCGTCTCAATTTGTAATTTTTTATTATCTAGTTTTTATAATTAGAGATATTAATCTTCAAATTTTTGTCTCGACATAGATGAAAATGCAGTTATTAGAAGAATTTGAAATTCGAGGAAGTATTAGTGTTCAACGGTTTAATCAGTGTATCAATGTAGGTACATTGAATAAATGAATGTAGGAGTAATAGGCACACTTTAAATTGTTATCTACACCCTTTTGTGTGAGATATAAATAGTAGAATCATAAGATGTGGTTATCAAAACATGTGTTGTCTAGATCACTTTTCGAATGTAGATACATTGATAAATTGTTAAAGACGACTAATATTCCCAAAGTCAATCTCTTCTTAGAAATCAATCAATGAATGTGAGAGTTATCTTAAACAGTCTTTAACATCACCATCTATTGGTCCGGTAATATATTATGGAGTATGAAAGTGTTATTGACACATCCAATATTGATATTAGCTCGCCACTTGGAGAGAGGACGAGAGAGGAACATACAAAAATGTTCACTTACAAATGGGTGTGCTAATATCATTTCCCAAATTGGCGCACATGCCATTATCATTTCCCTACAGAGTATTGTTTAAACAGTTTTATCAATGTATGTATGCATGTATCGCCTATATGCACTTGTTGAAATTCTTGAATTATATTAACAGTTCCACTTATAAAATTACATTTCTACCTTTAAAATTAATGTCTCATTGCTACTTTTTTTTATATGACACACTTATAAAACCTTTTATGAAGCATTTAAAAGGTAAACTTTAAAGGAAAATTTGCCACAAATTAGCCAACCTTTTCGTGGTATTCCACAATTAAGCCAACATTTTGAAAATCCAAAAATAAGTCAATCTTAGCATCACTATAGCCAAATTTAGGTTAGTGATTTTAATTTACTTGTTAATGCAGGTTGTAATAAGTTAATTATACTTCAAAAAAAAGTTCATTATACTTAATTACTATTAATAATGATTAATTATTATTTTAACCTAACCCAACCAATAAAACATTGTTGACCTTGCTCACTTACCCCCCCAAAACCAACCTACCACCATCACCACTAACCACCAAACCCAACCCACCACCACTACCCACCGAACCTAGCCCCACACCCATCATCGAATCCACCTCCACCAACAATCGAATGCACCTCCACTAACATTCTCAGATGAAAATGTTTCAGTGATCCTCAATATTATCAACCGACTAGACTTGCACATATTATATTGTTAAACTTGTCATAGATTGAAGAAAAATGTAGTGAAAAAAAATTAAACCAACAAGCGGAAACATTAGCGATTTGCTTTAAACCAATCGAACTTTTAATATTGTTGAGCAATCCAAACGATTGCTACTTTAGATTACTGTTGGGAAATATTTTGGGATTTTCATGGAAAAATAAAACACAATATTTATAAAAAAAAAATAGTCACTATTAATTATGTGAGGCGCACATGATATGGTTGGTTATTTCCTTGTTGTTGTAGGTAATTAGGTCACTTGGTATATTTATGTACAATCAAATATTTAATTTGGATCATTAAGGAATAATAAATTTTTTGCTTTGTTTAAAGAAAATCACTAATAATTCAGTTTGTTTGCGTTAATTTTTCAACCAAAATCACTCCCCAAATTATATACAAAACCTGTACAATGCACATAACTCGAATACTTAATTTCCATGGAGTAGTAGAATAGTGTGTAAGGACATTAGCTTGATTGTCCTAAAATTAAAAGGAAAAATTGTCCAGGATAGCCAACCTATGGCCCATATTCCATAGTTAAGCCAACTTTAATTTTAATTTTTAAAATTCAGAAATAAACGAAGACCACCATCATTAAAACTAAATTTAGGTCAGTGATTTTAGTTTACCCATTATTACAAGATACAACTGGGTAATTGAGATTAATTACAATAAATTATTATTAAAATGATTAACTAATAAAATTTATGATTAATTAACCACCCCAACCCTACAAACACCGACCGCAAGACCATAACCAGCCCAAAGCTACTACAAAATCATCACCAAAGAATTTTTTTCGAACACCACACAAACACCAACAATTCAGAATCTCAACCATAAAGGTCCACGTACACCCATCCCACCCCACCAAATCTAACACTCATTAACCAACCAAACCAACCCACAAACCCACTCATAATCGAACCACCCCACCCCACCAAACCCAACTTCCCTAACCAAACCCAACACCAACATTACCAAAACCCACCTATAAACCCTGCCACCAGCAAACCAACCCCACCCAGGTCCAACCACCAACCAAAACCCTAACAATCTAGCCACCACTAACCCAAATCCCATAATCGAACAACCCTAGCCATGAAACGCAACATCCCCACAAACAAACTCCACCGAATCCAGCACCCCTACAAACGAACTCCACCGAATCCAACAACCCCACAAATGATCTCCACCCCAAAAAGGTGCATATGTATGTACCTAGCTAGCTAGTGACTAAAGTGAACAATGATTTATAGTTTATTACTCACTCTGTACATATTTACTTGCTACATTATCAAAAATAGCACCAATAGCACTGTTCATTTGTAAACTTTGATTGTTTTCAGTATTATGTGTATATAGAAAAATATAATCATGATGGATCTAGTTTGATTTGCGTTAACATGTACTTATCAAATATATAATTTTTATAATATTTTTATAACATGTGGTTAAAGATATTTTTATTTAAAATTGTATTTTGAGAGGTGTGAAAAATAAAAACATAACAAACTAAAAAAAGACGGAGTGAGGATAATAATAGTGGGTTATCATGGCCTTGTTTTGGCAGAAACCTGAGGCAGTAAGAAGAGTAATAGTGCTAAGAGTCCATATGCATTGTGAAGCTTGTGCCCATCATCTAAGGAAGCGCATTCGAAAGTTGCAAGGTTAGTTTCCACTTCCATTATATTGCATTGATCACTAGCTTCATCTAACCTTTTAAAATGAATAACACAAAGCAACGGTGATCATTAAACCATGGATCCGTTTGATAGGATGTAAAATATTTTTTTTGAAACTGTTTTCTCATTTTAGATTGTTTGGTTTGAAGTAAAACATTAAAATGTAAAACTTATGGTAAAAAACCATTTTCTACCTTATTGAAAAAATATTCCGTCCAAATTGGGAGGAAAACATTTTTGTCACAATTGAAGTAATTAATTTTCAGTTCAACCAAATAAAGGAAATAGCTTAGCTTAAAATGGAAAATCAATTAACATGCAACCAAAAAATGAAAAACCTTTGTGAAAATAAACTTTTTAATGTAAAAATTTTTATTTGGAATAATTACATTAATAGGTACCAACTATTGCACTTTTTACTTTATAGGTACCAACTTTTGATTATTCACCAGCAGCACGAACTATTACATAAAGTTGCAACGATAAGTATGGATGACCTATAAATAAGTATGAATGACCTATAGATTGCAACAGCATTTAGGTGATATATCTATCCTTGCAACTTTATGTAATAGTTCGTGCTGCTGGTGAATAATCAAAAGTTGGTACCTATAAAATAAAAAGTGCAATAGTTGGTACCTATTAATGTAATTATTCCTTTTTATTTTCATCTACAAACATTTTACATTCTACCAAACAGACCCTTTACGACCTGTTTAGTTATTGATAATAAATTGTGGTAATGGTAGTGAATTTATAGTGTAATTTTGTTAAGGATGAATCTTATAATCCCCATGGAAAGCAAATTTTCATTCCCAAGCTTCAATTTTCTTCTAATTTTTTTATTCTCATCCATTACCATTGAGGAGGGTGGTATTAGCTGTGAATGGATATTTGTGAAGAAAATTAAATAAATTGGTGTTAAACTAGTTACATAATGGGAATGAATTTTGATTTTCCTTACAAATTTAGTTATAATTAAATTCATTCCCAGCCATTATCATCATTTATGACCGGCTACCAAACGGACCGTAAGTGTAACAATTTTATACAACAAGGGGCCCGATTATATATGTGAGGTTTGAATATATATATATATATATATATATATATATATATATATATATGTATAATACGCAAACATAAAAACATGCATGGCAGGAGTAGAGGCGGTGGAAACAGATGTAAGCAAAGATGAGGTGAGGGTGAAGGGAGTGATAGCAGATGATGATCCTGAAATATTGATGGAGTATGTTCACAAGCGTACAAGGAAGCAAGTTTCATTAGTCAACATCCTACAAATTGAACCACAAAGAGATCAACAACAACAACAACAATCAGCAGAACCAGCTAAACAGCAGGAGGACCAAGAAAAGGGTAATAATAATAATAATATTGTCAAGAATAATACAACAATAATATCAGCTGGGCTCAACTTCCCTAATAATAATAAAAATCATCTTAATAATATTGACGAACATGATAATAACATGATGATGATGGGTGATATGAACATGCATGTCGCGTCTTATAATCCTCCCTTTCATCATTATCCTGCTGCTATCAATTACCAGCAGCCTCCAATCTTCTTCAGCGATGAGGATCCAAATGCCTGCTCTATTATGTAATATTTTTTTTATTATTGTTATTATTCCTTTTCATATCCATGATTATTGTTTAATTATTATTTATAATTGTTAAACCGTTTCCATTATTATTATATATATATATATATATATATATGCTCCGTATTCAACAAGGCCAGGTATTGAATGTATTACAGAAATGGTCAAATTTTATCTTAACTTTGACATGCATGATGCATGTTAGGTTAAATTATCCAATCCAGACACAAATTTTGAATCAAAATTTTTTAAGATTAGACTTGGACTCAACTTATTGGAGTCCAAATTAGAGTCCAAAGTATATGTATTGGAGTATGATGTATTTACTAAGTATTCTTGTATTTTTATACTTCTTGTATTTTTGTATTACTTAGTGTATTGGGCTGATTTAGTTATTTGGTGAGCAAAGCCTTATAAATAAAGGCCCATTCCTTGTAATAAGAAAATAATGGTTTGTTGAATTTGTTTCAACAGAATAACAAACTCTCTTCTTCTCTCTTATTCTCTTCTTCCTTTCATTTTGCATGTAATTCAATCATTCGAAATCCATCATGGTTTCAGAGCATCTCTTCGAATTCTGCTCCTAAATCTCTTCTTTTTTCTGCGATCTCTTGCTAGTTTTTCTTGGCATCGATTTCTTTTCTAAATTCTTGCTAAACACTAAATCAAATTGAATATCAATGGTTTGTGAAGTTGCTACTGCTAATTTGCCCTTCAATCAAGATCCTTCTAGTAAGTATTATATTCATCCTAGTGATTCAAACGTTCAACAACTTGTTTCGTTCAAATTTGGAGGATCGGGCTTCAATGATTGGAAGAGGTCCATGGAAATCACACTCTCAGCAAAGAACAAAGCTGGTTTCATTAATGGATCAATTGTTGAACCAGATATTGTTGCATGTCCTTTGGAGCACGAGTCATGGGAACGCTGCAATGACCTGGTAATAGGTTATTAAGATTCTTGATGAAATTGAATGAACAATTTAGTGCTGTGAGGGGGAATATACTTATGATGAGTCCTTTGCCTAATGTTAATGAGGTTTATAGAATTGTTGTTCAAGAAGAAAATCATAAGGAAATTTCTAAGCAGCAAATTACTGGTGTAACTAATGAATCAATGGCTTTGATGGCTGATAGGAATAATTTTTCTAACCCTGCTAATGTTTATATAAGGCCAAATTCTGGTGTGAGACCTCATCTGTGAGTGGTAGTTCAGTGTTTCTAAGGGACATTTAGAGAACAAAAGGCCAAATTCTATATTCTTTTGTACTCATTGCCAAATTCCAGGATATAGCTATGAGAGGTGCTTCAAGGTTCATGGCTATACCCCTGGTTTTAAGCCTTTTAAGGAAAGAAATTAAAAGTGGTTGCATACTCACATGTACAACAGAGTGATTCAGATCAATATGCTGTTGGTTCTAAGGTTGCTGAGTCTACTGCCGCTCCTTTCACTATTGCTCAGTATTCTTATCTAATGAATTTGATGCAACAAAAATCTAATGCTGAGAAATCTGATCCTAATGTTGAAAGCACTGGGAAAGCTATGCTAGCAGGTATATTCTGTCTAAATTCTGTTTCAAAAGTTTCTTGGCTTATTGATAGTGGTGCTAGTGACCACATTTGTTATGATAGCTCTTTGTTTACTAATTTTACATCTAAAAATGCTAGACAAAATTTCATTACAGTTCCTGATGGCAGAAACATTAAGGTTGAAAATGTTGGAAATATTGCTTTAAATAATGATATTATCTTAAATGATGTTTTATTTGTTCTTGAATTTAAATTCAATTTAATTTCTGTACATAAATTGTGTCAAGATTTGAAGTGTTCTTTATTTTTTCACAAAGAGCATTGATATATTCAGGACCATGCTCAGAAAAAGATTCTGTGTCTTCTTGGTATAAACAAAGTCAAGGGCTATATCAAGCATCAAGTTCAACTAACTTTTGTGTGCATTCTTCTGCTGCTGCTAGTTTTAAACTTGTGGATTTGAATTGTTTTTCTGCTACTACTGATGCTAGGCTATGGCATTTGAGGACAGGGCATTTGCCTTTTAGTCAGCTAAGATTTCTCTCTTTGCCTTTTGAGTCAAATAAGCATTTTAATGACACTATTTATCAAGTGTACGTGTCCTGCAGCTAAACAATCTAGAAATCCTTTTCCTTTGAGTACTGTTAAGTCTGAATTTCCTTTTCAATTAGTACATATAGATGTTTGGGGGCCATATAAGGTTCCTACTTTTAATGGTTGTAATCAATTCTTGACTATTGTGGATGATTTCTCATGATTCACTTGGATACATCTCTTAAAAGCTAAATCGGATGTTGTTAGTATATTTGATAATTTTTTGCACTATGTTGCTACTCATTTTAAAGCTAAAATTCTTATTGTAAGGTCTGACAATGCTAAAGAATTAACTAAAGGCCCTATGAGGCAATTATTTGTGAAACATGGTATTAAGACTTAAACCAGTTGTAGTGATACTCCTTAACAGAATGGAGTGGTTGAAAGGAAACATGCATAGATATTTATTAGAAACAATAAGGACTTTAACTTTTCAATCTAATATTCCTATAGAATATTGGGGAGAATCAGTTTTATGTGCTTCCTATCTTATAAATAGAATGCCTTTGAGGGTTTTGGATCATAAAACTCCTTATGAAAAATTATTTGGATCCAAACCTCCTATAGAACATTTAAGAGCCTTTGGTTGCTTATGCTATGTGTCTACCATTAAAGTTCATAGATCAAAATTGGATCCTAAAGCTGTTCCCTCAGTTTTTCTAGGATAGTCTTCTAGTAAAAAAGGATATAAAGTGTTGTATTTGGGTACTTTTAAGATGGTTGTTTCCAGGGATGTGGTTTTTCATGAAACACATTTTCCTTTTCATTTGCAAAATTCTAATTATGATTTTGTTTTTCCTAAGCACATTTTTTTACCTACTGTTACTTCTTTGTCTAGTGTTCTTGATAGTTCTGATGATGTATTTCATTCTTCCCTGCCAAGAGAACAAGATAATGTCTTAACTACTACCTCTAATGAGCCTGATATATAAGCAGGGCTAGCAGTCATGATCCAGTCTTGCCTATGCAACAGTCTTTAATTCCTTTTTCAGAAGCTCAACACCAACTTATTTTGCGAAGGTTTGAAAGGACGAGGAATCCTCCAGCTTATTTAGGAGATTATGTTTGCACTTCTAAATCTAAGCCTAGTACTAAGCATTGGAGTAATTTAGTAGCTGCTGATAGTTTAGAATTTGTTGCTCAACCACTTAGTTTTGTTGAACCTAATTCTTATGCTCAAGCTTCTCTTATGCCTGAGTGGGTGTTGGCTATGAATAATGAAATTAAAGCCTTAAATGACAATAACACTTGGGATTTGGTTGATTTACCTCCTAATAAGAAACCCATATCTTGTAGATCGGTATATAAGGTAAAACTAAAGGTAGATGGTTCTTTAGAAAGGTGTAAGGCTAGGTTAGTAGCTAAAGGTAACACACACAAATATGGTGTTGATTATGATGAAACTTTTTCACCAGTTACGTTGTAAAAATGACAACTATGAGGTGTGTTTTAGCTTTAGATGCTTCCAAAAATTGGAGTGTTTATCAACTTGATGTTAATAATGCCTTTCTTCATGGTGATCTCCATGAAGAAGTTTATATGAAAATGCCTCAAGGAATTCCTAATCCTACTGGGAAATTTTGTAGATTGAAAAAGTCTTTATATGGGCTTAAACAAGCCTCTAGGCAGTGGAATTTCAAATTAGTTACAGCTCTAAAACAACAAGGTTTTCAACAAAGTAAATTGGATTATAGTTTGTTTATCCATAAGACTAAAGATGATTTGATTATAGTAGCTGTTTATGTGGATGATGTCTTGATTACTAGGACTAATATGGTGATTATTGATAAACAAAAACTTTTTTGCATGATACTTTTACCATTAAAGATCTTGGTAAGTTGAATTATTTATTAAGCATAGAGGTTTCTTATGTTGATGATGGGATAGTCTTGACTCAAAAGAAGTTCACTAAGGATTTACTTCAGGATTGCATTTTTGTTTTATCAAGTAGAGCCAAGACTCCTTTACCTGTTAATATCAAACTTCATGCTTGTGATGGGACTCTTCTAGATAATCCTGATATCTATAGGTCTTTGATAGGTAAACTAAATTTTTTGTCTAACACTAGGCCTAATATTAGTTATGTTGTTCAGGTCCTTAGTCAGTTTATTCAAAAGCCTTATTCTTCTCATATCCAAGCCTTACAGCACACACTCTCATACATAGCTAACACTGAAGGTCAGGGCATCTTGCTTAAGGGCTCTGATAAGTTGACATTATAGGCTTTTTCTGATTCAGATTGGGCTTCTTGCCTTGATTCTAGAAGATTAATTACTGGTTATGTTTTGTTGTTTAGTTCTTCTCCAATCTCTTGGAAGTCAAAGAAGCAATCTACAGCTTTTAGATCTTCTAGTGAAGCTAAGTATAGGGCTATGGCAGCTGCTTCCTCAGAGGTCACTTGGGTGATTACGTTGTTTGAAGAACTTGGTTTGTCTAATCTAAGGCCTGTTACCTTGCATTGTGATAACCACTCTGCTCTTTACATTGCAAGGAACCCTGTCTTCCATGAATGAACCAAACACATAGAGATTGATTGCCACTTTACAAGGGATAAGGTTCTTGGAGGCTTAATTCAACTCACCTACTTGCCCACTACTCATCAACTTGCTGATATCTTCACCAAGCCTATTTCTTCTCCTCATTTCTATGAGCTGCTGTCCAAGTCGGGTTTGTATATGACTTATACACCACCCAACTTGAGAGGGGGGGGGGGTGTATTGGAGTATGATGTATTTCACAAAGTATTCTTGTATTTTTATACTTCTTGTATTTTTGTATTACTTAGTGTATTGGGCTGATTTGGTTATTTGGTGAGCAAAGCCTTATAAATAAAGGTCCATTCCTTGTAATAAGAAAATAATGGTTTGTTAAATTTGTTTCAACAGAATAACAAACATTCTTCCTTTCATTTTGCATTTAATTCAATCATTCGAAATCCATCAATATGCATACATATATATTCATAAATGTTTTTTTAAGGAAAAGTATACAAGAAATCAGGATTTCTTTATATGAATATGTATATATGTGTGTGTATTTAATATATTGTCAAGCTTAATTTGGTGCCATGATATACCCATCATAATTTTTAATCTAGTGCTCTGACGTTTAAAAAAAGAAATAATATAATTAGTTTTAAATATTTGGATTGGACTGGATTTGATTTGGACTTAAGAAATTATATTTTAATTGATCTGAACTGGACTAGTGAAAATTTTGGGCCAGATTTGGACCCAAATTTTCAAATACAATTTTTTTTTTAAAATTGGATTTGGACTTGGCATAGTCCAATCCAATCCATCTAATTTACACCCCTATCAATTACACAGTACAATTCTGGATTAAAAATTAATAAGAATAGCGAAACATGCAAACCGCATATTGAAGTGAAGACCTTATTAAGCACTCCAATTGGGCTTGGTTCCCAAAGTGTGGACAAACATTACACTTACTAAATATTTGATACTAAATTTTAATAAAAACCTAGGTCCATTAGTTCACACTCAAATGTAGTTAGATACTTAGATACAAATTTATCAATCTTACTATATCATTTTAAAGAAAAATTCGGTCAAAAACTAAAACATGTTCAGTTTGCTATTATAAAAAATTATCAAATTACAGGGCCTATGAACGTCAATTAAAACACTAAAATCAATTTGATTTAAAGAGATGAAATAATTAAAGGGCCTATTAATATCTGGAATTAATTTCTCAAATATATCAAATTATCAATCTAATGTAAAACAAGTAAATTTCCAAAAAAAATTAAAAATTAAAAAAAAAAAATGTTGAGAAGGAAGAACAATTGAGTTTAAATTTTAAAGGATAATTTAGAAAGGCTAAAAAATGAATTAGAGAGTAAAATTGGAAGCAAGAGGGATTTAGGGTGTAATGAATTAGGTGAAATGTTGGGGCGAACACTTCATACTGCTACTTTTTCTTATACACATTAGTTTTCTTATACACATTAGCAAATGATAATTAGAGTGAAGTGACCGAATATTACTTCATTTGTCTCAATTTAGTTGTTACAATTTGACTTGTAGCATTATTTATATATAATTTTTGACTGATTCTAGTTTTAATGGTATTTCTGCTGGACGTTTATATGTATTTATGTGTTGATATGTAAACGACCCTGATTTTATTGGTATTTCTGCCGGACGTTTATATGTATTTATGTGTTGATATGTATGGTTCAAATTTAGTTTTGAACTATTTATTTTGTTTTATGTGAATAATTTCGATTTAATTCGAATTATTTTATTTTGATTAGTTATTATTTATTTTTATTATTATTTAATTAATTAGAATTTTATTATTTAATTTTCTAATTAATTATTTAATAGTTTGGGCTAAATCGAATTTAAGCATGATTAATCATGCAATTTTTGTAAATTAGCCCAATTAGTCACGAGAGCCCAATTTGGCCCATTTGGAGCTATGAAAAACCGGCCCCCTTATGTGTGCATGGCAAGGTTTTGCCACTTGCCTCATGTTCACACCTTAACTAACTCTATATATAGAGGAGTTAGTAAGGCTTTTGCTCATTTTTGCCATCCTTGCCAACTTAGACACTTGCCATCCAAAAGATCAAACACAAAACACTCTCCATCTCCATCATTGCCACACACCATTTTTGGCTAATCATCCATCACATTTGTTCATCATCCATCCAAACTCCAAACTTAAAGATTCAACCTCTATTGATCTTTAGGTATCAAAACACAATCTAGACCACATAATTTTGCATTCAAGATCACTAGTTCGGGTTGGTTTCCGGGCTTGGTTTGTGTGGGTCATACGTGGGTTTCGAGTGGTGGTGCTTGTGTGAAGACGTGGTGGTGCACGGTGGTGCTCGTGTGAGGACGTGGTCGTGCACGGTGGTCACGTTGGTGGGTTCGTGTACAGCACGGTTGGGCCGTGTTCGTGTTCGTGTTGCTTGTGCCGTGTCCATGTGGCTTGGGCTGTGTGGTTACTTTTCCGGGCAACAAGTTTTGTGTGTTATTTTGCTTAATCTTTAACAAGGTAACATACTTTCTCAACCTAATTGGCATACTATGTTCCATAGTATAGATTAAATGAACAGGATTAGTTTATATGAAGTTTGATCATGTTTTTATGTATGAATGTAAATCTGATTTTGGAATGGTTATATGATGATTTTATGTTTGAATAATATGATTCTATGATTAATTATGTTAGTATGAAGTTTATGTTAATCATGTTCCAGTTTGGTGAATTTTGGATACTAAAAAGTTGATGATTTCATGTGTTGAATTGACTGAGTTATGCGTGTAGTTTGAGTATGTGTGGATGAGCTCTTGATTCTTGGATGAGTTCTTGGTTGAAGTTCTTGATTCTTGATTGAAGATCTTGAATCTTGGATGAGTTCTTGATGAGTTCTTTGAGTTCTTGATGAGTTCTTTATCAGTTCTTGATTAAGTCTTTTAAGTTAAAGAAAGATAAAGAAAGGATTAAAGAAAGTGATAAGATGATGTAAGATGTTTTGTTTACATGTTATTTTCTTAAGTCAAGGCGTAAGATGCAACTTAAGGGGTAACTAAGAATGTAAACTTCGGATTAAAGATTAAAGAATGTAAGATTAGCTTGATTTCGTTACTAGACGCCTAAAACTTAGAGTAAGATTCTATGTTTTTGGGTTAAGATGTTGCCCCTATCCTAACCGCGGTATTGGGATAGTGAATACCACTATGTCGTCTTTGACATGGATTTCCAGTAAGATTGGTTTCATGGGGTTGGGAGTAAGATTCTCAATCCTGGCATAGTTGGAAATTTCGTTCGCGTAAGAGGCGTTCGTACGAGCGTAGTCCGGTCTAGTTTGCGAATGATTGCACCAAAGATAAGATTGGTTAAGTTAGTTGAGTCAAGCATGTATTTGTGTGATTCATATGTTTTGATGTTATGTTTTGGGTTGTTTCTTTTGGTTATTTGATTTGTGCTATGTTCATGTGTATTCCCGTTAGGGTGAGTCAGTTATGTTACTCGCTACTGACGGTGGACTGTTGTTTACTTTTCAGGTAATTCTGATGATGAGGTTCTTGCTTAGCTTTGGGTTGGGCGAGCACCGATATAGTTATATAGTTGTATTTCTGTTGTTTTACGATTTCAGTTAGTTTGGACTATAGTAGTGATACTTGTATACTTTTGCTATAACTCTGACATGTGTTTGGAGTTACGTTTATTAGTAGTAGTAGTTTGACTTTTTGGATTAGTAATATACAAACTTGTGGGTATTTGTACTTTTGGGTTATAGTAATAATATTTCAGGTTTTGTTTTAATTTTTAAGTATTTTAGTTTGTTAGTTCCGACTATTCGACTTGTTGGTTTCTTCCGCGCCGATTTAAGTGAGTCGGGTCGTCACAGTTGGTATCAGAGCCGAATAGGTTTTAAGTGAAGTTTAAGGATTCGAGTTAAACCCGGGAGTTGAGAGCTTTACTATTCCCGAGTGATAAAACCAAAATTTAAGGTTAAGTAAAGTGAGAAGAGTTGGGTAGAAAGACCGGGACAAGATCTTTTCTATTTTTCTTTTTCTCTCTTTATTTCGTATACATGACTATGGTGGGGTATATGACTGACATTGTATTCTTGGTATGTCTTTTTGTTGGGATGCGTTGCAGCATGTCTACACCTCGTCGGTTGAGTTTTGGATGACAGAGGTTGCGGGCACTTGAGGAGGCGATCCTTACGTTGGCGCACCATAGTCGCCATACGCCGAGTACGCAGTCAACGTTCGACCGTATCGCACGTCATCGACCTCTGACTTACGATGGGGTTGCCGACCCCACTATCCTGGAGAGCTGGATCCGCGAGAGGGGGAAGCTCTTCGACGCGACGTTTTGCCCCGAGCACGAGAAGGTGCAGATCGCCGCTTATTATCTACGTGGAGAGGCCGATAACTGGTGGACGTTAGCTAAGGACGCGTGCTTGCCGTTATATTCGATGTCGTGGATCGAGTTCGTCGATAAGATCCAGGAGCGCTTCTACCCCGACGAGTTGCGGTGGCAGAAACAGGAGGAGTTCCTTACTCTTACACAGGGTAAGATGACTGTTCAGGCGTACCCCGATAGGTTTACGGAGTTGTCGAGGTTCGCTACGTCTGTTGTTCCGTCAGAGAAGGATCGGGTCAAGCGCTACATCAAAAAGCTAGATCCTAGGATTCGCGTTCACGTGATCAGTAGTGGAGCGACGACATTTCAGCAGGCCTATGAGGTAGCCCTCGAGATACAGGCATTGGCGGCTGAGGAGGATGCGAGCAAGAAGAGAGCTCAGGTTCCGGCGACGACAGCTTCTTTTAAGAAGCCCCGATTTAGTGCACCTAGCAGTACCCCTCCGACCACGAGTTTGCATAAGGGTTCCGATGGCTCGAAGTGCAGAGGATGCGGCCGAGAGTTCCATCCAGGGAAGCGGTGTGACGGTTCGCCCATAGTATGTTATATCTGCAGGAAGGAAGGCTATAAGGCGTCAGTATGCCTGAGAGGAAGCCAGACTCTGAGGTTAAGCAGCTTCCGGCACCAACGAAGACTCCGGTGAAGAACCGAGTCTACTGTATGACCGAAGCGGAGGCCGAGGTTCAGCCTGACGTCGTATCAGATAGATTTCTTGTCTCTTGTGTGTTAGCTTTAGTATTATTTGATTCTGGTGCTACTGTCTCTTTTGTGGCTAGTAGTTTCGCCTCGAGGTCTAATATTCGTGGCAGCTTTCCTGTTAGTTCAGTTATAACTCTCCCTTCCGGAGAGGATTTTATTTGTCAGCGCGAGTTCCGAGGAGTGTCTATCGTGATAGCTGGGGAGCAAGCGACGGCTGATCTGAAGGAGTTCCCGCTGATGGAGTTCGACGTAATACTTGGTATGGACTGGCTGTCGAGGTATCGAGCGATCATTCGTTGCCGAGATCAGTCAGTAACATTCCGAGGACTTCAGGGAAACCGAGTTACCTACTCTGGGTTCGTCCTTAAGAAAGGAGTAAAGGTAATCTCTGTCTTGAAAATGAGAAAACTTCGCCTGAAGGGCGATATGGTGTACCTATGTCAGGTAAGGGACTTGACAGAGGAGCGTCTGTTGGACGATATACCTGTAGCGAGGGATTTCAGAGACGTATTTCCTGATGAGCTACCGGGAGTTCCACCCGAGCGCGATGTCGAGTTTCATATCGACTTAGCACCTGGGACAGCGCCGATTTCGAAGGCACCTTACCGGATGGCACCATCGGGGTTGCAAGAGTTAAAAACGCAACTCCAGGATTTGATCGATAAGGGCTTCATTAGGCCGAGCGTTTCTCCGTGGGGAGCACCTGTGCTCTTCGTGAAGAAGAAAGATGGTAGTATGCGGCTGTGCATAGACTACCGCGAGTTGAATCGGGTAACTATCAAGAATAAGTACCCATTGCCTAGGATTGAGGACCTGTTCGATCAATTGCGAGGAGTAGGAGTGTTTTCGAAGATAGATCTTCGATCTGGATATCATCAGATTCCAGTCAAGAAAGAAGACATTCCGAAAACTTCTTTTCGTACTAGATACAGACACTACGAGTTCGAGGTGATGCCCTTTGGCCTCACTAATGCGCTAGCCGTGTTCATGGACCAGATGAACCGGACGTTTCACCACTTACTCGATAAGTGTGTCGTAGTATTTATAGACGATATCTTAGTCTATTCGAGAGATGAGTCTGAGCATACGGAACATCTCCGGATGGTACTTGCGATATTGCGTAGTCATAAGTGGTTCGCGAAACTCTCCAAGTGTGAGTTCTGGCTTCGCGAAGTAGCATTTCTGGGTCATGTAATTAGTAAGGACGGCATTAAGGTAGACCCGGCTAAGATTAATGTTGTAGTTGATTGGAGTAGCCCGAGAAATGTGGCGGAAGTTCGTAGTTTTCTGGGATTGGCCGGATACTATCGACGATTCGTCCAGGACTTCTCCAAAATTGCTAGGCCGATGTCTAGTCTCCTACAGAAGGAGGTCCAATTCGTTTGGACGGAGGCTTGCGAGCAAGCATTCCAGCAATTGAAATAGAGATTAGTCTCTGCTCCTATACTTACCCTTCCAAACGATGAGGAAGAATTCGAGGTCTATAGTGATGCTTCGAAGAGTGGCCTAGGGTGTGTACTCATGCAAGGCGGGAAATTCATCGCTTACGCATCGAGACAATTGAAGGTGCACGAGCGTAACTATCCTACGCATGACTTGGAGTTAGCTGCTGTAGTGTTCGCGCTCAAAATCTGGAGGCACTATCTCTATGGTGGTTCGTGTAGAGTATTTACGGATCACAAGAGCCTCAAGTACATCTTTACTCAGAAAGACCTCAATATGAGGCAGAGACGATGGCTTGAACTTATTAAGGACTACGACCTGACGCTTAACTATTGCGAGGGCAAGGCGAACTTAGTCGCTGATGCACTAAGTCGTAAGCATCGCTTGAGCTTCAGTAGAAGCCGTAGTTCCGTCAGACTTCGTCTAACATCTATGAGTGCTGAGCCTGATCTAATTCAGGAATTGCGCGAGGGTCAACAGAACGACCCGCAGTTTGCTAGGATTCGAGAGGCTCGGCTGTAATAACCCGGAATTTTGGGCCAGAAAATTTCGTGGTTATTAATATTATTTATGCAATTTAGTCCAAAAAGGCCCATTAAAATTGGACTGTTTTATTTTTAGCCCAATCTCTTCTCTTCCAAAATTGGGCCAAAGACCCAATTTATTCTTCTTATTAGTCATGGCCGGCCTTCCTCTCTTTTGGGCCAAATTTAGTTTTGTTTTAATTAGATATATGTTAATTATTATTATGGATAATTAACTAATTTAATTAATTTGAATTAATCAAATTTACTTATTCAAATGTTGTTGATGACCTAACAATTTTTCCTCCTTTTGTTGCTCCTCCACGGCAGCCAGCTTTAGTTTAGGGTTGTGGTTTGTTTTTTTTTTTATTTTCTTTATATATAGGACCCCTTCTCTCCATTTGGGTCCTATTTGTTATTTTCTCCAAAACCCTAAAGAAATTCTCCACCTTTTTCCTCCTAAAAACAGCCGAACATAGTGATCACCAAGGGGTGATTGTTGCCTTGGATATTTTTGCGATTTAAGGTAACTAAGCTTTTTCATTTAATTAGAGGGTAGCTAATCACATAGTTAATTAGGAATATAACATGAAAATTGTAGGATTTAATCTTGTTTTATTCAAGTAATTTTTCGAGTGAATTAATGATATTAATTAGATGCATTTCTTGATTTACATGTATGTTTTATGTATGTTTTAGTTACTAGAACTGATATAATTTAATTCATGATATTATGTGTGATTCGAAATTCTTGGTATGAAATTTATGATTTATAATCTTGATTAATTCTTGATAATTTTCGAGTGTTATACATGTTCTTGATTTGTTTCTTAAAATTTTTAAGCATGTATCATGATTAAATTGATTAGTATAATTAAATCTTGAATTAGAATTAAATCTTGTTTTGTTCTTATGATTGTCGAGTAGTTTAATAACTTAGGGAAGATTAAAAATCTAATTTTTATGCTAATCTTGTTTATATTTAATTAATTATGTAGATCTTTAATTTAATTCTTAAATTATATCATGAGATCTTTAATTCTTGAATGCATAATTATTCTTGATCTATTTATGAAATTTTCGAGTATTGTATGCATGTTGTGATGATTTTTAGTTAATTAATTGGGCATGTTTATGATTTATTTGAATCTAAAATCTACTTGTTCTCGGGATGCCCGAGTGAGCTAAAGATTTAAAAAGATTAAGAAGTATTATTTTTATCTTTCTTGATTTATAAATGCCGTGTGTATGAATGGGTTTAAGGCATGATTTTTGATCTTGATTCTTGGTTTAATCTTGTAGCATGATTTCTATGTTGATTGTTTAGTTAAATTTAATTATTGTTAGGGATTAAATCATATGAATAAATTGTTCTATTTTGCCCACTTAGTCCATTTTGTCGAGTGATAGAATAAAAGTAGGAAAATAGAATTTTTATCATAATTTTTGGTAATTTTAGTAATTAATTAATTAATTAGGAGAAATTAAGAAATTAATTAATTATTGTTTTAATTATGAAAATGCCGTGTAAAAGGGAGTGGAAATAGTCTTATTTGATTTATTTTGACTTATTATTAATTTTAGGGATAAATAATAATAAAGGTTACGGATGAAATAATTATTAAGGATAAGTTGTAAAGTGTAGGGATTAAAAGGAACAATAATACTAATATTATCTTATTAGGGCCGAATGGGTATTGATATAATAATACAATTATATCTTGGATAATGTTACGAAATTAATATATAATGTTAAGGTTAGTATCCGAAAGGGGTAAGATTATAAGTACAAGTTATATATTTATTCTAAGGATAGTATATTATAAGATTTAAGATGCATAAGATATTGTTAGGGATAAGAAAGGAAACAGAGTAATAGCTATACATGTTGTGTTTCGGTCTCTGGCTAGGAAAGACTTGGTATTTAAGATGGCCAATATACGTGCCGCACCTCTCTTTCCTGGGACTCCGAACATTTCATTTCCTATTATGGTCACCTAGTATTATCCTAATATATGATATGATTTAATTAATGAAGATATAAGATACAATATGGACGCCCACCTAATGACTCGAGTAGTTAGACTGGGTTAAGTCGAGGCCACTGCTCAATGAGACGAACACACGAGTTCCCCCGAGTAGTTCTGGGTCTTAGGATATGTAGTCGTCTGGTAGTGGTACACGAGCCGCTACTAGGAGTTATGGCCATAGCTTAGGCTTAGTGGTGAAACACGGGATCCGCTACGGGTTGAGTACACGAGCTCCTCCCGGCATGTTCTAGGAAAGTTATGGTGAAACACGAGATCCATAACGAGTTATAGTGACCGGTCCAACAAAGATGTTATGTTATGATCATACGATTTGATAAGATGAAATCATAAGAAGAAGTGATAAGATGATTTCTAAAGAAAGATAAGATATGATCTGATATGATAAGATATGAAATATGATGATAAGATTATGATAAGATATGATGATGATTTATTAATGATATAATTTATGAAGGGTTAAGTATAGGTTAAGGATTGGGATAATTTAAGGTGCATAAAATAAAGTATAAGTTCAGTATATTGTAAGTCTTCCGCTGTGTATTTCTGTAATTGTGAGCATGTATAAATATACGGATGATGAGGGTATGTGGTATGTATTCTAACCGTACTTGCAGGGTTGATTGTACGTACTTTATACGTACTTGATACGTATTCTAACCGTATTACTGCAGGGGTATTTATACGTATTTTTATACGTATCTGTATACGTATTTTATACGTACTTTTTATACGTATTCTTATACGTACGTTTATACGGTTCTTGTGTATTTATGTGTAAAGCATGTATTGAATTCTTTACAGTTTTTATGATATTTTCTATGCTATTATGTGTTTGGTGGTCCCTCGATTAAATGGGACAGCCTAGTTACTCGCCACTGACGGTGGACCCCCCCCTCAGTTTCAGGTGATGTTGCAGCAGAATAGAGCGGGCTTCGCCGGATGGGCTTGAGAGTTTTAGCATTTATTTTAAGTTTCTAGTTTATCCAGAACAGTTTAAATCTTTATTTAGTTTATACTCTGTTCCCAGTATGTTGGAACAGTATTCCAGACTTTTGATGTAATAACAATTAGTGGATTATTATGGTTTTCAGCAGTTAATTTAATAAAAGATAATTTCTTCCATTTATTTTGTTGATTTATTGTTTAATATGATTAAGTAATGATCCGAATGTCGATTTCCCTTCGTAAATCGACAAGCTAAAAAGTCGGGTCGTTACACGGCGGTAAGGCAAAGACGTAGGTTTCGAGAACCCTTCCGATGGTAGTCTGCGATTCCGAGGGAGGTGGTGTGTACCGGACTGTTCTGATCTTAGGAACAGAATTATGTCTGAGGCACATAACTCGCCCTACTCTGTTCATCCTGGAGGTAACAAGTTGTACCAGGACCTCAAGGGCCAATTCTGGTGGCCTAAGATGAAGAGGGACGTATCAGAGTTCGTAGCTCGATGTTTAGTCTGTCAAAAGGTTAATCGAGCATCAGAGGCCAGGAGGTCTGTTGCAGCCACTACCTATTCCGACCTGGAAATTTGAGTCGGTATCTATGGATTTTGTGGTTAGCTTACCCACCTGTAATGGCTTGAATGCTATTTGGGTCATAGTGGATAGGTTGACCAAGGTCGCTAGATTCATTCCGATGAAGATGACCTGGTCTATGGAGCGTCTAGCAGAAGCATATACTCAGGATATTATTCGACTTCACGGAGTTCCGAGGGAGATCGTTTCTGATCGGGATCCGAGGTTTCTATCTCGTTTCTGGAAGTCAGTTCAGGAAGCCTTTGGGACGAAACTGAAGTTGAGCACCGCTTTTCATGCGGCGACCGATGGTCAGACTGAGAGGACCATTCAGACTTTAGAGGATATGCTTCGAGCGTGTGCTCTGGAGTACCATCAGTCTTGGGTACGTATGCTCTGTTTGATAGAGTTCTCTTATAACAATAGCTATCACTCCAGCATCGAGATGGCTCCGTACGAGGCCCTGTATGGCAGGAAAGGTCGGAGTCCTATATGTTGGAATGATATTAGTGATTCTGTGGCTTTAGGACCCGAGATGGTACGCGATACTATCGATAAGGTCCGAGTTATCCGGTCAAAGATGCAGGCCGCTCAGAGTCGTGAGAAATCCTACGCCGATAATCGCCGTAGACCGCTGGCTTTTGAGGTAGGTGACAAAGTCTTGCTTAAGGTTTCACCTTTCAAAGGAGTGGCACGCTTCGGTCAGAAGGGGAAACTTCGACCAAAATATGTGGGACCTTACGAGATACTGGAACGAGTTGGGGAGGTGGCATACCGATTAGCTTTACCACCTAGTTTATCTAGTGTGCATGACGTATTCCATGCTTCCCAGCTAAGGAAATATGTACATGATCCTACCCACATTATCCCAGTGGAATCGGCCACGCTTGAGCCGAATCTGACTTTTGAGGAGCGACGCGTCCAGATCTTGGATCGGGAAGTAAGGATCCTTCGGTGTAAGCAAGTCCAGCTCGTCAAGGTGTTGTGGAGAAATCAACACCATGAGGAGGCGACTTGGGAGACAGAGAGGGTGAGCGATCTCCTTTGCCTTAAATTTCGGGGCGAAATTTCTTTAAGGAGGGGAGGTTGTAACGACCCTAATTTTATTGGTATTTCTGCCGGACGTTTATATGTATTTATGTGTTGATATGTATGGTTCAAATTTAGTTTTGCACTATTTATTATGTTTTATGTGAATAATTTCGATTTAATTCGAATTATTTTATTTTGATTAGATTATTTATTTTTATTATTATTTAATTAATTAGAATTTTATTATTTAATTTTCTATTTAATTATTTAATATTTTGGGCTAAATCGAATTTAAGCATGATTAATCATGCAATTTTTGAAAATTGGCCCAATTAGTCACGAGAGCCCAAGTTGGCCCATTTGGAGCTATGAAAAACCGGCCCCCTTATGTGTGCATGGCAAGGTTTTGCCTCTTGCCTCATGTTCACACCTTAACTAACTCTATATATAGAGGAATTAGTAAGGCTTTTGCTCATTTTTGCCATCCTTGCCAACTTAGACACTTGCCATCCAAAAGATCAAACACAAAAACACTCTCCATCTCCATCATTGCAACACACCATTTTTGGCTAATCATCCATCACATTTGTTCATCCATCCAAACTCCAAACTTAAAGATTCAACCTCTATTGATCTTTAGGTATCAAAACACAATCTAGACGACATAATTTGCATTCAAGATCACTAGTTCGGGTTGGTTTCCGGGCTTGGTTTGTGTGGGTCATACGTGGGTTTCGAGTGGTGGTGCTTGTGTGAAGACGTGGTGGTGCACGGTGGTGCTCGTGTGAGGACGTGGTGGTGCACGGTGGTCACGTTGGTGGGTTCGTGTACTACACGGTTGGGCCGTGTTCGTGTTCGTGTTGCTTGTGCCGTGTCCATGTGGCTTGGGCTGTGTGGTTACTTTTCCGGGCAGCAAGTTTTGTGTGTTATTTTGCTTAATCTTTAACAAGGTAACATACTTTCTCAACCTAATTGGCATACTATGTTCCATAGTATAGATTAAATGAACAGGATTAGTTTATATGAAGTTTGATCATGTTTTTATGTATGAATGTAAATCTGATTTTGGAATGGTTATATGATGATTTTATGTTTGAATAATATGATTCTATGATTAATTATGTTAGTATGAAGTTTATGTTAATCATGTTCAAGTTTGGTGAATTTTGGATACTAAAAAGTTGATGATTTCATGTGTTGAATTGATTGAGTTATGCGTGTAGTTTGAGTATGTGTGGATGAGCTCTTGATTCTTGGATGAGTTCTTGGTTGAAGTTCTTGATTCTTAATTGAAGATCTTGAATCTTGGATGAGTTCTTGATGAGTTCTTTGAGTTCTTGATGAGTTCTTTATTCTTTATCAATTCTTGATTAAGTCTTTTAAGTTAAAGAAAGATAAAGAAAGGATTAAAGAAAGTGATAAGATGATGTAAGATGTTTTGTTTACATGTTATTTTCTTAATTCAAGGCTTAAGATGCAACTTAAGGGGTAACTAAGAATGTCAACTTCGGATTAAAGATTAAAGAATGTAAGATTAGCTTGATTTCGTTACTAGACGCCTAAAACTTAGAGTAAGATTCTATGTTTTTGGGTTAAGACGTTGCCCCTATCCTAACCGCGGTATTGGGATAGTGAATACCACTATGTCATCTTTGACATGGATTTCCAGTAAGATTGGTTTCATGGGGCTGAGAGTAAGATTCTCAATCCTGGCATAGTTGGAAAGTTCGTTCGCGTAAGAGGCGTTCGTACGAGCTTAGTCCGGTCTAGTTTGCGAATGATTGCACCAAAGATAAGATTGGTTAAGTTAGTTGAGTCAAGCATGTATTTGTGTGATTCGCATGTTTTGATGTTATGTTTTGGGTTGTTTTTTTTTTGTTATTTGATTTGTGCTATGTTCATGTGTATTCCCGTTAGGGTGAGTCAGTTATGTTACTCGCCACTGACGGTGGACTGTTGTTTACTTTTCAGGTAATTCTGATGATGAGGTTCTTGCTTAGCTTTGGGTTGGGCGAGCGTCGATATAGTTATATAGGTTTATTTCTGTTGTTTTACGATTGCAGTTAGTTTGGACTATAGTAGTGATACTTGTATACTTTTGCTATAACTCTGACATGTGTTTGGAGTTACGTTTATTAGTAGTAGTAGTTTGACTTTTTGGATTAGTGATGTACAAACTTGTGGGTATTTGTACTTTTGGGTTATAGTAATAATATTTTGAGGTTTTGTTTTAATTTTTAAGTATTTTAGTTTGTTAGTTCTGACTATTCGACTCGTTGGTTTCTTCCGCGCCGATTTAAGCGAGTCGGATCGTCACATGTCGAGCCGTAAATTCTCTAGTCATTGGCAAAGGACGGTGGTCAACTCTCTAAACCCGGTAGAGTGCTCCATAATAGAGAGTACTAGGTGTCCGTAGTCGGAACTACAATGCCAGAATCTAATACTTTGTGTTCTTTCCTCCAAAACAAATGACAAAAACCAAAACCAAATCAAATCAAAACGACGGTACAGTCCATGCTCGTTGGTCCACCAATATGCTTCCCAACTTAACTAACATGTGACGGGTCGAACCAATGTGTTCTTCCCGTAGCCCTCCAATGTGAGAACTATGCCTAACTAGTGGCCAGGCCACCACTCCTGAATTATCTACTCAAGTTTCACTGACCCAGACGACAACACATCCTTGGACAATAACTACCCCACGATCGAACACAAGGTAGCGGCTACGACTTAACCCGAAATAGCAACCAATGCGTCACTTAGTTAGGCGTCCATTTGGAGAAAATGAATCGAAAATAATAGCGACATGATCAATAAATCAAAATAGTGATTCAAAAGTTTTTCGACATGATCACCAGGATCAATAAATCAAGAAGAATGACTCGAATATCTATCACCACGATCACCGGGATCAATAATAACTATTCTATTTTCAAGAATTCATCATGGAAAACCAAGATTTGACAAGAAAAACTCAAGAACCAAACCGATAGATCAAGATTCATCAAGAATCACCAAGAAAGATCAAGAACACAAAAAGACTCAACAAGAAACTTCAAGGTTCAACAAGAAAGTTCAAGAATCAATGGGATAGTTCAAGAGTCATCAAGAAAGATCAAGATTTCTTCAAAATTGATCATGAATCATCAAAAATCGAATATGACAATAAACACTAACGTATATCTTTAAGAAACCATCATAACTTAAAGATAAACTGTTATAACGATCTTTTTCAAAAGATCAACATTTCATAAGCACGATACAATCATAATAAACACCCACATAATCATATTGAAAATCAAGAACATCAATCATACATAATTCATAACATAAATTCGAAATCTAAATCTAAATTCTAATATTAATCATTACATGGATCAACATGAACTAACCAAGATAATCAAGAATTGAAGCGAAAACATCATAACCATAATAATCATGCACAACCTCTAACATATTCAACATGAACAAAATTCAACTTCAATTCATCACATGAAACATTAATCAAAATTTTCACAAATGCATACAAAACTAATCCATACATAAAATCATGATCATATTGTAGAATCAACATAAAATCGATTAAAACATGCATAAAATAAATCAAGATAATCATACATCCAAATACCATCATCACACAACATCATCATTATCATCAATTCATCAAGCTAATCCAATTCAATCCTAAGTTATACTATGTGAATTTGACTACCAAATTTAGATAAAACATCTAGTTACCTCGTCTAATCGAAACACAAAAACCAAAAGCAAGAATGAATACAACCACACCATCCCGAACATGAATCCACATGGCCATCTCAATCACCATGCACGAACACCACCCTTCCACACACGGACCATATTAGTTGGAAACCACACAGCTACCACATGCATACCCACTTGATCACACGACCACCATCCACAATCACGTGCCACCTTGAACCAAACAACCCATGGAAACATACTCAAACCAATGATCTTGAACACTATTTTTGAAGTTTTAGTGATGAAACTAGTTTTAGAAACCAAACAATGAGAATTGAATCTTTAAAATTGGATGTAAAAAAATGAAAAAAGATTGAGAGGGAGAAGAGGAAAATTGGCATGTAAATGAGAGGGAGAAAGGAGAGGAAAATGGTGTGAGGCATAGAGGGAGAAAGGGAGTGTGTTTGATCTTATTTGTTTTTGCAAATGAGTAGTAAAATGATGTGAAAGGATGTAAAGGGTCTTAAATCCTTAAGGGGGTGGTCTTCGGTTTATAGAATTAGTCAAGAGGAGAAATAAAACAAATGGGCAAGGGGAAGGGGAGAACCGGCCATGAGGAGATAAGAAGGGGAAAATGGGTCACTTGATCTACTTGATGCAATTCTAGGCCCAATTCAAAATCACTTTGGGTATGAATTAATCATTGGGTACACGATTAATTAAGTCACCGACCCAATTGAAATTGATCCAACACTTAAAATAAACAAATGGGCTATAAATAATTGCTTAAAGTAGATTTATAAATCCAACTCAAGAATTCAATTTAGCCCAAATTAATTAAGCAGATCTTGGACCTCTAAATTAAATTCAAGTATTGAGCTAGTTCATGCCAACACAAGGCTTTTATTTTAACTTGATCCAAAAATCTATCTAAAGGCTATTTTGATTTGGGTACCAAGGAGGGACCAAAATTACTTCTAACCCCTACTCGACCAACTCGCCATTAATTTATTATTAATTTCGAGTTGGTCCACCACCATGAATTGTCATAACTTGAGCTCTAGATACCTAACGGGTTGAAGTCAAATAAGGAACCGAAGAATATCAAATTAAATGAATTTAATTTGAAAACTTTTAAAAATATTAATACAATAAATTCCTGTAAGAAATAATTTCAAAAAGATTTTCAATTTATATAACAGAGAATTTATTAATATTTTTCGGAATCGAATTTTGAGACAATCAAAACCACCTAATAATCTAATCCCTAAAATATGGCCTATATACTATTGAAGAATTACACAATAACGGCTCTGGTTCTCATTCATCATCACTTGGCACCATATATATATATATATATTAGAGTATTCCCTAAACCTAGAAAATAATGTAAATAAGGTAAACTAGATATTTTAGGGAAATAACCATAAATAAGATAATTACACAAAATAGGGATATTTACAAAATATTTCAATATAATTATTCTAATACTGTAACAACCCTGAATTTTCCGATATGGAAATAATATTTATCACCTGAAATAATAACTCAGAAAATCTCAAGGTTGTTATGCCGCGATAACTAATTATAGTCATCGCAAGGCTAGTGGTTCTACCTGAAAACTAATACTTAAAAGATTATTTAACTAACTATTACAGTCCAAAATAGTAAACTTAAAATAGTTATTACAACCCAAAAATAAATTCTAAGTATAATTAAATGACAGCGGAAGCCTTAATAAAGTCTAAAATCCAAAGGGAATGATCGCACTCTTTAACCCGACAAGCCATACACCATCAAGCCCCTGCACTTTGATCATTGTAATATTAGCCAAAGGCTAAGCAAGATTTCACAATTTAAATAAACAAAAATAACCAATGTGCAGGCAAGACATATAGGAATATCTTGCAAATCCATTGCCAATCTGTACATGGTTAAATAGCAATAGGAGCAACTTCTCAAATAAACTTTAATCTACTTTTAAGTAACTCAAGTCTAAATCCTTCTTTCGTTATAAAACAACTTGCATAAATATAAGATATTACTTTCAAAATCTATGAGTAGGAAGTATTAAATAAGAAATTCAATGAGCTAGTTAGGCTGACTAAATAAACACACCAAAGTCCCTAGTATGCATACCCCTTACTTGATAACCTACCAAGAAGGAAGACAATTGGCAAGAGTACTGATCAACGTACCCCCAACTACTATATAAAATGGTTGATACACTATTAACTCAACCTACTTCCAAACTCGAGGAATACCACTTACCGACAAACCCACAATAAAATCTAGAAACCCTCGTAAGCGTGATGAACTTCCTCCTTTCAAAATCTTTGTTTGGTAACATAGAGGAACTTCCTCGTTTCAATATAAAATGATTTCATAATACAAGTTTTTAAAATATTGTCAAATAAATACTAATTATAACTGTACAGGTTTAGTACGAAATCTTACCGTAGCTCTCCTTTGCAAGAACTAAGCCTAAGCTATGGCCATAACTCCTAAATAGTAGCCCGTGTACTACTACTTAGACGACTACACATCTTAAGATCCAGAACTGCCCAGAGACCGCAGTAGGGCAGTGGCTTCGACTTAACCCAATCTGGTGACCAGTGTATCACCAAACAGGTGTCCGTTTCTTATCTTATCTTATCGACATGACCATCGTGAGACCAATACTTATCATCATCTTTACTTATTCTTATCATCATATTATTCCTTTCCTTCATATTACAACTTATCTTATTAATTCCTTTTATTCCTTTAAACATATTAATTCCTAAAATTACAAACTAAATTATTATAGGCCAAGAATTAAACTAAAA
The DNA here is from genome assembly GCA_951394345.1 of Salicornia ramosissima. NCBI lineage: Eukaryota > Viridiplantae > Streptophyta > Magnoliopsida > Caryophyllales > Amaranthaceae > Salicornia > Salicornia ramosissima. Next base: position 16,896,916 of record OX596233.1, on the reverse strand, counting down.
TTGATCATCTCTCATATGGGACCACTCGACATTTTCATATAATAAATCAACAATTAATTCAATTCCTTAAATAAATAAATAAACAATTTAATAAATCAATCAAATAAACAATTAATCATATAAAGTATCAATCATCATTTAATATTACTTAAAACATGATAAAAATCCTCTTTTTACTATTTTGAACCACTCGAAATTTATATATGAAACAACCAAAATTGACACTTTAATTTAATTAAATACAATCATCAATAATTATTCATATAAACTTATTAATAAACAATAAAATCATACTTTAAACATTAAATCATCAAACATGAATCAAAGCAAGATCAAAATTAATCCTTTTAGGTACATATGTCACACGGCTTCCATGGCTTAAGAATATTATCAAGATCAATTTCAAGAATTAATAGTATTATGCTTAAATTAAAGATTTAAATCAAGATTATCAACAATAATTCAAGAATTATCAAGATCCAACAATAAAAATCAGATTTTTAATTCCCTTAATTACTTTATGTCACTCGACATTTTGAGTAATATGAACAAAATAATAATTTTAATTCAAGGCTTCAATTAAACATTTAAATTATCAAGATCATCAATTTATTTCAAGAAAATATCATATAATCATCATCAAAATTATCATATGGCACTCGACAAATATACAAAAATTCAAGAACAAGATTCAACAAGTTATCATGCAATTATTCGATGTAATCATACAATTAAAGAAATTATTTTATGCATAGAATTATTAAAAATAATTAAAGATTCATAAAGATTACCTAAAATATCAAGAAAAATATCATGATCATCATACTATATAGTTCGGACTAAATCATCCTAACATGACACTAATTCCATTAGTTTTTCCTAGTTTAATCCTAATTAATTATATGGAAAACTATATTAGATTTAAGAAAGATAGTCTAGTTACCTTAAATCCAGAAGAAAACAAGAAAATCTTCTTATTGTTTGGCTCGAAAATAGACGGCCACTAGAGAGGTTTTTAGGATTCTTTTGTGAGTTTGGAGTTGTTTTGAAAATAGGTAAACAGGTTCTGAGCTTTGTTCCCTTTTAATAATAATATAGAACAAAAGAAACAAATTAAAGAAAATAAATAAAGGGGCCGAAATATTTGAGTGAGGTTAGGAGGGATTGAGTAAATTTAGGAGACTAGATAAGAGGTTAATTAAAAATAGGACCTTTAGATTGATCAGGATAATGAAATAAAAATTTGGATATTTAGATATGAAATTATCTAAATAATAAAAATGATTAAAAAGAAAATATTCCCTGGCCATGCTTATAAGGGGGGGCCGGCCATGGGATGCAATTATTGGGTCATTGGGCCCAATTTCGAGATAAAGGAGAATTTAAGAAAACACAGTCCAAATATCTGGGCCTTTTGGACTTAGAATATTAAAATAACATTAATTAACCGCGAATTTTTTTGGCCCTAAATTTCGGGTTATTACATGATCAACCCGGCCTTAGGGGCTAATGAGCCCCATAGGTTGATACTTTTTAACTCGAAGGTCTCTCCTACCTCGAGAGTTAGTATGATAAACCTTGGGACAAAGCGTTCCTAATAACCTCGAGGGTCCTTCTGACCTCGACTATGATAGAGGTAGTAGGACAAGGCCAACAAGAACCAGGCTTAACTCAATTGTGATGGATGCGCCTACTTAGGACTTCATAGATCTTTCTTTGATGGATGACCAACGAAGTCACTTGCTATGGCTATTCCGCGACCATGAGGGGTTTATTGGATCTATGGAACATCCTTCATGCTTCTCTTTTAGCCTCGTCTGTGATGATGATCCCTGCAAGGGATGACGATCATACAGCTCCCTTTGATGGAACAATTAGCCCCACGCTTGACGTCGGATGGAAGTCTCCTAACATCGGATGTTGAGCGGAACAATCGTGTCGTTCTAACTTTGCAAATTTGATGAGATCATTTTTCAAATTCCAAGACCGTGATGTGGATTTAGCAAACAATTTTTGCGATGAAGGAACATAATCTTCATATCTTTTTACCTCGAGGGCTTCCCTTTTGCGAAGGTGATGATACCTTTTTCCGCGATAGGTGTTTCTTTCAGACTATCCTTCTGAGATTTTAACCAAGTGTTGATTTTCGTGGTGACTGATTTTTGCTACCTTCGATAAATTCTTGTTCAACCTTTCCCATACTCCCCGATGGTTGCCCATACTTAATGGAGCTCAAGTGTTGTGTAAGGAGATTTATCGAGGCTCAGGGGCTAATAAGCCCCAGGAACTTGATGGATACTCCTACCCCGCATCATCATACTCCTTGATGTGTGCCTATGTTGTATAGGGCTTAAGTGTTGCCTAAGGACATCCATCGGGGTTCAGGGGCTAACGAGCCCCAAGAACTCGATGGATGCTCCTATTCAGCATCCCCATTCTCCTCAATGGGTACCTATGTTGAACAGGGCTTAATTGTTGGCCTAAGGTGAACCTTCGAGATTCATAGGCTAATGAGCCCCTATGAACTCGATTCGGATGCCTGTCTAGCCTTCCCATACTCCTTGATGGGTGCCTACGTTGAGTAGGGCTTGATGTTAGCCTAAGGTGACGCTATCAAGGACCCTGGGGCTAATGAGCCCCAGCTACTTGATGAGGTACCAGTCCAGCCTCTCCATACTCCTCGATGGGTGCCTACGTTGAGTAGGGCTTGGTGTTAGCCAAGGTGACGCTATCAAGGACCCTGGGGCTAATGAGCCCCAGACACTCGATGAGGTACATGTCTGGCCTTCCCATACTCCTCGATGGGTGCCTACATTGAGTAGGGCTTATCATCCCGGTTAGGGTTTCATTTTATTAAGAATCAAAGTAATAACACTGAACTCGACCCTGTTAGGGTTTTATTATTGCGAATGTTACTTCCATGATAACAAGAAGAAACTCGACCATGCTTTGGTCTTATTACAAACGAAAAAATAACTCCAGTGAGGATAATAAAAAAAACTAGACCCTTTTAGGCTCCTTATTGCAAACACTAACTTTGGTAGGGAGCTAAGATATGACATTAATAATTCCATCAGACTCAGCGCTATGACTACGCTTTTGCCTTTTTTCCCCTCCCTCATTCGAGAGATAAGAGTTTAGTTTTCCTTTATTTGCTAGCTTGTCGAGGGCTTTCTTTAACTCTCTACAGTCCTTTGTGGTGTGGCCACATTCATGGTGATATTCGCACCACAGTTTGGGATTCCTCCTGCCGATGGGTGTGCGAACGGGCAAAGGCTCGGGGAGAATATCCTGGTTTTTAATATCCAAGAAGATCTCTCGCCTATTGGTGTTGAATCTAGGATCCATACCACCATCACGAACATCTTTCCTCGAGTCGGATGTCCGGTTAGGACCTTCACCTCGATGGGGCCTTTTCCTTTTTCCATCCTTTTTCTCAGACTTCTCAACAGGGTTGTTGATGTTTGATTATTGCACATACTTCCGTGCTCTATCCATCGCGTCAGTATACGAGGACACTTCATTTTCCAATAAGGAAATTTGAACTTGCCGCGTTTTAAACCAGAAATGAACGCTGCATAGGCCTCTGAATCTTCAACGTTGGGTATTTGGAGTAATTTAGCGTTGAAGCGCTTGAGGTAGTCTCCCAACAGTTCATGCTCCCCTTGCTGGCAAGCCATGAGGTGGATGCTTGTCTTTCTTTGCTACTTTCCAGCCACGAAGTGACTAAGGAACATGGCCTCCAAGATGGCGAAGCTAGTGATCAGACCCGATGGGAGGTCAGCGAACCATGTCAGGGCCAGGCCCTTGAGGATAGTAGGGAATTGTCGGCACCAGCTTGCCTCACAACGCGTTTGCACTGCCATTTGAGTTTTGTAGGCGGCGATATGGTCAGCAGGATTAGTAGTTCCCGAGAAAGGCTCGATGGTTGGGGCTTTCACCTTATTTGTGTCAGTGGTATACAAAATCCTTTAGCTGAATGGAGTTTTGAAGGTGAGCGTTCCCGTTGGTCGCTCTTGCTCGACCCCTAGGGATTGTCGTATGCCCTCTTCCTGGTTAGGATAACAACTGACCTCGGATTTCTAGCAGTGGTATGATGAGATCTCTCTGGTGACCTCATTGGCTGGCCTTGTGTTTCTTGCCTTCTATTTGCGATGATCTCCCTGACATCCGAAGCAGTCCGTGCCGGACGTGTCTCAATGACATTTTGAGCGTAGTTGCGCCTAGAGTTGATAATTTCTCGGGCGTCCCCAGGCTGGGATCCTCTCTGTGAACGTGGCCCATTCTCCCGGCTAGGGATGGGACCCCTTGATGGAGCAGCTGCCTGGGATGGAGGCCTTTGATGCCCGACCAGCGCGGGTATGCTGTCTTTTAGCTCCTGTAGGCTCTTTTGGAACTTGTTGTTCATTACGGTTAGGATGTCTTCGAAATCTTTTCGAGTGACCATCTGTTCTTTGTTGGCGCGACGATGACGGTCACTCGCCCGATTGGATGAATTATCATCAGTGACGTGTGCATCCTGCCGGTTAGGCGTTTCACAGGTATTTTCTTCAGGCTGATTGGATCGAGTCGCCCTTGCTCTGGTGTTAGCCATGTCTTTGTTCTTGTCCCCACAGATGACGCCAATCTGTTCCTGTTCTGGAACTTCTAGTGAAAAGTCAACGATCTTTGATGTGATTGATGCGGACTCCGTGCACTTCTCACTAGGGTTTTGACCTGCAAAACAGTCAAAGATTGCTAACCCGGGGGTGGAACCCCGGAACGCCCCTCCGATGCTTAAGTCAGATATCGAGATTAAGGAGTCAGTGTGATGTGAGTTTGCGAATTATGAATTGCGTACGTGTAGAATGATTGGACTGATCCTTATATAGGCATTAGGTTCCCCGGTTAGGGCTTCACTGAGTCATCTGGGCCGATGCGCGGGCCTAGCCCATGACACGTAGAAACAACCTGGTCAAGGTTTTACTAAGTCAGCTGACACGTGGCACCATCTCATTCGTCATAGAATATCTGGTGTGTCCCTAGCCCTATCATAACTGGGCCAGGGATTTGGGCCCACTAATACGGGTTTGACCACTTGGATCGGCCCGGAACAATAACCAACATTAGTAATAAACTTTATAATGTGCTAGCTATTAATCGTCCACTTTAATGAATCAAGGCACTGTAATTACAAGTTGATTAGCATAAAGCATGACACATTTTGGACCTATGACAACTATTACTGCAAACAAAAGGAAAAAGAAAGAACAAATTGTCATTAAACTATAGTTACAATACTCTTAAAAGTCAAGATTCCATCACTAATATTGAATGGAACTAACAAAGCAATCACAGTAAGATAAGTACTATTGGCTCAGATCAATAACGATATATCAGAGTATTTCCTAAAATTCTGGATTCGAAAAAAACAAAAACAGAGCAATACAAATAATTATACAAAACATGGAAAAATCAATTTCCCAATTCAATTTCTCAAAAACCCTAAATGAACAAAACCCTAAACAGATGAATAAATTTGATATTAAATTTAAGATCAATACTTACTTGGATTTGGAAGTTTAAAGTACTTATGAAAAGACCCGAAAATCGCCCCTTTTGATATAAAATTCTACCCCAAACTCTAAGGGTTCAAAAACTCATTTTGTTATATTCAATCACCCACAAAAGTGACAAAACTAAGAGAAGATTAAGATGAATGAATTGAGTTTAGGAGTGATTAAGATTGAAGTGCTAATCTAAAAGGATAAAGAAAATTAAAAAAAAAATTAAAAAAAAGAAAGGTTGGAGAAGACGAACCTGATGCGGCAGAGAGGAGCAGTGAGGACTGAGGAGTAAGCTTCAAATGAAAGACTAACCTACTGTATTCACTTCCCCTTTTCCTTTTCTTGTTTTTTTTTTCTTTTCTTTGTTTTTTAATTGTTATATATATATATATATATATATATATATATATATATATATATATATATATATATATATATATATATATATATATATATATTAGTGTTGGCACTGCGCGCGATGCGCGCATTGCCTACAATGGTACGTTGGTGACGGGTTATTCGGTTACGAGATATTCAGTTAGCCAGTGCACTTTGTAACAATCTCCAAGGTGTAATCCGAGTAAGAGAATTTAAAGTTTAGCTTTGCTAGATAAACCAATCAAGAAGATTATTGAGTTTTAGGGGCCAATGTCGTAGGAGTAAATGATCTTTGGAAAAGGCTAAAATATAATACGTAGATGCGTTCATATGTAAACTGCATTTAAAAATACAAGCTGAATACTATGGTACATATAGCCATAGTATTGTTTTTATAGCTTGACCCGTGCTAGGACTGCCACAACAATAGGGTCTGATCTTAGGGGGGCTGCAATAGCAAGACATATATCCATAATAAATATCATAGATATCAACTTCTATTAGTAGTAACGAGCTGATAGAATTATAAAATAGAGATAACTGAGTTCATAGTAGCATGGTGTAGTAAGACATGCACGCATTATTTAAAAGGCGTGAAGTTATGCCACTAAGCTAGTTTGATTTCTTTCACTGCCCAAGCCATGAGGTTGCTCGGTTGAGTGCCACAGTTGGTCGAATCTGGAAGAGAAACTGGGATGTTCGGATTTTATCAATTGCGTCATAGAGGAGTGATTTATCAACATGAAGAGTTTAAGTCAATTAGTTAGCGGTCACTATATGTAAAGCATGGGTTCGTATTTGTATTTTGTTTAGTTGACTTTAAATCTGTTGCCATGGTGCTTTGTTCTCGAAAGACATCAATTCCCTCTTTCGGGTCGTGTGTTGACGAGGTATTCAGGTAGCCATGGTGCTTTTAAGGAAAATAATTTAGTGCATGCAATATTAAAGAGAAACATCATATTAACCATAATATGTACATTGATATTAAGATATTAAGATATAATCTTTATAAAAACAAAAGAATTATAAAAACATTAACAAAGCAAATCACATAGGCAATAAGCCGATATCAAAATCTGTTGAATGATCGGAATTAACCCTCATCATTTCAACGGTCATTACAAAGTAAATCATGAAACGACCCATTCCTGATCTCGATAAGCCCTAGAGAAATATGTCATTCTAGATTTTCTGCCAAAAAACATGAAGAAAGTTTAGCTTCAAGGATTCAATATACAAATTATCAGTTTTTCAAGCATCACCATGTACCATGCAATTAAAACTCCAAAGCAAATACATTGTAATGCATACCTGAAATACCCTTAATGCCATTTGCATCAAATTCAACTAAAAATAATTTTCAAAAACATAAAACCAACAGAATCACAATTATTACAAGGAACCAGTAATAAGAGCAAAATAAACACAATAACGTGAAAATTCCCAAAAGACCATCCATGGTCACAGCTGTGTAAACCACTGCATAAACACAGCCAAAGCTTCACATTTCAAGCAGTCTTTTTAACAATTGAAGTGAGTATTTTATTTCTTTCACCAATAATAGCTTTACAACTATCCATTTCACAATCTACACACATATCATATATAATAAGCAACCCTTTAAGTTTAAATCTATAACAAATACAATATTTTATTACATCAAAAAAAAAAATCCTTTCTATATCCACAACTATGCACCAGAGTAGTATTTCATCCAAACAATTACTTTTCAAAGGCACAAAAATCATAAGCAACTGCTGCATATCAACACCTATTCTTTAAATTTTCATGCATAATATTAACCTCGCAAAGGATGTAATAAAAAAACACCATGAAAACAGAACAAAAGCAAGAACAAGATCAAAAGTTGCATGCTCTCTAAAAAAAAGGGGAAAAACAACACTCAATATTTTTTAAACAAGACTAATCTCTGCATATAAACAGAGGAAAGAAGTATTATAATCTGAAGTAGAAGCAAGTCTAGAAAGAGAATTAAGATGCACCCAAAAAAAATCGCCATAGTATTCAACCATACATGAGGATTAAGATGCACCCCAAGATTATAAACTGACAAATAATATTCAACCATGGTGATGATCTTCAAAAGAGGTCATAAGATTCATTGACAAACTCCATACAAGAATTATAAAGCGTTACCTTTAATTAACAATAAAAGAGATCGAATACAAATGAAAGGTCAACAACAAATCTAATCAACTGATAGAATATAAATTTTTGAATAATACAAATCAACGACAAAACAACATTCCAAAGTGATAATCACCAACAAAGACAAAGGTGAAGAAGGGGAAGAAAATAGAACTTTGGTAAGCAAATAACTTGAGGTGTTCCCTGTAACTTGCCGACAATAATAAATTTCAATATCTCCTCCACATCAAACATGTCATAGTGTTCTGCATCAAGTGTTATGCAGGCAAAAACCTTAAAAAGTAAATACAAGCAAACAAGTAAAAAATCTTAATCTTTGGAAAATGTTATCACAAATTAAAGAAGCACAATTTCTTAACAAACCATAACAACAATGTAACTGAAGCTAAACAGTAATACAATTATTGTAAGAATTCAAACCTTATAGGATAAGTTTAATTTCAGGAACAAGCAGCATAGAGCAAGTAGGACAGCAGGTCACAGATCAACAGGTAGAAGCAGCAGGTTAGGAGCCAGATTTAACATGTAAATAGCTAGAAACAGTAGGTCAACAGCAAGATTTAGCAGATTAGCAGCCAATATCGGAGGAAACGGCAGACAAAAATAGCAATGACAGTAAGCAGCAAACAGAAATTGTAAGCAAATATATATGCAATATCCAGACCCTAAAACAGAAACCTTGGTGACTCAATTGGCACAAACACAACCCCCAATTTCCATTCATTATTCATATACTTGACATGAAAGGAAAAACTCAATTTCAGATCGATCTAAAATAGGCTTGATTGTATTATTATTGAAACATAAAATCATAATAGGCTTGAACTAAACTATAACAACCCAAGCAAAACCAAGGCACAGGGAAAAAGTTTTTAAAAATTTCTTGTTTCAATGTCAAACGGCCTGTACTTCTTTCTGATACATATAAAAACAAACTAAATCAAGCAAAACACACAAAAAAAGTGAGAAAAGAGGGAACAAAAAATAAGGAAATACATAAATTCGACACAGTATTTATCACAAATTCGCAAAAATAAGACCATCATAAGAAGCGATCTTTTGAAAAAAATTGAACTTTACAATGAAGCCTAGACATCCAAATTACCTCATAAGTAACAATGTTTTTCTACAAAAAAAAAAGCATCATATCATCTTAACAATTTTTTTTCCTGGATCCACTGGGGCACACCAACCAAAATTAGATGAAGAAAATAGGGCATGTAATATTAATGTAGCACATCGAGTGGCTATTTGCTACTTGGGCGCCAAGTAATACTAACATATAATTAAATTATGCAGGAGAGAAAATTTTGAAAAAAAAGGCATGCCAGCTAATGAGTTTTAAAAAATCGATAAAAACATCCATTTTAAAATCGAACTCTACAAGTAATTAGAACCAAAAAATGCAGGAGTTAGGGTTTACTAAGTCCCATTACCATTTACTTCAAATTGCCATAATTTGAGTATTCGACCACCTCACACATTTGCAAAGGGTTGCCTGAATTTACTCGTGAAAATTAACACATTAGGTTGAATATAAAAGAAATCTAAAAAGAAAATGGAAGCGATCAAGCAAAGGTCAATGAGGGACTAATTACTCTTAGAACTATGTCATCATAGAGTAAATTAATTACCTTTTTTTAAAACTTTTGTTAGAGGTTAAAAAAAATCCATAGACAACAACACAAATGGGATTCAAGAGATATGAAACAAAATAAGCCATTTAAGAAGTTCCCCGTCAAGGTCATCATTTGGGGTTTCTTTACTAACTTTTAAAGTCCCACAAATCTTCAACTGAAAACGACAACATTCTGGTTGGATAGCTATATATTTACCTTAACCATTTATTCAACAGTAATTTTTTCTCGAGAGAGTCGTTTGGTTGGTAGATTGAAATCATAGGCTAAAAAAGAAGGGTGAATACTTCATTGAGAGTGGCAAACGGTTCTGAGAAACTCCAAATTCCTCACCTCATTATACATTCTATAAAGCTTGCCAATAGTTTTTCGTGCCCTCTTTTCCTGCAACATTACCATGTAAAGGTCACAAAGGCAAATTCTATATTGAAAGTCATAATAAAGAATGAAATTGATTACCTACTAAAAGCTACGGATTTATCATAAATTTTTGCACCTGTTCTTTTTCCACCAACGCGGCAAAGCAACTGAAACCACAAAATCCAAAATTTCCAGTTTCAATATACCAAACACCCTTTAAAGAACAGAGGCATGCCTATTTAATGTCCAAAAATAACATACAATAGCCTCAGTTTTTATTTTTATTTTTGTATATGATTCTTGCCAAAGCAAAATGGTGTATGCCACATTTAAAATGCTTGGAATAACAAAATCAGGATGTAGAAGTGGGACACAAAGCAGGCAAAGCGCCGAAGCTTTGAGAGACCAAGGATGCACAAATGGGACACAAAGTAACAAAACCAATTAGGTTTTCAATAGCTGTCGTTAGATGCAGCAAAAAAGTACAAACAGTGCTCTATGACGTTATTTAAAGTGTAACGCCCTAGATTTTTGGGCTATTTTCTTGATTATCTTGTGTGTAATTATTTTTATTCTGTGCATGGTCTAAATTTATTTGGGCTATTTTTATTGCTTAAATGTGACTATTTTATTTTATGATTTATTATTCCTTTTATTTTATTTTATTTTAATTAATTAGAATTTTATTTTAAATTTTCTAATTAGTTAATTAATTTTGGGCTAAGTGCAAAATTGTTCATGATTAGTCATGCTTAAGTGTAAATAGCCCAAGTGATCATTTAGGCCCATTTGAGCCTAAGCCCAACCGGCCCCCTCTCTTAATTAGGGGCTTAATGTTGCCACTTGCTTCATGTTCACACCTTAACCACTTCTATAAATAGAAGATGTTGTAAGGCTTAAACATTCATTTGTCCATTTATTCATCATTTGCCACAATCAAAACCAAAGCACTCTCCCTCCATTTGCTCTCCATTTCCACGCCTATTTTGGCTTATGAACACCCATCATTTGTTCATCATTATTTCAAAACCCAAACTTAAAGATTCAAACTCCATTGATCTTTAAGTGACTACAAACACATTAGCCTTCATTGCTTTTATTCAAGACTTCTAGTTCGGGTTGGGTTTTTAGGTTTCACTCGTTTGGTTCGTGTTGTTCGTGGTTGGCTGTGTTGAAGACCGTGTTCAAGAGGGTGTTCGTGGTGAAGGCTGTGCAGTGTGGCCGTGGAAGTGGTGATGCCGTGCCGTGTTCGTGCAAAGCCGGGGGTGCACCGTGCTGCTTGGCCGTGTATCTTGGGTTTCCGGGCAGCGAGTTTTTGGGTATTATTTGCTTAATTTTCAATAAGGTAACATACTATCTTACCTTAATTTGTATACTATGATTATAGGATAGATTAAGTAATCGTGTTAGATGAGTTTTTGATGATTGTTCATCATTTCATGCGTGATTTTAAGTATGAGTTTGGGTGATGTTTTAATGATATTCGTGCCTTGATTCTATGTAATTCATGATTGTTTATGATAATTTCGTGTTTATTGATGATCAAGTTTCATGAAGTTTTGATGATCATAAGTTGATGAAATTGTTGTTGAAGATTGCCTATGTTATGCGTGATTTTTGATGATGAGTGTGATGATGATTTCTTTATGGGTTCTTGAATCATGGTTGAGTTCTTTATGAATCTTGATGAGTTATTTATGAATCTTAGTTGAGTTCTTTATGAATCTTGATGAGTTGTTTATGAGTGTTAATGAGTTCTTAATGATTCTTGGTTTCTTTATCATGATTATGTAGTCTTAAGTGTAGATTATATAGTCTTAGTTAAAGAAAGTTAAGATAAGTTTAAAGAAAGTTTAAAGAAAGTAAATAAAGTTAAAGAAATGATTAAGATTGTTTAAAGAAGTAGTAAATGTTTATGGTTAGACTCAAGAAAAGGAAAAAGAGGCAATCTTGAGAATAACTTCGATGGTTTACATGTTAGTCTTAAGTCAAGGCGTAAGATGCAACTTAAGATTAACTAAGAATGTAAATAAAAGATTAAAGATTAAAGATTAGCTTGATTTTACTATTAGACGCCTAACCTTAGAGTAAGATTCTAAGGCTTGGGTTAAGACGCTGCCCCTATCCTATCCGCGGTATTGGGATAGTTGGAGATCTTACTATGTCGTCTTTTGATATGGATTTCCCGTAAGATGGGTTTCATGGGGTTAGGAGTAAGATTCTCAATCCTGGCATAGTAGAAAGTCCGTTCGCGTAAGATGCGTTCGTACGTGCATAGTCTGGTCTAATATGTAAATGATTGCGCCAAAGATTAAGTAAAGATAAGTCTAAAAGTTGAGTATTGGGAGTTAGTCGGGTCTTGGATATTATTGTTGATTGTTGTTATTGTTAACGTTATTATTATGGTTATTGTTGGTATGATATGTTGTTTTGCGTGATCGTACGTTGGTGGTCTGATTTGGTGGTTTGATGTATTCTATGATCATGTGTATCCACGTTAGGGTGGGACAGCTATGTTACTCGCCACTGACAGTGGATTGTTGTTAATTTTTCAGGTAACTCTGATGATGGCAGTGTTGCTTAGCTTTGGGTTGGGCGAGTGCCGATGTTCTTTTTCGTTGTTTAGATTGTATTTCGTTTCTAGTTTTGGACTTAGTAATTATAGTTTATATATTCTAACTCTGATCGTATTTGGAGTTACTTATTAGTATTGATTACTTTTGGGTTTAGTATTGTACAAACTTGTGGGTGTTGTACTTTTGGGTTATAGTAATAATATTTCGAGGTTTTGTTTTAATTTTTAGTAAGTTTGTTTGTAAGATCGACAATTCGACTCGTCGGTTTCTTCCGCGCCGGTTTATGCAAGTCGGGTCGTCACAGTTGGTATCAGAGCCGAATAGGTTTTAAGTGAAGTTTTAGGATATGAGTAAACCCGAGAGTTGTGAGCTTTATCTTTCCCGAGTGATTGAACCCAAATTAAGTTTAAGTATAAGGGAGAAGAGTTTCGGGTAGAAGAACCGGGATAAGACTCTTTTTCCTATTTTTCCTTTTGATTTGTGTACTTGACTTAAGTTTGGATTGTTGACTCACACTTTTGTTATTTTTTTTCCTTATCGTATTACGTTTTGACATGTCCACACCTTGCCGGTCAAGTTTGGGACGACAGAGGTTACGAGCACTCGAGGAAGCAACTCTTACGTTAGCACACCATAGTCGTCAGCCATCGGGATCGCAGTCGACGTTCGATCGTATAGCTCATCATCGACCACCGACTTACAATGGGGTTGCCGACCCTACGACGTTGGAGAGTTGGATCCGCGAGATGGGGAAGCTCTTCGACGCGACGTTTTGGCCGAGCACGAGAAGGTCCAGATCGCCGCCTACGACTTGCGAGGAGTGGTCGATAACTGGTGGAGTGTAGCTAAGGACGCGTGCATGCCCTTGCACTCGATGTCTTGGATCGATTTCATGTATAAGGTCTAGGAGAGATTCTACCCCGACGAGTTGCGGTGGCAGAAACCGGAGGAGTTTCTTACTCTTACTCGGGGTAAGATGACAGTTCAGGCGTACACCGATAAATTCGCCGAGTTATCGAGGTTCGCTACGTCGGTTGTTCCTTCCGAGGAGGAGCGAGTCAAGCGTTACATCAAGAAGTTAGATCCGAGGATTCGTGTTCATGTGACCCACAGTGGAGCAAAGTCGTTACGACAAGCTTACGAGGTAGCACTCGACATTCAGGCATCTATTATCGAGGAGGATGCGAGCAGGAAGAGGACCTCGACCTCGGTGACGTCGCCATCTTTCAAGAAGCCCCGATTTAGTGCTCCTAGCAATACCCCCTCCGACCGCTAGTTCGCATTAGGGTTTCGAAGGTTCAAAGTGTAGAGGCTGCGGCAAGGACTTCCACCCAGGGAAGCGATGACGGCACGCTCATAGCATGTTTCATCTGCAGGAAGGGAGGCCGTAAGGCGTCAGTTTGCCCCGAGAAGAAGCCAGGCACCGAGTTCAAGCAGCTTCCGGCACCGACTAAGTCTCCAATGAAGAATCGAGTCTATTGTATGACTGAGGCAGAAGCAGAGGTCCAGCCAGATGTGGTCTCAGTTCCCCTGTTAGTTCGTTTATAACTCTCCCTTTTGGAGAGGATTTTGTTTGTCAGCACGAGTTCCGAGGAGTGCTTATCATTTTAGCTGGAGAGCAGGCGACGGCCGACCTGAAGGAATTCCCGCTGATGGAGTTCGATGTCGTTATTGGCATGGACTGGCTGTCGAGGTATCGAGCGATCATTCGTTGCCGAGATCAGTCAGTGACATCCCGAAGACCGCTTTTCGTACGAGATACGACCACTACGAGTTTTGAGGTGATGCCCTTCGGTCTCGCTAACACGCCAGCCGTGTTCATGGATCAGATGAACCGGACTTTTCATCACTTACTTGATAAGTGTGTCGTAGTCTTCCTCGACAATATCTTAGTCTATTCGAGGGATGACTCTGAGCATGCGGAGCATCTCCGGATGGTACTAGAGGTATTACGGAGGAATAAGTGATTCGCGAAACTCTCGAAGTGTGAGTTCTGGCTTCGCGAAGTAGCATTTTTGGGTCACGTAATTAGTAAAGAAGGCATTAAGGTAGACCCGGCGAAAGTTGAGGCTGTAGTAGAATGGAGTAGCCCGAGAAATGTGGTGGAGGTTCGTAGTGTTTTGGGTTTGGCCGGATACAATCGACAATTCGTCCAGGACTTCTCCAAAATTGCTAGGCCGATGACAAGTCTCCTACAGAAGGAAATCCGATTCGTTAGGACGGAGGCTTGCGAGCAAGCATTTCCGCAGATGAAACAGAAATTAGTCTCTGCTCCTATTCTTACCCTTCAGAACGACGAGGAGGATTTTGAGGTCTATAGTGATGCGTCTAAGAGTGGCTGACAGGGCGTCGCAACCCGTCAAAAATAACCTAAACATCAGAACTAATGCAACAGTGATAAGTAGGGTCGAATCCACAGAGAAGCAACTTAATTTCTTTTATTACTAAAAAGTGTGAATTATGTAAAGGGCCTTTGTGATTGAATTATCCTAAATAACTAATAAATAAAGAAAAGAAAATAAAGGTTGAATTTTTAATGGAATTAAATGAATGAAGGAAATTCTAGGGTTTAGGATTTTATGAATGAAATCATAAACTAATTCAATTCCAATGTTCAATAAATCATTAACAAATTCTAATCAAGATCTAACAGGCTTTCGCAATTTATTAGATCTATATATTTACATAACAGGCTCTCGCAATTTATTAAATAAATCTGCATAAAATCTTAAGTCTTAATGAAGTTTTCACCTTTCGGCTACCGGCTAGATTATTACTCAAATTTATATGATCAAAACAGATTTTAGGGAATTAAAACTAGTCATGAATTAAAGAACAAAAGACTCAATTAATCTAATCATTCAAACATAATTTTCCCAAACCCTAGATCGAAAAGACTACTCACACATATTTGAAAGAATAAAAGAAATAAACATGATCGTAATAAAAAGCATAAATAAAATAAATAAGAAAGAAATAATACCAGAATTGAAGAAAGATTGAATCTTTAATTAATCTGAATTAAATTGAATGTAATGTTGTTTTTACAATAAAAGAGAGAGAAAGAAAACCCTAAAAACAAAAAGAAAACCTAAGGAAAGCATAAGATCTTTACAAGGGATTAAAACAGGTATTTATAGGCAAAATTGGGCTTAAACGAAGCTCGTAACGCCGGCCCCGATACGGGGTACATGCACCCCGGTACCGGGGTTGTCGCTGGAGTCAGGTATGTACTTCAGAAATATGTCGAGTGAAGAGCTGTGCAGAGACCCCGGTCCGGGATACATGTACCCCGGTCCGGGGCCAATGCTGGGGGAACTCTGGCTTCAAAGCAAAGGAGAGAAGAAGGGGCAGCAACCACCCCGGTACGGGGTACATGTACCCCGGTCGGGGCCGATGCTGGGGGAACTCTGGCTTCAAAGAAAAGGAGAGAAGAAGGGGAAGCAACCACCCCGGTACGGGGTACATGTACCCCGGTAAGGGTTGCACAAACCCCGGTACCGGGGTACATGCTGGGGTCTGGTCTGATGCCCTGACTTCGAACGCCCATAACTCCTTCGTTTCAAGTCGGAATTGAGCTTATGACCTACCGTTGGAAAGCTCTTTGAATCTAGTTTCCAATTCCACTGGAATCGCTTGAATCAGATACTCATAGCTTGAGTTATGTCCAAAATAGTGAGAGGTGGTCAAAATCATTTGAACCGAATTGAACAATTTCAAGCCAATTCTTCAATAATTGCCACCAGAACCTCTCCAACACTCACCGTGACATCCTAGTGCTTCTCCTTTGCCTAGATCGGTGTACTTTGATGGTTTTTGTCCCATTTAGAGCATCTTCTATCAAAAACCTGTCAAAAACATGGAAAAGACACAAAACACTCCAAACCGACTTATTAGCGGCAAAACGGCTCCTAAGAGCATGGTTAGCACAATAAAACCATACAAAATAAGGAGGAAAAACATATACTAAACCAAGTTATCAAACTCCCCCAAGCCAGCCTTTTGCTTGTCCCCAAGCAAAACACAGCGCAGAAATACCAAACAAATCATGCCCAAGTTTTCAAAAACAAACTCAATGACTCAAAGTATCAATACATTGTGCAATTCAAAGCTAGCTATATCAAATCCACTAGAATCACTCATTGGCCTGTTGTAATTATTCAATCTCAGTCAACCATATGTGTATCAAGAATTTTGTTTAGCTATACTCACGGGTCACTCCACTCCTTTGTGGTGGGCTTTAAGTACGCCCAAGCGCTCTCCACCCATCAAAGAATGTCAATGTAATGCAACACAACCCTCCCAAACTCACAATCACTCATGTGTTTAATAAGGGTTAAATGTCACTCTACCTATGAGTCGACTTGGAATGTAGCTAATGCCTCATCCTTGACAAGTGATTTTATTCATCTAACTAGATTAGAATTGCAAATTTCAAAAGGTCTTCCATGAGCTTGTAACGTGGCTAGGGATAAGGCATAGGATATGTTTCGGCCATGTGGTGGTGAAAGTCCAACAAGGGGGAGCAAAAACAAAGCGAAATAAAGAAAAAGAAAACCAGCTTGGTTATCTAATTCTCCAACTCCTCCGAAACAACCAACACTAGCTACCGAAATAACTTTCCAAATCAACCGATCACTTTAATACATAACCCAAATAGAGGAAGATTACACTTAAAGTTAACATTGTTTTCATTTTCTTCCTCTTTTGTTGATTCTTTTTTCTCCATGTCAATATACTTTTATTCTCATCAATTTTTTTTATTTGATTTTTTTATTCTTTATTTTATTTAACATGATGTACTTAAAATAAACAAACACTTCCAAGGGCTTTACAAAAGAGAACCCGAACACTAAAGAAACAAGATTTCCAAGATCAACCAGAGATGCACCCGAACTCCACAGTTATCATCCTATAAACAGCTCCCCCAAGCCAAACTCGGGAATATTGCAAATTTTAGGCTAATTAGGTTTATAATGTGATTAATCAATCAAATGAAAGTCAAGGCTGCAAATTAGGGATCAAGGGATAAAAATTATATCTAATGTGTTTGGGGAATCCTAAGGAAATGAGTGCCTTCATCACACAATCTGCAACTGAACCTAAGTTAGACTAGTAGTGTAGGAAATTCTCATAAGGCAAGGAACAAGGACCTAAGTCAAGGCAGTTAGTCACACCAGGAACTAAACACACAAGAAATGAATCAAGTAGGCTTAATTCCTCACAGTTCAAGCTAAACAGTCCAAGATTCACACATAGTTGAACAAAGCTAAACACTAGAGGGGATAAAGCGATTAAGCATCAAATCAAAAGCCACTAATCCATGCACATGATATCAACTATTAAGTCAAAGTTTTCGAAAACAAGCAATTAAGGGCATAATTCATCAGTTAAATCCAGAATATATACCACAATTTAAATCCCAATGTATTCAGACGAACAAAAAAAAACTAAAACTAACCTAAGAAAGCAATACATTTTTTTGGTTGCATGTAAACTCCCAACCCTAGTGGTCGGTACAAACCATGCAACAATCCTAAGAAAGCAGTAAAAGACTACACTACGAAAGCAATGAAATTCTTACCTCCCCCAAGCCGAACTCAGCTGTGTCCTCACGCTGAAGGAGAGCAAGTGGAACTCGAGGTGCCTCCCGAAAGTGCTGGTTTATCATGGTACCGCTCGACCCTATGCATGCTCCCTCTCATTAATCAGAACAATCCAGTGCTCGGAGCTGTTTATCAAAGGCCCCTGCAACCATTTCATATAGCAGTATATATGGAGTTGTGACAAGCACCTTTGTCCTCACAAGGAGGGGATTAGCATAAAATAAAGAAAAGGGGGAGGTGGAGGAAAAGAAATGGGAGAAACATGGTGGGGACGGGGAAGAAAGATGGAAAAAATTAAAATCAAAAGAAAAAGAAAAAACATGACATCTACATTCTAGCTCATTTTTTGAAAATTTTGGCATTTTAAGACAAGCCTGAATGTGTTGATTCTGATAGGAAATTTGATCATTTAGAAAATTAAAAAGTCTCAACACAGGTACAAGTGGAATCGAATCACAAGGCTCCGCATTAGTTAATTTTTCAACTAATGACTCCACAATACGTGTTTTATCCTCAAAAAATTCTATATGTTCGAATTTCCTCTCAACCTGACTATCCTTAAAAGTGTCACCACTCAAAGAATTGTGTGGTAAACTAAAGCTATCTAAACTCTCATCTAAGTTACTACCATAGAATTGGCTAGTTTCTGGATGTTTATTAAGAGAGTGAAAATGGGCTTTTATTGGCTCATCATAGTCAATTTGATGGGAATCATCACTGCCAAATATTATAGGCTCGGGACAAACAACCAAATTGCATCCATATGGTTCAATAGGAGAGTTATTAACAAATTCATGCTTAGAAGGAAAGTTATAAAAACTCATACAAGAATCATTAATGGGATAACTAGAAGGATCATAATCACAAGAGGAAAAATATTTTTCAGAACTAAAAGAAAAATTATCTGGAGTTGGTGTGGTAAACACACCCATCTCCCATTCATAGGAATCTCTAGCTAATTTTTCAATTAAATTCCACGCTACTGGCACAATATTCTTCATAAAATTATGACCACACATGTATTCCAAAATTGATCTTGTTTCATTATTTAGCCCCTCATAAACTATAAGAACTAACTCCCATTGTAGAAATAGATGGTCTGGACCAAGAAAATCCTCAAGTTTATACTTATAACACCAAAATGCTTCATTTTCATATTGGGGAAAATAAATAGATGCCATAAAAGTGAAAATAAAGAAAAGGACAGGAAAAAAAAATAGGTGGAAAAAGAAAAGGAAAGAAAGAAAATAAAGTAAAGGAAAAAAAATTCAAGAAAAAGAAAGAAAGAAAAAATAGAAAAAGAAAATAAAGATGTAGCTGCGTGGGAAAAAGAAAAGAAAGATAGATTTTTTTTTTTAAAAAAAAAAAAAAGAGTCAAAGAAAAAGAAAATAATTCACACCCGAATAAAACAAAATATTGTTGCTTCCCCGGCAACGGCGCCAAAAATTTGACAGGGCGTCGCAACCCGTCAAAAATAACCTAAACATCAGAACTAATGCAGCAGTGATAAGTAGGGTCGAATCCACAGAGAAGCAACTTAATTTCTTTTATTACTGAAAAGTGTGAACTATGTAATGGGCCTTTGTGATTGAATTATCCTAAATAACTAATAAATAAAGAAAAGAAAATAAAGGTTGAATTTTTATTGGAATTAAATGAATGAAGGAAATTCTAGGGTTTAGGATTTTATGAATGAAATCATAAACTAATTGAATTCCAATGTTCAATAATTCATTAACAAATTCTAATCAAGATCTAACAGGCTTTCGCAATTTATTAGATCTACAGATTTACATAAGAGGCTCTCCCAATTTATTAAATAAATCTGCCTAAAATCTTAAGTCTTAATGAAGTTTTCGCCTTCGGCTACCGGCTAGATTATTACTCAAATTTATATGATCAAAACAGATTTTAGGGAATTAAAACTAGTCATGAATTAAAGAACAAAAGACTCAATTAATCTAATCATTCAAACATAATTTTCCCAAACCCTAGATCTAAAAGACTACTCACACATGTTTGAAAGAATAAAAGAAATAAACATGATCATAATAAAAAGCATAAATAAAATAAATAAGAAAGAAATAATACCAGAATTGGAGAAAGAATGAATCTTTAATTAATCTGAATTCAATTGAATGTAATGTTGTTTTTACAATAAAAGAGAGAGAAATAAAACCCTAAAAACGGAAAGAAAACCTAAAGAAAGCATAAGATCTTTACAAGGGATTAAAACAGGTATTTATAGGCAAAATTGGGCTTAAACGGAGCCCGTAACGCCAGCCCCTGTACGGGGTACATGCACCCCGGTACCGGGGTTGTCGCTGGAGTCAGGTACGTACTTCTGGAATATGTCGAGTGAAGAGCTGTGCAGAGACCCCGGTCCGGGGCCGATGCTGGGGGAACTCTAGCTTCAAAGCAAAGGAGAGAAGAAGGGGCAGCAACCACCCCGGTACGGGGTACATGTACCCTGGTCGGGGCTGATGCTGGGGGAACTCTGGCTTCAAAGAAAAGGAGAGAAGAAGGGGCAGCAACCACCCCGGTGCGGGGTACATGTACCCCGGTAAGGGTTGCACAAACCCCGGTACCGGGGTACATGCTGGGGTCTGGTCTGATGCCCTGACTTCGAACGCCCATAACTCCTTCGTTTCAAGTCGGAATTGAGCTAATTACCTACTGTTGGAAAGCTCTTTGAATCTAGTTTCCAATTCCACTGGAATCGCTTGAATCTGATACTCATAGCTCGAGTTATGTCCAAAATAGTGAGAGGTGGTCAAAATCATTCGAACCGAATCGAACAATTTCAAGCCAATTCTTCACTAATTGCCACCAGAACCTCTCCAACACTCACCGTGACATCCTAGTGCTTCTCCTTTGCCTAGATCGGTGTACTTTGATGTTTTTGTCCCATTTAGAGCATCTTCTATCAAAAACCTGTCAAAAACATGGAAAAGACATAAAACACTCCAAACCGACTTATTAGCGGCAAAACAGCTCCTAAGAGCATGGTTAGCACAATAAAACCATACAAAATAAGGAGGAAAAACATATACTAAACCAAGTTATCAGTGGCCTAGGTGGTGTGCTAATGCAAGGTGGGAAGGTCATCGCTTACGCATCGAGGCATTTAAAGGTGCACGAGCGTAACTACCCCACGCATGACTTAGAGATAGCAGCTGTAGTGTCTGCGCTTAAATTCTGGAGGCACTATCTCTATGGTGGTTCGTGTAAGGTATTCACGGATCATAAGAGTCTCAAGTACAGCTTCACTCAGAAGGACATCAATATGAGGCAGTGACGATGGCTTGAGCTTATTAAGGACTTCGACCTAACGCTAAATTATTGCGAAGGCAAGGCGAACTCAGTCGCTGATGCACTGAGTCGCAAGAATCGATTGAGCTTCAGTAGGAGTCGTAATTCCGTCAGAGTTCGTCTGAGTTCTATGTGTGCCGAGCCCGGAGTTTTTGATGGTGGACAGTCTCCTTTGCTTAAAATTTCGGGACGAAATTTCTTTAAGGAGGGGAGATTGTAACGCCCCAGATTTTGGGCTATTTTCTTGATTATCTTGTGTGTAATTATTTTTATTGTGTGCACGGTCTAAATTTATTTGGGCTATTTTTATTGCTTAAATGTGACTATTTTATTTTATGATTCATTATTCCTTTTATTTTATTTTATTTTAATTAATTAGAATTTTATTTTAAATTTTCTAATTAGTTAATTAATTTTGGGCCAAGTGCAAAATTGTTCATGATTAGTCATGCTTAAGTTCAAATGGCCCAAGTGATCATTTAGGCCCATTTGAGCCTAAGCCCAACCGGCCCCCTCTCTTAATTAGGGGCTTAATGTTGCCACTTGCTTCATGTTCACACCTTAACCACTTCTATAAATAGAAGAGGTTGTAAGGCTTAAACATTCATTTGTCCATTTATTCATCATTTGCCACAATCAAAACCAAAGCACTCTCCCTCCATTTGTTCTCCATTTCCAAGCCTATTTTGGCTTATGAACACCCATCATTTGTTCATCATTATCTCAAAACCCAAACTTAAAGATTCAGACTCCATTGATCTTTAAGTGACTACAAACACATTAGCCTTCATTGTTTTTATTCAAGACTTCGAGTTCGGGTTGGGTTTTTGGGTTTCACTCGTTTGGTTCATGTTGTTCGTGGCTGGCCGTGTTGAAGACCATGTTCAAGAGGGTGTTCGTGGTGAAGGCCGTGCAGTGTGGCCGTGCAAGTGGTGAAGCCGTGCCGTGTTCGTGCAAAGCCGGGGGTGCACCGTGCTGCTTGGCCGTGTATCTTGGGTTTCCGGGCAACGAGTTTTTGGGTATTGTTTGCTTAATTTTCAATAAGGTAACATACTATCTTACCTTAATTTGTATACTATGATTATAGGATAAATTAAGTAATCTTGTTAGATGAGTTTTTGATGATTGTTCATCATTTCATGCGTGATTTTAAGTATGAGTTTGGGTGATGTTTTAATGATATTCGTGCCTTGATTCTATGTAATTCATGATTGTTTATGATAATTTCGTGTTTATTGATGATCAAGTTTCATGAAGTTTTGATGATCATAAGTTGATAAAATTGTTGTTGAAGATTGCCTATGTTATGCGTGATTTTTGATGATGAGTGTGATGATGATTTCTATATGGGTTCTTTAATCTTGGTTGAGTTCTTTATGAATCTTGATGAGTTTTTTATGAATCTTGGTTGAGTTCTTTATGAATCTTGATGAGTTCTTTATGAATCTTGATGAGTTCTTTATGAGTCTTAATGAGTTCTTAATGATTCTTGGTTTCTTTATCATGATTATGTAATCTTAAGTGTAGATTATATAGTCTTGGTTAAAGAAAGTTAAGATAAGTTTAAAGCAAGTTTAAAGAAAGTAAATAAAGTTAAAGAAATGATTAACATTGTTTAAAGAAGTAGTAAATGTTTATGGTTAGACTCAAGAAAAGGCGAAAGAGGCAATCTTGAGAATAACTTCGATGGTTTACATGTTAGTCTTAACTCAAGGCGTAAGATGCAACTTAAGATTAACTAAGAATGTAAATAAAAGATTAAAGATTAGCTTGATTTTACTATTAGACGCCTAACCTTAGAGTAAGATTCTAAGGCTTGGCTTAAGACGCTGCCCCTATCCTATCCGCGGTATTGGGATAGTTGGAGATCTTACTATGTCGTCTTTTGATATGAATTTCCCGTAAGATGGGTTTCATGGGGTTAGGAGTAAGATTCTCAATCCTAGCATAGTAGAAAGTTCGTTCGCGTAAGATGCGTTCATAAGTGCATAGTCTGGTCTAATATGTAAATGATTGCGCCAAAGATTAAGTAAAGATAAGTCTAAAAGTTGGTTCAAATTTAGTTTTGAACTATTTATTTTGTTTTATGTGAATAATTTCGATTTAATTCGAATTATTTTATTTTGATTAGTTATTATTTATTTTTATTATTATTTAATTAATTAGAATTTTATTATTTAATTTTCTAATTAATTATTTAATAGTTTGGGCTAAATCGAATTTAAGCATGATTAATCATGCAATTTTTGCAAATTAGCCCAATTAGTCACGAGAGCCCAATTTGGCCCATTTGGAGCTATGAAAAACCGGCCCCCTTATGTGTGCATGGCAAGGTTTTGCCAGTTGCCTCATGTTCACACCTTAACTAACTCTATATATAGAGGAGTTAGTAAGGCTTTTGCTCATTTTTGCCATCCTTGCCAACTTAGACACTTGCCATCCAAAAGATCAAACACAAAAACACTCTCCATCTCCATCATTGCCACACACCATTTTTGGCTAATCATCCATCACATTTGTTCATCATCCATCCAAACTCTAAACTTAAAGATTCAACCTCTATTGATCTTTACGTATCAAAACACAATCTAGACCACATAATTTGCATTCAAGATCACTAGTTCGGGTTGGTTTCCGGGCTTGGTTCGTGTGGGTCATACGTGGGTTTAGAATGGTGGTGCTTGTGTGAAGACGTGGTGGTGCACGGTGGTTCTCGTGTGAGGACGTGGTCGTGCACGGTGGTCACGTTGGTGGGTTCGTGTACAGCACGGTTGGGCCGTGTTCGTGTTCGTGTTGCTTGTGCCGTGTCCATGTGGCTTGGGCTGTGTGGTTACTTTTCCGGGCAGCAAGTTTTGTGTGTTATTTTGCTTAATCTTTAACAAGGTAACATACTTTCTCAACCTAATTGGCATACTATGTTCCATAGTATAGATTAAATGAACAGGATTAGTTTATATGAAGTTTGATCATGTTTTTATGTATGAATGTAAATCTGATTTTTGAATGGTTATATGATGATTTTATGTTTGAATAATATGATTCTATGATTAATTATGTTAGTATGAAGTTTATGTTAATCATGTTCAAGTTTGGTGAATTTTGGATACTAAAAAGTTGATGATTTCATGTGTTGAATTGATTGAGTTATGCGTGTAGTTTGAGTATGTGTGGATGAGCTCTTGATTCTTGGATGAGTTCTTGGTTGAAGTTCTTGATTCTTGATTGAAGATCTTGAATCTTGGATGAGTTCTTGATGAGTTCTTTGAGTTCTTGATGAGTTCTTTATCAGTTCTTGATTAAGTCTTTTAAGTTAAAGAAAGATAAAGAAAGGATTAAAGAAAGTGATAAGATGATGTAAGATGTTTTGTTTACATGTTATTTTCTTAAGTCAAGGCGTAAGATGCAACTTAAGGGGTAACTAAGAATGTAAACTTCGGATTAAAGATTAAAGAATGTAAGATTAGCTTGATTTCGTTACTAGACGCCTAAAACTTAGAGTACGATTCTATGTTTTTGGGTTAAGATGTTGCCCCTATCCTAACCGCGGTATTGGGATAGTGAATACCACTATGTCGTCTTTGACATGGATTTCCAGTAAGATTGGTTTCATGGGGTTGGGAGTAAGATTCTCAATCCTGGCATAGTTGGAAATTTCGTTCGCGTAAGAGGCGTTCGTACGAGCGTAGTCCGGTCTAGTTTGCGAATGATTGCACCAAAGATAAGATTGGTTAAGTTAGTTGAGTCAAGCATGTATTTGTGTGATTCATATGTTTTGATGTTATGTTTTGGGTTGTTTCTTTTGGTTATTTGATTTGTGCTATGTTCATGTGTATTTCCGTTAGGGTGAGTCAGTTATGTTACTCGCTACTGACGGTGGACTGTTGTTTACTTTTCAGGTAATTCTGATGATGAGGTTCTTGCTTAGCTTTGGGTTGGGCGAGCGCCGATATAGTTATATAGTTGTATTTTTGTTGTTTTACGATTTCAGTTAGTTTGGACTATAGTAGTGATACTTGTATACTTTTGCTATAACTCTGACATGTGTTTGGAGTTACGTTTATTAGTAGTAGTAGTTTGACGTTTTGGATTAGTAATATACAAACTTGTGGGTATTTGTACTTTTGGGTTATAGTAATAATATTTTTAGGTTTTGTTTTCATTTTTAAGTATTTTAGTTTGTTAGTTCCGACTATTCGACTTGTTGGTTTCTTCCGCGCCGATTTAAGTGAGTCGGGTCGTCACAGTTGGTATTAGAGCCGAATAGGTTTTAAGTGAAGTTTAAGGATTCGAGTTAAACCCGGGAGTTGAGAGCTTTACTATTCCCGAGTGATAAAACCAAAATTTAAGGTTAAGTAAAGTGAGAAGAGTTGGGTAGAAAGACCGGGACAAGATCTTTTCTATTTTTCTTTTTCTCTCTTTATTTCGTATACATGACTATGGTGGGGTATATGACTGACATTGTATTCTTGGTATGTCTTTTTGTTGGGATGCGTTGCAGCATGTCTACACCTCGTCGGTTGAGTACTGGATGACAGAGGTTGCGGGCACTTGAGGAGGCGATCCTTACGTCGGCGCACCATAGTCGCCATACGCCGAGTACGTAGTCAACGTTCGACCGTATCGCACGTCATCGACCTCTGACTTACGATGGGGTTGCCGACCCCACTATCCTGGAGAGCTGGATCCGCGAGAGGGGGAAGCTCTTCGACGCGACGTTTTACCCCGAGCACGAGAAGGTGCAGATCGCCGCTTATTATCTACGTGGAGAGGCCGATAACTGGTGGACGTTAGCTAAGGACGCGTGCTTGCCGTTATATTCGATGTCGTGGATCGAGTTCGTCGATAAGATCCAGGAGCGCTTCTACCCCGACGAGTTGCGGTGGCAGAAACAGGAGGAGTTCCTTACTCTTACACAGGGTAAGATGACTGTTCAGGCGTACCCCGATAGGTTTACGGAGTTGTCGAGGTTCGCTACGTCTGTTGTTCCGTCAGAGAAGGATCGGGTCAAGCGCTACATCAAAAAGCTAGATCCTAGGATTCGCGTTCACGTGATCAGTAGTGGAGCGACGACATTTCAGCAGGCCTATGAGGTAGCCCTCGAGATACAGGCATTGACGGCTGAGGAGGATGCGAGCAAGAAGAGAGCTCAGGTTCCGGCGACGACAGCTTCTTTTAAGAAGCCCCGATTTAGTGCACCTAGCAGTACCCCTCCGACCACGAGTTTGCATAAGGGTTCCGATGGCTTGAAGTGCAGAGGATGCGGCCGAGACTTCCATCCAGGGAAGCGGTGTGACGGTTCGCCCATAGTATGTTATATCTGCAGGAAGGAAGGCTATAAGGCGTCAGTATGCCTGAGAGGAAGCCAGACTCTGAGGTTAAGCAGCTTCCGACACCAACGAAGACTCCGGTGAAGAACCGAGTCTACTGTATGACCGAAGCGGAGGCCGAGGTTCAGCCTGACGTCGTATCAGGTAGATTTCTTGTCTCTTGTGTATTAGCTTTAGTATTATTTGATTCTGGTGCTACTGTCTCTTTTGTGGCTAGTAGTTTTGCCTCGAGGTCTAATATTCGTGGCAGCTTTCCTGTTAGTTCAGTTATAACTCTCCCTTCCGGAGAGGATTTTATTTGTCAGCGCGAGTTCCGAGGAGTGTCTATCGTGATAGCTGGGGAGCAAGCGACGGCTGATCTGAAGGAGTTCCCGCTGATGGAGTTCGACGTAATACTTGGTATGGACTGGCTGTCGAGGTATCGAGCGATCATTCGTTGCCGAGATCAGTCAGTGACATTCCGAGGACTTCAGGGAAACCGAGTTACCTACTCTGGGTTCGTCCTTAAGAAAGGAGTAAAGGTAATCTCTGTCTTGAAAATGAGAAAACTTCGCCAGAAGGGCGATATGGTGTACCTATGTCAGGTAAGGGACTTGACAGAGGAGCGTCTGTTGGACGATATACCTGTAGCGAGGGATTTCAGAGACGTATTTCCTTATGAGCTACCGGGAGTTCCACCCGAGCGCGATGTCGAGTTTCATATCGACTTAGCACCCGGGACAGCGCCGATTTCGAAGGCACCTTACCGGATGGCACCATCGGGGTTGCAAGAGTTAAAAACGCAACTCCAGGATTTGATCGATAAGGGCTTCATTAGGCCGAGCGTTTCTCCGTGGGGAGCACCTGTGCTCTTCGTGAAGAAGAAAGATGGTAGTATGCGGCTGTGCATAGACTACCGCGAGTTGAATCGGGTAACTATCAAGAATAAGTACCCATTGCCTAGGATTGAGGACCTGTTCGATCAATTGCGAGGAGTAGGAGTGTTTTCGAAGATAGATCTTCGATCTGGATATCATCAGATTCCAGTCAAGAAAGAAGACATTCCGAAAACTTCTTTTCGTACTAGATACAGACACTACGAGTTCGAGGTGATGCCCTTTGGCCTCACTAATGCGCTAGCCGTGTTCATGGACCAGATGAACCGGACGTTTCACCACTTACTCGATAAGTGTGTCGTAGTATTTATAGACGATATCTTAGTCTATTCGAGAGATGAGTCTGAGCATACGGAACATCTCCGGATGGTACTTGCGATATTGCGTAGTCATAAGTGGTTCGCGAAACTCTCCAAGTGTGAGTTCTGGCTTCGCGAAGTAGCATTTCTGGGTCATGTAATTAGTAAGGACGACATTAAGGTAGACCCGGCTAAGATTAATGTTGTAGTTGATTGGAGTAGCCCGAGAAATGTGGCGGAAGTTCGTAGTTTTCTGGGATTGGCCGGATACTATCGACGATTCGTCCAGGACTTCTCCAAAATTGCTAGGCCGATGTCTAGTCTCCTACAGAAGGAGGTCCAATTCGTTTGGACGGAGGCTTGCGAGCAAGCATTCCAGCAATTGAAACAGAGATTAGTCTCTGCTCCTATACTTACCCTTCCAAACGATGAGGAAGAATTCGAGGTCTATAGTGATGCTTCGAAGAGTGGCCTAGGGTGTGTACTCATGCAAGGCGGGAAATTCATCGCTTACGCATCGAGACAATTGAAGGTGCACGAGCGTAACTATCCTACGCATGACTTGGAGTTAGCTGCTGTAGTGTTCGCGCTCAAAATTTGGAGGCACTATCTCTATGGTGGTTCGTGTAGAGTATTTACGGATCACAAGAGCCTCAAGTACATCTTTACTCAGAAAGACCTCAATATGAGGCAGAGACGATGGCTTGAACTTATTAAGGACTACGACCTGACGCTTAACTATTGCGAGGGCAAGGCGAACTTAGTCGCTGATGCACTAAGTCGTAAGCATCGCTTGAGCTTCAGTAGAAGCCGTAGTTCCGTCAGACTTCGTCTAACATCTATGAGTGCTGAGCCTGATCTAATTAAGGAATTGCGCGAGGGTCAACAGAACGACCCGCAGTTTGCTAGGATTCGAGAGGCTCGGCGGTAAGGCAAAGCCGTAGGTTTCGAGATCCCTTCCGATGGTAGTCTGCGATTCCGAGGGAGGTGGTGTGTACCGGACTGTTCTGATCTTAGGAACAGAATTATGTCTGAGGCACATAACTCGCCCTACTCTGTTCATCCTGGAGGTAACAAGTTGTACCAGGACCTCAAGGGCCAATTCTGGTGGCCTAAGATGAAGAGGGACGTATCAGAGTTCGTAGCTCGATGTTTAGTCTGTCAAAAGGTTAAAATCGAGCATCAGAGGCCAGGAGGTCTGTTGTAGCCACTACCTATTCCGACCTGGAAATTTGAGTCGGTATCTATGGATTTTGTGGTTAGCTTACCCACCTGTAATGGCTTGAATGCTATTTGGGTCATAGTGGATAGGTTGACCAAGGTCGCTAGATTCATTCCGATGAAGATGACCTGGTCTATGGAGCGTCTAGCAGAAGCATATACTCAGGATATTATTCGACTTCACGGAGTTCCGAGGGAGATCGTTTCTGATCGGGATCCGAGGTTTCTATCTCATTTCTGGAAGTCAGTTCAGGAAGCCTTTGGGACGAAACTGAAGTTGAGCACCGCTTTTCATGCGGCGACCGATGGTCAGACTGAGAGGACCATTCAGACTTTAGAGGATATGCTTCGAGCGTGTGCTCTGGAGTACCATCAGTCTTGGGTACGTATGCTCTGTTTGATAGAGTTCTCTTATAACAATAGCTATCACTCCAGCATCGAGATGGCTCCGTACGAGGCCCTGTATGGCAGGAAAGGTCGGAGTCCTATATGTTGGAATGATATTAGTGATTCTGTGGCTTTAGGACCCGAGATGGTACGCGATACTATCGATAAGGTCCGAGTTATCCGGTCAAAGATGCAGGCCGCTCAGAGTCGTGAGAAATCCTACGCCGAAAATCGCCGTAGACCGCTGGCTTTTGAGGTAGGTGACAAAGTCTTGCTTAAGGTTTCACCTTTCAAAGGAGTGGCACGCTTCGGTCAGAAGGGGAAACTTCGACCAAAATATGTGGGACCTTACGAGATACTAGAACGAGTTGGGGAGGTGGCATACCGATTGGCTTTACCACCTAGTTTATCTAGTGTGCATGACGTATTCAATGCTTCCCAGCTAAGGAAATATGTACATGATCCTACCCACATTATCCCAGTGGAATCGGCCACGCTTGAGCCGAATCTGACTTTTGAGGAGCGACGCGTCCAGATCTTGGATCGGGAAGTAAGGACCCTTCGGCGTAAGCAAGTCCAGCTCGTCAAGGTGTTGTGGAGAAATCAACACCATGAGGAGGCGACTTGGGAGACAGAGAGGGTGAGCGATCTCCTTTGCCTTAAATTTCGGGACGAAATTTCTTTAAGGAGGGGAGGTTGTAACGACCCTGATTTTATTGGTATTTCTGCCGGACGTTTATATGTATTTATGTGTTGATATGTATGGTTCAAATTTAGTTTTGCACTATTTATTATGTTTTATGTGAATAATTTCGATTTAATTCGAATTATTTTATTTTGATAGATTATTTATTTTTATTATTATTTAATTAATTAGAATTTTATTATTTAAATTTCTATTTAATTATTTAATATTTTGGGCTAAATCGAATTTAAGCATGATTAATCATGCAATTTTTGTAAATTGGCCCAATTAGTCACGAGAGCCCAATTTGGCCCATTTGGAGCTATGAAAAACCGGCCCCCTTATGTGTGCATGGCAAGGTTTTGCCTCTTGCCTCATGTTCACACCTTAACTAACTCTATATATAGAGGAGTTAGTAAGGCTTTTGCTCATTTTTGCCATCCTTGCCAACTTAGACACTTGCCATCCAAAAGATCAAACACAAAAACACTCTCCATCTCCATCATTGCAACACGCCATTTTTGGCTAATCATCCATCACATTTGTTCATCCATCCAAACTCCAAACTTAAAGATTCAACCTCTATTGATCTTTAGGTATCAAAACACAATCTAGACCACATAATTTGCATTCAAGATCACTAGTTCGGGTTGGTTTCCGGGCTTGGTTCGTGTGGGTCATACGTGGGTTTCGAGTGGTGGTGCTTGTGTGAAGACGTGGTGGTGCACGGTGGTGCTCGTGTGAGGACGTGGTGGTGCACGGTGGTCACGTTGGTGGGTTCGTGTACAGCACGGTTGGGCCGTGTTCGTGTTGGTTGTGCCGTGTCCATGTGGCTTGGGCTGTGTGGTTACTTTTCCGGGCAGCACGTTTTGTGTGTTATTTTGCTTAATCTTTAACAAGGTAACATACTTTCTCAACCTAATTGGCATACTATGTTCCATAGTATAGATTAAATGAACAGGATTAGTTTATATGAAGTTTGATCATGTTTTTATGTATGAATGTAAATCTGATTTTGGAATGGTTATATGATGATTTTATGTTTGAATAATATGATTCTATGATTAATTATGTTAGTATGAAGTTTATGTTAATCATGTTCAAGTTTGGTGAATTTTGGATACTAAAAAGTTGATGATTTCATGTGTTGAATTGATGGAGTTATGCGTGTAGTTTGAGTATGTGTGGATGAGCTCTTGATTCTTGGATAAGTTCTTGGTTGAAGTTCTTGATTCTTAATTGAAGGTCTTGAATCTTGGATGAGTTCTTGATGAGTTCTTTATTCTTTATCAATTCTTGTTTAAGTCTTTTAAGTTAAAGAAAGATAAAGAAAGGATTAAAGAAAGTGATAAGATGATGAAAGATGTTTTGTTTACATGTTATTTTCTTAAGTCAAGGCTTAAGATGCAACTTAAGGGGTAACTAAGAATGTAAACTTCGGATTAAAGATTAAAGAATGTAAGATTAGCTTGATTTCGTTACTAGACGCCTAAAACTTAGAGTAAGATTCTATGTTTTTGGGTTAAGACGTTGCCCCTATCCTAACCGCGGTATTGGGATAGTGAATACCACTATGTCATCTTTGACATGGATTTCCAGTAAGATTGGTTTCATGGGGTTGGGAGTAAGATTCTCAATCCTGGCATAGTTGGAAAGTTCGTTCGCGTAAGAGGCGTTCGTACGAGCGTAGTCCGGTCTAGTTTGCGAATGATTGCACCAAAGATAAGATTGGTTAAGTTAGTTGAGTCAAGCATATATTTGTGTGATTCGCATGTTTTGATGTTATGTTTTGGGTTGTTTTTTTTGGTTATTTGATTTGTGCTATGTTCATGTGTATTCCCGTTAGGGTGAGTCAGTTATGTTACTCGCCACTGACGGTGGACTGTTGTTTACTTTTCAGGTAATTCTGATGATGAGGTTCTTGCTTAGCTTTGGGTTGGGCGAGCGTCGATATAGTTATATAGGTTTATTTCTGTTGTTTTACGATTTCAGTTAGTTTGGACTATAGTAGTGATACTTGTATACTTTTGCTATAACTCTGACATGTGTTTGGAGTTACGTTTATTAGTAGTAGTAGTTTGACTTTTTGGATTAGTAATGTACAAACTTGTGGGTATTTGTACTTTTGGGTTATAGTAATAATATTTTGAGGTTTTGTTTTAATTTTTAAGTATTTTAGTTTGTTAGTTCTGACTATTCGACTCGTTGGTTTCTTCCGCGCCGATTTAAGCTAGTCGGGTCGTCACATGTCGAGCCGTAAATTCTCTAGTCATTGGCAAAAGACGGTGGTCAACTCTCTAAACCCGGTAGAGTGCTCCATAATAGAGAGTACTAGGTGTCCGTAGTCGGAACTACAATGCCAGAATCTAATACTTTGTGTTCTTTCCTCCAAAACAAATTACGAAAACCAAAACCAAATCAAATCAAAACGACGGTACAGTCCATGCTCGTTGGTCCACCAATATGCTTCCCAACTTAACTAACATGTGACGGGTCGAACCAATGTGTTCTTCCCGTAGCCCTCCAATGTGAGAACTATGCCTAACTAGTGGCCAGGCCACCACTTCTGAATTATCTACTCAAGTTTCACTGACCCAGACGACAACACATCCTTGGACAATAACTACCCCACGATCGAACACAAGGTAGCGGCTACGACTTAACCCGAAATAGCAACCAATGCGTCACTTAGTTAGGCGTCCATTTCGAGAAAATGAATCGAAAATAATAGCGACATGATCAATAAATCAAAATAGTGATTCAAAAGTTTTTCGACATGATCACCAGGATCAATAAATCAAGAAGAATGACTCGAATATCTATCACCATGATCACCGGGATCAATAATAACTATTCTATTTTCAAGAATTCATCATGGAAAACCAAGATTTGACAAGAAAAACTCAAGAACCAAACCGATAGATCAAGATTCATCAAGAATCACCAAGAAAGATCAAGAACATAAAAAGACTCAACAAGAAACTTCAAGGTTCAACAAGAAAGTTCAAGAATCAATGGGATAGTTCAAGAGTCATCAAGAAAGATCATGATTTCTTCAAAATTGATCATGAATCATCAAAAATCGAATATGACAATAAACACTAACGTATATATTTAAGAAACCATCATAACTTAAAGATAAACTGTTATAACGATCTTTTTCAAAAGATCAACATTTCATAAGCACGATACAATCATAATAAACACCCACATAATCATATTGAAAATCAAGAACATCAATCATACATAATTCATAACATAAATTCGAAATCTAAATATAAATTCTAATATTAATCATTACATGGATCAACATGAACTAACCAAGATTATCAAGAATTGAAGCGAAAACATCATAACCATAATAATCATGCACAACCTCTAACATATTCAACATGAACAAAATTCAACTTCAATTCATCACATGAAACTTTAATCAAAATTTTCACAAATGCATACAAAACTAATCCATACATAAAATCATGATCATATTGCAGAATCAACATAAAATCGATTAAAACATGCATAAAATAAATCAAGATAATCATACATCCAAATACCATCATCACACAACATCATCATCCTCATCAATTCATCAAGCTAATCCAATTCAAACCTAAGTTATACTATGTGAATTTGACTACCAAATTTAGATAAAACATCTAGTTACCTCGTCTAATCGAAACACAAAAACCAAAAGCAAGAATGAACACAACCACACCATCCCGAACATGAATCCACATGGCCATCTCAATCACCATGCACGAACACCACCCTTCCACACACGTACCATATTAGTTGGAAACCACACAGCTACCACATGCATACCCACTTGATCACACGACCACCATCCACAATCACGTGCCACCTTGAACCAAACAACCCATGGAAACATACTCAAACCAATGATCTTGAACACTATTTTTGAAGTTTTAGTGATAAAACTAGTTTTAGAAACCAAACAATGAGAATTGAATCTTTGAAATTGGATGTAAAAAAATGAAAAAAGATTGAGAGGGAGAAGAGGAAAATTGGCATGTAAATGAGAGGGAGAAAGGAGAGGAAAATGGTGTGAGGCATAGAGGGAGAAAGGGAGTGTGTTTGATCTTATTTGTTTTTGCAAATGAGTAGTAAAATGATGTGAAAGGATGTAAAGGGTCTTAAATCCTTAAGGGGGTGGTCTTCGGTTTATAGAATTAGTCAAGAGGAGAAATAAAACAAATGGGCAAGGGGAAGGGGAGAACCGGCCATGAGGAGATAAGAAGGGGAAAATGGGTCACTTGATCTACTTGATGCAATTCTAGGCCCAATTCAAAATCACTTTGGGTATGAATTAATCATTGGGTACACGATTAATTAAGTCACCGACCCAATTGAAATTGATCCAACACTTAAAATAAACAAATGGCCTATAAATAATTGCTTAAAGTAGATTTATAAATCCAACTCAAGAATTCAATTTAGCCCAAATTAATTAAGCAGATCTTGGACCTCTAAATTAAATTCAAGTATCGAGCTAGTTCATGCCAACACAAGGCTTTTATTTTAACTTGATCCAAAAATCTATCTAAAGGATATTCTAATTTGGGTACCAAGGAGGGACCAAAATTACTTCTAACCCCTACTCGACCAACTCGCCATTAATTTATTATTAATTTCGAGTTGGTCCACCACCACGAATTGTCATAACTTGAGCTCTAGATACCTAACGGGTTGAAGTCAAGTAAGGAACCGAAGAATATC
This sequence comes from Salicornia ramosissima, assembly GCA_951394345.1. Lineage (NCBI taxonomy): Eukaryota > Viridiplantae > Streptophyta > Magnoliopsida > Caryophyllales > Amaranthaceae > Salicornia > Salicornia ramosissima. The sequence goes on along the minus strand of OX596233.1, from coordinate 16,861,797 downwards.
AAATTAAATGAATTTAATTTGAAAACTTGTAAAAATATTAATACAATAAATTCCTGTAAGAAATAATTTCAAAAAGATTTTCAATTTATATAACAGAGAATTTATTAATATTTTTCGGAATCGAATTTTGAGACAATCAAAACCACCTAATAATCTAATCCCTAAAATATGGCTTATATACTATTGAAGAATTACACAATAACGGCTCTGGTTCTCATTCATCATCACTTGGCACCATATATATATATATATATTAGAGTATTCCCTAAACCTAGAAAATAATGTAAATAAGGTAAACTAGATAAGATAATTACACAAAATAGGGATATTTACAAAATATTTCAATATAATTATTCTAATACTGTAACAACCCTGAATTTTCCGATATGGAAATAATATTTATCACCTGAAATAATAACTCAGAAAATCTCAAGGTTGTTATGCCGCGATAACTAATTATAGTCATCGCAAGGCTAGTGGTTCTACCTGAAAACTAATACTTAAAAGATTAATTAACTAACTATTACAGTCCAAAATAGTAAACTTAAAATAGTTATTACAACCCAAAAATAAATTCTAAGTATAATTAAATGACAGCGGAAGCCTTAATAAAGTCTAAAATCCAAAGGGAATGATCGCACTCTTTAACCCGACAAGCCAGACACCATCAAGCCCCTGCACATTGATCATTGTAATATTAGCCAAAGGCTAAGCAAGATTTCACAATTTAAATAAACAAAAATAACCAATGTGCAGGCAAGACATATAGGAATATCTTGCAAATCCATTGCCAATCTGTACATGGTTAAATAGCAATAGGAGCAACTTCTCAAATAAACTTTAATCTACTTTTAAGTAATTCAAGTCTAAATCCTTCTTTCGTTATAAAACAACTTGCATAAATATAAGATACTACTTTCAAAATCTATGAGTAGGAAGTATTAAATAAGAAATTCAATGAGCTAGTTAGGCTGACTAAATAAACACACCAAAGTCCCTAGTATGCATACCCCTTACTTGATAACCTACCAAGAAGGAAGACAATTGGCAAGGGTACTGATCAACGTACCCCCAACTACTATATAAAATGGTTGATACACTATTAACTCAACCTACTTCCAAACTCGAGGAATACCACTTACTGACAAACCCACAATAAAATCTAGAAACCCTCGTAAGAGTGATGAACTTCCTCCTTTCAAAATCTTTGTTTGGTAACATAGAGGAACTTCCTCGTTTCAATATAAAATGATTTCATAATACAAGTTTTTAAAATATTGTCAAATAAATACTAATTATAACTGTACAGGTTTAGTACGAAATCTTACCGTAGCTCTCCTTTGCAAGAACTAAGCCTAAGCTATGGCCATAACTCCTAATAGTAGCCCGTGTACTACTACTTAGACGACTACACATCTTAAGATCCAGAACTGCCCAGAGACCGCAGTAGGGCAGTGGCTTCGACTTAACCCAATCTGGTGACCTGTGTATCACCAAACAGGTGTTCATTTCTTATCTTATCTTATCGACATGACCATCGTGAGACCAATACTTATCATCATCTTTACTTATTCTTATCATCATATTATTCCTTTCCTTCATATTACAACTTATCTTATTAATTCCTTTTATTCCTTTAAACATATTAATTCCTAAAATTACAAACTAAATTATTATAGGCCAAGAATTAAACTAAAATTGATCATCTCTCATATGGGACCACTCGACATTTTCATATAATAAATCAACAATTAATTCAATTCTTTAAATAAATAAATAAACAATTTAATAAATCAATCAAATAAACAATTAATCATATAAAGTATCAATCATCATTTAATATTACTTAAAACATGATAAAAATCCTCTTTTTACTATTTTGAACCACTCGACATTTATATATGAAACAACCAAAATTGACACTTTAATTTAATTAAATACAATCATCAATAATTATTCATATAAACTTATTAATAAACAATAAAATCATACTTTAAACATTAAATCATCAAACATGAATCAAAGCAAGATCAAAATTAATCCTTTTAGGTACATATGTCACACGGCTTCCATGGCTTAAGAATATTATCAAGATCAATTTCAAGAATTAATAGTATTATGCTTAAATTAAAGATTTAAATCAAGATTATCAACAATAATTCAAGAATTATCAAGATCCAACAATAAAAATCAGATTTTTAATTCCCTTAATTACTTTATGTCACTCGACATTTTGAGTAATATGAACAAAATAATAATTTTAATTCAAGGCTTCAATTAAACATTTAAATTATCAAGATCATCAATTTATTTCAAGAAAATATCATATAATCATCATCAAAATTATCATATGGCACTCGACAAATATACAAAAATTCAAGAACAAGATTCAACAAGTTATCATGCAATTATTCGATGTAATCATACAATTAAAGAAATTATTTTATGCATAGAATTATTAAAAATAATTAAAGATTCATAAAGATTACCTAAAATATCAAGAAAAATATCATGATCATCATACTATATAGTTCGGACTAAATCATCCTAACATGACACTAATTCCATTAGTTTTTCCTAGTTTAATCCTAATTAATTATATGGAAAACTATATTAGATTTAAGAAAGATAGTCTAGTTACCTTAAATCCAGAAGAAAACAAGAAAATCTTCTTATTGTTTGGCTCGAAAATAGACGGCCACTGAGAGGTTTTTAGGATTCTTTTGTGAGTTTGGAGTTGTTTTGAAAATAGGTAAACAGGTTCTGAGCTTTGTTCCCTTTTAATAATAATATAGAACAAAAGAAACAAATTAAAGAAAATAAATAAAGGGGCCGAAATATTTGAGTGAGGGTAGGAGGGATTGAGTAAATTTAGGAGACTAGATAAGAGGTTAATTAAAAATAGGACCTTTAGATTAATCAGGATAATGAAATAAAAATTTGGATATTTAGATATGAAATTATCTAAATAATAAAAATGATTAAAAAGAAAATATTCCCTGGCCATGCTTATAAAGGGGGGCCGGCCATGGGATGCAATTATTGGGTCATTGGGCCCAATTTCGAGATAAAGGAGAATTTAAGAAAACACAGTCCAAATATCTGGGCCTTTTGGACTTAGAATATTAAAATAACATTAATTAACCGCGAATTTTTTTGGCCCTAAATTTCGGGTTATTACATGATCAACCCGGCCTTAGGGGCTAATGAGCCCCATAGGTTGATACTTTTTACCTCGAAGGTCTCTCCTACCTCGAGAGTTAGTATGATAAACCTTGGGACAAAGCCTTCTTAATAACCTCGAGGGTCCTTCTGACCTCGACTTTGATAGAGGTAGTAGGACAAGGCCAACAAGAACCAGGCTTAACTCAATTGTGATGGATGCGCCTACTTAGGACTTCATAGATCTTTCTTTGATGGATGACCAACGAAGTCACTTGCTATGGCTATTCCGCGACCATGAGGGGTTTATTAGATCTATGGAACATCCTTCATGCTTCTCTTTTAGCCTCATCTGTGATGATGATCCCTGCAAGGGATGACGATCATACAGCTCCCTTTGATGGAACAATTAGCCCCACGCTTGACGTCGGATGGAAGTCTCCTAACATCGGATGTTGAGCGGAACAATCGTTTCGTTCTAACTTTGCAAATTTGATGAGATCATTTTTCAAATTCCAAGACCGTGATGTGGATTTAGCAAACAATTTTTGCGATGAAGGAACATAATCTTCATATCTTTTTACCTCGAGGGCTTCCCTTTTGCGAAGGTGATGATACCTTTTTCCGCGATAGGTGTTTCTTTCAGACTATCCTTCTGAGATTTTAACCAAGTGTTGATTTTCTTGGTGACTGATTTTTGCTACCTTCGATAAATTCTTGTTCAACCTTTCCCATCCTCCCCGATGGTTGCCCATACTTAATGGAGCTCAAGTGTTCTGTAAGGAGATTTATCGAGGTTCAGGGGCTAATAAGCCCCAGGAACTCGATGGATACTCCTACCCCGCATCCTCATACTCCTTGATGTGTGCCTATGTTGTATAGGGCTTAAGTGTTGCCTAAGGACATCCATCGGGGTTCAGGGGCTAACGAGCCCCAAGAACTCGATGGATGCTCCTATCCAGCATCCCCATTCTCCTCGATGGGTACCTATGTTGAACAGGGCTTAATTGTTGGCCTAAGGTGAACCTTCGAGATTCATAGGCTAATGAGCCCCTATGAACTCGATTCAGATGCCTGTCTAGCCTTCCCATACTCCTTGATGGGTGCCTACGTTGAGTAGGGCTTGATGTTAGCCTAAGGTAACGCTATCAAGGACCCTGGGGCTAATGAGCCCCAGCTACTTGATGAGGTACCAGTCCAGCCTCTCCATACTCCTCGATGGGTTCCTACATTGAGTAGGGCTTGGTGTTAGCCAAGGTGACGCTATCAAGGACCCTGGGGCTAATGAGCCCCAGACACTCGATGAGGTACATGTCTGGCCTTCCCATACTCCTCGATGGGTGCCTACATTGAGTAGGGCTTATCATCCCGGTTAAGGTTTCATTTTATTAAGAATCAAAGTAATAACACTGAACTCGACCCTGTTAGGGTTTTATTATTGCGAATGTTACTTCCATGATAACAAGAAGAAACTCGACCATGCTTTGGTCTTATTATAAATGAAAAAATAACTCCAGTGAGGATAATAAAAAAAACTAGACCCTTTTAGGCTCCTTATTGCAAACACTAACTTCGGTAGGGAGCTAAGATATGACATTAATAATTCCATCAGACTCAGCGCTATGACTACGCTTTTGCCTTTTTTCCCCTCCCTCATTCGAGAGATAAGAGTTTAGTTTTCCTTTATTTGCTAGCTTGTCGAGGGCTTTCTTTAACTCTCTACAGTCCTTTGTGGTGTGGCCACATTCATGGTGATATTCGCACCACAGTTTGGGATTCCTCCTGCCGATGGGTGTGCGAACGGGCAAAGGCTCGGGGAGAATATCCTGGTTTTTAATATCCAAGAAGATCTCTCGCCTATTGGTGTTGAATCTAGGATCCATACCACCATCACGAACATCTTTCCTCGAGTCGGATGTCCGGTTAGGACCTTCACCTCGATGGGGCCTTTTCCTTTTTCCATCCTTTTTCTCAGACTTCTCAACAGGGTTGTTGATGTTTGATTATTGCACATACTTCCGTGCTCTATCCATCGCGCCAGTATACGAGGACACATCATTTTCCAATAAGGAAATTTGAACTTGCCGCGTTTTAAACCAGAAATGAACGCTGCATAGGCCTCTGAATCTTCAACGTTGGGTATTTGGAGTAATTTAGCGTTGAAGCGCTTGAGGTAGTCTCCCAACAGTTCATGCTCCCCTTGCTGGCAAGCCATGAGGTGGATGCTTGTCTTTCTTTGCTACTTTCCAGCCACGAAGTGACTAAGGAACATGGCCTCCAAGATGGCGAAGCTAGTGATCAGACCCGATGGGAGGTCAGCGAACCATGTCAGGGCCAGGCCCTTGAGGATAGTAGGGAATTGTCGGCACCAGCTTGCCTCACAACGCGTTTGCACTGCCATTTGAGTTTTGTAGGCGGCGATATGGTCAGCAGGATTAGTAGTTCCCGAGAAGGGCTCGATGGTTGGGGCTTTCACCTTATTTGTGTCAGTGGTATACAAAATCCTTTAGCTGAATGGAGTTTTGAAGGTGAGCGTTCCCGTTGGTCGCTCTTGCTCGAACCCTAGGGATTGTCGTATGCCCTTTTCCTGGTTAGGATAACAACTGACCTCGGATTTCTAGCAGTTTTAATGAATATTTGTTATTGCTTTAATATCACATGCCACACCCCGATTGTTTGAATGTTCATATAATAACAACAATATTCATGTTAGGATACAAATACAAATACAACCGTGAGTTTTAATTCTTGTTAATGGTACCATTAACTAATGGTACCCTATGATGTATAACCTTATGACCTATTTAATAATAACATGACCTTGTTAATGGTACAAATACAAAATTGCCTACTCAAGCAGCCGTGAGTTTCACACCCCTCTCTCCTGTGTTCCAGCCCTTTGGATACCCTATGATGTCAAAGCAACGTGTAACGTCGTGCCCCTTCTTCTAACAGTGCGTACAGACTTGCAACAAGAAACAATTAGAAGCTGAATGCCCCGGCTTCTTGCAGTGAGAACACACAACAGGGGTGTCGCGCTTATGACTGATAGTTTTATTAAGGGAAAAAGATGATTTAACTCAATTGTATTAATTAAATAAATAGGAAGCCTTTATATATAGGCAATACAAGCACATAACTAACCCAACGAAGGTGGGAACATGACCCACTAACTAACAAATACTAAGTCCTAACTTAACCCATTACCCACTAACTCAACTTTGAAGGACTATTTCCAACACACCCCCTTCCTTCAAAGTTGGGTATATTGTTGTTAAACATTGCAGACTTGCTCAACCACGATCATATCTAAAACCATGAAAAAATTTCTCTACTCTTCAACTTTCTCGAAGCACTTTCTCGAAGCACTTTCTCTTCGATCATTTGTGATGCACATTATCATCACTTACACCTTCTTTGATGCACTTCTCATCAAAAAACTCGACTTGTTGGCGCACATGATTTAATTCAATTGTATTAATTCAATAAATAGGGAGTCTTTATATATAGGCAATACAAGCACACAACTAACCCAAAGAAGATGGGAATGATAACACCATTTTATACTCATATTTCTATGCTAAATTTGTGTGTTTTCATCTTACTGTTCCCATAGTTTCAACCTTTTTGAGCCATTATGCTTTATACTTTGCTATTGTTCTTCTCGGGTGTATTTTGCTTTGTTTTGTGTAGGTTTTAGGTGCTTTTGCTAGGATTATTGGAGATGCAAGTAGAGCTAATTGGATATTGATCAAAGAATGGACAAATCAAGGCGTTTATGTTGGTGAAAAGCTTCAAAAGAGTTGCTCATGAAGACCTACCGCAACATGGTTGTGGAAATCCCTTAGTTTGCCACAACCTAGTTGCAGCCACTTGTTTTTGAAGTATTTTGAAGCAAAAAATCAGCCTACTCCGCACTCTAGTTGTGGCCTAATATCACATGCCACACCCCGATTGCGGCCTTTTCTATGATGTAGACAACTCTTCATATTCCTAGCTTCTAAATAGGTATTTTTTAGGGGTTTTTCATTACAACTTCTACACACATATTTGAATATCATTTTTTTAAGAAAAAAAACTTTTAGTTATCCTTAGTTTTTGACACATATTCTCAACTTTGGTTCTTTGACATTGTTTTTGGCAATTTCATCAATTCAAGTAATATTCTTCTTTTCTCTATTCTCTTTTTATTGTTGTTAATCATGCTTCCTTTTAATTTTTGTCTTGTTTATTCAACAATTATGTGTGAGTAGTTTTTATTAATCTAGGGTTAGGTCAAGCCTTAGCCATGATTGATTCTTGAGCAATTTTGTAAAATCCCCAATTTAATTGTTGATTGTTCATGCTTAATTGATTGTGCTTATGCCAATACTAGATTAGGGATAATTGGTATTGTTATGAATTCATTGTCTTTATCACAATGGGAATTGGGTTTTGATGAATTTGGATATTTCAATTAAGAACATGAAATTCTCCACGGGAGTAGGTAGAATGAATTGTTAGAAAGTTAGGGTTTTGTGATTAAAGTCTTTGATTTGCAAGATACCACGGGAGTAGGCTTGATTGCAAATTGAGGAAGCCATAAATACTCGGGAGAGGTTTGTGGTATTTTATAGGGTTACCTTTTCTCTTGAACAATTGGTCGATTAAATTGGGGTATGAATTGCTTGTGTCAATTGTGCTAGTGGTGGTGCCTAACTCTAGGTATTTTTATTCCTTGAATTTAATCATCGTATTTCCATTAGTCTTGTTTAGTGTTAGAATAGTTAATCAAATCTCAACTCTAATTTGTTACTTGCTTAGTATAAAGTAGAATCAAAATCGACCACTTTGAACCATTCAGTCTCTTGGGATTCGACTCTTACTTACCCGACTACATAGTTAGGAGGAAAAGTTAGGTTATTTTTGTTAGGTCTGCGACACGCCTTTCAAATTTTGGCGTCGTTGCCGGGGAATGACGGTGTTTAAATTAGTTAGTTTTGATTTATTTTTACCAAGCCTCTATTTAGTTTGTTGCTTCGGCTATATTCCTTTGTTATTTGATCTTTTGTTTCTAGTTTTCCTTGTTGCATTCAAACTCGAAAAACATGTCAACAAAATTTGATTCCTATGGACCTTGAAATCGAAGCTACAGCACGTAGGCAAGGAGGTAGAAGAAGAAGGAGAAGAAATCGGATTACACAGGAAACAATGGCCGAGGAAGGCACTAAACCACTTTGGGAGTATGGTGTACCAGACACTACAACCGGTGCACTATCTAGTATTGTTTGACCTGCTGTTAATGCTGCAAATTTTGAGCTCAAGCCTCAGTTCATCCAATTCATCTCCAATGATTCATTTGCGGGGCTAGCCACTGAATGCCCTGTAAGTCATATTGCAAGTTTCTTGGAGAAATGTGATACTGTGAAGATCAATAATGTGAGTGAGGATAATATTCGACTACGCCTCTTTCCATTCTCTCTTCGAGATAGAGCAAGGGAGTGGTTGCGGGATGAAGGTGTTGGAACCTTTGATACCTGGGATAAACTTGCCAAGGCATTCTTAGTGAAGTTTTTGGGGCAAGAAAAGACCGCAAAGTTAAGGAATGAGCTAGCAACCTTTCAGCAATCTGATGATGAGTCATTATATGAAGCATGGAGAAGGTTTCTACGTTTGCAAAGGCAATGCCCTCATCACGGGATTCCCGAATGGATGTTGATACAAACTTTCTACAATGGTTTGACACATGAGTTTCGTATCTACATTGATGCTGCTTCAGGCGGTTCCCTTATGACTAAGAATCCAAATGAAGCAAAGGAGTTGATTGAAAAAATGACGGCCAATGACAACTATCATCCAAGTGTCCGAAATAGTTTAAAGAAGGGAGGTAAATATGATGTTGATGCACTAACCTCTTTGGCTAGTATTGTGCAGGCACTTTCTCACAAATTTGATCAATTGCATGTTGGAACCTCTACGGCGGTCACGTGTCAAATGTGTGGAGTACAAGGTCATGCCACTAATCAATGTCAAGTCAACAATGATGGGATGTCTATTGAGCAAGCTAATGCTCTTTATAATTCCAATTCAAGGCGGTCGTTTGATCCTTATTCTAACACATATAATGAGGGGTGGAAGCACAATCCTGCATTCTCATACAAGAACACTCAAGCACAACTCAATCCACCTCCACCTCGCAACAATTTCAACACACCACCAGGTTTCCAAGCAAGAGCACCATTCAATCAACCATCCCAAAATTTCAATCCTCAACTTCCTCCAATCCAACAAAAGAGTAACATAGTGCTTATGATGGAGAACTTTCTAAGTCAACAAGCAAAACGTGATGCGGAAATCCGAAATGAGCTCCAAAGCCTCCAAGAAGTAAAGACTTCACAAAAACTCTTGGAAAGTCAAGTAAGTCAACTTGCTCAACAAGTAGGTCAATCTTCAAGGCCTACGGGCCAATTTCCAGGCAATACTGAGCAACCAACCAAGGGTCAAATCAATGCGGTTACTTTGAGGAGTGGAAAAGAGCTACAAGATCCTCCCAATAAGGAGACACCAAACAAGCAAGTGAGTGAAGCAATTGAAATTGAGAAGGTGGTAGAGAATGTGGTCGAAGAGAAAGAGAAAAAGATACCTAGTCCTACTCCCATTGAGCCATATAAGCCACCAGTTCCATTCCCACAAAGGTTGGCACAAGCGAAGCTAGAGAAGAAATATGGGAAGTTCCTTGATATTTTGAAAAAGTTGCACATAAACATACCATTCTTGGATGCTATCTCAAAAATGCCCTCTTATGCAAAGTTCTTGAAAGATATGCTCTCAAACAAGAGGAAGATCGAGGAAAATGCAACTGTCTCACTCACGACGGAATGCAGTGCCATCTTGTAAAATAAGCTTCCAAAGAAGCTTGGAGACCCCGGAAGTTATTCCATCCCTGTCAAGCTTGGTGATATTGAGATCAAAAAGGCTCTTTGTGATCTTGGGGCAAGTGTTAGCCTAATGCCCTTGTCTATTTGCGAGAAGCTTCATATGGGTGAATTAAAGCCCACGCGCATCTCTTTACAATTGGCAGATAGGACTGTGAAGTTTCCACTTGGTATTCTTGAAGACGTTCCTCTTCCTGTTGGGAAGTTCTTTATTCCATATGACTTTGTATTCATGAAGATGGAAGAGGATGCACAAGTCCCTATCATTCTTAGGAGACCTTTCTTTGCCACTGCTGGAGCCATCATTGATATGAAGAATGGAAAGATTACCTTTGAAGTGGGTAATGAGAAAATGGAGTACAATCTCACAAACTCCGTGGAGGCTCCTTCTAAAGAAGAGACTGTTTATAGAGTGGAGGCTCTAGATGAGGTGATAGGAGCGAAAACTCCAAATTTGCATCTCGATGATTCATTGCAAATAGTTCTCATGGGAAGTGTTGATGAAGAGGATTGGGAGACTAGGGCATACACAAAGCTTTTAGAGGAGTCCCTTTCACTACCTAAATATGAGCCCATCAAGGAGGTGTTGACACATGGAGGATTTAAGGAGAGTACTACGCCTCCTGAGGTAGAGTTAAAGCCCCTTCCCCCTTCTTTGAAATATGTATATTTGGGTCCAAATAGAACATATCTTGTTATTATTAATGCTGAGCTTGATGACATACAAATTGAGCAATTGCTTACTGAAAATATAAAAATGTTATAGGCTACATCATTGATGATATCAAGGGCATTAACCCTTCTTTTTGTATGCATAAGATTATTCTTGATAACGATCATGCTTCTTCTATTGAACCTCAAAGACGACTTAATCCAAATATGATGGAGGTAGTTAGAAAAGAGGTTCTGAAATTGCTTGATGCAGGTATAATCTACCTTATCTCAAATAGTAAGTGGGTTAGCCCAGTACAAGTTGTTCCCAAAAAGGGAGGCATGACCATTGTCAAGAATGACAAGGGTGAAGAAATTTCCACTAGAACTGTGACAGGGTGGCGCATGTGTATAGATTATAGAAAACTAAATAAGGCCACCCGAAAAGATCATTTCCATCTCTCATTTATCGATCATATGTTAGAGAGGTTGGCAAAGCATTCCTTTTTCTGTTACTTGGATGGATACTCAGGTTTTTTCCAAATTCCAATTCATCCAAGTGACCAGGAAAAGACTACATTCACTTGTCCTTATGGCACCTTTGCTTATCGAAGGATGCCATTTGGATTATGTAATGCTCCTACTACCTTCCAGAGGTTTATGATGGCGATTTTCTCAGGATTGATTGAAAATATTATGGAAGTTTTTATGGATGATTTCTCAGTTTATGGAACATCTTTTGACGATTGTTTGCACAACTTGAAAAGGGTGCTTCATAGATGTCAAGAAGTCAATCTTATTCTTAAATAAGGGAAAAGTGCCATTTTATGGTTCAACAAGGTGTAGTTCTGGGTCATGTTGTGTCTTATAGGGGCATTGAAGTCGACAAAGCTAAGGCAGATGTCGTTGAGCGATTGCCACCTCCCACTTCTGTGAAGGCGGTGAGGAGTTTCCCTGGTCATGCGGGGTTTTATCGCCGTTTTATTAAGGATTTCTCTAAAATTTCTCGACCTCTAACTGAGCTTTTAGGCAAAGATGTTCCTTTTGTTTTTACTGATGCTTGTCTTGAGGCTTTTAACAGGTTGAAACAGGATCTTATATCTGCACCTATCATACAACCACCAGATTGGAATCTACCATTTGAGATTATTTGTGATGCAAGTGACCATGCTGTAGGTGTTGTGTTGGGTCAAAGAAAGGATGGAAAACTCCATGCCATCTATTACACAACCAAGACTCTTAATGCGGCCCAGATGAATTATGCCACAACTGAAAAGGAGTTATTGGCCGTGGTGTATGCTATGGAGAAATTTTGATCCTATCTTGTTGGGTCAAAGGTGATTGTGCACACTGATCATGCGGCATTGAAATATTTGATGGGTAAGAAAGATGCTAAGCCGCGTTTGATTCGATGGATTCTATTGTTACAAGAATTTGATTTGGAGATCAAGGACAAAAAAGGTGCGGAAAACGTTGTTGCTGATCATCTATCTCGACTTGTCCTTGATGATGAAGCTGAAAAGGGATTGCCTATTGATGATTCATTTCCCAATGATCATTTGTTTGCGATTCTTGCTAATGAGTCCCCTTGGTATGTTGATATAGCCAACTATTTGTCTAGTGGTACTCTCCCTCATGGCCATTCATCGCAACAAAGGAAGAAATTCTTTAAGGAGGTGAAGAGATACTTTTGGGATGATCCTTTTCTCTATAAAGGATGTGCGGATGGGATTATTAGAAGATGCATTCCCGAAAGTGAGTTGAACTTTATAATTTCTCATTGTCATGATTCACCTTATGGAGGCCATGCTAAGACCTTTAAGACTGTTGCCAAAATTCTTCAATGTGGTTTCTATTGGCCAACTCTATTCAAGGATGTTCATGCTTATGTTCAGTCTTGTGATCATTGTCAAAGGACTAGAAACATCTCTAGGAGGAATGAAATGCCTATGAATAACATTCTTGAGGTTGAATTGTTTGATGTGTGGGGAGTTGATTTTATGGGGCCTTTCCCTTCATCTTATGGGAATAGATATATCTTGGTTGCAGTTGACTATGTCTCGAAGTGGGTTGAAGTGATTTCTACTCCTACTAATGATGCTCGTATGGTTCAAAAGTTCTTTAAGAAGACAATTTTCCCTCGATTTGGAGTGCCATGAGTTTTGATTAGTGATGGGGGAACGCATTTTATTGAGAAGAAGTTCGAGGCAATGTTGAAGAAGTATGGAGTAAATCATCGAGTTGGACTTTCATATCACCCACAAACTAGTGGGCAAGTGGAGATATCTAATCGAGAGATTAAGACTATCTTAGAGAAGACGGTTGCGAAATCAAGGAAGGATTGGGCTTCAAAGCTTGATGATGCACTTTGGGCGTATAGAACTGCTTTCAAAACGCCCATTGGGACAACTCCATATAGAGTTGTTTATGGAAAAGCGTGCCATCTTCCTGTTGAATTGGAGTATCGTGCGTATTGGGCAATCAAGACCATAAATTTTGGTTTGCAAGCAGCGGGTGAGAAGAGGTTGTTACAACTTAATGAGCTTGATGAAATTTTCCTAGATGCTTATGAAAGTTCAAGGGTGTACAAAGAGAAAACAAAGAAATGGCATGATAAAGGGATTTTGAGAAGAGAGTTTAAAGAAGGCGATTTGGTTCTTCTTTATAACTCTAGATTGAAATTATTCCCAGGTAAGCTTCGCATCAGATGGTCGGGACCATTTCGAGTCAACAAGGTTTTTCCTTATGGTTCGGTGGAACTTTGGAACAGTCAAGGTGGTACTTTTAAGGTGAATGGTCAAAGAGTGAAGCACTATAGAGCGGCCGATCCTATTGATCATGAGAGAGTGGACATTACACTTTCTCACCCTTCGGCTACATGATTTAGAAGGTGGTCAAGCTAGATGACCTTAAACTAGCGCTTCTTAGGAGGCAACCCAAGTTCTCTTTCTAACTTTTTATTGTTCTTTCTTTTTCTTTCATTGTTTTTTTTTATTCCCTTTTAAAATTTTTAAAAAAAATTAAAATTCAAAAAATTCAAAAAAAATTTAGTGGTTTTTAGTTTTTTTTTTTTTTTAGTTAGTGTTTTTAGTTAATTCTCAATTTTAGTTCTTTTTGTACAAATTTTTCATGACCATGGAGCAAATTGTAGTTAGCAAACCAGCCTAGTCCGCAAGGGGGTTGCGGCATTTAAGTTCAAGTCGCAATGTGGTTGCGGCAAATCATGTTTTCAAGCAATAAGTAAATTACAAGTCAGTATACAACGCAACGTGGTTGCAGCAAAAGTCTAAACACTACAACTTGGTTACGGTGTTTGTTGTGATTTATATGCTCTATTCTAAGTAAAAAAAAGAAAAGAAAAGAAAAATACGCAGAAAAGAAAAAAAAAAGAAAAGAAATAAAAAGGAGCAACTGACCGTACAAATCACAGCAGCCCCCTCTCCTCTCCTCTCCTCTCTTCCTCTGAACGGCCGCCGGCGACCCAACCCTTGCCTTCACCGCAGACCACCGCACTAGCCCCCGCTGAAACCGCAGCCCTTCCTGCAGCCCCCTCACAGAACAATAGCCACCGCAGCAGTCCCACGCGAAAGCTCCGAACAGGGGTTTCGAACCCCCCTCTTAATGCTCCGCCGTCGCGCCGCACCACCAACCTTCCGGCGCACCACCTGCACCCAACCACCATCACCAAGGTAATTCAAAAAAAAAAAAAAAGAAAAACCGAAACCCTAACTTTGCAAAATTGATTTGGGGTTTTTGTTTTTCATGGTTTATGAGTGAATTTGAGAATAATTACCTTAGCATTTGGAGTTTCTTGGAGAAAAATCACTGATTTAGCTTTGGATTGAGTTGAGTTTGGTTGCAACTCTCTTGGCCTTGAATTTTGTGCGTGACAATTGAGTTTGGTATTGTGTTTTTGTGCCTTGAACTTTGTGAGTGAATATTGAGTGAAAACCCTTGCTTGTGAACTTGTGATATTTGACTTGGAGTTAGTGTGACTTTGGGACTACTTATTATTTTATTCATTCAATCATGGTATGCACACCACGTGTTCGACAAAATAAGGTGACTTCAAGTTCTACTTCTAAAGCTAAGTCAACTAAGGTCAACAAAGCTCTTACTTCAAACAAAAATCCTCCACTTCTACTAGCAAGAAAAATATTTCCTCAACTACTAAGGTCAACAAAGAGGTGGTGATTGATTACTATGACATTGATTTTAATGGTGATGCACAATTCAAGGAAAATTATAAGAAGTTGTTCAAAAGAGGGGTTTCTGCTACTCGTTATTGTGACTTTGATGCTCTTAAGGCACTGCATATCGAGGATGATATTCGATGGCTCATTTCTAATGTTGGTTGTCATGATCTTCTCACTACAAAATGTCCGACATACAAAAGAGTCACACTTGAGTTTTTGAGCTCTTTGAAGGCCAATGTGAAGCCGGAGTGCGATACTATGATCACATTTCACTTATATAATGTGGAACATACGTGGACTCTATCTCAACTTGATGACGTGCTTCGATTGCCTACTGGAGGCCCCAGGCTAACTTCCAAGTATTGGAGAGTGATCGGTCCATTTTGGACCCATTTTCCGGCATTGTTTCACTTGTCTTTCGGCCCTTTTAGACTTTATTTTCTTTGGTTTTTAGTATTTTAGTATAGAATTAGCTTATTTCATGGTTTCCTTCAATAATATTGTGTTTTATTTGTTTTCATGGATAATTAGGCTCAAAATTGAAGTATTTCAAATGCTCTTGCATATATAGTCTGATTCAAAGACTCATATCTTTTTTTCTATAACTCTTTTTCAGGTTATTCCACTTGAAGAAGATTCCTTATTTCAAGAGATTTAATTTGATATATTATATGCTCAATTCCGCTAAGAAACGAAGGAGATATGAGCATTTGAAGACTGAGTGCGCAGATCTGCACGACCTGCACGATCGTGCACTTAGTTGCACGATCGTGCAGAATGCTCGTGCAGAGGTCAGAAAGCCCTTTTGGAGTGCACGATCGTGCAGTTTTCCTGCACGATCGTGCAGCAAGTCCTTCGTTTCGCCACGATCGTGCAGCTTATTATTGCACGATCGTGCACGGTGCGGCTCGTGATTTTGTTTAATTAGCCATGTGCTTTGTAATTTTTAGTATACATAAGGGGCTTAGGCATTGTATTAAAAAAAAAGTTCTGAGATTTTAGAATAGTTTTTAGCTAGCATAAACACACTCTCAAGTAGTATATTTCTCTCTAAAGATTTCAATTGAATTCCAAGTTTTAGCTTTAGTTCTTTAATTCTTGTTTTCATCTTTGTAAACCAAGATTCCAATTGTTTCAATTAAAGTTCAAATCAGGTTTTGTTTTAGTTTTCATTGTTAATTTTGTTAAGTTTCTTAATTTCTTGTTATCATTTTAGTTTCATTAGAATTAGTTTTGAATTCATAGAATAGTTTAATTTGAATTTCATGATTTTAGCTTTAATGGATTGCATTAGCGAGTAGTTCCTTTTCTAAGGATTGGATGACTTGATGTTATTAGATTTTGGGGGTTAATCATTGGATTGTTGGTGTTTGAATAATCTTGATTGTAATTTCTTGATTGCTAGAGGTAGTAATTAGGATTGTGAATTGATAAAAGTATTTGATGAACTCGGTTTTGGGTTTTGCTAATTTGACTATTCGAGAGAGGTTATCTTAGCCGATCCTAGAATTTCCTATCACCTAATCGAGAGAGGGTGTTGGAATTGAGTCTGTTAAGTGCTTTTGAATGTTCACATTGCAATTGAGATAATCGAACATGAATTAATTCAATGACTATAATTCCTCCGATTGAAGTAACGTTAGGAATTCTAATCTTTAGAGTTTTTAATTTTGATATTTCCATTTGCATCGATTTCGTCTCTTTTCTATTAGTTTTAATTCTTGTAGTTTAGGTTTAATTCCAACATTCAATCAACAATTAAAGATCCTTGGATCATTCTGAATTCACGACTAATTCCGGATTAGTTCCTCGTGGATCGACCCTAACTCTGCTAATACTACGTGTTAGTTGTTAGGTTTATAAATTGTATATTTGTTTGGCGACTAGGGCCGCGACACCCTAGGAGCCGATCAAATTTTGGCGCTGTTGCCGGGGAATCTCTTTTCGGTTTCGGTTGTGAACTTTTTGATCCAAGTTATTGCTTTCATTTTTTTTCTTTTTTTTTTGTTTTTTTGTTAAATAATTGTGATTGTCAGTGCTAATATCTTCTTTAGCACTTCCAACCACCACGTCCAATTTCACCATCCATCCTCAATACACAAGGATGGTGCAAGCGGACCAATTTTCTTTCTTTTAATAATTTTTATTTTTTCTTTCTTTTTTTTCCCTTAATTATTGTTGCTTGCATTTTTGTTGGCTTTTGGTTTCATGATGGCTAGTTTCTTTATTCCTCAATTTGAAGATGAGTCATTTTGGGTGTATTTTAATCATGTTCAAGGTTCACTTCCATTTGACCACACTTATGATTTGTGGCAAATGTGTGAAGTCATATATTTGGGTCTGAATGCTTTTACTTTGAATGTTGTTGAGTCTATGCATAACGGTGAGTTTCGAGCTTTGACCTTAGGTAATGCTTGGAATTTTTATTGTTGGCTAGCCCAAGACACCTATGAATGGGATATGGGTACCCATTCTAGCCAATTTCAACCCAACTTTGGTTCATTTTCTCATTTTTCTCCTAATTGTAGTGATGTGCATCCTAATTTTCATTTTTCACATGATTGCACGCATTACAAGCAAGATTCTCATGTTTCTAGTGATTAAATCAGCTATGATCCGTCCCTTCTTGATGAGTATCTAAGGCCTTCTAACTTTGTTAATACAATTGTTTGTACTCCTGAAGCGATAAAGAGCTATAATGACTTGATTGACAAATGTTTTGAGGTTCACAAATGTCTACCAAAAGGAGGAGAGGGAAGGCTAGTTATCTTTGAGCAAATAAGTAAACTAATAAAGAGATTTGAGATAATAGAATCTTGCTTAGAGGATGAGATGGATGATCTAGGATTTACGATTAACCATGAGGGCGATAGTGGCAAGGATGGCTCAAGCCCTACTTTGAGGAATCCGATTCAAGAGGAGGTAGATGTTGCTCTAAAGGACTATGGCGAATCCTTTGAACCCATTTTTGCATCTCCATCTCCTCTTGAGCCCACTACCCCTTCCTTTCTTTCTTCACCTAAATCGTCCAATCTCCATGTTTCCATTGAGGAGGAAGAGGATTTTCTTAGGGTTTTAAATGAATGTGATGATGGCATAGCCCATAGTGATGACTCTAGTGATAGTGAGGATGAGGAGTTTTGTTTTGATTTTGAAAATCCTCTCTTTGAGAATGATGATACCTTTCGTGAGTTTCTAAATCCTCTTTTTGAGGATGATGACGAAACTCATGAGTATCAAGATTCTCTTTTAGAGGATGACGATGTTAAG
The DNA here is from genome assembly GCA_951394345.1 of Salicornia ramosissima. Classification (NCBI taxonomy): domain Eukaryota; kingdom Viridiplantae; phylum Streptophyta; class Magnoliopsida; order Caryophyllales; family Amaranthaceae; genus Salicornia; species Salicornia ramosissima. Next base: position 16,843,604 of record OX596233.1, on the reverse strand, counting down.
CCTCATGTTATAATTGAGTCTCGTTCTTGCCCCACCTTACCTAGGCCGTGTGTCCTAGTTCCTTCATCACCCATTTTTCTTCCACCCTATGTTTGTTGTCCGCCTTTTCATGGGTCTTTACCCCTTCTTGAGCCTCATGACTCTTCTCTTGATGCCATAGCGACAAAAGTGTATAGTAATTATAGGTTTTCTTCCTTTTCTTATTTTGATTTTATTTCTTTTAGTTTTTGTTTTTCTTTTAATTTTGTTCCCCTTCCCCCACATAAGCGAAGGATGACATTCCATAGTCATTTTCCTTATTTCCTTCTCTTTGCTTATGTGGTGCTTTCTAGATTTAGTGGCGATGTCCATGACACGCTACTACGAGCTTTGCGATGCTATTTACTAGATGGCATCGTTCTCCCTTGTACATAGTTTTCCTTTTTTTCCTTTTTTTTGTTTTGTTTTTGGAGTTTGGTTCTTGGTTTATCTTCTTTTGCAGGTGTGACGATTGAGCAACACAATTGGATAGATGATGGTAATACTTATGGAATTAGAGTGTGTTGTTGTAATTTGAAGCTTGTTTTGGTGAGATTGCTCCAAAACCTACTCCTTTTATTTCTTGATTGCATAGTTTTAGGTTTAGTTTTAGGAGGAGTTGATAATCGAGGATGTTTGGCTTTTAATTTTCGGCTTTCAAGCCCATTTGAGGATTACTGGTTATCGATGGTGTTGGGCCTCGATTTTATTTTGAATGGTTGCTTGATTGTTGTTTATGTGTTGAGCATGCTTGATTTTTTGCTCCTTTTAGTTTATTGCGTGTTTATTTAATTTTAGTTTTTTTTCTTTATTTCCTTTTCTTTTATTTTCCTTTTCTATTTTCTATTTTCTTTTTCTTTGTTTTCTTCTTTTCTTTTTCTCGATTAGCCGACCTTGAGTGTAGTTTGTGCATATTTGAACCTTTGTTTTTCTTTTTCTAGTGAATAAGGCATGCTTAGGAGCTTTTCTTTTGACCTTTTAGGAGTTGGCGAGATTTTGAAAACTTGTACAAACTTTTGTGTTCTTGGTTAGAGGTACAGGTAAGATTGGTTGAACCTTTGGGGAATTTGAAGCCTACTAGGAGTATTTGAACCTTGGGGGGGTTTGGGTAGCCTTCTCCGTGTATTCTTAGTTTTGGGGCATTTATTTCCTCTACCTTTGAGCCTTGATCAAGAGTTTGTCTAGGATTCCCGAGTTCAAGTGACCGAGCCACCCTTGGGGACGACGAAGGCATTCATTTCTTAGTTAATTTCATTTTTCTCCCTTTTTATTCACTTTTTCTTTTTTTCCACATGTTGAGATTAGGCTTTTTCATTGCCAAATTGGTTTTTGTTTTTCGTTTTTTCTATTCACTTTTGGAGCCCTTTTGAGCTTGAGCCTTCATTTTTTTGAGCCACGTTACAAACCATTTCCTTACTTTTATTTCACCCTTTTAGGTAAGTGAAGTTAGGGATCTTGGTGTTGTTTTGTATGAGCGTTGAAATAATAAGTTTGAGTTTCTTAGGTTCTCTTTTTGTGGATTTTTATGAGAAATAAAAGCCGATAAAGTGTGAAAAAGGCAATATCTTCATTAAAAAAATAAAAAATAAAAAGAGAAAAGTAGCATTTCATATTTTTGAGTAAGAATGAATTTATTTCTTAGAAATTTCAATTCAAAAAAAAAAAAAAAAGAGAAGAAAAACAAGAAAAAAATCAAAATATCAAAAAAAAATTCCAAGTTTCCTCCTTCCATTTCTCACAATGAGGACATTGTGTCCTTCAAGCTTGGGGGGGGAGGAAGTCAAGAAAAAAAAAGAGAAGACTTTTTTTTCCCCGATATTTTGGTTAGTGTGATCCCTTGTGTTTTGAACTTCACTTTAGGATACCACCACATAGCCAAATTTTTCCACACCCTTACCCAAGCCTTACGTTGCATCCATAAGAAGTCCTTCCGACCCATGCGGGGTTGAGTCCTCCTTGTCTTTCGGGAACTAGCCAAGTATATTGAGCGGGCGAACAAGGGGAGTGATGGGGGGTTAATTCTAGCTCCACGATAAATGATCCACTCACAACGGATCCGTTTTCCCTTTTCTTTCCGGTTCCTTCGCGGAATCATGAGACACTCCTAGTTAGGTGGATTTGAACTCTTTGGTTGGTTTGTGGTATGATTGGTAGAACTAGCTTTAGGACTATTAGGTTGTGCATAGTTTTCTTAGTTTTCTTTCTTCCTTCCTTTTGGGTCAATTTCTTAGGTCCTTTGCATGCCAAGTTTGGTAGATTTAGGAAACTTTGTGTTCTCTTATGCACATTCTCCTATTTCGGCTAGAGAGTTTATATATTTTTTTTCTTTTTAATTTTAGTTTAATTTGTAGTTGGTAAGAGTTATGGGTTAAACTGTTTGGAAACCCTTACGAGAGCATACTCGTCCACTTTGGCGACTTGGGGGTTTAAATGGCTTGTTACTTGTGCTAAAAGTGACCGTGATTCCTACGAAAGTGAGTTAGACTTTTGGTTTCCATTTTTTCTTTAGTTTTCTTTGCTTGAGGACAAGCAAAAGGCAAGCTTGGGGGATTTTGATCGGTCCATTTTAGACCCATTTTCCGGCTTTGTTTCACTTGTCTTTCGGCCCTTTTAGACTTTATTTTCTTTGGTTTTTAGTATTTTAGTATAGAATTAGCTTATTTCATGGTTTCCTTCAATAATGTTGTGTTTCATTTGTTTTCATGAATAATTAGGCTCAAAATTGAAGTATTTCAAATGCTCTTGCATATATAGTCTGATTCAAAGACTCATATATTTTTTTTCTATAACTCTTTTTCAGGTGATTCCACTTGGAGAAGATTCCTTATTTCAAGAGCTTTAATTTGATATATTATATGCTCAATTCCGCTAAGAAACGAAGGAGATATGAGCATTTGAAGACCGAGTGCGCAGATCTGCACGATCGTGCACTTAGTTGCACGATCATGCAGAATGCTCGTGCAGAGGTCAGAAAGCCCTTTTGGAGTGCACGATCGTGCAGTTTTCCTGCACGATCATGCAGCAAGTCCTTCGTTTTGCCACGATCGTGCAAGGTTCAACTGCACGATCGTGCACGGTGCGGCTCGTGATTTTGTTTAATTAGCCATGTGCTTTGTAATTTTTAGTATAAATAAGGGGCTTAGGCATTGTATTAAAAAAAAAGTTCTGAGATTTTAGAATAGTTTTTAGCTAGCATAAACACACTCTCAAGTAGTAGATTTCTCTCTAAAGATTTCAATTGAATTCCAAGTTTTAGCTTTAGTTCTTTAATTCTTGTTTTCATCTTTGTAAACCAAGATTCCAATTGTTTCAATTAAAGTTCAAATCAGGTTTTGTTTTAGTTTTCATTGTTAATTTTGTTAAGTTTCTTAATTTCTTGTTATCATTTTAGTTTCATTAGAATTAGTTTTGTATTCATAGAATAGTTTAATTTGAATTTCATGATTTTAGCTTTAATGGATTGCATTAGCGAGTAGTTCCTTTTCTAAGGATTGGATGACTTGATGTTATTAGATTTTGGGGGTTAATCATTGGATTGTTGGTGTTTGAATAATCTTGATTGTAATTTCTTGATTGCTAGAGGTAGTAATTAGGATTGTGAATTGATAAAAGTATTTGATGAACTCGGTTTTGGGTTTTGCTAATTTGACTATTCGAGAGAGGTTATCTTAGCCGATCCTAGAATTTCCTATCACCTAATCGAGAGAGGGTGTTGGAATTGAGTCTGTTAAGTGCTTTTGAATGTTCACATTGCAATTGAGATAATCGAACATGAATTAATTCAATGACTATAATTCCTCCGATTGAAGTAACGTTAGGAATTCCAATCTTTAGAGTTTTTAATTTTGATATTTCCATTTGCATCGATTTCGTCTCTTTTCTATTAGTTTTAATTCTTGTAGTTTAGGTTTAATTCCAACATTCAATCAACAATTAAAGATCCTTGGATCATTCTGAATTCACGACTAATTCCGCATTAGTTCCTCGTGGATCGACCCTAACTCCGCTAATACTACGTGTTAGTTGTTAGGTTTATAAATTGTATATTTGTTTGGCGACTAGGGCCGCGACACCCTAGGAGCCGATCAGAGAGCTAATCAGTTTTGGTGGAAAATTGGTTCAGGAGATGCTTTCGACTCATAAGGAAGTCCAAATTCTCTCATTTGTCATCCCGCACTTCGATATGCTCATAAGGTACTCGCCAATACTATCTTTGGTCGTGAGAAGAATAGTAAGGTTCGAAGGGATGAGTTACACATGCTTGAACATATGCTTTATGCCAAACCCATCGACGTTGGTGCTTTTTTTATTCGGCAAATGAAGTCCATTGTTAATGCGGAGACAACCAGTGGTGCTATTGTTCTAGGTGGTCTTATAACCCCAATTGCTCTACATTTGGCTCATCGAGATCGTCTTTTACATGATGTTTCAGTTGAGGGGTCTGATTCTATTGACATTTCTGCATGTTCCTCTATGGGTTGGATTCTTAAGAAAGAAGGTACCATTCTTTGGAAATTGGGGAATGATGAGGAGGAAGAGCTACCCTCTCCTGAGGCGATGACATTGCGTGTTCAAGGAAATTGGTTATTTCGTAAATTGCAACCGCACGATCGAGCTCCATTGGCCCTCGAATCATCCATTCCACCCTCCACTTCTGCAGCTGTTATTTCTTCCCCGTCAGTGCCTGTGCCAACACTTGTGACCTTGCAAGCTTTTGTTGATGAGTTGAAGACCGATATTAAGGCAATAAAGAGTGAAGTGGCTTCCATGTCTGGCATTTTCTCTGTTTTCGGTGCTTGGTTGCATTCACAAGGGTTCTCACACCCTTCTCTTCCCCCTCCTTAGCGAGGGTCTGTAAGTTTCCCTCCCTTTCTTGTTTTATGCTTTTACATTGCACTGTGGACATTGCAAATTTCAAGTGTGGGGGAGGGATACTACACCTTTGTATATACTAGTTTCCTTTTCTTTTAATGAAAAGTTTCACTAAATAAATAAAAATAAAAAAAATTCTAATTCTTTCAAAGCAAAGTGGATGAATGGTTTTATCTTGACCTTGGATTCTTGAGATTGGATTTGAGTTTTGTGTGTTTGACTTGATTGTCTTGAGGGGTTTGCTTGTCACTTGTAGCAATTGGACTTTTCATTCTCTCACTCATGGGTACTTTTGGTGGTGAGCCTTTTAGGCCAAGCCGGGTGTAGCCCAACCTATGATGAGGCCTTGCTTTGTGGTATTTGATCCTTTGACCATGTGAGGTGAGAGTTGATTTTTAGAGCCCCTAAGCACTTCAAAGTTATAAACACACTTGAGGGTCTAGCATATGTCGTTATTGTGTTGTTTGCATGCTCATGGTTTACCGAGGTTTTGACCGAACTGATTTAGGGAATGATGAAGGCATTCATTTGGGGGAAATTTGGGAAACCTAATTTTCATTTTATTTTATTTTTCATTTACCTATTTTGTTTTATTTTCCTTCAATAAAATTGGGATTTTGGGTTTTCATTAACATTTGCAACCCGTTTGAGCTTCCACTTCTTGTTAGCCAACTCTATGAGCCTTAGCCAAATTTTGTTTGGTTTACCCTTAGTGTCAAGTGAAATAGAGCTATACTTGTAAAGTTGTTAAGTTTCAATATTCATAAGTGGTTGAGTTTTGTTTAGTGCATTTATTTGGAGCTTAAGCCCCATGTATATATAAATTAAAAAAAAAAAAAGAAAGAGAAATACAAAAAAAAAAAAAAAACATGTATATATTAATTCATAAGGTCATTCAAACACTCAATATAAATAAAATAAAACTCTAATATAAGCATGGTCTTTATAAAACTTTTTATGTCGAAATCTCATATTTTTATATAATTAAAACATTGGGTAAATATTAATTCATAAAACCATAAAATATTGATCGATAACGTACTTATTTTTATTTTAATTTAAATCATCATAAAATAATTTTATAATTTTATGTTTAATAAACTATAAGAGTGATTAATTTCAAAACCATAATACTTAATATGAATTTTTTTTTTTTGCTAAACTAATATATGACAGAAAGAAGATAGGAAGAGAAGACAAACTTCCTTTTTTTTTTGAAGAAATATGTCGTGAGAAAATAAAGAGGGAGAAGAGAGATTGTGAGGTGCAATTTGAAATGAAATGAGAGGGGATATTTATAGTGTTTAGGATTGATGTAATATGGTAGGTTTTGAAAATTATAAAATATTTGGGTGATCAAAATTATTGTATGTTAGTCATATTTTGGAATAGTATTACTCTTGTTGATCAAGTGTAACATGTTTAGGGAAAATATGGGAGATTTTGGGTGATCATGGAAATTGCATTATGAAAGTGGAGGGAATTATTTTTATTTATTTTTTTGCCTTTTTTTTTTACCTTGCCTTGGCCGAGTAGTTCAACATCATGGTGGTTAAGCCATTTTTTGTTGGAAAAATAGAATTTAATAATCCCACCTTTTGGTGGTCTGCTCAAAATAATCCCACCTTTAATTTATTTCAAAATAATCCTACCTTTATACATCATCTGCTTAAAATGGACTATATCACCCAAAATCGGTCCATTTTGAGAAGAAAAAAATTAAAGGTGGGATTATTTTAAGCAACTGATATATAAAGATGGGATTATTTTGAAATAAATTAAAGGTGTGATTATTTTGAGCAGACCACTGTTTTCCTTTTGGACTATTTAATTGGTCTTTTGAATTTTAGTTCGGGTTTTTAGAAATTCCCAAATAGCATTTGGGCTTAAAATATCTTTTCAATAAAATTAGCTTGATCATAAGATCATAGTAATTTATGAAAATAAAACTTATTTTAGGTATCCGAAAATCACGTGTATGTATATGAAATTTTGATTTTTATAATTTAAAATAACATTTTAACTTGACATTGTATGTCCAAAATTCAAATTAATAATTTTAGTAGTATAAAAATATTAAAATATTTATACAAAATTATGAGGTATTACAGTTAAAGTAGTATAATCCATCCCTCCTAGCGACCGTTCCAATCAGCTCCTTCGTTTGGTCCTGTATAACACATATTTGAGAATTAAATGTGACAATAGTTTATAAATTATCATTAAGTTGTGAGACCAAAAGTAAGTAGCAACTCAAATTAGGTACATAGAGAACATGATGGAGGGTGATTCAATTAGATAAATGAACCGATCCCTCCATAGTAGCAAACATTGTTGCGCCGTTGGGTAAACCAACCGGATAATGAGTTTGTTGAATGTCAAACAACCATGACTTTTCACCTGTGACATGATTAGTAGCACCGGTATCTATGATCCAAGAAGATGCATCAAACTTACCATTTAGGCGATTTTTCGGTATTTTAGCATTACCAAAAAATCCTGTAATAGCCTTCCATTGCTCAGATGTGAAGACTTGACCATTTGAAACCGGCAAGGGTGGTGTAGAGACAGCAACAGCAGCGACGGAGGTGCTTCCGGCAGCAGCATTGGCACTCACACCCCCTGCCTCAAGCAGCCGTGGGTTTCACACCCCTCTCTCCTGTGTTCCAGCCCTTTGGATACCCTATGATGTCAAAGCAACGTGTAACGTCGTGCCCCTTCTTCTAACAGTGCGTACAGACTTGCAACAAGAAACAATTAGAAGCTGAATGCCCCGGCTTCTTGCAGTGAGAACACACAACAGGGGTGTCGCGCTTATGACTGATAGTTTTATTAAGGGAAAAAGATGATTTAACTCAATTGTATTAATTCAATAAATAGGAAGCCTCTATATATAGGCAATACAAGCACACAACTAACCCAAAGAAGGTGGGAACATGACCCACTAACTAACAAATACTAAGTCCTAACTTGACCCATTACCCACTAACTCAACTTTGAAGGACTATTTCCAACACACCCCCTTCCTTCAAAGTTGGGTATATTGTTGTTAAACATTGCAGACTTGCTCGACCAAGATCATATCTAACACCATGAAAAAATTTCTCTACTCTTCAACTTTCTCGAAGCACTTTCTCTTCGATCATTTGTGATGCACATTATCATCACCTACACCTTCTTTGATGCACTTCTCATCGAAAAACTCGACTTGTTGGCACACATGATTTAATTCAATTGTATTAATTCAATAAATAGGGAGCCTTTATATATAGGCAATACAAGCACACAACTAACCCAAAGAAGGTGGGAATTATAACACCATTTTAAACTCATATTTCTATGCTAAATTTGTGTGTTTTCATCTTACTTTTCCCATAGTTTCAACCTTTTTGAGCCATTATGCTTTATACTTTGCTATTGTTCTTCTCGGGTGTATTTTGCTTTGTTTTTTGTAGGTTTTAGGTGCTTTTGCTAGGATTATTGGAGATGCAAGTAGAGATAATTGGATATTGATCAAAGAATGGACAAATCAAGGCGTTTATGTTGGTGAAAAGCTTCAAAAGAGTTGGTCATGAAGACCTACCGCAACATGGTTGTGGAAATCCCTTAGTTTGCCACAACCTAGTTGTGGCCACTTGTTTTTGAAGTATTTTGAAGCAAAAAATCAGCCTACTCCGCACCCTAGTTGTGGCCTAATATCACATGCCACACCCTGGTTGCGGCCTTTTCTATGATGTAGACAACTCTTCATTTTCCTAGCATCTAAATAGGTTTTTTTTAGGGGTTTTTTATTACAACTTCTACACACATAAGGGGGCCTGTTGGGCTTGCTCAAAATGGGCTACCAAGTTCATTTGGCTAATTACACTTAAGCATGACTAATCATGTTTAAATTGCACTTGGCCCAAAATTAATTAATTAACTAGAAAATTAAAATAAAATTCTAATTAATTAAAATAAAATAAAATAAATAATAAAACAGTTAATCATAAAATAAAATAATCATATTCAAGAAATAAAACAAAAATAAATAGTCCAAATAAATTCAGACCATACATAAAAATAAACATAAATATAGACAAATAAACATAGCAGAAAATACCGAAAAACTGGGGCGTTACATTATTACTTGAGGTGACATTATCAAAAGCTTATGTGATGTCAAGTGAGTCTTATTTTTCTTTAGGTGAGTCTTGTTTTCCTCTAGATGAATCTTATTTTATTTCCTTAAGTTGATCCTCATTTTTCTTTAGCAGTCTTAAATTTAGGGTGAGGGCCGTCTGACCAAATAATATGGTCATATGGTCTGACCCAATATTTTCTCTAAATCAATAATTTGAAATAGACTAAACCTAAAACGAGTTTAAATAACAAATCAATTTAGTTTATCTCTGTAATTTTACAGGTTGATAATAGTTCAAGTCATTTTCAATTTAGTCTTCTTCAGGTTAAAACTTATAGTTTTTTGTGCATGCAATACGTGCGGTAATCTTATAATATTCGTTAACAACAGTAACTTGACAATAAAACTAATAATTTTCCTCATAATTTCAAAAAAAAAAAAAATTATTTTTAAAATTTAAACTAGTTTTTGTATTCGCTTATACATAGTAAGTATATTGTAAATTAAGTAAATAATTTATTTCTCTAAAATATTTATTATTCATGTTAAATTTTAAGTGTTAAGAAAATTTGAATAATACAATTTTACAATTAAATGGTACATACGATTTTTTTAATTGTGATTACTTGTTTTAAATAAGGTTATTAATGATTTCAAAAAATCAAATATTTTTATGCAAGTCTTTAATACCAAATGACAAAAATGTCCCCCACTTGACTATGAATAATGAAGGATGAGTGAGGATAGTGTGGTAATCCTTGGACACCACAACAACCTCCTCCCTTCCCTTATACTCTCTCCATAACATAATAGTAGCAACAATTGGTTTTACACATATTTTAAGGAAGAGATTAAACGATGTAAACGAATGAATTAGTCAAAATAGTTTTAATACAAATAAGAATGTGATTGTAAGTTGCTACTATTAAAATGATTTTGACTAATTTTTTCGTTTAAACTTTTAAATCGTTTCCTCAAAATACGTGCAAAATAATTGTTGCTAGTATTATGTTACAGATGGAGTATAATACAGATGAGTTGATTTCGGATTTCAATTCAGTTAGCGACAATTTACTTCAATTTAGTTAGTGGACAATTCATTCTAATTTGTTACAACCCAATTTGATAGTGCTACTGTGCTACCATTGGTGTATTGGGTTGTCATAAAAAAAAAAGAAAAAGAAAAAAGCACTGAATCGAGTTTGACATTGAAAGGGGTATTATTAAATGCAGCCCTTATTTTACTTATTAAAGTCAGCATTTGGACAATTTTGCCCTTAGCTACACATGTGTGTGTTGAACGTAGGAAAAAAAAACACGACATATACCAAGGCGCATGACCTATGGTCCCCGACCTAGGCCTAGGCAGGGGTGCATGGCTCATGTGCCCCGGTCATTCTGATTGCACACTTGGTTTTCAAATGCCCATATTTCTTTCGTTTCTCAGCGAAATTTGACATATAATATATCAAATCGAATCTCTCGGAACAAGGAATCATATGCAATTTAAATCGCCTAAAAAGAAATTATGTGTAAAAAGTTATGAGCACTTGAATAAGACCATTGTGCAAAAACACTTGTAATGCTTTCAATTCATAATTTTAGTGTAATAATATGTTTTGTTGCATGATTAATCTGGATATAAAATAATGGGTGGGTGGAGGTGAGATGTTATAGATTAATTGTTATGGTTTTACGGGTCAAGGGCAATTTTGTCCATAAGAAAGACTATAGTAAGTAAAACAAAGACTATATTTAGTAATTCACCATTGAAAGTGGCGAATATTCAAAGCGTATTGACGACCAGGCCGTGGCCCATTTGATATAATTTCGTATACTACAAATAAAAGAAAGTACTGTTAGTCTGTGAGTTGAATTGGACCTTTTTTTATAGGTGTATTTTTTTTTTACAATTGCGGATTTTACGTATTTCTCATATTCAAATTATTCGCAACAGTTTTAGTTTCAGGATGTTTTAAATTATTTGAAATAATTTTTTTTGAACAAAAGGAAAGGTTAATTCATTAATTGAAAGTCATACGACATCTACAATAGAAATCATTAACAACCAAATACATATCAAAATAAAATCAACTTTGACAAAACCTAGATCGCTATAAGAGATATCTGCTAGTACAGTCGCTCCTCTTTCACATCGCTGCTTCTTCATACAGCTTTTCACGAGGGGTTCTATCGATCTGCAATTGTTTTGAAGTAGATCTTGATTTGATTTTTTTGAATGTAGTGGAAGTACAAAAATCTGTTGTGATCCCGCGCTAATCTCCATCAACAAATTAATTTCCATAGAAAAACAAGCACATATGGCCGACAAAAATCTCACAAAGGAGAATGATACATCCGATAGAACGGAATAATAGATCTCATAAAAAGAATAAAAAGGGTCTTATTGTAAACAATAATAACAGAAGAAAGAGAAGAGAAAAGGGGGCTTACCATCAACCTTTAGAAAATTGATGATAGCCCCAAAACAATTTAAAACTTTTTATTTTTGTAAGTTTTTTTATTTATATCTTTCACAATATTTTATACCACATATCATTTCTCTATTCCTTTTACTCTTACAATTAAATTTTACTTAGAAGTCTGTGCACTCCAAATTGTTACAAATAACTTAGATCGAAAGAAATCTCTATTATATAAGCCAAGGGGGAACGATGGTGTCCCCCCTATAAAAGTCCATATTACACCCATAAAGTTTCTAAAAATTCAATTAGTATCACTCATAATTATTAAGGAAAGTTATTATAATATTTTGAACTTTTTTAAATGACAATATTACAAAATATAAAATTCATAAAAATAAAATAAAAATACCAAAATTCATATTTTTTTAATTCTCTATTAATAGACACACATATTGATATATTTTATCATATAAAAATTTACTATTTGATTATCGTAGAAATTTGATAGCCGATACAATGTAGTAAATAGTTAAACATTTTCTTTTGTTTATTGTCGTGGGATGAAAGAGAAAAAATTTTGTTTATGATTATGTGATTGATTGTGAATTCACAAATATTTCAATTTTTCAAACAAATAACCTCCATTTTTTGTGTGTGTTTAGACCAATTGAAAGATACATTTTATATCTCCCGTGGAAATGTAAATTCCTAGGCAATAACTAGCTAGACTATGTTGTGTTTTGTTAGAAATTTCCTAGGAGAATGTAAATTCGCACATAACATGTGAAATAACTTACTAAGCCCCCTAGGTGAGTGAATTCATACAATGCATAGGAAGTTATTTCCTTGGAAATAATAATTCTCATGATGTCAACCAACTTTTTATGTAATTATCAAAGGGAAAAAAACTTCGTATGGTAATGATTTTATGTGTGATTTATCTCCAATATTATCAAACAAGCATTTAAAATATCATCGCATGCAAATCGTGCATCTAAGAGTTTATTGTAAGGAAATTGAATTGAACCATAGTAGTCTGGTCTCCATACCCAAAAATAATCATGTACGGTCCCACCCCGTTATTCCATTTCCATCACGAAAGTTGAAATGGAACATGGTTGGTCTATATTCATTCTTTCAGATCAATCCTAACTACTTCCTCTGTTCTAAAAAATACGCAACAAACTTATTTACACGTATTTTAAGAAAGAGATTTAAAGGTCTAAACGATCAAATTAATATATGTAATTTTAAGACAAGTAACCTATAATATCACTCTTACTTGTGTTAAAATTAATATTTTGATTAATTTGCTCATTTACACCCTTAAATCACTTCTTTAAAATGCATGCAAAATGGTTTGTTGCGTTTTTTTGGAACGGATGAAGTATTTTTTTTTCCAAAGTTTTGTTTGCTTGTTTTTTTGGGGGGTTTTTTCTTGTTAATTATATGTTAATTTATTTTGTTAATTACATGTTATATATATTTGTTTTGTTTTATTAATTGTTAAACTGATTACTTCAGTTTGAAAAATGCTACTCCAATATTGCTGTGTGAGTAGAACTGTGTGAGTATTAGGGCATGTTTATTTCAGTTCAAATTCAGTTCAGCTCAGCTCTTAATTTCCTTCTCTTATAAAATATTACTTTCAGCTTTATTCAATTCAATTCATTTCAGGATAATTCAGTTCCGCTGTATTTAGTTGAAGTAAATAGGCCCCAAGTGTATATAATCATGAAATATTTAGAGCATTTTGGGAACAAATCTCAAAATTCATCAAACTTTTCCTCTCCAAACTCTAGAGAACCCATTATTTGAACAATAACCAATTTATATCTAAGCATCAAATTATCCGATGTTTAATTAAGTTTGAACCCCTTCACACATATCCTGGATCTGCCACTGCCTATGATCAACCAAACAAAGGAAAGTATGGTTTGATCATCAAATTTAACATTAAAAATTACTTTCCGTTTAAAAAACAAAAGCAGGATCTTTTTATTTCATTCAAGAGCAAAAATTGGACCTCTATATATTGACATAGGTTGTGTTCAGTACGTATGAACTTTTCTAATATAATATGAAACTTTCTGAACTGAATTATTATTATTTTTTTGAATGAACATTTCTGATCTAATTTAAATTTTTTGATACGACTTTTTTTTTTCTTTTCTGATTTGGTTTTTTAATAAGCACTGAAGTGCTTAAATGAGTTGAAATGAACAAAGCCATAGACTACTTAATTTATTACACGCCTAGAAAAATGACTACAACTATATTTGCCTATAAATGATATAATGACATAGACCATTTAACGTTTTTATGAATTGATTTAAATTCAAAGAATAATGATTAATTGAGTCGAAACATTCTAATTAAGAAAAACAAATTGAAAATGGAAGAGAGAAATGGACAAATGCTAAAGGTGGGAAGGGAAAGTTGAATTAGAGTGGAATTACTAATTAATTAATTAATAATTAGTGAAGAGGATAGGAAAAAAAAAAGGAGGGGGTATGGTAAATAAATAATCCAAGAAATATTACCTCTTTATCACAATACTTGCAACTTTTATCATTTTAGGTTGTAATAGCATACTAACAACAAATATATTTTTTTAATATATTTAGTATAAAAGTTACCATGTGTTGATTTATTATTATTTTTTAACTTTATTTTTGTAGTGAACCCAATTAATTATTCAGTTTTCACTATCTCTGTCCTTAAATCCATTTTTAAACTAAGAGTCCGTGTCATATACTTCCTCTATCCCAATTTACTTGCCCCAAGTTGACTTTGGGCACTGTTAACATGTGAACTTTGACTTTATTTAATTTAATATACGTAAGAAAAAATATAGTCATGATGAATCTAGTTTAATTCGTCTCAACATGTACTTTTTAAATATATAATTTTTTATTATATATATTTAAAGGTATTTTTATTTAAAGTTGTATCTCAGAAGGTGTAAAAAAGATAATATAACAAGTAAATTGAGACGAAGGGAGTACTTATTTAGCGAATATTACGATACGAATGTGTTGAGAGGAATGGAAAAAAAAAGCTAGGTGAAAGTGAAATAAAGTTGGGAAGAAAGGGAAGCACAAGGGAGACACACGCAGGGGAGTGGAAAATCCAAGCAGGACAGTGGAAAGGGACCCACAACTCAGAAAAACACGTAGACAGCCAGCGTGTCACTCAGGCAGCCGGCACGTAAGTGTGTGAAGAAGAAGCACTTCCATTTCCAGCTTGTGATTCTCTCATGCTCCCCTAAAGTTTCCCCCTTTAATTTTCTTCCTCCTATTTGATTGATTACTCCACCCACTCTTTCTCTCACTCCCCCCCTCACTCACAAGGACTCCACCGTCTTTTCCACTTTAGGCCCAATAAGGCAATAATATACTCATTTTAGTCCCGGCCCGGCCCATTTCAGGGACAACACAGTCATTTACTCCACATTGGAATTGGAATTGGAATATTATTATTAATAGTAAAGTAATAGTAATAGTAATAATAAAAAAATACAGTAATTTACTTATAAAAAGCTCAAGGATAAAGATTTTAGGAAAACAAGCCTTAATAACAAAGATTTACATGTGATTTTGCTATAAATATTAAAATTTAAATAGAAATAGAAATATACACGGTGCATTTAATTTGCACGGGCCATTGTTGGTATATAAATGAAATAAAATCATAATTTTCTTCAAAAAAATAAAAATACAATTACTGTAGGAACTGAGTATAGAGAGAGAGAGAGAGAGAGAGAGAGAGAGATGGGGAGTAACAACAAAGTAGTAGTAGTAGGAGGGGAAGAAAACAACAAAGATGAGGGGAGAGACAGAGAGAGAATAGAAGAAGAAGGAGATGAGGAGGGAAATAATAAACAAGACAGGTGCCCAATTGAGGAAGTGGCTCTGGTTGTACCCGAAACCGACGACCCGTCACTTCCTGTGTTAACGTTTCGGGTATGGGTACTGGGAGTAGTTTCGTGTGTGCTGTTAATATTTGTAAACACATTCTTCATATACAGAACACAACCTCTGATAGTGTCACCAATACTGATGCAAATAGCAGTGTTGCCCGCAGGCAAGTTCATGGGGCGGGTATTGCCCACCCGGAGTTATTCATGGTTTGGAGGGAGATGGAAATTTAGCTTGAATCCGGGGCCTTTTAATATAAAAGAGCATGTTATCATATCCATATTTGCTAATTGTGGGGTATCCTATGGGGGAGGAGATGCTTACTCCATTGGAGCAATTACTGTCATGAAAGCTTACTATAAACAGTCCCTTGGCTTCGTTGTTGCCCTTTTCATCGTTTTAACTTCTCAGGTTTAATTTCGCTTTCTCTCTGTCTCATCTTCCTTTATTTTTACGGACTTCCCCTGTTTTATTATTATTCCCATTATTTATTTATTTATCGGATTTACTCTATTAATCTACACTGCTTTAATTTAGGATTTGTTTGGTACAATGTAACAAGTTTTTTTTGGATGAAAATAGATTTTTATTTAAAAAAAAATTACATTATTTTCACAAAAAATTTCCTATTTTTTTGTTGCACGTAAAATAAATTTCTATTTAATTTGTTATTGTTTGTTTAAAATAAAAATCAATTATTTTAGCAGTGCGTTTAGTTTTTGTTAATGAATTGCGGTAATAGTAACGTATTTAAAGTGTCACTTGTTAAGAAAAAATTTCAAATTCCTAAAATTTGAAATTTGGTTTTATTTTCCATTACCATTTATTAATATGTGGAATGATGGTATTTGATGAGAATAAATATTTACGAATTTTTTTTAGATAAATTAGAGTTAAGCTAGCACTATTATTTTTTTTTTCTTCAAATTTAGTTATAAGTTCATTTTTATTACTTCCATTTATCACCCACTACCAAACAAACCATAATTGTGATGGACAATGCTTTCTTTCATTTGTGGTGTACAATATTTTCCTTGTAATAAGGAGGGAAAATGTTTTCAATAAGATAAAAAATAATTTTTTCACAAATTTTACATTTTAATGTTTTATTCCAAATCAAAATAAAATGAAAAAACAATTTTTAGGAAAAATGTTTTCACTCTAAGGGACCCTTAATTACCGTTCAATTATAAGTAGAGTAATTACTAATTAGATACTGCTGCAAGTCTGCAACCAGGCCAGCAAGTCCAAGAGCACAGAATAACAAGTGTCATCACTGATAGTGTGGAATGCACCTGAAAGTCAGGCATCATAATGAACGGCCAGTAAACGAAAAAAAAAAAAACCTATTCTACTCATCAGATTTTTTTATTTTTTTTTAAAGTTTTTATGATAGACTACCTATTATCAATAAAAAGTAAAAAATTGATAATATAATCTTATTTATTACTCCCTCTTTCCCTTTTTTTTACAACAAGTACAATTTTGTCACTGTTCATTGACCAACTTTGACTCTCTCTAATTTTATGCACATAAGAAAAAATGTAGTCAAATGGAATCTCGTTTGATTCGGCTTGATATGTACTTTTTTAATTTATAATTTTTATAATTTTTTATAATATGTAATTAAAGATATTTTTATTTAAAGTTGTGTGTTGGAGATGTGAAAAAGTAAATGTTTCAAACAAAAGGGGACGGAGGGAGTAATATTGATTTTAATTATAATTCTTGGAGATGTATTTGTCAAATACATTAGTATTATTATTATTCAACGTTATTAATATTATAATATATTGAGTCAGTATATATATTTGGCTAGTACATATCTGAGATGTATTAATTTTTTTTGTAATTCTCTATTAGGAGTGCGTTATCAACCAAGTAGGTAAGGGGTTGAGCTAACCAAAACAAAAAGGATTATTTGTTTTTATTAATTCAATCTTTTGATTTTTAGCAACCAATAATCCAACCCTTGAACCCTTATCCAACCAATGAATCAGAAACTTTCATTTTCAAGTTTTATTTGTTGTAGTATAATTTAGTTAACATTAGTTATTTAATATGTATTTGATAAAAAAAAAAACCCAAAAAAACAAAACAACAACATATAACTGACCGTCTAATTTTTTAATGGGTTTTTTTAAGCTATGCCCCTGTGGTTTTGGACTTTTTAAGCTATGCCCAAGGATTTTGCAACTTCTGAGATGTGCCCCTGAGGTTTTTGGTTTTTGATTAAAACTACCTACTCCGTTAAGCAGACGTTATATGTGTCGTTAGTTGGTTTTGCAAGTTGTGTGTAATTCACTAATAAACCCTATAAAAGGTTATTGGAGATGTGAAAATTGCGACCTTTTCATGATTTGGAAGGGTGATTACGAATCTGAAGATGGCCATTTCCGTAACTTTTACGAGGGAAATTTCCCTCGAAACAAGTTGCAAAACCAACTAACGACATATATAACGCCTGCTTAGCGGAATGAGTAATTTTAATCAAAAACCAACACCTCAGTGGCACATCTTAAAAGTTTCAAAATCCATTGGCACAGCTTAAAAAGTTCAAACCACAAGGGCATAACTTAGAAAAATTCTTTTTTATATTTACATAAACTCACTCATTCATAAAGTTTAAGGTGATTGTACGCTTACTCATTAAGTAGAGAAGAGAGCAGAGGCAGAGGATGGGGGAACGTGGAATATGATGAACTTTGGAACAATAAAAACAGGGGAAGGGCCAAGGGGGGTCTGTATTTGTCCGTCTGCTAATGGATGTTAATGTGAGGTGGGGGTACTGGGGTTTGTTAGTTTGCAAAGTGACAAGTGAGATTGAGAGTGAAGAATGCATGTCCCATCCATCCATCCATCCATCTTCATTTCTTAATCCACAAACAAGACAAGAGTGACTGACTAAGGTTCTTGCCAATTTCCAATTCCACATTTTTTCTTCTTCAATACAATTGCTTGGACTATTTTCCCCCCTTTTACACCTTTAATTTCACTCCCCTGACCCTACTAGTACAGTAGTACTGTTCTACTTACCTTTTATCTTCTGTTTTATTTTTTTAATCTCCATGTATGTGTTTTTTTTGGCAATGATGTATGTTTTCATTTATTTTCTGTTTTTAATCACCACAATTATGTCCCTACAATAAAATCATGTAGTTTGATGATATGGTAGTAATTTGGTGGTAAGTTACTATATTTCTCACTCAATTGGTGAGGGATCAAACCTCACTCAGTCACTGCTTATATAAGGACTATTTATCCTCTTTCCGCTTATTGTATAATTGCATGGGTTAGTAATTGTTTAACAACCATATAATATAAATTAAAGAGACTATATTTGCCCTTTGCCAAAATTAAAAAAATACTGTAAATAAATAAAATTAAAGAGAGTATTATTTCATTTCATTTCATGTACTCCCTCCATAACATAATACTAAAAACAAATGATTTTGCACGCATTTTAAGGAAACGATTTAACGGTGTAAACGAAAAAATTAGTCAAAATAGTATTAAAACCATTTTGACTAATTCTATGTTTACATCATTAAATCGCTTCCTCAAAATGCGTGCAAAATCAATTGTTGTCAGTATTATGTTATGAAGGGAGTAGTAGAATGTGCATGCATTTCATTTTCTAGAATCAGAATCCTTGCGTCTTGAATTCAACTGTGGGGGTTGGATAGATTTACTCAGCTGATCAGTTCACAGGATATAATTCATGTACAATGGCATAATATGTAAGATAACATAACAATGTGCATGCATTTCATTTTCAAGAATAAGAATCCTTTCTTCTTCAATGCAACTGCGGGATTTGGACTCAAACACAGACAGGTCACAGGATTCTTAATTTTCACACCTATTCTACACGTGGCGTATCACTGTTTTTGTTCTGCCTTTTTTTTTTTTCCCTTTGTGATTGCATGATCACCTCTGTTCTGTTCTGTTCATATGCTATGCAGTATGCACCATTGCTTTTGCTCTTCAAACACTATCCATTTTCCTTGGCTCTGTCCTACCCTACCATCTTTATTTAATTATGCATATCCTGATATTTTCAAAATATTTTTAATGCCTCGTCATAATTTGAAAATAGATATTTTTTTAATTATTAAAACATTTAATAATGTATTCCATCCATTTTAAAATATTTTTTAGGTTTCGTCTTTATTGGATTTGTTTAATGATTTGTATGCTTTATAATTTTTTAATAAAAGATATACGGGGTATGAAAAAAAAAAAAGGAAGTATTAGTGAACATTGTCCGTTTGGTATGATGCATGTAAAACGTTTTCAGATGAAAATAGTTTTTTATGGAAACCTTTTACATTGAAAAATTTATTTTCACGAAGATTTTTCATTGTCATGTTGCATGTAAAAACGATTTTCTATATTTCATTGTTTGGTTGAACTGAAAATCAATTACTTTAATTGTGACGAAAAATGTTTTCCTTTCAATTGGGATGTAAAATGTTTTCCTTTCAATTTAGAGGAAAAATGCTTTCAATAAGATGAAAAATGATTTTCAACTTCAAGTTTTGCATTTTAATATTTTAAACATAAAATATTTCTCCCATTAAGAATCAGAATGACAGTATTTAAGCATAAATTTTAACTTCATAAGTTAAGTTTCTCATGTGAAAAATTGTAACTTTGGAAGTAAAAAAAATTGGGCTTATCAATATGCCCAAACAAGAAATAAACTATATGCCTCATTGAATAATAAAGTTTAAGAGAAATACTTTATTCGTTCAATAATTATTGTAACGTTTTCAATTTCTTATTATTCACGGTCAGTCATGTAATAAGTTTTTTGTGCTTTATTTATTTATTTATTTATTTATATATAAGAAAAATTGGTATAATTGATATGACAAGTTTTAATAAATAAGATGTGTGCATGAGCAGGTATTGGGATATGGATGGGCTGGGATGTTGAGGAGGTATCTGGTTGATCCAGTTGAGATGTGGTGGCCAGCAAACCTTGCTCAAGTTTCGTTTTTCAGGTTCTTTCTTTCTTCTACTACCGTACCCTTTAATAATTCGTTCTACCTACTTGCTCTTGCAACTTGCAACTTGCAACTTGCAACTTGCAACTTGCAACTTGCAAGTATTTCAAATTCCTTTTTGCTTGCCTTTTTAATTTACTACCTTACAAAATTTGATATGAGATACACAATTATTGATTGTATGTATATATGGTCATGCAATGGATACCTAAATTAAATTATCAAACAGCATCAATTCCCGTTGCATCAACTTAAACTATCCCTTATAGATAATTTTGTGGATGTTGATGCTTCCTATATATATATATATATATATATATACACACGGAGTACAAAATATGAAAATATTAAGAAATATGCCTTTCATCTTATCACCTAGATTGTATGAAAACGGGTACAGGTTCGGAAACGGGTAAAAAACGGGTACGGAATACGTCATTTTTAAAATTAAGCATCAAATATAACTTGAAGTTTTATGTAACAAAAAATATGAAGTTTTATAAAAATCTTTAGTATAACTTGGAATAAATTGATAAATCCTATTTCAAAGAATACTATAAAGACGGACAAAATGAATAAGATAGGGTAAAGATTTTTTAAAATATGTAACAAAAAATAGAGTGCAGTATCGGTATCGTATTTGTATCCGACACAGATACGGTATTGGTATCCAACACGGATACAACTATCTAATTGAAGTATTTATGCATCCTAGCTTAGGACCAAGCCATAAACAATGAATCTTATGATCATTGATGACATTGACTAATTGCAGAGCGAGCATCATAGTAATTGTTTGCCATCATAAATTGCCAAAATTATCAACTGCATGATTATCAAACGCAACCTATTGCATTCACCTATTATGGCATCTATATCTATTTTACTTTCTTTAACAAATTTGTTCTTGCATGCTATATCTATATATATATATATATGGTAAAAAGATACTGTACTCCTCCCTTATACAACAACCATAAGCTAAAGCTAAGGTCCCCCCACCTCTTTCATAGTGAAAATAATCTTCACAATTCTTTTCACAACATATATATGCCATTCTGATCTTAAATTCATGCATAAGAATCTCTCTCCCAGCTCACTTACATATTGATCAGATGTAGCTATCTAGTGTATTCTTTGTACAAAGAAGAAGATGCATGAATGAAGGAAATTGCCATTATTAATCATCTTTTACAATATAATAACTAGTGTGCCATCCCGGGCGTTGCCCTGAGTGCTATTTTTTTTACTTGATATGTATGCATTTTCTTAATAAAAGGAATATATATAAAATTATATATAAAATTACTTAATAAAGGAATATATATATATATATAAACTACCACCAATTTACTTAATAAAAGGAATATATAAAATTATATTGATAATTACGTCATTAATAAAAGTTAGGTGAGATGGTAAATTTATAACTTTGATTTGTAAGAGGTAATGAGTTCAATTCTAGATCTTTGCACTTTTTTAAATACTAAACAATATGGCATGCTTATGTGGCGCACATATATTGGAGAGTGTCACGTGTACAATCTTACGTGGCGCAATGTGGTGTCAAGAACACCTTTTAATATATTGTATAGATAGATAGATAGGTAGATAGTGCACTTACCATAGTATAAAATACTCACATACAGAAATAATTTATATTATGCTAATATGTAATAATAACTACTACTCCTAACTAGCCTAGTGATATTAAAAGGTAGGAAAACTTGTAAAAATAAGTCAATCATTCACCTGAGTTTCTCAAATTAAGTCAACCTTTTGATTAGGTCACGATAATCTGATCTAATATTTATGTCACTGAAATTAAGTTTTTTCACTATTTAGTGGTTGATTAAATAAACATTTTCAATGAACAATCAAATAAACAATAACATATTAATTAATACACCCCTTGATTTTTCGTTGTAAGTGTTAACTTTTTTCAAGGGTAAACTGTGAAAAAAGCTTAATATGAGCAGACATGTGTACGTCATAGGTTTCCGTTTTTAAAGAGTTGCAACAAGTGAGTAATCTTGGTGTGATATAAAAAATTCCTTTGTTGCAACTATTTAAAAACGGAGGAAGTATTTTGAGAAAATTGGATAAAAGTTTGACTTAATTTTGACAAATTTTGCTAAAACATAAGGGCTTAACAATCAACATTTAAAACTAGGAGTATGTAACATTATATGGATCCACTTAGCCATTTAAGTACTAGTGTTATTACATCATAAAGTATACTACTTGTATTATATAATAAAGGAAAAATTGTCAACAACTACCACTAACTTTTACCTTTTTTGATATAAAAACCACCTAAATTTTTTATTTTATAAAACTACTACAAAAGTTCTACTCCGTAATTTATTTAAAACCACTATCAAAGTTAAAAGAAATATTAGTAGGTCCCACATGAATAGTAATTAAATCATGAAGTTAATCCAATGAAAAGGAAAAAAAATAATTCAATTTACCTTCAATTGAACAACATTACACGATTTCATGTGGGACCCTACCAACATATCTCTTAACTTTGGTAGTGGTTTAAAAGAAGTCATTACTTTTGTGGTAGTTTAATAAAATAAAAAACTTTAGTAGTAGTCGTATTAAAAATTATAAAAGTTAGTGGTAGTTTTTGATAATTTTTACTATAATTAGAGCTGTCGGTTTGGTTAGGAACTGCTGGTTTAGCTGTTAACCTAACGTGAACTGAACTGAATGGATTGAACTGAAATGAACCAATAACCAAATAACTGATAACTGAAAGTCCAACTGAAACAAAATAAACTGCACTCAACTGAACTGAAACTGAGCTGAATCATGAACTGAAATCAACTGAACTGAAAAAGGTTGACTACATAAAACTGTTTTTAACTGACCATAACCGAATCATAACTGAACTGAGATTAACTGTAACCTATATGGTTTTGTTAGTTAATTGAACTATTTTTAACTGTTGATCAACTGAACCGGAATGATTTATAAAATGTTTGCTTTTGTTAGTTAACAAAACTGCAATTAACTATTGATCAATTAAACCAAAATGACTTATAAATAGTTTTAAGTTGTTGCTTAATTGAACCAAACTGAGCAAAAAAAAAAAAAAACTGTTTTAAACCATTGGTTAACTAAAAATCACTCTACACTAAACCGAAATTAGGCAAAATCTATTTGTATCAAATTAAACTATATTTAATCAAATTGTTCTTTTCACGAAACGATTATTTATAATATATTATTGAATAAAATTGTTCTTTTCATATATTGATTATTCAAATCAATTTAATTTAACATATTAATAATTTAAAATTAATTGATGTTTTCAACCATACCAATTTCAAAAGAGTTATGACGTGCACCTCAACTTAACTAACCCATTGTGACACAAAACAATTCAACGGCTAAAACGAATACGATCGGCTCATATTATTTGGAGAAACAAACGTGAGAAAATTCGGGTAAAACCCATTAATACTCAATATCTAACTCGAACAAAACCGTTACAAATTTCCTTGCAAAACTGAAAATAACCATAATGTAACTGAATATAATCATTTACAATAGACTGATAATAACCGAAATCGTATGGATATAAACGGATTTTTTCATATCATAAATTCAATACATCTAGAACCGATCCGATATATCAACCGTTCACAATGAACTAACAACAATTGAAATAGCATGGGTGAAACCGAAGAACAACCATAATGTAAACTAAATACAATGGGAATTGTTATATCAACCGTTCACAATGAACTGATAACAACTGACATCGTATGGGTAAAACCAAAGATCAACCATAACGTAAACTGAATACAATCGGAACTGTTATATCAATCGTTCACAATGAACTGACAACAACTGAAATCGTATGGGTAAAACCGAACACCAATCGTAATGTAACTGATTTGAACTGAAAATAAAAATAACTGCAATGGGTTAGAACTGAAACTGATAAAGTTAAAACCGAATTGGTTATTTTGGAAAAGATCAACTGAAGTCAACTGAACTGAAGTCAACTGAACCGTTTGAAGCCAGCCATAACTGAACTGATTAACTGAACTGACACCCTGACTATAATAAATGAAATGTGACAATGAACAATGTGGATTCTCACAGGGCACTTCACGAGAAGGAGCGTAAAAACAAGGGGCTCACTCGGATGCAATTTTTTCTCATCTTCTTTGCAGCAAGCTTTGCCTATTATGCACTGCCTGGATATCTGTTACCAATTTTAACGTATTTTTCATGGGTATGTTGGATCTGGCCACGGAGCATAACGGCCCAGCAGATTGGATCAGGGTACCATGGGCTTGGTTTAGGTGCCTTCACCTTGGATTGGGCCGGAATCTCAGCTTACCATGGGAGCCCACTAGTGGCACCATGGTTTTCCATTGTGAATATTGGGATAGGATTCATGATGTTCATCTACATAATAATCCCATTATGCTACTGGAAATTCAACACTTTTGATGCAAGGAATTTTCCTTTATTTTCGAGCCAGTTGTTTCGGTCCAATGGATTGAAATATGATACCACAAAGATTCTAACCCCACAACGTGACCTTAATATTGCAGCATATAACGGTTATGGGAAACTATATCTGAGTCCTTTATTTGCGCTTTCAATTGGATCTGGGTTTGCAAGATTCACTGCTACTCTAACCCATGTAGCTCTGTTCCATGGAAGGGATATATGGAGACAAAGCAGGTCAGCAATGCAAAATGCAAAAAAGGATATACATGCAAAGTTGATGAGCAAATACAAACAAGTGCCTGAATGGTGGTTTCTTATACTATTAGTAGTGAGTACAGGGTTATCCATCTTAATGTCTTTTATTTGGAAGGATGATGTGCAGCTTCCTTGGTGGGGAATGCTCTTTGCTTTTGCTTTGGCTTGGATTGTTACTCTTCCTATTGGTGTTATTCAAGCTACCACTAACCAGGTATCACAATCTATCTATTTATCTATAATAATAACTTATACAAAAACAAGACATTGTTTGCATCATTGAGGACATATTTCAAATTCTCAACGAAAATTTTCAGTCCAAAATTAAATTTGACATCATTTATTTATCCCTCCATCATTTACATAATGAATTTGGCTACGGATTACTTAAAATTTCAAAATGTTTTTTAACTATGCATCTTACGTTGATCTTTATTTAGTTCGACTATGTCAAGTTTTTCTAAATTAGCATTGATTCAGTGATAATTTATATTGTAAAATTAATTAACGTTACTTTGTATAAACTGTGCAACGCATAGATATACAATATAATATAATGTTGTAGTTCTTAATGAACAATATGCATGTTGTTGTGAACTGAACTGAACTCAATTGAATTGAATGGATGATGCAGCAACCGGGGTATGACATAATAGCGCAGTTCATATTTGGGTATGTGTACCCTGGGAAACCAATAGCTAATTTGATATTCAAGATATATGGACGAATCAGCACCGTCCATGCTCTGACATTCCTATCTGATCTCAAACTGGGCCATTACATGAAGATCCCACCTAGGTGCATGTACACTGCCCAGGTATCTCTGTCTGTAACTTCTCTGTACTGTCTATCATACCAGAGCGCGCGAGTGTTTATCTAAAATTAAACTAACATTGGACAATAATTATGTATGGCATGAGCAGCTTGCAGGAACACTGGTTGCTGCAGTGGTGAATCTCGCAGTAGCATGGTGGATGTTAGCCTCCATCGACAACATATGCGATGTGGAATCACTAAATCCTAACAGCCCATGGACTTGCCCCAAGTTCCGAGTCACTTTTGATGCTTCAGTAATCTGGGGCTTGATTGGGCCAGAAAGGTTGTTTGGGCCAGGGGGGTTGTACCGGAACTTGGTGTGGCTATTCCTAATTGGAGCAGTGTTACCAGTTCCGGTTTGGATACTCCACAAGTTATTCCCGGAGAACAAATGGATCCCACTAATCAACATTCCAGTGATATCATATGGGTTCGCAGGAATGCCACCCGCAACACCAACAAACATAGCAAGTTGGTTGATTACAGGAACCATTTTCAATTACTTTGTTTTCAAGTACAGGAAAGAATGGTGGAAGAGGTACAATTATGTGCTATCAGCAGCCTTAGATGCAGGAACAGCTTTCATGGCGGTTGTGATTTTCTTTGCACTCCAAAATGAGAACAAGAATCTGAAATGGTGGGGAACAGATGTTGATCATTGCCCCTTGGCAACTTGCCCTACTGCCCCTGGGATTGTGGTAGCAACATGTCCTGTGCATTGATTCATATTGATTACATCTCTTAATTTAGTACTAGTTAGTATTAAGCAATTAATCAATCAATGTCTATGCATCTATTGCGTTTAGAGTAGGTTGTGGTATAGTTTTAAACCCCTTAAATAACGCATTTATCCAAGTGTTTCCTTGTCAAACTTTATGTGATCAATTTTGGTTATGCTGATAAGTTATAACTGGTCATTTAGAAATTCAAACTAAATCAAAAATCATATGATCCTAGTCATCCACTACGGTATTCAGTAGTCATAAGACTACACTAAATCATCCCAATTATTGCTAGCTAATTAACCCAGCAAATGCGTCTGATTTTTATCACATTTGGAGGCTCAGGCTTGGAAATTAAGATCTGTCTATGTAGCTGCCATATTTAAGAGCTACTTTATGGAACTATCTAGCAGTGCTACTGGAACTGATGTTTGAGAGAAGGAATACCGTGACTCTTAAGAATGTAATCACTGAAGCAATGCCACACCCACATTCATCATACTCTTCCATCATTCTCTTTTCTACTCCGTCCTTCAACAATTGATCTTAAATTATAAATTTATGTGCACCTTGAATATGTATTGATCTCATGAAGGTCATCATGTTAACTTGTTGCGAACATTTATGCATAAATGGACTTGAACTTATACTTGTGAACTTTGGAAGAAGAAACAAGGGTAAGAAAACAATCGAAGCAAAAGGAAACCGCTACCTGCGACCCGACACAAACTTTGTAACATGCGAAAAGTTTTTGGAACGAAGCTGGCAGAGACAGAAGAGGATCGTGCCCCGCGATGTACCTCTGACCTGCTTTGTTGTCGATTCATTTTTCTTGGATGTTTTTTTTTTCTATTCCTTGGTTGTTGTGAGGCTTGATGAGGGATGTTATATAAATGACAATTAATTAGGGCTCGTTTACTTTAGTTGAATATAACTGAACTGAATACAACTGAAAGTAATATTTTATAAGAGTATGAAATTTGAGAGCTGAACTGAGCTGAACTGAATTTAAGATGAAGTAAACAAGCCTTAAGCCTTGTTATTTTTTATAATGATTAATTGTGTGAATTGTGTGAATTATTAATCTTAATGTTACACAATTAATCATATTAATTTCAGAAATTATATTGCTTGAAATTTTGTTGATTGAAAGTCATGGTGAATTTATAAATTGATATTCTTTATTAGGCCTCGGTTTGACAATTGGTAGTGACAAATAATAATTTTCTGAACTAACAAAAGCTGTGACAAAAATAGTAAAAAACATGTTTGCAAACTTTTTGTCTTATGTTTTGATAAGTGATAGAAGGGATTTTTTTTGCCCGAAATAACAAATTAAAATATAAAGCCCCGTCGCACTATGAGTGAGGGCTATCAAACACGGGGAAGTAAATCTCACTAATCGGCGTAGAGAATTGAACAAGTTGAGATGATGGATTATCATAAGAATGGTGGAGAAAACTAAGGGAACAAACTAAAATTAGATGTGGTAAACAGGCCGTCATTCTTAGGTCGGGTCAGTATATTAAACGGGTTGGGGAGTCGTGGCACAAACACGACCCATTTAATAAATGGGTTAGAATTTTTTACCTGAACCCGACCTGTCTATGACCCATGTAACCCGAACTCGGCCTGCGTAACCCGTTGAATAATATTGTTTGCTCTGAAAAAAATTTGTTTAACAGTCCCAAAAACAAGATTAAAAAAAGTATAACCCTAAAAACAACAGATTAGAATGGAAAAAAAAGTTGATTAAAGAAGATTACAAAACAGCAGATTCGATGGAAAAGAAACAGCAAAATCGAAGCAGATTCAAATAAAAAAATAATAAAGTACAAAACCTTAAAAGTTTCAAATAAATTTAAATAAAATAATAAAGTACAAAACCCTAAAAGTTCGAACAGATTCAAACAAAAAAAATAAAAACAAAACCTCTTTAGAGGTGAGAACGAAACTAATTTGAACAATATACTTGATTCAATAGAGACAATGAGAAATTGAGAATCTTGAGAAGTTGAGAGTGAGACGGAGTATAGGAGGCTGCATTAGAGACAATGAGAGAGTAATGACACTAACCCTAAAAATTGAGTAAATTACAATTGTGAAATACGGAGGAAGCCAACGTCTAATTTTGTGATGGGAATATGGACCAAATAAGAGGAAGCCTAAGTGTCCAACTACACTCACTATTAGTATTTAGTAATAGCCCCAATAGGCTTAATATATTGACAATGGATTGCCATCAAATTCACAGCAACATCCCCATAATTGGAAAGAAAAAAAATTTAAAAAAATAGGCATTTTTTTAAAATGGGTTATTCGGGTTGAAACTCTCAACCCTAACCTAACCCGTTATTATACGTGTTGTGTCGTGTCGGGTCAAAATAATAAACGAGTCAAACACTTTGACCCAAACCCTTTAATATCGGGTCGGGTTAGCGGGTCGAGTCATATATTCCCACCTCTAACTAAAACTAACCAATTAATCAATGATAAAGTCTAGGGCAATGGGATTCACCGCTTACAAACATTCATGGAGGTGTAAGTCTGACAAGGAGTCAACTCATAGGGCCGACAATTGGGGGAATTCATTCCAAATACCATATATACTCTTTCGAACTAGCTAGTATATATGGAGACCGAAGAGATTCTTACGCCCTGCTTTCGCGGCAGGTACGCATAAAAGGCTATTAAACCAAATCACGAAGACCAGTAATGTCCCTAAACCTAAACGCCTACATTCGTGGTCATTTAAGTCAATCGAGTAATGGGAGTCGTCACTCAACTTCATCTCTTGATCCTTCGTTGAGGAACCTAATTTAATACAAATGCGTACACAAGTACCCCTTATTAAGACTCTAGTGATCAACTCTGAGCCAGACTCTTGCAAGAACACTAACTAATGGAAATTAGGTGAAGGTTTCACCCAAGCCCCATAAATAAACTACTCACAACTAATTAATAGAGTTAGCAATCCCTGACAAGAAATGACACAAAACTGACACGTTTTGACACGATTGTCTTAGAACGCAAGTATTTTACATCTATGCAATGCATAACTAATGGACGACCCAAAGCTGACACGAAAGTTTACACGAACACGAACCATTAAGGCATTAACCCACTTTGCCGGCTTTACTAATTAATAAAAACATAACTAAAACTAAAACTACAAAATTAAACCAAAAAACTAAGAAAAACAAACTATAAAACTGAAACCTAGAAATAAAATAACAAATGATGCGTACACATTTCAAGCCCAAAGGGCCTATCGTATGAGGGGAATTGATAGAGAATATAACATATTCTGGCAGACCCTAGTCGTATGCGCCCAAACCAAATATAATTATCTTACTTTCTAATACAAATAAATGTAGTAGGGAAGCAATGTTCGTATCCACAGGGAACAAGGGTTACTAAAATGTACTTGAATTAAACTAAAATGAAATAAACTAAAGTATTGAAAAGAGGGGTTTATAAAATTGTTAAGCTAATGATTAAACTAATTAAGAAACTCAATAAAAACAATAGAATTGATTAAGAATAGGATTTTTTGTCAAAAATTCTCGCTAAGTATGACGACTTTGACAACAACTCTCATTAACCTTTTTATTTATATTTAACCCTTAGTAACTCTCAAAAACCTTTGGTTGCCACTCATTTTGCAGGTTAAAAGGGAATAGCCGGTTTCGTGGGCCCACATTTACGAATTCCCTCCATTACCTTATCCCCCTTTCATCTCTGTTTTAATCTCTCTCCTCTGTAAAATCATTTCATTCTCAACCACCATTTTATTTCTTTGTTTTTTTCTTCTTCTTCAAATCTTCGAATCTCTACGAATTTTCTACACCACATCATCTCTCTTTGTCATCTCAGTAAAATCTTGCATCTCGTTGTAAAATCAAGCGTTTTTACTATTCGAAAATTGGGTAATGGAGACAAGTGACGTTAGCATGAGTGAAAACGTGAAGAAATTATGGATGGTTAAGCAAGAAGAGGGTGAAAAGAAAAGGCAAATAAGGAGAGGACCACTGATCTTTGTTTAATTAAGCTTAAAAATACTTAATTTGTTTAAACCCTAATTCATACTACAAAATCGACATTGATCCCCCATTTATACCCTAATTCATACTTTACAACTTCACTTACAACAACCATAACTGAATTAAACCCTAATCAACAAGTTAAAATAAATGTTTACCTGATTTCGAGTCTTTCATCTTAGTTCAAGTTTTGAATTTTTTTTTAGATATTCAATTTCGGATTTTAGGGTTTTTGGGAAAAATTGGAGGAATTTGTGGATGATTTTTGCAATTGTATGTGATTTATAATTTATAGGGGGTTGCTTGGGTTTTTTTTGACTGGGACCCACGCCAACAGTAAATTTCATTACAAATTCGTAAAGGTGGGCCCACGAAACCGACTTTTCCCTTTTAACCTACAAAATGAGTGGTAACCAAAGGTTTTTGAGAGTTACTGAGGTTTAAATATAAATAAAAAGGTTAATGAGAGTTGTTTCCAAAGTCGTCACACTTAGCGAGCGTTTCTGACAAAAAAATCCTTAAGAATAAATACGTTCAACAATCGGTGAATTAGAAATCAAAGAAGGAGGTCTTGGCTCCGATTAATATCCACTTCCGACTAGAGAATAGCATTAAGAGAAGAGAACAATAAGATCATTTATGTTAAAAAAACTTTTAACATATAACAACACATTTGAATTGTTAAGGAGAAATAAGGATGTAGCACATCCAAACCAAACCCTAACTTGCTACTAATTGACAAGGGATTTCCTTAGCAAGGCAAGTCACAAATCTAGCAATAATTGATCAACGCAACAATGCTAGTAGTACTCCTAGCAAGCTATGCAACAAACCAATATATTCAAACATGAAAAACAAGTGATAATCAATTATAAATAAAGAGTAGAAATTCTCATAATACAGGAAGTGTAAGTTCAATGTATACTCAAGAAGGGGGGGTTGAATTGAGTATGTGTGTTTTTTCAATCGTTTTTAAGATTTGTTTATCTGTTTATGTGAGAACAACGATAGAACAGTAAATAAAGAGTAGGGACACAAGGATTTAACGAGGTTCGGCTTCTAAACAAGCCTACGTCCTCCACTCTCTCACCAATATTATTAATCAACTCTAAATAATAACAAGGTTACACACTCAATTAAATGCTACAACTCTGTAACACTTAATTCCCCAACTGTTAACTCTAACAGTTCACTCAGTGTTCACAGAACACTCCCCAACCACTTCCCTCTAAGTGGTTCAAATATTACAAACTTAAATCTCTGTAAGTTTTTCTCTTAAAGATGGATATGAAGATAGTTTTGCTCTAAGGATAGACTCTCAGTAAATAAGACTTGGTTTTCTTTGGAGAGTAAAAGTCTTACTAGGTTTTTTGCAAAGATGGTTTTTATATGCAAAGAAAAACCGTGCCCTAGAAGTGTGCTTGGAGACTTGCCTAAATTGTGCAAACAACCTCAGCTGACACAAGTACAAAGGCACCTATTTCAGACATTTTCCCCTTCCACTACATGTAGTGGAAAGTACACAAGAGTCCAAACAAGTACATTGCAAAGCTGATTTGGTGAATCAATTTGACAGATTTCCAAAACATAAGTGATCAATATTTTTCAAATAAATTTTCAAAATAATCTTGAACACAGAATTTGTACGGATCACTTAAGTGCATGTGCATAATACTGAGGTCTGTTCCCACAGTGGTCTCAGTATTACTAAGTCTACATCTGGCAAAGAGAACTGTTCCAAACTTGTTCTTTGTCTGTTCTTAGCCTGTTCTTATCCTGTTCTCTTTACTGGATATAAACTTAAAATCTTTTTGCTCTTTACTTAAAAACACAAGGAATATTTTCCTAAGTTTATTTTACAAGAAAATCCTAGAAATATAAAAAATAACTAGCTCCAAGCTCTTGGCTTCTGATCTTCAAGTATCTCAAGGCTTTCAAAGTTGCCTTGATGAGTCCTCACTTGATTCAACCTGTTCATACACAAAGATGCATAGACATCAAGTATAGAGAACTGGTTTGTCATCATTCAAATCAAACATGGTTCAACAATTTCCCCCCTATTTGATGATGACAAACCATGAAGTTCCCCCTGAGAACAGTAACCAATTGTTTTAGGATAAAACAACTGTTCAGAGGAACTGGTCTTGCACTGTGCCTGTAGTCAGATTCATAATCTCAGAGAAAAAAAAAAAGCAGACTAAAGCACAATTAGACTGATTACAAGGGTCAGTCACTCATCACATTACTCAATTAATTATTGAGTTTCAGCATTAAACTTGTAACCTGCAAGACTTATCAATTATCAAATGTAGCAAAAGAATTTTCAAATTCACTTGGAAGAGTTTCTTCCAGTTGGGTGGATAGGAGCACTTGATCTGAATTCAAGGTACTCCTAGGCATAAAGCTGGGCTATCTCTAACAAGGTCTGAACCTTGTTCAAGTTGTTACACCTGACACTAAGAACTTCACATGTCCTATTCCCCCTTTTGGTATCATCAAATGACAAAATAATCATAGCACAACATGGAATTAGGAGAAGGCAACAAGTAAAGTCATAAGCATAATATAAACACAGCATTCTAGAGATGCTGTCCCAAAAGTGAGTACCTACAACTCACAATCCCAAATGTCAAAGTGCACACAGAAGTTAAATAATTATACAGACCAGGACCATTCTACAGAGAAATTGTTTAGCAGAAATGGTCAAAAACTAGAGAGAGGAATTGTTCAAAGAAACTAGAGAAATGATAGTGTGAGAGAAATGTTAGTAGGGTAAGTGTAATACCCCGAAAATTCGGGATATTTTAAAATTTTTATTTATTAATTAAATGTATAATTAATTAGCTATTTAATTGATTATTATTTAATTAATTATGATTTTGTGTAGCAATCTATTTATTTTGAGCCTAGCCTTAACCTTTTCATTTTATCTCGCCAAAACCCGAGCCCAATTATTTCCTTAGAATCGGTGTTGCACGACCCCTATATTCTTTTTTATTTTCTCCTAATTATTTTATTATTCTAAGTTCAAATGGCCCGTTTATTTGGACTGCTTAATTTTATTCCTTATCTCAGAATTGGGCCAGTGACCCAATTTTTCCTTGATCTTTTAAGCATGGCCGGCCTCCCCCTTTTCTTTTGGGCCAAGTTTTATTTTTGGATTTAATTGATTAGCTAATTAAATTAATTAAATCAATTAGTTTAGATTCTAAACCTAAGTCAACCATCCTAACCAAGTCTACCCCATTTTTTCTCTTTTTCCCTACTTCCTCTCTACTCTCCACGGTTTCCCCCTAGATTAGTTGTTAGGTTGTTTTTTTTTTATTTTATTTTTTATTTTTTTTATTTATTTATTATATACTAGTTAAATCATTTTATGATCCATCATTTTACCTCACTCCAAAAAAAAATATTTTCTCCCTCTCTTCCTTCCTCAAAACCGTGAGCCTCCATAAGCCAAAGGAGAGATTTTTCCTTGGAAATTTTAGCGTATCGAGGTAACTACGCTATCTTGTTTAATTTTGGTACAAGTTTTACACATAGTAAATTAGGATTAAAAGCATGAAAATTGTAAGGGAATTAGTATCATGATTAGGTTTAAATTATTTCGAACCTTATGAATTTTATGAATATGATATTTCTTGATTTTATTTTAAGGTATTCTATGCATAAATTAATCTATTTATTTATGTATTTTGTATGAATAATTGCATGAATATTTTTGTTATTGTTTTTCTAATTTGTCGAGTGACTTAGAATAATTTTAGGAGCTTCTTTACTGTTTGATCTTTAATCAAGATTTATTTCATGGCGAAATTCGTCCTTTTATTGCTCATAAAAATTTAATCTTTTAAACCGGTAAAACTGTCCAGATTTAGTTTACAAATTTATTAATATACTTAATCAAATTGTATGGCTACTAAATTTTAGGTGGAAGTCAGTAATAGTTTTTTACAGCTTGTGTTAAATTTTCGTAATTTTTAAAGATCGTTTGATATGGCAGAAAAATCCGAAACTGATCTCAGCCTAATCTGATTTGTTAGTTATAAAATCTCTTAAAAATAGTAAATGACATTATTTTTGGACGAAAATTATGCACGTTAAACCTTGAACCTATATTTAACTTCCATTAAAATTTCCAGATTAATCGAGACCTTTAAAGGGTCGTTCTTAATTTAATTCTTTAAAAATCAGATTGTGTAAAATAGTGTAATTAAATTATTAAAACAAGTTATTTCGAATTCTTGGAGGAAGATTAAATCTTGTTTTGCTCTTTGAATGTGTCGAGTGGTTTGAAGAATAAAAAGATTATTTTTTGATCTTGTTTTGTATTCAATCTTGATGATTTTATGTTAAAAACATGATTTTTATTATTGTTGTTTGGTTAATTAATTGAATCTTGTTGATTGTAGTTATTTAAATTAATTGATAAAATTGGTGTTCTTGAGTGAAAAATGTCGAGTGAACAAAGGAATAAAAAAATGGAATTTTTATCATGTTTTAAGTAATTTTAGTGATTAATTGATTAATTAAAATAATTTATGAATTTATTTAATTAAAGTTGTTTAACTAGAATTATCGAGTGGCCTAAAAGTATTTAGTCAATTTTTTTGTTTAATTTTGACTTATAATATTTTAGGAATAATTAATTATAAAAGTTGCAGTTAAAGGGATAAGTTGTAACAGGAAGGGGTAGATAATAATATTGTTATTATTATTATTACAATTACACGAGTATTATTATTAATAATATTAATATTACGATTATTATTAGTATTATTATTAATATTAGGAATCAGTAGCGATAAGTTATATAAAATACGATAAGATATTAAAAGGGTAAGAAAGAAAACAGAGTAATAGGAATATGAATTGTTTCGATTTCTGGCTAGGAAAGACTTGGTATTTAAGGTGGCCAATATACGTGCCGCACCTCTCTTTCCTGGGACTTCGAACATTTCATTTCCGATTACGGCCACCTAGTATTTCCCGATATAAGATAAGATATAATATTGAAAGATATAAGATAAGATATAATCTTTGAAATATAAGATAAGATAAGGACGCCCACCTGATGACTCGAGTAGTCAGACTGGGTTAAGTCGAAGCCACTGCTCAATGGGACGAACACACGAGTTCCCCCGCGCAGTTCTGGGTCTTAGGATATGTAGTCGTCTAGTAGTAGTACACGAGCTGCTATTAGGGGTTATGGCCATAGCTTAGGCTTAGTGGTGCAAACGAGATCCGCTACGGGTTGGGTACACGAGCCCACCCCGGCATGTTCTAGGAAAGTTGTGGTGCAAACGGGATCCACAACGAGTTATAGTGACCGGTCCATTGAAAGATAAGAATGATATGAAATGATACGATATGATATGAATGATACGAATGATAAGATATGATATGAATGACATGTTCGATAAGATATAGTATAAGTTAATGAATAATATAAGATATGATATACATATTGTAATATGACATAAGATGTATAACATAAGATGTAGGTTATGATTTAAAGGAATTGGGATGATAGGGTTATAAGAGTATAATGTTATAAGGATATGTATTGAGAATAGTATAAGTCTTCCGCTGTGTATTTCTGTATTCGTATGAGATTGTATGTAAGTATGTACGTATGTATGTATGCATGTATGTATGAGTGTGTTATACGTGTATTTTGTACGTATTCTAACCGTATTTCTGCAGGTATTTTTATACGTATTTTGTACATATTTGTATACGTATTTTTGTACGTATTTTTATACGTACCCCGTGTTGACTTCTGTATAGCATGTATTAGGTTTTTGTATGGTTTTCATGCGATATTCTATGATATTATGTGTTTAGCGGTCCCTCGATTAAACGGGACAGCCTAGTTACTCGCCACTGACGGTGGACCCCCCCTCAGTTTCAGGTGAAGGTGCGGCTGATTAATTCGGGCTTCCGCTGGATGGGCTTTTGAGTGGCTGAGGACCTTAGTAAACCTTGGTTACTTAGTAAATTGAATTAGACTTTATGATTATTTCATTTATTTATAATCCCAGCATGTTGGGACGGTTTTAGAATAACTCATGTAATTACGTTTCTTTTGGGAATTACTCAGATTTTTGGATGATAGTTTAGTTAATTTAATAAAAGTTACTTAATTTTAATTGAATAATCTAATTTATAGTTTAAATTGTTTTGGTAATGATCCGTTGTCGATTTCCCTTCGTAAATCGACATGTTCGAAAAGTCGGGTCGTTACAGTAAGGGGGTAAGCTAAGAGGAGTTAGAGTTAGCATCATCATCAGAATCCTCAGTAGAATCCTCATCCTCCTTTTCTGCACTCTCCTCCTGCTACTTCTTCTTGACTTGGGCAATGATGGGAACTGGTCTCTTAGTGGTCTTAGGCTTGAAACTGGAAGAGGAGGCAAGCTTTTCTTCATGGGAGTCCAATTGTGCTGATATGTTCTTTATTGATCCATCCAGAGAAGTGCACAGGGCATTCACACTAGCCATCATCTGTTGCAGTAGTTCCCCATGTGTTTGCACCTGTTTGGACAGTGACCCAGTAGCTTCCTCAGACCTTGAAATGTTTGTTCTTCTGACTCCTGTGGTCCTCTCTTCATCCCTCATTTTCAGCATACCACCCTCAAAGGTCATCCCTTTCTGACCTAGGATCTGGTTGGTGAGGACAGACATTTTCTTGACCTCACCACTCAGATGGACCTTCCTACTTTGGAAAACCAGAGTAAGCCAGACACCATAGGGTAGAGAGTGGTTTGACCTTTCTAGAATGCTAACCATGTGGGCTAGCATGAGACCAGGGAGACTTAACTTAATTTTCTCATACAGACAGTAGATAATCACAGCATCCATCTTTCTCACATCCATTCTGCCTTGAGCCCTAGGGAGTACTATTTTAGAGGCTACTGTATGGAACAACCTCATCACTGGTTCCCTTAGTTGGCCAATAACATAGCCAGAACCATCATTTGGAGAACCAGTAAAGAGAGTGGTCTGTATGTGTTCTGTACTGACCTCAGGAATAGTAGGCCAGTTGTCCTTTGAATAGTCACAGAACCCACTTCTTGGTACACCCAGTACCTCCCCTAGACTCTTCCTAGACAGAGTGATGTCGACCGCTTCGACCTTACTCCAAACCTTCCCTTTGTCTAGTTTTCCCAGTTTTGAGTAGAATTCTTCAACACAAGTCTCAAAAACATCCAACCTCTTATCAAACAGCCCCTCCCAACCCTGGAATTCTATGGCCTCCTTAAATTCATCTAGAAAGGGTTCACTCATCCAAGACTTAGGACATGCAAAACCAAACAAGACACCCCTACCACTTAATTCAAACAGTGGTTCAGAGATGGTCTTACCTTTCTTCTTGGCTGAGGCCTTTTCAGGAGCAGAGTCAGCCTTCCTCTTCTTTTCAGTTGGGAGTTTGGTTGCAGGCTTGGGGCTCTCAGAAGCTTTGCCCTTCTTTGCTACACTATTCATTCTTTTCTTCTTTTCATCCTTTTTTCCCTCTGGAACCTTCTCAGCAGGCTCCTTTTTGATTTCTTCCTTACAGACCCTTGTCCTCAAAGGTCTTGTCCTCTTTCCAGTCTCTTTTTCCCCCTATACTACCCCAGTTATTTCGACATCCATGTCCTGTGCATGTGTGTCATCATCCTGCTTCTCTGTCTCTTCCTTTTCAACTTCTTTCTCCTCAGTGCTTTGCACAGTTTTCTCTGTGATCTGATGGGATGGTGAAGGTTTCTTTTGTGGTTATGGAGAAGGTGATGGGGTTGTTTCCTTTTGTGGTGAAGAGGGTGATGGAGTTTTGGACTTTGGTGGTGAGGGTGGAGGAGTGTTGGCTTTTGAGGGTGATGGTGATTTTTGTGGAGGTGAAGAGATAATAAGTTGTGGAGAGGGTTGTTTAGGTGATTGAGAGGGTGATGGCTTAGATGTTGAAGGAGTTCTCTGAGGTTGAGGTGCTGGAGATTTTGGTGAAGATGGTGGTGGTGATTTAGGGCTTGGTGGTGGAGTAAATTTCTCTTTAGGCTTACATGCAGCCTTTGATTCAGCAACTGTTTCCTCAGTGGCTTGGTCCTTAACCTTTTTCTGCTTTTCTTCTTATTTGTGTTGTTCAGCAACCACAGTAGTACTTGATTCCTTCTCGTTCTTAGAAGGTGTGAAACTAGGAGATTGACTCAGTCCTCTGCTTTTCTTCCTTGAAGCTTTGTTCTTCTTTCTTCCTATTTTCGATTTGAGTCAGTAAGTTTGATGAGAGAGAGAGAAAAACTGATTTAGGATTCTTGAAAAGAGATTCTGATGATGGTGCTTAGGGTTTGAGAGAGAAGAGCAATTAGAGAGAGAGACGGTTAGAGAGAGATTTCAATGTGAAAGAATGAATTAAAATGAAGAAAAATGACAGTTATTAGAACAGATAAGATGGAAGTTACTTTACACTGTTCACAACGGTCACATGTCAGAACAATTAAATCCTCAATTTCAAAATTGAGGGTTCATCAATAAACTGATATAACCGTTGTAAGGGACTGGTCTGACGCTGATCTGTATTTATTAAAAACTTAAGGCATCTTTTAGTTAGGCAACTTAGAGATACCACACATTGGAATAACATCAACATAAGAACTTTGAGACCACTTGCATATATGACATTTAAAAGTTAACCAACCCTGCTTATGTACACTAAGGATCAAGAAGTCAAACATAGCCAAAAGGGAAAGATAAGTCCTAAGGAACTAGGATCTAATCCTTACCATACCAAGTAATGTGCGGAGTTTGACAAACACTTCCCTGCTTAGGGGTTTAGTGAAAATATCAGCCAATTGTTCTTCAGATCTGCAAAATTCAAGATTCACATTTCCTTTTTCAACATTGTCTCTGAGAAAATGATGTCTGATTTCAATATGTTCCGTTTTAGAGTGCTGGACATGATTTTTAGAAATGTTTATAGCACTGGTGTTATCACACAATATGGGAACACTTCCGGAACAAATCCCAAAATCCTTAAGTTGTGTCTTTATCCAAAGCAATTGAGCACATCACAAAGCAACAGCTATGTACTCTGACTCAGCTGTGGATAAGGCCACTGAATTTTGTTTCTTAGATTCCCATGATATGAGACAAGAACCTAAGAAGTGAGCCATTCCTGAAGTGCTCTTCCTGTCAACACTAAAACCAACATAGTCAGTGCATCAGTGTATCCTAAAAGATCAAAATTACTTCCCTTTGGATACCATAAGCACATGTCCTCCGTACCACTCAGGTACCTAAAAATTCTCTTAACAGCTTTTAGATGAGACTCTTTTGGGTTGCTTTGAAATCTAGCACACAACCCAACTGAGAACACTATGTTTGGTCTACTAGCTGTTAAATAGAGAAGTGAGCCAATCATACCTCTGTATCACTTATCCTCAACATCCTTTCCTTTCTCATCTAGGCTCAGTTTAGAAGAGGTAGGCATAGGTGTGTCATAGGACTTGCTATTTTGCAAACCATATCTCTTGAGCAGCTCCTTGAGATACTTTTGTTGGTGGATCATCATTCCATCATCCACTTGCTTGATTTGAAGCCCTAGGAAGAAGCCAAGTTCTCCAATCATACTCATCTCAAATTCACTCTTCATTAGGTCTGCAAACTCATCACACAAAACAGAATTAGTAGCCCCAAACAAAATATCATCAACATATACCTGGACCACTAACAGATATGTTCCCCTTTTCTTTAAGAATAGAGTTTTTTCCACTGAACCTCTCTCATAATGATTTTCAATAAGAAAACTAGAGGGTATCTCATACCAAGCGCGAGGGGCTTGTTTGAGGCCATAAAGAGCTTTGTCTAACTTGTAGACATGATCTGGACAAACTCTATCCTCAAAGCCAGGGGGCTGTTCCACATACACATCTTCTTTCAAATAGCCATTTAGAAAAGCAGTTTTAACATCCATTTGAAAGAGTTTAAAGTTCATGTGGGCAGCAAAGGCAATTAATATTCTTATTGCCTCAAGCCTGGCTACTGGAGCAAAGGTTTCATCATAATCTATTCCCTCTTGTTGGTTAAACCCTTGAACCACTAGCCTGGCCTTGTTTCTGACTAAAGTACATGAGTCATCCATTTTGTTTCTGAAGACCCATTTGGTTCTAATAACTGACATCTCAATGGTTCTGGTTCAAGATGCCAAACCTGATTTCTTTTAAACTGGTTCAACTCATCTTGCATGACCAAGATCCAATCAGGATCAGTTAGTGCAATCTTATAGTCAGTTGGTTCTATGTGAAATAAGAAAGAGAAGTGAGCATAGAAGTTCTTCCAAACAGAATTTCTAGTTTGGACTCCTTTTGATAAATCACTAATGATTTGATCAGAAGGATGAGAGCTTCTTTGCTTGAACATACTCTTTCTTACAGTATTTGAGTCACCTAAGTTAGAACCAATGTCTGTACTGGTTCCCCCTATATCATTTTCATTTTGAGAAGGTGGACCAGTTTCTTCAGTGTTCTCTCCCACTTCATCTTCAGTTGGATGGGCAGGAGAGTCACTGAGTTCAACAACCTGTTTAGCATTTGCCTCTGTTGCACCAAATCCACTGTTGTTTTCAGGAGGAGTTGGGGGGTCTGGTTCAGCAGTGTTCTCTGGTTCAGCTCCAGTGAAATTTGTCATGCCAATATCAAAACCTTCATCATCATCTACCTGCACAGGCTTGTTGAACATGTTAGATTCATCAAATAGCACATGGATACTCTCTTCAACACACAAGGTTCTTTTGTTGAAAACTTTATATGCCTTGCTATGAGGAGAATATCCAATGAAAACAACTTCATCACTCCTGGGGTCGAACTTGTCCAAACTGGTCTTACCATTGTTGTGTACAAAACACTTACAACCAAATATTCTTAAATGTTCAATGTTTGGTTTTCGACCCCTTAGAAGTTCATAAGGTGTTTTTCTCAGTATTGCTCTTAGCATAACTCTATTGAGTATGTAGCATGATGTACTCACAGCATCAGCCCAAAATTTCTTGGACAAACCACTCTCTAGAAGCATGGTTCTAGCCATTTCTTCTAGAGTGTGATTCTTT
This sequence comes from Salicornia ramosissima, assembly GCA_951394345.1. Taxonomy (NCBI): domain Eukaryota; kingdom Viridiplantae; phylum Streptophyta; class Magnoliopsida; order Caryophyllales; family Amaranthaceae; genus Salicornia; species Salicornia ramosissima. The sequence goes on along the minus strand of OX596233.1, from coordinate 16,801,844 downwards.
CTTTCAACTACTCCATTTTGCTGTGGAGTTCTGGGGGCTGAAAAGTTGTGAGAAACACCATGCTCCATACAATAAGTTATGAAGCTAGCATTATCAAACTCTGATCCATGATCAGATCTGATAGATGCTAACTGATGATTGATCTTATTCTGGACCTGTTTTACTAGAATTTCAAATTCATCAAATGTTTCATCTTTGTATTTCAAGAATATGGTCCAAGTGAAACGAGAGTAATCATCAACTAAGACAAATACATAACTAAAGCCATATCTACTTTGTACACGCATAGGTCCACATAAATCCATGTGTACAAGTTCAAATGGTCTAGAGGAACTAACCACTTTCTTTGGTTTAAAAGACGATCTCACATGTTTACACTTTGCACACTCTTGACAGAGCTGGTCTGCCACATATTTGATGTTAGGTAAACCTATTACCAAATCTTGTGTTCTCAACTTGTTGAGCAAAGTGAAGCTAACATGTCCTAATCTTTTATGCCAAAGCCATTGGTCATCCTCTACAACACTAAGGCAAAGGGCACTGTTCTGTGGAATTTGACTTGTATGTAATATACACATTGTTATGCCTTGTTCCTTCACAGACCAGTTCCCATGTCTTAGGGTTCACTATGTGACAAGTGTTTGATTCAAAATTTACTTTATTTCCCTTGTCACATAGTTGAGATATGCTCAAAAGGTTATGTTTCAAACCTTCAACATAATAAACATTGTCAATTGCTTGGGAGAGTGACTTACCAACCTTACCTACTCCTTTGATAAGTCCTTTGCTATTGTCACCAAATGTCACGTGCCCTCCCTCGAATGCAGTGAGTGAAAGGAATTGTTCTTTATCCCCGGACATGTGTCTTGAGCAACCACTGTCCAAATACCAATATGGCTTTCCTTTCACTCGTACCTACACAAGCAAACTAAAGGTTAGTTTTAGGAACCCAGACCAACTTGGGTTCCTTGTTCTTTGAAACATTCTCAATCTTGACCTTCCTAACCCACACTTGTTGGGTGTAGGTTTTGTTCTTCTTGTCATGCTTCTTTTTGGTGAAACATTTGTTAGTAACATGACCACTCTTACCACAATAGGTACAAACATGCATATCCTTGGCAAATATATACTTGCCTTTCTTGAATTCATCCAGCCATATGTTGTCTCTGCCTAGAACAGTTGTAGAACTAGATCCAGAATACCCTAAACCAAACCTTTGAGAATTTCCAGGTTGGGATGTGAGGATGTTTAGGGTTTTCTGAGCATCTAACATTTAAAAAACATGATGCAAGTATGACATCATAAAAAACTGTTCTAGGCACCAAACCTATTTCATGTTTTTAAAGTTTAATAATGTCCTATAATAACATTCATGTAAGCATTAAATGACTTATTTTCATGATTTTGGGCAAGAATAGGGCGTTTTAGAACTAAAACAAAGCAAATAGGTCATTTTTGGCTACTTTTGGTCGTTTTCATGGCCATCTTCCTTCCAATCAACCTATTTACTGTTTTTAAGGTTTATCTATGTTCTATATATTTCATATAAGCATTAAGTGATTTATTTGCATGAGTTTGGGCGAAAATAGGCGTTTTGGAACAAAAATAACGCAAATAGGACAATTTTGGGTAATTTAGGGTATTTTGTTCCCGTGTTCACACCAACTAATATATTTCATGTTTTAAAGGTTCACAAATGTACTTTCACATTCATGTAAGCATTAAATGACTTGTTTGCTTGAGTTTGGGCGAAAATATGGCATTTTGGAACAAAAACAAGGCAAATAAGTCATTTTTGGCTAGTTTTTGGTGTTTTCATTTCATGTTAGCGCCAGACAACCTATTTCATGGCGAGAATCATAGAAATTGAATTAACACGACCAACCAATGGCAAAGAAGATCACAAATTGATATAAGAGGGAAAATTCTATAAGTAGAACCTAACGTAATAGAGTTAAGCTAGAAATACCACTAAGGTCTAATAAAATTATCATTCAGTTATGGCAGCAGAGCAAAACAAAAAAAAAATCAATAAACCTACCTGTGTGACATTGGTGCGAATTTTTCCTCACAACACCACTTTGCTGCTCAATTTTTCGCCCTTCTCATTTAGCAGGAGATACCTATGACAAAAGATCATATACAGTAGTGGATGAATAGTCACCAACAAATTCAAGATATTTCAAAACACACACCTCAATTGTGAACATACAATTCATAGGGGCAGAGCAAAATATGTGATAGCCAATACCAAAGATTAAAGTAATTTTTGGAATTTAATAACTTTTACTCATGTATTTTAATGGCTGCAATGCTGCATGCATATTTTATTCCAAGAGTCATGTTCCACACTGCTAAATGGACTAAGCTCCATATGAGCTAATTAGTTCAAGTCACTCTGAATGCTGACAAACTCGAGAAAACAAAGCCATGGACCACTAGTAACTCGATATATGGCTCATCCTTTAAATAGTGTAAAGCTAAAAGATATCCTCAATAGAATTCATGAAACAGACCAAATAATGATATCCCCAACAGATCTATGTAAAATTTTAAATTACAAAGTAAAGTTAAAAGATCTTAATCATTACAAAGTAGCAATGACATGCTGACATCCCCAATAGAATTCATGAAACAGACCAAATAAGTGTAGCAATTTACTAGGAAGGCAAAAACAAGAGCTTAATCATTATTGAAAACAAAAAAGATGTCTCAGCAAAGAAAAGCAACAATTATCATTATGCTGGATGCTGGATGATAACACTGCTACTGCCGCAAGGTTGACCCCAAATGCTACTGCTGTTGCGTTTACTGCTGCTGCAGGTTCTGCTGGGCTGGTAAAAGCAGGCAGCTTGCTGCTTGTAGCTCGTGTGGGCTAGTTTGCAAGAGGAAGGCAGCAGCATGAAGCATAAGCTGTCTGATCAGGTCTGCTGATTAGGGGGCAGCAATGTGGGTGGTTTTTTACTGAAGGGCGTGGCTGTTGTAAGTGCGGATAATTGGTTTGAGGTTAATGCAATTTGGGGTCCCATTGCTATGGTTTGATGTCAAAGAAGCTTCAATGTCCCATTAGATCTGTTGGTTTTTTTTTTTTGATGCATTTACAATACTTGTCTACTTTTTGTTAGCTTATTCTGTAAAGTACACTTGGGATTTCACTACATTACTTGCTTGTTTTAATATTTATTAGGGACTTTGTCCTTAGACCAAAGTTTGTATGGTAGGTTCGCTTCTGTTGTTTGGATTTTCGCCTAAGACTAATAGGGGCCTGTCCCTATTAGTAGTAGGTATTTCATTCTGGTGGTGGCTTTGTGCCTAAGACTAACCTTGTGTCATTATCATAGAATGTATCACAATGAATGATATAAAATTATATCACAAATATAACTGACTCAAGAGATGTTAGCTAGAGCTCAATGCATATAAGCATATATTAGTAGCAAATTTAGTCAAGCTAAAGTTTTGGTGCAAACCCCCTTACCCACCCCTACTGCCCCCCATCCCAACCCCTCCTTCCCCCCTCCCCACCCCCCTGCACACCCCCCTCCCAACCCGCTACTGCCCCCCTGCACACCCCCTTCCCCACCCGTCCCCCTACTGCCCCCCTCCCCCCTGCTGCCCCCCTTCTGCAGACCCCCTCCTCTACAGTCCCCATCCCCCCTGCTGCCCCCTCCCCCCTGCTGCCCCCTCCCCCCTGCAGACCCCCTCCTCTACAGCCCCCATCCCCCCTGCTGCCCCCCCCTTCCTTCATTTGCATGAGTTTGGCAAATATAGGGCGTTTTGGATCAAAAACAAGGCAAACATGTAATTTTTGGCTAGTTTTGGGCATTTTCGTTCCCATGTTCTTATCAATCAACCTATATACTGTTTTTTAAGTTTATCAATGTTCTATGTCATACATGTAAGCATTAAATGACTTATTTGCATGAGTTTGGGCGAAAATAGGACGCTTTGGAACAAAGACAAGGCATATAGGTCATTTTTGGCTACTTTTGGGTGTTTTCGTTCCCATGTTCCTATAAATCAATGTATATACTGTTTTTACGGATTATCCATGTACTATATCATTTATGTAAGCATTAAATGACTCATTTGCATGAGTTTGACAAATATAGGGCGTTTTGGAACAAAAATAAGGCAAGAAATCATGTCACCCAACATAAACCAATACAAACATATATGCACATTACTAATAAAATAATATGTACTCATACTGGCATACTTGTTAAATTTAAAAGGCGAGAAAGCGATAAACTAGAGTGTTTAAAATTAGAAGCAAGTTATTGGTTACATGTTTATTAATTATTAGAGTGACGCGATTGCGATCTCATGCCACAACTACGCCCCCGTTTAAGAATCTAATCATTTACCATGTCAATGGGCACCCATCTCCCATTCATGATCGACATAGTTAGATTTAGATCCTTGAGATGGCCCACGCAAGAGACAGTGAGATTGTGTAAAGCGATAGGCAAGAGTGTTTAAAATTAGAAGCAAGTGATTGGTTACATGTTTATTAATTATTAGAGTGATGTGATTGCGATCTCATGCCACAACTACGCCCCCGTTTAAGAATCTAATCATTTACCATGTCAATATACAAAAATGGGCACCCATCGCCATTCATGATCGACATAGTTAGATTTATATCCTTGAGACGGCCCACGCAAGCGGCAGTGAGATTGTATAAAGCGATAAGCAAGAGTGTTTAAAATTAGAAGCAAGTGATTGGTTACATGTTTTCAGCAATTAAAATTAAAAACAAGTGATTGTGTAAAGCGACAGTGAGATTTTTTATTTTCAGCAATAAGCAAAGTATATAACTAATCTGCTTGACTTCTTTGTCTTATAATTTTCAAAAGCAAAACTTTCAAAAAAACAAAGAGGAAGAAATTCAATTGAACCTCCTATAACATTGATTTAAGCAAAAGCAAAGCAAAGAAAGCAAGTGAAACAAAAGGAACAAAACCAAAACCAAAGTAAAACAAAAACAAAATAAAACAGGAGTAATTCAAAAGAAATCAAAACAAATCAAGAGAATCGAACCACAAGTCAAGCAAATTAGGCACATAATTCCCAAAATCATCAAATAAGGTTGTGGCACAACGCCATCAACCATCCAGTGTCCTCAGGTCGGGAACCTCTTGCCCCTAACAAAGCAAACATCCTCAAACTATCGTCTCAATCCTATATCTAATCCTAAAAAACAAAGCAAACCAAGAAATAAAAGGGAGTTGGAAAGAACTCACCGAGGCATCACCATCTTCAACTGTTTTACCCTCTCCATTCTTCATTTGAAATATAGATCCAAAAAAATGAAGAAAATTGAAGAATAATTTCAAGAATTAAAAACTCAATTAATCTAACCAATAAATTAAACTATCAATCAAACAATTCAACTAAATAACAAAAAAAATCATAATTTACCCACGAAAATCATAATTCATTCTAGCATCAATACAAAAACAAAAACCAATAAGGACATGGGATTAAAACATAAAGCACCAAAGTACACACACGTGTCCATAAATCCTAAACCCAATGAATCCTAATCAACTATCACTTGCTGAAACAGATATAAGTGTCTTGATGTTGCTCTGTACTAGTATTTTATGGTTATTTTGTTGGGGTTGTTTAGCAGCACCCACTTAGGCGACATTTCTGGATGCGTCGGTATAGGCATTAGCGGCGCTAACATGTGTCGCGGGAGCAAATATCATGCGTCGCTATAGTCCTTATTTGTATTAATGTGTCTAGACTTTTCTTTTTTCTAAGCATCCCTTTTAAAATATTGCAATTCATAGTCTTATGCTATTCCAAATAATTCATGTTATATATGTTATATAGTATATCATCATTATCTTATGTAGTTATACGCTAAGTCTACAGTTGGCTTTTGGGAAGTAAAAGTAGGTAAATTATTGCACTCTCTATTGAGCTTTCATACTACACTTGCGATTATGTTAGCAAAATACATAGCTTAAGAAATAATCACTAATAAAACAACTCTAAAAATGAAATTTGAAGCCCTAAAATATGAAATTCACACCCTAAAAAAATTCACATCTTTAAAACTTCAGCAATACAAACTCACAGAAGAAAAAATTCAAAAATCCAGATTCAGAGGGGGAAAAAATCGCATAACCAAATGCAATAAAAAAGAACCATATTGGCAACATTTGTGATTCTGATAGCAAAATTCTCTGCCAAAGAAAGTAATCACTAATAAAAACAACCCTAAAATCGAAATTGAAGCCCTAAAATCTGAAATTCGACAATAAAACAACAAAGAAGAACCCAGGATTGGCAAACCCTTACGCACGTTTTGGTGGAATTATAGACAATAAAGGGCGTATAACTTACCTAAATCGACGAAAAAGAACAAATTGCAGCAGCATCAATGGATATGTTGGACAAAATCGAACACAGAATTCAATGGACAAAAAAATCAAACACAAATGGAAACTTACCATATTCAAAGGCGACAGCGTCCAACGCAGTAGGCAGCAGCAGCGACCAGCGGCATCGCGCGAAGCAGTAGCAGCAAAATAGAATCGCGAACAGTAGTGCTGGTGGTGACGTGGTGTGGTGGTGCTGGTGCGGGTGGTGAAGTGGTGTGGTGGTGAGAGGGTGGTGAAGTGGTGCGGTGCTGAGAGGGTGGTGAAGTGGTGTGGTGCTGAGAGGGTGAGAGGAATGAAAGAGAGGCAGGGGAGAAAGAGGCAGAAGAGAGATTGAGAGTGAGTGTATGAATTTTACTAATTTATTAATTTATATATCCCTAATGTTAGTTACAATAAGTATAAAAAATTGAACAACTAAACACTAATTGTAACTGGCCTAGCTATGCCAGTTACAATAAATAAACTTATTGTAACCAACAAATTTTAGACAAGTTACAATAAGGGAGTTACAATTAGTGATTTTTTTACTAGTGAAAATATTTTCCTTAAATTTCACAACCTAAAACTACCATACTAAACCCTAGAATCAAAGAGGAATGAGCGTGGGTACCTTGGGTGGAGGTGAATAGAATGAACAAGAAAGAAATGCCACTACCACCAGCATCGCCAAGGGCGACGGTCGCCGGTAGTGGTGTGACCAACGCCAGAAGCGTCGGACCCAACAACAACTACTTCAGATTTTCTTACTTTTGAAACCCTAACATAAGTAATCAAAGTGAGATGAGAAAGAGGAGGTTACCTTGGCGTAGTGGTCGTGGACGGATCTTCGACGAGGGAGAGGCGAGACAGTTAGCGCTGATGCCCTGAGGAAGAAGAAGCAGAGTGGCCAGTGTTGTGCGAAGAGAATACTTTGGCCCTTCCTGACTCATACAACACACACGGTTTTTTTTCCCCTTTATTTCTTGAAATAAAAGGGTTTGAGTTTTTTTTAATTTAAAAAAAATAAATAAATAAAAGGGAAGGACTATAATGTAACGGTATGGTATTTTCAACTAATTGAAGGACTCTAATACAACGGTTGTGTATTTTTCACTTAATTAGAGGACCCTAATGCAATGGTTACAATTATAATATATTTAATTGTTTTTGGTTACACACCCCTAATGCAACGGTTGAATATTATCTCTTAATTAGAGGAGTCTAATGCAACGTTTGTTTTAATACACCCCTAAGACCCTAATGCAACGTTTATAAATTATTTGGTGAGGTTTTAATTTTTGGGTATACCCTAATGCAACAGTTGAATGTAACCCGTTGCATTAGACATTAAAAGTACGTGTTGCATAACTAAGGCTAATGCAACGCTTACTACTAAACGTTGCAAAAAACTGTTGCATTAGCCTAAATCGTTGCATTAGATATACGCGTTGCATTAGGCTTTTATTGTAGTAGTGAGGATTAAGGTGGGTATGAGATTCTAAATGATTGAAATGAATTTAGAATCCATTGGGTATGAGGTTCCATACTAAACTGTTTTAATCGAACAATGGAATTGATGGAATAGATTCTAACTCCATTCCAATCTATTAAAAAAAGTCCAACCAAACTTGCCCTTAATGGTTTGACGTTAATAGCAATTGTGGTTGAACCCCATATATCATATAGTGTACTAGTGAGTGTCCCACATCGAAAGATGAGGAAATACTAAACTAACTTATAAAGTGAGTGTCCCTTCTATCACCAATTGATTTTAGGAATGGCTTATAAGTGTCCTAACTCTCCTCTTCCATATATGATTGCCCAGACCCGTTTCTAATATTCAATCAAATTTAACAGAATGCCCTTAATGATTTTGCTTTGAAGAGCGCTTTTAATTAGATGATTGTTATAAAGTTAAATTGCTATATATTATTAATATGAATAGATCAAAAATTCCAATAATCTTGTTTGTTAAAATAAATCTATTTGTATTGTTGATTTTTTTCCCCTCCCTAATCTTTCTAGATCCAAGCGAAGCAATGGAAAATAAAAAAGTGTTTTGCAGAAAAATTAAATGTTGTGTTTCAAAACAAAAGGAGCGTGGTTAAAGCTGCGCTGCTAAAACAAAAGGAATTAGTTAATGCATACAAACATTGATCGATCATCCATGACAACAAACAATGAAACGTACATAGTAATAAAATTAAAGCAAATTAATTAATTAATTAGCAAATAGAGGGAGATGAAGACAGGGAAATATTGAGAGAAAAAAAAAAAAAAACAAGTAAATAATGTTAGGTAGCAGTTGAGCTAGCTAGGAAACAGGTAGCTACCTTAGGCAACTAAACTAAACTAAACTATTTGTGATTGTGATGAGCATAAGGCTCAAAACTGGTAACAGAATTAGCAGCTGCAGCAGAAGGATGATGGTGGTGATGATGAGAAGGTTCAGAACCTTCTTTCAAGTATCCATTATTATTATTACTATTATTATTATTATTATTATTATTATGATTGTTGTTATTATTATGTACAGATGACGGGGCGGCCCCGCCACCATAATACGAGGGTGCTTGATGATGAGGAGGTGGAGGGCCAATGTGAAACACAGGGGCAAAAGCGGCATACTGATCCATAGCGGCTCGAGTGAGTTTGAGGAGAGGCTCACAGGTTCGGATTGATCCGGAAGCACGTTCACCCTCTAGCTCCCTGTATCGGTGCAGGTATAGGGTCAGGGGCTCGATGTAGTCATCGAACCCTAGCTTGCTCATTGCCCACAGCACGTCTTCGGCTGTTATTGTCTTACGTTGTTCCCTTTGGCACCTCTCGTTTGCTTCTCCCGTTATGAAGCTTATGTACTCCGACACACACTCCTGCAGCGCAAAAATTCGATCAATTAGTCATCATCAATAATTATTAGTAGGTCTCTGATTATGATCGTCGAAAAAACGACCACCGAATTCAAGTAAATCTAGACCATTGATTTTCTATGTTAATTAAGTTGATTTTGGTAATCAGATTTGTCTTTTATTTTAAGAAAATTTGATGGGAATAATCCCAACTTTCACACATCTGCTCATTTTGGTCCCTACTTTGGATTAATTCAATATAATCCAAAGTTGCACAACATCTTCTCAATTTGGTCTAATTTTCACACGTCTGCTCATTTTGGTCCCTAGTTTACCTTAAGTTACTTGATAGTCAACAATAGCATTGGGACCAAATTGAGAAAATGTTGTGCAACTTTGGATTATAGTGAGTTAATCAAAAGTAGGAACCAAAATGAGCAGACGTGTGAAAGTTGGGATTATTCCCATCAAATTTCCTTTATTTTAAATAAAAAATATACATTTTAGAATTGTTTTTTTTTCATATTAATTAATTTTTAATTTTTTGGATTTACATAAATTAACTTTAGATTTTGATAATTTAATAAACTCAATTCAAAGTATGAAATTAATTTAGATAAATCCAACAAAAAAATGAATTAATGTTACAAAAACAATTTTAAAGTGTTTGTTTTTATTTAAAAAGTTAAATCTAATTACCAAGATCGACGGTTTAGATTATTTTGACTTTGGTGGTGGTTTTTTCGTTGGCCATAGAAAAAACATCAAACTAAACATTGGTAAGACCATATCGACCTTGCCAAAAAAATGGTTACGATGAGATTGTTTCACCAAAGAATTTGTAAGAAGGATAGAGTATATAGGCGTACCTGGATGGTTTCCTTGGCATCATCGGAAATTTTGGCGTGAGGAGGGAGAATCTTGCGCATGATGCGTATGACATTAGCAATGGGCATGAAACGATCCTGCTCCCGCACTGTGCACTCGTTGCTATCTTGATCAGTTGATGCACAGTACTGATTACTATTGTTGTGGCTCGTATTATTACTATTACTGTTACTATTATTGTAGGGGTTGCTAATTATGTCATGAGACAATACCTTCCCGGTATTGCTACTGGCTCGTATGTGGTTCATCTCAGTGACGATAGTAGCTAGCTAGTGCCTTCGATCACAATCTGATGTCTCTCTCGATCTGTACACACAACACAAATAATGGCATGCAGTTGCATTGCATACCATGTTAGGGCAGACAGTCAGGCTTCAATTACTCTCCTAATTCAACTACGTATGTATGTATGTACGTAAACTCATGCTATGTAGTAAACTAATTAATTCTGTTGTCATATGATACTGTGATTGCTTGATTTTTGACTTTTTTTTATTCCTAAATCTAATTAAATATTTTTTAAAATATACTTTTCCTACACCTTCAATTCTCATCACTTTCCCATATTACCATATATATATATACATCAATTCACTTACAAAATTTTATTATAAAAACATTCTCCACAACTTTCACATTTCATGGTGTGTCCTTAACAGAATACACTACTATACAAAAAATAGGTCCATTAACGACGGATACACATTAATGATGGGCCTAAATCCCGTCGCAAATATAGATCTTTTGTGACGGTTTTTGAGTCCGTCGTTAAAATTTACCTAATACCTAACTCAAACTCTATTATAAATGGCTCATTTGCGACGGAAAAGATCATTTGCGACCCCCCTTTTCTACGACAGGATCACATTTTTGGTACAGGAATTCCCGTCGTAAATAGCATCTTTTCTAGTAGTGTATATGTTATGTACTCTATCCTGTCAAAGGAGCAACTCAATCAAAAAAAGATTAATTAAACTAAGCTAATATTTAAGGTCGAAGAATATATTATGTACTCTATTCGTGCTTTTTGTTTAGGATATGTACGTGGTGACCAATTATATATACTTCAACTTTTTTACCTATCTAAATAATTTAAAGCGAGCGAGAAACAACAAATTAAATGGATTCCATCAATTTAAATCAAAATTAATGTACACCATAATGATGAGTTAGTTATATGGAGTACCATGCATGATCTTTCGTTAGTACAAATAATTTATTTGGTAATTTAGCTAGTTCTATCTACTTGTTTCAAAAGCAGAAAATTTGACTAATTTCGTCAGAGTTCTACACATATATATAATAATGATAATATAAGATTATTTATGATTATATAGAACCTTTTTTTATTTTCTACTTATATAAGATTTAGGATTATATAACCTTTTTCATTTTTTTTTACTATTATTATGAACTATACTAACACAAAGTGATACTGCCTCCGTTATTTGTTACATTTGTCACCTTTATTCTTTATATATATATATTTTTTTTCTTGCTCCTAACTTACTCATATGAATATATAATACTCAATTTGATTGGTCATAAACAATAGCATAGGCATGTTAATTTTCCAATAAAAGAGTACTTATTATACTGATGTAATTACAATTTTCAAAACATTTTTTTGTACAATTTCCAAGTAATTTCGAAATATTTTACACTCCTAATACTCAAAAATATTAATAAGTGACAATAAAGAGGAAATTTTAACTTAAATTAATTAGCATTATTAATCAACAATATAAGTACAATTTTGACATGGATATCTAAATTATTATCACCAATATAGAAAGTGCATTTGATTATTTTATGTAATCCTAAGGGGGTTGCGTGTACCATTATCATCAAATCTAATCTTTTAAATTTAAAAGGCAATCAATAAAATTATAATTTCAACAAAAATCACAATGTTGCATGCATTACTATATATTTATATGGTTGATTATGCGCTACTGGAATTTGACACTCAAGCAAATAGATGGCTTGATTAGGTGATGAGAAGTTAATTTGACCTAGCTAGCTAGTCGAATTGTGGATGGTTTTACTACGGATGTCAAAAAAACAAATTATCTAAATTTATTTCATATTTTTAATTTAATTTTCAACTTACCAAAATCTAAAATCTAAAATTAATTTAGGCAAACCCAAAAATATTAAAAATGAATTAATCTTACCCAAAAAAAAAACAATTTTGAAATCTATAATTTTATTTAAAACAAAAGTCAAATCTATTTACCAAAATCAACTGTCTAGATTTAAACAACTTAGGTTGTCGTATTTTCAACGAGAGTTTTCACGAATTGTGAAAAGAAACACAACTTGAAAACCCATAATTTTGGGAAAAGCTTAAAAATAAAAGTCCATTCATCATTATAAATTCATTAGTAGTAATTAATGGAAAGAAATATCTAGTACGAATTGAAGGTGCTAGACTGCAGCTAGCTTAGTATGTAATTTAAGATGCATGAGAAAATTAAATAATATACTAAGCTAGTAATTTAAAAGCTAATTAAACAAACAAATTAAACTAACCTTGAGTCGATCAGCGAGGTGAATCCAATAAAAAAAAAAGCTCAGATCAGATCAGTAAAAAAATATTAACGAGCTAAGTCAGTCAAGCAACCCTAATAAGGTACAAGTCGTCGATCAATTGGACTGGCATCTTGAGACATTGAGACATTATGAGTCAATTTTTTGATTTGAATGAGTCCTTTCCTTAGCTTCTCCAGATCAGAAAACACATATAAATGGGTGGGTTGCTAGGTATATATGTAGGGTAGGATATACATACATACATATATATATATATATATATATATATATATATATATATATAACAACAACAAATTAAATTAATTAAAATTAAAATATTAGAATAAAATAAAAACCAAAGGTAGTTACGAGGGCAAATAGTAAATGGTGAAAATTTTAATTTAATTAATTAAATTAATAGAATTGGCATTAAATTAAAGAAGCAATTGAATTGAATTGAATTGCATGCATGAAAAGGGGCAAACGAAGACAGGATATAATAGAGCGAATTAGATTGCATGCATGCCTAGGTGATATATATTTATAAATGTGTGAAAAAGAAAAGTAAAGTAATAAAGTGGAAGGAGTTGTAACCAATGAGGAAGATGATGAAATTATATTGATTGATTTATTCAAGAAAAACACCAAAAAATCAAGCAAATTTCAAGTCATCTATCTCCCTCTTGTAAAACGACTTGCACAAATGTATTATTCCCGATGCCAAGTATTTCCCAAGTGTCTTCCATGCACTGTCTATCCTTTTTATTTCCTTCTTTCTTTCACACTTGTCCATCATGCAACTCCAACAACCTTCATATATATAACATTTCTTCCCTGCCCGGCTCCTTTTTATTTTATTATATTACTGGATTAGGGGTCCCTTCGTTTTGATGGAAAACAATTTTAAAGAAAATAATTTTTAATGGAAATAAAACATAGATGTAAAAAAAGTTTTTCCTTTGATTGTTTGATTAAAAAAAAACTTATGAAGGAAAGAAAAAATGAAATAGAAATGAAGGAATGATGGGGGAGTGAATAAGGGAGAAGCAAAGAGTACGGAGAGAAATGTGGCATTCCTTCTCCACAAAAGGAAAATGGTTTTCCTTTTCAAAGTGACATTTTTCACCTTAAAGAACATTGTTTTCCACCAACTTCACAAAACAAACAAAGGAAAATAGAAAGAGGGAGGAAAATAATTTTCTGAGAAAATGTTTTCCATCAAAACAACGAAGCCTAGATGCCCGTGCAACGCATGGTTGACAAAAAACCAAAAATTATCGATCTTATAAAATAATAAGTAATTTTCATCATAATAATAATGATTTAAAACAAAAAATAAATAAATAAAGCAAAAGAATGGTCAAAAGTATGAATATACACATTAAGGCCTGTTCTTTTGGACTTAAAAGCTACAGTAATCAGATCAGATCAGACAAGCTCAGATCAGATCAGATCAGATCAGACATTATTACTCTTTATTATTATGATTATTATTATTATTATTATTATTATTAGGAAAAATTGTTCAAAACTACCAAATAAATGTCGGCTTTTGAAAAATACTACCAACTAAAAAAAAGTTATTATAAAACTACCTAATACATCATTTTTGACCTGGTAGCACTACCACTTTTTGTGTTTGTTTCGTTTTTTTGATGTTATAACCCACCAATTTTGATTTCTCTCTAATTTTTTCCCTAAAACTACTTTATTTCCCACCATTGCTAAGCATAATCTAGCTTCAATGGAAAAAAAGTAGGATTAAAGAAAGTTGGATTTAAGAAAAAAGGGGGTAATTTTGATTCATTTAATAGGTTAAAAGTCTGATATATGTCAAAAGAAAAGAGAAAGTTAGAGATAGAGGGTAATTGAGCATTTTTGGGAAAAGAAATAGAGGGAAATCAATAGTGATGGGCCATAACATCAAGAAAATGAACAAGAACACGGAAAGTGGTAGTGCTACCCGGTCGAAAATGATATATTAGGTAGTTTTATAACAACTTTTTTTTAGTTGGTAGTATTTTTTAAAAGTCGATATTTATTTGGTAGTTCTAGACAATTTTTCCTTATTATTATTATTATTATTATTATTATTATTATTAATTTCGATTTTTCGGCGACAGTTTTCGGGACGACTTTTTCGACGAAGGTTTTCGGACTGACTTTTCTGGCGGTGATTATGCGGCCGACTTTTCCGGCGGTGATTATTCGGCTGACTTTTCCGCCGACGATTTTCAAGCCGAGTTTTTCGGTGACGATTTTCGGGACGACTTTTTCGACAACGATTTTCGGACTGACTTTTCCGGCGGTGATTATTCGGCCGACTTTTCCGGCGACGATTTTCAGGCCAAGTTTTTCGGCTACGGTTTTCGGGATGACTTTTCCGACGACGGTTTTCGGACTGAATTTTCCGGCGGTGATTATTGGCCGATTTTTCCGGCGACGATTTTCAGGCCGAGTTTTTCGGATTGACTTTTCCGACGATGATCATTCGGCCAACTTTTCCAGCGACGGTTTTCAAGCCGATTTTTTCGGTGACGGTTTTCGGAATGACTTTTCCGGCGGTGATTATTCGGTCGAGTTTTTCGGTGACGGTTTGGTCAAATTTTTCGGCGGTGATTACTACTACTACTACTATTATTAGTAGTAGTGGTATTATTATTATTACTATTAATATTATTATTTGAATTTTTGGAGTGAGATTGAATGAAGAGGTGAAATGAAATGGGCTATCATAATAATAATTATAATAATAATAATAATATTAACTATTATTAATAATTATTATTATTATTATTTTAGTAAATATAATCATGTATTACATTTCTCCTAAAAAAATAAGTATTACAATTATAAAAATAAAAATAAAAAAACAAATAAAAATAAAAATAAAAATAATAATAAAAATAAAAATAAAAATAAAAATAAAAATAAAAATAAAAATAAAAATAAAAATAAAAATAAAAATAAAAATAAAAATAAAAATAAAAATAAATAAAAATAAAAATAAAAATAAAAATAAAAATAAAAATAAAAATAAAAATAAAAATAGAAATAGAAATAGAAATAAAAATAAAAATAAATAATAAAAATAAAAATAAAAATTACTGTTAGAAATATTAGAAATATTCTTGATGTTTGATAATGTTGCTAATGTTATTGTTGATTATGGAATCTAACCTTTGAACTTGGTATTTGTAGACGTCAATGTTATTCCACTGCTTGTGCTCTCTGATGTATGTTATTAATTACTGTTATGTTGTTGCATGAATCGTTGATGCCGTGCCTGTTATTTGATCTATTGTTTTATGTTGTTTGGTTCCATTGCTAAGTGGAACAGTCTAGTTACTCGCCACTAACGGTGGACCCCCAATTTTTATTTTGCAGGTGATCAGGATAGAGTTTAGAGTTGGGTTGAATGATTGGCGAGCGATCTAGGCTCTTGTTTATTTCCTGTTATTTTCCTGTTTTTAGTAGTCTGGTTGTAATAAGAAACTATGTCGTTTTCATTGTTTTTAGGATGACTTTAAAGTTTAATAAATAAAATGATTAAGTTTAGAGCTTCCGATGTGATTATTTAATTTATTATTGAAAGTTATTAGTTATTGATGATTCGTATTGTTGTTTTCTTCGAAAACAACGTTGCTAAAATACGGGTCATTACAATAAGCATACTCTATTTTAATTAATATATAGTTATAGAGTTATAGATGATAGATAGATAAATTGATAAATTAGGCTTATAATGTATGACTTTTTAACAAAGGATCCAATATTGGCATCAAAGACAAAGGATACAAGTATATTTTCATCCTCAACCGAGGAAGTAAATCAGGTTGGTGCGTCGGACTCTGCTGATCGAGAAGAAAACTGGTCTTGGTAAGGGTGTTGTCTTTGCCCTCAAAAGAAGGGGTATCCCCTTCAATTCCAAAAGGATATTCTTGACGACAGGGGCTCAACTAGCTTGGTACCATCAAAGCCTGCCGATGCAGTAGGGATGCGGGGTAGTGGTGAGAACCGCTTTTCTTCTCTTCCCCCACCAACACTAAGGGAAAGATGACTGCCTGACTATGAGCTAGTTGGCCGTATTGGAGATTATAAGGAAGGATCGCGTAATTGGACATGGAAATTTTTCAGCCTTCAACTATGAGCAGCAAAAGGAGGTAGCCTCCGCCGAGTCGTGCGGCAGACTCGCCGAATATCTTCAGCGATTACAGAAAGGTTTTGGTTTTCTCCTTTGCGATACTATAAAGAGTTTGACCAGTATGGTACCAATATAGACCATTGTAAGTTCAATGTATACTCAAGAAGGAGGGGTTGAAAGAGTATGTGTGTTTTTTCAATCATTTTCAAAGTTTGTTTATCTTTTTGTGAGAACAACGAAAGAACAGTAAATAGAGAGTAGGAACACATGGATTTAACGAGGTTCGGCTTCTAAACAAGCCTACGTCCTCCACTCTCTCACCAATATTATTAATCAACTCAGAATAATAGCAAGGTTACACACTCAATTAAATGCTACAACTTTGTAACACTTAATTCCCCAACTGTTAACTCTAACAGTTCACTCAGTGTTCACAGAACACTCCCCAACCACTTCCCTCTAAGTGGTTCAAATATTACAAACTCAAATCTCCGTAAGTTTTTCTCTTAAAGATGGATATGGAGATAGTTTTGCTCTAAGGATAGACTCTCAGAAAATATGACTTGGTTTTCTTTGGAGAGCAAAAGTCTTACTAGGGTTTTTGCAAAGATTGTTTTTATAAGCCAAGAAAAACCGTGCCCTAGAAGTGTGCTTGGAGACTTGCCTAAATTGTGCAAACAAGCTCAACTGACACAAGTAGAAAGGCACCTATTTCAGACCTTTGTCTCCTTCCACTATATGTAGTGGAAAGTACACTAGAGTCCAAACAAGTACATTTCAAAGCTGATTTTGTGAATCAATTTGGCAGATTTCCAAAACACAAGTGATCCATATTTTTCAAATAAATTTTCAAAAATAATTTTGAACACTAAAATTTGTACGGATCACGTGCGTAATACTGAGGTCTGTTCCCACAGTGGTCTCAGTACTACTAAGTCTACATCTGATAAAGGGAACTGTACCAAGCTTGTTCTTTGCCTGTTCTTAGCTTGTTCTTGGCATGTTCTCTTTACTGGATGTAAACTTAAAGTCTTTTTGCTCTTTACTTAAAAACACTAAAAATATTTTCCTAAGTCTATTTTACAAGAAGATCCTAGAAATATAAAAATAAATAACTCCAAGCTCTTGGCTTTTGATCTTCAAGTATCTCAAGGCCTTCATGGTTGCCTTGATGAGTCCTCACTTGATTTAACATGTTCATACACAAATATGCATAGACATCAAGTATAGAGAACTGGTTTGTCATCATTCAAATCAAACATGGTTCAACAACCATGGGCGCCAGAGCTAATGTAATAACCCGAAATTTAGGGCCAGAAAATTTCGCGGTTTATTAATATTATTTTATTATTCTAAGTCCAAAGGGCCCGCATATTTGGACTGTTTACTTTTATTCCGTCAATTTTATCCGGGAACCGGGTCCCATAGCCCATGTTTGGATCCCATTTGGCCGGCCCTTTATTCATGGTCATATATATTTTCTTTCCCTTTTCTAATTTATTATTAATTCTATAATTATTTTATTAGTAATATTTTAATTATTTAAATCTATTTGAATTGGTAAACCTAGTCTAACCATCCTTGCTAGGTCTACCTAAGATCACTCCACACACCCTATTTCTACTCCCTCTCTCACGGCCCCCCCTTGTGTTTTTTTTTATTTATTTTTTATTTTTGTTCCTCTTAAATTTAATTAGGAACAACATTTACAATTCTTTACCTATTTTCAAAATACTCAAAAGAAAACCCTAATATTTCCTCTAGTTTGGCCGTGTGATTTCAAGGCTCCAAAGGAGATTTTCTTTGTTTTCTTTCCTAATCTAAGGTAACTAGACTCTTCCCTTTAGATTTGGTACAAGTTAATTGTATAATTAATTAGGATTAAGCTAGGAAAATTGATAGGAATAGTATCATGATCACCTAACATTTTTTCGAGTGACATAAGATTTTTATTTGTTATTTTTCTCTTGATATTTTATGGAATCTTGATGATTTTATACATGTTTTAATTAATTTTGTACTTGAAATAATTTATTTAATTACATGTTGTATTGAATAATTGCATGATAAATTGTCTAATTTTGTTCTTGAATTTTCGTGTGATGGTCGAACATGATGATGGTGATTATGGTGATCTTATGTTATTTTCTTGAAATTATATGATGATCTTGATTGTTTAATTGATAAATTAAAGTTTTAAATTGAAACAAATAATATGTCCATATTAATGCAAAAATTTCGAGTGACATAAAATAATAAAAGAAAGTAAAAATCTAATTTTTATTATTGAATCTTGATAATTCTTGAATTAGTGGTGTAACGACCCGACTTTTTGAGACATGTCGATTGACAAGGGAAATCGACAATCGGATCATTACCAACTTAAATAACATTAAATCAGATTAATTGAGTAAATGAATTAACTTTTATTAAATAAACTACCAACTAACCATATCAATCCAATAGTCATTATTACATATAGGGTCTTAAAATACTGTCCCAACATGCTGGAAACATATAATAAACTAAACAAATGTCATAAATCAATAATCGTCTAATTAAACGGTTCAACTATGTCTCTCAGCTACTCAAACCCATCCACGATAGCCCGTTATTCAGCAGCGTCTTCACCTGAAACTGGGGGGGGTCCACCGTCAGTGGCGAGTAACTAGGCTGTCCCATTTAATCGAGGGACCACCAAACACATAATAGCATAGAAATTCACATAAAAACTGTACAGAAACTTAATACATGCCTTTATATAAATGTACAAAAATGCGTATAAAAATACGTATAGAAATACGTATAAAAGTACTTATAAAAATACGTATAAAAGTACGTATGAAAATACGTATACGAACACACCTGCAGAAATACGGTTAGAAATACGTATTGTCTACGTACATTGTACGTACAACCACCCCTGCATTATACGGTTAGAATACGTACAAATACACACCCATCAGTCATATACTTACATACATACAACAATACGAACTCATACACAGCGGAAGTCTTAGGATACCCAAATACTTATACTTATATTATTATCTCAAGATCTTAACTTATGCTAAGCCCATCTTATATCATACTTATCATTTCATATTCATACTTGTCATATTCCTTCTTAACTTATATAACATATCTTATCATATATGCTCATATCTTATCCTTATATCATAACATAAATCTTATAATAAGAACATAATATCTTCTTAACTTTACATATGTACTTATTATATCATATCATCTTATCATATCATCTTTGCGGACTGTCTTCTTCAGCTCGTAGCGAACCTTTGCGTTCGCAACTTTCCTAAAACATGTCGGGGTGAACCTTTGCGTCCCACCCGTAGCCCTCCTTTGCGAGAACTAAGCCTAAGCTATGGCCATAACCCCTAAATAGCCCTCCTTTGCGAGAACTACCTAGACGACTCCATATTCTAGAACCAAGAACTGCGCGGGGGAACCTTTGCGTTCGTCCCATGTGAGCAGTGGCATCGACTAAACCCAATTGACAACCTTTGCGTTATCGCAGGGGCGTCCTATCTTATTAACCCGATTGATGACCTTTGCGTCATCGCAGGGGCGATCTTAACTTATTATCTTTCAATTCTTTATATTACATCGTATATCTTTATTTAATCATATCATATCATATATTGGGAAATACTAGGTGACCGTAATAGGAAATGAAATGTTCAGAGTCCCAGGAAAGAGAGGTGCGGCACGTATATTGGCCACCTTAAATACCAAGTCTTTCCTAGCCAGAGACCGAAACATAACATGTATAGCTATTACTATGTTTCCTTTCTTATCCCTAGTGTTATCTTATGCAACTTTAAATCTTATCTTATACTGTCCTTGATATTTTATCATATACTTATAACCTATCCTTTCGGATACTAACCTTAATATCATATACTAACTTGTAGATGTTATTATTAATAATTGTAATAGCCGAATACTATTAGTAATAATAATAGTCACATTATCTATCCCTTTACTTTACAACTTATCCCTAATAATTATTTTATCGTAACTTTTATTATCAATTATTCCCTAAATTAATAATAATTCAAATTAAACAAAATTGACTAATTCTACCTATTCACACGGCATACTCAAAATTATAACAATAATTAATCAAATTCCTTAATTTAATTTAATTACTCACTTTTATTACTAAAATTACCAAATATGGATAAAAATTCTATTTCCCTTGATTTTTAATCCACTCGGCAAATTCCATAACTTAACCAAAATTATTTAATTAATTCATATAATTTAATCTATAACAAATAATTAAATTAATAAACAATTAATATAGAAATCATACTTAACATCTAATAACAAGATAAAAATCAAGAATCAAGATTAGAACATGCCTACAACTTCATCATGCAACACGGCACATATACATATATTTCATGAGCAAATTTACATATTCAAGAATTAAAGATTCATGATGTAATTTAAAGAATTAAATTAAAGATTCACATAATTGATTCTATATGATCAAGATTATCATAAAAATCAGATTTTTAATTCTTCCTAACATATTACATCACTCGACAATTGGAGGAAAAATCAAGATTTAAATTCCAATCATGATCTAAATTTACACTAACTAATTAATCATGTTTCATGCTTTAAAATATTAAAGAAACCTATCAAATTCATATGCATATCACCGAAAAACATAGAGTAAAAATCAGAAATATAATTCATCAATTTCATAATATATTCGAACCATACATAAAAATTATGAATTAAATTATACAAATCTTAATTATCAAAACATGCATAAATCATACATAGAAATCAAGAAAATCATGAAAATAAATCAAGCAAACATCAACCTCCTACTCGACATTCACGTACAAAAACAAGGATCAAATTTCTACAATTTTCATGATTAATTCCTAATTTAACTATGTGAATTGCTACCCTTAGATTAAATGGAAAAGCGAAGTTACCTGAATTCGCTATTAAAATCCCAAGGAAAATTCACCAACAATGGTGAATGGTGGACGGCTTTTTAGAGAGGAGAAAGGAGAGGAGAAAAAATATGTATTTTAGGGTTCTTGATCAAATTAGCAATTTGGACCCAAAATAAAACAAGGGGTCCTATTTATAGAACAATAGAAAAAAACAAGCAAAACCCTAATGTCATATTAGGGCTGCCGTGAGGTAGCAAAATAGGGGGAAGAAAGCTAGCTAGTTAGTTACAACTAGTTTGAATAGGTAAAATTAGAAATCAAAATAAATTTAATTAAATAAATTACCTAAGTTAATATTAATTAATTAAATCAAGAAATTAACTTGGCCCAAAACAACCTAAGGAGCCGGGCAAGCTAGGAAAGATAAGGAAGAAAAGAAAATTGGGTCCTTTGGCCCAATTGAGAATTCAAGATGAAGCTGCCAGTTTAAAAGTAGGCTGCCAGTTTTGAAGATGAGGCTTCAAAGCTGCCGGTTTGAACTTCATAATTAAACTGCCGGTCTTGGACTTCACAAGCTGCCGGTTCTATGCTGTCGGTTTTACTTCACAAGCTGCCGGTTCTACTTCACAAGCTGCCAGTTCTATGCTGCCGGTTATGAGATAATATTCTAGGGAAATCACATTAATAACCGCGGAATTTTCTGGCCCAAAATTCCGGGTTATTACAAGTGGTATTAATCTTTAATTTAATCTTTAATTTGATTATGTTATTGTTAAATCTTGTTGTATAAATTGCCTCTAGATGCCGTGTGGAATATATGTATAAAAATATTGATTTTAAATCTTGTTTTAGTCCAATCTTGATGATATGATGTTTAAAGCATGATTTTATTATTTATTATTAAGTTTATGTAATTAATTATTGATAATTGTATTTATTTAATTTAAAGTGTAAATCTTGGTATTTTTCACTAAAAATGTCGAGTAGGCTAGAATAGGAAAAATAGGATTTTTATCATGTTTTAAGTTATATTTGTTGCTAAATGTTAATTTAAATGATTTATTAAATTGTTTATATGATTATTTGATGAATTTATTTGATTATTCTTTTGTCACCAAAATGTCGAGTGGCCCATATTAATTATGATCAATTTTGGTTTAATTTTTGACTTATAATAATATTAGAAGGTAATTTTAGGAATTAATGTAATTAAAGGAATTAATAGGGATAAGTTGTAATATGAAGGAAAGTAACAATATGATAAAAAGGAAAGTTATAATATGAAGTGAACTAGTGGTCTCAAGATGGCCTTTAGAAAAGATGATATGAACTAGTTGTCTCAAGATGGCCTTTAGAAAAGATGATGTGAATTAGTGGTCTCACGATGGCCTTTAGAAAAGACAAGATACGATACGGACGCCCATTTGATGATACACGAGTCATCAGATCGGGTTAAGTTGAAGCCACTGCCCTACTGCGGTCTCTGAGCAGTTCTAGATCTTAAGATATGTAGTCGTCTAAGTAGTAGTACACGAGCTGCTATTTAGGGGTTATGGCCATAGCTTAGGCTTAGTTCTTGCAAAGGAGGGCTACGGGTTGAATACACGAGTTCACCCCGGCATGTTTTAGGAAAGTTGAGGTGCACACGGGATCCTCAATGAGCATAATGACCTGTCCAATAAGATGGTTAAAAGAAGGGTTTGTGGGTAAAATGTGACAAGATAAGTATTTCACGGGAAGGATTCAGTTATATGTGTTATGTGTATTTTTCGTGTAATATGTATTAATTTTCGAAATATTAAGTCTTCCGCTGTGTACGTATGTTGTATGTAGTTTTGTACGTATTGTATCCATATATTGTATGTATTCCTGTACGTATTGTATCCGTATGTTGCCTGTATTTCTATACGTATTTGTGTCTGTACTTTATACGTATATTGTATGTATTTCTAACTGTATTTTGCAGGTATTTTATACGTATATTGTATGTACTTCTAACCGTATTTTTCAGGTATTTTATACGTATTGTAATTGTATTTTATACGTATTTGTATACGTATTTCTACGTATTTTTCTACGTATTTTTATACGTATTTTTCTACGTATTTTTTACACGTATTTTTCTACGTATTTTTGTACGTATTCCACATGTATTTTCGTACGTATTTCCATGTGTTTTTGCATGATTTTCTTGGTTGATTCTATGCTATTATGCGATTAGCGGTCCCCCATTTAAGCGGGACAGCCTAGTTACTCGCCACTGACGGTGGACCCCCCCCCATTTCAGGTGATGATGCTGAGACTTAGAATGAGCTTGCGTTGGCTCGGGCTGTGTGTTTTAGAGTTGATTAGAGTAACCGTAGTCTGTCTTGAGTTATTTCTTTTGTTCATTAGTTAGTTGTTCCCAGCCTGTTGGGAAAGAACACTATTATTATGTATTTGGGTATTATTTTTAGACTTTTGGGATTTTATCTTCACTATTTAATTAATAAAAAGATTATTGATCATTATTATTAATATTATTTCTAAGTTTTATGTTTGGTAACGATCCATTTGTCGATTTCCTTCGTAAATCGACAGTCTTTAAAAGTCGGGTCGTTACAGCTAAGGTCAACTTTGGAAGGGAGGCCTCTAGCAGACAGTTTTCCATAGGTAACCCTCGTATTGTTTCTTGTGCTTTGTTGTTTTTGTTGTTGTCTTCTTCTTGGGAAGTGAGAGCTAGCGCCTAAAGCTGTTAACTGTCCTTGGAAGGTGAAAAGGGTACAGTGGGCGAGGACATCAACCAACCTACCCCACCCAAGGGGATAAGTTATAGCTCACAAAGACCGGGGTAAGACGAGCCCTTCCGGTCGCGTCCCCTATGGGGATTGGTTGGCCAAGGCCCAACAAGAGGGATGGTTGGAGTGTATCCAGGAGAATTTGTCATTCCTTCGGAGTGGATGTTGAGGATCTTTTGTGGTGGAGATGTCATCACCGAACCACCAGAGGGGTATTTTGGAGTGTATATGATCCACTTCAAATTTGGGCGGAGCCTGCCTATTGATGTGGTCATGATGTCGATCCTTGAGCATTTCAACCTCACGATTTCCCATTTTGTGCCCCTTTCTTTCCGGTCGTTGACGTCGTTAATCTGGGTGTGCCGGTACCTCAACTTGACTTTGAACCTACATGTGGTTCAACAACTACTTTCTGTTAAAAAGAACAATTCCTGCAAGGGGTGTTATGTGATGTATACCGCTACCGATAAGCTTGTATCCTTCCCTCTCACGAGTTTAGAGGAGTGGATGAAGAAGTGGCTTTGGGTAAAGCCGCAGTTTTAAAGGACCACCTCAACCAAAAGCTTAAGCTAATAGGTGAGGCCTAGGAATATGATGTGTCCAAGTTATACACTATTTTTAAAAGGATTTGTTTAACATTTTGTTTATTATTTAGATAGTTTTTGGATTTTAGAATCCTTTAGGTATTTATAGGGTTTAGGAATTTTGGTTCTTTTTGTACCCCTATTCCCTTGATCATTATTTATTTTTGGTTTCGTATTAATGTTGCATCGATGATTGCCTGAGAGTGCGATTCAAAGCAAAGAAGCCGCTAAAGAACAAAGAGGCCAAGGTCCCCTCGCGAGTCGCGACTTTTCTCGCGAGTCGCGACCCAGTCTAGGGGCACCTCACCAAAAGCAGAGCAAAGCAGAACAAAGGAGGCAGAGGCAACTCGCGAGTAGCGAGATTTGGTCGCGAGTCGCGACCCTTGACGGTGGACGTTGCTTTTATTTTTTTCCTCTTGCAAGTTGGCTTGTTTCTTTTTTTTATTGGATAAGGTTGAGGCACGTCCCTTGGGCAGTAATAAGTTAGGAGAGAGGGTAATAAGGGAAAATATCTCATATTTTCACACTTAGATTTTATTTTTACATCTCCTTTCTGTCTTCTTAGTTTTCTCACCATTTTTGTATTTTTCATGGGCTTGAAAGCTTGGTGTATTTTGTTTTCCATTAAGCTTGTAGCTTAAATGTGACGACCCGACTCGCTTTAACCGGCGCGGAAGAAACCAACAGTCGAATTGTCGATCTAACAAACAAACTTACTAAAAATCAAAACAAAACCTCGAAATATTATTATTATAACCCAAAAGTACTACACCCACAAGTTTGTACAATATTAAACCCAAAAGTAAATAATACTAGCAAGTAACTCCAAGCACGATCAGAGTTAGAATACATGATCTATAAATACTAAGTCCCAAAACTAGAAACGAAATATAAACTAAACAAACTAAAAGAACATCGGCACTCGCCCAACCCAAAGCTAAGCAACACTGCCATCATCAGAGTTACCTGAAAAATTAACAAAAATCCACAGTCAGTGGCGAGTAACATAGTTGTCCCACCCTAACGTGGATACACATGATCATAGAATACATCAAACAACCAAACCAGGCATACAACATACGATCATGTAAAACAACATATCAAATCAATAATAACCAACAACAATAACATTAATACTAACGACCTTCAACGATACTATCCAAAAGTCGACTAACTCCCAATACTCGACTTTAAACTTATCTTTACTTAATCTTTGGCGCAATCATTTACATATTAGACCGGACTATGCACGTACGAACGCATCTTACGCGAACGAACTTTCTACTATGCCAGGATTGAGAATCTTAATCCCAACCAATCTTACTGGAAATCCATATCCGAAGATGACATAGTAAGATCACCAACTATCCCAGTACCGCGGACAGGATAGGGGCAGCGTCTTAACCCAAGCCTTAGAATCTTACTCTAAGGTTAGGCGTCTAATAGTAAAATCAAGCTAATCTTTAAATCTTTAATCTTTAATCTTTTATTTACATTCTTAGTTAATCTTAAGTTGCATCTTACGCCTTGACTTAAGACTAACATGTAAACAAACGAAGTTATCCTCAAGATTGCCTTTCTTTGCCTTTTCTTGAGTCTAACCATAAACAATACTACTACTTTAATCAATCTTTATCATTCTTTAACTTTTCTTAACTTTCTTTACTTCCTTAAACTTTTCTTTAATTCAAGACTCAACCAAGAACTCTTAAAGAACCCTTAAAGATTCATAAAGAACTCATCAAGATATCTAAAGAACTCAACCATATTCATAAAGAACTCATAAAGAAACTAAAAAGAACTCATAAAGAAATCATAAAGAACTCATAAAGAACTCATAAAGAACTCAAGAACACTATTCAAAATCATCTCACGAATGTAAGTACTTTCACACGCATAAAATGACAACTATCAATTCAAGGAAAACATCAATATTGAACAAGATACACGTGAGTTCATCAATCAAGTGTCAACAATATAAAACTCATGCTTCACAAAAACGAATAAAGCATTATGCTTAAGTTCCTAAATTGCACACATGGCACAAGCAATATTAACTAAACAAGTGTACTAAACTTTACAGTAAGGTTCTATGTACAATTAGTCAAAGTAAAACCCAAAGTTGCAAAACAATGTAACAAAATTGTACAATTCATGATCAACGGTCAACAAGCATGATTATATCAAGCATCCAAAATCAATCATGATAGATTAACACGAAACTAAGACCATGCTTTGAGATTTATTTACACGCATAACCAAGAAATCAAGAAACCAATCCAATTCATCCAAGAATCCCAAGGAAATCATAAGACAAGATCATCAAAACGGTCTAATCTAATCACTTAATCTATACTATGAATCAAGGTATACAAACCAGGTTGCGATAGTATGTTACCTTATTGAAAATTAAGCAAATAATACCCAAAAACTCGCTGCCCGGAAACCCAAGTTACACGGCCCAGCAACACGGTGCATCCCCGGCTTTGCATGAACACGGCACGGCTTCACCACTTGCACGGCCTTCACCACGAACACCCTCTTGAACACGGTCTTCAACACGGCCAATCACGAACAACACGAACCAAACGAGTGAAACCCATAAACCCAACCTGAACTAGAAGTCTTGAACAAAAATAATGAAGGCTAATGTGTTTTTGGTCACTTAAAGATCAATGGAGTTTGAATCTTTAAGTTTGGGTTTTGAAATAAGGATGAACAATGGATGGGTGTTCATAAGCCAAAATAGGCGTGTGGAAATGGAGAGCAAATGGAGGGAGAGTTTGTGTTTAAAAGTGGGCAAAGGATGATTGAAATGAAAAAAGATCCTCAAGCCTTACTACTACTTCTATTTATAGAAGTTAGTTAAGGTGTGAATGCAAGGCAAGTGGCAAAACCAAGCCACTTAACATAAGGGGCCGGTTGGGCTTTACTCAAAATGGGCCTTGAAGTTCATTTGGGCTAACTACACTTAAGCATGACTAATCATGTTCAAATTGCACTTGGCCCAAAATTAATTAACTAATTAGAAAAATTAAATAATAAAATTCTAATTAATTAAAATAAAATAAAATTAAGAAATAATAAAGCATAAAATAAAATAGTTACATTCAAACAATAAAAATAGTCCAAATAAATTTAGACCATGCACACAAAACACAATAATTACAAACAAGAAAATAGCCCAAAATCTAGGGCGTTACATTAAACATTATCTTGGTGAAGATTTATTGAAGCTTCCTGTTGAACCATGCTTGATTTGAATGATGACAAACCAGTTCTCTATACTTGATGTCTATGCATATTTGTGTATGAACAGGTTGAATCAAGTGAGGACTCATCAAGGCAACTTTGAAGGCCTTGAGATACTTGAAGATCAGAAGCCAAGAGCTTGGAGCTATTTATTTTTTATATTTCTAGGATCTTCTTGTAAAATAGACTTAGGAAAATATTCTTTGTGTTTTTAAGTAAAGAGCAAAAAGATTTTAAGTTTATATCCAGTAAAGAGAACAGGCTAAGAACAGGCAAAGAACAAGCTTGGAACAGTTCTCTTTGCCAGATGTAGACTTAGTAGTACTGAGACCATTGTGGGAACAGACCTCAGTATTACGCACGTGCACTTAAGTGATCCGTACAAATTCTGTGTTCAAAATTATTTTGAAAATTTATTTGAAAAATATTGATCACTTATGTTTTGGAAATCTGCCAAATTGATTCACCAAATCAGCTTTGCAATGTACTTGCTTGGACTCTTGTGTACTTTCCACTACATGTAGGGGAAGGGGACAAAGGTCTGAAATAGGTGCCTTTGTACTTGTGTCAGCTGAGGTTGTTTGCACAATTTAGGCAAGTCTCCAAGCACACTTCTAGGGCACGGTTTTTCTTTGCATATAAAAAAATCTTTGCAAAAACCCTAGTAAGACTTTTGCTCTCCAAAGAAAACCAAGTCTTATTTTCTGAGAGTCTATCCTTAGAGCAAAACTATCTCCATATCCATCTTTAAGAGAAAAACTTACAGAGATTTAAGTTTGTAATATTTGATCCACTTAGAGGGAAGTGGTTGGGGTGTGTTCTGTGAACACTGAGTGAACTGTTAGAGTTAACAATTGGGGAATTAAGTGTTACAGAGTTGTAGCATTTAATTGAGTGTGTAACCTTGTTATTATTTAGAGTTGATTAATAATATTGGTGAGAAAGTGGAGGACGTAGGCTTGTTTAGAAGTCAAACCTCGTTAAATCCTTGTGTCTCTACTCTTTATTTACTGTTCTATCGTTGTTCTCACATAAACAGATAAACAAATCTTGAAAACGATTGAAAAAACACACATACTCAATTTAACCCCCCCTTCTTGAGTATACATTGAACTTACAATTGGTATCAGAGCCTAACTTCTCAAAAGGTTAACTACCTAGAGGAGCAAGAAGATGTCTACTCAAGAATCAAACAGTTCCAGACTCCCTAAGTTCAATGGCACTAACTACTCTTGGTGGAAGAATTGCATGAAAAATCTTATCATTGGGATAGATTATGAATGATGGATGATTGTTAAAAATGGACCCACGTTCATCCACAAGAAGAATCAGGAAGGGCTCATAGTTCCAAAGTCAGAAGAAGAGTACACAAGTGAAGATTACAAGAAGCTAGAGAAGAATGCAAAGCCAATGTCACTTGTTCAACAAGGAATTGCAGAGTGTGAGGTAAATCGAATTTTGGCTTGTTCTTCTGCAAAGGAAATATGGGATACACTAGAGCTTGCATATGAAGGCAACTCTGAAGTGAGAAGGTCAAAAATCGACATGCTCATGTCAAAGTATGAGGTCTTTGAGATGACTACGGAAGAAAACATAAAGGACATGTTTACAAGGTTCATGACCATTGTAAATGAATTTGTCTTTGATTTTAGGTCTAAATGTTTTTAGTTTATATAAACTTACATAGAATTTCAGATTTTTTTTTTATTATTGGAATTATTTATGTTATTTATAGTAGTCATTGTTGTAGACTTGTAGTGTTGTTTTTGGAGTGATTAGATGACCCATTTCATATCACTCAAAGTTCATGAAGTAACCGATAATTTCTTAAATAATGCATAAATGGAATACCAATTACCAACTGATATCATGCCTAAATATTATCGCTCCTGGACACAAGTGAACCACCTAAACTTCAGGATTAATATGAACCTAACCTCCACCCCCCCCCCCACCCTTTACAGATAAGTATTGAAATTTCATCATAGAGTTGAGATGGATGATGAGTTATTGGCTAGTGAGTTGAATTTGTAATTAGGTATGCCTAATTTCATTAAAATTTTGTTGTTATATGATTGTTGAAGTCGTTATTGCCTTATTGGTGTTGCTAGCTGCTCTCCAGAATTTCTTTTTCATGGAAACTGATTTTTTATAGTTGATCTCTGCAACACGCATTCTGTTCTGTAATTTTCATCACCATAGAATCAGTTTTTGCAATAATTTCCTAAAATAAGGGTTGTAGATTTGGAAAAGTTAATAAATTTAGGATCAAGAATTTCTTGATTCTGAGTTCGGTGCTAAAAGTTATGGTGTTTTAGTATGAGCCGTCTAAATACCAACGAATTTGAGATAGGATGATACTCTACTACTGTTGATAGTGTTAATTGATGATGTTACCAATTCCGTTGAGGCTATTATTGTACTCTTATTAAATTTATCTTGCTATGTCACTTGTTCTTTATTTTTTAACTACAGTTTTGTTTAATCATAATCAAACCTCAAATTTATTATGTAAATATAGCATGAGCTAATCATCATCGATCTATCACCTTATCTTTTGAAATTTATGAGTACTGAACAAGTTATCTATCTAAATGCTTCATTAATATTATGTACTTGTGTGAGCATGTAATGGTAATATTTCATAAACAAGATAAATGAACCAAGTAACCTAATATTACCTGTTGTAAATGGTAATAACAGGTTACTTGGTTCATTTATCTTGTTTTGTTTATCTTGTTTACAACAGGTAAAAGCAAGTTACTTGGTTGAAATTGTTTTGTTTGTTGAATTTTGGTATTGTTTCTGAGTACTTACTTGGTTAATGTTTGAATTCAGTGACTTAGCAGCTGTTGTAGTGAACTGAGGCAAGATAGTAATGATGTACTGATCTTTTGTAGTAGGAAATGTGAAAGTTTATTGCGACGTTCAAATTAGTATACATCGCTATTAATTGATATTGAACATAGGTCTACAGGAGTTAAGGCGCTGTTCTTATGGACTATTAATTTGAATTGAACTGAGCCAAATTTATATGAACTAAATTGAACTTAATCTTAGATTCAACAAGAGGTGAATTGAACTGAACCTTTGAATTGAATTTGTCTAAACTTAGATGAATTGAAATAAATTTATATAAACTGAGCTAAGATTTCAGAAATAACTAAATAAGTCCAAAAGAGCAGTCTGATATCTGAAATTTGTCTTAGTGTGGCTTCAATCATAAACTCAGAAGTTTAAATTCTTTCGAGTAATGGGAAACTTATTTATAGTTAAACTTATATGGAAAATATGGATGTCGATTCGTCAAACATCAAGCAAACATGAAAGTTCAAAAGCAAAATTAAGAAAATAATGGAAAAACACTTAGTCGGGTAGACAAAAAGTCACAGTGTCAGGAAAAAGGTGGCAATTGCAGGCTGGCCGAGGTTGGACTGATGTCTAACAGAGGAGTGTTTGAGTCGGATTGGATTTTGGCTCTCACGACTTTTTTGGATCTTGGTAGAATGAATACTACTTACCTCTTATGTTTTGTGCATTTAGGTTTGCTTTGTTTTATGCTATGCTCCCATGGCCCCATGTGATTTAATGGCTCTGCCACTGGCTATGTAATGTGATTCATGTTAGCAAACATGTATATAGATCTATTAATGAACAGATTACTTAGTTCACATTAGATTTGTTTATAGATGCCTTGTTTTATACGAAGTATTGAATATTGTACTTTGTTGCATTGTGCTCATAACTTTTACTCTTTCAGTTGTGATCTTTATGCATTTTGAAATATGTGCTGAGATAGATATTAAAGGGGTAATCCATGTGTTTGGTACATTGGTGAAGTTAAAGATGATCGGCGATCGTTATAGTTAACAGCTAATGATCATAAAGCTTAATTCTCTTCACTGTTTTTTCTGGATTCTTTTCATTACAATTTTCCTTCCCTTTTTGGTGCCAGTTCTCAAAATAAAAAACAGCAGCTAAAGAAAATATCTCCAAAGAAGCTCCAGATAGATGGTTTGCAGACAAATGGTGGAGAAGATGTTGAGTATGGGAATGCTTCCATCAATTGTGTCCCTGGCCCAAACGATAGCATACCCAAAAAATACATTGAAAACAGCTTGGTCTGTGAGGAGGTCAATGAGAACAATTCGTGCAACATGCCAATACTAGATTGGTGTTTAAGTTTGTGATTTTATTTTTATTTTGTAAATTGTCATAACAATGGGAAATACACTATATTGTAATTAAATTTTATATGTATTTATCTCTATTGTTAATTGAAATGGAGGTGTCATCTTATTTGTACAATATTAATTGTATCTTGTTAGTTTCTCACTATAATAATAATAATAATAATAATGATGATGATGATAATAATAGTAATAATAATAATAATAATAATAATAATAATAATAATAATAATAATAATAATAATAATAATAATAATAATAATGCAACGGTTATTATTTTCTTATGAACCGGTGCATTAGGTTTGATAAAAAGTGCAAAAAATAACCGTTGCAAACCATTGCAAAAGGCCTAATGCAATATCGATTAATATTAGCAAAAAATAACCGTTGCAAACCATTACAATGGTTTGCATTAGGCCTTTTGCATTAGGTTTGATAAAAAGATTCTTGCAATTTACTAGATTAATTCCACCTAAAACCTAAGTCTATATGGAGATTTCACCTCCCAGTTACTGACTCAATATTAACTCATGATCAAATTAAATACTCAATAATAGGTTTTAGGGAATCAAAACATGCCATGAGTTTATGAACAAAGGGATTCAATTAAAGTAATTTTTAATTAAATATGATTCACCCAAACCCTAGTTCTAAAAAAAAAAACTACTCACATAAAAATGGTTAAAGACTGAATCTTGAATTGATTAATTGAGTTTAATGTGTTTACAAGAGACAAACATTAAAAAAAACACTAAAAGAACTTTAGAAATTAAAAACACAAAGAAAGCATAAGTTGTTACAAAAGTGATAGAGGAAGGTACTTATGCAACAAATTGGGCCTATCGGATCGACAAACGCCGACCTCAATATGGGTAGATAATGCACCCCGGTATCAGGGTTTATGTTAGGGCCAATTTGCAACTTCATTAGAGTCGAAATCAGGGCATTAGCAGAGACCCCGGTATGGGGTAAATGCTACTCGGTGCGGGGTACATGCACCTCGTTTTGGGGCGAATAGGCCCTGGTACCAAGGTCTGGTCTGATGTACACACTTCAAAAGTCCATAATTTCTTCGTTTCAAGTCCGAATTTGGCATGTGACCAACCATTGGAAAGGTCTTTGAATCTAGTTTCTAATTCCACTGGTGTAACTTCAATCTGATATGCTTAGCTTAAGTTATATAGAAAATAGTGAGAGGGGGTCAAAATCATTTGAACCGAATCGAACAATTTCAAGTCAATTAGTCACTAATTATCATCACAACCTCTTCAACACTCACCATGATGTCCCAATGCTTCTTCAATGCCTAGCTCAGTCTACAATGATGTTTTTTGTCCCATTCAAAGCATATTTTATCTAAATCCTATTAAAAAATTTGGAAAAAACGCAAAACACTCCAAACTGACTTATTAGCGATAAAATGCGGTGGCTTCTAAGAGCAATAAAACCATACAAAATAATGGGGGAAACACTAACCCTAGCCCTGACCCAAACCTAACTCGTTTTTATTTCAGGTCGTGTTCGTGTTGACCCATTTAATTTTTCGTGTTAAAATATCAACCCTAACCCACTAATTTCGTGTTAGGTTCAGGTCGTGTTAGTAGGTCATGTCAGTTTTTACATCCCTCAAAGTTGAAACTACGAAATCAAATTAGAAATTTAAAAAATCGTGTCATTTCAGGTTGTTTTTAGGTTGAAAATGTCAACCTTAACCTAACCCATTTAATTTCAGGTCGTGTTCGTGTCGACCCATTTAATTTTTCAGGTTGAAAATCTCAACCCAAACCTGGTAATTTCGGATTAGATTCAGGTCGTGTTAGCAGGTCATGACAGCTTTTTCCGCCCCTAGTTTATCCTTCACATTGTGTTTCAAAATTTGTCATCTTTTTGTAAAAATTGCAAAAATTATATGCGCGTTGGATGACTCCAAACACATCTCTAGCCTTACTACATGAATTAGCTAGCCATATCACATAATGTCAGCAAGTTTAAGTTCACAACCAGAAGGAGTATAAAAAATGCTCTAGTGTTCAAATCTAATAATTTTTTTTTTGAACTCATTGATGTTTGTCTTTCATATTACACCCATTATCATAACCTTGATTTGCCACTAACATACATTGTATCAAGATAAAAAACGATTCTCTCTCTCCCCTCTGTCGTGAAGAAGAAAAAAACCTAGCGCAACACCCCCATCACCCACTGTCGTCGACTTTCCCTCTACCAGTCGTGCGACGTTATTAAAAAGATATTTTTATTTACTCTCTTTCTTGATTTAAAGTTTACAAATCATGATATATGATAAATTTCCGATTTATTAATATTGATTAATCATGTTTTAACTCCAAGATTTTAGTTTAATCATGAACAATAAAATTCTGATTTCTTGATGTAATTAATTATGAATTTCAGATTTGATAAACTTTGTTTAAATAATTTTTACGAAAAGTGCAAATTAAATAATTTTTTTGACCTAAATGTCGGAATTTTTTTAATCTAATTTGTTGCTAAAGGGTTTTTTTTTTTTTTAAAAAAAAAATTGTTTCTTGTGCCTCTAAGTTTTGCTACATAGGAGGAAAAAAAAATAGTTTATTAAAAGTGCTTTAAGGAAAAAAAAAAGGATTGAGTTGAGTACTTTTGTGTTTGTAATTAAGAGGAATATAATGTTAAATTATATGGGACCACCACCTAAAAAAAGAAATGTAAAATAATATTTTTGTCCTTTTGTGTTTCTAATTAAAAATATATATATTTATTTGTTTATTAAAGGTGAATATGTACTCCCACTGTCCAATAATAAGTGCTCCAGTTTGATTGGAGACACTATCCACATGGTTACTTTGACTCTCTTTAATTTTATACATATAAGGAAAAACATAGTCATATTGGATCTCGTATGATTTGTCACGACATGTACTTTCTAAATATATAATTTTTATAATTTTTTGTTAAATATAACTCAATATATTAATAGTTAAAGTTATGAAAAAGTACATAGAACAATTTTTTTAGGACAAAGGAAGTAGTTAACTTTTTGGAACAAATATAGCAATGTTAGAGGTCATTTGGTTGAATTGTATTTCCAAGGGAAATACAAATTCCTAGGAAATAGTAAAAAACTTTTGTATTTGGTTAGCATGAAATAACACATTCACAACAAATTGAAATTCCAAGAGAAATAGAATTTCACATAATTAATCACCTATCTTTTCTTGGTGAATGAAAATTCTTATGTCAATCTCTTATAGTCAACCAAACACGAATAACAATTTTCTAAAAAATTAATAACAAGATTTATTTCCAATAAAATAAAACTTGTTGTGGAAAATAACCAAACAAGCTATTAAAAGACGGGATGACTATTTTATTTTTATGAGTTACTATTAATTGTTTTTTTTTTACAAAAATCTGGTTTCTATTTGAGCCTAAAAAATAAATAAAAATCTAATCCTAGGGCAGCGGATTCATGATTCATCTCTTTTATTTCACCCTCTCCTCTTCTCTGTCGAAGTAACTAACTGTGACTAGGTTAGGCGTGGTTTTTGTGGTACCTTTCCTCCATTAAAGCAAGCAGATTTCCTCCATTAAAGCAAGTAGAGTTTTTGAGGTGAGATTGTTTTTTCGCGTAGAATCAATTATACAATGAAGTTCATGCTTTGCTGGGTAATTTATTTTATTGCCAGAAGGAAAATGAATTTCCAATCGAATATTGTTCGGCCGCCCCTGTTTCCCTGGGTCAAGGACGGGCCTGCTCATGAGCATAAACATTGGTATATTGCTTCCTTAGAGTAATGGAGAGGATTTTTTGATAGAATTTAATCCTTTAATTATATTATCCTGTAAATATAATATATTGATTATGTTCTACAGTATCAGTTTTGAATTGGCACAATCTCAGCCATTTTGTGCCTGTTAAAGACATTAAAGTATTAAACCCTTTTTACATTGGTAAACTAAGTAGCATTCGCAATCTCATTTAGTTGATGGTAATAAATTGTTTGAATGGAATGAATTTAAAGTACTTGTATAATTTAGTAAGAAAAGAAACCTTGTAATCTCCGAGGAAACTAATTCATTTCGATGCTTAAATTGTATTTCTATTTTCTATTATTGTCCATTACTATTATCATCCATTACTATTGGGAAAAGGTAGTAATGTAGGAGATTTTTTTTTTTTTTGTGAATTTTTTTGATAAGTTAGAGCCACACTAGTACCACAGTGGGATTGTGGTTATGAATGTCAATTTTCCTTTCAAATTTACATATTAGTTTATTCCTATAACCGTAATTTATAACCGTTTACCAAGCATGCCGTTATTGCTATGTTCTCTTCTCTTTGCTCTTGAATTGTCATTGTCTTACATTTAGAAATGCATTTGAGTGGGGGATGGCTTAGGTGGTTGGAGTTTTTCTCTTGATTTCAGGACATCCTGATATCGATTCTCTTCCCCGCCCTTGTGGCTCTCTAAACACCAATTTTTTTTTTTTTTAATATATAGAAATGCACATTCATGTGATAAGTGCAACTGCGGTGTTGATGTAAATTGTATGTTCTAAAATTCTCCTTGCACTCATAATGATATTCATCAAAGTCAAATGACTATCCCATTGCAACCTAACTTAAATGTATTGGGGCAATTGTTTTACTTGATGCAGATAATGCAGAGTATAAAGAGCTCCATTTTGGGGCATATTAGACTTCAGACTTGTTTAACAAGTGTAAGGAGCAAATACAGCCCCCAGCTATGCACTTTGGCGGGTAACACCGATGGCCAGATTATGGATCGAGTCATTAGCTTGGTTAGGAATTTCAACAAATCTGATGCTGCTAAGGTTTGTTTCATTATAGAGCTCTTTTATGAGGAATGATCAACATTATCTTTGCCTTTTTCCAACTTTCCACTAGAATCTGTTTCTTTTAATTGTTTCTATTCTACTATCATTCATGAACATCATTCATTGCTCGGATTATATTCTTGTCTACAACAGTTTCTTAATTTAGGGTATGTTTGTTAGGATGAAACGTTTTCCCTGAAAACCGTTTTCCCCATTTTACATTGTTTGGTTGGACAGGAAAATGAAATGGAAAATTTGGGCTAAAATATTGTTTGACACTTTCCCCAAAATTTGAAGGAAATTGTTTTCATTCCTTCTCATTCCACGCAAAGTTCAACCAATGGAAAAGTTAATAGTGTAATTGATTTTAATCAAACAATGAAAAATGTTTAAAATGGAAAATCATTTTCCTTGCAATCAAACAATGGAAAGTTTCATGAAAATCAATTTTTTGTTGTAAAATGAAGTCCATAGAAAATCATTTTGAATTGAAAATGTTTTACACCCTGCACCCTGCCAAACGAAGCCGTTGTATCATACAATATTTTAAGCTTTTCTATATCATCCTCCCCTCTTTCCTTGAGGCTGAGGTGTTTGTATCAATTACTTAGTTTTATGTTTCCCAGTAAAAGTGTATCAGACAAGGGGTTCCCTTCTCTGTCGAAAGAAATGAGATTATTGAAAAGATAAAAATTAACCAAATTTGCCCGATGTAGAGGCAATCAAGAAAGCCACATATGTAAATATATAACCTACGGAAAAGTGGGCTAATCCAACTAATCTTATAGTAAAAGAAAACTTCACACAATTGTGGCAATCATTTATATGTTCAACTAACTAGTCTACGTATGTCTTCTTTAAAGGTAACTGAAACAGCTAGTTTTCAAAAGGATCTATGCTTGGACAGCTTGGAAAGAGTGGAGCTTGTTATGGCCTTGGAGCAGGAGTTTTCCATTGAGATCCCTGAAGAAGAAGCTGATAAGCTTGTTTGCTGTTCTGATGTTGCCAAGTACATATCATCTGTAACTAAGCAGAGTACTGCCCAGAAATCCTGATGATCTCCAGGTATTGAGGATATGAGCTTATAACAAATTCTCCCTGCTTTTTATTGAATTGGCAATGTCTTTGATTTTGTTTTTCTTTTTTCATTTTTAATTAAGCTGTGCATGGTTTTTCCTCGATTGTTATTCGAGTATTAAGAAACGGAGTTGCTTTTATGAGCAAGCATTGTAATTTTCTTTTAATCGTGTATGTTTTTGTACTATAGTATGATTCATAAAGTCATGCTATTGTCATTAGAAGTGGTTCCTGGCTCATGTAAAAGGAAAGGCAAGTGACAATCCACTATGATATATAGGATACATCACCAGAAGTCTCAACAAACTTATATCTATTTACATGTAATATACATAGTGGTATTATATATTTTCTTTGTTTTTTCCTCTTTTTTTAAAATTTTAGAAGTATTTGAGCTTGCTGGTTTTTGAATTCATGCAAATGATGTTGGGACTGAAATTCTGAAACCTGGTACTCGTTGCTGTGACTGCAGCGCCATCTGAGCGAGTCATCATACTTCTCTTCCACTGTTTTACATTGAAAAGCCGCCTACCATGACATCTCCTCCTCATCCTTTTGTTCTTTCATGCAAACTTCTGAATTCCGAGGCATTGTATGCAGATATTCCATCGTTCCTGCTGTATAAGTTCGCATTCCATTTCCAACAGATTCTATCTTGATTCCCTTGTGTTTACTAACAAAAGCTGACTGATAGCAAGGTGAATCCTTAGGTACCTCTAGGATCTTAATTGAGCATTCCTTGTCCAAGTTTGTAATCGCATGGAGATGGGAGGGAAGGTCGATTGTAAACTCTCCGTATCTGTCAGTTACGCCTTTAGCCCAACTGGGGCTTTTGTCTTTCTTGTTCGTACGGCATGCAGCTCCCACCAAGGCACCTTCCAAAGAGTAAGGTGAATATGTTAACTTAGTAAATAAACTCTGAGGAACCATTAGAGGGATTTCGATTTTATGTACATGCCATGATTAGTTATCTGAAAATATTGAATCGATATCTAACATGAAGCTTGTTTGGTTACGGTAATCAAGCTTGTTGTGAGAGCTTAGGGTGCGTTCTCTTCAACTTTTTTTATCAGGTCTTAGAACTTATTAAGCTTGAACAGGTCAGATTTAATAAGTTATAATCAAGTCAGTTTGAATAGGTTTCATCAGGTCAGGTCAGGTCAAATAAGTTGAAGAGACCGCACTTAGTTTTCTGATACTTAGTATATAAGCTTCTGGACAAAGACCTCTCTACTAATTGGTAATTTCTAGTGCTGAGCACTGTTTTGGTACATATTGTCTCATGTCTGAATCACCCAGTCTTCCTATCCAGCATCTAACTGGCCTTGAAAAAGAACTGCTCTTCTGTTCTGTCTGCTACTGTTATTTGCACACAGGAGTTGTTTTATTTTGTTTTATTAGTACTCCTTCCGTCCAGTATTAATTGCTCCATTTTGACAAAAAACTCTCACAATTTTGGTCAAAATGGAGCAATTAATATTGGACGGAGAGAGTATTACATTTGAAAGAAAAAAAAATTTTTGTCACTCAGCAAAAATGTTTTATCATTTTGCAAAAGATAAAATTGAGTATCAAGAAACGTTGTCATCATGACCCATGAGTATTAACTAAACTGAAATTATATTATTTGTGAGGGTAGTATATTAGTATGGTAGTATGTCACACCGTGTGAAAATCCTCTTCCAACACAAGCATTCAAGCTTTAATCCCAAGTATTAATTTACGCAAATTTTTTATTCATCTTTTTTTAATTGCCTGCTTAAAAAAGGGGCCGGTAATTTGTATTGGGGGGAAGAAGTGAGTTTTGAAAAGCTCTCTGAAAACCAGTAAATGCAGTAATTAGAAGGGAATTTTTTTTTCCTTAGACATGAATGGAATTTTAATTTTTTTCATAATGTTGGTGGTACTAGGTCTTGAGTCTGAACATATTGCAAGTCACTCAGTTCAATTTAGCCAGCGCACGTGTTTGGAAGGAGGAAAATAAGGGATCTTCACAAATATGTGCGCTGAGAATCGAACCCATGGCCTTGTACTTGGAATTATGAGGCTTTGACCATTAAGCCAAGGCCTCATCCTCCCGGCATGAATGGAATTATGAATGCATGGGACAGGTGAATGCTCAAACCAATACGATTATTATAAACTATATATATATATATTTGCATACAAACATAAAGTTATAGCACAAGCAGAGACATTAGACATAGAGAGACATTGACAGATACCTGAGATGGGGTGGAGGCGAAGCGGAAGGTGGTGGTGGCCGTTGTGTTTAGATGGTAAACAAGCGACGTTGCAAACAACCCTGCCCTGTATAAGTACGGTGGAGAGTTTTTCCTCGCCATAGCCGGCCATTCGCACGATCTCATCTCTGCTTGACTCATTCATACCATGATTATTCTCCTCTTCAACTTGTTTGCTGCATTGGGAGTTGACTATCATCAAAGCAAATATTAGAAACGCAACCAATTTCATGATCACGCCTTTGGTATTGTGGTGGTGATAGCCGCTATTCTTGGTCATCCTCTTTGTGCTTCTCTTTAGTCGTCTTAAAAGTTTCCTGCCTGGTAGCTAATAGCGTTTTTGTTGGGGCGCAAATGAATCAGCTATTTATTTTTTTTATTTAGCATTGCCTTTTGCTTTCCTGCCTCCCTTTGCCTTTATAAACAAAACCCCTTAAACAATTGCCCTTGGAAATTATTAATATTTACACTTTTGACCCTAGCTTATAATATTGTTTTTATTTTTATAAGATAATGTGTGGGATACTAGGCCTTGGAACCGGGCCCTACTGCAGGTCATCCGGCCTAATTTTAGCCAACACACGTATCTATAAGGGGGATAATAAGAAATCCTCGCAAATGCGTGCGGTGAGAATCGAACCCAGAACCTCGTACCTGAAATTCTGAAGCCCTAACCATTGGGCTATAACTTCATCCTCAGCTTATAATATTGCTTATAATAGTCTTTTTTATTTCCGTATTTATAAATAAATGTATATTGTCGTGGTCTGGCGTCACAATCTTGTGATATTGAAAACTGTGGAAAGCAACTAAAGATTGATGATCTTCCATCTTAATCAGTATTATTACAATGCCACATTAACAAACATGGACCTTGATTTATTTCATATTTATTATATATATATATATATATATTGACGTTTAGATTGCAAATTGGCAATTGACCTTGCTTTTACATAAAGGCAGATAATAACCTATCTGGCTCAATGGCCATGGCTAAAGGAAACACCCATTTATGACATTTCTTAAGTACTGTCCAAAATACTAAATGGGTAATTAGATTTGCTTTTCTTTTTAAGTCGTTCTGTATCTTAATGATGTATTTTTACGTTTGCTTTATTTTTCTATTCTGAAAAACAATTATTCCTTATCTATAATCGTATCCACAGGGGCAGAGCCATGGGGGGCTGGCGGGGTCCTTGGCCTCCCCCCTTGGCCCAAAATTGCTAGTATATGTTATGTTTAACTGAAAATAAACTATAAAAATATAGTAGCTCAATTGGCTTGATTGGTTGTTTATACTTTTGTAGACTAGGGTTCAAGTCTTAATATCTACATTCTTAACATTTTTTGTTTTTTTACCATTTTATTACTTTCGTGTGATACTGATTTCAGCCCCCATGATAATAAATTTCTAGCTCCGCCACTGCGTATTCGTATGTCATTTGTTGGACTCCTTATATTATTTTTTGTACTCTCTTAAAATTAAATTCTCACTCGTACTACGAGCAGTTGAATAGTCTTTTTTTTTATTTTTTTAAAAAAAAATCTTTTGGTACATACTTTTCTTATTAACTTTGAATTCGATATGAACTTTGATAGTAATTATTTTTGGATATACTACTGTAGCAATACAAGAATTAGAAATGAATTTAACGAGATTATATATAAGTAATTATTTTTCTGAATTTCTCCTATAATTAGTAGGTTTAAATTATAATATTAGTCAACAATAAGTGCATCATAATTGAGTGGAGTAGTAAACAAAGGGTAGTGTGTAAGAATGAGGAGGGGAAGGGCAGATTAGTCATAAAAAAAGAAGTGTGTTAAAGGAATGAACTAAAAGAAGGTTGAACGGGAAAGACTAACGGTAGGTTAGGTAGCCTACTCTTGTATAGTTTGTATGTAAAAAAGGTACAGCACAACAATTTTGGAGTAGTTCATCTCGTGTTGGTGGGATAATTTTTAGTCAAACAATTAAAAATAATCAAACATATTATTATTTATATATTTTAAGGAAGTAAATAGAAAAGAAAAGAACAGGTCAAAGTACAAAGAAATATGGTTGTTGGGAGGATTAAGTTCAAGCCTGTCCCAACAATCTGCTATCTACATAAAATGAATGGGATTGTGCACAACCTTTATCCTAGATTAGAGTCCTACCCAACTCCTTTTCCAGCAGCTCCTCAATCCTAAGCGCAGTCATCTTCAATTCTTCATTATGAAGTTGTTAAACCATTGTGTTGTTATGTTATCTTTACCTCGTCACCTACTCAACCATGTACACATCATCATTACTAACTATTTAATAACATTTAAAATAAAATACTCCAATATATCTTCCTTTCTTCTCTAAACAATATGGAGTTGGAGGATTGCAATTTGATCATACCCTTGTGTTTCGGTTGAAATCAATATAATCCGAAGTTGGGTTGGATCTTTGTGTTTTCTGGGAAGATATGTAATGAGTTGGGGTCCAATGAGGATTGGGCCTTGATTACCTGCACAATTAGCACACGTAAACTGGCTCGTGGGTGTGATCGAGAGAATATCCCTCCGGTGCCTAAGTGACAAGTCTTATATTGTGAATGTAATATAAGAGAATTAATTGCTCGAGATTTTAGAATTGAATCAAATACCTCTTTTGATGAAGGTCTTGTATTTACAGGCAAGCAGGAGAGGGGTGTGGATAAGTAGTATCTGCCACGTGGCATGCTCGTGTTGAATGGGCTCTAGGCTTGTTTGAGCATGCATGTCTTGTGTTGTTTTAGAGATCACTTGGGCCTTGTCCATTGGCTAGATGGCGCATTTGTGTGAGCAGTTATTTGGGCTTCTTCATTTTTGCCCCATTAAATAAATACGGATTGGACCATTTATGGTACCCAAACAACTTGCTCCCCAAACCTAGTTCGAATGGAACTCGAGTTGGGTTTTGATTGAGCAGGTTATGGACATATTTATTGGAATTAATGGGAATGATGGGGGATGTTTAATACCCATGATTGTGGAAATTCCTTATAATGTGGAACTTCAGATTGGGTGTTTAACGAACATGGTTGTTGTTGGAGCCTTGGATGATTACATATGTGCGTCTTTTGAATCACAAACTCCAATTTTTTGAAAAATTTATTGAGAGAAACTTTGAACTTCCCCTCCAAACTCGTTTGCTGAACATTAAATGAAGTTGAATTTTGAGGTGTTTTTCTGACTTCGGCTTACTTTGGGTATTTGGATTTAAAGTTTGGAGTGACGACTTGCGAAAGCCTTAATTTTCATGTTCGAACTCTCACTTTTTCCTTTGTATTTACGTTTCTTCTTCTACTCCCTCTTTAGGGCTCAGTGTCATAGAGAAGTCCCTCCTTTTTTATTTAGCCTAACCATTAGTCACACAAAGTGGACAAACCCAATTTTGTAGACAAGTTATGATGCTGACTAGAGGATAGGGGTTTGGATAAAACGTTAGCAAGTTGGTCTGTACTTGAAACATGTTGTATTGTTAAATTGCCTTCTTCAACTTATTCTCGTACATAATGCATATCCCTTTTAAGATGTTTTGTTTTCTCATGAAACATTGGATTATGACCTAAATGTGCTACAAATGTATTATCACATTTAACAGAGATAGGCTGAAGAATTTGAACCCTGAGGTCTTGCAATAGACCTTGAATCCATGTTAGCTCACTAACATAAGCTAAAAGACTTCTATATTCTGCCTCTGTAGAAGATTTACTAATTGTTGATTGCTTCTTAGTCTTCCAAGATACAAGATGTTGACCCAGGAAAATGGCATAAACTGACCGGGTCTATCGGTTTATCAGTGATGAACTGAGCGGGTCTATCGGCTTATCAGTGATGAACTGAGCGGGGCATGTTTGTTTGTTTGATGGTCAAGTTGTGTCTATGAGTTGAAGACTGAGCGAGTTGATTCGATCGGTTTATCTGTGATAAACTAAGCGGGTTTATCGGATCATTAGTGATGAACTGAGCGGGCATGTTTGTGTGTTTGATGGTGTTGTGTCTATCGGTTGAAGACCGAGCGAGTTGTGTCTAGCGGTTTATCTGTGATAAACTGAGCGGGTCTATCGGTTCATCGGTGATGAATTGAGCGGGGCATGTTTGTTTGTTTGTT
The DNA here is from genome assembly GCA_951394345.1 of Salicornia ramosissima. Lineage (NCBI taxonomy): Eukaryota > Viridiplantae > Streptophyta > Magnoliopsida > Caryophyllales > Amaranthaceae > Salicornia > Salicornia ramosissima. The sequence continues at coordinate 16,757,020 of OX596233.1, read as the reverse complement.
GGTCATATTGTGTTATCGGTTGTAGACCGAACGGAGTCTTGTTATGGAATTATGATTTGATCTTGTGAAATATGAATGATGATCTATGATGTTATGTTATGATTCTGTAATGTTTACTGATTTATGATGAGGTTGTTTTCCGCTGCGTAATTCTGATGTTGGATGTAATTGCTTATTTATGAACGTTGTTGCACATCATGCTTCCTGTGTTTCTAACCTGTTGTTTTATGTAATGTAGTTCTACTTCTAAGTAGGACATTCTACTTACTCGCCACTAATGGTGGACCCCCCCCCCCATTTTCATTTTGCAGGTGAGCAGAATGAAGTTTAGAGCCGGGATGAGAGTTGAACGAGTGATCTAGGCTCCTGTTTACTTTCCTGTTTTTAGTAGTTTTAGTTCTTTTTCGAGTTGTAATACTCGGTTTTAGATTAGTTTATTAGGTTGACTCATTATAACATTTGGGTTTTATCATTAATAATATTAAATACTATTTTTTCATGAGTTTTAGCTATTTTCTTGTCATTGAATCGATTGGTAATTACTTGTTTACGACGTTATCACCGCTAACGTCGTTGCTCGAAATGCGGGTCGTTACAATGATAGACCTGTTCCTCTCTTGTCACCCACAAAGGTTTTAGCATTTTCAAAGCCTATGATCTAGCGACAAGTTCTCAACATTCTTTTAATCTTGACTGGCTTTGGAAGTGTAATACACTCCTAAAAGTCAGATATTTTCCTTTGGCTTGCTTGGAGAGACAAACTTCCGCATAGCCCCCCCCCCCCTCCTCACACAAGGTATCACTATCGATTTCTTTTGTCGTAGATGTCATTAATCTAACTCCCGAAAATTCTTGCGTGATTGCCTGTTCTCTATGCTAATCTAGTTGTCCATTTCCGCTTCTGATTAGCTTATGCCATGTAATTGCGAAGCATGACTTCGAAAAAACTTGTCCTCCACTTCCTACTCGCAAAGCACCATGTGGAAAGATCTTTTCCCCTTGATGTGCTTTGAGATTTGGAAGGCAAGAAACTCTTTAATATTCTCTAACACTACTAAACATGATCAGGAAGTGATACGTGCAACTAGAATAGCTACTATGGAATTTTGCCAGGCTACTTCTCATTTTGATACCAACACCGCATTAGCAAATCCCTATACACCCACGCTATTTAGGTTACCTCCCACTATGTCCATGGTCTATGTTGATGCATCTTTTACTAAAAGGGATAAACCATGTAGGTTGGGTAGAGTCATTAGATATGTACAAGAACTTGGATAATCAAGGGTTTTCATAAGCAAGGTTTCACCCTCGGCGCTCTTCATGCATAACTACTTTGCATCAGAGAAACTTTATGTTTTTGTCACTATCATTATTTTCATAATATGATTATGTTTATTGATTGCTGGAATGCAAAGGAAGTTCTCAAAAGAGATGCACCAGTGCACCACCTCATAGTATATATTCAAAAATTATCAAACAATGCAGGGAAAAGAAAGATTTGTTCCAGAGTTTCCAACTAGAGCTCTTGAAGCGTGAGGAGAAAGCATTGACGGATGCCATTGCAAGGAAGAACAAGTTTTGTTCAAACCATATTAATGTATTGAATCCCTTGGACTATATACCTAGCTTTTGTATTAATATCTATCATGAAGATTGTAGTAGGTTTACTTCTATGTACGAGAACTTGTATAACACTGATTAAGTAATTCTATTTGCCATTCCGCCCCCTCCCAAAAAAAAAAAAAAACGGTTACTATTTTATAATCTTTGGCATTGTAACTTATACTAGTAATAAAATGCTTGTCTACAAATCTCTAGAAAGTGAGAACACACCCTTACGATCCGTTTAGTTGTTGTTAATAAATTTTAGTAATGATAATGAATTTTAAGTGTAATTAGTTAAAGATAAACTTCATAATCCCGATTGAATACATATTTTTCATTCCCAAACTTGAATTTTTTTTTTATTACCATCCATTACCATAAAGGAGGGTAGTATTAGAATGAAATGAATATTTGTGAAGAAAATTAGATAAATTGGAGTTAAACTAGCACCACCATGGGAATGAGTTTGATTTTTCATCCAAATTTAATTATAAAGTCATTACAATTACTACCATTTATAACCGGCTACCAAACAGACAGTTAGATAGACCTCTTATTACAAATTCTCTTATCAAGCTTAAAAATATAAATTAGAACATAGAAGGTACCCACATGCATGAAATTAATTACTAATGTTATGCTTGATTCAACTGATGTTTGTTGATCTGATCTGAACTGAAATTATTGCCTATTTTGATTAAATTTTGATCATGTGCTTATGTTAATCCATAACAAAAAATATATTAATTAAGATCCTATTTTATTTGTATTAATGAGTAGTTTTTTAATACTTCACCCGCTCCACATTAGTTGCAACGTCCCATTTTTCACGCTTGCTAGTGTATAATTTGTATTTGTAATATCTTTAATTTCATTTTTACCAAAAATTATAAAAATTAGATCAAAATAAAGTACACATTGTGACGATTTAAAAGAGATCCATATGATTATATTTGTTTGCATATATACGATATAAAATCGAATTATAAAAGTGATTATAAATATTGCCCAAATAAACAACGGTACAACTATATAAAAGCGGAGGAAATATGTAATTTTAATAATATTTTCTTGTTAGGAAGTTAAAGATATTTAAAATTTAAAAATGTTATACTTCCTCCGTTAAAAAAAAAAAGCAACAAACCATTTTGCACGCATTTTAAGGAAGTGATTTAAGGGTATAAATGAGCAAATTAATCAAAATAATTTTAACACAAGTAAGAATGATATTATAGGTTACTTATCTTAAAATTGCATATATTAATTGGATCGTTTAGACCTTTAAATCTCTTCCTTAAAATACGTGCAAATAGGTTTGTTGCGTTTTTTTTTTTTTTTTTTTTTTTTTTTTTTTTTTTAACGGATGAAGTATATGATTTATATATCTTTAACGACACGTTTGGTTGTTGGTAATAAATTGTGGTAATGGTAATACATTTATAGTGTAATTTTGTTAAGGAGGAACCTTATAATCTCTATGGAAAACAAATTTTTATTCCCAAGTTTCAATTTTTTTTCTCATTTTTTTTCTCATCCATTACCATTAAGGAGAAAGATATTTAATGGGAATGAATATTTGTGAAGAAAATTAGATAAATTGGAGCTAAGGTAGCACCACCATGGGAATGAATTTTGATTTCCTTTCCAAATTTAGTTATAAATTGATTCTCATTATTATGATTTATAACCGACTACCAAACGACCGTAAATTGTTTGTTTTGATATGAATTGAGTAATGAGTAATAAGATGCTTGAAATGATATAAATATCCTAAAATCTATTTACCCCGATGAATATAAGCGGAAATAAAAACAGGTTAACTTCTCAAGTCTGACCAGAGGTTTCACTAATTCCGCCGTCATCCCCTTTAGTTTTTTTTTAACATTTACCACAACTTAGCAGTCAATTTAGTTGAATCTTACTTATAAAGATGGAAGAATTATCCAGCAATGGCAATGATTTTTCAAAAGAGCTGAGTCCTTTTGGAGAAGCTGAAGCTGCCGCTGCAACTGCAAATGGAGAGGAAGCTGATCCATTCTCCAGCAGCGTTGGATATTTGTATCCTGAAGCTACCACCATTCTAACACCGCAGCAGAAGCAGAAGCAAAAGCTTCGTCCAATCAGATCCAATAATCGTTCAGAAGCGCTTCTGACAGTTACTGGCTCAGAACTAGGTTTTCAACCTCTCGAGGAACAATTTAACAACTTGAATCACCAACATTATTCACACTTGTGCGGCGGCTCTCTTAGGTATGTAATCTATCGGCTTTCTTTTTATTTTTGATTGATTTTATTTGGTTGCTGTTTTGTGGAACTAGATCGAGTAGGATGGAATTGGAGGAGTTGAATCTGAAATCTGAATTAGGTAGGGAATTAGGGATAGTGATTGAGACTGTAATATTAATATATAATTAATGATGAAATGAAATGGAAAACAGTGAGGGAGAATCAGAATCAAGTTGGGAAGAAAGGAAGGCAAGAAGAAAGAGGAGGAGGAAGAGGAAGATGGAGGAATATGTGAAAGAGATGATGGGGCAAGTGATGGAGAAGCAGGAGCAGATGCAGCAGCAGTTGATGGAGGTGATTGAGAAGAAAGAGAAGGAGAGAGTTGGGAGGGAAGAAGCGTGGCGGCAACAGGAGAGCTTGCGACTTCACCAACAACATCAGATTAGGTCACAGGAAGCTGCTCGAAGCCTCGCCCTCATCTCCTTCCTTAGAAATGCACTTGGCCTCCCTCTCACGCCCTGATTTTCCACCTTCCTCTTCCCTAACACCCTAACCACACACATGCCACTCTACTCTAGTACTCTACTCTCAATTATGGGAATGTTATTTGTTCAATTCTATTTCACCCCTGGCCTGATTGTCCTGTTTTCAATCAAGTATGCCTTTTGAGGAATATTAATTGACATTCTAATTGAAAAAAAGCTTTAATTTAAAGCTTCTTCATTGTCTTGTATTACTTTGCACACTCATCTTGTAACAATTCTTGCATATCTTCCTAAGATGCACACTCATGCCTGGCCTTTTGAGCAATGCAATTATGTTATGTTTTTTTTTTTTACTCTGTAATACATTACTTTCCGTTGGGGATTACTGAGTAACTGAGAGCAATGTCGCCATTATTTTAACCATCTTAGCTAAGGGTATTCTTCGGTTGCTCAACATTAGTGTTATTGTGTACCCAAAAGTACCTGAGATGAACCACATAAAGGGAATTATCGAGGGAACAGAATTGCCTGAGCTGCCTCTGACCCATTATTTGGAAGTGGAAATTCAAGGTTGCATACTATACTTGCTCCAAATACAACTAAAGATCTAACTTTTTAAATTATGCCCTATGAAAGAGACTGTAATACTAGATAATATGCATGTAAGCATGTTGATTAAGGTCTTGTTTGGTTTTTTTTTTTTTGTTTGAATGAAAGGAAGATTTCATACTGCATCTACAATAGAAACCTAGAACATCGAACACAAAGGACATTGAATCAAACTCTAAGGGCTCGTTTACATTAGCTGAATAGAGATGAACTGAACTGAACTGAAATGAATAGAAGTGTATAATTGAACTAAATAGAGATGAACTAAACTGAACTGAATAAAAGCTTCGTCCAATCAGATCCAATAATCGTTCAGAAGCGCTTCTGACAGTTACTGGCTCAGAACTAGGTTTTCAACCTCTCGAGGAACAATTTAACAACTTGAATCACCAACATTATTCACACTTGTGCGGCGGCTCTCTTAGGTATGTAATCTATCGGCTTTCTTTTTATTTTTGATTGATTTTATTTGGTTGCTGTTTTGTGGAACTAGATCGAGTAGGATGGAATTGGAGGAGTTGAATCTGAAATCTGAATTAGGTAGGGAATTAGGGATAGTGATTGAGACTGTAATATTAATATATAATTAATGATGAAATGAAATGGAAAACAGTGAGGGAGAATCAGAATCAAGTTGGGAAGAAAGGAAGGCAAGAAGAAAGAGGAGGAGGAAGAGGAAGATGGAGGAATATGTGAAAGAGATGATGGGGCAAGTGATGGAGAAGCAGGAGCAGATGCAGCAGCAGTTGATGGAGGTGATTGAGAAGAAAGAGAAGGAGAGAGTTGGGAGGGAAGAAGCGTGGCGGCAACAGGAGAGCTTGCGACTTCACCAACAACATCAGATTAGGTCACAGGAAGCTGCTCGAAGCCTCGCCCTCATCTCCTTCCTTAGAAATGCACTTGGCCTCCCTCTCACGCCCTGATTTTCCACCTTCCTCTTCCCTAACACCCTAACCACACACATGCCACTCTACTCTAGTACTCTACTCTCAATTATGGGAATGTTATTTGTTCAATTCTATTTCACCCCTGGCCTGATTGTCCTGTTTTCAATCAAGTATGCCTTTTGAGGAATATTAATTGACATTCTAATTGAAAAAAAGCTTTAATTTAAAGCTTCTTCATTGTCTTGTATTACTTTGCACACTCATCTTGTAACAATTCTTGCATATCTTCCTAAGATGCACACTCATGCCTGGCCTTTTGAGCAATGCAATTATGTTATGTTTTTTTTTTTTACTCTGTAATACATTACTTTCTGTTGGGGATTACTGAGTAACTGAGAGCAATGTCGCCATTATTTTAACCATCTTAGCTAAGGGTATTCTTCGGTTGCTCAACATTAGTGTTATTGTGTACCCAAAAGTACCTGAGATGAACCACATAAAGGGAATTATCGAGGGAACAGAATTGCCTGAGCTGCCTCTGACCCATTATTTGGAAGTGGAAATTCAAGGTTGCATACTATACTTGCTCCAAATACAACTAAAGATCTAACTTTTTAAATTATGCCCTATGAAAGAGACTGTAATACTAGATAATATGCATGTAAGCATGTTGATTAAGGTCTTGTTTGGTTTTTTTTTTTTTGTTTGAATGAAAGGAAGATTTCATACTGCATCTACAATAGAAACCTAGAACATCGAACACAAAGGACATTGAATCAAACTCTAAGGGCTCGTTTACATTAGCTGAATAGAGATGAACTGAACTGAACTGAAATGAATAGAAGTGTATAATTGAACTAAATAGAGATGAACTAAACTGAACTGAATATAATTTGAAGTAAACAAGCTCTAATTCTAATTCAATTTAGCATAAAGGTCTTAGTTTGGTTAATGTGGGAAGTTTAATTCGTAAATAATTTATTTACTTCATTAAATTCTTAAAAATTTACTAAAAAAATTGTGAGCAATATGAAAATTTGAAATTCCCCTTGATTTTCATGAACTTAGGGAGTACTTGGTAATTTATTTTCTTTGATTTGTGGGTATTCTAAAATTCCCTTCAAGTATCATTTCTCCCATTTTTATATTATGTGCCATGTGCCATTCAAACAACCCTAAATTGAAATTCATTAAAATTTTGAATGCCAATGGAATTCAAAATCAACCATATAATTTGTTATGCTCAATTCATTTTGCAATTAGTTTTTTTCCCTTCAAACTTTATCATCTAGGAGTGGGCACTCAAACTTTATTATCTAGAAGTGCGCACTCAAACATTATCATCTTAGAGCATGCACTAATAACTTGGATGTTTTTTCCCATCGAAGTAATATTTAAATTTTATACTCCATCCGTAACATATTAATGTGTGTGAAGAGAGAAAAAATGTCAAGTTGTCGCAATTAATATCTTACGGAGGAAATACTAGGTAAATGACACATTTGCAAATAATATGTAAAGAGAAGTAGGAAATGTATTAACTACTCCCACAAATTTTCAAAGCTTAAGTGTGAAGTTTGAAGTTTAAGTGTGAAGAGAGAAACTTGAACTGTGAAAAATCTTTATCATGTACGTATTATAAGAAAGAAATATATTTATATGGGGCCTCAATAGATTTGTTTGCATGATTTTTAAATATCAACTTTTAATTTTTATTTTTATTTTTAAATATTAACTTTTAATTTATTTTTATGTTTATACATGTGCATTGAAAATTGTAAAGCAAGAAAGAAGTAAAATTATAAAACAGAGGGAGTAATTAATTAACAAGAAAGAATTGAGGCAAGAAGAAACCCAATTTGTTTAAATAAACAGAACAGAAAATGAAGCACTACATGTAGCAGTATAGGAGTGAGTATATTGTTCATTATAATTGAAATTTGAAAATACATCAAGGTATATGCATGTAATTAAATAAAAAGAGAAGTTAAAGAAAAAAAACAAAAAAAGAGGATGGGATGATGAATAAGAATTAAGAAGAATTATGGTGAAGAATAAAGAGGACGAGAAGAAGGACGGCAGGGAAAAGAAGAAGCAATCCAGGAGAAGGCCCAGAAACGATGGCAGTGCTGCTCATAATCAACGGCAAGAAAAGCAAAAGGAACGCCACTCCTACGATTGCAATCACTGAAGCAATGCCACACCCGCTTTCTTTATACTCCTCCATCATTCTCTTAATTATATGTATATATACTATCTATATATATTATGTGCACCTTATATTGTATTATTGTAATTGTAATATATATGATATGATGAAATTGATCATGTCAACATACAAGTGTGTCTGTCTGTGCATATATATACTTGATGGATGAAAAATAAATGCCTCAAATCTGGAATTGGTGAGCACTTTCCTAATTTGCTCATGTTTATTATATAAACCATGAACAAATGCATTCATGATATCTCTTGCCGAAAGGACACATTGTTTCGAATTGATATTAATCCCCCCCCCCTCCCTCTCTAATTAGGGTATCATTTTAAACTAAATTTGGCGCCAATGCATATAAAATAAAATTAATTACTTTTGGTATCATTCGAACTAATTATAACAAACCTTTAAAATCTATGTATTCTCTTCCGGTCTTTTTATTTACTGCTTTTGCTTTTATCAAATTTTGAGAAACAATGTTAAACTTAGATATCAACGTCTTTAACTATAAGAAAAAAAAAAATTAAAAATTGTATATTAGAAAAGTGCACATCTATAACATCTACTAAAACAAAACAATGCTGATGTCATCCCCCCCAAAATGTCCACATGTCAAGCTTACAAAAAAAAAATTCCCTCCAAAAATGTTTGATGATGTCATCCTTTACACTTATAAATCTGCATACAACAATATAGCTATATTACTACTTTTGACCCTTGCTTTTCTCCACTAACAATTATTAGTTAAGTATTTGTTTATTTTTCCAGCAATGACTCTTCAATTATCAATCCACTGACAATTTCCAATGACACTGCTGGATTACGAGATGGAATTTGGGTCCAATTTATTTGTTTATTTTATTATTAGGTTTGGGTCCAATTTATTTGTTTATTTTATTATTCAGTTTTATTTTATGCCTCTACAATTACCAATTTTGGTAATTGTTCATTTCAACAGTATTGGAGAACATAATAATACTAATTAATATTTAATATTTTGTACTAATATACACACAACCTCTTATTTGTTTACTAATATTGAAAAGTATTTGTTTATTTTTCCAGCAATGACCCTTCAATTACCAATTTTATTGGTTTATTTGTTTATTTTTCCCACTGACAATTTCCAATGACATTGCAAGATTACGAGATGGAATTTGGGTCCAATTTATTTGTTTATTTTATTATTCTGTTTTATTTTATTTTATTTTATTCCTCTTCAATTACCAATTTTGGTAACTGTTTATTTTAACAGTATTGGAAAATATAATAATGCCTCTTCATTTGGCCTCTACAATTACCAATTTTGGTAATATTCTGGACTAATATACACATAACCTCCTTAAATTTTCCCACCATATAAATGTCTTATTTCTTGCATTACTTGACATACTTCAGACTTCATCCTTACCCTTTCTTTATTTTCTGTAAAACTCCTTCTGCAAACCAAAAAAAATTGAAATTTTTAGATCCACAACCATGGCACAATACAGTTGCATTGAAGATATAACACCATTAACAGAAAATATGACCATCAAGATAAGGATAATACGTCTATGGAAGCCACCTAGCTTTGTCAATCCAAATAATGATGGAAGTATTGAAATGGTTTTCATTGATGAAAAGGTGTGCTTTTCAACCTTATTTTGCCACACTTAAAACTCATTGTTTGCTTTGCTGATTTCTACCCATTATAATTTTTTTTTTTGCCATATTCTATAGGGTGGTAAGATCCAAGCAAGTGTTAAAAATAAGTTGATTAGAAGGTTTTCTGACATGCTTGCTGAAGGGAGCCTTCGTGCTATCACGAACTTTGGTGTTGGTCAAAATATCGGAGACTACAAAGCAACAAAACATCCTTACAAAATCAATTTCTACTTCTCAACAAATGTTAGAGTCTGTGAAAACTTGCCTATTTCTCTACATGGATTTAATTTTGTGCCATTTGATGATATATTGTCTAACGAATTGGATGACAAGGTTTTAATAGGTAAGTACTTCTTTTGTTTTGTATAAGCAATTCCATTATATTGTGTTTATATATTTTCTCACTATAAATAAACTCTTTTGTGCTTGCTAAAATTCTATAATATTGTGTTGTGTCTATTCAATAGATGTTATTGGAGAAATTGTTGCCGTTGGTTCACTTGAGGTTAATGAAAAAAATGGCAGGACATCTAGGAAGCTTATGTTGGAACTAAATGATAATAAGTATGCATTTTTTTTCTTAAACAACTTGCAAGTCAATTATACAATTTTTTAAAATTTATTGGGGTGGTACAGTTCTCCAAACTTACGACATTATTTTGCTTCCATTTATTTTAAAAATGTAGGGGTGGAAAAATGAAGTGTACTTTGTGGGATACATATGCTGTGGAAGCATCAGATTTCCTTGCTGGTAGGGATTCTAGACCAATTGTGATAATAATACAGTTTGCTAAGATCAAAGAGTGGAAAGGTAATAACATTAAAGACTTACTTTGAAGTTTGCATCATGTACATGTCTGGTCACTTTTTTTATTTTGATAGGTGAAAAAACATTGTCAAACTCATTGTTTTCGACTCGATTATTTCTTGATGATGACATTGCTGAGATTGACACCTTCAAGGAAAGGTAAGTTCACTCAAATTTATAATATGTTGTATATATTAGGTTAACAGATTAACACATGAATAACTTATTTGGGTACCTGTAATGCTTTAGTCTTGAGATGAGTTCTGAAAACGCATCTGCAATCCAATGTGTTGAGCTATCGAAACAAAATTCAGTTTCAATAACAGATGAATTTCTGCATCTACATGAAAAGAAAACTTTAGATGATATACGTGAGATTGCATCACCAACCTCCTGCATTACACTAGCCACTATAATATGTGTACAGTTGGAGCATGGATGGTACTATATAGCATGCAAGAAGTGTAACAAGAAGGTATCTGAGGATGGTGAGAATGTTTCCAGCAATAATAGTGAACCCAAAATCACAAAGTTTTGGTGCAAAAAATGTAACAAGTCAATCTTTTCTCAACAAGTCATACCAAGGTTACTCTTACAAATAATTCTATTAACTTTTAATTCACGATTCAACCATTTCAATAAGGATTTTTGTTTATTATTAGAAATTCAAACAAAATTTACAGATTCAAGGTTCAAGTTCGAGTGATTGATGAAAGTGGTAGCGCATCCTTTGTTATGTTTGATCGAGAAGTTATGTCGATCATAAATAAGACAGCTTATGAGTTGAAAGAATCATTAACTGAGGTAAAACTGGAAAAAAACTGTAATATATTCTCACTTCTACTTTAATTTGCTAATGAACCAATGGGTAATATATTTCAGAGTAATGATATGGATACCATTCCTGAGTTGCTGATGAGCTTGGAGGGGAAAAGGTTTTTATTCAAGCTTGAAGTGTCTGATTATAACATCAAGCAAAATTGGCAAGTTTACACTATTACTAAGTTGAGGGGAAAAAAACCTAGGTTTATTATTGAGAACTTATAAAACTTAGGTGTACCAGTGGGATTTGTTAAATTTTTCAGGTGTACCAGTGGGAATAAACCTTTTTTTTGACACTTTACAAGACACAACTTTAAATAAAAATAACTTTCATTGTGTATAATAAAAAATTAAAAAAATTATATAATTGAAAAATACATGTTGAGACAAATTAAACTATATCCATCATGACTATATTTTTTGCCGTATGGGTATTAAATTAAATAAAGTCAAATTTCAGATGTGAAATAAATTAACATTAATCTTTGTTCGTCTAATTTCTTTAGTTGTTTTTAACAGTAATACAACACCATTTTTTCCAACATAAAACAAATATTCTGTAAGTAATTTAAAAATTATGCATTATTAAATATTTGATTTTAAAAATTGATAATATGTAAATATATTTTTAATCTTACTAAACATATAAAAACTTTTACAACCGTGCTATAGCACGGGTACTAACCTAGTAAGTCTAATAAGATTAGAACATGTATAACAATACCCTAGTTTTCTTTACTGTGATACGGAATTAGGGATTAAATTCATGTATAACATGTATATTTAGGAATTTGGTTCTGTAATTTTAGTAATTTTCTCTAATATCTTAATTAGCAAAAATAAGGGAAATAGGATTAGGAGCAATAGCATGGTTCATAAGTGTAATTTGGGCTTAGTTTATGTCTGTTTGTAGATGTGTCAATTTTTTACCCGGCCAAAAAAACCCGAGTAACCCGATCCATAAATAGCGGGTTTTCACAAATTTTTCGAGATTTTTTACATGTTTAAACTTGTCTTTTCAAACCCACTAAAACCTGTTAATTTTTAACCCTACCCAGTTCAACTCGGTAGGTTAAACATTTTTTTTTAATATTTTTATGATTTGTTGATATTTTCTATAACATTAGATTATTAAACCTTTACTATCAAATTTCAAAATTGTCATTTTGATCATTTATTTGTTGAAAATGATTCTAAAAGACGCTATTTATTAATTTTTTTTTTATTTGGGATACAAATTTAGACATTTTTTTATGAATCGGGTTATAAATATTAGATTTAGAACGCAAAATAACACTACAGTTATAAATCTCTAATCCCGTTGGGTCAACCTGAACCCGGAGGATCTGGGTCACGAATGAGATATCTAAAACCTAAACCCGATAACAACCCCCTTTGAGTAATCTGAAACTGATATCAAGTTACCATAACCCGACCCGACCTGTTTAACATGTACGGAGTATAACGGTTTGTAGGTTTGTAATTGCTTATATACAGGCTTGGGTTCCACGTGAATAACAGGAGTTTATGGATAGGTTTGAGGTTTTTTTTTTCCATCAACAATTGCGTTAGTACTTGGAGTGTTTAATTATTCCTTGTTTTATTAGTAAAGCACAATCAAAAACCCTCAATGTTAAGGGAGTGAATTTTAATTTTGAAAGATTGAGATAAATTGGTGAGTGAAACTAAATCGTCTTGATATTATCTTTCTGAAATAATAAAATTGTAAATGAAGCCCACAAAATCAGTTTTCAACCCTTGAATTACAATAATTGAGCAAAGATTATTGGGGTTCAAGGCATATCAACCATTTCGGTTCCAAGGACCGCATCACAATCTATTTCTCTAACTCATTATCAAGATGTATTTTGTCCATTATTATTTTTGGATAGATACAACAATTGGATGACAAAATCATGCCTATTCTAGCTAGCCTATGAGTTTGAGCATGATATTGCTACTAAGGGCAATATATTCCTTTGGAATCTAAGTATTGCTCTCAGGAATTAATTCAACTTCAGTTGTTTGATTGAAGTGCTGATCTTGTTGACGCCTGTGATGCAGTTCATCTTCCAAAACGTTCTTAGCTGCTGCATCAAGCTCAGTAGTCTTTAGAGCTTCTTCTTCTTTCATCTTTAGTTCTTCTATCTCTTGTGAAGCAGCTTCATACTGTTTAGCTGCTTCCTGTTGGCTTGAAACTAGTGCTTCTACCTGGGCAGTGTTTGCAGTGACTTTAATATCAGCCAATTTTTCTGATTCATCAATTTTCTCCATCAAGGAGTTGTACTCCTCATTTGATAACTTAATCTTTCCACTTCTTTTAGAGATTGAAGATTGATCTTGAGCAGCCATTGTTCTTTCAGAAAGAGCTTTAATCTCATCTTGAGCAGCTCTTTCTGCGGCTTTGGCTTCTTCCACTTGTTTCAGTAGACTCTCTAGCTTATGTTCCTTGTCAGCTGTAATCCCTCGTGTGTTTTTGACTAGTTGTTGCTCCTCCTCTATGATCTTCTTCACCTCTTGCGCTTCTTGATTTGCTCTCTCAGTTTCCAGCGTGAGTTGCTCAATCGATATAACCATATCATCAGAGACATCTTCTGCACTTGTTTTATTTACAAGACCAGCTTCAAGAACATTCTTCTTATCGTCTAGTTCAGCTTGGAGTTTGTTCACTAGAGCATCTGCTTCCTCTTGCTTATGCTTATGCTCCGCCAATTCCTTGCCAACGTGTTGTAGCTCTTGTTTGAGGGATTCGACTGAATTTTGAAGTGATGTTTTCTCGTCTGCAATTTGCTCTAGTGATTTCTTAGCAGACTCAAGCTCAATACGTTGAGATTCTGAATAAGAAGCTCTGGCTATTGATAACTTTTCTTCAAGAGAGGATAATTGAGTATTAGTTTCTGCAAGCTTCACCTGCAGCTCATCATCATCATAAGCTAGTAGAGATTGGTGTTCGTTCTTGAGATCCAACAATTTGTGCTCCAACTCTTGCTTGGAAAGTCTACGAGAGCAAAGATGCTCATCTTTCTTGGCTAAAAGTTGATGGTGCTCTGCATCAGCATTCTTAGAACAAGAATTTATGTTAGCCAGGGCTTCTTGCATGCTACTGATCTGGTTTGTGAGGTCATTGACTCTATGCCGGTGAGCTTCTGCTGCAGCATCTGCTTTTTGGGAGGCGTGGAGAGCACTGGATTTGGCTTCTAAAGTGGCATCAAAATCCCTACGAACATTATTAAGCTGTTGTTTTAAGGTATCAAGCTCCAAGATGGTGGCCTTGTACTCGTCCCTACTGCTTTCCGAAATGGAATAATCAACCACATCTTCGTCTTGGGGCTGAATATTCATATTATTATTGCTACATGAAATTGCTTCCTCAAGCTTCCGAGCCCTGGCCTTGAGAGCATCTGATGTTTCAAGTATGGACTGTTTTGATTCATTCACAGTGTGTAGTCTTTGTTTGAGTTCATCAAGAGTCCTTTTAGCCTTGTCCAGCTCTGGAAGGCTCTCCGACTTTTTGGCTTCTGCACCTCTTAGTTGTTCCTTCAACTTATTCAGTTCGTTCAAGGCCAAGTGAAACTGTGCCTCCTTGTCCAATACTACCTATTATGTTTTGTATGTTGTTATATCATATGTACTAATTATAATTTTAAGAAAATTTTGTCACAAACCATCTTTTATTTTTTTGTAATGAATTCATCTTAGGAAAAATTCATATAAATAATCTCAACTATTGGACGTTTTCTAATATTAATCACAACTATTAGTTATTACAGTATAATCCAAACTTTGGGGTTGTTTTATGATATTATTCCATTGACTTATTTAACCTATTATAATCGGTCACCAATTCATAAATTATTCGTTATCTTTCCTCTTTTCTTATTTATTGTACATGACTATACGTTCCTCCCTTTTTACGAAGGAAATCGGAGCCGGTCAAAAGTTAGTATTGGTTAATATCATAAAACTACCCCCTTAGTTTGAATTATAGTGTAATAACTTATAGTTGGGATTAATATTGGAAGACCTCCAATAGTTGGGATTATTCATATGAATTTTCCAAAAAAAAATTGGGCATGCAAGCAACTAATTGTATCTTTCTTTGTTGGAAGCCACCACAAGTCGGAATCCGATAGTTGAATTCGCTTAGCTAGCCGGTAAACCATCATGTGAAATGCATGTGATCTCATTAAAACCTCTATTGAGTCTATTCCATGGTTATTTCTTGCTTTCATGCTTTTTTTTATGCTTTGTCCAATAGAAGTGACATAATTAAGTGGTGGCTTCCAACAAAAAAATTATAGAAGGCAGTCGCATGCACAATATTTTTTTAAAAGGCGGTTTGTTGAAAAAAAAAAGTGGATTGTGACAAAATTTCCTAATTTTAATGTAGTTGACACTAAGGGTCCGTTTACTAGAGCGAAAAATGTTTTCCCTGAAAACAGTTTTCTTATTTTACATCGTTTACTTTGGCTGAAAAAATAAAATGTAAAACTTTGGGTAAGAACTTATTTTACACCCTATTGGAAACATTTTCCTCCAAATTTGGGAGTAAAATTTATTTTCCGTGCAAGTAAACAATGAAAAATTTCTATGAAAATGAGTTTTCCAACGTAAAATGTTTTTCATGGAAAATCCTTTTACATCGAAAATGTTTTACACCAAAATAAACGGACTCTAAGTTAAACAATGAGGAATTAATGCTTTTTAAAAAATATATATAAAAAAAAAAGCAATAAATGTGGGTACCTGAGCTTGAGGTTTGGGCTTCTTGTTAAGAAGGGGTTTGGGCTTAGGAGTGGATGATGAAGAGACTTCACCAAAGAGGCTAACAGCAGCTTTGACAGATTGGAATGGTGCTTTCGTATCTATTTCTCCTACTTCTGCAGTGCTTCCTCCCATCGACTTCCGCCTTGTTCTTGCTATGTTCACCATTTTAGAACCTTCTTATCTATTCAACCAATCTAGCTATAATTAATTTGCACCCTCTCTTTTATTAATCATTTTTTTTTTGTTTAAAATTCAATGGCGCCAATAGTGACCAACTGAACATCCAAAATATGCGCTATGTACAAACCTGCATTCAGAAAATTAATTTTCATTTTAGATACATACTCTAATATAATGCTAATTTTATTAGTATTCACATTGAAGCATTGTGCTTTCTTCAACACTTGCTTTGTTTTTCATGGTAACAACAACAGGACTATTATCAAAATCATTATATCAATCGTATATAATTCACTCTTAAACAATAATAAGTTTTAACCCAAAAAAATTAAGTTATCAATATTGATGTACGTTTCAAAATAATATTTGCACACATACAAGATAATGCAAATAATAATGTTGGTAGAAATAAGCAAACCTGAAGAGATAAAAACAAGAATAAAAAAAAAAAGTAAATTGGAATGGATAAATGTGATCAACGATAATCTTGAGGAGGGAAAAAAGTAGAGATTGTAGCATTTAATTTTGTTATTGAGCTGCATGAATTCCACAATTTCGGTGGAAAATGCAATGCAAAAAAATATGAGAGAGAGAAAGAGAGAATAGAGGGGAAATGTGGAGTAGAATAAGATGGTACAAAGAAAATAAAGGGAAGAGAAATGGGAGCCTCCCAAAAAACAACCAAACAAGCCTCCAATGTAGGACAATAACTAGTACCACTATTTTTGAGAAGTTGCTAAAATAGGAAAAACACTAATTAAATTTGTGTGATATATATATATATATATAAATATAATATCTAATCTAAGATAAATCCAATCCAAGTCACATGAATATGTTATATACTTTATCACTCCCACTCACATGAAAGACCTTTTGGGCTTAAAATGTGGATGCAACACAGGCCCACCATACCTGGTGCTAATTAGTTCCACTTAGAAAGGAGAGGTAGGAGAGAATCGAACACGTGACCTATGCGTCACATTGGCTTTGATACCATGTTAGAAAACCATCTCAACCAAAAGCTTAAACTAATGGTTAGGGTCCAGGAATATGTTATATACTCTATCATTTACATTGCACCAAGTCACTACAAGAAAACACGCCTTTAACAACCAATTTATGGTCTTTAAAGAGCCAAATCTGTTGTAGCATTAGGCTTCATCGCAAATAATAACACAACCAGTTCCTATACCTCGCCATACAAGAACCTAGTCGTAGATAATATTTTAGAAGAAAAATTGCCAAAAATAAGTCAACCTTTGATCGATCTTTTACAATTAAGCCAACCTTTTGAAAATCCAGAAATAAGCTAACATTGTTATCATTTAAGCCTAAAATAGGTTAAACGATTATTTAATCTATTAGTTATTTGTTGTTTCAAGTTACTCTTATCATTTATAGCAAAAAATAGGTTGAATGATTGTAAAATAGTGATAAAAAACAATAGAAAATAACATGTTAAATAATCATTTGACTTATTTTTGGCTTAAATGATAACAAGGTTAGCTTATTTCTGGATTTTCAAAAGGTTGACTTATTTATGGAAGATCGCCCAAAGGTTGGCTTATTCTTAGCAATTTTTCTTATTTTAGAAAATTCTAAACTTGTGCTTTGTGCGACCACTTAAATTACAATTGTTACCAAAATTTGTGTCCTTAAAAAAACATTACAATCAAAAGTTCATTCCAAATCTTTTTAAGATTATAGTTCAATTCTTGTCGTAAATTTGACAAACTTATTTAAAATTATATTTTGGTCATATTCATTGTTATTTGTAGGTTGAAATATAATCAAACTTCTAATAATATAGCAGAAATAAAATTATTACAAAAGGTAGATCTTTCATACATAAATAAGGTAAAATAACTCTTCAATTAAGTCAATTACGAAGAAAGCATCAACATATTATTTTTAAAAATGATAAGGTAAACATTACTCACACACAAGACTCTTAAAATAAGATAATACATTGACGGTCATAGAGGGGTATGGACATGTAGTACAATGTTCAAACCTAGAATTGGCTCCTGGAGAACATGGCCCTTACCACTAGGCCATGCTTCAACCTCAACTACCAACCAAAATGACATAATGTAAAACCATTGAGTAAAAATCAAGTTTTACCCAAATAAGATATAAGTATATAACTCATCCTGCTTATTGAATCTCTCACACTTGTACACCTGCTACCACCTACAATCATAAAATAATAGAAGTATATATGACTTATATGAGAAAATAAATTGTTAGGAATCTAATCACACATGCTTAACAAAATCGATAGACTAAATACATTTTGATGGAGATTGACTAAATATTATTGCAATCAATACAAGTGATTTATTGAAGGTTTTTTTATATAATAAGATTATATTAAACAAAAAATATTATTTCAATCAATATCTCCCTAGTGACCGAAGAACTAATGATGTGTAATTGGTATTCCAAATGTTGGGTAAGCAATACCAATTACTTTCTTGAGGTTTAGGAAGGATTTTTGAAAGGTTGGAATGTGTTAGAACTCGGCTTTTAACAGAATAGACTGAAAAGGATAAATGCAATCTGAATATAACGTTGGTGTTGGTAACTAACACTCCTACCAAAGGTTCTTCAAGCCTCCAAGGGGACAAAACACCAAGGATCTTGAATCCTAGTAAGTCTTATGACTAACACTAGACTTGCTAGGGTTGAAGGAACAAACCATCCTAAAGAAATTCTTAAGCACAAAGCTAGTAGTAGAAATTTGTATTGAAAATAAGTGAGTTAAGCTCTCCACAATCACCCCTATATATAGAGTGTGAAGCCCCTCATAACCGACCTATGGTCTGACCATATGCTAAGGGCACTCTCTACTACTACTACATACTACACTACTAATTAAGCCCATTGACTACAACAAGTTTAGGCCCAATTAACTAACCTCATTACAATCATATTACATTTTATTTAATGCAAAATCAAAGCTAAAATAATATCTTATCAAATCTATGAGTTGAAGTGTGATCAAGGTCTATCTACAACTGTATCATACTCCCCCTTTTGAAAGAACACTTGTCTCAAGTGTTGTAAGACCAAGATATCATCCAAATTCTTCTAACCAAATCATCAAATTCTTCTTGTGAGGCTTGAAGATCACAGCGATAGGGAGCTTTGTTTTGCAAGGACGCCCCTGGAATATGGCATGCTCTATGACCCGTATGGGAGGTAGACCTGGTGGATGTTCTTTGGGAAAGACATCTTCAAACTCTTTTAGTAAAGCTTTAAGCACTTGATTCTCATATTCAATTGCTTCTAAGTTAGCACATAATCGACCAAACAGAATATAGCCATACCTCTCCTCTTGTAACTCTCGTTGGATGT
The DNA here is from genome assembly GCA_951394345.1 of Salicornia ramosissima. Classification (NCBI taxonomy): domain Eukaryota; kingdom Viridiplantae; phylum Streptophyta; class Magnoliopsida; order Caryophyllales; family Amaranthaceae; genus Salicornia; species Salicornia ramosissima. Next base: position 16,737,403 of record OX596233.1, on the reverse strand, counting down.
CATGTCCATTCAAAAGCACACTTTCTTTGTTCACAACACTCTTGGCTTTAGCATTAGATGGTAATGGATGTAATCGTAGCTTCTTCATGTTCATAGTCACTGTATACACATTAGTGTCTCCCTCATGTACTACCTTGCGGTCATATTGCCACGGCCTCCCCAACAAGAGATGACATGCACTCATAGGCAAGACATCACACCAAAATTGATCTTTATAAGGTCCAATGGAGAATGTCACCAAGGTTTGTTTCTTCACTCGCAACCCGGTTTGGGGTTGGTCTAGGATGATCTCGTGTTGGCAGCTCCAATTTGTTCACCATTTCTTCACTAGCGGCATTCGTACACGAGCCACTATCTACAATCACGTTGCACCCCTTGTTTTTAACCTTGGCACAAATTCGAAATAATTATCGTTGTTGGGCCTTATTATCCTCCAAGTCAGAATGCAAAGCTCTCATTACTAGCATATTGTCATCCATGGTAGCATATACGTCCACTTCTTTTAAGGATTCATCAATGTTAGATTCTACCAAGTCATCGTCTTCGCCCAACACAAGGACCTCATAATTTTTCTCGATCTCATTACATTCTTCAAATTCTTGTAAGGTGATGAGTGTTTTCTTGTTTGGACAATCTTTAAAAATGTGACCCCTACCTTGACAATTATAGCATCTCCTCTTCTCATACGCCTCATTCCTAGAGTAAAACCATTTCAGTTTTCCTCTTAGGTTATTTTGTGGTGTTTGGTTAGGAATCTTTGGATTTGGTGGTGTAGGTTGTGTAAAGTTGGATTTTGGGTGGTTTGTGTTATCTCTCAACTCATGCTTTTCCAACTTTAGAGCCTTATTACTCATGCCCTCAAAATCAACAAAATAGGCAAGATCAAGTTTTTGGGAAATGTGTTTGTTAAGGCCTCGTTGAAAACGTGCCATTTTTGCACTTCTTTTTCCTCCAAATCACATAACAAAGTTAATCTTTCAAAGTCTTTTATGTAATCTTTTACCCCCAAGCTTCCTTGAATTAGAGTGGACATTTTTACATAGTTTTCGTCTTCAAATTCATTTGGGACGAATTTCTCAATGATTTTTGCTTTTAGTTTGGTCCATGATTTAATTTTTGATTTCCCTTTTCTCTTTCTTTTGTTTTAGATATTTTCAAACCAATGTGAGGCATGTTTTGTCAATTTCAGAATGGCCACACGATAGCTTTCATGATCATTGTATTGTTTAAATTCAAAGAATCGTTCAAGTGACCTTACCCAATCATGGACTTTTTGTTGTTCGAAATCCCCATCAAAATCTTGCAAGTCATTTAACTTGACATTCTTGACATCACTATAACCCCTTCGAAGTTGGCTCTTGGCACTCTTAGGCGAGTGAGTAGAATCTTCACTAGACACTTCATCATCATCATGACTATTAGTTTTCAACGTCTCAAAGTACTCAATCCTTTTCTTTTGAACAATATATCATTCATAGCATCTAGTCGGGAATTTACTCTTCTTGTTTCATCTGCTTGGTTTTGTTGTTCATTAGAAATCTTTTGTTGTTCTAACTTCAAACTCTCAATGGCACTAAGAATCTGATCCATTTGCGACTTCAATTCTGACTCCATTTTATAAACTTCACTGTTGTCTCGTTACTGAGTATTTTTGCCTCAAATTTGCAGATTAGTATCCTTAATGTTTTAGAAAACTAACTCAAAAAGAAGCACTCAAAAATTCCAAGTGGTTTGCTCACAATGAAGCAAAACGCACTAGTCACTTTTTGGGTACACGATACTGACCACCTTCACTTGTAGTCTTCAAGAAGTGTATCAAACAATCCTTAAAATTCACCAAACTTTAGGACAATAAACTAGGAAGAATTGGACCCAAGTTAGACAAAGAATCTTAATAAAAAGACCCCGGTACGTCCAAGATTTGCTTCCCACAAACAGACCTTCAAATCTGGAAATCTTGGATGAAGATGTGCAAGAACTCAAACTTTGACAGACTCTCTACGACTCAAAACTACTTTGAATACACCCAAAATTTGATTCAACAAACTTTAATCCAACTAGATTACAAAACAAAAAGAATAAAAAAAAACTCGAAGTATACTAACCACACTATCCTCAAACTTTTGGGTGTGCAGATTCGAACACGAATCTGGGTACTCTCTAGTCTCGGATTTTTACAGACTCCAATAAAATTGTAAAAATTCTAAACAAATTACAGAAAATACTAGAAAGGATTACAAAACCACAAAAAAAAAAGAACGACTAAAAAAGACCTAGTATGCACCTAGAAATGCTCGATTGACGTTTGCACAATTTTCTGGAAAAATCACCCAACTGCACAAACACCTTCGAACGACCTCCAACCTTGGCTCTGATACCAATTTGATGTGTAATCGGTGTTCCAAATGTTGGGTAAGAAATACCAATTACTTTCTTGAGGTTTAGGTTGGATTTTTGAAAGGTTGGAATGTGTTAGAACTCGGCTTTTAACAGAATAGACTGAAAAGGATAAATGCAATCTGAATATAACTTTGGTGTTGGTAACTAACACTCCTACCAAAGGTTCTTCAAGCCTCCAAGGGGAAAAACCACCAAGGATCTTGAATCCTAGTAAGTCTTATGACTAACACTAGACTTGCTAGGGTTGGAGGAAGAAACCATCCAAAAGAAATTCTTAAGTACAAAGCTAGTAGTAGAAATTTTGTATTGAAAATAAGTGAGTTAAGCTCTCACCCCTATATATAGAGTGTGAAGCCCCTCATAACCAACCTAAGGTTCGGCCATATGCTAAGGGCACTCTCTACTACTACATACTACACACTACACTACTAATTAAGCCCATTGACTAACAAGTTTAGGCCCAATTAACTAACCTCATTACAATCATATTACACTTTATTTAATGCAAAATCAAAGCTATCTTACCAAATCTATGAGTTGAAGTGTGATCAAGGTCTATCTACAACTGTATCAACTAACGGCCAAACAACCTTGGACAAAACAAAACAATTAAAACTTAATATTTTAAGACATGACCGATCATAAATTATAGTAATAATTATGAACCAGTTCAGAACTCGTGTCATGCACGATCTTTATTTCATACTTCATATTTTAATAGTCACACCAAGTAAAATTGTTATGTTCATTGTTCAAATCTTCATAATCAACCCTGTATCATGATTGATACTTAACATCTCTCCTAAAGAAAATATCATATTAGATGAAATTAGAAATAAACTTTATAACAATATAATAGAATATACGATATATAATATACTCTCTCCATCCCCAAAAGATCAAAAGATTGCACCATGACACTTTTGTTACTTTTTAAGGAGTAGGTAAAAAAAAAGTAGAATTTTATCCTTTTGTGGATGTAATTAAAGTTAAACAAAAGAGAAAAGATAAGGAAATTTTGTCAGAAAAAACATTCATTTTGCGAGAAAAGACCTTATAAAAAATTTGTTGTGAGCAGAGACCTAAAACAAAAAAAAAGTTGCAAAGAGGGACCTTATCTCTATTTTCCGACGTTGACTGTGAATCTCCGGCGTTGACTCACTATTTTCCTCCAGTTTTGCACGAATCCTTTCGTATTTAAGGGGGTAAGAGATGAGGAAACCCAAATTTAAAAGAAGAGAATTTTAGATGCTAGAAGGAATTGTTAATGTAGGGTTTATATAGATGAATTTAGGAGGAAAAATGGAGGGTGAGTGGAGGAAAAATGAATTTATAGTGAAAAGAAAAGGTTAAATAGAGAAGAAATTATTCGTCGAGATTTGTGGAAAATAGCGAGTCAACGCCGGAAATTCACAGTCAACTTCGAAAAATAGAAGTAAGGTCCCTCCTTGCAATTTTTTTTTTGTTTTAGGTCTCTGTTCACAACAAATTTTTTATAAGGTTTTTTCTTACAAAAATAACGTTTTATAAGGTCTTTTCTGACAAATTTTCCAAAAGATAATGATTAATTAGAATTAAATTATGGGGAGAACTTTTTTTCCGCCACTTTTTTATTCATCATTTATGGACGATATGAAGCCAAAATTACAGACTAACTTTGTCCCTCCAGTTTTTTTTTGCCTCCAAAATTACAAACCTTTTTTGGAGCCAAAAATTATAAACAAACAGTACATTATGGAAATTACAGACTTCTGGTTGCCAAAATTACAGATTTTTTTTCGCTCCAAAGTACAAACTTTTTTAAACATTAATTTTTATTTCCTTCCAAAAACATTAATTTTTATTTCCTTCCAAAAACATCCCAGCATCACTTTTCCCTCATTTACTGCTCTTAATTCACTGCTACAAAACCACATGGTCACTTTTTCACCAACTTTATTCTCTATTCCTTCAATTCTCTAAGAAAATATTCATCATGGAGCAAAAAAAAAAACTGGGGTCATAATTAGTGATTTTCAATAGCAAAAAAAAGCGAGCATTAAATGGAGAATCAATGTAGAATCACATCATGCATGATGGAAGCTTTTTAGGGTCAAGCTCTCATTCATAGTGGGACCTTTCCAGCCATAATTCCTCATCAACATCACCTACTTCAGAATCTGCACAACAGAGGAAGAAGAGAACATACATGACAACAGACCAAAGAATGGATAGCATAGGTGAGATGCTTCAGAGAGCATCAGGGATGAAACTTTCCAGAAATAGCATTGCTGAGTTGAGTGACAAATTTGGGGTAAGTAGGTGGACAATCCAAAGGCTTTTTGGAGGTATGACAAATTTGGGGTAAGTAATCAAACCACAGAAGGGTTACAAAGGAAAAGTTGGTAGAAAAGTAATAGATTTGGTGAACGATGAGCTTATACATGCAATGAAGAGTTTATTTGACATGTGTGCTGTCAACTTATTAAATTATGTGGCTTATTAGCTATCAATAGATTTTGTAAGGCATGGTCTAAGATTTAGTGTCATTTTACAAGGCATTAAACAAGTACTCCTAGTAATAGTCATTTTGTAAGGCATAGTAAGTAAGGCAGTTAACATGAAAACCAGTAGTAGCATGCACAATGCACATAACACTTACTTTTGTTTGATTTTGGTAGGGCAAGTATTATGACTATATAGGTAATTAGTACTATGTGAGGCATGAAATATTATGAATGTCTAAAATGTATGACTTTTATAACCATGAATGGCAATTAGTATGAATCTTCTCAGGGTGTTAAATGCATCATAACAATGCTACATGCACATACACACCAATCTTCTACCACATCCACACATTGACACTTTACACCATTACCATACCAACTCTAGATACATAATTTGATGCCAATGAAGTTTACTTTTTTTATTTATTTATCATAGACCCCAAATTCATCATTGAGGATGAGAATCATGAATTTCTTCTCATCCTCTCAAGTTCTTGTTTGAATATCATAGCTTCAAGACATGCATGTACATGAGGGCAACAGTTTATACGTCATAGTGGTATTGTAATGCAATGGGGGAAAATCATAGTGGCAATGCATAGTATGCTAATAAAAATAGCTCCAAATTCATCATCGGGGATTTAAAAGTCACACCAATGTCATATGGTATTAAGGTCATAAACCTTTAGATATCTGTTTTAATAAAGCATAACTCGCATAGAGAATGACTCATCATGGACCCCAATGTAATCACAATGGAAGTGCATTGAAATGGGGGCAAGCATTCATCATAAATGTCATCCATAATGCCCTTGATAGATTAATAAAACTCATCCAGTTTAACAAACAACAATGATCAAGTTAGCAGCACAAAGATGAATGATGCTTTCATTTTTAAAACTAGCTGAAAAGAGTTAGATACAATTCGTTTTTAATCAACATCACCATCAATGACATTTCCACTCGTAAGAGTAGGCACTCCAACTAGAATAGCCCTCAGGAGGTGGTGGAGAAGTTGACGTTTCCCCAAGTTGCAATTGCTTTGCACACTTAGGAATTGGATGAACCCTCCTTTCTACATTAGGGTCAACAAAAATAGGTACTAATGGATGTGGGCTAGGACAACTGTATTTAGGACTGGTATTCAGGGCTGCCAACTGAATGTTGGCTATCCAAAAAAATTATATACAATGGTAAAACTATACTTAATATTAGTAGGAGTTGGTTTTTTAGTAAATTGTTTATTTATTTCCTTTTATTTAATAAACAAAAAGGATAGTATTTTGTTTTTTATTTTTTAAAAAAAAGAATGTAGATAGTACTTAATATTTGTAGAATTTAGTTTTTTTTAGAAAGTTATTTGTTTTTCCCTTTTATATAAAAACAAAAAGATTTTTTTTATTGTTTTTCATTGAAAAAAAAATATTGGAATTAATGAGAGACTGACACGTGGCAATGCCGGTTACTACTTTAGTAGTAACTTGTAAGTAGATTTATAAGTAAATTTGGAAGGAAAATCAACAGTCAATCCCATTGTAATGCTAGCTTACCTCCAATTTATCGTATGTTTTTTGCAAATATCTATTTTCATTCAATACCGCCCTCACTTGTGTTAATGGATGGTGATAGAAAATATAAAAGAAAATTAAGCTTGAGAAGGAAAATATGATTTCATGGGAATTATAAGGCTTCTTCTTTAACAAAATTACACCTTAAATCCATTATAATTACCAAATTTTATTACCAACAACCAAATTGGCAAAATTACACCTTATATTCCTTCTCATTACCACAGTTTATTACCAATAAACAAACAGGTCGTAAGGAGAAAAACTAAGAACTCTACATAATAACATATAATGTTCTCAAGCTTAAGATTTCTCATCGACACCACTAGGCCCAACTTCAGTCCCCAACCCCTGCAGGCCACGCCAACCTGCAGCCCATGCCACCTTCTGCCCCTGACCCAGCACCACTGTCCCTTCAGGCCACACCACCTTTCTTCACCTAGCCCCTGCACCCTCTACACCCCTCCCTCACTAACCCCATTACCCCTACTTCTGCACCCCAACACTCCTGTCCCCAGTACCCATGTCCCTGCTGCTACAGGCAGTAGTAGCAAAATAACTGCAGCATGGGTGCGCCACTATCAGGACTTTGTCCATCCTGTTGCCTTATTGCCCTCTTCCTATTATCCCTATAACAAGTTAACAACTACCATATTGCCCCGTTCTCCTGTGACAATTTTAAAAAAGGCCTAGCACCCATCAATTCTTACAACCAACTAGTCATATAATAGCAACCAATACAGCCAACAAATCACTCCAACAATAGTCCAATATAAGAAAACAATCCAACAACTAAACACACAAAAACCAAACCAAGAACACAAACCAACAGAAAACTAATGCATATATTGAATTATAGATATTTAAGTATGGATAGATATATCTTACCATCTTCACCAAATTAGACTCTAATTAGTATTTTCTCCACCATCAAATTGTTGCATATAAGCATTCATATCTGAGTTGAACTTTTATGTCAAGGAGTTGATCTTTTTTTGCATTGGCTACTTGCTCCTACTGACAAGCCTTTTCCATCTCACCCATTTGATTTCAATCGTCATTATTTCTCATAAAAATGAAACAATAATCCATTGCAAAAAGCCCACAAGTATTTATAAAATGTAAGAAATAACTTCGTGAAAGTAAAAACTATTACAATTATACTCATAGATAATTTAAGTATTATACAAGTGCTTACAATTTTGTATAATCTTCAAATGAAACAGATACATATGCCCAAGCATAATTTTAAATTTTTAATAGCAATAAACTAAAAGAAAAAATTAAAATACAAAAATACAAAAATCAGAAAAATGCAAATGATTATAAATAAATTTCAAGACAATTTACCAGACCCATTGAAACTAAAACCATTAGCTACTGGAACCATCATGCAACAAATCCCAATGCCTGTCCTAAACCCATTTTCAAGACCCAAAAAAAAAAATCAAACAAAAAACTAACAATGCCTTTTCTTATACCTCCTCTCTAATCCTAAACAAATTTGAAGACCCATTGAAATTGGAACCATGAGCAACTGGAAGAATTAATTCACACAGTAGCATATACCTCAGTAAAAAAAATCAAGCAGTTTGAGCAGTAGCAACTGTATCAGTTCATGAAAAAACACACAAACTAACTTGAAACCCAAAACCAAAGCCCAAAACAAACAAAAAGAAGGAAAAATTGGAAGCATACCTGAGATGAAATTTCGCTGAACAAGGGGGAATTACCTGAAATCACTGCTCGCTTCTCACTGCTCTAATCTATAATTCATTCATAATATGACGAACGTTGATACTTTCTCAACATTTTCACTTGTATTTACCTTCAAATTCAGTCAATTTTTATGAAGATAATTATAGGTCAAAGATGTGTTGGTAAATGGGGAGAGAGAGAGGAGGAACAAGGGAGAAAGGAGAACACAAAGAGTGATATTTTGGGTTGCATTTTAGTCAAATAAGTCAATTTTACACTTCAATTTTATTTTGTTTCATAATCATAATAAAACCGGGAACAAATCCCGCTTCAACTTTTGTTGAATTTTTTTTGCGACAAGGATTTTCCAGTTACACTGAGAATTTTGACTGGTCATTAAAAAAAAAGAAATTATGAACAGATTTAAACTGTGGTTGTAGGTTACAATCATTTACGACGTATGGTGGTAAATTTTGGTCATTGATGAGCCATTCGGTAGCAACGAGTATTAGTTTATAATACGAAGCAATTGTATATTCAGCAAATACATTTTCAGTAATAACAGGGGTACAATTGAAAAAGGGGAAATTAAAGGACAAGCCTGAAAGTAAGGTTGATCCTGAGAGCATCAAGTTTAAGACGCTTGGGAACAGAATGGACCCAATCCCTCTGCGTGTTGCCTTTCATGAGAAGGAGGGAACCATGTTTTAAGGTAAAGGAATGCTGCTGATCTTCACAGCTCTTTTCTTCCTTGTTGCTCTTAGCATTCGTCTTCTTCTTCTTCTTCTTTAAGAAAAAAGGACGGTCGCAGCCAAAAGAAAGGGAAGCAATAAGAGGAGTAGGGCCATAGAGGGGTTCATCATCCGAATGCCAACCAACGTAGTCACTGCCGCAATTATATCGATTCAACAGCACGCTGTTAAAACGACTTCCAGGAACAGCTTCCTCAACCTGTTGTACAATCAAAGACTAGACTGCATAAACAACTTAAGTTAACAACGAATATGAACTCCAACATTGCACAAAATAGCCTATCTGATGACCACAAATAAGTGGAGGGACCGGAGATTTAGGGTCCGTTTGGTATGATCTACAACGTTTTCTCTAAGAATTGTTTTCCCATTTTTCATTGCTTGGTTTGGAGTAAAACATTAAAATTTAAAGTTGGAGTGGAAAACCGTTTTCTACCTTATTGAAAACATTCCCCCCAACATTGGAAGGAAAACATTTTACATCAAAAATGAAAGGAAAACATTTTTCATCACAATTGAAGTAATTGATTTTCAGTTCAACCAAATAACGAAAAATGCTTAAAATGGAAAACCATTTTACATGCAATCAAATAACGAAAACCTTTTGTGAGAATGAACTTTCCAATGTAAATGTTTATTTATGGAAAACCATTTTCATCCGAAAACGTTTTACACCCTACCAAACGGACCTTTAGATTTTTATATGTAGTGACCGAAGATCAAGACCTAAACTAAGTGAACACCCGCCCATATCTATGCGAGTGATGGAACAAGTTAAGGTAAGTTAACAGTGAGTGACGGAGCTTACCGCCTTGAGAAGGGTTATAAGTGGAGGGTATTGGTGCCAGCGGTAAGGATGGGGTTGATAACCACTATACTTCAGTTCAGCAACTCCTTCACTCGCAACATAGCAGGTTTCTCGAGGCTACCCTCCAATCCAATCCAATCCAATCCAATTCAATTCAATCAAATAGCAAGCAATACAGTAAAGATTACATTTACATTTTCACCATAGGAAAGGAATAGCAATACATTTATAACAGATAGAGTAGAGATAACTAGATAAGAGACCTTGAATGATTACCTGCAAGCAGTTACGCCCAAACACCCGGAGAGTGGGACGATTCCAGGGAATTTTAGTGTTGAGGTAATCTAACCAACTCCAACCCTCCTTATTACTAATGAATGTCGGATAATATACTACTTCGCTCCCATTTCCTAATTCTCTTACAATTCTATTACCCCTATTTGTCTCCACTTTTCTTCCTTCTTCTTCTTCTTCTTCTTCTTCTTCTTCTTCTTCAATTACACTCTTCGGCTTCAATTTCATCCAATTATCACCTGTCCCTGCCATTCCTTTTCCAACACAGTTTGAGACTGAAGTTGAAGTTGAAGTTGACATTGAGCTTAATGTTTCTTCCGACATTCTGCTCCTCTTTCTGGTACTTCTACCCCCAACATCCTCCATTCTTAAACCTAAAAAATCAATTAAATTCAGTACCCACCAACAAAATCGAGGAAAAAAGGATATGATTTTCAGTGAGGCATTTCATCGAACATGTTGTACCTTGTAGGCAATCACATTTTCAGCTCCTTCACAACATTGAGAAGTACCCACCCAATTCAAATTGAATCAAATTATAAGAATAAAAAAAGACAACCCAAAATCAGAACAATTAAAAGATCCAAACTTCTGTTCTGAATATAAATTAACAGTGTGTCCAAATTAAATAAATATGTGTCCAAAATATTTACAAATTAAATAAATCAACTTTAACAATATGTGTTCACGTTAAAAGAGTTTTTATTAGGTTTATAAATACATGTCCAAAATATTTACAAATATATGTCTAAGTTTAACAAATAGGTATCCAGGTTTAACTAATATGTATCCGGGTTTAACAATATGTGTTCAGGTTAAACAAATTAGGTTTAGGTTTAACAATATGTTTAACAAGTTTTCACTAAGTTTACAAATATGTGTCCAGGTTTAACAATATCCAGGTTAAACAAGTTTTCATCAGGTTTACAAATATGTGTCCAGGTTTACAAATGGTCTAGATTAAACAAGTTTGCATCAGATTTACAAATATGTGTCCAAGTTTAACAATAGGTGTCCAGGTTAAACAAATGTGTGTCCAGGTTTACAAATATATGCCAAAGTTTAACAATAGGTGTCCAGGTTAAACAAATATGTATCCAGATAAATAAATCTTTTTGTCCAACTCGGTTGGATTCGGATCCGATAGTAACATTACTGTCAGACGAGTTGACACAATACGTTATCTTACTCTAATTAATTGTAATAAAAATGTTGGCAATCACAAGAGTAAAAAAAATGAAGCATCTATTTTAAAACAACCAAAATCATAAAGTAACCGGAAAAAAGAATACTTTTTTTTTTGGAAAATTCACAACAATAATTCCAACTATGGACATTCTTCCAATATTAATCCTTACTAAAGTTTATTTTAATATAATTTGAACTATGAGGTATATCTTTCAAAAATGATCCATGACCTAAATTAACTTTTTTTTGGTGTATCCACCCGGTTCATCCGGAATCGGAGCGCGTCCTGAGGTTAAGATTTTAAACACCTCCCAACATGCTTACGGGGGATCGAACCTTGGTTCTCTCTACCAAGTCTAGCCCCTGACACCACTAGATCAAGACAATGTTGGTCCTAAATTAACTTGTTTAATAGGTCATTTTGGTTATTTGTTCTTTAGTAATTGGTTCTTAGTTTTTTAAAATTTAAAATTATTATTTACTTTGTTTTAAAAATAATCTTATTTTTTTTTAAAAAAAAACTCTCCGGACACCATTGACAAATGTGTTATTTTCTAATGTAATACTCCCTCCGTCTCTTTTTTTTTTTTTTTTTTTTCAACAATTTGACAATTGTCACTGTTCACCGGGTAACTTTGACTGTTTCCAATTTTATACATATAAGAAAATATAGTCAAAAGAGATCTCATTTAATTCGGCTAAATGTGTATTTTTTTAATATATAATTTTTTATTATATGTATTTAAAAATATTTTTATTTGAAGTTGTATGTCAAGGATATTGTGAAAAAGTAAATGTTGTACAAACAATCATCATTATTGTCATCTTCCCATCTTCTTCATCTGCTTCAAGCAATCTTATTCAGTTCATAATCATCGATTCATCAATTTCGCCGTCGTCATCATCAATATCTCCATCGTTGTAGTAAATCTCGCCATCTTAATCATCACCTTGAATTTAACTCGTCATCTTCATCATCAATCTCGCCATTTTTTAATTGTCTAAGTTTAACTCGCCGTTGTCATCAACAATTTGAGTTTAATTTTGAGTTTGAACAATTGCGTCCATTCTCTGAGGTACATCCATCAAGTTGCTTCAATGGGCGTTTGAATGTAAGATGTAGTAAAACATTTCTCCCGAAATCGATCATAAACATGACGCAAGCATGCTTCTACTTGACTACTTCACCGTCTTTAGGGGTTGAGGTGGCAAAATTGGTAGGGATGCGAGAAAGGATTTCGATGAGAATGGCGTCTGGGAGGAAACTCAACCTATCTTCTTTGCAGACCTCATTGCATATATGTGGGTATGGTGGTGTTTGTGGGTTTTGGTGAGGTTAAGGAAGAAATAGTAAAGTAAATATTAACAAAAAAGGGAAAAAGAAAAAAAATTGTAAATTAACTTGTTTAATAGGTTGTAAGTCACTTAAGATTATTTTTGGAAGATATACATCATGCTAATATTGAAAGAGTAACCATAGTTGGAATTATTGTTATGATTTTTTTTAAAAAAATTATAGTGAAAATAGCATAGTTATTTTCTAGTTTTACCATCTTCATTCCCCCCCCCCCCCTAGTCAGTAATCTTAATGTTTGTGGGACAATTAAGTGTAATAAGTTAATAACTAATAAGGTTATTAGATAAAATCAACTAAACAAAACCTAAGGGTACATTTACTTACCTTATAAAAAAAATCAAATACAGTCTAATCAGGTGTAATAAGTTAATAAGGTTTGAACAAGTTCAATCAAATAATTCTTCCGTTTCGAAAAAAACGCAACAAATTGGATGGCACAGACTCCTAGTCCATTTTTGTTGTGAGAGTAAAAGGATAGAGAGAGAAAATGAGGTATGTGATTATGTGAGAGATAGGAAAAAAATACTTATTAAAATGGAAAAATTAAATTGTTGCATTTATTTTAAAACTTCCTAATATAGAAATTGTTGCGTTTATTTCAAAATGGAGGAAGTATGATAAAGTCCAATCATTTTTTATAATCAGGATTTATTAAGTCCAATAATTTTCAATCAAATTTAAAATATTCATCACATAAGTTTAATTTAGATAGATTCAAGTCTAATAAGTTAAAAACAACACAACTAAATTGGGTCCTCTCCGCCAAATTTGCCCAATCATTCACTTCACGAATTAATAGAAATTCTGACAAGATTAAGACGGTGAGATTCAAATCCAAGTAACTTATTTGCTGTTCGATACTTCGATTTGATATCAGATCATGGACACTTTCTTTCAACGGGTATAAACAACGAAGGTAGCTGTATATATTACACAACATTCAGCAGCTAAATTTTTAACAAAAGTTGCTTTAACCATAGATACACTAATCAATAATGTTTTGCCTAATTTTTTTCTGAAAGAACCTCTTCGCAATCCCACCTACCTAAATTGAAATTCATACAACCCGCTAGGCCACTACACGTCTACACTACTAAGAACACGATGTCCGTATGATATACTCTGGCATACTACTACACACTAGCATTACAATTCTCCCAAATCCCCATATTCAAGGATGATGAGGGTGATACTTGTTCTGCTTTGGCTAATATGGCCCATGAGAGGGGAAGAAAAAGAAGAGGAAAATAGAACACAAGTTTGAACTTCTAGCAGGAGAGGGGAGCTGGATTTGGATATTCCAACTTGAGTTTCAATTCGATCTCTCCAGAGTCAACCCCAGAAAGCCTTAACCACACCTCCTGAATAATCTCACCATTCACACAATTGATACAGCTCTCTCTCACCAGACAATTATCACTGTCTGGGATCACCTTTCTCAAAGTAGTTTCCCCTGAAGAAACCTTCAGGATCTGCTTTAATCTTGCGGCAGAAACAAGCGGCTGAATATTCACATGAGCATATCCCATCTTGTCATCTGCTTTGAACCGATCTTTATCAAACACCTCCTATACAAATAACAACATCCAACTAATGAACTTCAGGCATATACATTTTATTATAACAAACAATATTCGTCAATCACAATGAAGTGCAACACAAGCAAAGCAAAGTACAAAAAAGACAGGATGAGATACCAAGTAGAGGGTTCCAACTCCAAGAGGTTGTGGGAGAGACAATGTTAGCTCCTCATTCCAAACAGGGTTTAGGCAGCTGTTGATAACCTTGGTCTTAGCAACCTGGAGGATCGAGAAAAAAGTAGCAAGCAGCATCAGATTTGATCCCAGTAAAAGAATATTAATATAGGATTAATATAGGGGGAAGCTAACCAACAAGAAACGAGGTATGGATGTTGAATACCTGATCAGCAAGTTTGAGTTTGACATAAGGATCACTGCTCTTGAAGTCTCTTATTACCAATCTCTTGCCTCGTACCACCACAACTTTTAGAATGCCTCCTCCAGGATTCGACATTGAACAACTGCCCAACATTATATCAACTAATTACAAAGCTAGCTTTACCCACTGCCCAAGATTATCTATTGAAAAATGGTTGACAATTTTTTCAACATGAGATTGGTTAAGCTTTACATATATCATTTTAAAAATTATTAGTGATCTTGTTAATTAGTATTGAGCAATGAGTGCAAAGTAGATGATTTTATGTAACTGTAAAATGAACGAAGAAAGAAAAAAAAAAAAAGAGCTAAGCTGGTTTGTTTTATCATTTTTCTGAATGACTGCCTTCAAATAGGTTACAAGCATTTATAGTAATTATAGTAACTACAGCAATCCCTAGAACATTCCCCTGAGAATTGGGGCTCCTAGAATGGCTTATCAGCCGAACAGAAATAAGAGGAAAAGGGCCCAGGCTTACATAATAAAAATGTAGACTACTGCATAGTACAACAATAATAAAATGCATAGTACATCAATAAAACAGAATAATTGGAAAATAAATAAAATCAAGGGTGTTGATTAACTCCTTTCCCTTCAACAATTAGTATTAAATACAATCAAAGAAATAAATAATTTAAAGTAGATATATAAACACACGCGCCTTGCATACAAATGGTGTGCGCAACTTCAACTTGCGCTTCGCGCCTAAGCTCCAAGGACCATTTGGGCCTTGCGCCTTTTAAAACTAAGCTTGGAGTAAGAGCCCAAATTAGTTTTTTAGTGGGCTGTCAATGTTTGAAGTCGTTGTTCCATGTAAGCATATATAAAAATTTGGGCCCATACGATGTTACTAGTAGCAAGAGATCGGAAAGATGGACTAGGGTGTAAATAAATGTCCTAGGAGCTGCTGAAAATTGTTAGAGCAGCTTGGAGCAGCAGCAAATACGCACAAAACATCACAACTGAG
This sequence comes from Salicornia ramosissima, assembly GCA_951394345.1. Classification (NCBI taxonomy): domain Eukaryota; kingdom Viridiplantae; phylum Streptophyta; class Magnoliopsida; order Caryophyllales; family Amaranthaceae; genus Salicornia; species Salicornia ramosissima. The sequence continues at coordinate 16,721,923 of OX596233.1, read as the reverse complement.
GCAGAAACAGTAGAGTGCCTCCATTGAAGCAGGTCTCCAGTCCAGTTCTGCTGCTTGATCAAGGGTTAAATGAAGTCCAGTTGCTACTAAACATGCACATAAGATTCCTACCCTCCCAAGCTTCATATCTAAAAGTTGGAATTTCGTTTTGTACACTGTAAGTCGGTATCTTGCGATTGATGATTATGCAGAGTGGTCGTCTTAAAGTTGTTTGATGTTTGTAGAGCCTCTAGTTTAGTTTAGAGTAGACCAATTAGGTCGGGTGTACCTATAAATTATTATAATGCTTGTCTGTTACTCTTATTACTACTATTATGCTAAAATTGTTTAGGTTTACAATCACTATAATGCTCTTCTACATACTCTTACTATTACAACGAGGACATATTTGGATAATAGAGATTAATCGTGGAAACTGGAAAGTAGAAACTCCCAAGTATGATGCAGTGATATAATTCTCTTGCAACTATAACTCAACTTACGCAGAAGTATACTAGTAATACAGAATCACATCAGCTGCTAATGCTAATGCTAATGCTATAGTAATTGAAGTGGCAAATACAGCAATCTACACAACTAACTTAACAGCAGATACAAAGCATCGGATTCGGATGGATTCAAAGATACCAAACAGGACCATCCACATCCTTGTATTGAAACTGTAGTGGCAAGCGAAGCAGGTATAATACCTACCCTTTAATCATCCATCTACACAAACCCTAGACTGCCAATTTTAATTTTAATTTAGTTGTACAAGAAACCAAATAGAAATCAATCACATACAAAGTAGGGCGTTGGAAAGGAAGCAAGAAAGAAACACAGAAATCGACACTGAAAATTAATTGAATAAGTACTAAAAGAACGAACAATTTCTCAATGAAAAGGACATGAGGCAGTGAAGAAATTGATCAAACCTTGGAGAAAAAGCAGTCCCTACTTCTGTGGCGATGGAAGGATAAAATCAAACTTGATTTTACTCAGTAATTCTTCCGTTGACTGCTTCTTCTTCTTCCTCTGGCATTGGGATTTTATTGAAAAGGAAGAAGATTCAAACACTTAAATATATATATATAATATAAACACACACATAAATTACTGCAATTGAAAACAAAACAATTAAGAGAAGAACTGTTAATTTAATCACATTCAAAGTTGAAATACCTAATTACTTTGACCCGGACAGCCGGACACTCCTAGTCCTAGTCACTTCTTCAGGCAGTTCGGCACTCGGCAGTCAGCAATACCCACCCTTCCCCTAAATTACGGCCGTGTAAGACCTTATTTGGTTCATGAATTTCATGGGAAATATTTCCTCTCTTCAATTTCCTACAAAATCAAGATTATAGTTTGGTTGAACAATTGCTATAGGAATTTCAACTCACCAAAGGTACATCTTTTGTAGGAAAATAGAATTTTATTAAAAATTCAAAAACCAAACAACACACACCCTCTTCAGTTTTTTGAAAATTTTAATTTTTATGTTTTTTTAATGTCAACCAAACAAGTTCTAAATGATAATTTCAACAACGACTTATTTAGTGGCATCTTCACAATTTTGATGAAATAAAATTTTCAAACATCCTATATTCTTCTCATTTTTAAAAAAAAAATACAAAAAAGCCATATTTATATTTCATTTCCATTCCTTCAAAAAAAAATCTTTCATTTCCATATTATTACATTAAGATTAAATTTTATTTTGATTTTGATTTTTTTTAAAACATTTTTAAGTTCATTTTTTTTGAAGCGTGGCAATCTATTAATCATTCATAGTAAAAGAATCGATAAGTGCATAAGACCTTATAACTTCGGGAGTGGTGCTTCCAGACTTTTTGAGTTCAATAAGAACGAATCATTTCCCCTAATAATGCTCCCAAAATTTGCAATTCCCATTTTACCGTTACAATTTTATCAATTCCCAGATTACCGTCCACGTCATCTTTTAATTTTTTTATTTATTTTTTAACAGGAAAACCGCCACTGGTAGTGGCGGTTTTCAGGCAAAACCGCTACTGGGAGTAGCGGTTTTGCCTTGGAAACCGCCACTCCCAGTGGCGGTTTTAGGTTACCATGTTACCACTTACAATTTATTCTGTTCAGGCATAGTTAAAGGCAAAACCGCTACTACCAGTAGCGGTTTTGCACTAAAAATAAAAAAGCATAAATTTTCACACTTAACTGTTAAAGTAATAAAACCGCTACTCCCAGTGACGGTTTTTTTACCCAAAACCGCTACTGGTAGTAGCGGTTTTCTGAAAAATCTGGAAAAAAAAAAAATTTGCTGACGTGGACGGTAATTTGGGAATTGAAAAAAAAAAGAGGCATATAATGGGAATTGCAAGTTTTGGGAGCATTATTAGGGGAAAGGATTCAATAAGAACACCTAAACCCTTAAATATAAGGAAAATTATCAATGGTGACCTTGTGTTTTTCAAATTTCCAAAAATAACACAATGCTTTGTTAGTAGTTTAAAATGTGACATCTATCCCTATTATATAAGGTAAGGGTGAGCAATGGTCTCCCCCAAGAAAGCTCATTAAACATATGCTTATTTATAACTTAGCTCGAGCTCAAGCTTGAATACATGAACAAGCAATCTCGAGCCGAGCTCAAACATGAATAAATTAAACGAGCCAAGATCGAACAAGGTTTTTGGAAGCTCAGTTATGCTTGAGCTCGGCTCGAGCTCAATTAATATTAGTCAAGCCTTGCTCGAACAGTTTACTACTCGGCCCAGCTCAATTTGTTTATATCACTACATGTAATTATATTAAGATTACATGATTTGAAACATACGATACGAGTGCACAGTATAAGATTTTTTTTTAAAATCCAAATTAATATAGAGTGATAAAGATATAAACTTTAGAAATGATCATATCTAAAAGAAATAAGTAAAGATTAGTTAGAGAAAGAAATTTTAGGAGATAAATCAAACAAATGAAAAATGAGGTTAAAAATCCTTATTGCAAAGTAAATTCTTTTTATAGAGAATAGAAAAATATTTCTTTTTATCTGAAAACAAAACATTATTTTTTAAAAAATAAAAAATAAATAGAGTTGTTTTTTAACGGATAATTACTACAAAATTACTAAAAGATTCTAATTAAAATATTTTTGATAAAATTTAAAAACTTATTTATGAGTAAATATATGAATTTTATAATCTGAGAATGATATTTTAAGTAATTTTTATCAATTGTATTGTTAATGAGATAACCGTGTTTTAGTTTGCTTTTTTATTTTAAGTACATTTGTTAATTAATGTGTTAAGGAGGAGTATAGAGGAAAATCACAATTCAATCGCCTAAAAACCCTCTTTGCTTTATAGATAACATAGATAACTTATTTTATTTTTGGTTTTTGTTTAAAGATGATTTTTAATAACATTATCTCAAGTTCATTTGACTGTTTTTATGTTCATTTGACAATACTTGGGGCTAGTATCCAAAATAAACGAATAAATAACAGCTAAACATCACCCACAATTAATTAAGAGAAAGTTTTGTGTCGGGCGGTCCAATCAATACATTCAGTCGGACCATCGTACAACTGCAAATTCTCAGTCAAAATCACGACAGGAACCACCCAATCTAACACCAAGCACGACACAAATCACCCAGCCAGGGGCGGACCCAGGATTTTTGGTGAGGTGTAGCACAGTTGACTTAGAAAAATTGAAGTGTGAAAATTTTAAGTAGAAAAATAGACAATTTGCTATTAAAAAAATTATTCACCATAATATATTTTGTATTATGATGATACTCTCGTATAGATAGTCTAGTCTAGTTTTTTTTTTTTAAAGGAAAGGTATATAGTTTTAAGTTAGGTTGCCTTCATTCCTCTCGAAGAAACAACCCAATATCGATTTGTCTGCATTTAAGAAAAAAGAAAACTTGGCATCCATATAAGGATCTATATCAACGTGCATAGGGGCCCAGTGCCCGAGAGACGCTATATAATATGCGGACTGATTGGCTTCATGGTAGACATGAGTAGAGGCATAATCGCGGAAGTCACGGAGGATACTCCGAATGTCGTCCATCAAAAGCTGAATTTTTCAAGGGCAGAGATTCCGGTCTAATTATATTACTTATATTATATACTAAGAGAAGTATAAAAAAGTATCTTAGATTTTAGGAAAAGTGGTTCAAATATTTCATATTTTTCAAATCCGTTTCCAATATATAAATAATAAAATATAAAATTACAAAGGTTAAATAATTTTAGTCAAGATTCTTCACATTACCAAAATAAAAATATAAAATTGGTAATGAGTATAAAATTAGAGAGGAAAAAAAGTTACTAATAAAATGTGGAGTCAAAGTTATTACGTATATGAATGGGGGTAAAGGTAAATTCATTGAAGAAGAAATTTATTGAAGAAAGAGAACAGTATAAAGTTACTAAAGACATGTATAGGCGCGTTGAAATTTTCATCAAATTAAAACCATGTAAAAAAGTTGACTGTATCAATACTCGACCCTGCAATCTCCTGTGATTTGACAGCTAAGGTTTGTACGGAATCTCCACTGATCCAAAAATAACTTTGTGCTATCTTTCTTGGGTATAATTATTTTATATTAAGTTCTAGGTGTCGCACATGCTACAGGAGGTTATTGCGTGGGTCCGCCCCTGACCCAGCTACACATTCTGGCAAAAATTTCAATAAAAAATTGCTACTAAAGTACAGTAAATAATCAAATCAATTAGTTAGGAAATGCAAGGAGTAGAGTTTATATAATCGAATCTTGTACATTGTTGATTATTGACATAGGAATAGGTATGGTTTTTTTTTTCTCTGCAGCATAATGGTCTAGTACGAGGCATGGACATAGTTGATAAAACAGACCAGTACATAGCAGTTGAGGGTTTTCTTTGTTCGTTTCAAATTTCATATCAAGTTTATCAATTGTGTGTAATACAATATGATAATCTAACATCCTACCACAATGTACATGTGCATACCAACCCTTCCACTAATAGGATGATCTAATATGAACAGATTGATATGTAGATCCTTCAACCTGAACTGATATGTCATCAACAACAAATTTAAAACAGGGACTGTACAAATTAATAATAATGATTTGTCAAAGATTCGACATCGTAACACATGACCCACCTTATATAATAAAACAAAAAAGGAATATTGTATTCCAAAGAAACTCACTAAATCAATCTAAGTCTAAGAAATCAAATACCCCAGCAAATTCCCCAAGAAAGGCTCTATTGCAAACAAGGAATTCCCATTATTAGGGGAGTTCAGTGGAACTATGTCAGGCACAAATATAAAAGTCTGCCTGCCTGTGCCTGTTAAACAACACTTCAGGCTTAATATACTAAACTGAACCGATCTAAGGGGGAGAGGAATGACAGGAGGCGGGAACAGAAGAAAATGCTGTATACAACATAGTTTATGTACAAATAAGACATGCACATAAACAATTTCCATACTACATTACTGACTGACCAAACAGCCCCGTAACTGTACAGGTAATCCACAAATTATGCCTACAAAATAACAGTCACACCCAACCTACAATATATGTATATAGCGTTGCGTGTGATGTTTCCATTTGACCATTTACAACAACTAATGCAGGGCGGGCACATGCTTTGCCCACAAAGCTCAAAAGAGAGTTTTTCCTCCATCTGATTTCAAGATGGCAGCAACTTCAGCAGACAGCATCCACATAGTGCATTGTAAATCTCATTCTGTTGTCAATGAATGTTAGTGCAGCCAATACTCTAAACTAACTTTACTTCATTGTTGTGATTTGGTCACTCGCCGCTTCCACATACTCTGATGAACATCAACACTGAATTAGATAGAATATAGAAGCCAATATAGTTTTGCAAGTCAAAATATGCTGTTTTTTCACCAGGTACTGTCAAGGTATATGGAATGCACAAGCGAGGTAACCATGTGTTTTCAATAATTAATCAAGTAAACCCCTTAGGCTTGCAAAATATGTATAATGAACAACGAGCACCAACTCCATTAACTTAAATCACATTACCAACCTAATTATCCTATTAACCCACACTAAGCCAATATTTTCTTTTGATAGAGGTCAAAAGCACATCGGATAAATTATAAACCTCTATTCGAGCAATCTTGATTGCTACTCAAGGCATTTTATGCAGGTTAGTAGGGTATCAGGTAATAAGTTAATGGAATTAAAGAAATCTGTTACTCATTATTAAATCCTAAGGGATACACGGTCAATTATTAAAAAAATTACCCTGGTGCCTCGTGAATTTGGTGAAACCTCATGGGCACCTAATGAGATAACTATAGAATATACTTTATATGGCTAGAGCAAGTACATACAAGAGGCTTGTCTTCAGCATCTGAAACATCGTCAATTTCTTGTGGAGTGGATTTAATCTCAGCCTCTTCTGTATTTTTCCCATCACATTTCTCTTCTGAGCTCCCCACTAATTTCTCGATATTTTTCTCTACTTCAAGTGATTTTCCCGTATCAGAACTGTGAGAATCCTGTGGGCTAGTCTCACCGGCCTTTTTCTGCTCACTTTCTGCACTGGGCATTGCTTCTTCACTAGATTCTTCTGTGTCATTTTCAGCAGCCTCCGTATCTGCTTTTCCATCAGCATCAGAATTTTCTTCTACGTCACCTGTCTGGCTCACACGTGCATCATTCAAGTCCTCAATATCACCTAAGGGAAAAAGGTGAAAGAGAGAACAGAGAAATGGCATAGGTCATCAATTAGATCTATACAAAACTCAACTAAGAATGTTTAGAATTTAGATCATTTTTATTCACAGAAATAAAATTGGCAATACAGTTATTTCTCTGCTCTCTAATGCCCAGCTTAAAATTGGCAATATAGCTATTTCTCTTCTCTTTAATGCATCTCTCCCCAAGCATGTGGTCTTGGTCAGGCAGGAAGATGTGTCTTGTACTAATTAACATAAAACTAGCAAATTAAAAATATATAAATAAATGATGTCAGGTTTATTTGGGATTGATACACACAAACAAACACACACACACACACATATATATATAATAATAGTATATACAATGTTGAAAAGGTTGTTTCAATTGACAAGAAAATGTAATGTCTCTTTCTAGTCATTGAGAACTCAGATTTTTCCACAAGGATAAAAAATGTTTCATGGTGAATTCTAACTATTTAGCATGGGTACTTCATATGGCTAACCGCCCCCGAACGGCCGAACCCGATTTTTCCCCTTATTGGGGACGATTCCGATTCTTCATGCTACAATTGGCCATACCCATTAACATTTTTTTTCAGATTTGCCATTTTCAATCCCCATATCCGTATTCGTTACAAACCCTGTCCCCGACTCGGTGCAACATAGGATCCTAGACTAATCATATCGAAGCTTGACAATATGCAGCACTGCAGCAGTAACAGAGACGCATAAGTTCAACTATTCAAGCATACTAGCTTTGTCTTTTTGGAGTTTACGAAAGATTAATAAGCATCAATGAAGAGGAACGACTGATTATTCATGGAAATACAAACATGACGTAAATTCAAAAATGATATAGAATATGTGCATGTCTTGAATGATGATTGGCAGAGATTGCTTGTGGAGTAGAATATTACTGTACCAAGAAGGGGAAAGCAGGAAGGAACGGTGGATTGTGGATCTATAGTGGGTTCAGCTAAAACAAGCCAACAAAAATCTGGGACAAAACGGAAACTAAAGGAAAAAAGGAAATTGAATTTGAAACACAACATAAAAAAGAAGAGGCAAAACATTACACAGCTATAAGCTTAGCCTAGTGGTTCTCCTGAGTGTAACTATGAATTGCTTCGTTTTTAAATTGCTCAACAAATATACCATACTGAATCTTTTTATCACACGATTTAGACTCATTAAACTGGCTCGAAAAAAGAAAAAAAAAAGGCAAATGTTATAAAATTTGAGGAAAATATTGAATCAAGATTATCATTGAATTACAACCAACAGTTTATGAGGAAAACAGCTCACTACGATTAGATAAATTTGAGGAAAACAGCTCCACTACAATTAGAAAACTGCAAAATGTTCAGTTTTTCAAAGAACTCTATACACGGTAAGCACCACAACTGAAAGATAAATTTTCTCAAACTAAACAAAGAAATGGAGAAATAAACGCAAAAGTAGAAACTTAAAAAAACTAAGTGCTCTGTTACAAACTTAAATTGAAAAAATAAACATTGACAAAAAATTATTATAATTATGTTCCAGTTGATTACTAAAATATTTGGTTGATCTTTTTAAAGTGAATTTATGATAACAAATATTGAAGTATCTCTACATGTTTCTATTATTCCAGCAGTACAATTCTAAAATCAGCTGAGAGTACAAAAGGATTAAAACTACATAATTTTAAGAATGGATAGTTGTCCATGACTTCATAATTCCCCCTTCTACAACGCCCTCGTACTCAAACATTTCCTTTTTTTGCTAAATTTCATAACCCAAGTTTCCAGCCAATTCACTCAACCAGCAATTTTAAGAGGCCCAATATAGCAGACGACCCTCCAAGATGATCAAAACCCTGTTTTAACCCCAACTCCTATTTTATTGAACAGTAGTCAATGAGAACCCCATAATCTGTAGGGACTTTAGCAATTAGCAATCGTAGATAGGCGATGAAAACACATTAAAATTGTAAATTAGAATCAAATTATATTTCACTTGATTAAAGACAGCTAATAGAAGCAGTAAAGCTAATTGGAGAAAAGAAAATGTTATAGGATCAAATAGTCTATGAAAACCCCAAAATCTGTAGACTTAAGCAAATAGCAATCGTAGATAGTTGATGAAAACACATTACAATTTTAAATTAAAATCAAATTATATTTCACTTGATTAAAGACAGCTAACAGAACCAGTAAAGCTAATTGGAGAAAAGGAAATGTTATAGGATCAAATTTAACTTAATTTTACTAAAGGAGACACTATAGACTCAAGAGACGGAAAATTGAAATAAAGGATCATGGTCAGTCGAAGTTAATAGAGGTTTGTCTAACTAGACAGGTTAAGACAAATGTTAATTTAAGATTTATGATTCCATTCTCTTCATTTTGGCTTAATGTAAATAGTAGTTGTGATCTTTGCCCTCTGATAAAAATCTCTATTAAAAGTGGGATATTCTCATGTGCTTAAACTTTATACATCGTATAGTGCCTCATTGTACTTCTGGTGAGGGAGTTAACAAATCAGACTAATCAAGACTCAAGAGTGAGAGTATTACCAGACTCAAGTTCATCATTTCCTGATGAAACAGCCGGCTCAGCATTTGACACATCAGATCTGTTTTCAACATCCTCTGAAGCACTAGTAGTCTTTTCTTCTAGACTATCTCTTCGATCAATTCTCAAAGTTTTCAGCTGAGCTCTTTTCCCCTTAACTCTAGAAGGTCTGCAGTTTGTTGGAAGAATATAAGAACAGACAGCAACTTCACTTGAGTAAGCAGATAAAGTTCCGTACCTCTTCGGGGTCTTTGCCGATGTACTTGGTTTTGATTCCTCTGAAATCTTACTTCTCCTTTTGGGTGATCTGCAACAATCAAAATTTACTGTTCTTATATACAAGATAACCCTTTTTTATTCTTCCATTCCAAGATAAATATACCTCATTAATATTTTTAGACATCACTAAACACTCCCCTTACTCCAATTTCAATTGGTTCAAATTTAATACTATATTTTTCTCCAACATCAACCATTTTCCTGTCTCCTTTCAAACACATTCTTTTGATTTTTTTTTCCTCTCTCCTCCAATTCCTACTTTGAGCCAATTATGAGCTTTGATTAGAGACAGGAAGAAAAAAAACTAAACAAACCAGTCAAATGCATGCCACAAAGCAAGGTGGATTGCAACAATAAAATAGTACTTACTTCAACTTAGCAGGACTCTTCGTAGTGTTTGTCTTCTGCAAATGAAAAGAAAGGTGAGAAAAAGTAAGGAAAATGCCTATTGGCACTATAGCACTACATGGAAATTTCTCAGCTCGCCAAAAACATACCTTCTTAGGCCTAACTCCTACATCAATCATCTCCCAGCGTTCCTTTCCTAAATGAAGCACTTCCACATCCCCATCGTCATATAATATCTTGATCATGACATTGATACACCATATTACATGAAAAAAGCATGTTAAGTAATGCACAGCAAAAGAAATATACTAATTGATGAAGGTGCCGAGTGAAAAACTGAAAATAATAGGAAAAAAGGAGGGAAGAAATGCCCAAGGAAAGGCACAATCGAGATCAAAACACAACCGCCCCCCAACACACACACACACAAGGGAAGAATCTGCAAGGAAGACAAGCAACAGCTTACCACATGTTTCTTTCTTTCAGGATCATAAGATTTCACCACCCCTTCATAAAACCTGTACAAAATCAATATAATGGCTTACCATCAAATTACCAACAAAATAGTCATAAGAATTCAAAAGCACGTCTTAGGGAGAAACAAATTATGCGATTGTGAGTCAAGTGAGTGCAACTGTGGAGTTTACATCCTCCATAAAGTCCCTTCTTACGTTCCATATTCTACTTAAGGTCCATTTTTTCTCAATCAATCAAACAAAGCCTTATTCCCATAAGTGGGGTCGGCGACATGAACCAAACTACCAAAGTGATTATTCCGGGTGGTCGTCCATATTTTCTGTAACCAAAAAAATATTTGGTAATAATAGGTTTCAACTTCAGTTAGTAGAAGCCAGTTAGGATTTATTAAAACAAAGAGCATTAGTAACAATTAAAATCAGTAACTTAATACGATAAAATAAACAAGTTAATCATCGAAAATAAGTTGTCGTCAGTAAAAATAAGTTGAACTGGTACAGTTCAAGTGAAAAAAGATGGAGCCTGGTCACCTGACTATACACATTTCAGATAGGAAACAAAGCACAAATAGCCACTTCATAAAGAAAAAAGATTTCGTTAAAATCCAAGAGCATAACCAAAAGAATTTATTGACGTTCCTATATCCTATACCACATCGCCATTCCATAATCCTCCATGCATGATGACTATGAACTAGCACTGTTAAACCCGATTAGTTACTATAGATAAATAAAATACGGAGTACGAAGTAAAATTTTGGTCAACCATGAAATTTCGTTCCTAGTTCTGAATAATCATGCAACCTATGTTCATCTATTGTAATAAACAGCTTTGACCTTGTAAAATTTGAAGACTACAATTGCTAGTGGATTTTGCAGTTTTCTTTCTAGTATGAAGTCCAACCACAAGTACTTCTGGAAAAAGAAATTAGTAAGCAGATATTTTCCTCTAGTTGTTACACTATTTTAAACCTTAATTTAGCACTTACTTCTTATCCATTGGCCACCAAATTTTTATTCTACAATCAACCAAATCTGTTGTAGGACCATCACCTTCATTTGATGTGCACTGACAAAGGCAAAACTTCATGTTAGATTGTGGATATTGTCATGCTAATGAAACCAACAGAATGGAAAAGAAAGAAAAAGGCCAAAAATCTTTTAAAGTGCTAACTGCTAAGATACAAAAATATCTCTGTTTTAGATTAAATTAGATTGACAAAATAATGGATTTTTCATTGCATAAAGCAGCAGATAGTACCCAAGAAATATATGTGTGCCTCCTGGGGAAAAATTAATCCTTATTGATTCTTATTAGCAGAACAAAAGCATTTATTCATAGTTTTATTCAAATGAGAAATGTGAATTTTCTTACTCCATTGCCAACAATATTATGTACTTCGTCAATGCAATTAGCAAATTGTTGCACACAAAATATTTAGATTCTTTGCCCACAGAAGCAAGATACACTTCATCAAGAAAAGATAAACCATACAAATGAAAATTATGAAATAACAGGACAAAACATAGGAATATATATTCAGGAAGTCACACAAGAGCCAAAATACACATTAATGGTTGATATTCATGAACAACCATCTATAATCTAACAAGAGATGATTCAGAATTCATTAATTTGTCATGAAAGGAACCCATTATTGCAAAACTGATGATTGTGGGGGGAAAAGTAACCTTTGCTAAGCCAGATACACTTCTGCTCTTTCTTTTCTTGACAGGTCCAACAGAAGACTTATCGCTATTGACAATTTCACTCTTGTCATTCTCTACCACTTCCGGCCTCTGCTCATGAAAATAAAATGTGTGAACACTATCGGTATATCAAATAATAGAAAAATATAAAATGCAGTTATAATATATGCTGAACATAGTAACAATTCACCTTCTGGTCAGAGAGATCAGTTCCATCTTTATAACCCTCAATGTCATCATCCAGTTTCTTGCTACTACGCTTCCGTTTGATTGGTGATGCCACAAACTCTGATTTTCTAGGTTCCTTCTTTTCCTTCTCAAAAGCTCCTTTCAAGCTTGCTTTTCCAGCAGGCTTAACAGAACATCCAAAAGAAGACAATTTGGAAGGACTCCTTGCTGATAACGATCTTTGGCGTTTAGCTGGAGAAGTAGTTTTCACATGGATCCCTTTCCTTTTCTTACTCGGATTTTCTTCTTCACCATTAGGATTGCTAGTCAAACAATTGTCATGTCCATTGCTTGGTTCTACCTTACTTGGGGATCCCAAACTATCCAAATTAATTTCCCTCACCAGTTTCAAAACATCATCATTTTTCATTTCAGTTGGTGAAGGCTGGACTTTTTCCACTTTCTTTGCCTTATTTTTCTGGGACTTGATTTTTTTAATCAATTTTCCCAGAGGAATCTCATTTCCTTCTGTTTCAACATCTTCCAGAACCTCATCTTGAGGAGCTTCTATGTGGACCTACAATGACCAAATTGGAAGGAAAAATTATTAAAACAGAGGTAAAACAGCATTTGGGTTAAACATAGATTCAGAGATACATACAGTTCCATTAACTTCAAGCGTAAGTGATTCAAAATGGGCTAACACAGAATCATCAGCTGTCCACGTATGTACATCAGCAGCCTATTCAGGGGGGAAAAAAAACTAACACTGTCAGTTTTTATTACTTTCTCCGTTTCAAAATACTTCTTACACTTTCTAAACCTATTTTTTTTCCTTTAATGGTAAAATTTCAGGAAGAAAAGTAAACTCATCGTCCTTCAAACAATTAGAATAACTTTTCTCTCTGCTCCTATTATTCTAATTTCTTTTTGCATGGCCCCACACAAACAATTAAAAATACCCATCAATTTCTACCCCAAATGAAAATTTGCCTAGGATCCATGATTTAAAATGTGTCACATGTATTCTGAAACGGAGGGAGTACAAAAATTCAGTACAAAGCCACACATCCAACCTGTGAAAACGTCAAAGACAAAATGCAGTAACACATGATCTTGGAAAAATGTACACATAAAGGACAAAAACGGTGGGGGAAGAGGAGAATTGCCAAGAATAAGCCAACTTTTGGCCAATCTTCCACAATTAAGTCAACCTTTTGAAAATCCAGAATTAAGTTAACCTTGTTATCATTTGAGCCAAAAATAGGTTAAATGATTATTTAATTTATTAGTTACCTATTGTTTCAGGTTACCGCTATCATTTAAAGCAAAAATACGGTGAATGGTTGTAAAATAGTGATCTAAAACCAAAAAAAATAACAAATTAAATAGTCATTTAACCTATTTTTGGCTTAAATGATAAAAATGTTGGTTTAATTCTGGATTTTCAAAAGGTTGGCCTAATTTTGGAAGATCGGCCAAAGGTTGGCTTATTTTTGACAATTTTCCTAAAAAAAATCATCCACTAACAATAACATTATCCCAATTCCCGTTACAATAAAAAAATGTGATGAAAGTGCATGCTGATTAAAAAAAAGCAGTATGCTCATGGCTCTATAAATCAATAAATGCGTACCTCAGAATAATCTTCAACTTTAGTATCACTTTGTTTATAAAGCGATGATGGTAAAGAAAGCGAATCATCGTTGCCATGCAAATCACCAGATTTCTTAGATAAGCGCTTGATCACCAAAAGCCCAAGCTCGGAAATTGCATGTGAATTCTGCAATTAAGAGAAAAGAACAGCCTCAGATCTTACTTAAATTTAACGATGGACCTCAATGGCAGGACTGAGAGGGTAAATGTTAGTTTTATGCAAAAATGTGTTCATATTTTCTTCTTCATTTCCTGTTACGCCAAACGCACCCATGTTTAAAATGTCCCAAGAAATCGTTCATATTGTTTTTAAATTACCAACAATTTTTTGGACTTTAAAGTTACCCATGTTTAATGCATTCAAGAGTTTAATCATTTGAACTTCCCTACTTGGAGTAGCAAGACGTGATACACACACACACACTAGTATGACCTGTACAGATGCAAGGATAACATAAATAAAAAATAATAATTTAGAAAATAATTATTGAAATAAACTAAAAATGTTGAAAGGTTTAATACATTCTTCTTCTTCTTGCGCTGCACCTTAATCCCAAAGCGATGGCACGAGGACTTCCCAAGAGGTCACCCATCCTAGTACTATTCTCAGCCAAGCACGGGGTCGGTGGGGTTGACGGCATGGCAATACAAAGACTTCCCAGGAGGTCACTCATCCTAGTACTATTCTCGTTCAACAATGTGCTTGGATGTGACATATTTTTACGCTGGCTGTCACAGGCCTACCACAACCTTCCTCCTTTATCCGGGCTTAGGACCGACAGCGGGAAAGGTTTAATACATTATATACTATAAATTAATTAAATTTAAAAAGTTGGTTTATGTTGTAAATATGTTATAAATTTATAGATTCTTTTATTTTAGGAAGATATAGGTAAGCATTAAAAATAAAAAATAAAAAAAAAACTAACACATGGCTGTTTGCTATGAATTGAAGGTTACTCTAAGTAGTACATTCCAAGTCAAGTACACATTCTAAGTCAAGTACCTTGGAGAAGAAGCTAAAAAGTTATTTGAATACATGAGTGTTTTAGCGGTTTAGTTTGAGGAGAACAAGCCTCTTGAAAGCTTGCCCTATCTTTATATTTGCGATATTTTTGCAGAAACTAATCACAAACATCAAATTCTTAGAATCTCATCTTATCACTTTAATATCCAATTAGTTACATTGATTAATAGAAAATGATATCAGATCTAATAGACTGAATACTGATGATGTGACATTGGAGAAAAGACATAGATAAACTGTAATTTTGAACAAATCTAAGAAAATATCTAAAAGTAAAATAACAAAACTGGAAATACGGCAATGCAAAGATAGCTAAAAGTTTTCGAGAGGTTTGTTTTTCCCCCAAACTAAACAACTAAAACACTTTTCAATATCTAAAATAATTTCTCTCTGATTTGCTAACTAAAAGCTTTCAAGAGGTTTGTTCTCTCCCAAACTAAAAATATAAAACACTCACAATATTCTCTCTGATTTGCTCTTGTTTATAGAAAGTTCCTCACTTCTATTTCCTAGCTTTTTCTCCGAGCTACTTGACTTATAGTGCGCTAAATAAAATATCTTACCCCTTACATCAATTCATTATTTCATCACACTGGTGTCTCATTCGATACTTGAATTTGGTACCTCTTTAAAAATTGGATTTCTTCTGATTTCAATATATAACAATACATATCTAAGGGACATATTTCTCTTTACCTTTGACTTCAACTGATCGACCACATCTTCTGATCGCTTGATTAATTGCAATATACAAACGACAGCAGGAAAAATTTCCTTCTCCTTATCACTGTTACTAGTTTCTGAAACCATATCTTCGTCGCCACGCAAAACCATTGACAGGAACAAGAAGAGAACCCTTGTAGATACAACAAAAGATTTTAGCCATTAGCATGCATGTTTAAAATTATCATTTATAGAAAGCCTAAAAAAGGACCAAAAAGCTAAGATTTGTATCATTCTATTAGAGGCCAAAAAAAGTATTGAACACGAAAACAAACATCAAACCATTCAAACCTAATATTCAAATCTTAGAAATAAACATACTTCCTCCGTAAACATATTCTTGCAACAAAGGGGCTTGGCACGGACTCCAAAAAAAATTATAAGTATGTTTAAGTTGGTAGATTAGTAAAAGTAGGAGAGAGAAATAAGATGAAGTGGTCCCCTTAAGGAAATTTGGTATTTTATTGGTAGATTAGTAAAAGTAGGGGAGAGAAATAAGTAAAAAACTTACCAAATAGGGAAAAGTTGGTATTTTGTTGCAAGAATTCAAAAACATCCCAAAATAGCAAATGTTGCAAGAATTCATTTACGGAGGAAGTATTTAAAAAACAAGAGCTACAAAAATCACCAAGGTAGATCGAAGCAAATTGATAAATATTAAAAAAAATGATGTGCATATAGTACACTAATTGAACTTTCAAAAAATCATTCCCAAGGAAAAGAACACGAAAATTGATGTGGTATTAAAGCTCAGTGAAAATATCATTCACAACTCATGAATTACTGATGAAGCTTAGACTCATTTTTATCTGATGAACTTCCAAACATCAATGACATGTAACTATAAATGAGGTGTAACAAATGACCTTGCCTTTAAATTCCTAAAAGAGTGACACATCCAATATGTAAGAATATACACCTAAAAGATGAAAAAAAGGATCATTGATGATTTAAAAGCCTATCCAAATAAATCATGCAAGTAGTGCAAAACTTCCAAATAAAAAAATATGGAAATAGATCTTCCACATACAGAATCTTTTTAATTGATATATAATCACATTGTACATATAATATTTCATCAGTACTCGAAGACACAATAAGTTAAATTTCAACAAATCCAGTAAAATGATATCATTAAACCAAATAGAACCCACACAGACCTGCTTCTTCATGGAAAACCAGTGTCAACTCCTATACAAACTGGATGAAAAGTTATAAATGTTTCTGGCCATAAACCATTTTTTATTATAATTGTGTTGTTGATTGTGGAAAAACGGATTACTAAGAATAGCTAATTGCAGAGGCTCTGCAGAATTGAAAAAGTACATACTACTGACTACATAATGAATACTTCCTCTGTAACCAAAAAAAAAAGCAACAAGACCATTTTGCACGCATTTTAAGTAAGAGATTTAATGGTGTAAACATGCAAATTTATCAAAAAAATATTCAGACCAGTACCTATAACCTTACTCTTGCTTGTATTAAAATTACTTTGATTAATGTGCTCGTTTACACCATTAAGTCTCTTCCTTAAAATGCGTGCAAAATGATTGTTGCGCTTATTTGTTACGACGGAAGTAATACAATTAAGAGGCGAGTTAAATCCACCACCAGAAAACACGACCAACTTATCTATTGTTAGAAAACTCCTAGCCAAGCACACAAAATAAAATATAGCAGAAAGACAGTTGAATAATACAATTTTTTCTTAGTAATACATACCGATATATAGGTTCCAAAGCTTTGACATCCATGCTTTTATTGAAGCCTGGGCACAAAGGATGATGAGCAAGGGTGTGGACCAGATAAGGCAGTATGTTTTCTGGGTAATGTATTAGAGAGTTTGTATCCGATTGCATAGAAAGTTGTCGAGCTTTGACCTGACGACACATCTGTATAACATCACCAAGATTATGCTTGTCCTGCAAATCAGGTAGCACAGATTAAATATAGAGTAGAAAAAAAGCCAAGTTGAGGTGACATAAACAAACAGCCTGAGCTGCTATGAACAAGTCAGACATGCTAAGTTAGCAAGCCATGTTAGCAAAACAGTAGCGACTAATACCTCCTCTATTTCTGCATGTTTGGATGCAAAAATATCCAACAGAAAAGCACAAGCATATTTTGGATCCAAAATACGATCCTTTATGTACTGATGAACTTTGCTGAGAAACAGCTTCCTAGCTTGACGGAAGTTTATCTGTGGAAAGCTCATATAATACAAAACATGTGAATAAAAGAATCAAAATCTTGAACTAAATATCAATCTAATCATGAAAACTTGAATATCCATTGGAAGAAAATAGATATAAAAATACATATCAATCAGAAGTTCCCACCTCAACTGTCCTTAAAACCAGATGGAAGACATCGATAGGTAAATTATTTTCCCAATATCTTGAAAGACGAAGGATGGCTTTGGCAGAAGCAAGCTTCAAATGAGCCTTATCCACGGAACTGCAATATGGAATCAATAATTAATTTGACAAAAAATCATATAGTCGCAATTGTTTTACTGAAGCGTTATTCTTTCCAGTTTTACTAATATTGCCCTTAACTTAAGAAAACATTACCACAACCTTGATCACCCCAACAATGACCTTGATGACAACAACAACTGAACACTACCAACACCACCACCACCATGGACAGTGTAGACACATCGGTACTGATTTATTTTTTTCGTTCTGAGGCATCTGATGACTGGACCATACGGGCATCTGGCTCAGGCACCTGGGCATATTTTTCGGATGCCCCGATGTGAAAAAAATCTGGGGCTGCCATGGTCTCCGCCGTTTGTGGTGGTCGTGGTTGTCGAGTTTGTTCGGTGTAATTGCCGTGGTCATTGACAGGGCGGTTGGGATTGTGGTAACATTGTGTTAAAGTTTAGGGTGAAATCATCATTTCACTAAAAAATTTGGGCAATACTTAGTAAATCCTGGGCAATGAATAATAAACCCCCTGTTTTATTATACTAACACCACACATAACACAAAGTAGACCTTATAAATGCTTACAGTACCTTGAATCTAAATCCTTTGAAAAATCTCCAAAGGAAATCATATTTTTAAGAATTTCTATGAGATTATCAATTCCACCACGAAGATGAGCGTCTTTGACAGGTAGATAGCTCTTAACCAATGCTTTGATACCAAAAATCTGCCCAGCAAAAATAAGGATAAAATTAACAAAAGATACAATCTATTTAAAATACAAATCCTACAATCAATCAATCAAAGCCTTACTCCCATAAGTGGGGTCGGCTACATGAACCAAAGTGATTATTCCGAGAGGAAAATACAAATCCTACAAGATACAATTAAAAAGGAAAAAGAATCCAGCTAGCTCTGCGTAATCAACAGATGGTACTCGATATAAAAAAACAATTGAAAACATGAAGTTCACACATCTTGATTAAAGTTCTAGAGTTCTATTGTAACCAACCTTTAATAGACAATGTCCACTTTGATCACGCCAACGTGCTTTTGGTTTATCTTGTCGTTTCTGAAAGCATACAGAAGCAAATTAAAACAAATCAAATACTCCACAAAACAAGCAGATCAAGAAAGAGGTTATCAAAGACCACAAGGTAAAATATAAAAAATAGATAAATAAACATACATTACTGCATTGCAAAATTTTGTTCTTAATGAACTCCATGACTTCACTTTCTCTAGTTTCAAAAACCGCCATCGCAGTCTGAGCTATACACCCCAACGACTGCAGTATAGTAGGCAAATGTGCCTTCTCATCCAACATATCAACAAGCCTCTGCATAATAAATGACAGTTTAGCTAATAGATATCAAGCATCATAATCACAATTTCAAATGCAGCAAAACCCAAATCTAATGTCATAATAAGTAACATTAGAGTTTACACCTTGTAGAGAACAGAAAGTGAACGGAGTCCATCATCCTTTGTTATAGCTGCAAGAGCATGTACAGCATACTTAGCCTGCCTTCGTGTCCCTTCTAAACATAGCCGCTCAAGTATAAGATCTACAGAACTGCAAATGAGCAACAAGTTGTTACAAAGCGATTCAACAATAGATCAGGACTTCAACCAGCTAAAGAGGCAAGAATTCAACCTAGATGAAGATGCCAACTTCTCCCGTATGGTTCCACCAGCCCTTGCTAAGACATGCAGGATGCCTTCTTTGACAATTTCATTATCATCTTTAAGGAGGTTTAACAGATCCTCTTCACTGCCAATAAATAACAACGAACTATAGCTAGCCAGGATCTGAAAAGCATATAAGCAGTATAAGAATAACAAGCGAAACCCAGTTTCTTGTAAAAAAGGGAAAAATGAAGCCGGAAAAGATGAAACAAAATAAGCACAACAATAATTTATGCATTTTTTTTGCACCACTATTGTAAATTGAGCCTGCCATACTCCAAGCATCAACATCTTACAAGAAACAATGCATACTCACATGCTTAGTTTTAAAAGGCACGAGGCACACCGAAGCGCAAAGGGGCTTTGAGTAGGAGTGGGTCTCCTAAGAAGTTTAGTCCACAGACCTTTAGACACTTACGAGGAAGAACATACTCCAGAACTTTGTACTACAGATAATGAGTGGGATTTAGGGACTGTCACCCATCACCTTCCTCCCAAGTCCCAACATTGTTGACCTCATCAGTCATCACCAACACTCCTCCCCCTGATCTACTTTCTAGCGACGACAAACCTTGCTCTTCCCTAGTCAGTAGTCACTCAAAAAGGTCTCAACTTATCTAAACCCTATGACTTAGCTATTAATCACAGCCCTTCAGTTAACTTAGACTGGTTGAACTGTTCCAAAAGTTAAGTTTTTCCTATGGCTTGTTTGGAGAGACAGGTTGCCCCATAAAAACCATCTATGTACAAGAGGCAATACCACTGATTCACTATGTCCTAGATGCCTAGCCAACACTGAAAATTCTTTACATATTTTACGTGACTCTCCTATGTCTATGTCTTTTTAGATCTTGATCTCTCCTCCTAACCTTCTGTCACGAAGTTGTAAAACTTCACTTCACAACAATCTGTCCTCCTTTTCCTCATTTTAAACCATGCAATGGCACAATTTCTTTCCCATTTTATTCTACAAAATTTGGAAGGCTAGAAACCATCTTACTTTTTCTAATTTTCAAAAGAGTGAGAATAAAGTGATATGAGCAGACCAGGTTATGACTACCAAACAATGCCCTTCTAACCTTTACTTTCCTTGTCCCTTCTCACATGCATATGGTCACGTATATGCCTGTTTCTTTAACCTGGTCCAACCTTGCTGCATTGGGGTGATTAGAACACAGAAAGGTCAAAGGATTTCACAAAAGAACCTTTGCCCATGATGCTTTACATGCGGAGCTTTTGAGTATTAAAGAAGCATTAAATTTATGTCACCAGCAAAACTTCGAGAACATAGTTCTCTTCACGGATTGTAAAAAGCAAAAGAGCTTACTGCAAAGCCTATAAACTCTCATAGTATATACTTGAAGGTGGTAACTGGTAACTGATTACACGGAAAAGATGAAACATTTCCAGAGCTTCCAGATGAAGTATTTGATTTGTGAACTCGTGAAGACAATGTCTTGGCTGATGCTATCGCTAAGAAGAGCAAAAGTAGTTTAAATTTGGTTAATGTAATCAATCCCATCCATGCT
Organism: Salicornia ramosissima; assembly: GCA_951394345.1. Lineage (NCBI taxonomy): Eukaryota > Viridiplantae > Streptophyta > Magnoliopsida > Caryophyllales > Amaranthaceae > Salicornia > Salicornia ramosissima. Next base: position 16,700,639 of record OX596233.1, on the reverse strand, counting down.
CCCCCTAACTTCTAACTTTTATATTAAGTACTATAAGGAGTATTGTATTAAGTTTGACGCTTTGTATGACTACTTAATTAATTAATCTATTGCACCTCTTTACCCAAAAATAAAAGATGTAGGAGGGGTGGGGGGTTGGAGACTAGGTGCAAACACCACTAGGCGGCAGAGGCCTAGACGCGCCTATCTGTTGCCGTTTGGAGTGCGCTGCGCCTCGGTACTTGGAGGTGCTCTACCTGCGCCTGTGAACTTGCCTCATGCCTAGGCTCGCACCTTTTTAAAACATAGCTCACGTGCAGTTCATATAACTCTGGAAATATGAGAATTATAGCATTAAATATCCCTTGAACAGTAATGAAATTCAACCCTAAAGATACAACTAACCCATTGCTTTACATGTTTTGCAGGAAAAAAAATGCTACAAAGGACAATCAATACTTGTGGGAAAAGACGCAAATACCATGTACGAAACATCTGTTACCTAGAATTTATCACCGCTAAATCTCAAGCAACACAGCCCATACTCTTATTAGAGCATCCACAAGATTCTGCCAGGAAATTTAATTGATCTAAATTTCTAACCTCACAACTTTGAACCTCATAAGAGGTAAAAAAGAATCCAAGACCGCAGAGGATGTTAGGGAGAGGAGAGTGAGGAATCATTTGCAACAAAACCTAAGCTGCAGACAAATCATTTCCTTCACGGAAAAATAAGGAGAGGTGCCTCAGTGACAAAGAAAATGGTTGTAATTGTTCCAACAAAGTTGAATGAAAGACCACCTTCACAGATACGGAGAACATTAACATTTTGCATAAAGCAACTTCCTCACGGCTTAATTATCTCTAACGGACAATATAAAGCATATTTTTTTTGTTTATGATCGTTTCTGCAAATTGAAGTGATATCTAAATTTCGACACTAACAAGAAAGTACTACGTAAACAAGAACTACCACACAAAATAGGGAAAGAGTGACGATATGAAAAGGAATGAGAAAAATGTGAGCAGACATTCTAAAATTTATCAACAATCAGGCACACACCAAATATATCTAGCAAAAGGCACAGATAAATGAAATCTTACTCCTAACATGTTGACACATGACAAACAGTTCTCTGTGTTTTCAGAGGATTTTTGAATTGCAAGTTGCAACAGGAATTCTTTGACATGATCCTTGCCGAAAAGCAAATATGAGCACTTCACTGAAAGCACATTTAAGAAATCAAAGAGCTGATGTCTATCACCAAGAATCTTAAGTAGATCATCCTGCAAGAAAACACATAAAATGAACAAACTCATTTCATAATCACGTCATAAAAAATTTTAAATAATAATAATAATAATAATAATAAGGAAATTTTGCAAAAAAAACCTTTCAAAATCTTGAATTTGCGAGAAAAAAATTCTTATAAATTTTTTTTGTGAGATAAAACCTTAAACAATTTTTTTCTTGCGAAATGAAACCTCGTGGCCCTAATTCGACATTGACTTTGATTTCGTGACGTTGAATTTGTTAATTATAATAAAAAAAAAAATTAATCTAACCTTAAATAAATTCAGAATTAACAATCTCTAATTAACCACCACCAAAAACTACCACTCTGGCACTCAGCTCCCCCCTCCAGCCACACCACCACCTCTTCGCTACCCCTCACCCAAACCACCCCCCACCCAAACCAATCCCGCCTCACTGAGCCCACAACCACACCCAAACAACCCCTACGTTGTCATTGTGACCTCCAAAAAACCCTTATCCACTGAAACACAGCGAACGAAACCCTTAGCCAACGAAACCCGTAGACACTGAAATCCTTAGAGCCACCGACGCCGAGTCATCGGGGTACGAAATGGGTAGGATAGTTTGGGAGGTTCGAAAGGGGGTCGGGGTGGCTTAGGGAGGTCAAACAAGGGTAGGGGCTGGGGTGGCTAGGGAGATTCGAAAAGGGGTGGTATATGGTCGAGGAAGGTCGAAAAGGGTGGGGGTGGCCGGCGGTGGTTGAAAGGTGGAAAGGGTGTCGGAGAAAGGATGGAGAGTGGATTGGCTGTTCGAGGGCAGCTGGGTTTTATTAGGGGTAGATAATCATGCTTTAGTATTTTAAAAACATTTAATTAGGATTGATAATCATGGTTAGAGCTGTTAATTTGTAATTGAAGTCAAATTAGTGCGGCGAGGTTTTATTTCGCAAGAAAATAAATTGTTTAAGGTTTTATCTCGCAAAAAAAAATGTATATAATATGGTTTATTTTTTCTTGCAAATTCAAGATTTTAAAAGGTATATTTTGGCAAATTTTCCTAATAACAATAATAATAATACTTAATAACAATAAAAATGCATGTCATCATCAATTATTACCATATTGCCTCTATGAGGCATCCACTCAAGGAAGAAGAAAAAGTTTGGTTGTTTCCAACTTGAATTAATTCTAGGGAGGAGAAAGACACGAGAAAGCTAGACTCCTTGCTAGCAAATACAACTTTATTTTTAAAATAAAAGCATAGGCATCTGCTAATCATGAAGCAAGGACCCAGCCTAAAAATAAAAACTTCAAAGCTCCTTAGCTAATCAGATTCTTCTTCTTCTTGCATTGCACCTTAATCCCATAGTGATAGCATAAGGACTTCCTAAGAGGTCAGTCAGGTCACCCATCCTTGTACTATTCTTGGTCAACCACGGGGTCGGCGGCATGACAACACAAGGACTTCCCAAGAGGTTACCCATCCTAGTACTATTCTCGTCCAACCATGCGCCTGGATGTGATATATCTTTACGCTGGCTGTCACGGGCCTACCACAACCTTCCTCCTTTATCCGGGATTAGGACCGGCAACGAGAAACCCCACAGCATGAACGGAAAAAAGAAAATACTAACTCGTGACCATGTTCATAAATATAATCACTAGTTCAGCATAATTAAGCGAATAAAGCAACAAATCATGAAAAAATTCAGTGACAACCTGAACCTTTAAGTTTCTACTTCACATTACCTAGTGATCGAGCATGAAATGTCTCACGGAGTTTAAGGAATTCCGATAATTGTTGTGTATATGCTATGAAGATGGAATATAAGCTTCTACGAAAGGTCTAAAGGTTTTTTCACAACCTCAAAACCAAGGCAAACGGGAGCCTACCTGTGGAGTAGGCTGCCTTCAAGTATTTTTAAGGAAGGAGGCCTCAGGGCAACAGCATATTGCAGCTTGTGGCAGCCTAGTTGCGGTACCTATTGTTTACACTAATATAAATACTGGATTTAGCCGTCAAAGGATATTATTCTCATATACAAGAGAGAAAAGGGAAAAGAGATATCTTGAGAGCTTTTTGTAACACCATTATTGAACAACTTTGATTGTTAGTGCAAGTTTGTGGATCTTCTTTCTGTTCTCAGGGTTTCCACGTAAAATTCCTTGTCTTTCTTGTTTATTATTTGTGATTATTTCTTTATTCAGTAGTTGGAAATTGTTGCTTGATTGGAATAGTAACTATTCCTTACACTGATCATCTAGGGGATTAAAAGGGAAAAAAAAAACCTTCAAAACACTTACACTAATGAAAAATAATGCATGATAATTGAATAGATTACAGCGAAAGAAAAGGCATTGACTTTTCTAACATCCCGACTAGAATTCCTAAATTCTCCCATACATTACCTGACTAGAACGAGCATGATTGAAGCTAGTATTTGGTTCAAGTAAGCCAGACAAAACTTTCCAAACATTTGCATCTTTTAGTTGATCAAGAGTCAAAAATCCTTCCTCAGCCTTTGCAGGATCAACAAAAAACCTCGACATAACCCGGAACAAAAGGACAACCTTCTTTTGATAATCAGTTGCATCTGCATCCTGAGTTCAGGCAAAATATATATATATGACCCTTATGCAGCATTCTTAAACATTGCTGAGGAAAAACTATAAAGCTGTACATGGTTACAGTTGCAAACCTTGTACGTCTGCTTAAGCGACAGATACTTCAGCATTTCTTGTTGCAACCTTCACAAAAATAAAGACTCAAACTAAACACAAAGCCAAGCATTTACACTCCAATCACACAGACACACAAATTTGGAAGATCATTAAAATGCCATAAGGCATTAAGGCTACCTTTGCTTCTGCTCCAATATCTTTTCTAAAGCCTTCACCTCAACTTTGTCCAGTCCTGCAAATATCTCTATCCAATGTTCAACTATATCTTTGACTGCAAACTCAGCTGGAAACAATGGTCCACATAGAATAGATTCAATTGCGTCTGAGCTGCAAGAAGATGATGTCAGCTGAGTACACAGTGAAAGCTGTTGATTGAGAGGTGAACTGCACACAATGAAACAAAACAAAAAAGGAAAAGAAAGAACGAAAGAAAAAGAGGGGCATATTGAAACAGAATTAGCATGCATAGGAATCTATCAAAGGAATTGATATTCCATTAGCAATTCTCTGAGGAAACCAATGACTAATAAAGCGGACATTCATAATTCATGCAAACAAATTCTTTTCACATAACTAATTTTATTTTATCCTAAGGCAAGATCAACCTCACAAGGCCCACGAGTGCCATGCGCGTTTTCCCGTTACTCGGATTCTAAGATACCTACCAGGCTACCACTAAATAGTGCCTCACGCCTTTTGGAACACAGAAATTAAACAACAGGTTTTCACTTTCCTGATTATTCTTTAAACATGGTCAAACACAGTAGTATGTGGCTTGATCAACTTTAAACCATATCCTTACTTTTTTCTCTTTTATTTCTTCTATTTTATTTCTTTTATTTCTTCTATTTTACTTAATCAGTGTCTGGGCTTGATCAATCAGGTTATAGCAAAAAAATTAATGAAATGTATGTCACTACCACCAGGGTAAAAAGATCAGATCAAAATGTACATTAGAATCAAAAAATTAAGGACACATGGCTGCCCAAAATTTGGACATGCATATAAGGACACAGAACGTAGATATATATCCTATATTTTCCATAAAGATTACTCTACATACACAATTGTGTAAGTGTGATGTGTTGTAAAACAACAGACAGTCACCACACTAAGGAAAGAGTTAAACACTTAAACATAGAAAAAACAAGGAACCACTGTTGTGGTATTATCAAAAAAGACATTGAAGCAAGGCCGGCAACACTAAATTTGCCTTACCACTAGGTAATGAATACTAGATATAGGACAAAAGGCTGAAATAAATGGGTAAAGCAGGTTGGTTCAGATGCCATGTAGTCTACTGTTTTATCACCCACTGGCTTTATAATTGCTCCTTAACCAAAAAGAAAAGAAAAGAAAAGAAAAAAAAAAAAAACTTGCATCAAAGGCGTATTACTTGCGAGGTATAAAATATTCATTCCTTGCAAGTTTTCTGCTACGAAGTATGTGCATACAAATGTATCATAAGATCCTTGCCTTAATTATAAACATGAAAAGTCTATTGTATTCTCCCATACGTATTGGGCCTTTTTTTTTTGTACGGCCCAAAAGGGGTCAGATGGAGTTGCAACTGTTTGCAAGAATTTCCTGTGGGATGGAAGTATGGAACAGCAGAAAACTCAAGACCTCCCTGCATAATGGAGTTTATGGTGTAGGAGTAAGAAACATGGAGGTTTATTGTTTAGAAATGTCATTTTTGGAACATTCACGAATTGGGGAAGAATAATTGGAACATTCCTCATATATCTCGTAATCTTTGCCTGAAATGGGTGGATCATGTGTGTATTATAGAGAAGGATTGGAGAACTCCCAAGACTCCTTCAATTGTCTGTTAGTACTGGACACAATTATGTAAAGTGAAGGATACAATGAAAGAAGGGAATAAAGGAGACACATCAGATGATCGGACTACGGGTACACGGCGTGTTTTGATGTAGCGTTTAGAGTTTTGACCCATTCGAACCACTACCATATTCATATACTAGTGTTTGGCAAAGTAGTAGTGGGTGGTAGCTTTTAGCTTTTGAAGTAGAGTTTTACAAAACGCTAACAATATTAGCTTTTGAAATAGCTTTTGCCAAAAGCTACAAATTAGTTCAGTGTTACATAGTTCGCCTTTTAGTTCGCTTCTATAATTCGCGGTTTGCCTAAAATGGGACAAAAATAGTCCAAAACCGATCATAGTTAGCTTTTTTCTGATCGCGATTCGCGGGCACTTTAGGGAATTGAGTGACACTAATTTCTTCTTCAAAATGTCATTTTTTTGTAATTTATTTACGATTTCAAGTTTTCAACCGCTATTTTTTACAAAAAAAAAAAAAAAAAAAAAAAAATCAATGTGACATTGCTACTTTAACAACTACCTGCAATAGTTACCAGTAGACAGCTACATCTACTCCCATAGCTAACAGCTATCTCTACAGCTAGCTTTACCATACATACCCACAATCTCAAAGTGGTTAAATTGGATTAGATGTGACCAGAATGTTGTAGAGTGGGGTAGCAAGATTTGGAACAGATTAATCATTCCTGAACATTCTTTCGTTTGTTGGATGATTGATTGTTTGGAAGAGAATTCAAACAAGAGATAGGCTTTTTAGATTCATGGTACAAGGTACAAGGAGTGACTTCTGTATCAATGCTATGCAAAATCAATAGACATTTCTTTTTCACCTGAGCTTATAAGCAATTCTAATTGAGATTAGGAAGAACTTGGGGATTTCAGGAAATTTAAGAAGTATTGAACATTGCAGCTTATGGCTGGCTGACTAAGGAAAGGATTTGTGTCAGATTCAGGAAGGGAAAAAAAAAGTGATCCAGAGTTGTACCACTGCAGTAAAATGCTGATTCAATGTATTCAGCGGGAGTTTTAATTGAGAATTAGTGATATTCTTGTGATAACATTTAAGAAAGATGTAGAGTGGTTTAAAGGTAGATTTGCTACTTTGGTTTTTGGTTGATAAACTTTTGTGTTGGTGTATTCTTTAAATGTTTTTCATTACTATATATACACCCCCCCCCCCCACACACACACACAAACAAACAAAAAACCTCTCTTTAGTTACTAGAAATATTCTTTGTTTGCTAACACACACACTCCCATTAACAAAAAACCTCTCTTTAGTTGACAAAGTTTCTAAAAAATGAGGACAAAAATTAAAAATTTTGAAGGCTTAGTAAATTATATCATTGCAGCTAAAATCATTAAAAAATGAAACCCTATCTTTCAAAAACACTACTGCATACCGAAAATCTTTGTCATAGAAACACCTCAAAATCTTTCCAGGTATCCAGTCATATACATTAGCGCACCCTTCTTTGCACCTTAAGCAGTACGCCTTGTATACGTCAGCCAGTCTATCAAGTGTATATTTCTTCACAAGCAACTGCATAACCAAAGCTAATACAAATTAGAAAACAAGTCAACACCACCACAGAAACCAAACGATAAGGTAAAATAATTACAGATTTGTCACGAAGACGTTCTGCAACTAGTTTCATGGTTTCAACTGGAACAGAATCAAGATTATAGCAAGCAACATCGCAAACCACAGCAACAACTTGCTTCCGCACGTTTTCATCATAGTCCAAGAGCCGATCACACAGGGCAGCTACAAATTTTAGATGTAAGCCAACAGACACTAGCATTTAAAGTAAACAAAATCATTAAACCATAGGGGCAAAAATTACCAAATATTTGAGCAGCCTCAGGTCTTTCAGGATTTGAAAGAAGACATCTTTTTACATAGTCAAGGGCAGACATCCGAACCTCAACTACTCTATCAGTTAACCTCTTCAAGAATTCCACAAATATGGATTGAAAAGCTTCAGAAATGGCAGAACCTGGGAGTGCAAAGAGTTCACCCACCAGATTAACTGCTCTAAGACGAGCTTCTGACTGGTCATTCTGTTTGTAGAGAAAAAACACAGAGAATCATTATATGTAGTCTACATAAAAAAGCAATAATTAATAGGCAGCATTGAACAGGAAATCCGTGTTGGTGGAAGACTGGAAGATGTTTGCACCAATTGAATACACAGCAGGGGAAAGTACTCCAAAAACAAAAGGTTACAAAAGGAAAAGTCCACGGTCTTTACACTTTTGTACCCAACACAGCTCATGAACTAATGCAGTAAGTCTGCCGAAATCAATATATAAGCAATAAACGTTAAAGTTACCAGTAGCTCTCCTGTCAGGTACGGAACAACTCCCAACAGAATTTGAGGTGAACAGCGATATAAATTGTAAATAACTTCTTGGTAGTCAACTTCACAATTTACAGATTTTTCCCCTGTCATTGAAGATATGAGAAATTGTTTCACAGCAGCTTCAAGTTTAGCAGCACAATGTTCTATCACATTCATGGCAAGCTTCCTTCCAGCATCTGTAACATCCTGAGTCACCAGGACATATAACATCAAACTGGTTCAAACGAAAACCAAAAAATAACAAAAAACCAAGTGCTATACCAACTTACCAAGCAAACAAGAATGACAGAGAAAATGTACCAACCTTTTTATTCTGTCCCAGTGTAGAAAGTAAAATATGCAGAAGGTCTTCATGGATGTCCTCACTTTCATCCAGAAGAACATACATAATAGTTCTCATTGATGTTAAAACATTATCTGCATGATCATCCCTGTACAAACAAGCACATAAGTGATAGCTATTTGATTAACACTTATATACTTGATGTCCTCAAACCTGGGAAAAAATATAAAAAAAATTCGTATGCACATTTGAGTATTGAAATTTGATCAAATTATCCCAAAATTACAACTCCTTACTTGCAACATTTTCCTTATTTTGGCGTCCCAATTTACTTGCTACATTTCCTATTTTGCTATGTAGGGCTCGCTTAAATTCTACATATTCACCTTTATTTTGTCATTTACCCTCTTTATTCACCATATTTTACCCTATTTTTGTCATCTTCTTAATAAATACCGCTACTTTTTAATGGTCCCTAGCACTTCACATGTTTCTCCTAAAAAATTGTGTTAGAGGGAATGTGGCAAGTAATTAAAGATGGAGGGAATAAGATCGAGATAAATAGAAAATACAGGTACAAAATATAATACAAAAGAGAACGATATGAGGTTGCTTTCCATGCAAAATATCTCTAACATGATTTTTTTTTAATATAAAAACGAAACATACCTTGCAACAGTAAGAAAAGTCCTGAACAGCTCACATACTAGATCATCGCATTCAAGATCTAACATTACAACACATGATCTGTATCTGGCAAGGGTCTCCAAAATGATGACTCTCCTCACGAATGATGGTCCACCCGTTTCACTTAATCCACTAAAAGTACCGACAATTACACTAAAAACATCCTGCAAAAAGCCAAAAGGTGCAGACAAGAGGGGAGCTTAGCCATTAAACCAATGACTCTGTTCATTAAGCTATTAACTTCATGCTATAGCAGACCTTAAGAATTTCATCACTATATGGAGCTTCAGGTGCGGTAATACGAGTGATCTCGCAAAGACAAGAAGCAACTAGTAGTTTAACATCCTTATCTTGGTGTTTCAACAACTCTGGTCTAACAATAGCCTTCAAAAAAGGTTGCATTGACTCCAATACAGATGCTGGTGGAGATTGTTCCAGATCGGAGAGGATTGTCATAGCTTGCTGAGCAGAAAAAAACATATTGTAAAACCAGGAACCCATAATTACTTGTCTCGCAGAGAAAAAAAATTATGAACCCAAAAACACAAAAGGCAATAACTAATCAAGCATATTATGAAACCAGAAGTGATGACAGTAAAAGTAACTAGATATTACGATGCAATTGTAATAATATCAAACATAATTTGACATAAGAAAATAAAATGCCATCAAACCCAAAATAACATACCATAAGAGACAACTCACATATTAAACTAATAAGTTATGATCCTCATGGCATAAAGCCAGCCAAATGCTTTAGCTGGTAACACTTGAAGAGACAAAGAAAAAAGAGAATATAAATTCAGAACATATCAACTATATTAACTATGCACACACAAATATAGTCACATGTTTTCTTTGGGACAGCTGCAAATTGAAACCCTTCATAAGTCACAACTTTATGGGAAGGAAAATCGAACATGCAAGGCATCTTTTCTTGACTACATGAGAAACCATTCAAGAAAAGCCAGCAAACATGACAACTCTTAGTTACTAGCATTACCGAAGTTGTAATTGGATGACAGGTCTTCCTAGTATGATTCATATCTCTTATCAAAAGAGAAATGCCCTCAATGTTTAGGTGTTAAGTGTTAACAATCATTTATGCATGGATTTACAAAGTTCTCCGGGACTACTAAATGTATGCAGGGGAGGTCAATAATGGAGGTGATTCACCTCATGAGATAGGTCATAGAAAATTATAGGAATCAGAAAAAGGATCTATATATGATTAAGCTGGAGCAAGGTTATATTAAGGTATCAAGGAAAGTACTTTGGCAGCCTTTAGCCTTATTAAAAGGGTAAAGTTTTCAAAGAAATATATATTGACATCATAAAGGACATGTATGAGGGGTTATCACAATTGGAGTACATCAAGTTCTACTATTAGTCCTTTTCTTTTTGTCAAAGTTATGGACGAATAAATAAATCAAATCCAAACGGTATTATACTGACAGAAGAGACGAAAGAAGGCGTGGAAAGTAAAATAGAATTATGGCTATTAAACACAAAATCTTGGGGCTTTAAACTCAATAGAAGTAAAGTGGAATATTTGCGGTGCAAACTTAGTGGGATAAGATTAAATGCGACGAGTACGATCAATTTTGATGGCTTAGTTTTAAAAGAGGCAAGGTGTACCAAGGCTCAAATGGTTTCTGGAGCCTAGACGCTAGGCGAAGGCACGTACCTTTTGTAGGCAAGGTGCATATATTTCTTTAATTATTTCAATTTGTTTCTTTGATTGTAAAACGATCTTTGCAATTCCATATAATGATTCATGTCTAGTCGACCCCAAATTATTTTGGGACTAGGGCTTTGTTGTTTTATTGAATATTAATTAAAAAGGTCCCTAATAATTTTAGTAATGATGTATGTAAAGCTAAGGTAAATTAGGAAAAAATACAATCAATTTTCAATTTATAACTTAAATATAAGCTTCTTTCCTTAAGGCACAAAGGCGCGCCTTGCCAAAAGCGCTCTAAGGCACACGCCTTTTGTAGGTGTATGAGCCTCACCCCGCTAAAGCCGATTGCCCATATTCTGGGAGAGGCGCGCTTTTCAAATACTAAGTTTGATGGGAGGAGTGTTCAAGGTTTTGAAAATTTTCAATATCTATGATATATTCTCCAAAAAAACCAATGAATTGGATGGAGCTTGTAAGATAAGATAAGGTTAGGTGAATTGGAAGGGAGCTTTTGATTTCCATATACCCATGGTATGGCACATCAAAGGAAAAAACATATTGGGCAACTATTTGACCGAATATTCCATGTGGTGCGAAATGTTGGGATTTAAAGTACTATCATGTTCACAATCGAATGTGGCAAAAATGCATATGTTGTGTTGGATGTGTAGGCATACAAGAAAAGATAGAATAAGTTATGAAGTTATCATAAAGAAGTCAGGGGTTGCTTCCATAGAGGATAAAATAAGTGAAAATTGACTAAGATGGTTCCATGATATAAGACAACACCGGTAAGGATGCTTAAAGAGTACCTGAGAGTAGATAAGGTGAAGAGTAGGGAAAGACCAAATCAAAAGTTGGATGAGGGTGGTGGGAAATGGTATGAGACTTTTAGGACTCCAAGGAAAATTTAGCAGTAAGCAAGCCAGTAAATAAAGAAGATTGGAGGTTTCTTAAAATAAATAAATAAAAATGGAGGAGAATATACCGATATACACGAATGATTTCCATAGTTAATCACATTTGATTTAGCAGAATTTTTTGGAATCATTCTTGTGGTACACCAACATTGAATTGAAAATCCCGCAAAAAAAAAGAGGCCATTTTAGCATCAGCTTAAATTTTGACGTAACTAAAGGATTGTGTTGCACTCCAATCTCGAGCTTTTTACTTGGCATGCCTTCAAAGTAATTTTGGGATACTTAATTTAAGCATCTTCTTTCCCCTGCATTGCTTAATCAAAAATGCTAATTCTTCCTTAAGGCTCAAATTTATTATTACAACAATGGCACTTGGAAGGGCAAGATGCATATTGAGTAGTTTCTATTATCGTGTCTGATGAAGTCTCGCGTGTCGGATACGGGTACAGCCCTCTGATGATGTCTCGTGTGTTAGGTACGGATACCCAAACGACAATGGTATTGGCGTGTTAGCACTCCAAAAAAAATGTGCCTAAATATTTTTTTTAAATCTGGGTACTGGTACGAGTACGAGTCGGTACGCACCAGTTGTGTCCTGTACAATGTGTCATGACCAATTGTTTTGGGCAAAAATAAATCCTTGTTTTAGTCTCTCATTCATTCACACAACATCTTTCAAACTCAGCCTCTCACTCACTTCTCAACCCTCCCACCCGCGCCCTTAGTTTTATAAGGGGCAAGGTGAAGGCGCACGCCTTTTGTAGGCGAGGCCCATCTATTTATATACTTATTTCAAATCAATTTTTCTTTGATTGTATTTAATATTAAAAATTAAAAAGATTCCATATAATATAAATAATGATATATGTAAAGCTAAGGTAGTCTCAATTTGAAAAAACCCAAAGGTGCGCCTTACCAAGAGGAGCTTAAAGTCGCACGACGCTCGCGGCTTTTGTAGGTGGATGAGCCTCACTTAGCTAAAGCGCACTTCCCAGAGCCTGGAAGTGAGGTACGCTTTTTAAAGCTAAGCCTACGCCAGCCGGTGCCCAGACCCAGCTAACAACATCATCAAATGCTTAGATCTTCCACTACAGCAGGTAATTCCTCTAGTCCTCGGTTTCACCATTGTTGGGTCTTCGAGCTTCCTTCGATCTGCATCAGTGGGTCGTCGAACAATTGGACTCCCTTGCAGCTGGTAGGAACGGGGTTGCAGTGCCAACAAGTCAAATCCTCGGTCGTTCAACTTTAGGTATGTTTTTACTTTTGAGTTCACTTTTGGAAAATTTAACAAAAATAATCCCACCTTTGTTAGGTCTTCCGTTTTTAATCCCACCTTTACAAAAACCAAAAATAATCCCACCTTTAGCTTTCATTTTCCATTTTTAGACCATCTTAATTTTTAACCTGCAATAGTCGGTAATCCTCATTAATTATCCAGTTTAGTGTATTGGATTTTGTATTAATTATCCATTAATATCTACATTTTATCTATGAGAGATAATTAGGGATACTAGTGTTCTGATTTTGTATTTAGGTTTCAATATCTGCAAAAAAAAAATTTAATTTTAGATTTTTTTATTGTATTGATTTTGTAGGCAATTTTGATTAGGGTGCATTATTATTGTTGATTTTGCTTGAATTCATATTTTAGTTATCGATTCTTTTATTAATATTTTTTTATGTTTTAAGTCAATTAATATTTTAAATGAAAGATTTTAAGTCAATTAGTATATTAAACGTATCATTGAAATTGGTTGCTAACCTTCTTAGCAGGTTGCCGATAAAATAGTCCAAAAATGGAAAACGAAAGTAAAAGTTGGGATTATTTTTGGTTTTAGTAAAGGTGGGATTAAAAACAGAAGACCCACCAAAGGTGGGATTATTTTTGTTAAATTTTCCTTCACTTTTTTAATTTGTTATTTTAATTAGTTAGACTAGTTTTATGTATAATGTTGATTATTATGATTAATTGTTTGTGTGCAATATTGAATTAATTGAATAATTTGCTTGAGAATTATTGAAATTATGTTACTATCAAAAATTAGAATGTTCCAGTTTTTTTTATTGATATGATCTCCACCACCCCCCCCCCTTTTAAAGTAGAAGTGAATTTTTTAAAATAATTTTGAGGGTAAATAGTAATTAAAATAAAATAAAAAGTGTCAACTAATTGTTTATGACAATATATGTTGGATACTTGCGATTTTGTTAATAGATTGCTTAATGTTGATGATTTGAATGTGTTGGATACTTTGTACACCGTATTTCTTTTGTCCTATTAAGGGTGTGTTCTCCTCAACTTATTTTATCAGGTCTCAGAACTTATCAGGTTTGAACAGATCAGTTCAGGTCCAATAAGTTATAATCAGGTCAAGTCATGTTTAATAAGTTTCAATTCCTCTAATAAAATAAGGGCAAATCAGATCAGGTAAGGTCGAATCAGGTCAAGTCAGGTCCAATAAGTTATAATCAAGTCAGGTCAGGTCCAATAAGTTATAATCAGGTCAGGTCAGGTCCAATAAGTTATAATCAGTTCAGGTTAAACAAGTTGAAGAGAACACACCCTAAGTGAATTTACAAATTTCTAGTGGTGGTATTGGTGCAAGTGGTGGTTCTAGTAGTGGTTTGGCTCTATGTAATGTTGACGATTTTGTATAATTACTGCAGGAAATATTATTTTATTTTTGTCGGCGCTCGATCATTTAGATAGAAATATATTTTGACATTTCACTTAATAATAATGTTATTGTTTTGACATTTCACTTAAAAACCAACTTTATAAAATCAAGGGTAAATTGACGTACTCCCTCCGTAACATAAAACTTTCAAGAATTGGTTTTGCACACATTTTAAGGAAGCGATTTAAGGGTGTTAACAAAGAAATTATTCAAAATGGTTTTAATAAAAGCAAGAATGTGATTATAAGTTACTCATATTAAAATTATTTTGACTAATTCCTTCCTTTAGACCCTTAAATCGCTTCCTCAAAATGTGTGCAAAACTAATTGTTGTTTCATGTTACGAAGGGAGTATATGATATGCATTGCTTTAGGTGCAAGTAGCTACAAAACCATAAGAGGGTGAATAGCGCAACACCACCTATGTGGAGACATTACATCAATGACATAAAAATAAATAAATAAAACGAAAAGCCTTACACCTCCCCCTTCATATAATCATATATAGCCTAGTGAAACCATTTTTCAAGTCCAACCAAACGAAACAATAGTTAAACTCTAAATAAAAAGCATTTGAAGGATTTAAATTTTTGGTCTCTAATGTCAATAACGAAATCGCATGTACCTATTACAATTTTTGTTGTTGTAAAATAACTTGCTTAAGGTCGTACTCCCCCTATCCCTAAGTTGTAATAGGTGTCATTATAATTTTTCCCTGAATCAATACAATGTGTGTCCTTAACCTTTATCATCAAGAATAGAGCTCAAACACCTAATGGCCATGTCCACTAGATGATGAAAAGTATTACTAGATCAAGAGGAACGACATGCATCTGACAAATAAAGTCATTGAAGCAAACTGCACTAAAAAACTTCCCATGCCCTCTCAAAAACTCTTCCAACCCGTTTGGTTGTTGGTAATGAATTGTGGTAATGGTAATGGATTTAAAATGTAATTTGTTAAGGAAAAACTTCAAAATCCCCATGGAAAACATAATTTCCATTCCCAAACTTGAAATTTCTTCTTATTTTCCATTACCATTCGTTACCGAACGGGCGTTATAGAACGGAACAAGCGACTTTTTCTTCCATACTTGGACTAGGTGTCTTAAGAGGTCATCGGACGAACTTACCCAAAGAAATAAAAAGAGTAGGTGATGGAAAACACCCTTTTACCAAGCACTAGATGATGGCTAAGCTAAAATGCCCAAATGGTATTAAATAAACCTTCAAAAAACTAAAATCAATAATATCATAAGCAATTATATACTACGGACATATAGGCTAATTGGGTACTATGAAATCACAATTTTGTTTCTAAAATAACTACATCATTGTTTGCACTATTTTAATAAACTATTCAAAGATCTACCTTTCTACAAAATTAGACTTGAAAATCAAGCATAACAGCTTGCATTCAACATTATTTACTTCTATGGAGATGCAACAAAACTAAAGCAATTCTTTTTCACTTGGAAAAGGCTGGTGTTTGTGCTTCTACCCACAATCCTGGTATTGCTTTAGCTTGAACTGATTCCTCTCACCAAAATCTAAATCCATGTTTTAGGCTAAGCATCTTCTTCCATGTGCAAGGGCATTGCTCATAGCTACAACCTAATTCCTAGATTATGAGGATCTTCCATGACATGAACACAACTATAATCCACTTCAAGATGAAATTAATTAATAGGATCGCAGGAATCTCCATAGCCTATATTGGGTGCATGTAAATCCATAGAAGTAACATGTACGAATGTAAGAGCATCACCAATGGTCATTCTTAAATTTGGATACTAATGGTGTTATGCACAATATCACCATAAATATCACCAAAGCACCATTTTCGGTATTCTTTTTATTTCTTTCTTAACTAAATATATGTTTTTCATGACAACTTTTCATCTTATAATACTTCTGTAAAAAATTCAAGAGTCATAGCTTTTTTTAAATGTACAAATACGCACCATATGCCTCCAAACCAATAAAATTGATTAACCATTATCGTATCCCACGTGTCCGCACTCCAGTTTTCCTCCAAGGCTCCAAATATCTTCATACGGAATTAAATCTTTTAAAGAGCACCCCATCAATGCACACATATCAACATACACACCCATCGTAGCTTAGCGAAAAATACTTTGTTGGGTCAGAATTTAATACTAATAAGGAAGCGTTTTTCATGCTTAGTTCTTGAGTTCATATTCTTTAGCCCAGTACTCAGTAACTTCTTCATGTCAGGTTCATGGCATGTTATCGTGTCAAGGATTGTAAGCTCTATATATGACACACTTATATGTCTTGTATGGCCCAATCACAATGAGGATAAGCAGCCTAATTCCTTGTTCCCTTAGGAATTGAGTAAGATTAGTGCAGTGCATGTTATGGAAAGTTGGGATGGAATAACAGAAAGGAGAAGCAATCATGAAATTAAAATCAAACACAAAAAATTTCCTGAATTGTAGAGATGTGTAATATATACTAAAACTAAATTAAACATTAGGGTCCAGTAGAATGAAAAATTGAGGGTGGGGTAACCTTAATTGCAAATTATAGGACTGAAGTGGTGCGTGAGAGTAAAAATAAACAATTAGCGTCAACAAATTGAGACAAGTAAAAGGAAGAATGCCCTAAAGAAGCTTAAATCGGACCCCAAAAAAAACCCAAAAAAGGGGGAGTGTAGAAGAAAGAGGAAAAACCTTAAAAAGCTTGAGCAGAGAATCTTTGGAAGAAGGGGGAGATTCGAACTTGGATCCCAGGTCCTTGAGCTGAGGCAACAGCTTCTGAGACATGATTTGTTAAGCTTTCCTTGCTTGCTTGCTTGTTTTGTTGTGAATTCTAATTCAGCATCTGTCTGTTTGATTACAGACGCTCTTTAGCTAAGTGACGACTACCAGGATGGATGAGGTTGAGGGTTTGTCTCTCTCTCTCTTTGCGTTTTTTTTTTTTTTTGATTTTTTTGATTTCTTGAGTTTCGATTTGAGAAGGAAGGAGGTGGAAACGAAAACGCTCAAACCCAGGAGAAAAAGAGAAGAGACGAGGTGAGACTCAATGGCGAGGACGAAGTGGATGTTGAATACTGCTCTGACTCACACTCACTGACTTGGTTTTTTTACCCGTCTGGTCTCCCAAACTACTCAAGTAAAAAGTACTTTTTTTTTTTTTGAAAGAGAAGTGGGTGGAGAGGAGACCCGCTCCACTGGTCCGATGGTTCTAAGTTCCAACTTCCAAGTTTGGATTTGGGGATAAAAATTGTGCTTATTCTAGGAATGGGATGGGGATGCATTTAATGTTGTCCTTGTTTTTAGGGGTTTTCAACTTGATTTAATCTGGTTGATTCGTAATTCGGCACATCTGATTAGGAAATTCGAATATGCAATATGGTTTTTTACATGCTTTTTTTATTAAAAAAAAAATATATAAGGTGGATAGTTGGGTGGAGATGGGCACTCAGTTGGATGATAGGGCTGGGATGGGTTTAATTACATACCCACCGGAGTAATGATGGGGATAGCTTTTATACCAAATGCTTATACCCACGGCGAGAATGAATATGTGGATAGGGGTGGAGATGAAAATTCTTGGCGAGGATGGGGATAGGAATTTCAATATTCGATCGGCCCCAAATACATCCTTACTCACATGCACTTTTCATACCGTTCATTTCCTCTTCCCTTTTCGTTTTCTGATGGAATTGAACCCACAATTGTTTCGGGGAATAATATATGGATGAAGGCTAACTGGAGATATGCTACAACTTTCGCCTAAGAATATGAAAAGTGCAATAAGTAACAGAAACAAACTGAGCAAAATAATAATTACTCTATCTACAACTAATCAAGAAGACCAATATTAGGTCAATTACAATTATATGTGGTCTTGTCAATCAATCATTACTTGATTTCTACATTGGTATCATAAACCCATTTATATACAAATCTTTTAAATTTCCTATTCATTCTACCCGTGTGGGATGAAATGCTTAAGTAAAGGAAATGATGATGGAAGATTCTCCTTTACTTTGTGTGTAACATCCTGGAAATTCCCTACTTGAAAACTCTAAATGTTATTTAAAATTTGGGCATAAAATATTCTTGAAAAGGAATTTCCAAAGCATTACCGTCACGTGTGAAAACATTTCGGCTTATTCAGAATTTTGCAGCGGATGAAAACTTAAATCGAACTTAATCTCAAAAATAAACCTAACTAATTAAACCTTACAGTCTAGTAAAATTTTAAAATCCTTACTTAGAAAACAATTGTTATTTGAAATAAATGAAGTAATATTTTAAAATAAGCTCAAATACAATAATCGTAAACTCTCTCTTCACACCAATCCTAAGACCATGCGTATGCTGAAAACTTGAACTTCACATCATCAAGCTAACCTGTGCAATTCTGCTCCCCAATAATACAAGTGTATATATTGGTTCATCACAGGGTCATTAAGGCGAGAGCCATGACCAAAGAAGACACACACATAAGCACGTAATCAACAAAAGTTGAGTACATATATACAACAAGATATGCACACGTAATATAAAAAGATTAAACGATGTGAATGATAACTTGCTATACACTATATGACCAAATCTCATACATCCCCCAAACTCCATCAGATTTTAAGAAGGTTTGGATTCAACATCGAATGGGTTTCCAAAGACAAGTAACCATGCCCACTATAGCCCCACTCGGTTGCAAGTTGAGTGGTAAAAACCGTGTCACTATGTGACGGGATCCCAAGCCAAAAATAATAAAAACAAACAAGGATGTACAACGTCTTGTACCCCTTGGTAGAAGCTATTTAGCTCCCCCATATGTTTATACTCAAGGTATATATGTTCCAAGAGTTTTGGTGTGAATCCTCTTTCGCTTTACGTGATTTAACATATTTAATTAGTAACCTTGAAGACTCACCCCACACAAGACATCACATAAAATCAATGCATCAAATAACACATTTCCCGTTTTTAAATTCTCTAGGACTAGGTGATCACGTAACCAATTTTAATTATCTGACCTTGTCTATGCCTAATCCAACAATGTGGTTGGGTGAAACTTTTAGCCCTGTCTCAATCTCCCGAAGGAGAGAGTAAAATACTACACTGTCTCAATCTCCCGAAGGAGAGAGTAAAAATAATATACATCTAGACTCAACAGGTGAGTAATAACAAATTCTTTGCCTACATTGCAACATACCTTTTTTCCCATAATCATAATAAACAACCCACATTAGGGAATTCATACCACTTGATTATTTTTTTCACAACGTGAAGGATTATATAAATAAATAAATTTCCTTTTTTCCAAACTACATGCATCCATACATATATATGCACAACATTTCATCACGATCCACACAATTTTCTAATCATGTTACTACTTTAGGAAAAAAGCAGTCTTGCATACACACGTACCTGATGTAGTATACTCTACTAGCCACAGTTAACTGAATTCAAAGCCTCTTACAATAAATTATGGTACTAATTAATTCCCTTGAACATACAAACTACACTAAGTACATATTACAAAATTCCAGCTGCTATAAAATTCCAAAAATTATTTTTAATCCTTTCTTTTGATTCAAAAATCACACTATTGTGCCCTCTAATTAAAATACTAAGTGAACACTAAATTAAATATTTGAAATATTGTTTTAGCGTGTAAACACTAAAATTCCAGCCTATATAAAAATCATTTAAAACCGTTCAAAACGTCCCGAATGCGAAATTTAAGGTTCTATCAACACCCAATAGGTTCTAATTACTACCGCAAATCATTATATGCTACTAATAATTGCAACATTTGAAATTAAACTATTTTTCCAAAAGTCACAGCAATATTAAAAATTAATAAAACTCACAAAATCGACACTTTAAGTCCTAAACTTCATATATTATGTTTATATATTTTATAGGAAAATTGGAAACTAATAATCCCACCTTTCACACTTATCCAACTAATAATCTCACCTTTTATAACTCCAGGAATAATCCCACCTTTTCATATCGTATTTATCTGTTGGACCCTTTTACAATAACGACCTAATTTAAGGTTAGTTTTAGAGGACTATTGGGCTTAGAAGCATGTGTCAAGTCAACCATGAGGCTAAAATTGGCGTGCTAAGCCCAACATGTAATACCTCGAAAATTTGGGATATTTTAAAATTTTTATTTATTAATTAAATGTATAATCAATTGACTATTTAATTGATTATTATTTAATTAATTATTATTTTGTGTAACAATCTAATCATTTTGAGTCTGGCCTTAACCTTTTTATTTTGTCTTGCCAAAACCCAAGCCCAATTGTTTCCTTTGATCCATATGTTACGCAGTCCATCCTTTTATTCTTTCTTTGTTCCATTAATTTCTTTTATTTAATATTATTAATTCTTTATCTATTTTGGCCCTATTTCCAAAATTCTGTATTTATATCCTTGCCCATTTATTTTCTTCTTACTATTAAGAAAGCCTATTGTCCCTATTCATTTTCTGTTTTCCTAAATATTTTATTCTAAGTCCAAAAGGCCCATTTAGTTTGGACTGTTTTATTTTTATTTCTCTCTCTTTTTCTCAAATTGGGCCAATGACCTAATTTTTCCTCCTTCTTTTGTCATGGCCGATTCTCCCCTCTTCTTTTTGGGCCAAGTATTATTTTCTTTTGAGTTTAAGTAATTAGTTGATTAAATTAATTAAATTAATTATTTCAAAATCCTAAAACTTAGTCTAAACCCTAACTAAGTCATCCCATAATAAGCCCAACTCCCCCTATTCTTTCTCTCCTCCTCACGGCTCCCCTTCCTAATTTATTAGGGTTTGTTTTCTTTCTTTCTTCTATATATATTTGTTAGGCTTGGCAATATTATTTTCCTATTTTGCAAAAGCTCATAAACCCTAAAAGAAAAAAAAGAAAAACTTTCTCTTTTCTTTCCTCCAAAAGGGTCGTGCACTTCAAGTCACCAAAGTAGTGATTTGCCTTGGAATTTTTAGCGATTAGAGGTAACTATGCTTTTCTGTTTAATTTCGGTACTAGTTAATCACATAGTTTATTAGGGTATGATCATGAAAACTGTTAGGAATAATGTTCTAAAACTTCCTTAAGAATGTCGAGCCATATGAAATTTGTTCATGAATGTTTCTTGATTTATTTCATGTATTTTCTTGAATTATTATTGTTAATCTTGATTATTTAATTGCTATATTAAAGTCTTGAATTAAAAAGAATTAATTTTTTTCTTGTTGTTCTAAAATGTCGAGTGTCTTGGAATAATTTTAGAAGCTTCTTTACTGTTTGATCTTTAATCAAGATTTATTTCATGGCGAAATTCGTCCTTCTCTTGCTTGAAACAATTTAATCTTTCAAACCGGTAAAACTGTCCAGATTTGGTTTACGAATTACTTAAGGAACTTAATCAATTCTTATGGCTACGAAATTTTGGGTGGAAGTCCGTAATAATTTTTGACATCTTGTGTTAAATTTTCGTAATTTTTAAAGTTCGTTTGCTATGGCAGAAAAATATGAAACTGATTTCAGACTAATCTGATTTGTTAGTTATAAAATCACTTAAAAATAGTAAAAGACGTTATTTTTGGACGAAATTTATGCACGTTAAACCTTGAACTCATGTTTAACTTCCATCAAAATTTCCAGTTTATTAGAGATCTTTAAATGGACGTTCCTAATTTAATTCTTTAAAATCAGACTGTGTAAAATAGTGTGATTAAATTATTAAAACATGTTATCATTGAATTCTTGAATCTAATCTTGATAATTTTAATGTTTGAAGTATGATCTTTAATTAATATTATTAAGTGTAATTGCTAACAATTGATAATTGTATTTAATTAATTGTGTTAATTTTTGGTATTGTTGACCTGGAATTTTCGAGTGAATTAAAAATATGGAAGGTAGGATTTTTATCATGTTTTAAGTAATTTTTATATGATTGTTTAATGAAGTTAGATTAATTATTGTTATTTTACAAAAATGTCGAATGGCTTAGTTTATTATAGATCAACTTTAGTTAATTTTTGACCTATAATAATATTAGAAGGTAACTTTAGGAATTATTATAATTAAAGGAATTAAAGGATTTATCAGGGATAAGTTGTAATATGAAGGGATAGGTATTATTACTATTATTACTACTAATACTATTATTATTATTATTATTATTATTATTATTATTATTAGTATTATTATTATTAAGGAATCAGTAGGGACAAGTTATAATAAGATATAATAAGATATTAAAAAAGGTAAGAAAGAAAATAGAGTAAAAGGAATTTGAATTGTTTCGATCTCTGGCTAGGAAAGACTTGGTATTTAAGGTGGCCAATATACGTGTCGCACCTCTCTTTCCTGAGATTTCGAACATTTCATTTCCGATTACGGCCACCTAGTATTTCCCGATTCAAGAAGATATAAGATAAGATTTAAGATATGAAATATAAGATAAGATAAGGACGCCCATTCGATGACACACGAGTCGTCGGATTGGGTTAAGTCGATGCCACTGCTCCATGGGACGAACACACGAGTTCCCCCGCGCAGTTCTTGGTTCTAGAATATGTAGTCGTCTAAGTAGTAGTACATGAGCTGCTATTTAGGGGTTATGGCCATAGCTTAGGCTTAGTGGTGCACACGGGATCCACTACGGGTTGAATACACGAGTTCACCCCGGCATGTTTTAGGAAAGTTGTGGTGCACACGGGATCCACAACGAGTTATAGTGATCGGTTCGTTAAAAGATAAAGATGATATGATATGATTATAAAGTTAAGATGAATGATGTAATATGATTATAAAGCTAAGATGAACGATATGATACGATTATGGAATTAAGATAATATAAGGTATATTATGATAATTGAAGAATAAGATGGATTAAAGTATAAGTTAAGTATTGGTTGTAATATAATACGTTGGTATAAGTCTTCCGCTGTGTATGTCTGATTATGTATAACACCAGTACGTATATGTGTATCTCGTATGTATGCTTGTTTGGTGTACGTATTTAGTACGTATCTCTAACCGTATCTTGCAGGTATTATTATACGTACTCTTATACATATTTTATACGTACCTCTAACCGTATTTTGCAGGTATTACTATACGTATTGTATACGTATTTTTATACGTATTTTTGTACGTATTTTTATACGTACCTTGTATGTACATGTGTTTGGAATATTATTTGCTGGCATGTTTTCCGTGTGTTATCCTATGCTATTATGTGTTTAGCGGTCCCTTACTTAAACGGGACAGCCTAGTTACTCGCCACTGACTGTAATACCCCGAAAATTTGGGATATTTTAAAATTTTTATTTATTAATTAAATGTATAATCAATTGACTATTTAATTGATTATTATTTAATTAAATATTATTTTGTGTAGCCATCTAATCATTTTAAGCCTGGCCTTAACTTTTTTTTATTTTTTATTTTGTCTTGCCAAAACCCGAGCCCAATTGTTTCCTTTGATCCATATATTACGCAGTCCATCCTTTTATTCATTTTCTTTTCTCCTAAATATTTTATTTTATTTTAAGTCCAAAAGGCCCATTTATTTGGACTGTTTTATTTTATTTTCCTCTCTTTTAACTTAATTGGGCCAATGACCCAATCTTTTTCCCCTCTTATAAACTTGGCCGGTCCCCTTTTTGTTTTTGGGCCAATGTTGTTTTTTTTTTAATCTAATTAATTAGATATTGTGGATTAATTAGATTAATTAAAATAAATAATTTAATCTTTTAAAACCTAGTCCAACTAGTTTGTTGAGCCTCCCAAATTAAGCTCAACTTTTCCCTATTTGTCCCCCTTTTACACGGCCCTCCTTAACAATTTTTAGGGTTGTTGTTTTCTTTTTTTTCTATAAATAGGACCTAACCCTTTCATTTGGTTCCTATATGCTATTATACTCTTAAACCCTAAAAACTATATTTTTCTCCTCTTTCCCTTCCAAAAAGCCGAACAGCACAAGTTCACCAAGTAGTGAATTATTTTTGTGCCTTGGAAAATTTAGCGATCCGAGGTAACTTTGCTTTCTCTTTTAATTTTGGGATAGATAATCACATAGTTAATTAGGATTGATCATGAAAATTGTAGGATTTTATGTTTGTATTGATTCGAAAATGTCGAGTACATGATGATTTGATTTTTGATTTGTTTTATGTATTTTCTTGATTATTTTATGTAGTTTCTTGAAATCTTTAATTGTTGAATAATTACTTGTATGAATTTATTTATTAATCAAATCTCGTTATTTCTTGATGAATTTTTTTTCGTGGCAGTTTCTTTACTGTTTGATTATTAATCAAGATTTATTTCGTGGCAAAATTCGTCCTTTTATTGCTTGAAATAATTTAATCTTTTAAACCGGTAAAACTGTCCAGATTTAGTTTACGAATTTATTAATATACTTAATCACATCGTATGGCTACGAAATTTTAGGTGAAAGTCAGTAATAGTGTTTTACAGCTTGTGTTAAATTTTCGTAATTTTTAAAGATCGTTTGATATGGCAGAAAAATCCGAAACAGATCTCAGCCTAATCTGATTTGTTAGTTATAAAATCTCTTAAAAATAGTAAATGACATTATTTTTGGACGAAAATTATGCACGTTAAACCTTGAACCTATATTTAACTTTCATTAAAATTTCCATATTAATCGAGACCTTTAAAGGGTCGTTCTTAATTTAATTCTTTAAAAATCAGATTGTGTAAAATAGTGTAATTAAATTATTAAAACAAGTTATTTCGAATTCTTGGAGGAAGATTAAATCTTGTTTTGCTCTTTGAATGTGTCGAGTGGTTTGAAGAATAAAAAGATGATTTTTTTTGATCTTGTTTTGTATTCAATTTTGATGATTTTATGTTAAAAACATGATTTTTATTATTGTTGTTTGGTTAATTAATTGAATCTTGTTGATTGTAGTTATTTAAATTAATTGATAAAATTGGTGTTCTTGAGTGAAAAATGTCGAGTGAACAAAGGAATAAAAAAATGTTATTTTTATCATGTTTTAAGTAATTTTAGTGATTAATCGATTAATTAAAATAATTTATGAATTTATTTAATTAAAGTTGTTTAACTAGAATTATCAAGTGGCCTAAAAGTATTTAGTCAATTTTTTTTTGTTTAATTTTGACTTATAATATTTTAGGAATAATTAATTATAAAAGTTGCAGTTAAAGGGATAAGTTGTAACAGGAAGGGGTAGATGATAATATTGTTATTATTATTATTACAATTACACGAGTATTATTATTAATAATATTAATATTACGATTATTATTAGTATTATTATTAATATTAGGAATCAGTAGGGATAAGTTATATAAAATACGATAAGATATTAAAAGGGTAAGAAAGGAAACAGAGTAATAGGAATATGAATTGTTTCGATTTCTGGCTAGGAAAGACTTGGTATTTAAGGTGGCCAATATACGTGCCGCACCTCTCTTTCCTGGGACTTCGAACATTTCATTTCCGATTACGGCCACCTAGTATTTCCCGATATAAGATAAGATATAATATTGAAAGATATAAGATAAGATATAATATTTGAAATATAAGATAAGATAAGGACGCCCACCTGATGACTCGAGTAGTCAGACTGGGTTAAGTCGAAGCCACTGCTCAATGGGACGAACACACGAGTTCCCCCGCGCAGTTCTGGGTCTTAGGATATGTAGTCGTCTAGTAGTAGTACACGAGCTGCTATTAGGGGTTATGGCCATAGCTTAGGCTTAGTGGTGCAAACGAGATCCGCTACGGGTTGGGTACACGAGCCCACCCCGGCATGTTCTAGGAAAGTTGTGGTGCAAACGGGATCCACAACGAGTTATAGTGACCGGTCCATCGAAAGATAAGAATGATATGAAATGATACGATATGATATGAATGATACGAATGATAAGATATGATATGAATGACATGTTCGATAAGATATAGTATAATTTAATGAATAATATAAGATATGATATACATATTGTAATATGACATAAGATGTATAACATAAGATGTAGGTTATGATTTAAAGGAATTGGGATGATTGGGTTATAAGAGTATAATGTTATAAGGATTGAGAATAGTATAAGTCTTCCGCTGTGTACTTCTGTATTCGTATGAGATTGTATGTAAGTATGTACGTATGTATGTATGCATGTATGTATGAGTGTATGAGTGTGTTATACGTGTATTTTGTACGTATTCCTAGCCGTATTTTGCAGGTATGATTATACGTATGGTATACGTACATTATACGTAGATTCTACGTATTCTAACCGTATTTCTACAGGTATTTTTATACGTATTTTGTACATATTTGTATACGTATTTTTGTACATATTTTTATACGTACCCCGTGTTGACTTCTGTATAGCATGTATTAGGTTTTTGTATGGTTTTCATGCGATATTCTATGATATTATGTGTTTAGCGGTCCCTCGATTAAACGGGACAGCCTAGTTACTCGCCACTGACGGTGGACCCCCCCCTCAGTTTCAGGTGAAGGTGCGGCTGATTAATTCGGGCTTCCGCTGGATGGGCTTTTTAGTGGCTGAGGACCTTATTAAAACTTGGTTACTTAGTAAATTGAAATAGACTTTATGATTATTTCATTTATTTATAATCCCAGCATGTTGGGACGGTTTTAGAATAACTCATGTAATTACGTTTCTTTTGGGAATTACTCAGATTTTTGGATGATAGTTTAGTTAATTTAATAAAAGTTACTAAATTTTAATTGAACAATCTAATTTATAGTTTAAATTGTTTTGGTAATGATCCGTTGTCGATTTCCCTTCGTAAATCGACATGTTTAAAAAGTCGGGTCGTTACACTAACGGTGGACCCCCCCCCCTCAGTTTTAGGTGACGATGCAGCTGCTTAAATCGGGCTTCCGCTGGGTTGGGCTTTATGCAGCAGAGACCTGTAGTTTAGCCTTTGTTTTCTTAAGTTATTTAATAAGATTTCTATGCAATTTAGATTATCCCAGCCTGTTGGGATGGACTTTATTTAACTCATGTAATTTAAGTTCGACCTATGTAGACCTTTGGAGTTTTAGTTTATTTATTTAATAAAAGATGTTTAGTTTTGAACTATTAATTTCATTTATAGTTTAATTGTTTAAGTAATGATCCGTTTGTCGATTTCCCTTCGTCAATCGACATGTCCAAAAAGTCGGGTCGTTACAGTTGGTATCCGAGCCATAGGTTTGACCCTAAGTTACTTCTTCATAAGTAACTTCGAAAGATGAGCGCTTTATAAATCACGAGTGGAACTTAGCCTAATATGAAAACATAAGTGAGTAAGCCATGGGTAGAAGCCAGGGATAGGATATTCTATCGTTTCCGTTTTCGCTCCGACGTTACTATGTGCCTTTGTGTGAACTAACAATAGGATCAGAATGTTTATGTTTGTACGTACAGAATGTCGACCCCAAGGCCTAACCTCAGACTCCGACGCCGGAACCATCACTTAGTAGCCGTGACCGGCGCTATATATCAGAGTGGCGCAGCGGAAGTGTGGTGGGCCCATAACCCACAGGTCCCAGGACCGGATTTCTCGTCATCGGCCTCCTACCGATGATGGCACGTCTGACCCCGTGGTGCTCGAGAGATGGGAAAACTGTTCGACGCAATCGGTTGTCCGGGAGATAAACGAGTTCAGATCGCTAGCTACTACCTTCGATTAGAAGCAAACGACTGGTTGATAGCGGTTCGCTGCAGGGAAGAGCTGTGAAGAGCAAGACTTGGGAAGAGTTCACCTCCAAGCTACAAGAACATATCTATCCCGACGAACTTAGGTGGCAAAAGCAAGAGGAGTTCCTGACGCTCACTCAGGGGATCATGTCAGTTCAGGCGTATACCGACAAGTTCGCAGAGCCGTCCAGATTTGCTGCTGCAGTAATTCCATCGGAAGCTGAGAAGCTGAAGCGGTATATCAAAAGGACGAGTCCTCGCATTCGGGTACGTCATCAACCACAGGCCAGCAACGTTCCAGAGCGCGTACGAGGCAGCCTTTGAGATTCAAGCATCGTTCGAGAAGGAAGAGGCTACAAAGAAGAGAACCAGGGAAAGCCAACCGCCCGCAGTCGAGAAGAGAGCATGAATCGAACCATTCCAAGAGCCGTAATCGCAGGACGGGCAAGCAACCAACGTTCCCGAGAACCCGGTTTGCAGAGGATGCAAGAAGGAACGTCATCACGGGAAGAGGGGCGACGGGTTTACGATAGTGTGTTACGTGTGCGGTCAAGGAGGGCATAAGTCTTAGGCGTCACCAAAGAGTAAACCGGCAGCAACGGTGAGCCGAGTACCAGTGAAGAATCGAGTTTACTACATGACCAAGAAGAGGCGGACGCGCAGCTGACGTAACTACGAGTACGGTCTCCGTCTCAAGCTGATCGTTTTATGTTTTTGTTGTTTCTTATGTTCCATTGTTTTCTTACGTGTGCTTCCTTTTGCAAATTTCGAGGACGAAATTTTCTTAAGGAGGGGTGACTGTAATACCCCGAAAATTTGGGATATTTTAAAATTTTTATTTATTAATTAAATGTATAATCAATTGACTATTTAATTGATTATTATTTAATTAATTATTATTTTGTGTAGCAATCTAATCATTTTGAGCCTGGCCTTAATCTTTTTATTTTGTCTTGCCAAAACCCAAGCCCAATTGTTTCCTTTGATCCATATGTTACGCAATCCATCCTTTTATTCTTTCTTTGTTCCATTAATTTCTTTTATTTAATATTATTAATTCTTTATCTATTTTGGCCCTATTTCCAAAATTCTATATTTATATCCTTGCCCATTTATTTTCTTCTTACTATTAAGGAAGCCTATTGTCCCTATTCATTTTCTGTTTTCCTAAATATTTTATTCTAAGTCCAAAAGGCCCATTTAGTTTGGACTGTTTTATTTTTATTTCTCTCTCTTTTTCTCAAATTGGGCCAATGACCCAATTTTTCCTCCTTCTTTTGTCATGGCCGGTTCTCCCCTCTTCTTTTTGGGCCAAGTATTATTTTCTTTTGAGTTTAAGTAATTAGTTGATTAAATTAATTAAATTAATTATTTCAAAATCCTAAAACTTAGTCTAAACCCTAACTAAGTCATCCCATAATAAGCCCAACTCCCCCTATTCTTTCTCTCCTCCTCACGGCTCCCCTTCCTAATTTATTAGGGTTTGTTTTCTTTCTTTCTTCTATATATATTTGTTAGGCTTGGCAATATTATTTTCCTATTTTGCAAAAGCTCATAAACCCTAAAAGAAAAAAAGGAAAACTTTCTCTTTTCTTTCCTCCAAAAGGGACGACTTAGGCCCTCTTGGCCACGTCAGGTGCCACTTCAGAAGTCCGTTGGATGAAGACCTATTCTTTAGGAGGTGCCTGTAAAGGCTGAGGAAGTCTTATTATAAAAATGTGTTTTTAAGGTTATAGAGGAGAGATGCAATTCAATAGCAAAGGCAATATTGTTAAACTCATATTCATCTCTTCTCACTCCTCTATAGTTTCATCTTTAGTTGAGTAATTCATTGTAACCCATAATTATACATTCAAATAGTGGATTGGTGGACTCATAGCCACCCGCGGTTTGACACCTATTTAAAGGTTTTCCGCGTCACCATCTTCGTGTGTTTTTCCCCTTTATTCCTTTATTTATTTTTTGCATATATATAGTCGAAGTATCAATACAATCACGATTTAGTCGTAGTCGAATCGGCCAATTCGCGCAACGCGTAGAATTTGGCATAAACAGTTTGGCGCCCACCGTGGGGCTACGACTAGAAACCTCTCTTTTCATCTAGAAAACAAAAAAAAAAACAAAAAAAGGTGATGGTTGGGTCCAATTCTGGCGAATATGAAAACCAAACTATCAAGCAGATGCAGGAGTTCATGAAGAAAATGTAGGAAGAACTCGCAAAAACCATGGAAGAAAACAAGAGACTCGCCTCCGAGTCCCAAAACCTCCGCACAGAACTTGAATCAGTCAAAAGCACGAAATCAAAGCCAAGGAAAAATGTTGACAACATCCCCACCATGCCAGAGCTGAGCAATGAAGATTCCCCAGAAGAAGAAGACGACGAGGACCTCGATGACATTGGCAAGCCCAACAAAAATGAGGACAACCCGACAGCAGGATAACTCGCCTAGAATCCCAAAATCACAAATTGCTAAAGTTTTTTACCAAACTACCCGATGAACCAATTGCATCTACCCTGCTGACGAAAGACAACTACGCCCAATCCCAATTCAAAGAATGGATCCTCAAAACACTAGTTCCAAAAAAATTAGTCACCCCAAACATGCCCAAACTTTACAACAGAATCGAAGACCCAGTGGAACATGTAGCCCAATATGAACAAAGAATGTGGAACCTACCTATCCCCTTCGACCAACTAGAAGCAACTATGTGCAAATCCTTTGGGCCCACCTTATGTAGCCCCACTCTACAATGGCTAATCAACCTGAGCCCAGCCAGCATCCCAGACTTCAGCGTCCTTACAAGCAAGTTCTACCAACAGTTTGCAAGTAGTCGATTCATGGAGAAACATTCAAGCGACCCCTACCGCATCGCTCAAAAGCAAGGCGAGTCGGTAAGGGCATATCTAGACCGTTACAACAAGGAGATGATCTTTATTCGCAACCTGGATCCATCTACAGCTATAGAAGCTTTTCGAAGAG
Source organism: Salicornia ramosissima (assembly GCA_951394345.1). NCBI lineage: Eukaryota > Viridiplantae > Streptophyta > Magnoliopsida > Caryophyllales > Amaranthaceae > Salicornia > Salicornia ramosissima. The sequence continues at coordinate 16,669,572 of OX596233.1, read as the reverse complement.
GTTTGGTGTATAGATCCAGATTATACTATGAACTAACTAGGTACCCATGTGCCACCTCGACGAAGTAAAGATAAGGGTCCTAGCCGAAGTACGAGTCGAGGAAGATGAAGCTTCCCGGTACGAGAGTCGGGGAGACCGCAAGGCATCCCACCAAAAGTGTAGCAACTGGCAACATCAATCGTACCCCAAAAGGGATCAGGTACATCACGTTTCTTCTCCTGTGCAGGATTCAGGTACAAAATCCCGCAAGACGGATTGACCCGATCTAGCAACCTATTGCTTCAATGTAGATACAACAGGAGTTGTCGAAGCACTAAAAAACCTAGGTGAATCGGTTAGATGGCCGAAAAGGAGTACTAAGCCAGACGAAGGCAAAGACAAGACCAAGTGGTGCGATTATCATAATGATCATGGTCACATGACCGAAGAATGTTACCAACTCCACAAAGAGGTAGCCTGGTTGCTGAAGAAAGGTCACTTAGACCACCTGATGGGAAAAAAGGACAAAGACAGGACCAACGGGAGCGGAGCCGACAGGAAGCAAAAAGGACCACCTCCACCACCCGAGAACACCAAGGTAATTAACTTAATCTCCGGTGGATCTGATATTTGTGCACTAACATATTCTGCAGCTAAAAGGTTCGCAAGGACCAGTCAAACTGAACCCGGCACGCCTAAAAAGCCAATCAGCAAACAAGATAGAGATCTGCAGAACATGACAATCATCTTCGACGACTCCGAGGTTGAAGAAGAAGAACACCATGATGGACTGGTAATCTCTATCCACATCAACAACTTTCTCACGTGTAATATCCCGTATTTTTACACAATTATATATGTATTTTATACGCCTGTACACATGTTTTATACGCCTAAATGAATATTTTATATGCTTTACGAATTAGAATTAATAAAATATTTTAAAGCAAATATTTACGAAAATTATTATTAACTGAATATTTAAATAGTTTCTTTATATTTACAAAATATTTTATAAAATCAAATTTGAAAATAATATTAAAGGTTTTAATCATATATTTGGGCGTCGTTTATAAAATACAATATTTTAGTTTGAAAAAGGTTAGAAGTTTTATTCCCACTGTCACAAGTTCAACCCAGCGGAAAATCCAAATTAGACCCAAATTGTATATATACTTGTAGCGTAAATCAAAACAGGTCAGAACCCTACATCAGAAAGGAGAGAGAAAAATAAAAAAAAACAACACTCCCTCCCTCAGCTCACGTACACAACAAACTTAAGGAAGAAAAAAAAAACCTTAAACGCCTTTGTTGCCACTTCCCCTACTACTGTTCACGAGTCTTTTAAAAAAATATTTCTTCTTCTTCTACAAGCAGCACCGGACAGACCACCACCACCATTCGCCGATCCTGACACCACCGTAGCCGAGTCTGCTGCCTCCGCCACCGGTGCCTTGGTGCCCTGCCGAGCTGCTGCGTGAGTTTCTTTAAAAAAATATTTATTTATTTATTTTTAATTCTTGATTTAAAGTTTATAAATTGTTATTTTTGGTTAATTTCTGATTTGATGTTGTTATTTAATCATGTTTATTATTAAAGTTTTATGATTAAAGTTGAGTTTTGAATCTTTGAAATTTGTGGGTCTTAATAGAAAATTCTCAGATTTTATTTGTTGATTGAATTTGAATAAAAACATGTTATTTTGATTAGTTTTCATGTTTGAAATGGTTGGGATTGGTTATATGTTGTAAAAGGTTGATTTTATGAAGTTTTAAAACTTTTGGGTATGTATTAATGGAGGTTTCATGGAGTTTTGGTAAAAGGTTGAAGATGAAGTGTTGTAGTTTGATTATTTTTATATTTTAATGAGTTTTATGAAATTATTAATTAATCTTGATTAGTATTGTTAATTAGATTGTATTTTTGGAGTTTTATTAATTTTATTATTGCTGTGATTTTTGGAAAAATAATATAATTTCAATGTTTTTAATTATTAGTAGCGTATAATTATTTCCGGTAGTCTTAGGAACCTGTCGAATGTTGTTAAAACTTTAAAAATTAATTTTTGGGACGTTTCGGAAGGGTTTTAAATGTTTTTTTGAGGCTGGAAATTTAAAATAATTAAGCCTATTCGATATTTTATTTATTTATTTAAACGTCGATTTGGTATTTTAATTAGAGGGTATTGAAACGTAAATTTTGAATTAAATGAAAGGGTTGAAAATAATTTTTTAAAATTTTATAGAAGCTGAAATTTTGTAATATATACTTAGGATAGTTTATATGTTCAAGGGAATTAATTAGTCCCATATTTTATTATAGGTGATGTTGAATTCATAGAATTCAATTAAAAGTGGCTAGTCGTATTTGCTATACCAGGTACGTACGTATGTACTCAGTAAACTGTCTGCATGTAGTAGCATATCTAGGACATGATTTTGAACTGTGATGACTGAGTGTATCTTATATTTGTGATTGTGGAAAGGGAAAATTTATATTGTTACAACATGTTGTCCTAAATTGCTTATTTTATCACAGTTTGGAATATAAGTTCAATTATGAATTATCTTACCACTTAATGTAGGGCCAGAGGGCATTACTATCATTACCACTTAATGTGGGGCCAGGTGGCATTAATATTATCCTTACCACCATTGTGTGGGGCCAAGGGCATTAAGGGATTTAATAAATATGTGATCGCTAAATAAAAAATAAATAAATGATAAGTGGTATTTTGGTAGTTATTTTCTTAGTTTTTATTAGTTTATTTTCTTATTTTATTTAACTTTCGTTAGCGTTTTTAGGTTTTTTAGCTTAGTTTTACTTTTGTAGTCCCCTTCCCCTTTTCTATGTGATTTCCTCTATTTTGCCTTGTTTCTGCGTTTTCTTCCCTTTTTGCAGGTCCCGAGTTGATTTGGAACCCGAGGAAGCGAACCGGGAACCTCGAGGAAACCACAAGCCCTCTATGCCATTGTTGGTGCTAAAAAGGCCTCAGCGGGCGCTGGTTATTCCTCAGCGTCCGCTGAGATGTATTATAGTTCGAGGCATTTTTTTTGGCTGAAGACAGTAGATTTTTGAAGGCCTCTCAGCGGCCGCTGATGGATTTCCAGCGGCCGCTGACCCTGAAGCTGCCAGAGCATTCCCAAGCACCAAGTGAAGACAGCGGCCGCTGACCTCAACTCAGCGCCCGCTGTCCCCTCCCCTGTATTGAGGCAGTGGCCTCACAAAGGCTGGCAGCGACCGCTGACCCCAACTCAGCGCCCGCTGCCAATTTTCTTCCCAGCCTGCAAGCCTAGGAATATAGGGTTCAGCGGGCGCTGTCATCGCCTCAGCGCCCGCTGAAGTGCTTTTTCTGCGTTTTTTTTATTACTTTTCTTTTGTTTTGCTCGACTTTTTGGGGTTAGGCTTAGTTTTCTTGCTTTCTTCTTCAATCCTCTTGTAATTTTACATTTGTTCTTCAATTTATGCAAAGTTCTTAGTTTGTTCTTCTTCTTCTTCTTGTTCTCCATCTCAAGGTATTTTATAGCTTTCTTTTACTTGCTTTTTATTGCTTTATGTACTTATTCCTTATAGTTTTAGCTAATTCTTGTTGTTTATGTTTGTTTCTCTTAGATTTTAGGTTTAGTTTATGTTATTAGTTTTAGTTTTAATTATAATTATTAGTTTAATTATGTTTTTACTAATTATGTGTGAGTAGTTAATTTCTAGGGTTTGAGTGAAACTTCTCAATTCCTCCATGATTGTGGTTTAGTTGTTTTTAGGCTTGGTTGTGATTTTGTCGGTACCTTAGGATTCGGTAATGTTGAGTCATATGTTTAGCTAGCATAGGATTCATTGAAGAATCCCCACCGAAGGACCGAAAGGTGAACGTGGGTGATGACTTCCTTTGCCCGATTGATGGAAGCACCACGAAAGTTGGGCCTTCGATCAAGGGAAAGTTACCGGTCTTCGTGATTTTGTGCTTAGGACTCGTTAGATGTGTCGCTGCACGAAAGTGAGTTGTATATGTCTTTCCGGTCATCGTACTAGCTCGAAAGAGTGGTACGATCATAGAACGACCTCCCCTTATCCACGACTTAAGTCTAAGTTCGATTGACTCACACTTCATGGTGGTATGAGTTGTGGATCTCTTACCCTAGTCTCTTTTACTCTTGTTTCCTTAGTGTAGTTTTAGTTAGTTCTCTCCGCCTCTCGCGACCATCACCCGACCTAGCTTGTTCGACGCTTATGCCTAGGCTAGTGCGAAGTACCTTCCCTGTGTTCGACACCCCCACTCATACTATGACGGGGGTTTTTTATTTGGTAAGAAATCCCTCCTATCAATAAACCTACAACTGTGTGATTTGAATTATGATTTTTTGCGTTGTAGATTTTTAGGGAAATAAAATAAAACCTGACTTCTCTTAATAACACTGTAAATCATGTAAAGTGAAACGAGATTCACACCAAAACTCTTGGAACGTATATACCTTGAGTATGAATAATGGGGGGAGCTTATGCTCCTATCAAGAGGTACGAGACGTCGTTCACTCTTGTTTTATTTTTTTATTTTATTTTGGGGTCCCACCCACCTTATGGTGGATATTCCGCTCGGATCGTAACCGAGTGTGTGGCCAGGTGGCAGCCGTGGTAGGCAACTTTCTTTTTATTTTATTTTTGGGAGCCCGTTCGATGTGAATCCAATCTCTTAATAAATAATCAATTAATTTACATTCCACCATTATCTAATCTGACCACTATCTTCTCTTTGTCCGATCATGGAGTATATAGTCATAGTCCAATCACAATAATTTGTTTATGTATTTATTTAATTATTTATTTATTATCGCCTGTAGTATATATATACTCAGCAATTCTGCTGATTACGTGCTTTTGTTTGTGTCTTCTTTGGTCATGGCTCTCGCCTTAATGACCCTGTGATGAACCAATTTTACACTTGTATTATTGGGGAGCAGAATTACACATGTTAGGTTGATGATATGAAGTTCAAGTATTCGGCATATGCATTGACATAGGATGAGTGTGATTCGAGAGTTAACAATTCTTGTATTTGAGCTTATTTAAAATATTATTTCATTTACGTTATTTATTTTAAATAACAATTAAAGTTTATTTTCTCCCGCTGTAAAATTCTGAATAAGCCGAAACGTTTTCACACGTGGCGGTAATGCTTTGGAAATTTCCTTTCAAATGTATTTTATATCATAACTTTAAATAATATTTAGAATTTTCAAGTAGGGAATTTTCAGGGTGTTACATCATGAAACGAGTACTGGTAGATAATGGCAGTTCAGCTAATATCATATTCAAAGACGCCCTTGAAGCAATGGGACTGAAACTAGAAGACATCACCCCCTCCCTAAATTTCTTGTGGGGTTCATTGGGGAAACCAAACACACCATTGGAGAAATCACCTTGGAGACATTTGCTGGGGGCCTCAACATGTCTGCCAAGTTTAGCGTCGTCGCCTGCCCCTCAGCTTACAACGTCATATTGGGAACCCCCTGGATTCACAAGATGAAAGCAGTACCATCCACATACCACCAGGCCATCAAGTTTCCTACCCCCTAGGGAGTACAAGAAGTAAAAGGAGACAGACGAATCGCCAGAAGCTACTACAGCATCACATTGAAACCCAAGAAAGAAAGCATCTAGCAATTACAGCAAGATCCAGCGCCAGAAGCCTCCCAAGATTTGCAGATAGATGATGTGGTGTTTGATCTATACAAGCCGGACCGCGTAGTTCAAGTCGGGGCCAGCTTGCCACAAGAGGAAAAAGAAACACTGATCCAATTCCTCAAGGAAAACGCAGACTGTTTCGCCTGGAGTCATGAAGATATGGTAGGAATTGACCCATAAATCATTACACATAAACTCAATGCGACCCAGCAGCTAAGCCAGTCAAACAGAAAAGAAGGAAATTTGCACCGGAAAGAAACCAAATAATAAACCAAGAAGTGCAAAACCTGCTAGAAGCTAGGAAAATCAGAGAAGTAAAGTAGCCGGAATGGCTAGCAAACGTGGTCATTGGTAGGCTTTTTATGTCGTTAAAAATAAAAGACTTATCAAAAGTAAATTTCTCCTACTCTCCAATTACAACTAGTGTAAAGGGCAAGTAAGGTTTGTATCCACAAAGAGCGGATTTATGTTGATTTAATTGTGTTAAAATATATTTGGTATTAAAATATATTTGGTATTAAAATATTTTTTAGTATTAAAATATATTTGGTGTTAAAATATTTTTGAGTATTAAAAGGGGAATAACTAATTCCTTAGTGATATTGGTAACAGGGGGGGGGGGGGAGGGGGGGGGGAATTGGAGATTTTAAAGAGAAAATAAACTTACGACTAAGTGATTACGGGAATATTCTAGTTCTAAAGAATCTTAGGATTCGGTTACAACGACTCTTACTCGGCTAATTGAATTAGACTCTCAATTACCAAACCACTTTCAATACTCAATTAATTATTGACAAGAGTAAACTCTTGTAGTCCCCTGAATTAGCTAGACAAGATAAATCGTAAATTGCCTAAAACCCTTAATGTTCAAAGAACACGTAGTGAACAAAAGCTTTAAGAACGAAGACACAATAAGAAAGCAATTGTTTAGAGAATACGCAATAAACAATTAACGTTTAAATAAGCTCTACTAAATTATTTACAATGAGAATACGCTTAAGCATGAACAAGATAGTTGCTACTCGAGGTTGAACACAGTAATCGATTGTGTTTAAACCCTAGTAATGATTTTGTAAAATATAATAACAAGACAAAGATCAAGCTAAAACATTCAACAAAACCAATAACAATTCATATAAGAGCAAATAAATAATTGAAGTAATGAAATAGTTTAGAGTTAGAGAATCCTCACAATGAGCTTTTTAGAATCATTGAAACCAATCCCAAGAACATGTTTAAGCTACTATTTCCATTGATGAACAAAGATTCTACATTGATTCCATTAAAGATAAATAAAATTATAAACTAAGGGTCCATTTACTTTGGTGTAAAACATTTTCAATGTAAAATGATTTTCCATGAAAAACATTTTACGTTGGAAAACTCATTTTCATATAAATTTTCCAATGTTTATTTGCACGGAAAAGAAATTTTACTCTCTAATTTAGAGGAAAATATTTCTAATAGGGTGTAAATGAGTTTTCACCCAAAGTTTTACATTTCATTTTTTCACCCAAAGTAAACGATGTAAAATAGGAAAACTGTTTTCAGGGAAAATATTTTTCGCTCTAGTAAACGGACCCTAAACTAATTGAGTTCTTGAGGAATAAAAGAGAGAAATAAAGATAAGAAACTAATTGAACATCAAAGCCTAGATAGAAATACAATGAGAATCAACTTTTATATTTATACTAAACTAAATTATAACCTAGGAATCAAGTGGATGAAGTCGCGTACAAAACAGAGCAGAGGGGGTGCTGGCAGCGCCCTCATAGGCGCGGGGCGCGCCCCCTTCTTGGATTCCTACTGTGATATGGGCACTGGCAGCGCCCCATAGGCGCGGGGTGCGCCCTCCTTTGGACTGTTACTGTGACATAGGCGCTGGCAGCGCCCCATAGGCGCAGGGCGCGCTCTCTGTGGAAAGCTATTGTGTCATAGGCGCGGGGAGCGCCTTCTTCCTTGGCCATTTGCTCCAAACAATCTTCCTAGATCAGATAGGCGCTGGCAATGCCTTTAGGGCGCTGGGAGCGCTCTACCTTCTTCAAACACTTTTTCTAAGTCCAGAACAAGTCTCGGTCTTCCCAATTATTTACAAAATAAGGAAAGAAACATGAGCCTGTAACAACAAAAATAAACTAAGTCCTAAAAAGCAATTAAATTATGAAATGCAATATTAAATTAAGTTTCGAGACATAAACTTTCGTTTAAGCTTAAAGTTAATTAATATCACAAAACACGTTCTAAACTATTACAACTATACATCAAAATGAGTTAATTGATTAATACAAACTGAACACATCAAATACCCCCACACTTAGTCTTTACTCGACATCGAGTAAATCAAAAGAGAGTAATAACGAGTTGTAAGCCAAAAGTTCGCAAAAACAACTAAACTCTAACAAAAATCCCTAATGAACTTGTTCTAAACCAAAACACAATAAAATTATGATTTGAGCTAAATCAATTCATGAGAAGGAAAACCAAACTAAATGTGAACTAATGATTTCAAAAATTCAAGCATGGTTCACACTACTTACAAAAATCAAAATGGGGAAAGAAAGAACAAAAGAAGGTGTTCTTACCAAAGCACTCCGGAAGATGAGATTATTCGGTCTTGAATCAAAAAGCAAACAAACTCCTCTCTTTTCTTTTTCTCTCATTTTGCCTGGGAGCCCTTTTGGGTTTTCATCCTAGCTTTCTTCACTCTTTTTTTTTTTATTTTAGGGTTTTTCCCAGTTATACCCATAAGATATTGGGATTTCCTACCTGTAGCCACAAATTTTGAAAATTTTCTGTTATACCCATGAGATTTGTAAAAAAATTTAACTGTAGCCAAAAAATACAATTATAGGTCACAAACGTTAGCACCGTTTACTTTACAAAACAAGGAGGGGGCGTGGTGGACTTTTGTTAGTATGATTTGGTAGTTGTGGTGGTGAAAATTAATGTTAGTTTGTTATTAACGACTTAACCATGTTAGTTATTATTATGTTTGTTGGCTACCGTTAAGAATTTTTAAAAACATCATGGGTATAACAGAAATTTTTCAAAATTCATGGCTACAACTGGGATATCCCAATACCTCATGGGTATAACTGAGAAAAACCCTTTATTTTATTTTTTTTTTCTTCTTCTTCTTCTTCTTTTTTTTTTTAACTCTTTAGCTCTTGTTTTGCATAGGTTGCCCTTTTGGATTTTCAACCTATCAAGCTTTCTTTTTCTTTTTTTTTAATACAAAGTAAAAGAAACCAAAAATATATACAAGTGAACGTACCCCCCACACTTGAGCGACACAATGTCCTAATTGTGGGTTAAACTTTCACCATCTTGTCAAACATTGGAGGACCAACCAGTAAAAGTGGGTCCCGGAGGCCTCCTCCTCCTCTCCTCCCTTTGCTGCCTTTCCCGCTCAATATCTGCGTTCGGGGTCAACATAAGGGGTACCGTAAAGATGCATGGTGTTGTAGGGGTCGTTTTTACTCGGCCGCCTACGTCACGAGTTATTTTGAATGCTCGTTAACACCGTATGTGAATACGGACTAGTAGGAGTCGCCACCGTGCGTTTTATACGGTCCACGGACACCGAAGAAATACCGAAAGCCAGGAGCAATCAGCCCCATATGGTCGTGCACCAGAGTATGGGTTCGGGGACAAGTTACGGGCCAATCGTGCATTGGGCCCGCCCGCCTGTAAGCGGTCTCTACTAGGTCTCTTTTTGTGGTCGTATTGTTATTATTCCCGAATTCAAAGATATCTCCGTTTTATATCCTAAAGCGCATATTACTAGGTGGGTTTGAATATATTACAAGTCATGCCTAATTAATGTGACCACTTTGCATTAAGTCAGTATTAAAAGTCCTAAAAAATAAATCAAATAAAAATATGAATAAAACATATAATGAAAGAAATAAAAAAAATAATATGTGCAGGTTCAAAGTGTGCGTGTTCCAGGAAAAGTGGTTTGATGTGCTGTTTAACCAATAAAAATATAAATAAAACATGTATGAATTAATTGAATGCGACTTTTAATACTTAAAACCAGATGTCATATCAATGTTAGCAACAATAATTGTGATTTCATTCATAATCAGGCCAGATCTAATATGACTTATAAATTAACCAGGTTTATAATCATAATCATTATTGGAAATATTCAATTTAATAAATAAATGATTATATTAAAAATAAATTTATCAACGACATAAAAACTGAAGCTTTTTTATTAAATTGATACACGATAACAGATCTGATTAATATGAGTCATAATTTTTTATTATGCATTAATATTGAAAATTTATAATCCACGTCCGATCAGATTAAAACAACAATTAAAGTATTAGCATTAATATGACAGACATGAATTTAAGCACTAAAATTCACATAAAACATATTGAATACATTGACCATTATCAAAGATCATCATTTTGAATGATTTATAAATATACAATAAACTTAAAACGAATAGATTTGAAGTAGAGACTTTAGAAATTGTACCTGGTAATGCCTTGATCGAACAACCAAGGAGAGATCAACGATGATGATGAATATGAAATGCTTGTTTAAAGTTGACAGAGTCGGTGATTTGTGATGTGTTTAGTGATGTTTTGAGAGTGATTTGATGTGGTATAAGTATATGGGATGGAAGTATGCAATGCAGAAGGAGGCTCGGGGTTGTTGGCGTCTCTTGAAAGAGTTGAAATGACGTGTATATATAGGCCAGAAGGAGCAAAAATCGACCCCGGAGGACACCAGACCTGCGCCTAGGCGCAGGTCCAGTAACATGACCTGTGTCTAGGCGCAGGTCCAGCTGTGATCCGAGTTGATTTTTTGATTGATTTTGCGCGTGATTTCCAGGATTACAATCCGATTTTATGCGATTACGGAAATATTTTGTAATATTTTGATATTTCGGAATATTCTGGGATGTCCCGGGATGTCCCGATATGTGGCGGAATGCCCAGAACGTTCCGGAATGTTCTAGATTCCTCCAAAAGCTCCAAAAAATTACAGAAAAATTATTAAAAATTATGAAAAAATATGAAAAGTATGAAAAACACAAATATGCTTTTCGGAAAAATTTTCAAAATTTGGAAATTACGAAAATGCCCCTAAGCATGCAAAAATCCTAAAAAATCCATAAAAAGCTCTAAAAATATGATAAAAAATATAGAAAAATATGAATAAATTATAAAAGTATTTTTATGATTTTTAAAAATATTTTGTGATGCAAAAAGACATGAATATTATTTTTTATGAATATAAAACATTGAAAAATGCATGCAAAAATATAAAAAAATATCTAAAAATGAAGAAAAATTACGAATAAATCCCATAATCATCGCAAAACCTAACATTTGCTTCCAAGGCACTTTAAACACAGTTTAGGCAATTGGTTAAGGTATATTGTGCATTTTCATCATCAATTTCCCTTAGTTGTATCTTATGGCAATATGGTACATTCATCATTAGTCTCTACATTGGGGAGACACATTTAGGTGTCTACAGGTGTGCATTGTTGTAATCATGGAAGACATGGGGTACATCATGTCCTCCATCCGGCGTACCTCATGCCGAAGGGCACCTACCTCGACTTGTAAAGAGTCGAACCACTGATTGAGGAGATTAATCCCCGACTGATCAGAAGAAGCAGGGTCTGGCTCTTGCATACGTATCCCACCTCGTACTCGAGGTCTGCGGCTCCCCATGTTTACATCACCAGGCCATCATCATCATCATCACCATCACCATCATTTTCATCATCATCATCATCCTCATCATCTCCCTCATTATACTCCTCCTCACTGTCACTCTCCTGCCACTCCGGGTTAGAAGGTGGAGGATACGGAAATTCAAGCCACCACCGCCCCTACCCCCTAAACTGCCCCCGCCCCCAAACCACAACTGCCCTCTGCCCAAACCATCACTGTCACTGCCACCACCACTGCCCAAACCACCCCATCCAAACTATTCTAATCGAACACCCACAATCCAACCCCCAAACCTCCACGATTACCCATCTGCCCAGCCACCCTTCCTCCCATGCCCAACAAACCCATCACCGACCCCCACCCTCAACCCTAAACCCTCAACCACCCCCTCCACGAGCCTCCCCACTCAATTTCGACCCATCACCACCCTTTACAACCCTCTTGAACTACCCCCAACCCCATTCCTGACACTCACTCACGTCCCCGTCGACCCGCACCTCAGATTTGGCGAGAGAGAGAAGGTGATATGTACCGCGACGATGGTGATGGTGGTGGTGTACGTTGGTATCTAATGATGGTGAGTGAAGATGGTGGTGGTGGTGGTGGTGGTGAGTGAGGAGGAAGGAAGAGAGAGAAAAGGGTGGAGCGAGAGAGGAAAGAGAAAAGGGTGGAGTGAGGGAGGAAAGAGAAAAGGGTGGGTAAGTTTTTTATTTTTTGATTATTATTAGTATTTTTATTTTTATAAATTTTAGATTTACTTTCTAAAAAAATTCAGTTTTTTTTTTTTGAAGTGATGACCAATAATATGCAAACACGTGACATTAAAAACCTGTATAACAAGTTATAACCGGTTATGGTTTACTGAAAGAAAATTGGGTATAAAAGTTGGGTTATTATTGAATAATCAAAAGGTTGGTTTATTAGTTACGAATCACTCAAAGATTGTATTATTAAAATCAATTTATCCTAAATAAAATGTAAAAAATTAAATTAAAAAATAAAAAATAAATAAAAACTAAAAAATAAAATAAAATAAAATAAATTAAATTAAAAATATTTAAATAAAAATATAAATAATTTAAATAAAAAATATTCAAATTTTTTAAAAAAGTATTAAATTAAAATGGAAATATAAAAAAATTAAATTAAATTTAAAATTTCTGTCCAGTTTAGCAAAATTCAATCCAAAGAGACAGGGCCTAATTCCCTCTTATTTTTATTTTTCTTTAATTATGCATTTGAACTTAAATAACGTAAGTAATTACTCTAACCTAATGTCGTCAATGAGGATGCAAATCAAGTTATAGTTCAGTAATGGTGGAGGGGCTGATGGGTACCTCTAAGAAAGTTGGGTAAAAATGGGTACACCTGAGAAAATGCAAAAACACATGGGGTACTAGTGAGAAAAATCCATCTTTTTTTAATTTAGCATTGGGTCTTAACTAACGTCGTTAACACCTTTCACCTAACGCCGTTATTTAAGATGCAATTCAGGTTACGGTGACTAATGTTGGATGGGCTGATGGGTACCCCTAATGGATTGTAAAGGGTTGGACGGTGTGTGTGTGAGGATTGGTATTAGGGATCCTTTCCATTAGCTTAGACATCATAGTCTGTATGGCATGTCCAAAATTCCCTATTTTATGATTTCTGTTTAAGTAGTTTTGATTTCTAGACTTATGTATAGGTGTTTATACCTAGTACTTTGGACTTGTAATGGTGTTGGACTTTCTTTATTCGGACTTTATTGATTTCTTTTGGGTTATGTTTTCTTAGAACTTAAGTGGCATTCCCGTCCAGTGCCCTATATTCCCCTTGTATCCTCTGTTTTTAAGGACGGGGTGTTACAGTTGGTATCAGAGCAAATGATCCATCGACTTTACTTAGACGCTAAGTAATCCTATAGATCTTACACCTTAGCCATGAAGTAAAGTCTAGGTTGGAATGATAATAAAAAATTTTAAAAAAAAAACCTAGTGAGTGATTTCTTGGGTAGGAAGAAGACTTGGGAACTAAGTATTTGTACTTACCTATTTGCTTTGCATGTGTTTCTGCTTATGTGTTCTTTGATTCTGGTATTATTATTTCTTTCTTTGTTAGTTCTTTCATGTCAAAGTAAACCTGTTTGCTATTTTAACTATGAAATCATTGATAACTCTCCCTTCTGGAGAGGACTTTTGCTTGTCACCATAAATTTCAAGATGAGTTATCAAAACGATTAGTAAGAGGTTGTTTTGGAATTCTACCCTCATAATTGTTGTGTGAAACTTTCAATACCTCTGGAAAGTTTATGATAAAATGTTTTAGGAAGTGTAGAAGTCGTTGTTTTGCCTTACTTGTCCTTTTGTTTTGGGTTTGGTATTACATAGGATCACTTACACCTAATTCTATGTGTGTCGTATATGTTATTCCCTCCTAAGGATGCACCTACTAAAAACCTGACCAAGAAAGACTTTGAGGATGTTACTGACTATATACTAAGGGTATATAACTATGTGATTGAGTTTTTCGAACAATGGTCTAGGGTAGATGAGATGACAGATGAGTACCTCATGGCTATGTACCTGCCATTATTTACCCAACAAGTCACCCTTCACCCCAGTCTTCGAATACTTCAACAAACCTCTGTTCCTTTTCGCTAGGCAAATTAATGAGAATGATTACCCTAATCGGGATGGGATGGATGTAAGGTTGGTATGGTGGTTACTAAAACTTGAGGATGATCACCAGATGGAGGCACTTGTTGTAACGACCCGGAATTTTGGGCCAGAAAATTTCGCGGTTATTAATGATATGTCTTAATTCTAAGTCCAAAAAGGCCCATTTAATTTTGGACTGTTTTACTTTTTAGCCCATTCTTTTTCATCAAATTGGGCCAAGGACCCAATTTGTTCTTTTATCTACCCTTGGCCGGTTTTTAGTCTCCTTTTTGGGCTATTGGGTATTTCTAGTTTAATTGGGTAATTATGCTAATTACCAATTAAGAAGGCTTAAGTATTTTTCAACCAAGCCCATGACTTGGCCCCTATACTTAGTCCACATGGCCAGCCCTCACTTTCCCTTATTTTAGGATTTGCAACACTTCATCTTGTTCTATAAATAGGACTCTTGTCCCTTGTGTTGCCATTATGCATTTAAGCACTTAAAACTCCAAACTCTAAAGATCATTTTTCTCTCCTATTATCCCCTCAAAAAGTCGAACCTTCATTGTTTTTCCTTGGATTAATTAAGCGAATCCAGGTAACTTCGCTTTCTCCTTTAATCTATGGGTAGAAAAACACATAGTTAATTAGGAATTGAAGCATGAAAATTGTAGGAAGTTTAATATTGTTTTACTTGGATATGTCGAGCATGAAGAATGAATTTCTTGATTGATTTTTATGTATTTTCTTGTTTTTATGTATGATCTTGTATGAATTTATTTACCAATCAAATCTTGTTATTTCTTAATGAATTTTTCATGGTATCTTGTTTACTGTTTTATTATTAACCATGACTTATTTCGTGGCAAAATTCGTCCGTTTATTATTTATAAAAATTTAATCTTTCAAACCGGTAAAACTGTCCAGAATAGGTTTACGAATTTATTAGTGTACTTAATCAATTCGGAATGCTACGAAATTTTATATGGAAGTCAGTGATAATGTTTTACAGCTTGTGTTAAATTTTCGTAATTTTTAAAGATCGTTTGATATGGCATAAAATTCTGAAACCGAATTCAGCCTAATCTGACTGGTTAGTTATAAAATCACTTAAAAATAGTAAAAGATGTTATTTTTAGACGAAATTTATGCACGTAAATACTTGAACCCATATTTAGCTCCCATAAAAATTTCCAGATTTTTAGAGATCTTTAGATGGTCGTTTTTAATTTAATTCTTTAAAAATCAGATTGTATAAAATAGGGCAATTGAATTATTAAAATATGCTATTATTAATTCTTGAATTTTCGAGTGACCTAAGTATTAAAAGGGAACTAAAAATATGATTTTTATGATGAATCTTGATAGTATTGAATTATATTGATTAATCTTGAATTAAAAATTAAATCTTGTTATTATCTTCTAATTGTCGAGTGTATAGAAATTAAAAGAAGAGTTAAAAATATTATTTTTATGTTAATCTTGATGAATGTTGTTGAAAAATATGATTTTTATGTTTATTAATTAGTTAAATTATTTAATTCTTGATGATTGAATTCATATAAATTAATTGAATAATTTTGCTATTATTGATATAAAATGTCGAGTGTGGTGAAAGTAGGAAAAATAGGATTTTTAGTATATTTTGGTAATTTTAGCAATTAATTAATTAATTAAGATAAATTTAAGAATTAATTAATTATGGTTTGAAAATTGAGATTTACGTGTGGAATTATTTGATTTAGTCAAATTTGGTTAGTTTTGAATTATTATTAATTTAGGAAATAATTAATAATAAAAGTTACAGATTAAATAATTATCAGGGATAAGTTGTAAAGTGAAGGGATAGATAATATGACTATTATTATTACTATTAGTATTCGGCTATTACAATTATTAATAATAATATCTACAAGTTAGTATATGATATTAAGGTTAGTATCCGAAAGGATAGGATTATAAGTATATGATAATATATTATAAGAGTTGAGAAGTATAAGATATGATTAGGGATAAGAAAGGAAACAGAGTAATAGCTATACATGTTATGTCTCGGTCTCTGGCTAGGAAAGACTTGGTATTTAAGGTGGCCAATATACGTGCCGCACCTCTCTTTCCTGGGACTCCGAACATTTCATTTCCTATTACGGTCACCTAGTATTATCCTAATATATGAGATGATTGAATTAAGTAAAGATATAAGATACAATATAAAGATCGCCCCTGCGATGACGCAAAGGTCATCAATCGGGTTAAATAAGATAGGACGCCCTTGCGATAACGCAAAGGTTATCAATTGGGTTTAGTCGATGCCACTGCTCACATGGGACGAACGCAAAGGTTCCCCCGCGCAGTTCTTGGTCTTAGAACATGTAGCCGTCTGGTAACCGTATCTACGAGCCGCTACCAGGAGTTATGGCCATAGCTTAGGCTTAGTTCTCGCAAAGGAGGGCTACGGGTGGGACGCAAAGGTTCACCCCGACATGTTCTAGGAAAGTTGCGAACGCAAAGGTTCGCTACGAGCTGAAGAAGACAGTCCGCAAAGATGATATGTTAAGTTAAGTTGATATAATAAGTACATATGTAAAGTTAAGAAGATATTATGTCCTTATTATAAGATTGATGTAATGATATGATAAGTGCATATGTTAAGATAAGAAGCTATTATGCCCTTATTATAAGATTGATGTTATGATATAAGATGAGATGTAATTATAAGATATGATATGATTAAGATAAGATTATGATAAGATATGATTAAGATTTATTAATGATATAATTTAAGAAGGGTTAAGTATAAGTTAAGGATTGGGATAATTTAAGTTGTATAATATAAGTATAAGTATTGTATATTCTAAGACTTCCGCTGTGTATGATTTTGTATTTATGTATGTATATATGCGTATGTATGTACATGGAAGGATTGTGTATTTTTGTACGTATTTCTAACCGTATTTGCAGGGTTGTTTGTACGTACATTATACGTAAATTATACGTATTCTAACCATATTTCTGCAGGTGTGTTTATATGTATTCGCATACGTACTTTTATACGTATTTTTATACGTACTGTTATACGTATTTTTGTACATTTTTTTATAAAGACATGTATTAGATTTCTTTACAGTTTTTATGCATATTTCTATGCTATTATGTGTTTGGTGGTCCCTCGATTAAATGGGACAGCCTAGTTACTCGCCACTGACGGTGGACCCCCCCTCAGTTTCAGGTGATGTTGCAGCAGATTAGAGCGGGCTTCGCCGGATGGGCTTGAGAGTTTAGGCCTTTATTTTAAAGTTTCTAGTACTTGCCAGAACAATTTAACATTTATTTAGTTATTATATGATCCCAGCATGTTGGGACAGTATTTTCCAGTTTTCTGAAGTAATATCAAATAATGGTTTATTATGGAATTTAGCAGCTATATTAATAAAAGATAATTCTTCCGTGTCTATTGTTGATTTATTGTTTAATAAGGTTAAGTAATGATCCGAATGTCGATTTCCCTTCGTAAATCGACAAGCTAAAAAGTCGGGTCGTTACACTTGTGACACCCGTAGAGAGCTCTATACATCCACAATCTCAGCTAGCAGAGTGTAGGGATCATGAGATGAGTAACGACGAAGATAGCGACGATGAGTATGATGAAGAGGATGAGAGTGATGAGGACTTTGACTCGTGCATTTATCAGGAAAGGAAGGACAAAGCCGACAATGTGAATTTTTGAGTGCATAGTCCAGTTCATTGGGTTTCCCAAGTCGTTGTTCACCTTTCTTTCTTTTATTTATTTGGGTTATCCCTTATAATTTTCGATGGTTTAGTAGATAATGGATTTTCTTTTTGGACCTATTGTATTTCTGGGTTAGTGAGAACCTCATACTAATTTCTTTTGGAGAATAATATATTGTAATGAATGGATGATTTCATGGATGATTATTTGGGATTTATAACTTGGCACCTTTAAGATTATTTGCACCTAGAACCACGTACGGGAAATCTTTCAATTATTTATCCCTTATTCTTTTTCTTCTGTTTGTGTGCCAGTTGATTTATGATATACTGGTTTGTACTTGTATTTTATTTTGAGACTGAGTGGCATGTTCCTTCTTTATATCAGAGTGCGCAGCGGAAGTGTGAAATTCTTGGTTGTTAATTATTTCGCGTGTTTTACATATTTGTAAGTTTCGAGGATGAAACTTTTTCAAGGAGGGGTGACTGTAATACCCCACATTTTCACCTCTTTTAAAAAAAGCGATTTTTATGATTTAAATAATAAAACATTATTTATTCATTTTCGATAACTAAATTTTGAAAATAAAATATTTATCTATTTTCTGGGAATATGTTGCTAAAAACAATTTAATGTGGTTAACAATATTTGGTTGTTAACATAAAATATATATATATATATATATATATTTGGTACGATTAAAATATATATTATGTAATTTTACTCTATATATATATATATATATATATATATTATGTATATAAAAACAATTTTGAAAGGTTTACTCTTTATTTCATACATATTTCATACACATGATTAAAATATATATATATATTATGTAATTAGTTAAATTAGTCTTTATTGTTTGGCATTAATGAGTCAAGTATTCGGAAACTTTTGGAAGGTTCTAGAAGGTTCAAGAATAATATGGATGGTGGTAGAATATTCTAAAGAGGGTGACTCTAGAATGTTCAAAAGTATTTTTATAGGAGTATTCTAGTATGGATACATCTAGGAGGTTCCAAAGGGTTCTTGTATGTACTTGAATTAGAATGATTCTAGGTTCTACGATGTACATGCAAATTCTAGAACCCTCCATTTGAGGAGGTTAGAATATTCTAGAATTAAACATGTAGGAATATTAATACTCCATTATTTCACCTCACCTTTCCCCTCCCTTTGATCAGCAATATAAACAGCCTATAGGCTGATTTGTTTCTAATTTTTCATCTCTCACAACCTCACAAAATATACTCAAAGTTCTAGTAGAGTTTTGGGAGTTTTTCCTTGGTGATCTTTGAAGCAATTTCGATGAAATCTAGTGCATATACCTCATCTTTTATCAAGGTAACTAACTTTAATTTCCAACCTAGAAATCATATAGTTTAGCATTATATTTTAGGGTTAAAATCATGTTAAAAAGGATTAAAATAAACTAGGATGAATTTTGGTTAATTTATGCCTTGTTTTCGAATTGTAGTATGAATTCATATAAAATGGATACCCTGATTTTCGTGGCCTATAATGAATTCCAAAACTTATTCTCGTGTATTTTTATGTGAAATTTCATGATTTATTATTTTTGGTATTATATGCATGATTTTATTAATTATGATGATTGTTTTGAGAAAATTTGGTACATCTTATTTCATGAATTTTCGTGTGATATATAATATGGTTTTTCATGTTTGTAGGCCTAGAATAATGGGTTATGATTTATGTTGGTGATTTATTTATTGGTTGATTGTAAAAATTGTCTTATGAATTGCTTGGCGAATTTCGCTTTAGTCCAATTTCTAGGCGAAATGCTGTCGAAATTTTTAGTGAATTATAAGTGATAATATATCCTAATTTTTAAGCTTGAATGTCGAATTTGTTTCATGGTTTAGATGATGTATTATGCTTAATTGTATAAATTGGTTAATTGTGAAATAATTTGTAAAATAAAAAAATTAAAAATTAAAAAAAATGTGTTCTGCCAAGAGCTGCTGGCCGTGTGGTTTAGATAACTATTTAGCATGTTTTTAATTTCAATTTGGGCTTAAATTATGCTTGGTTATAACCTTGATGAATTATGGAATTAATTGTATAAATTTAATTATTTTTGAGCTTGATTTGGTGGTTGTTTTTGTTATTGTATTAATTTGGACAACAACTTTGTATGTTCTAAAATTGTGTTTAATTAATGTATTTTGACCCTTAATTATGTGTTAAATGGTTACTAATTAATAGGAATTGTTTGGGTACAAGTTTGGTTGGAATTGATAATTTTACGATGAGTTGTCTAAGTTACTTGTTGCTTATTTTGAGTGTGTAAATGATTAAAATACTATTTTGGAATTTAAATTTGATTAAGTATTGGGCACATGTTATTAGTTGTGGGTGGATGATGGAATTTGTAATTTTGGGTTTTATTAGTAAATAAAGTGTGGTTTGGAATGAGAGATTAAGAACGATGTATTTTATCATACATGTGTCTAGGAGGTGATTTATAATTGTTAGTTGGAGCCATTGGGCTGCGGGATCCAAGAACAATATTTATTTACCTGGGTTAATTGTTGTCGTCCGGGAGCTCGGGAGGTGTAAGACCATATTTTGGGCGTCCATCCGGCACCGGGAGATCTGGCCAATCTTAGACACAATCGACTTTGTGTTGATTGTTGGTAGTGTAAGTCCATATTTTGGGCATCTACCTGACAAACCTTAGGAAGTGGTACTGCGGGATACCACTAGTGATCATTCCATCTACAATTACAATTGCCTGTATTTATCGTTGGTAGTGTAAGTCCATATTTTGGACATCTACCTAACGTACTTTAGGGGTGGTACTGCGGGATACCACTAGTTGTCGTTATGTCTTCAGTACATGTATTGATTTGGGGAGTTGGGAATAGTTGTGATCATAACACTCATCTGGGAATTTGGGTTCAATTGTGGTATAATGGTTTTATTTGGGATGTTATTGGATTTCCTATCTTTTGGATGAAATATGTGATTGTTGTGATGTACTGTGCTAACTGGTTCTGCAGGTGGCTTATGGTCGAGGTTATGGTAAGTGATGGTTGTTTGTATTGAATGACATGAATGCTTCCTGTTATTTATGGATATTGATTTGACTCCCTGATCTATGATTCTGAACTTGTGTTTTCTATGTTGGGGAGAACTGTTAGTTACTCGCCACTGACAGTGGAGTTGTATACATTTTTCAGATGCTGATTGACCGCAGGATTGTAAAGGGTTGGACGGTGTGTGTGTGAGGATTGGTATTAGGGATCCTTTCCATTAGGTTAGACATCATAGTCTGTATGGCATGTCCAAAATTCCATATTTTATGATTTCTGTTTAAGTAGTTTTGATTTCTAGACTTATGTATAGGTGTTTATACCTAGTACTTTGGACTTGTAATGTTGTTGGACTTTCTTTATTCGGACTTTATTGATTTCTTTTGGGTTATGTTTTCTTAGAACTTAAGTGGCATTCCCGTCCAGTGCCCTATCTTTCGCTTGTATCCCCTGTTTTTAAGGACGGGGTGTTACATCCATAATATATTATTTGCAAAATATAATAAGATGATTCAAATCATAGAGATTATTTCCAAAATCTAGAAATTTCATGAAAAAATATAAGGCTACTAAAATATAACATATTTTGTCATCAAACTTTAAATTAACATAATACGAAATTAATTATATTTAGCGTAAATTATAGCATGTATCATATAAACACATAGAAAATCATGTAAGCACTTTAATAAAATATCTAGCCACTTAACGTACATTTCTTCTACCGAATCGAAAAGAAGCCTTGAATCGAAAAATGAGAACTTCTACCGAAGACACCCTACATACAAGTAGTATAACCTTAATTAATATAAGGTCATTCAAATAATAAGACTCTAATATGTGCATGTTTCTTTATGAAACTTTTTATATTAAAACTCATGTTTTAATTCAATTAAAACATTTGATGAATATGTTTTCATAAAATCATAAATTTACTGGTAAAAAAATATTAAGTAGTTTTTTGTAGTTGAATTTATACTAACATATGGTTTTTATACATAATAAATATTGATAGTAATTAATTTTAAAGCCTCAAGAATTAATCTTAATTTATAAAAGAATATCAATATGAATAAGAGAAAAGAGAGGAAGGAAAGTAAGAAAACCAAAGAGGAGGAAAAGAAGATAGTGTAGGTACAGGTTCAAACAGTTAGGAATTATGCGGAAAAAGTTGCCCCTTTGAATAGGTGATGTTAATTGCAAATTCAATCACTTTAAGTAAAATATTGAGAATAATAGAAATTTGAGAAACAGGGAAAAACAAACAATAATATGGAGGATGAAGAGGACGAATTCACTAATATCAAATATGGAGGAACAACTTAAAGGGAGAAATTATAGCACTCGAAAATCTGCTCACAAAACTTATTCTCTCTAAACAAAATATCTGATGTGATATGTTGTTATTGGCAAACTAAATCTTGAAGCCAAATAACATATTTATAGGATAAAAGAAATCCTAAAAATATAATTTTTATCAGAATATTTGGCCTCCAAAAATAATGAATATCCTCTAACAAACAGATCTAAAAAATAGCAAACAAATCTAAAAATAGGAACTTTAAAACAGAAAATAATCGTAAAACTCCCAACAGACGAACTAACCATATGACCCGATCGGGACAGCTCCCAAAATTCGTCTCATGCTCGCGGACCCGATCGGGTAAGGTCACCCGACCACATGACCCGATCGGGTCACCTAACCCGACTGATCGGGTCAGGCGCAAACTCCACGAGTTTACAATTTTACGAGCCACCCTATTTCGAGCCACACCTTACACAAGCATTGAAATGGAAGGGGTATTTATAGGTTTATGCATATAAGAGTTTAGGTAATTAGTGGTACTTGGTGATCGAGTAATGAACACATTATATGGAAGAAAATAATTTAGAGAATAATAGATGATCATAAATTTGTTAGAGACGAAAGTTTAGAAGATAAGGAGGTGTAGATATTATATTTACTTTTATTAAAATTACAAGCCAAATCCTCCCTAACAGTGGAGGACCCACGTTGGAACAAGTGGTCCCCCCATCTTTGAAACCTAAAAACTGAATATATTAAAACGACTTAAAATAAATTCGCGTGCACATTAATTAACCATAGAGAAAGAGCGGCAGCATAGCGGTAGGTTAGGAGATAAACTTCTCCTGAAATCAAGGATCAAAATAGGTGTGTTTAATGGGATGGGGGCCCATTTAAAACCTTGACCCGACCCATTAAAAATTTGTGTGGCCCAACCCTCTTTATAAATGGGGCGGGTCTTAATAGGGTCAACAACTTAATGGGCCTAAATGGGTCGGGTCGGGCTTTTAAAGGGCCACTTAAATTTCTTCCCATATTTCCCAAAAACTTCCTTAATTTCCTCTTAGATAGGGTGCGCCGGGCCGGGCAAAATAGGGCTTGACCCGGCCCGGCCCGTTGAAGAATTTGTGAAGCTCGGCCCGGCCCACCAAACAATTGACCCGCCCCAGCCCTGACCCGGCCCGTTGAACAGTACTAATCAATACCCACCGGGCCCATTTTCTTGTTTGTCCCTATTTAAAATAATGGCACGCTTGCCTGTGTGAGATGGAAAGACTCATACGAGTCCTAGTTAAGTAGGTAATACTCTTTTGCATTGAAATTACTCCCTCTGTAACATAAAACTTTCAACAATTAGTTTTGCACTCATTTTGAGGAAACTATTTAAGGGTGTAAACGAATGAATTAGTTAAAATAATTTTAATATTGGTAACTTATAATCACATTCTTGCTTGTATTAAAACCATTTTGATTAATTCCTTCGTTTACATCCTCAAATCACTTCCTAAAAATGCGTGCAAAACCAATTGTTGAAAGTTTTATGTTACGGATGGAGTACTTGTTTCTCTTCCTTTTTTTTCAATTTTTTTCCTCTTTTTAACAATATTTTTCCTTTTTTTGGCAAAGTTTTTTCCATTTGTTATGTATTTAACTAGATAGTCTCGGGCTATGGACGCTTTTTCAACTAATATTTGATACATTTGAATTTTTTTAGACAATAAGTCAATTAAAAACAAATACAGAGTATGCAATATAAAATTATTACATCAATAAAAAGATTTTAGTATAAATTCTTAATGATATAAAAATTGATAAAATAAAGAAAATATTATGATATTAAAAACATTATATTGGTCATTACTTTCATATGGAAAATGAAATAATGGAGTTAATGATAATACTAAGGAAAGAGAGAGAGAGAGAGAGAGAGAGAGAAGATGATGTTAATCAAGTAATCAAGTAATCACTTTCCATGCATCCTATCACAGATTTCAGGCATTGTTCATCATTCATCCTAGAAGATTTCAATTAATCAAATAAGTGAATGTGAAGTTTGACTTTCTCCAAAATTATTTTAAAGTACTCAAATTTGTTTCCGTGTAGAAGCAAGCTATGGAGATGAAAAAGAAAGACAAGCACCAACAAGAATAAAAGAGAAAAAGAAAAAAGAAAAAAGAGAAAAATAAGAAAGGAAGCTTTTGGGAAGACTATTTGAACAAGGCTTAAATTTGATGACAATATTTTTCCCGTTTCATCAGGATTTTGAGTCGATTTAAGGGTGGGTTATTTTCAACTTATTTGATGTGACCTGATCTGAGTTGATTAAATTTGACTTAATCTGAATTGGTTAAATTTGACCTAATCTGACCCGATTAAATCTGGCCTGGCCTTATTATAATTTATTAAACTTGACATGATCTGAACATAATTTATTAGACCTGACATGACTGGAACTTATTGGACCTGACCTGATTAGAACTTATTAAATATGACCTACCCTGATTATAACTTATTGGACCTGATCTGACCTGATTAAAAAATATTAAAGCTGATTGGCCCTAATTAAACTAGTTTTTTTGTGCATGATATACTTGCGATGATCTTAAAATATTCGTTAACAATAGTATATTGCACCCTACATAATTTTATACTCTGCATGATTTAGGAATTCCAATCAATTAAGCTGTTGAGCCCATGGAGGCAAGAGTTAATTTACATTTGACTGAAAAATAACATAAAAAAGAGATGACAGTTGTTCGTGCAAAAATTACCGATGAAATATGGTCGAATGTTTGTCAGGGAAACTTGTTCTTTGAAGATGATGATATACAAGACGGACATGAGGAGCCTTGACGTAAAATAGTTTCACGCTAATTATGTTTTTATAATATGTAGAACATCATGTATTAACTTTTGAACATCAAGATTTGACATCAACACATTTTATGCTACTTCTAAAGCATCATGAATTAATTTTTGTGTAATAATATGTGGTGGAACTTATTAGACCTAACCTGACCTGATTAGACCTGACCTGATTATAACTTAATAGACCCGACCTATTATAACTTATTAGACCTGACCTGATTATAACTTATTAGGCCTGACCTGATCTGATTATAACTTATCAAACCTGACCTGACCTGTTCAAACATGATAAAAAAATAGTTGAAGAGAACGCACCTCTATTTTCAAGCCTTTTTTTAGGTTGATAATGTATCGGGTATTAGTGTAACACCCTGAAAATTCCCTACCTGAAAACTCTAAACATTATTTAAAATTATGATATAAAATATTTTTGAAAGGAAATTTCCAAAGCATTACCGCCACGTGTGAAAACGTTTTGGCTTATTCAGAATTTTGCAGCGGAAATAATATTTTAAAATAAGCTCAAATACATTAATAAAAATTCTCTCTTCACACCAATCCCAAGACCATGCGTATGCTGAAAACTTGAACTTCACATCATTAAGTTGACCTGTGTAAATTCTGCTCCCCAATAATACAAGTGTATAAATTGGTTCATCACAGGGTCATTAAGGCGAGGGCCATGACCAAAGAAGACACAAACAAAAGCACGTAATCAGCAAAAGCTGAGTACATATATACAACAAGATATGCATATATAATATAACATAAATAAATAGTGCAAATGATAACCTGCTATACACTATATGACCAATCTCATGCATTCTTAGATTCTATCAGTTTATAAGGAGATTTGGATTCAACATCGAACGGGTTTCCAAACATAAGTAACCATGCCCACCAGAGCCCCACTCGGTTGCAAGTCGAGTGGTAAAAACGATGCCACTTAAGAGTGGCGAGATCCCAGGCCAAAATAATAAAATAAACAAGGGTGAACAACGTCTTGTACCCCTCGTAGGAAGCTATTTAGCTTCCTCCATGTGTTCATACTCAAGGTGTATACGTTCCAAGAGTTTTGGTGTGAATCCTCTTTCGCTTTACGTGATTTATCATATTTAATTAGTAATTGTGAAGTCTCACCCCACACAAGACATCACTCAACATCAATGCAACACACAACACATTTTCCATTTTTAAATCCTCTAGGTCTAGGTTGTCACATAACCAATTTTATTTAGCCAATCTTTCTACCGAGTCTCATTCTCCCAATGGGAGCGAGTAAAATACTACCGAGTCTCAATCTCCCAGAGGGAGCGAGTAAAAATACTACCGAGTCTCAATCTCCCAGAGGGAGCGAGTAAAAATACTACCGAGTCTCAATCTCCCAGAGGGAGCGAGTAAAAATACTACCGAGTCTCAATCTCCCAGAGGGAGCGAGTAAAAATACTACCGAGTCTCAATCTCCCAGAGGGAGAGAGTAAAAACAATACCTCTAGACTCAACAGGTGAGTAATAACAAATTCCTTGCCTAATTTGCAACATACTCTATCATTTTCCATATTCGGAATAATTAACCCACTCTGGGGAATTTATAATACTTGAAAAAATCTCACAAAGTGGAGAATAACTGGAACATATGTACTATTACATATTTTTCACGCATCACACACAATAATCATGACATTTCATTGCATTCATATTATTTCTAATTATGCTGCTAATTCAGGAAGTAAGTCTTGTGCACATACGTACCTGGTGTAGTATACTCTACTAGCCACAATTAAAAGAATTCCCTGAATTTAAAGTCTCCTACAATAAAATATGGGACTAATTAATTCCCTTGAACATATAAACTATCCTAAGTAAATATAACAATATTCCAGCCTCTAAATAAATTTAAAAAAATCATTTCCGACTCCTTAATTTAATTTAAAATTCCGAAATTGTGCCCTCTAAATAAAATACTAAACGAATACTATTTTAAATATTTTAAATATCGTTTTAGCGTATTTAAACGAAAATTCCAGCCTTTATAAAACACTAAAAACCCTTTCCAAACGTCCTGAAAATCTATTTTAAAGTTTTAACAACACCCGACAGGTTCCTAATACTACCAGAAAATTACAGCACTAATAACTTTATTAAAAAGCATCTTAAACACTCTTAAAACAGATTAGACTTAAGAATCACTAATCAAGTTAAAAATATCATTAGTAACAATTTTAGGCTTAAAATAACCAAAAACCTTCAAATAAACTTATTTTTAAAATAATGACAGCAATAATATTATTAAATAAAACCATCCAAAATCATTAGAAATTGAAATTTAGAGTTATAGAAATTAATTTCATAAACTTATTAATAATACTAATAAAGATTATTTAGAAATTCATTAAAACAAATCAAAATACCAAAAACCCACATCATCTTCAACCTCCAAACACAACCTCCATTAATACACTCCAAAACCTTCTTTAAAACTCCATCAAAGCTTTCAAAAACTTCAAACAATCCATCCTTTACAACTAATAAACACTCCCAACTACTTTAAACACCAAATAACATCAATTTAACAAGGTTTGAACATGATTTAATCAAGTTATAAAATCTGAAAATTTTAATTAAAACCCCAAATTTCAAAGATTCAAAACTCAACTTTAATCATAAAACTTTAACCAAAAACATGATTAAATAACAAATCAAACTAACCAAATATAACAATTTATAAACTTTAAATCAAGAATTAAAAATAAATAAACAAAAGTTTTTTTTTTTGTTTTATAAAGAACCTCACGCAGCAGCACAGCAGGGCACCGGCGGCAGAAGCGGCAGCGGACTCGGCTATGGTGGAGGCAGGCTCGGCGACGGCTGGTGGTGGTGGTGGTCTGGCTGTGCGTGGAGAAGGAGATTGTTTTTTTTTTTTTTTTTTTTTTTGTTGTTGTTGTTGTTGTGTATTACGTGAGAGTGTGAGAGGAAATGAGAGTTGTTTTCTTTTTTTCTAAATTTAGGGTTTTTACCTGTTTTGGGTTTACGCTATGGGTATTTATATAGCTTGGGTCTGATTTGAGTTTCTTACCAGGTTGGGCTTGCGACAACGCGGAAAAATACTTTTACCCTTTTCTAAACCGGAATATTTTATTTTATAAACGACGCCCAAAATACATAATTAAAACCTTTAATATTATTTCCAAATATAATTTTATAAAATTTCTTTATAAATATACATAAGTTATTTAAATACCCAATAAATAATATTTTGTAAATATTGACTTTAAACCATTTTATTAATCCTAATTCGTAAGCATATAAAATATTCTTTTAGGCATATAAAATACGTGTATAGGTTATAAAATACGTATAAAAATACATGTATAAATGTACAAAAATACGGGGTATTACAATTAGGCCTTGAATAATTGAGATGGGCTCTATTGTAATATCCCTAATTTTGATATGATTTTTGGGTGATTTATTATAATTTTATTTCATGGCTTTGATTTATTTTATTATATTTTTGAATTGTTTGATTTACTTTTTAATTATTGGGCTTAGATTTTACTAAGTTAGAATTAGTTAGCCCACTAATCCCCCTCATAACCGGTTATAGCAAGAGATTAGTGCCTTGCTTTAGCTCATTGCTTTGTCCATTCCTATATATATATATGGATCTATTTGAGGATTTGGACTACTATTTTCATTAACACTTCCATTTGCTAGTAAACATCCATAATACTTACCAAACACTCTAATCACCATCTTCACTTTAGTACAAACTCCATTAAAGACCCACTTTTCTCCATTAGAATTCATCAACTGTTTCCACACCAAAATTCAAGATTCTTACACCATTAAACTACATTTCTAGTGCAGTTTCATAATCTCTAATAAATTCGGTCAAGATACTTAGTATGGGTTGGTTCTGGGTTGGTTGATCGTGTTCGTGCTCGGGTCGTGCGTGGTCTTGGGTGGTGCACGGCTGGGTTGGTGCTGAACATGATGGTCTTGTTTATCATGCGGTGGTGGTCATGCGTGGTTGAGGCTGCTCACGATGGTTCGTGGTCGAAGTACGGTGGTGAACGTGGTGGTTGTGGTGGCTGTCCATGTGGTTCAGCCGTGCTGCTCGTGCTACTAGGGTCGTGCCGTGCGTGGTGCTTGCTCGTGTTGGCCGTAATTTGTTGATTCGTGATTCATGTTCTTTAGTCGTTCGTTCGTTGTTTGATTGTTGATCTTGCGTTAATCCAAGTAACTAGTTGTTTAATTCATATTTGGTAATTAAGTTTACATAGTTTAACATAGGATTGATTTAAATAAAATGATGAATGACTCCCATGTTTTCCATGATATGCGTGTGGTATGATGTACGGGTAGATGATCGTTCTTGATTGATTCATGTATGATTTAATGGTTAAAACTTAATTTTACTAATTAGATTATGAGTATTATTATTCCTTTGATTTAATTATGTTATTGAATTAATCTCATGATAATAATTGATTTATGCGTGTATATTATTGATGATGAGTTCTTGATGAGTACTTGTTGAGTTCTTTAAGTGCTTTTAAATTCTTGAATAAATATTTTATGATTTAAATAGTAGCTTTGCAAAGTTAATTTTTGAAGTAAGTTATTCCTTGAAATTTATATTAAATTTTATTAGTTTCTTTAAATCTTGATGAATCTTGGTTTTCTTGACGAATCTTGATGAATCTTGATTGCTCTTGATGAACCATGATAAATCTTGAATAATCTTGATGAAATCTTGAATTAGTTGATTTCTCAGAATTTTCGATCAGGTTGGACGGTTTTCTTGAATTTTCGTTGTGTTCGGATATTTCGAAATGCTTTTGAGTTGATACGTTTTGAGTATTGATCTTTTACGGTCATGTCGGTCTTTTCGTATTTTTAATTCACCTATCTTAGTAACGCATTGGTTACTATTTTGGGTTAAAGTCGTACCGCTGCCCTGTGTTCGATATTTGTGGGGTAGTTCTGGATCCTAGGGTGTGTTGTCGTCTAGGTTGGTGACGCATTGGTTGCTAACTTAGGAGTCGTGGCCATTACATAGTCATAGTACTCGCATTGGAGTGCTACGGGAAGGACGAATTGATTCGTCCCGGCATGTGTTAGGAAAGTTGGAAGACGCATAAGTCAACCAACGAGCTAAGACTAGACTGTCGGATGATTTTCGAGGTCGCATTGGACTCTCGGTTTTTAAGTCGTATTAGACTGTCGGATTGGACTTTTGAGTCTTCTATTTTGATTTCGGTTTTGATTATGCTTTCGGTTTTGATTACGATTTTGAGTTTTCGTTTCGGTTTTGATTTCGGATTTGGTTTTCCGTTTTGGATTCGGGTTTGGATATGTTTCGGTTTTTGTTTCGGTTTTTCGTATATAACGTGTATATGTATGTTGATCTGCTGTGTTGGACGCCAGGTACGTTGTTATGTGATGATGATTGATTTGTGATGATTGATCTTTCATATTGGTTATTTGTTATTCTATTTGGTGATATTTTATGTTATGTATGTGGCTTAAGTCCATTTGGATTGAACAACCTAGTTACTCGTCACTGACGGTGGACATATTTTTCAGGTAATGATGACGAGTAGCTGTCTACTTGTGCTTGGGCGGGATTGGGTGCGAGAGACTTGTGGACTCTACATTGTAATAGCCGTAGATTTATTTCCGCATTTATGGCTTTGTATCCGAACTTTGGTAACATGGTTAATTATATAGCCTGTAATATAGACATTTGGACTTTCGTACTGTTTGGTGTTGGTTGAGCTATATTAGTTGTAGAGATAGATGTTATGTTTGGGTATTAGTTAATAAGTAATGACTTGATTTCTTGTGGGTTTTAGTTTTAATTTGGTCGGAAAAATCGGGTCGTTACATCTATTGCATATTATCCAACCCAATTTTGTCAACACACACATCTGTAGGGGGGAAATAAATAATCCACTTACATGCGTGCAGTGACAATCAAACCCAAGACCTTGTCCCAAAATTTTGAGATCTTGACCACTAGGCCAAGATTATAAATGTATTTTTAAACTATCTATGATGGAATATAACAAATATTGTTGAACTAGGTCGGTCCAATCAATGCCATATATAAATTTAGAGGATTGGGTTGAATCAATTTTGATTGAAATTAAAAAAGCAGAAATATGGCACAGTTGCCTCCATAGCATAGTGGTATTGCGTTCACTTCGTAAGCGAAAGGTCACGAGTTCGGTCCTCGCTGAGGGTTACATTTGATAAGATTTTGCTACCAAAGCAGCTTGTATTTTGGGTTTTTTATTTTAGTTATTGTTATTTACTTATTTAGTGATGAGCCAATAGTTAATTTGAATTTGATCTGCTTAAAGTTTACAATAGATGTTATCATGGGCGAATCCAGGATTTGAATATTAAGAGGGTCAAATATATTTTTTAAAAATTTAAAACATTTATAATTTATTTATTAATACATAATAACATGAACGAACATTTTTATCTCACACTGCAATTATTTTTATTCTTAATAGTTTGTAGATTTTTTTATATAAAGAAACTACAAAATTAAAAAAACTACAAAATTAAATTAAATTGTGTGAATATGGGAATAGCAGAAGCAAACAACAAAATAGGACTAAAATGTAGTGTATTATTAACAGAGTAAAATATACTCATTAACCCACTAATACAATTAACAACTCTATTTATAGCCACTTTACTTATTAGTTCTAAACAAGGAAAATAAAACTAAATATTGTTTATATTTAGTACAAACTATATCTATATTCCTCTTACCCACTTCAAGATGGACTTGGGAAATTAGTCCAATCTTGGAGGAAAGAGCAGTATGTTGGTGCCCTGCAACTGCCTTAGTCAGGAGGTCAACATATTGATCACTGCCGGACACATGCTTTATTTGTAAGAAGCCAGCTTGAATTTGCTCTCTAACAAGTGTTGATCTCTGCGTATGTGTTTTGTCTTCTCATGTAGAACACGGTTTTGAGCAATCTGAACTGCTGACCTGTTGTCACAATATATCATGATTGCTTTAGAAACTTGAATTTGTAAATCTTCAAGTAAGTTATCAAACCATGTAATTTCACTAGCTGCATAACTCGTGCTACGATACTCAGCTTCAGCTGAAGATTTGCTGACACTGGATTGTTTATTTGTGTTCCAACTAACCAAATTATCTCCAACAAAAATGCAATAAGTACTTAGAGACTTACTACTAAACATACATGAACTCCAGTCTGCATCAGAATAAGCATTGAGACACAAGGTATAATTTTTTTTTATAAAACAGTCCCATATCAATGTACCTTTAAAATACTTTATAATGTGAAAAGCAGCTTGAAAGTGAGGGACTCTTGAAGCACTAAGGAATTTACTCAAGTGTTGTATACTATAAGACAAATCTGGACGAGTTATATTTAAATATAGAAGCCTGCCAATTAACCTCCTATAGACAGCAGGTTCAATAAGCAATTCACCCTCATCAAGTAATAGTTTAAGGCCCGTGGGTAGTGGTGCAACCACCTAATTACACTGCCCTAATCCAGCAAAATCTATTATGTCTTTTGCATATTTTCTTTGAGATAACTGAACCCCATCAGTATAATAAGAAACCTCTAATCCAAGAAAATAACTTAAAGAACCTAAATCTTTGATGGTAAAGACCTTATATAAATCTTCTTTTACTTCTTTAATTTGTTCATTAGATGTTCCAGTAATTAACATATCATCTACATATACAAGAACAACCAAGAAATGACCATTAAACTTTCTTGTAAAGAGGGAGTAGTCTTGTTTAGATTGGGAAAAACCAAGACTTGTTAAAAAATTAGTAAGTTCTTTATTCCATTGACGCGAAGCTTGTTTTAAGCCATAAATACTTCTTTTTAACAAACATAATTGTCCTGTCTTGGCTTTTGTATACCCAAGGGTGGTTTCATATACACTTCTTCATCAAGAAACCCATGTAGAAAAGCATTATTGATGTCTAACTGAAATAAGTTCCAATTTTGTGAAACTGCTAAGGCTATGACCACTCTAATAGTAGGTAACTTTGCAACATGACTTAAAGTATCTTTGTAATCCAAACCAAAAATTTGTTGATAACTTTTAACCACAAGTCTTGCTTTCAATCTTTCTAAAGAACCATCACAACAATATTTTGCCTTATAAATCAATTTTGCAACCAATTGATCTTTTACCCTTAGGTAACTCTGTAAGCACCCATGTATTGTTTGACTCAAGAGCATTTAATTCCTTTTGCATTGCTTCAATCCATCCAGGATGATATTTGGCTTGGTTATAGTTTGCAGGTTTAATAATTTGGCTTGAACTATGGGGGTTAGAAGTGACTGAAAAGGATTGAGAATTGGAGTTAGAAATGTTCCTACGAGCTACATAACCACCAACAAAATCATGGAAGTATGAAGGTGGTTTGATAGGTCTATTAGGAAGAGTAGTATTGGTAGAGGTTTGAGGAGAATTTTCTTCAATATGGACAGATTCAGGACTGATTTGAGTAGTACAACTGTCATGTAGAATAGCATTTTTGTCTTTGGGGCTATGGGATTGTGAGGGGGAATCAGAATGGTTGGTAGGAAATTTTGGATTGGGTGGAGTCATAGAAGTTTGTGTTGGAATAGATATTTGTATTTGATTTGTATCAGATTTTTGTGTGGAAGGAGGAATGGTAGGTAAGGGATTATTTTGTGTATTTTTGAAGGGAAATTTTTTTCAAAGAAAATAAAATTTCTACTCACAAAACATTTTTTAGACTCCAAATCATAAACCTTAAAAGCCTTTTGACCAAAAGGATAGCCTAGAAAAATGCATATTTTTGCTCTAGGTTCAAATTTATCTGTGGTTTTATAATTTGCATAGCATAAACATCCAATGACTCTAAACTCTTCATATGAAGGACTTGGTTAAAAAGTAACTCATATGGTGTTTTCCATTCTAAAATCTTAGTAGGAAGTTTGTTAATTATTGTAGAACCCTAAATGTGTCTCCCAATATAGAGACTAATGATGAACGTACCATATTGCCATAAGGTACAACTAAGGGGAATTGATGATGAAAATGCACAATACACCTCAAATAATTGCCTAAACCATGTTTGGATGGCCTTGGAAGTGTTTATTAGGTTTTGCGGTGATTACGGGATTTATTCATATTTTTTCACCATTTTTAGGAATTTTTCATATTTTTTCCATGCATTTTTCTATGATTTATATTCATAAAAAGATAAAAATAATATCATTTTGCATCATAAAATATTTTTAAAAATCATAAAAATAATTTTATAATTTATTCATATTTTTCTATATTTTTATCATATTTTTAGAAGCTTTTTATAGATTTTTTAGGATTTTTGCATGCTTAGGGGCATTTTCGTCATTTTCAAATGTTGAAAATTGTTCCGCAAAGCATATTAGTGTTTTCATACTTTTCATAATTTTCTATAATTTTTAATAATTTTTCTGTAATTTTTAGAGCTTCCGGAGACTTCTAGAACATTCTAGAACGTTCAGGGACATCCCGGAACATTCTGGAACATTCTAGAACATTCTGGGACATCCCGGAGCATCCCGGGACACCCCGAAATATTCCGGAATGTCAAAGATTACAAAAGTCAATCGTAATCGAATCATAATCCCGTAAATCACACGTAAATCACCAAAAAGTCAATGGAAGCATCCGGAAGCAGCCAGACCTGCGCCTAGACGCAGGAAGGCTACGTCTAGGCGCAGCTATGGCTCCTTCCCAGGTTCTGGCCTATAAATTCGCGTCATTCCAAGCATTTCAGCATACGCCAACACCACCGAGCCTTCTTCTGCATTACATACTTCAACCCTAAACATTCACATCTCATCAAACACTCCCCAAAACATCATCAAACACACTACAAATCATCAACTCAGTCAACTTCAAAACAAACACTTGCATTCATCGTTGTTGGTTTTCCTTGGTTGTTTATGATCAAAGGCATTATAAGGTACAATTTCTGAAGTCTCTACTTCAAATCCATTCATTCTAAATTTATTTTTATATTTATAAATCAATTAAAATGATGATTTATGATAATGGTTAATACGGATCATGTATATATATGTGTGAATTAAAGCTTTAATCAATCTTATAACAATGTTACCATGATTTCTTTAACCGTCATTAACCTAATGAACTTAAATGTTTTGATTTTGCAATTTATATGTGTATTGATTATTAATTATATTCATCGACGCATTTTGCATAATCATATATTGATATCGACTCTCACACAACTCTTCAGATCTCATTTTGCAATTTGAATAATAGTGGCTTATGACAATAATTGTTGAATACGTTTCTTTCATATGCGATTTATATCACACGATTTCAATTTATTGAAATTCGTGTCTTGAAATGATCGCTACATTTTCTTTTCCAATAATGTTTTCATCAATATTTAAATAATTATGTTTAATGCGATCAAGAAAAAAAAACGAATTTGTCAATTAAATCGCATATTACAAAATAATTGCTATATTATTGAAATTCTGAAGTAATTAAATGTTATATAAATAAATTGTTCTTGAGAGTCATACATTAAAATCGGTTTTGATTAAATAATAAAGATGACGATTAAAGTTATTAATCAGAATACGGTGGTCAATTGATTAAAGTGTTAAATCTCACAAGAATAATTTTGACAATATCATCATTTTAATTGTGTTTTTCTTGAATCTGCATATATTTTTATTTATTTATTTATTTTTATTTATTTTATATTTCTTCTTTGTGCTTATTCATGATTATTTTATTTGATTTATTTTTTAGGACTTTTAATACTGAATTAATGCAAAGTGGTCACATTAATTAGTCATGACTTGTAATATATTCAAACCCACCTAGCAATATGCGCTTTAGGATATAAAACGGAGATATCTTTGAATTCGGGAATAATAACAATACAACCACAAAAAGAGACCTAGTAGAGACCGTTTACAGGCGGGCGGGCCCAATGCACGATTGGCTCGTAACCTGTCCCCGAACCCACACTCTGGTGCACGAACATATGATGTTGATTGCTCCTGGCCTTCGGTACTTCTTCGGTGTCCGTGGACCGTATAAACGCACGGTGGTGACTCCTACTAGTCCGTATTCACGTACGGTGTTAACGAGCATTCAAACAACGTAACTCGTAAGACATAAGCGGCCGGTAAAAACGACCCCTACAGTTTGGCGACTCCACTGGGGAATATCACTCCTTAGTGGTGTGGACAAACTTGAAAAGTCTCGTGGTCTTATTATTATCATTCCCGAATTGTTTTTAGGCATGTTGCATGCGGCCCTACGAATAGGTGCCGCAATATAATATCTTGTCTCATATGAGCATGTTCTATGCTCCAGACCGACCCCGGGGGGTTTAATTATGGTTACTTGTGGTGCCCGACCTCAATAATCATAACCGGCTCATCCCAGCCATGGCGCGTAATCCTAAAGACTGGGGGCTTACCCATCCATCTACTCCACCACAAACCTGAGATTCACAAAAAGCCTTATCCATCAACTCTCATTCATGCTACCCTACCTATTCAGCTACTTCACCACAAATATACCCTTCCCCTCGGGTTAGGGGCTTTCTTATGATCGAAGGCTCTGTCTTTGATTGATTGGGGGATTAAGACCGCTCCATCCCCATTTTTAATTACCATACTATTGGTCGATCCCCTTGGTCATTCATTTCCTTGTCATACATAGCATATTATTCCACATACACCACATTTCATGAACCCCAAACACATCATGCATCATGCACCACAAGCATATCGGGCATCATAATCATTTCATGCATACATTCATAAGCATCACACACATTGTACATCCACACATCACATAGCATAAAGCACATAAGGCTAGAGCCCATCTTTGTTGATTCCAGGAATCGCCATATGCGATTATTTTCTTGAATAACTTTCGTGGTCATGCACCCATGCATGCATGCCTATATGGCTATATAATTTTTTCTTGATATCTTTGCTTATGCAACCCATAAATGTTATTCCCCAACTATAATTGCCTCGCCCCAACTATAATACCTTGACTTTCGTCTTGCGAGAATATTCGTCTCTCCGGACTTAGTCAAAGTGGGGACTTCTCATCATACACACACCTCCTTGTACATTTTTTTTCCGCCTCAATGGCCTCATCATCTTTTCTTATGGGTTTATGCTTACCCTAATTCCTCTAAGGGAATACCCTTAATTCCTTAGCCAGAATACTTTGACCTTCGTCTTGCGAGAATATTTGCCTCTCTAGTCCCAGTCAAAGTGGGGGCTTCTCATCAGATATACGCTTCTCATCACAAGCACTTTTCTGACAGGGTTTATGCTTACCCTATTCTTACAAAAGTTTTCCTAAGGTTTATGCCTACCCTTAATTCACCTACTTTTCTCATGGGTTTATACTTACCCTAATCTTACAAAAAATTCCTCTCAGGGTTTATACTTACCCTTGGTTCACTTACTTTTTTCATAGGTTTATGCTTACCCTAACCTCACAAAGATACCTCTAAGGGTTTATGC
The DNA here is from genome assembly GCA_951394345.1 of Salicornia ramosissima. NCBI lineage: Eukaryota > Viridiplantae > Streptophyta > Magnoliopsida > Caryophyllales > Amaranthaceae > Salicornia > Salicornia ramosissima. The sequence continues at coordinate 16,632,017 of OX596233.1, read as the reverse complement.
CTACCCTTAATCCACTTACTTTGCTTACGGGTTTATGCTTACCCTAAGCTTACAAATATTTCTCTCTAAGGGTTTACGCCTACCCTTAATCCATTCACTTTTTTTAAGGTTTATGCTTACTCTCATGCCTTCTCTCAAGAGTTTATACTTACTCTTGATTCTTCTCCTAAGAGTTTATGCTTACGCTTAACACATCACTTTACTTAGGGTTTATGCTTACCCTCATACCTTCTCTCAAGAGTTTATACTTACTCTTGATTCTTTTCCTAAGAGTTTATGCTTACTCTTAGCATTTCACTTTTCTTATGGGTTTATTCTTACCTTCATACCTTCTCTGATCTCAAGAGTTTATACTTACTCTTGATTCTTCTCCTAAGAGTTTATGCTTACTCTTAACACATTATCCTTACTCATAGGTTTTTGCTTACCCTCATCTCTCAAGAGTTTATTCTTACTCTTGTTTCTCCCTCTAAGAGTTTATACCTACTCTTAGCACTTTATCATTCTCATGGGTTTATGTTATCCCAAACACACATCATACTTTTTATCAAGAGTTTATGCTTACTCTTGACTCGTCACAATTTTTACCAAGAGTCTATGCTTACTCTTTGCACACAACGGGTTTATGTCCACCCTAAACATATTTTCTCACGAGTTTATGCTTACTCGCACACGCCTTTTCAAGAGTTTATGCTTACTCTTGATCGATCCCGTCTACACAACTTTTCATCATTGTCCCAAGGGTTTTTGCTTACCCAAGGGAATAGTTCCGAAGGATCCAAGCACATCCATAGGAACCAGACACTTCATATGCCATCATCCCGAGGATCCAGACGCTTCTAAGGGATTAAACCGCATGGGGCACGGTTACAGGTAAAACTAACATCTATTTTGCAAGTACCGACGTTAAAAAGGGTGACTCAAGGTCGCAAAACGTCTTGAGTTATCCTCCGTCCCGACAGAAATAATTTGACTTTCGTCTTGCGAGTTTATGCTTACTCTCCAGACTCTGTCAAAGTGGGGGCTTCTGTAGACACCTTAATGTGTCTCCCTAATGTAAAGACTAATGATGAACGTACCATATTGCCATAAGGTCCAACTAAGGGGAATTGACGATGAAAACACACGATATACCTCAACCAATTTCCTAAACTATGTTTGAATGGCCTTGGAAGTGTGTATTAGGATTCGCGATGATTACGGGATTTATTCATGATTTTTCTTATTTTTTAGGTATTTTATATATTTTTTACATGCATTTTTCAATATTTTATATTCATAAAAAAATAAAAAATGTCATTTTGCATCATAAAACATTCTTAAAAATCATAAAAATAATTTTACAGTTTATTCATATTTTTCTGTATTTTTTTTCATATTTTTAGAGCTTTCTATAGATTTTTAGGATTTTTGCATTCTTAGGGGCATTTTCGACGTTTCCGAATGTTGAAAATTGTTTCGCAAAGCATATTATTGTTTTTTATACTTTTCATAATTTTTCTTAATTTTTCTATAATTTTTTAGAGCTCCTAGAGATTTCTAGAACATTTCGGAACGTTACGGGCCTTTAAAAATCATACTAAAACATTGAACGTTCCGGGACATCCCGGAGCATCCTGAAACATCCCGGAATATCAAATATTACGGTAATAAATCAATGATTTCCGTAATCAATTAATAATCAAATCATAATACCAAAAATCGCGCGTGAAATCACCAAAACGACAATGGAAGCATCCGGAAGCAGCCAGACCTGCGCCCTGCGCCTAGACGCAGGTGAGCTGCGTCTAGGCGCAGCTATGGCTCCTTCCCGGGTCTTCGTTGCTGTTTCTGGCCTATAAATATGCGTCATTCCAAGCATTTCAACACACGCCAACTGTAACGACCCAGTTTATCGGTATTTTCTTTTTTGATTTATTTTTTGTATTTATGCTATATTTATGTATGGTCCAAACATATTTGGACTATTTATTTTTATTTTATTTGAATAATTACGATTATTTTATTTTTATTTTATGAATGGTTGTTTTATTATTTGTTTTATTTTAATTTAATTAATTAGAATTTTAATATTTAATTTTCTAATTAGTTAATTAATTTGTGGGCCAAATGCAATTTAGGCATGATTAGTCATGCATGAGTGCAATTAGCCCAAGTGATCATCAAGCCCATTTTAGCAAGCCTAAAACCGGCCCCCTCATGATTAGTGGCTTAATTTTGCCACTTGCTTCATGTTCACACCTTAACCAACTTCTATAAATAGAAGGGGTTGTAAGGCTTATGTTTCATTTGCCATCTTAATCACCTTGCTCACCAATTTAAGAAGCTAAACCACTCTCTCCATTGCTCCATATTCCACACGCCATTTTTGGCTTAAACTCCACAAATTTGTTCATCGTCCATCCAAACCCAAAACTTAAAGATTAATCCTCCATTGATCTTTAGTTATCTAAACACAAATTAAACCTCCATAATTCCAATCAAGATCACTAGTTTGGGTTTGTTTCCGGGTTGGTTCGTGTGGGTTGGCTCGTGTGGGACGTGTGGTGGTGCCGTGTGAGGCCGTGTTTGTGAAGGTGGTCCGTGCAGCCGTGCCGTACAGCCTGTGTTGTGTGCGAGTGTCCAACCGTGTGTGCACCGTGTTCGTGGTGGTTGTGCGTGGTTGGGCCGTGTGGTTTGGGTTTTCCTGGCAACAAGTTTTGCTATTGTTTGCACTCAAGTAATTAAGGTAACATACTCTTCTACCTTAATTTGTATACTATGGCTATAGGGTGGATTAAATGATCATGTTAGGATAGATTGTTGATGATTTTTGGCTATTTTATGCGTGATTTATTGGGCTGAATTTGGTTGTTCTTTTTATGATATTTTATTGGGTTTTCATGCATGTTATGATGTGTTATGTTAATCTTATGTTTGATCATGTTTGTGTATGATTCATGTGAAGTTTTGATGCATGGGAATTGATGAAATGTTGTTGAGTTATGTTGAAGTTATGCGTGTGATGATGGGCTCTTGTTGGGTTCTTGTTGAGTTCTTGATGAGTTCTTGATGAGTTCTTGATAGTCTTGATGAGTTCTTTAATGAATCTTGAAATCTTGAAGTAGTTCGTGTAATCTTTAAGTGTAAAGTTTATTAAAGTTTAATTAAAGTTTATTAAAGAAAGTTAAAGAAATGATAAGATTGATTAAAGAAGTTTAAGATTATGGTAATATTCATGGTTAGACTTAAGAAAAAGCGTAAGAAGCGATCTTGAGAATAAAAAAGATGTAAAGTACGTAAAGATAGCTTAAGTTTACTTTTAGACGCCTAATCTTGGAGAAAGATTCTAAGACTTGGGTTAAGACATTGCCCCTATCCTAACCGCGGTATGTTGCTATGTTGTCTATGTGATATGAATTTCCGTAAGATGGGGTTCATGGGTTTGGGAGTAAGATTCTCATTCCTGGCATAGTAGGAAATTTCGTTCGCGTAAGATGTGTTCGTACGAGCATAGTCCGGTCTAAAATGTAAATGGTAGCGACAAAGATTAAGTAATGATAAGTTTGAATAATTAAAGTTAGTCAAGTCTATGTTATTGTCATTATTTGTTATTATTGTTATTATGATTATGTCACATGTTAGTATGTTTTTCCTGACGTGTTTGTTTGGTTTATTCTATGATTATGTGTATCCATGTTAGGGTGAGACTGTTATGTTACTCGCCATTGACAGTGGATTGTTGTTAATTTTTCAGGTAACTCTGATGATGACGGTGTTGCTTAGCTTTAGGTTGGGCGAGTGCCGTTACATTTCTATCTTAGACTGTATTTCGTTTTTAGTTTGGACGATTAGTATTTGTATTTCGTATAGTCTAACTCTGATAATAGTTGGAGTTAACTTTTAGAATTGATTATTTTGGGTTTAGTATCGTACAATCTTGTGGGTACTGTACTTTTGGGATTTAGTAATAATAATTTTGAGGTTTTGTTTTAAATTTTAAGTTAGTTTGTTTGTTAGATCGACAATTCGGCTCGTCGGTTTCTTCCGCGCCGGTTTATGAGAGTCGGGTCTTCACAGTTGGTATTAGAGCCGAATAGGTTGAAACTTTAAGTGAACTTTTAGGATTTGAGTAAAACCCGGGAGTTAAGAGCTTTACCATTCTCGAGTGATAAACCCAATTTAGAATAAGTTTAAGGGAGAAGAGGGTCGGGTAGAAGAATCCGGGATAAGACTCTTTTTCCTATTTTCCTTTTTATTTGTGTACTTGACTTGAGTGTGGATTTTTTTACTGACATGGCCTCTCTTGTTTGTCTTTTCTTGCGATGATTTCAGCATGTTCACACCTCGCCGGACAAGTTCGGGACGACAGAGATTACGAGCGCTTGAGGAAGCGATTCTTACGCTAGCGCACCATAGTCGTCAGCCATCGGGATCGCAGTCGACGTTCGATCGTATCGCTCATCATCGACCACTGACTTACGATGGGGTTGCCGACCCTACGATGTTGGAGAGTCGGATCCGCGAGATGGGGAAGCTCTTCGACGCTACGTTTTGCCCCGAGCACGAGATGGTCCAGATCGCTGCCTACTACTTGCGAGGAGAGGCCAATCATTGGTGGAGCATGGCTAGGAACGCGTGTATGCCCCTGCATTCGATGTCTTGGGCCGAGTTCGTGGCTAAGGTCCAGGAGAGGTTCTACCCCGACGAGTTACAATGGCAGAAACAGGAGGAGTTTCTTACTCTCACTCAGGGTAAGATGACGGTTCAAGCCTACACCGATAAGCTCGTCGATTTATCGAGGTTCGCTACATTGGTAGTACCATCTGAGGAGGAGCGGGTCAAGCACTACATCAAAAAGCTAGATCCGAGGATTCGCGGTCACGTGATCAGTAGTGGAGCGAAGACATTATAGCGAGCTTACGAGGTAGCACTAGATATCCAGGCGTCTGTTATCGAGGAGGATGCAAGCAAGAAGAAGACCCGGACCCCGGTGACGTCGCCATCATTTAAGAAGCCCCGGGTCAGTGCTCCTAGCAGTACCCCTCCGAATGCTAGTTCGTCTCAGGGATCAGGGATTTCGAGATGCAGAGGCTGTGGCAAAGACTTCCATCCAGGGAAGCGTTGCGACGGGACGCCCATTTCGTGTTTCATCTGTGGGAAGGAAGGCCACAAGGCGTCAGTTTTCCCCGAGAAGAAGCCAGGCACCGAGACCAAGCAACTTCCAGCACCGGCTAAGACTCCAGTGAAGAACCGAGTCTACTGTATGACTGAGACAGAGGTCCAGCCAGATGTAGTCTCAGGTAGATTTCTTGTCTCTGGTACTTTAGCTTATGTTTTATTTGATTCTGGGGCCACTGTTTCTTTTGTGGCTAGTAGTTTTGCCTCGAGGTCTAATCTTCGTGGCAGTTCCCCTGTTAGTTCGATCATAACTCTCCCTTCTGGAGAGGATTTTGTTTGTCAGCAAGAGTTCCGAGGAGTGCCCATTGTTATAGCTGGAGAGCAGGCGACGGCCGATCTGAAAGAGTTCCCGCTGATGGAGTTCAATGTCATTCTTGGCATGGACTGGCTATCGAGGTATCGAGCGATTATTCGTTGCCGAGACCAGTCAGTGACATTCCAAGGATCACAAGGCAATCAAATTACCTATTCTGGGATCGTTCTGAAGAAGGGATTAAACGTAATCTTAGCCTTGAAAATGAGAAAACTTCACCAGAAGGGCGACATGGTGTTCTTATGTCAGGTAAGGGACTTGACTGAGGATATTATGTTGGACGATATACCTGTAGCGAGGGATTTCAAAGACGTATTTCCTGATGAGCTACCGGGAGTTCCACCCGAGCGCGATGTCGAGTTTAATATCGACTTAGCACCCGGGACAGCGCCGATTTCGAAGGCACTTTACCGGATGGCACCATCGGGTAACTATCAAGAATACACACCCGTTGCAGGAGTTAAAGATGCAACTCCAAGATTTGATCGATAAGGACTTCATTAGGCCGAGCGTTTCTCCATGGGGAGCACCTGTGCTCTTTGTGAAGAAGAAAGACGGTAGCATGCGCCTGTGCATAGACTACCGAGAATTGAATCGGGTAACTATCAAGAATAAGTACCCGTTGCCTAGGATTGAGGACGTGTTCGATCAGTTACGAGGAGCGGGAGTTTTCTCGAAGATAGATCTTCGATCTAGATATCATCAGATTCCAGTCAAGAAAGAAGACATCCCGAAGACCGCTTTTCGTACGAGATACGGCCACTACGAGTTTGAGGTGATGCCCTTTGGTCTCACTAATGCACCAGCCGTGTTCATGGATCAGATGAACCGGACTTTTCATCACTTACTCGATAAGTGTGTCGAAGTCTTTATCGATGATATCCTAGTCTATTTGAGAGACGAGTCTAGCATGCAGAGCATCTTCGGATAGTGCTAGAGATAATAAGAAAGCATAAGTAGTTCGCGAAGCTCTCTAAGTGTGAGTTCTGGCTTCGCGAAGTAGCATTTCTGGGTCACGTTATTAGCAAGGAAGGCATTAAGGTAGACCCGGCAAAAGTTAAGGATGTAGTTGAATCAAATAGCCCGAAAAATGTGGCGGAGGTTCGTAGTTTTCTGGGTTTGGCCGGATACTATCGACGATTTGTCCAGGACTTCTCCAAGATTGCTAGGCCATTGACTAGTCTCCTACAGAAGGAGATCTAATTCGTTTGGACGGAGGCTTGCGAGCAAGTATTTCAGCAGCTGAAATAGAGATTAGTTTCTGCTCCTATTCTTACCCTTCCGAACGATGAGGAGGATTTCGAGGTCTACAGTGACGCGTCCAAGAGTGGCCTACGATGCGTGTTGATGCAGGGTGGGAAGGTCATTGCTTATGCATCGAGGCAGTTGAAGGTGCACGAGCGTAAATACGCCACGCATGACTTGGAGCTAGCAGCTGTAGTTTTCGCGCTTAAGATCTGGAGGCACTATCTCTATGGTTGTTCGTGTAAGGTATTTACGGATCATAAGATTCTCAAGTACATCTTCACTCAGAAGGACCTCAATATGAGGAAGCGACGATGGCTTGAACTTATTAAGGACTACGACCTGACGCTTAATTATTGCGAAGGCAAGGCGAATATAGTCGCTGACGCACTGAGTCGCAAGAATCGATTGAGCTTGATTAGAAGTCGTAGTTCCGTCAGATTTCATCTGACATCTATGAGTGCCAAGCCTGAATTATTTCAGGAATTGCGCGAGGGTCAGAAGAATGACCCGCAGTTGACTAGGATTCGAGAGGTCTTGAGGCAAGGAAAAGCCGTTGGCTTCGAGATTTCTTCCGACGGTAGTCTGCGATTTCGAGGGAGGTGGTGTGTACCGGACGGTTCTGATCTTCGGAACAGGATCATGTCTGAGGCACATAACTCGCCCTACTTTGTTCATCCTGGAGGTAACAAGCTGTATAAGGACCTTAAGGGCCAGTTCTGGTGGCCTAAGATGAAGCGGGATATAGCAGAGTTCGTAGCTCGATGTTTAGTCTGTCAGAAGGTTAAGATCGAGCATCAGAGACCTGGAGGTCTTTTGCAGCCACTACCGATTCCGACCTGGAAATTTGAGTCGGTATCTATGGATTTCGTGGTTAGCCTACCTACCTATAATGGTATGAACGCCATTTGGGTAATAGTGGATAGGTTGACCAAGGTCGCTAGATTCATACCGATGAAGATGACCTAGTCGATGGAGCGCCTGGCAGAGGCTTATACCCATGACATTATTCGACTTCACGGAGTTCCGAGGGAGATAGTTTCTAATCGTGATCCGAGATTCTTGTCTCGTTTCTGGAAATCAATTCAGGAAGCCTTGGGACGAAGTTGAAGCTGAGCACCGCATTTCACGCGGCGACGGATGGCCAGACTGAGAGGACCATCCAGACTCTGGAGGATATGTTGCGAGCATGTACTCTGGAGTATCATCAGTCTTGGGTGTGAATGATCTGCTTGGTAGAGTTTTCATATAACAACAGTTATCACTCCAACATTGATATGGCTCCGTACGAGGCCCTGTATGGCAGGAAATGTCGGAGTCCGATTTGTTGGAATGATATCAGTGATACTGTGGCTTTGGGACCTGAGATGGTACGAGATACCGTAGAGAAGGTCCGAGTCATTCGGTTTAAGATGCAGGCCGCGCAGAGTCCTCAGAAGTCCTATGCCGATAACCGACGTAGACCACTGACATTTGAGGTAGGTGACAGAGTCTTGCTTAAGGTTTCACCATTCAAGGGAGTTGCTCGCTTTGACCAAAAGGGGAAACTCCGACCGAAATTCGTGGGACCTTACGAGATACTAGAGCGAGTTGGGGAGGTGGCATATCGGTTGGCATTACCACCATGTTTGTCTAATGTTCACGATGTGTTCCAGGTTTCCCAGCTAAGGAAATATGTACATGATCCTACCCACATCATTCCAGTGGAATCGGCCACGTTTGAGCCGAATCTGACGTTCGAGGAGCGACCAGTTCAGATCTTGGATCGCGAAGTGAGGACCCTCCGACTCAGTCAAAGTGGGGGCTTCTATAGACACCTTAATGTGTATCCCCAATGTAGAGACTAATGATGAACGTAACATATTGCCATAAGGTCAACTAAGGGGAATTGACGATGAAAACACACAATATACCTCAACCAATTTCCTAAACTATGTTTGAATGGCCTTGGAAGTGTGCATTAGGATTCGCGATGATTATGGGATTTATTCATGATTTTTCTTATTTTTTAGGTATTTTATATATTTTTTACATGCATTTTTCAATATTATAAAAAAATAAAAAATGTCATTTTGCATCATAAAATATTCTTAAAAATCATAAAATAATTTTACAGTTTATTCATATTTTTCTGTATTTTTTGTCATATTTTTAGAGCTTTCTATAGATTTTTTAGGATTTTTGCATTCTTAAGGGCATTTTCGTCGTTTCTGAATGTTGAAAATTGTTCTACAAAGCATATTATTGTTTTTTTTTTTATATATAATTTTCATAATTTTTCTTAATTTTTCTATAATTGTTTAGAGCTCCTAGAGGTTTCTGGAACATTTCGGAACGTTACAGGCATTCAGGAACATTCTAGAACATTGAACGTTCCGGGACATCCCGGAACATCCCGGAACCTCCCGGAATATCAAATATTACGGTAATAAATCAATGATTTCCGTAATCAATTAATAATCAAATCATAATCCCGAAAATCGCGCGTGAAATCACCAAAACGGCAACGGAAGCATCCGGAAGCAGCCAGATTTGCGCCTAGGCGCACGGTGCTGCGCCTAGACGCAGGTGAGCTGTGTCTAGGCGCAGCCATGGCTCCTTCCCGGGTCTTCGTTGTTGTTTCTGGCCTATAAATATGTGTCATTCTAAGCATTTCAACACACGCCAACTGTAACGACCCAGTTTATCGGTATTTTCTTTTTTGATTTATTTGTTGTATTTATGCTATATTTATGTATGGTCCAAATATATTTGGACTATTTATTTTTATTTTATTTGAATAATTACGATTATTTTATTTTTATTTTATGAATGGTTGTTTTATTATTTATTTTATTTTAATTTAATTAATTAGAATTTTAATATTTAATTTTCTAATTAGTTAATTAATTTGTGGGCCAAATGCAATTTAGGCATGATTAGTCATGCATGAGTGCAATTAGCCCAAGTGATCATCAAGCCCATTTTAGCAAGCCTAAAACCGCCCCCCTCATGATTAGTGGCTTAATTTTGTCACTTGCTTCATGTTCACACCTTAACCAACTTCTATAAATAGAAGGGGTTGTAAGGCTTATGTTTCATTTGCCATCTTAATCACCTTGCTCACCAATTTAAGAAGCTAAAGCACTCTCTCCATTTCTCCATATTCTACACTCCATTTTTGGCTTAAACTCCACAAATTTGTTCATCATCCATCCAAACCCAAAACTTAAAGATTAATCCTCCATTGATCTTTAGTTATCTAAACACAAATTAAACCTCCATAATTCCAATCAAGATCACTAGTTTAGGTTTGTTTCCGGGTTGGTTCGTGTGGGTTGGCTGGTGTGGGACGTGTGGTGGTGCCGTGTGAGGCCGTGTTCATGAAGGTGGTCCGTGCAGCCGTGCCGTGCAGCCGTGCCGTACAACCCGTGCTGTGTGCGAGTGTCCAACCGTGTGTGCACCGTGTTCGTGGTGGTTGTGCGTGGTTGGGCCGTGTGGTTTGGGTTTTCCGGGCAACAAGTTTTTGCTATTGTTTGCACTCAAGTAATTAAGGTAACATAATCTTCTACCTTAATTTGTATACTATGGTTATAGGGTGGATTAAATTATCATGTTAGGATAGATTGTTGATGATTGTTGGCTATTTTATGCGTGATTTATTGGGCTGATTTGGGTGTTCTTTTTATGATATTTTATTGGGTTTTCATGCATGTTATGATGTCCTATGTTAATCTTATGTTTGATCATGTTTGTGTATGATTCATGTGAAGTTTTGATGCATGGGAATTGATGAAATGTTGTTGAGTTATGTTGAAGTTATGCGTGTGATGATGGGTTCTTGTTGGGTTCTTGTTGAGTTCTTGATGAGTTCTTGATAGTCTTGATGAGTTCTTTAATGAATCTTGAAATCTTGAAGTAGTTCGTGTAATCTTTAAGTGTAAAGTTTATAAAGTTTAATTAAAGTTTATTAAAGAAAGTTAATGAAGTTTAAAAGTCAGTTAAAGAAATGATAAGATTGATTAAAGAAGTTCAAGATTATGGTAATATTCATGGTTAGACTCAAGAAAAGGTGTAAGAAGCGATCTTGATGAGAATAACAAAGATGTAAAGTACGTAAAGATTGCTTAAGTTTACTTTTAGACGCCTAATCTTGGAGTAAGATTCTAAGACTTGGGTTAAGACGTTGCCCCTATCCTAACCGCGGTATTGGGATAGTGTATACTTGCTATGTTGTCTATGTGATATGGATTTCCGTAAGATGGGGTTCATGGGTTTGGGACTAAGATTCTCATTCCTGGCATAGTAGGAAATTTCGTTCGCGTAAGATGTGTTCGTACGAGCATAGTCCGGTCTAAAATGTAAATGGTAGCGACAAAGATTAAGTAATGATAAGTTTGAATAATTAAAGTTAGTCAAGTCTATGTTATTGTCATTATTTGTTATTATTGTTATTATGATTATGTCACATGTTAGTATGTTTTTCCTGACGTGTTTGTTTGGTTTATTCTATGATTATGTGTATCCATGTTAGGGTGAGACTGTTATGTTACTCGCCACTGACAGTGGATTGTTGTTAATTTTTCAGGTAACTCTGATGATGACGGTGTTGCTTAGCTTTGGGTTGGGCGAGTGCCGTTACATTTCTATTTTAGACTGTATTTCGTTTTTAGTTTGGACGATTAGTATTTGTATTTCGTATAGTCTAACTCTGATAATAGTTGGAGTTAACTTTTAGTATTGATTATTTTGGGTTTAGTATCGTACAATCTTGTGGGTATTGTACTTTTGGGATTTAGTAATAATAATTTTGAGGTTTTGTTTTAAATTTCAAGTGAGTTTGTTTGTAGATCGACAATTCGACTCGTCGGTTTCTTCCGCGCCGGTTTAAGCGAGTCGGGTCGTCACACCAACACCACCGATCCTTCTTCTGCATTGTATACTTTAACTCCATACATTCATACCACATCAAACATCTCTCAAAATATCATCAAACATATCACAAAACATCAACTCAATCAACTAATTCAAACAAGCATATTGCATTCATCATCGTTGATCCTTCTTTAGTTGTGTTGATCGAAGGCATTACAAGGTACACTATTCTGAAGTCTCTACCATTCTAAACTTTCATTACTTTTTATTAATCTTTATTTGACTCATTAAATGGTGATTAAAATGGAGATAATCGATGATAATGGATAAATTCATACAAATAATGAAATTTCTAATTGAACATACATATAAGTGTTCAATGCTTTAATCAACTTTTTCATATTTCTTCATAACTTTTATGATAATCCGATCTTCTTTTTAATCACCATTTTATGATTAATTTTTGATTATTTCATTAGTTTTAACATGATCTAAATACATGCATTGTGATTAACAATTCACTATGCGTTATAATAGAGCGTACATAAAATTTAATTTTGCAATCGATTCATATGCAATTGTTTTAATTTTGCTTTTTTTTATATTTTGAATCTATTTTATTTGTTTTGCAATCATAGTTTATTTTTATTTCATATTTTTATTCATTATGTGATTTATTTGATTTATTATTTTTTGATTTTAATACTGACTCAAATCAAAGTGGTCACGATAAATTAGTTTTGACTTGTAATATATCAAACCCACTTAGTAATATGCGCTCTTTAGGATATAAAACTGAGATATCTATGTATTCGGGAATAATAATAATATGACCACAAAATGAGACCTAGTAGAGACCGCTTACAGGCGGATGGGCCCAATGCACGATTGGCCCGTAACCTGTCCCCGAACCCATACTCTGGTGCACGACCATATGGGGCCAATTGCTCCTGGCATTGGTATTTCTTCGGTGTCCGTGGACCATATAAAACGCACGGTGGCGACTCCTACTAGATCGTATTCACGTACGGCGTTAACGAGCATTCAAACAACTCGTGACGTAGGCGGCCGGGTAAAAACGACCCCTACAATAATATGTGTTGCAGCTAATATGCAATGGCCCCTGAATTGTTTAGGAAGGGAATCTTGTATCCTTAATGGTCTTGCAACTTCTAGTAAGTGCTTGTGTTTGCGCTCAATCCTCCCATTTTGTTGAGGAGTGTAAGGAACACTAGTTTGATGCAGGATCTCATGCTTAGAAAATAATTCTAAACACTCATATCTTATGATTTCTGTCCCATTGTCTGATCTCAATACTTTAATTGACAAAGAGAAATGATTATGCACATATGCAATAAAATTTTGAATGACTTGTAGGACTTGTGTTTTATTATGAATCAAATAGGTCCAAGTTTTTCTGCTATAATCATCTAATATAGTAAAAAAAATGACAAGCCCCATTTAATGACTTTACTCTGTAGGGACCCCAAAGGTCCATATGAACTAAATCAAAAGGTTTATTAGCTCTATTGTGACTTCTTGCAAAAGGCAATCTATGATTTTTGGCTAAAACACATATTTCACAGTCATATTTATTGATTTCTCCACATTTAAATAAAGAAATATGTCTCATTTTAGAAAGTGAAATATGGCCAAATCTTGCATGATTAGTATGTAAGCAAGTAGTGGAACTTACAGCATTTGTGCATCCAGAAGTTGCAGTGGCAAGGAATGCCATGGAAGATAGCAAGTTTGGGGCAGCAGGGATTCCAATCTTCAAGTAATATAGGTTCCCGACCTTCCTTCCAATAGCCAGAACATGTGAGTTATCTGATGTTTGAAAGTAGCACTTGTTTAAAGTGAACTTGACATGTATACCATGCCACTCAGCCAATCTTCCAACTGATAGAAGACTATGTGTGAAGTCTTCAACCACCAAGACCCTTCGTAAGATAATGCCCTGGCACATAAGTAACTTTCCATACTTGTACACCATCTTGATTGACCCATCAGGAAACATAATTTGAGAAGGCTTTAAGAGATGAACAATATCATATAACAGAGAAGCATCATATTTCATGTGATCAGAGGCACCTGAATCCACAATCCAATTACATGAAGGATCAAGAATTCTAGGTTTTGTATATGTCATGCCAGCAAAGGTAGTGAATACTTGGGAACTAAACTTTCCTGGCTCACTTGCATTCTTTTTGGATTCTATAGTTTTGAGGACTTGTTGATACATTTGATTGAAGGTCTTTTGGTCCATAGGTGGTGACACAGGGGCATCAAACTCTAAAGGGGTGTCAACTTAATCTATAGGATCTTGAACAACATTAGCATTCCATTTATATGGTACTATAGCTTTTCCTTTTGCCTTACTATTTTGCAAAGTATGATACTATTCAGGATATCCATGAATTTTAAAACATTGTTTCATTGTATGTCCTCTAATCTTGCATGCATGATCACAGAATCTATCTTGCTTATTCTTGAAATCCCTCTTATTCATAGTTCTAGGATTATCCTTAATGGTTTTGGCTTTGCATTTTGATAAGCATACATTGCAGTAGAATCACTCATATTATCATTCAAAGCACGAACCTCATTTTATTTGTTAATTTTGATTAACCAATTATGACATATTCAAGATGGAAGTAATTGTAGAATTAAAACCATCATTTAATCCAAGAAGGAATTGCATTACCTTTTCCTCATTCTCAAAATCTGAAACTCGCTTTAGATAATTGCAAGTGCAAGAATCTAGAGCTCCACAAGTACACTTGGGCATTGAACGAACACTTTGTAAATCTTCCCATAAGCGTTTCAATTTGCTTTAGTAGGACTCAAGAGTTTGTTTGTCTTGTCTCAAAGATTCTATTTCCTTCTTGAGCTGATAGACAAGAGGACCATTGTATTGACCATATCTTTCTGATGCTTCACTCCAAATTTCATGAGCATCTTCATTGTAATTGAAATCATCCTTTATCTCCAGTTCCATAGAGTTGAGTAGCCAACTTCCAACCAAGAAATTACAACGCACCCACGCTTGATAATTCGCATGATCTTCTTTAGGTCTCTGCAATGAGCCATTAAGAAACCCTAATTTATTCTTTGCACCAAGAGCTCGTCGAACATTCTTCTTCCATTGCAGGAAATTATTGCCATTAAAAAATGGTGTAACAATTGCAATACCAGGATTATCAGAACCACTAATGAAGAATGGATCATTAAATGTTGTGAGATTTGAGTTCGAATTGGTGACAAGACTCATTTCATGATTTGGTTCGAGATTCGACACCATTAGAAGTAGAATGAATTATGGAAAGAAATTGAAGAGAGAAAGAATTAGGTATGCCTTGGGTAAAGAAATCGAATGAGGATTGAATTAACTGGAATTACAGCAAGGATCGATGAAGAAATCTTCATAGATCAGTGAGTTGAAATCAACTCCCTAAGGCTCTGATACCATGTGTGAATATGGAAATAGCAGAAACAAACATCAAAATAGGAGTAAAATGTATTGTATTATTAAAAGAGTAAAATATACTCATTAACCCACTAATACAATTAGAAGCTCTATTTATAGCCACTTTACTTATTAGTACTAAACAAGGAAAATAAAACTAACTACTATTTATATTTAGTAACTAAATCTATATTCCCCAATCCAATTTAAATTGTATTTATGTACTTTCAAACTAGCAAAAATCATTAATCAAGCAGTGAAATTATACCTTAGAACAAATTTACAAAATACGAGTTTGCTAATCACTAAGGTAAAATAATGAAGTAGTTAATTAGTATATTTTAAAAAAGCTTACCGGGGCCATATAGTAAAACTAAAGGTTACATATATGACTTACGGGTGCCGGACCCCTCCCAGCCACCAATGTAGCTTCACCCTTGGATGTTACGATGCTAGAATGTGGCAGCGACGCTGTCTTTGTTGCAAACTCGTAACAACATGCATCATGAGTCATGACAGCAACAAGTTTTGGATAAATTATAAACGAAAAATAAGAAAGAAATTTTGTAAAAAATAAGTTAATCTTTATCCGGTATTTTTATAATAATTTTACACTTTTATTAATTAACAACTAGTTTTTTTACAGCGCGTTTTTGGTGCAGCTGGTTGCACCATTATTAAATGGTACGGCGCGCTGTGTAAAATCAAACAGAGGGGTTACAAAGTTAAAGACTTTGTAACCCACTTAAACACTTTGTAATCCCAACTTTGTGACCTCACTTACACACTTTGTAACGTCATTAAAACATTTTTTAAAACCAAAAAACACTATGTAACAAAAAAAGAAACACTTTGAAACCCCAAAATACACTTTATAACCCCAAAAAAAACTTTGTAACCCCACTTAAACACTTGTAACCCCAAAAAACACTTTGTAACCCCACTTAAACACTTTGTAACCCAAAAAATAATTCGTAACCCCCAAAACACTTTGTAACCCCACTGTAACTCCAAAAAAAACACTTTGTAACCCCAATTAAATACTTTGTAAACCCACCTAAATACTTTGTAACCCAAAAAAACCTTTGTAACCCCAATTTGTAATCTCAATTAAACACATGTTACCCCAAAAAATACTTTGTAACCTCACTTAAACACTGTGTAACCCAAAAAATACTTTGTAACCCAAAAAAACACTTTGCTTGTAACCCCAAAAAATACTTTGTAACCCGACTTAAACACTTTGTAACTCCAAAAAATACTTTGTAACCCCACTGAAAACTTTGTAACTCCTAAAAGCGACCACACCATTTAAAACAATGCAGCTAGCCGCATGGTTTGTAAACCATGCAACTAGCCACATATAAGAATTTGTTGTTTTTTTATGCACGCAATGCGTGCGGTGATCTTAAAATATTCGTGAATAAAATTAGCTTAACAATGTGTGCGATATTAAAATTCATTAACAACATATTTTTTTATAACTTTTATTATTGTCTTTCCTTTCGCTTATACATAAATTTTATTAATTTTTTAACTAAAAACTTTTAATTAATTTAATAATTTTTAAAACTTTATTATTGTCTTTCCTTTCGCTTATACATAAAAAAAAATTATGCAGGCAATGTGTGAGATATTAAAATTCGTTAACAACATATTTTGTCAATAAAATTAATAAGTTCCCACATGATTCTAAAAAAAATCGATTTTTTTTAAGATTTAATCTTTGTTTTTTTGCTTTCGCTCTTACACAGTAATTATATTGCAAATTGAGTAAATAATTTATTTCTGCAAAAGATTTATTATTTATGAATAAATTTTGATTAATTTTACCATGAATTATGCTTGCAATTTTTATAATTGTGATTACTTCTTTTAAATAAGACTATTAATGATTTCAAATATTAGGTTTTAGTACACAAATGAAAAAACTGTCCCCAACTAATCGAGATAAGAACATTAAAAATTGAGTAAATAACTTATTTCTCTAAAGGATTTATTATTTATAAATAAATTTTTAGTGTTAAGAGAATTAGAATAATACAATATTACAATTAATTATATTTGCAATTTTCAAAATTGTGATTATATGTATTAAAAAAGGTTATTAATGATTTCAAAAATCAAATATCATTATGGAAGATTTCAGTACGCAATTAAATGACAAAATTGTCCCAATTTGTATAACAATTATGAAGGATGAGTATTGGTAGTGTGGTAATCCACTTGGACACCGCCACCATCTCCCCTTCAATATATAATAGAGACGAATTAACCGAATTCTCATGTCCGCCAACACACACACATATATAGGGTTGGGTTTTGGTGAGAAATTTCTTATCGTGAGAAATGTGAGAAGAGATAAATACATCAACTATGATCTAGAGGTACATTGATTAACTACTATAGGTACATTCAAAATATACTATAAATACATTAAGAAAAAATACATTGACTTTATACCATAGATACATTGACTCCAAATAGTTGAAGAAGTAAAGAGAGAAAATCAAATTTAATCTTAGCCATTCATTTGTTGATCAAAGGGTTATGATTGCTTCTCACCCTTCTCACATAAGTAGCTCGTGTGAGAAATATAGTTTTAGTGAGAAGTGTGAGAAACAACCACAACCCTTTGATCAACAAATAAATGGCTAAGATTAAATTTGATTTTTCTTCTTTACTCCGCTTCTATAGTTTAGAGTCAATGTATCTATGGTATAAAGTCAATGTATTTTTACTGAATGTATTTATAGTATATTTTGAATGTACATACAGTTGTTAATCAATGTAACTCTAGGTCATAGTTGATGTATTTATCTCTTCTCAATATATATATGTATGTATGTATGTATGTATGTATGTATGTATGTATTTTACCGTTTACCGCTTGCTATCTTATATTAACACATTATTCAAGTTTGATCTGTTTCTTTTGAAGAAAAATGTTGTTTTTGGAAAGACATGTTCTCATTTCCCTCTGTTTGTTTTGAAAAAAAAATATGTAAAATAGTTTTTCGATAAATGGAAAACTGTTCTTCTAAGAGAAAAATATTTTCCTCTAGTCAAGGAAGGTATAACATATTTTCCATCATATTTCTTTATTCCCCTCCTTTTCTCCTATTCCATCCATCATTTCTCTTCCATTTCTTAATTTTTTTTCAATGTAAATAAACCCTGAAAAATTAATTTCTAATTATATCTTCTTTTGGAAAATGCTTACTATAAAAAATTACTTTCCTATAAAATTGTCTTCCGTAAACCAAATGGGTCTTCTTTAAAAAATCAAAGTAATGTACACCTTACTACGTTCTTAGATAATATATTAACTGTAACAATTTCACAATTTTTTTCCTGCTTTATGTCAAATTGTTGCAATTAATAGAGCTGACAATTTGGTTAGGAACTGTTGGTTCAATTGTTAACATAACGCGAACTGAACTGAATTAACTGAAATAAAATGAAACAAGAATCAAATGACTGATAGCTGAAATTCCAACTGAAACAAAATAAACTGCACTTAACTGAACTGAAACTGAACTGATTGATGAACTGAAATAAACTGAACTAAAAAAGTTGATTATATATAATTGTTTTTAACTGATCATAACTGAACTGAAATTAACTGTAAATTGTTTGGTTTTGTTAGTTTATTATTTAAATGAACCGTTTTTAACTATTGATCAACGAACCGAAATGACTTATAAATTGTTAGTTAACTAAACTGTTATTAATTGTTGATCAATTGAACCAAAATGACTTGATATTATTTTTTTTTCCGATCCTGCTTTTTGTCAAATTTAAAATTAGCCAATTAATATGTTATTGAGTAGAGCAGAAATAATCAAATATAGATATTATTATAGGTAGCGCAAATTATTGGCTAGACCCGGGACTATGTAGTTGGATGGTCTCAGTCTAAATGACGTTGTGAACATTTGGAGGGACCACAGAAAGTTGTGTGGTCCCGGATCTATCTATTACGTATTGTATAGGTAGCTGTCATGAGCATTAGTTTATAATTTGAAGACATCATCAAGTAATGACAAGTTCCATACAAGAAGTCTCCCGTGATTCTCTCAAGTATCCGCATATTCCATTTTTGAAGCTTTGACATGCATAACGTTGACTTTTTTTTTTTTTAATATTTTGATGAACCCTTCTTCCCAAGAATAATAAACGTACCATCGATAACATAACACAAACTGCATCACATAAATTGAGAAATTAAAAGGGGATAATAATCAATAATACAAATCATATTTATTGTATCGTATTATATATTTCACAACAAATGGAAAACAGAAGAAACTCATCAGATACTAATAATTATAATATTATTATTCACAATAATAATAATATAGATGGTGGCGAAATATTAGAGATTATAGAAGAAGATGGAGAAGAAGCAAATCAAAACAAGTACTACAACAATGCAACAACAACAACAAGTATTGGGAATAATAATAATAATAATAATGGGAAGTCAGAGTTGGTTCGTATCAGTGAAGGTGGCACAGAATTATTAACTAATACCACAAGTTTATTTTCCATTGATATCCACAAAAATAATAATAATAATAATAATAATAATGATGATGATGATGTGGTGTATGTTGCGCTGGGAAAGAACGCTTCAAGTATGGATGCTCTTCAATGGACGCTACTTAACCACCATTCTTGTCGGAATAATAATACTACTACTCTTGTTTATCTCATTCATATCTTCTCTTCCCTCAAATTCATTCCAAGCCCTTGTTAGTACCTCCTTCTACCCCTTTTTTTTTTTTGTTAATTTACAAAAATTCGTTAGAAACCATCTTATAAAATATATTTTTTTTTGTCAAAAACCATTTTTTTTTTGTAAGAAGCCACCTTTTTTGAATTTTTTTTTTTGCAAGGGATCACGTTTGGCTGAATTTCGGGTTTTGATTTTAGGTTTTTTTCGGTGTGGTGGTTCAGGGGAAGAAAAGGGACAAAGAAGGGTTGGGGAGGTATGAAGGGGTTCGCCGGAATGGAAGAAGAAGTTCAATTTAAGCACCGAAATGCGGCCAAAGGTGCATAGTTCTTTAAAAAAAAAAATTAAAATAAGGTGGCTTCTTACAAAAAAATAAATTAAATTAAAAGGTTGTTTGTGACAAAAAAATTGTTTTATAAAGGGGTTTTTAACAAATTTTCCTTTAATTTATTTTCTTATACATTATCTGATTTGATTTGATCTTAGCTTTTCTATGCGTGATATATGTATAATTTATATACTCCCTCTGTCCCAATTTACTTGCCCCAGTTTGACTTCGGGCACTGTTCACATGTAAACTTTGACTTTATTTAATTTAATATATGTAAGAAAAAACATAGTCATAATAGATCTAGTTTAATTCGTCTCAACATGTACTTTTAAAATATATAATTTTATAATTTATTATTATATATAGTTAAAGATATTTTTATTTAAAATTGTATCTCGAGAGGTGTGAAAAAAATAATGTAGCAAGTAAATTGGGAGGGAGGGAGTAATATTTACTGCACCAATATAAACTCTATATATTCCACTGTACATACCAAATAATAAGATTAATGATGAAACATGGAAGTTGAATTATATTATGAATGTTTTTGTGAATTTAAATGCAGTAGGAGGAGGATTGGTACCAAAGTCACAAGTGAGTCAAGAACTGGTGGAGCAGCACTTGGCACAGGAGACCAGGAAAAGGAGGGAACTACTTACCAAGTACATTGACAAGTGCACTTCACATATGGTAATTTCAGCTCACCTCCCTCTATTGTAGAGTTAATATAATAATGAGGTCTCGTTTGGTAGTCGGTTATAAATTGTAGTAATGGTGGTGCAGCTCCAGTTTATTTAATTTTTCTTCACAAATATTCACTCACATCTAATACCACCCTCTCGGCCAATGATAATTAATTGATGGTAATTTAAAGGTTTTTTTTCTAATAAAATTACACTTTAAATTCATTAATTACCATTATCATTATTATAATTTATTACCAAAAACCAAACATATCATGAGCTAATTAATTAAGTTAGTGTTGTAGTAGATTTTATTTATATAATTAATTTCACATCTCTCAACAGTCAACACACAACTTTAATTAAAAAATATTTTAGATATATATAATAAAAAATTATAAAAAATTGCATATTAAAAAAGTATACCTCCAGCGGAATCAACCGAGATCTCATTTGACTATATTTTTTTCTTATATGTATAAAATATTAAAATTAAAAAGAATCAAAATTGTCCAATAAACAGTAGCAAAAGTCAAAATGTAGAAAAAAAAAAAAAAGCAAGAAGTACGTAGTACCTAACTACTTACGGTAAATACTACTTGTATATATATGTATATAAACCTTAGCTTGCTTGAAAATTATAGGTGCAGGTAGAGACTATACTGGTGGAAAGTGATTCGGTGGGAAATGCAATTCTAGAGCTCATTTCTGTTCTCAACATTCGCCATCTGGTTGTAGGTATATCTAAGTCCAACTTCAGGTATGACCCACTACGTACCCTATTAATCATTTCATTTACATACATTAATTGTTTGATGGCTAGGGATGTCAAAACGGGTTAACGGTACAGGTTAGGGTTGATCCAAACGGGTTCAGTTCAATTTCAGTTTAGGTTAAATCAGGTTATTAGCCCAACGGTTCAGTTCAATTCAGTTCAGGTCATTTTGATAACAGGTCATAACAGGTTGTCTTTTTCTCGGTGACAGTTTAGTTCAGGTTCAGGTCATTAACGGTCAGGCTAGTATCAGTTCAATCCAAAACGGTTCAGGTTAATACAGTTCAACGATAAGAAACGGTATGTTTCAGGTTGGAATCAGTTTACATCAAGTTATTTTGGAGCGTCCATTACGATAAAAATTTATCATAAAACACAAAAAGTTTCTTAATATGTTAATTGTGATATGAAGCTACTTTCAAGTTGAATAAGATTTCAGTTCAGTTCAGTTCAGGTCAAATAATGTAACGGGTTGATTTCAGTTCAGTCCAGTTCAGTCCAATTTAATGAATCTTCGGGTTTGGGACATGTTATCCTCAGTTCAGGTTACTTTCAGTTCAAGTTCAGTTCAGTTCAAGTCATTAATTCACGGGCCAATAACAGTTCAGGTCACTTCAGTTCAGGTCAATTTCAGGTTATGGATTACTTTCAGTTCAGTTTATTTCAGTTCAGGTCACGGTCAATTCAGTTAACCTAACGGGTTCCAACCCAAACTGACATCCCTAATTGATAAGTTAATTTAATGAAATTTTGTCAGAAACACCTCCACTTTAGCACTTTATTCTTTAACACTCGCAATCGCAAATTCCATTAACTATTCACTGAGATGGGGACTTACTATTCCCAATCAAACAACAACAACACCCCACGGTCATATTTCAAATTCCCAAATTTAAGCTTAATTTCCAATTCAATAAGCCTAGAGAAATCTCATTTCGTCAACTCTCAATCATCCAGTTATAGAGTATATAAATATTCATGACTCAACTATCAGCTTAAGCTTTTGGTTAAGATAGTTCTTTAACATGGTATCAGAGTAAATACCCCTTCGATTTCTAATGTTTTGTGCATTAATCTTGAATTCAACTAGAGAATTCTCATAGTGATTATTGATTGATTTAGTGTAAGCATTAAAAAAAAATAAAAACAATAATAGAATTCTATAGTACCCCATCTGTAACATATTACCTGCAACGATTTGACACTTTTTCTTTCTACTTTATGTCAAATCGTAGTTATTTTGTTACGGAGGGAGTAATTTTTAACTCGTGCCTTGCACTGGCTCAAAAACTAGTTGCTATTAAAAATACTCCCCTGCATATTAATTTATCTGCAACAATTGAAAATATATATAAAAGCTAAAATTTTCAGTGTTGTCGATAAATCGATACGGAAGGAGTACTACAATACTAAATTAAAATAAAAAGAAAATTGAGAAAGAATGAGAGTGTATATATCTACTAAGTCTAGCGATCCAAGCCATGTGATGATATATATATATATATAGGGTTGGGTTCCGGTGAGAAATTTCTTATCGTGAGAAATGTGAGAAGAGATAAATACATTAACTAATACCTAGAGGTACGTTGAGCACCAACTATAGGTACATTAAACATATACTAAAAATACATTAAGTAAAAATACATTGACTTTATGCCATAGATACATTGACTCTAAACTATAGAAGGAGTAAAGAGGGAAAATCAAATTCAATCTTAACCATTCATTTGCTCATCCAAAGGTCATAATTGTTTCTCATCCTTCTCACCAAAACTACATTTCTCACATGAGCCTACTTCTATATATATATAGGGTTGGTTTCGGTGAGAAATTTCTTATTGTGAGAAATGTAAGAAGAGATAAATACATTAATTATGACCTAGAGGTACATTGACCACCAATTATAGTTACATTCACAATATACTATAAATACATTAAGTAAAAATACATTGAATTTAAACTATAGATACATTGACTCCAAACAATTAAAGGAGTAAGGAGGGAAAATCAATTTTAATCATAGCCATTCATTTGTTGATCAAATGGTTGTGGTTACTTCTTACCCTTCTCACCAAAATTACATTTCTCACATGAGGCTAGTTCTATATATATATATATATATAAGGTTGGGTTCCGGTGAGAAATTTCTTATCGTGAAAAATATGAGAAGAACTAAATACATCAACTATGACCTAGAGGTACATTGACCACCAACTATAGATACATTCACCATACCCTATAAATACATTGAGTAAAAATACATTAACTTTATACCATAGATACATTGACTCTAAACTACCTAAGGATTAAAGATGGAAAATCAAATTTAATCTTAGTCATTCATTTGTTGATCAAAGGGTTGTGGTTGCTTCTCACCCTTCTCACCAAAACTACATTTCTCACATGAGTCTACTTCTATATATATATATATATATATATATAGGGTTGGGTTCCGGTGAGAAATTTCTTATGGTGAGAAATGTGAGAAAAGATAAATATATCAACTATAACCTAGAGGTACATTGAGCACCAACTATAGGTACATTCACCATACACTATAAATACATTGAGTAAAAATACATTGACTCCAAACTATCAAAGGAGTAAGGAGGGAAAATTAAATTTAATATTAACCCTTCATTTGGTGATTAAAGGGTTGTGATTGCTTCTCACCCTTCTCACCAAAACTACATTTCTCACATGAGCCTACTTCTATATATATATATATATATACGATTTTTTTAATTGATTTCGATCTCTAATGTTGAATCATTCACTATAATAATATGCAACAATTTCGTTATTATGACTTTTGTATATGTCTAAAACAATTTTCAATTATTTGATTATATAATTACAAATAAAAAAATCTAATTATTTTTTGGGCTAATTAGGGTAGAAATAAAAGCCTCAAAACTACTTTTATTTGAGGGGTGATTGACTAATATTGATTTTTGATTGGTCAATATATAATACATTAACACCTTAATTTTATGTGATAATTTTATGTTATGGGCTTCAATTACATCTTCAAGCCTTCAAATCATTATTTTATATAAGACAACTTGTGCACTTTTATTATTATTATTATTATTATTATTATTATCATATTTTCTCTATTGCACGGGTATTATCTAGTACGTACGTATAATAAAAATGGATGAAATAGCAGGAAGGTAAAGATGGGAAAAGGGAGTGCAACAGTAGCAGAACAGATAAGGCAAGGAGCTCCAAAGGAATGTGAGCTGAAGATAGTATGTCAAGGCAAGCAAATGAGTATGTCCGGTGAGTCTGATATTTATAACAACAATGGGCATCATTCGCGTCAAAACAGCAGCTTATCTAAGCTTTCTTATGAATATGATGATGATGAGCAGCACAAACCTCCGTCCACCAATTCCTTCTCTTGTTGCTTCAAACTTTAATTAATTAATAATTCTTCCGCTCTATATTAATTACAATAGTTCGACCAAAAAACTCTCACATATTTTATCAAAGTGTTGCAATTATTATAGAGCGGAGAAAGTATATTACTCCCTCCGTCCCAAAATAACTGCTCCACTTTTCTTTTTCATCAGTCCCAAAATAAATGCTCCTTTTTTTTGCAAATGGCCCACATACAATTTTACATTTATACCCTTACTTACCACTTAATATCACTACTTTTACTTACAACTTTACACATTTACCCTTACTTTTTACAAAAAGTAGGTTCCAATAAAAATCTCACCCAAACCCTTATGAAGCATTTTTTTTGGGACGGAGGGAGTACCATGAATTGAACCCAATGTATTTATCCCGTCCTCCTACTATCACTGTATTTATTTTTTATTTTATCCATCACTTAACTATTTTTATATAATATATATAATAATGCTATGTTAATTTGTCATTGATTTAATTTATTTCTAGGCCATGGAATGAATTGGCCAAAAATGGAATGTTGTAATAAGTGAGTGATTTTGGGTCGTCTCATATAATAATCTTCGGCCACTTTCTCTGTTTTGGATCTAACTTATTTCATACTATGGCCTGAACCTGATAGGCTTTTTCGGGTATGTTCTCTTCGTCTTTTTTATTGATCTGATCTGATAAGATATAATCTGAAAATGTATGAAAATTTAAACTTATATTATAAAATCTAATTTGATCTGATATAAGTTAAACATAACACACTCTTATTTGTTTTCAACATCAACAAATAAATAAAACAGCCTGTAGTTGGCCTTCTGAGATAGGCTACTCGGTTTTTCGCTCCTAATAAATAAATAAATAAAAGTCAAAAAATTAAACAGTTGATCTTATGAAAAAGGCTAATCAATTTTTTGTTCTTAATACAAAAAAAGTCAACAAATTAAACAACACGAGATAGCCACATAGTTTGCTAACCGTGTAGCCTCCATGAAATACAATACAGTGAAACCAACTAATTCCATGTAGAAAATTAATGAGACTATTTTACTAGTTGAATGATTAAGATTTTATGAGGGGTTAAAAAATTAGGGGAGAAAATTAATAATTTGGATTGTTAATGGAAAAATTTATATAAATAATCCCAATTATTGGAGGTCTTCCAATATTAATCCCAACTATAGGTTATACACTATAATCCAAACTATCGGGTTAGTTTTATGATATTAGTCCATACTTACTTTTGACCTGCTTCGATTTCTTTCGTAGAAAGGGATGAATGTATAGCCAAGTACAATAGATAGGAAAAGAGGAAAGATAGCGAATACTTTATGAATTGGTGACCGATTACAATAGGTTAACTAAGGCAATGAACTAATATCATAAAACTAACCTCATAGTTTGGATTATAGTGTAATAACCTATAGTTGGGATTAATATTGGAAGACCTCCAATAGTTGGGATTATTCATATGAATTTTTCCTAAAATAATTTATAAATATATAACAATTTATGAAAATCTTCAATGTAACTTGTAAATTACATTTTTAAAAACACAATAACAAGTAAAATGATAAAACCCTTTTTAAAAATAATAGAAAGATGGGAAAAATGGCTAAAATATTTATTTGAAAATATAATTAAAATAGAGTGAAGTATCAATATCGTATCAGATAAATATCGATATCCGACACAGATACGACTACCTAGTTGAAGTATCTATGCATCCCAATGCATGGATGTTAAGCTGTTAACAACTTAGACAAGAATAAAGGGAAAAAATAACAATAAAATAAATGGGTTGCTAAACGTCGCCCGCACATTAATTACTTAAAATCGCTCACAATACAAAGTAAAAAGACAATAATGCCCTTGACTTAAAATTACACCACAACAACTTAGATTAAATATACAACGACATTGGATACCACGCCATGACCTCGACCACCATCACCGCAACCACCACTACATTGGAAGGCTATGTTGGTCCAGATACCAAGAAGAGACTAGAATTACTTCTAACCCCTACTTAGCCAACTCGTCATTAATTCAACGTTAATTTTGAGTTGGTCTACAACCATTAAGGGGTCGTTTGGTTGTTAGAGGAGAAAGAGAATCACTTTAGGAATGAGAATGAGGGAGAATGGAAAGGAAAAGTGTTAGATTTAGTTAGTTGTTTGTTAAAAAAAAACAATGAATGATACACACCACAACACCCACCATAGAGGTCCACCACCACCGACCCAACCTTGCCCTCCCATCACCACCACCGACCCACCCTTGCCAGCCCACCACCACCACAGACCCACCCTTGCCATCCCACCCCACCACCGACCCACCCTCGCCCACCCATTTCGAAAACCAAGTGGGGCGAAGGTGGGCGAGTGGGGGCCGGGGCAGGCTGGGTGGGTGGGGTGGGTGGCTGGGCTGGTTGGTTGGGCTCGGTGGGTGGCTCGGCTGGACAGGTAGTTGGATGGCTGGGCTTGGTGGGTGGTTGGGTTGGACAGGTGGTTGGATGGCTGGGCTCGGTGGGTGGGTTGGGTGGCTAGGCTGTGGGTTGGTGAGTGGGTGGGGGCCGGGGGTGGGTGGGTGGCTGGGCTGGACGGGTGGTTGGCTAGCTAGGCTCGGTGGGTGGGTGAGGTGGCTAGGTTGTGGGTTGGTGGGTGGGTAGTTGGGCTGGACGGGTGGTTGGCTGGCTAGGCTCGGTGGGTGGGTGAGGTGGCTAGGTTATGGGTTGGTGGGTGGGTGGGGGCCAGGTGGGTGGCTTGGCTAGTTGGCTGGGCTCGGTGGGTGGCTATGCTGGATGGGTGGTTGGGCTCGGTAGGTGGGCGGGTGGGGTGGTTGGGCTCGATGGGTGGGTAGGTGGGTGGGGTGGCTGGGTTGTGGGTTGGTGGGTGGGTGGGTGGGGTGGTTGGGTGATGGGGGAAAATGAATGCAAAAGATAGGGGGTGTAGACACGTAATTCTGGCACCTCAGTTAGCTCCCAACGGTCAATGATGAATGTACCCTGTTGCACAGGTCCGGTCTTGAGCTAGTATGCCAAAATGCCATATCTTTACCCCTCTCATACCATTCTCGTACTATTTATAGGCGTTTTAGTGGCTCACGACTCGTTTTAGGATTGTTTCAGACATTTTTTAGGATTTTTATTAATTATTTTTCATGCATATTTATTTTCTAAAGGAATTTTAGTCACTTTCCATTGCATCAAATAATTTTTCTATATTAATTACATTTTTCTAGAATTTTTGATAATTTTTCCATAATTTTCTGAGTTTTTATCTATTTTATATTAATTTTTGAAACATTTTCCATTCTTCGGGGCATTTTAGTATTTTTACACTTGCATCGTCAACTTTTTCTCCACTTTTCACTCATTTATATTTTTCTAGAATTTTCCCATATTTTTCCATAATTTTTGGCATTTTTTAGCACATTTTTCAAAATAGTCCAAAAATCCCGAAAACAGTCGAAAACAGTCCAAATTAGCCCGGATTATTCCGGAACCTCGCGAAATCTCCCGAAATCTCAAATATTATGATAATATTACGTATGATTCCCGTAATCGTATCATAATCGCATAATATCTTGGAGATTCACGCGCAGAATAAGCACAAAAAATCGACCCGGACACAGCTGGACCTGCGACTAGACGCAGGTCCATATTACAGGACATGCGCCTAGACGCAGGTCACAAATACTGACCTGCGTCTAGACGCAGGTCTTGTAACTGGACCTGCGCCTAGGCGCAGGTCTGGTGCCATTCCGGGACGATTTTTTCCTCTGCTCGCCTATAAATACGACCCTTCATTCGACTGAAAAACCACGACAATACAACACGAAAAAACTTCATATTCTCTACTCTGCTCTACTACATATTCTCTCTATACAAAAACTCTGTCAAAATCAATATTACGCACATATAAAACACATTCTAAGCATTTTCAATCACTGATCCTGGCATTTGGCATACTAGTTTCGAGGTCGTAATCGACCGCCGCACATTTCGGTACACATTTCTGAGACCCTTTTCTATTCAATATCAATATGCTTAATTTTGTTTTAATTTTCATTTTGATTTATGACTTGCGTTCATCATGATAATATGTAATTCTTGTTGTTCTGTTCACTCAGATCTATGTTTTTTTTCATGTAGTTTTAATTCATAAGCCATGTCATGCTTTAATTCTTGCATTTTTTCATGTCATCTCCATGTACATTTTAATGCTTTTTCTCAATCCGTGAATTTTATGCATCTTTCTATGTAGCATTTTATTTTATTTTATTTTATTTTGATTTTCTAATTGCACGGGATTCGAGGTACGTTCGCACTTTCAATTTCATCTTTTTCATGCTGTTGTTGTGTTGAACTCTTTTTTATGTGATTTATGTGATTTGACCCTTGATTTATCCCAGACTTTTGACTTCTTTTTAGTATAATAATATTGACTAATTCCAAAGTGGTCACAAAATAATTTTAGGCTAATTTTTGCATTAATCTGAAATGACTTAGTAATTTGCAAATTAGGGCTAAAATTGAGTTATCTCTGTTGCTCTGAAATTGAACAATGATCTTACAAAAGAGACCTAGTAGAGATCGCTTGCAGGTGGGCGGGCCCAATGCACGATTGGCCCGTAACCTATCCCCGAACCCTTACTCTGGTGCACGACCATATGGGGCCAATTGCTCCTGGCATTGGTACTTCTTCGGTGTCCGTGGACCGTATTAAACGCACGGTGGCGACTCCTACTAGTCCGTATTCACATACGGTGTTAACGAGCATTCAAATCAACTCGTGACGTAGGCGGCCGGGTAAAAACGACCCCTACAGGGGGGAGGAGGGTTTGTGAAAGTGTTAGAATAGGGGAATGGGGAGGGGAAAAATGGCATAACAAACACAATCAAAGGGAATGGGGGCAGTTGATTCCCATTCCCTTTGATTATTACCCCCAACCAAACACACCCTAACTAACATATACTCAAGCTTTAGGAACCTAGCGGGTTGAGGTCTAATGAGAAAGTTTAGGGATAAGAAATAAATTGAACACATCATAAAATATTATTATTGTTCGGTTGTTCCTCCTTTGGAACTTCTCCATATGGTCGAGTGTGTTTAATGTATTTAGATTCATTCTTTGGTGCTCCACTTCAAATTCTAACCTACGAAACAAGGATGAGTTACTAACCTGGGCCGGAGTGGATCCCAGGAACGCCCCTCCGATACTTAAGTCATAAATCAGAATCAAAAGGAGTTAGAAGTATGAAGTTTTTGAATTATGAATGAGATACATGGTAAATGACTTGATAGGTCTTCATAAAGGTGTGTGCACCTAGTAAGGCGGAAATAATTCGGTGAAAATTGTAATGTGGGCTAGCTCATTCCACATGTCACTCGTTTATTGGTTTTGGCATATTTATTGGGTACTTAACCATAGCATTTTTAGAGATGCAGGTTCTTCGAAATATCTTAGGCCTATCACTTGAGCCAGGCCAAAACAATTAGCCTACGCTTGACACTTGATGTTGTTCTTCCAAACACTGATGTCTAGTGGAATTCTAAATGCATCCTTTGATAGGAATTATATTTCGTGTTACCTTGTCACCTTCGACGTTGTACTTGGTATAGCTTTTGATATCATCCTCGACGGACTCTCCTTCACGTTTCTCGACAGATCTCACTTATACTTTTGAAGTTTTTCACTTTCTTGGGGATGCACCTAAAAAATCTTCGACGTGGTTATCCTTGAACTCGAGGACATTACAAGCCATGACACTTTTCGATTTGATTGTTTTCCTTGTGTCAGACCGCGATCGATTTCTTTGTATGCAGTGAAACTCCAACTACTTTAGGGTAGTGTCCTCGAGGACCATGGGACTAATGAGCCCAGCTACTCGAGGGTGGTGTCTTCGAGGACCATGGGAATAATGAGCCACATCAACTACTCAAGGGTGGTGTCCTCGAGGACCCTGGGGCTACGGAGTGTAACGACCCCACTTTTATGGACTGTCGATTTACGAAGGAAATCGACAAATGGATCATTACCAACATCAAATCTAACAATAATATTATAATTAAAGTCTAAAATCCTTTTTATTAGTTAATAACTGAAATATTAATCCCAAAAGTATAAAAATAAATACTTAAGATACATAACAATAATGTTCTATCCCAACAGGCTGGGAACAACTAACTAATGAATAAAAGAATTAACTCCACATAAACTACGGTTATTCTAATCAACTCTAAAACACACATCCCGAGCCATCGCAAGCCCATTCTAATTCTCTGCATCGTCACTTGAAATGGGGGGGTCCACCGTCAGTGGCGAGTAACTAGGCTGTCCCGCTTAAATGAGGGACCGTTAACCATATAATAGCATAGAATCAAACGAGGAAAACATACCAAAATACATATGAAATACGTACAAAAATACATACGAAAAACATACGAAATACGTACAAAAATACGTAGAACAATGCGTAGAAAATACGTAGAAAAATACGTATAAAAATACGTAGAAAATACGTATACATATACGTATAAAATACGTATGAAATACCTGCGAAATACGGTTAGAAATACATACAATATACGTATAAAATACGAGTACAATACGTATAAAATACCTGCAGAATACGGTTAGAAATACATACCAAATACGTATACAATACAGATACAAATACGTACAACATACGAATACAGATACGTACAACATACAAATACAAATACGTACAACATACATATACTCAGAAATACACTAATAATATACAAACTTACCAGACGTATGCAGCGAAAGACTTAATATTACATGAATAGTACATATATACACGAAAATACACATATACACATAACCCTTCCCGTGAACTACTTATTTATCATATTTTACCCTTAAACCCTCTTTTAACCTTCTTATCGGACCGGTCATAATGCTCGTTGTGGATCCCGTGTGCACCACAACTTTCCTAAAACATGTCGGGGTGAACTCGTGTATCCAACCCGTAGTTCTCCTTTGCAAGAACTAAGCCTAAGCTATGGCCATAACCCCTAAATAGCAGCTCTTGTACTACTACTTAGACAACTACATATCTTAAGATCCAGAACTGCCCAGAGACCGCAGTAGGGCAGTGGCTTCGACTTAACCCGATCTGATGACTCGTGTATCATCAAATGGGCGTCCTTATCGTATCTTGTCT